>CM037469.1:7517162-8939495 GCA_021014325.1 Plazaster borealis
TCAGAATATGAAATAGGGTTGTACTCCATACCATAGGGAACCCTTTGCACTTTTCTGTTTAAACCAAGTTCATCAGTGTATTTTGTGCTTTGTGGGAATTTTGAGAGACACATTTTTGTTAGAATAAATAAATAAATAAATCCATGAAAGTCATGGCAGGACTCCGAAACATGCCTCTTGACCTTTGAAGAGGGTCAGAGGTTAAAAGTTAAAGTATGACTCCCTGTGGGTTTATCCAAACAAACACAAAGAGATAGTACTGAGAAACAAACTCAGTGAATTTTGAATGTTCCACCCCCTCCCCCCCAAAAGGGGGGGGGAAGGTAAATTTCATCTAAGAAAACCCTCATTTTAAAGTAGAGATCTTACTCACGCAGGTAGGTTTGATTGTTGCCGAGTATAAATTTTCTTCAATTCATTACTTTACTGTTCTGGAGGATATATATATAATTTGCATTGTAATTTGTTACAATTTCTGGTTATGGGCAGATTAGTTTAGCAATCGTCACAATGTAAAATTGTAAAAATTTACCTTGATCTTTCATAGAATGTCAAATTAACTGATAGTGTGGGTATGTTAGCCAGCTACTGACTGGCTCTTATGTTACTCTTTACTGTGTGTTTTTTTAAATCAGATGTTACTAGTTACTTATTTTGTACTCATGTCAATTCTTATGTTACTTAAGTCTAAGGCACTTGACATATGAGTTGAGTCTCAGTCTGTGTCCAATGTAGCAGTTGAGTGTAGCTGCAAGCTGAAGCTGCCTGAAGTAACAATGTAAACGTGTCCATTGCTACTTGGCTGCTTTACGTAGATTTATTTCTTTAAATATAGACTCTACACTCTTTGGGAAGCTATCCAATAAAGGAACCAATTCTGAATGAACAAGATTTAGTTGGCCTCACTCACATAGCAAATTCCTCCAGCGTAATACAATGTTAACATGACTGTGCGAGATGCTCGCAATGTATAGATTCAAATCAGATACCAGTCGTTATAAAATCATCAACAATTGTGACCTGACGTTACAAAGAGCATCTGAAGTAGTCAGGAGCTTTTTTATCTCACAGGTCTTCAAATTTACAAGACCTCAATCCAGTTTGTCCAATTCACAAAGATTGACTGAATGAGTGAAATAACTTATCTGACTAGCGGTTGGGGGAGGGTGGGGGGGGGGGGTGTACACATTGCAGTGACATAATGTGCAAAGAAATGAAAACAAATACATTGATCCTTGAAACCTCTGCCAACCTCTAAAACATTATAACAAATCAATCAACTATTCTCTCATGCCTATATGCAACCAAACCATTCTAAAAGATGGACATGAACAAGATAAAAAATACGCTGCATGTTTAAATTCATGTTTGCTGGAGTGTAATAAAGACCTAAGTTTCACTTACACAAAGTTTCAAAATTTCAGACATGTTTTTAAAAAGACAATCATTTGACTTGAATCTGTTGCATTGCAGTGCCTGTATCGCGAAATGAGCGTGTCGTCATCACTTCATTTACATATCATGAATAAAACATTTCACCGGTTTTGATGACGTACAGCAGTGGATGAGATCTGGACCCTGCGCCCGTCCGTATATACATTAGTACGTCGTATACAACGTATGTATGCCGTGAGGTGTATATGATGTACACGCGCAAACCATTCCTGCACTGTTGTCAAATTGCGCAAATACTTCATGCACGATTGCCAAATTGCGCAAACTATTCCTGCACGATAGATAAGCCGATTGCACAAACCAAAATTCCTGCACGATGCAAGATCGACTGATTGTGCAAACATTTTTGTGCAAATCATTTCAGCATGAACAAAACCACTGATCCTGAACTAAAAATCCATCCACTTTGTGCACGATGGCCTGATAGCTTCTACTTGGAATGCAAGTTTCAGATTTGCGTCCGTTTTTTTCCAAACTCTCTGATCGGTCTCCCCATATCTGTATCACGCTGTTTGTTTCAACATCCAAAGAACTGTCAACCACGGGCCCCTGATGGACAATGTACAATAATAATATCTCTCATGATAGTGCGGGGTCGACTCAATTATTGAGTCTTGGATACAAGGTTCCGTTCATCGACTAAACATGTTGTCAGGATGCCCTGCGACACAGAAAAAAATGCACGCGAAATGCCGTTACGAAATAGATGACTTCTGGGTACCAGTCGCTGCACACTATTAAAACAAAAAGATCGATCTACTAGCTCATTGAAACGGTGGTTTGTGTTCGTCGTAAGTATTTTTCGACATTTTTTGTCCGGGCGAATTTTGTATTTTGATAATTTTGTCCGGGCTCAGTGCCCGGACAAAACCGCGTGTGGAGAACCCTGAAAACGACAGGAAGTTTAGCCTCATTATTTTATAAAAAAACAGCAGATAGGTACGCTATACGTACGGGTCAAAGTGCAATGTTCAGGTCGTCTCCACGGGTATATGTCATACAATCAGCTTTTTCACACAGCGCCGCCAGCGGTCAATATGCTGAAACGTCTTTGAAAAACCGCGGAAATTTGTCACGTAAGAGTCGTCTTTTGTTGTTGAATTTTTTATCATTCCAAACTTTCAATATTAATTTGTTTTGCTAACAATGGTTTGTACATAAAATGTTAAGAAGGCTAAATGATTCTTGTTGCTTAGAATACACCGTTCATGTCCATCTTTAATCAAAACCACAGATAGTCTTGTTACTTCAAACACTAATTGTACTCTTCTGTTGTTTCTGCAAATCCAGGTGTCCCGTAGATGAAATAGTCTAAGCACAAACTCGCTCTTCCCCCGCTTCCTTGCCTAGCACTCCGCAAAACCTGGTAAGTACCACCACATTTGTATTGATACCCTTTAGTACACTATGCTGGATATATACCCCTAGTGTTTGGAATCAAAATATGAAGAAATGCCTTGAGGGGGTTGGTGTATGGAGGGGGAAACATCTTTGTTGCATATAAAACATCTTTGCTGATCTTGTAATATGATCAATATTCTTGGCAGCATCTTGTGCACTTGGGTGTGTTATCCTGGATGAAGATTATATTTTATGGAATGTTATTGAAGCTCCTAGTGTGTTTGCCCATTAAGGAAATTAAAAAGTATCTCTTTCTTCAAGGATTTCAAAAGGAGGTATTGTACTTGGGAATTGGATTTGGAAAAAGGGAACGTTTTTTTCATGTGAAGGATACACTGTGTTTTCTCTAGAGCATTCAGCAAAGAAAATCTTATAAAGTATTTAGTTTATTTATTTATTGTTTTGTTTTGTTTAGTTAAATGGTTCTTTGTGCGTTACTGAATTATCACATACCTAGTATTCCATCAAGAGGGCAACAATGTAATGGGATATAAATAGTTTAAGATGAACAGATATACATAATGGTTACCATGGCTTTGAATCTACATGAAGCTGTGTGCCTATTGTGCCTTGATGCTGCCCTAATAGCCTTCCTATAGACATTCTTAAACTCTAGTGTCAGTCCTCTTTACTCAAGAAAATTAGTTTTGCCTCCAGGCTTGGTTGACAAGGTTAAAATAGTTTCAGGAATGTGGTTAGAATGTCAACATTTTCAAGTGAGATTCAATATAATGAAAAACAAGGGAAAGTATACCAGAATAGGTTAAAGATAGGAATCTCAAACTTGTTACAGATCGTGAAATATTTGACTGTCAGAGTCTGACAATATAGTTGTTATGGTTTTCTGTTGTAATTAAAGTTTCTGAAACCACTGTTTGATATCAATAATGTATTGTCACTATGCAGCATTGTATTAACTTATACAAGAATTGGAGCACCAACTCTATTTGGTTTATTAGCTTTTTTGTGGATAACTTGGCAGAGAAGATGTATAACAGTGGAACCACATTTAGTACTGTACAGCTTGGCTCGTTTTATTTAGGCACCAGGTGGACAAATTGTATGATTTAGGGACATCTTGGTATTATATGATAATGGAATAGTCACTCAGGAAGGATATTCTGTATATTTCAATTCAATTTCCAATATTGGCCCTCAGGAAACCAGTAAGATTATTGATAAATAGTCTTCAAAATATATCAAACCTTATAAAATACGTAAGTAAGCCCTTGTACTCCATAAGGTTTCCCAGGTTGTTTTCATGGTCAAAAATCAAGCCTGAGTTAGAAAAATTACTGAGTTTTATCATTATAATTGTTGCCCAATTTGTTTGATGTTGTTTTACATCTTTCCTCCATGCATACAGTAAGTACATAAGCCTGACATAAGTACTTTAGGTGACCGAAAATTCCCTTGTAACTGGAGTGTATTTCAGCGAAGAACTTTACACTTGGAATAATGAAACTAGGGCTTATCTTTGAGCATAGATTGTGGCAGCCTAAAAGCAGAAAGCGGTGATTTCATCAAACATACCAAATGTTTCAAGAATCTCCCAATGCAAACAACTTATCAGTCCAATGCTATGTAATGTACATGTTCATTGGCACCCTGTGAAGTTTTACTGAGTAAAGCTATATTTGCTGCTTAATAAAAAACAGCTTTATTTGATTGGCACCCGGTTATTTAGTATTGATAATGCGGGTATGCCCATTAGAAATAAAAAAATAAAAAAACACAGTTTTATAAATATTTTATCACATTATTTTCAAATTCATGAATGATAACCGAATACTTTCTCACGAGTCATTGTTTCACGTTTAAATGATCATGATAAAGGGAATCATGTAAAGTATATAGCGCCCTCTATATGGAGCTTTCTATGAGTGATTTTTTAGGACTGTAGCCTGACAGTGCCAGTTGGAATTGTGGTGTGGGTGACACTTATTCCCTACCCCACTTTTTGTGACTGGGATTGTTTGGTGGTTTGATTAACCAATAAATCATTTTGCTGTATGAACTTCAAACTGATTGATTACACAATCATAGTAAGATCAATGTCAAAGTGTTTAGACTGATGGATGTTGCCTGTAAACACATCTTTACCCTTAGCCAAGAGTGATTTCTGCTTTTTGTCAATGGGGGTTCAACAGCCTGATTTAACAAATCCAGTCAAATGATACTTTTTGATGGGATAAAATATCCACTTTGATTGGTTTGTCATTGATGCTTGAAACTGAAACAGTTTCCAGTTCTGTCAACAGTGAACTCCCATCCATAGAACAGGTTTGATTGGATGGCCTGTGAAGTGTGAATTGGCTAGATATAAAGTGTTTCCTTCTGCATGGCTCTTTCAATGTTTTACAAAACTCTTGTCAAATTGGTGTGGGAGTTTTGATGGATATATGAACATTGATGTGAAAGAACCTTTGTAAGGCAAAAGTAATTCAAGTAAAATCTGTGTTACATATTGCTTTTTAAAGGTACTGAAAAACAATGTTCAGACAGGGAAATGTCCTGTTGCAAGATGAAAATGAAAAGCCAAACACCGCATGGAATTACAGTCACAGTGCCCCTGGGTGCCAGACCCACTTGTACCAGATTAACCTGTATAACCAGGGAGGGGAATCAAGAAAAATGGCGTTGATAATTCCAGTAATATTATAAACCAGGTCTTGACGAGGGTACTATTGTAATGGGATTATAATGGTGTGGTACAATGTATGGTCTGTAGGGCACTCCCTGATCTTATTGTTATGAAAGTAGACCACAATAACACCATCTAGGGGTATTGGCACAGTTTCCCTTATGAACCTGAAAACATTCCCCAATTTGTATTCCAACTGGGATAAGCTTAGGGTTGTTTGGCATCTCATCTCTCGGCACCCCCCCCCTCCCAACCAACCTCTTTTTCTTATGCTATTTGTAATGTGGCATGTGTGGCTAGCAGGCATTTGCCTGTTGATTGACACATGTCATCAGAGGGTAGAGACTCTCTGTTAGACTACAAGCTGTTTGTAGAGACTAGAGGAGCCCACAAGGCAGAATAATTAAACCAGCCACTGCATCTTATAATCTGCAATCTTGAGACACACCCCCAAAAATGTGTGCATTGTTGTGGGGGGGGGGAGATGGGAAAAGATAAATTAAAAAAAAGTATGCAGCAAGTCAGTCTTGAAGCGATTTATGTGTGCCCTAGTTGTAGGGGTGTTGTCCACTTCATTATACATTCTGGAAACAAAAAGGCACAAACAATCTCCTGGAGAAGAATCGGCTAATCTTCTGTCAGTAAAGTCAAGGGTGAGGCAGGAAATAGCATCCAACCGGATATGAAATGTTGTTATTTCCTGAGGAGTTATTAGAAAAAAAAGGGGAAAAAATGAACAAAACTTGGACAAGAAACCGCAAAATGCCCTGCTCTTAAAGTAAAATGAAGAATCTGGGGCAGGCTACTGTTGCTGTAGGGAAACACATCGGCAAAAGAATTTGCATCTCAGAGTCATATTACTTTTTTGTTCTCTTGACAAATTTTGAAGGAAAAAACAGGTATTTGAAAAGCTTTTAATTGTCATAAGATATTAGCGTTGAATTGTGTCTCTATAGAAATGAGCCATGGAAACTCAGGGGTTGTAAAAAAATCAGGGCACTCAGATCGTCTGTGTCTGTGTTGTTTGCTGTGGGTGTGTGTGATCACCGGTCGGACGGTTGGTTGGTCCGTTGTAGAGCCAGGGCCCTGGGAAGCTTTAATCCAGGGGTCGACCGGTCACCGAGGTTGGACAGCTGACTGCACTTTTCCTTTGATGTGCTTCAGATGAATATTGAGAGGGGATTGACCAGCAGGGATGGATTAAGGCAGAGGAAGAAAGATAGAGAGAGAGTAATGGGGAGAGACGGCTCATTTCTGTCTGGCTCTCTAAAAAAAAGAACAGAAAAACTGGCTGCCTTTTGTTGAAATATTTGAACAGCTGAATTCAAAGACAATGTCGCAGTGGGTTGGATTCGGTTTCCATGAAATTCCCAGGCTTATTTTTTACATGTATGTTCTGTACTGGCAGAGAATTTATGTCAGAAAGAGAATGAATGTACTTGCATGTATCTGTGGCTCAAATGGAAAAATTAAACCTTGATTTGCTCATTACAAGGGATAACTCTACTTGAAAAAGAAGAGCCTCATGCAACATTTATCATTAAAGTCAAACTGCAACCTGAACATTTTGAGTTCAGGGGTTTATTCTGTCATGCAATTGCATTAGGAGTGCAGTTGAAAAGGTTACTTTGAGCCTTCAGCAATACAGAATAATTGGAAGACGACCGAGAAAGTACAACACGTTTTTGATCAATCTCCTTCCAAGGCCCGACCAGGCTTTAATGATAAGCATCAAAAAACTCGTGCAGGAATCATCGCTGGCCAAATTTGTTCTTTCACACTAAAACTGGCCGTGCACTGAATTAAACATTCATTTGAGCACTTCTTGTTTGAGAACAAGAAATGAGTCGCATCATTGACGGATTACTGTCAGAAGTAGAGGCTTCTCGGTGTCGGGATTGTAACATCCATAATTCACCGACAATTGCTGTACGTGAACTGTCTTCTCATCTGTGTATAGCCCCTCCAGTGTCAGCCGCAACGGTCCCCTCTCCCACCTGTCGACAATCCATCCCATAATGCTTAAATCCCCATCGGCTCTCTGACTGACTGGCCAGGTCTTGGATAGGAGTTTCAATCCAACCGCGCAGGTAATATCGCAAATGACTGTAACTGATAGATCACAATGCCTAATACTTGAGTCCATCCCCTCAAGATCTAAAGCTCCCATTAATTAGACCCTCAGACCAAGATGGGCGTTGCCCTCTTACCTCTTAGCAGTGTCACCTCTCTGAAAAAGGGGGTCATATGCAGGTAGATTTGGTTCTTGTGCATTATCTAGGGGAAGGGAGTGCTGAGATAGGGTAACAGCAAAGAAAACAAAATCAGGAGAAAAACTGTCTGTGCCCGTGCATGAAATTTGATTGAGCCATTTGTTGGCTTCTTGATAAAATAAAAGCTGTTGCAAAGCAATCTGTTGGGGAGGAGAGCCTGGTTGTGCTGATTCAGACTTTGCTGGGGATTGTTCTTCATTGCACCTGTCCTGTAGGGTAGTCAACAACAGACAATTATGGCCAGTTGTTGAGCAGTCAATGAGTTTCAGATCATTTACTTGGTTCCAAGATTTAGATGCGCATATCAAACTGATTGATTGTTTACTTTGTGGAAAAAGGAATGAGACAAACCTTTTTGGAGGACAAATAAGCAAATAAAAACCGGGAGAAAAATGATGAAAAAACATAGATCTATCAAGAAATCATTTACAAGTGGAAATTAATTGCTGGCTTAAACTCATGTTTAAATTAGCTCTCCGCACATTGCAAAACAAACGGTGTTTCCTGATCAACAAAAAAGTAACTAAAACTTCTGATTATTTGTACATTCCAAAAGAACTTAGAAACCCTTTTCAGTTCCACTTTCACATGTAAACTACATGTAGAAATTCAAAAATGATATAGATACCTTAAAGACAAAATAGGGTCTCAGAGAAAGCTGAATCAACACAGATTTGACAGATCACATTTTTCCAACTGTAAAACCTTCCTCCATTTCACTTATAACTAACCTGTCATTCTTTGTCTCCAAATAACCCTTCAGGGAATGCTGATCGTTTTGAAACATCTTTAGACAAACACTTTGCAGGTATATTAAACATTTCTTTTCTTCGTTTCCATTCAGGATATGATTCAGGCTAAAACAGAAAGAGAAAAGAATCACCTGCTTCTGTTTAGTGGGGATTCAACCACAGAATATCTTCACATTGATCCCATTTCAGGCTTTTTTTCCACTATATTTTTTTAAGTCAGGTTGGTTTACTTTCATTCCATCGGCGGTTTCAAAATTTGTCCTTGTTATTGTTTTCATTCTGTAGGCTGTCCATTCATGAAGGGAAACAATCTGTACAGTCAACTATTGGAAGATACTTTGGGAATGGCCTCATGTTCTGACCCTAGCCGAGTCTTTCTCAAAGGCTATGAAATAACAAATAAAATAAAGTAGGCTAATTTGTAGCCTTTGAGAAAGACTGCCTGGGTCCAAACGTGAGGCCACGAACAATTTTTGGGCATTTATACCAAAGGTCCTTTTGGTTGGTAAGCAGTTTGCAACAGCCAATTGTATTTCTCATTATACTTCTGTAGAAGATGTTTGCTAAGGGTGTGATCTGTCTCACCTTGTGATGATGTCCAGATCATGTTGATGCTCTTGTGATATTCTGTGTGGGCAGAACTGGATGTGGGGGTGGGGCAAGATTGCAATATTAAAAACTATAAATGGATGTACTTGTCCTTTACTTTGAAGCATCCACATTTTTCGCTGAGTACAGAGTAGTAGTTGGCCAGCAGTAGAAAGACTTCAAAGCGTAACTATAGGGCCTACGTGATTACATGAAAATGTTGAAATAAATCGTATAATCATATTTTTTTTTGAATTCTAGCTTCTTGTCAACCCGAGCAAATAACTTGACAACTTTATTACGAACTTTAAGAAATAAAACATTGTTCAAAAGTTGTTGTGCTTTCTTTTGCATTTCTTGTTTTATTCCATCAAAGGGGGTTGTCCCAAGTTTCCAACCGTTTCAATATGGAACAGAGCTGTGATGTAATGTTTTAAGACCTGACTTTTAATCAAATACCTTCAAATTGCTCCTCCAGCATACTCTTGTAATAAAAATGCTTTAACCAAAGGTGGACACTTGATGTGTCACAAGCATTTCCAATAAAACAAAAGGCTGGTGTACATGTGTATATTCACTGTCATTGCCTCAGTTGGGAAAGCAAAAACAGACTGTGGTCAAGTCCTATTGACTCAAGCAGACAACTGACAGATGACAAATCTTCCACTTGTCAACAGGTGGCGCTATTCATTTCTCTCCACTAATAACGATGGCATCCTAATATGAAAAGCTTTGAATTTCAAAAGCTCGGCTTTGTAGTTCTTTCTTTTACATAAAAAAAATGTTGGTTTTTTTTCCAGAATTAACCTCAATAACAGCTAAGTACATTTTATAGTTTGAAGTTTACAAAGGAATTTGTTGCTTGTTTGTGTGAGTGTACTTTATGTAGTAACAATTTCTTGCTTAAACATGTAAAAAGCAGAAATACACTAAGTCCATAAGTAGAGAAAGATAGTGATGGATGTAGAATGCTGCAGTAGACAGCGCTGTAAAAGGCAGTTGTCACAGTCTTGGATTTGCAGATCTTGGTATGCACCTCCAGATCTTGGTCTATGGCTTCAGTGTTGGTCTTGATCTCTTACTTCCAGGTCTTGTGCCTGGGCGGTCTGAGACTTGTAGGTCTCGACTTCAACACTGTGAGATCACAGAGGCTATGAAACTGTATTCTTTCAGGGCTAAGTCAATATAATCAAGAACGTGATGGTATGGCCATTTTGGGGCAAGTGTTCCAAGTAGGTTAGAGTGTGCAGATAATATAAATTATAGAAAGTTTTTGGCTGGGTGATGATTGACAATTTGGACATTAATGGTTTCAGTCTGATGATTTGGCACATATTCAAAAACATGACTATGTTATGATATTGAAATAAGCAATAAGAGAAACTGACAAGTATTTCTAGGGACTGTGGAGGAGGAAAGCACCTGAAGAGTTGACCCTTTACGTGTGTTTTCTTGGGCATGTTTGCACCCTTAAAAGCTCGTGAAACTTATATTTGAAAATATGGGATGTTTTAATTGTAAAGTTTATCCATAGAAACTGACTGATGTATTCTGGGCCAGCATCTTTTATATAAGTACTTCAATATTTTATAGTGTGTTTATATTTTTTATCTTCTTGGTGTTTTGGGTCACCTGGGGCATTTGAACAAATTGGTCAGTTGTCAGCTTTGTGTCACCCTTGCTCTCCTTAAAACTGACAAGAATTCAAAGCTAGGAAATTTTAATCAATGACAAAAAAAGACGAGGAAAAAACATCAATACAGAAGATGATGTGGGTCCGATGATTAGACACTAAGTGGTTTCTCTGCTGCTGTCAGTCTAGTTGGGAGAGAATGCACACTACCAGCACGTTTCGGCTGGTCCCAGGCGTTGGACATCAAAACAGAATGTCTCAGGCAGAGGGGTTTGGTTGAAGACACTAGTGGCTTTCCCAGCACGTAGTGAAGGGTGTTTGTGCCAGAGCAGAACCACTGGGGGTGACATGGGGGTGTGTAAATGAAAACGGGGTCATGAAGCTCAAGAGAGTCCTTGGGGTGTAGTTTGGTGGGGAGGAAGGAGCTAGGAGGAGGCCAGGGAATATGCAATCAGAAGCTTAGGATGTAGAGAGGTTTATTTGAACATTGGAACACATGAAAATATGTTGTTGTGGATTTGTGGTTTAAGTACAACATCATGTACCAGGGACATGAATTGATAAGAACAACAGGTGCACCTCAGAGGCCATGTGGTGTCTGTCATGTCAATTTTTATTTTTAAACAAGTACTTTTTTTTTTTGGAGAGCAAGGCGGAGATAAAAGTTTATGGTATGCGGCTCGTGTGGGGCTTGGTGATCAAGGTGATGATGATATTCTGAGAATTTTTTGTCTCCTTCTTGACATGGTTTTGTGCCTGAAATTGTATGGTTTTATTTTGTGACAGGGAATTTTTTTATGAACACTTGGTTCTGCAGTATAAGGAAATGAAAGTAACAGAATTTTAATATTTAAAAGGATTTACCCCAGAACAATCAGCTTGAATAAAAAACAGGTTTTCAAATTTCTCTTTTTAGAAATTACTAGAAAGATCTTGATTGAGTGTCTTGTTATAAGATGTTTTCTACTTTGTTATGTATGTTAAAGGACACACTATCTGATGCTGTGGTTCCATCCTTGACAAGTAAAAAATCTCCATTTATTTCTGTATTTAGTTTTCAACTTCAATTTCTCATTCTTTATTGTAAAGAAAATAGACCTGAATTTCCTTTAAAAGTTTAACTGTTCTTTTTAGAGATAGAAGGAGACTTTTACAAAGAAAAAATATCCCGAAACCCACCAGTTTCATTGTACAGTGTACTACTGGATAGTTTTGCACATGGATGGGTTGTGGTACATGAGAGCGATATTTTGGAGTCTGATGTAGTTTACAAGCTTACTTGCTTTAATTTGACCATCCACTTACTCATTGTCTCTACTCATTACAGTCCGTATCTTGTCCTAAAGGTCAAGAAGAATCACCATGGTGATTCAGAGCCCCTTTTATCTACTAAACAGGACGGACACTAAATCCCACTCTGAGCTGCAATTAAAAAGTCTAAAATCCTCTGCATCTCTCCCTTAGACCCCCATCTCAAGATTTTGACAGATTTATGAGTTGATGGTCTTGGTTTTGTTTTACACTGTCTTTCATTCTATATATTTTCTTTCTCTGCAGGGGAGGTTGATTATTTGACTGTGAGTCACTTTTAAGCAACTCCTGACAGAAAACAGTGTCTGGGGAAAAAATACAATAATTGTTTATTTGTTTGCAGATTTTTGTGAACTTCTTTTGAAAGACTTTCTGCTGAAATACTTTTTTTGTTTTTATTAGGAGAATTGTTTGATTTGTTTCAAGCATAGACCTATCACATAAAAAAAAGGAGGACCACCACCAAACCCCCCCCCAAAAATATATATATACAAAATAAAACCAAACAAAAAACACCCAAACAAACCCACACAACAATAACAACAACATAATAATAATAGTTTAGGGATATGTTGCTCTATGCAGTTTTGCATTGACCTATTAAAAGGTAGGGTCATCGTTTGGTAATGATTCCCCGCCAAAAAAAAAAAATAAAAAAAATAATAATAATAATAGTAATAATAATGATTTTTTTTATAAAAAAAAAGAAGTGTTTTCTCTCCGAAAGCTTACTTCTTATAAAGATGTTAATGGTAGCAAGCATCCTGCAAAAATATTTCATCTAAAATACCCCATTGATTAGAAATCAATACAAACATTTGAATCTAAGAAATAATTCATGCATGAAGAGTTTCTCAGATTTCTGAGGGGTGGTGTCCGTTTGCAAATGCTGCTGTCAGAGATGCGGTTGGTTCCCGCTGTCACCTCGCTAAATGTGGATGGATTTTAAGTTCATGTGAAAATACCGTGACATTAAAAAAAAAGTTTTCTCAGCAAGCAGACACTGTATTTAGCAGAAACTTTCACAGGTGACTTTTATTGTATCTTTCTTTATAATTTTGCCTATAAATAAGCATCACGTTGACAAAAACCAAACGATGACCCTACCTGTAAAGAGATTGCAAATAGAGAACACCTTTATATTTTCTTGTTGTTCAGGCATTCTCAAGTCACCTGCCTTGGCTTATTACATTGAATTTGTTCTACTCTAATGGTAATCATTTGAGTCTACCAGCACATAGACCTACAGTGCACTGAGGGGGCTTTGGTTAAACCATTGAATCCCAGTTACTGTGATTGTCTGGGTTCAGTCCACTCTACCTTCCCACCATGCACATCAAACCAAAACTAATGCAACGCTCAATTAACCCAAGACCGAAGACAAACACCCCAAAAACGCCCAGAACATTTCCACTCTTGATGATCATTCACTGAAACCACTGTCTGAATTTGCTCCTAAGGTCTCTCTCTTCCTCTCCTTGTAAACCTACCGTGAAATAGAGCAGCGTTAATTTTTTAGAATGAGCCGCAGTGGGACGTGCCTGGAAACAGAGACAAACAAACGAGGTTATTGGCCACCTGTAAAGCTGAATGATGTTGGGGCAAGATTTCTTACACATCAAGACCCTGTGATTCATACTCTGGATCACCAGGGTTGTCTGTTTGTTTTTTTCCCTTAGATATAAAGAAGACAGCAACAGTTTTTAGAGTGGAGATTCACTTCTGTTGAACTTTGCTTGACTTTTTGCAAATATCATTTTTTATATATGCATGAGATTCAAACGTTTTTTTTTATATGACACATTCATTTAAACTGTTTAGTTTATACATAAAGCGAAAACAAATTCTAGTGATCAAACTGCCAATTTTAGAATTAAATCAAATAATGAGGTACATTTCTGTCAAAAACCCCTAAATGAGGGTGATTTCAGTATGACATTACCAGTCGAAATAACTGAAATAAAAATGAGAGAGTGCAATAAAAATATGAGCACATGGGAGCATTATAAAGCTGTTAGCGCGGGAGTCAGCAACCATCATAATTCATCCTGTTGATAATCAAAGCAAATTAACTCAATTAAGTTCCTTAGGGCTACTTATTTATAGGGGGGGGTGTAAATTCCATAACGTTACTGTGTAATTCAATCATTCTTTTGATGAAAAGGATACTGTCTCACAAATTGCATTCCCAGAAAGGTCATTTTCCCAGATATTGTATTTCCCCAGATGTTAGATTGCATTATTAATCCCAATCCCAGTATTTTTGCCCTCCGTTATCAATCAGCCGTAGTGATTTCCCCATTTTAACTTGAGAATCTATTGTGACAGCTCCATTCCATGCAGACCTCAGAAGAGCCCAATCAATAGAACAGGTATATCCTGTGGAAGAACTAACAGGTAGTTTAATACAACCAATAAAGCCCAGCCCCCTAGCTAAGAACAGGTCACTTATGGTCACTGGGGTCATCTGAGGTCAGGTAGCAGCCCACTGCCTGGGCCATATGGTTTCAATGCACTTTTGTGGTGGCTGTGTGTTGCATATAGTACAGACAGAAGTTGCTGGTTCACCCTTTTTATGCTGCTATTATGCTAGCCCACAGTAGCTAATAACACCATTGTTAAACACAGACATTTCACTGAGTGCTTGGCAAATATAACTGGTCTGCAGTTGCATTTAGTGGCCAGCTCAGTGTTGGGTGTTGTGTGGTCAAATACAGATGACTTTGAGTGCCCCCCCCCAGCTTTTTTATGCATTGTCCCCAATATTTTGGTGTTGTCACTTTGAGGGTTCTTTTTGAAGTGGTTTTTATGTGTGACACAGGAAAGGTTGATTAATCACCAAATTTACTTGTTTAAATAACAGTGGACTGTCTCATTGTTAGGGGGGGGGGTCACATGCACTTGTTGCAGACATATTAAAGGAATCATGGTTGGTTTTTGGATGAGTGCGCTTCATTCCAATCTACTCTAGCATATTGTTAAACTAACCTCTAGGTTGTCACATGTTTTGTTTAAGTTCTTATAGGAAAAAACATTCATCAAAAGTTATCTGAAAGGTATGACACACAATTGTTTTGCTTTTCTCGGCCAAATTCAACAAATATTCATTCAATTTAACACCCAGCTCACTCAGTTTCATTTGATAATGAATGCTTTGTTGCAGTCAAAAGGAGTAGGCCCTAATTCAATTGCAACAGTTTAGCATCCACTGGTCAAATAAGATTATTCAAATTCATCAGATCGCAAAGATCATTCAATTTGCAAAAGCCAACAGCTAGAGGTTGGTAAATTTTATCAATTGTATTAGTTAGTAGAAATTTGACTGAAGAAATATGAAATAGAATTACTAAAATGAACGTGAATTGAAAGAACAAAACGTTTGAGCCTGAAAACAAAATTGAATAAAAAAGTAGCTAAAAAGAAACCCTAGTTTGAATGAGTGTATTTGAATGCGTGTTAATGAAACTGAATTAATTTTTGCTGAAGTTGACTGGGAAAACCTATACTAAAAAATAAAAAAAATAAAAAATAAAAATGAAAATAAAAAGTCAATAATAACAGTAGTAAAATAGGGCCTAAATGTAGTATTATTATTACTATTTATTCAACCAAAGCAGCACCAAATGTACAATAAATAGATAAATGAACATAATAATAACATGATAAAAGGAGCAAACAAGACCCCCAAAACACAAACATAATTAACAAAACAATAATACAAAATGAACAGTAACACACAGAATCTAAACATCTTAAATAAAATAAATAAATAAAGTCTCAGTTTCACACAAAATTGGCATGATTCTTGATTTAAAATGTCCCTTGTGTGAAACTGAACCAGAATCCCATCAACACTTGTTCATATACTGCGTTCACACATTAAACGCCTGGGTCTTTGTAGAATACCTTATAAGAAATTACACCGGTAACAAATATTTTCATCATTCCTAGTGATCCAAACAGAATTCTTGGATATGACCTAAAACCGGTCCAGGGTGTTTTAAAAGTCAAGATGCTTCGGCAGATTTGGAACATCAGGTGCAAACAAGTTTTTCAAAACTACAAAAATCCCTCTGATATCGACATTATTTTACAGTTCAAACGTACTCTCAAGCATTTTCTCACTTTAGAAAAGGAACGAATGGATGGTGATAAATTTGTTGTCTATATATGCTAGAAATAATACCCTGTGCTATATTAATAAGGATAATCAAATGGAATTCAACTATTAATTTTCGATCCAATTGTACATACTCAATCTGCATTATTTGTGTACTTCTAATAAACCTAATTAATGACTCCTCTCTAATTGTATCCGTTGTATTATAACTGTAGGCAACCTAAACTTTGTATATTATTATATTAATTACTTTCGCTCCTTTAATTTGTAAATAAGATTTGGTGTGTTTTGTTTGTGAATGATGTAATTATTTTGAGTGTGCAATAAACGGAGTCGTATAACTCCAATCAAAAGAAAAAATAAATAAATAAATAAATAAATAAATAGATAAATAGATTAAATAGATAGCTAGATAGATAGATAGATAGATAGATAGATAGATAGTTTTAAACTTGCAGGTTATTTTCCACAAACTAGTATATTGGCAAATATTGCTCTGAGAAGTAGTCTCTTCTTATTTGGCAACTCCATCAGTACACCCATCACAAAATAATGGGAAAAACACAGACTTTATGCTGTTTTATGGATATTTGAAAACCTATGGAAACTTATTTGTTGAAATTGTTACAGGTCGTTTGACTGATGTGGTTTTTAAAAACTTGAAGGTTGGAATGAATGAATGTGTGTGTGTCCCCCCCCCCCCCCTCAAACAAAACAAAATTACAGCAACAATAACATTACGACCAAAAAAGAAGCAACAAAACAAAACATTGACGTAGTGTACCAAATCTTCAATTACAAATGAAATCACTGTCAACGAAAACCACTGGTTTTAATTATTAAGCTGTCCATCTTTGAAAATTTCATATTATTAGGTTCAATTTCTTGTTTTGTTTTCAGGAACAAGGACACTCCAGAAAAATCTGTTCCTAGACCTAGTCTGACCTGGTTTTCAATAATTGTTCCCCTCCACTCTACCCATGTCATTGATATCTGTGAGAACACCACTGTGCTCAATAAAAGCCGTTCACTACTAAGTACTTAATGGCAGTCAGTCATTCTACATGGTGGACAGGAATAAGGCCACAGAAGGCCAGCATGGTCAGAGACTGTTGGGTTTAAGAACTATGACAACATCTTCCCGTGGTCATCCAAAACTCTTATTCATTTACTGTAGTAGCATGCTTTAGTTTTAGTAATTCAGAGCAAAATGAAAAGGACAGGTTGCACTTGTGAAGCTGATATGGGATGAAGTTGAAAGTGGTAGGGAATTACCTCTATTGAGTAAAAATGTGAATAAATCCAGTCTGAGGACAATCAAGACATGCCCCTCAGTGATCTCACCCATGAGAAAAACAAAGACTAATACTAATACTGAATCCTAAATTTGTATACTTGGTTACTTCAGAAACCGAAAGGGGGGGGGGGTGTATATTTTCCTTCTGCTTTCTTCTCTTTACATCAAGGCACATTAAGAACCCCAGGGGTGTAGAGTGGCAATTGAATGAACAATTCTAAGGTGCATAACGGCACATTCTCTCAATGCGTTGTGCCCGCCAACGATGCTTTTCAGCAGGTGCTTCCCTATTTGACGGGGCCAGACCCAGTGAATTGATCTTGTGTAAACAGTGGTTAGGAAAAAGAGCTTTTACCCCTGACGGAATCCTATGGTTTCTCATTGTTATAAATGTTTGTCATTAGAGTCTGCCACCAGGTGGGGGCAACTGGCTCTAATCGGCAGGCAGTTGGAGTCTACTCAAAAATACTTTTATAAAAATAGACAGATAAAAATTTACATGTTTTTCTTTCTCGTTCATAGTTCATTTTTTTCTTTTTCTCTCTATTTGTGTGTACATTTTACGTGGAACAAATACATTTTTGTTGAGTGAGTCACCAATGTCTTGTGTGGAAAAACCAATTTTTTTTTGCCAGCTAAGTCAGAGTTTGAATAGAAAGTTGTGTCAGTTTAGGCCCTGAGTATTGGTGTGTGAGAATGTATATTGTGTGCAGTCTTAGGTGATGTTCTGGTTGGGTTCAAGTTGATGCCCATATTTGTTTGAAAGGTAAACTAGTCTAATTTCATTATGAAGAAGTTCACCCACATTTTGTTCCTAAAATAAATTCCCACGCAAACACACTGTACCTTGACCCTGAGATGGCCTAGTGCTCAATCAGCATCTTCTTAGCAGACTGGCTCATACTACTTATTAGGGGACAAGTAAAAACTACCAAGAGGTAGTTGCGTTGGTTTCCTTTGTCCATGATCCCTGGGCCGCTTTATGACTGATCCTTTTACAAGGTGACAAATATATCACACCTTTAGATATTAGAATGTGAAGTCATTTTTTAACGTCATGTCAAAATATTTGATCTAATCTATCATAGACTTCTGAACTAAAGTGTTAGGCCTATGCATACTCAAGGTGGTCACCAAAGACCACAGTCCCCTCGATCCACTAAATGAAAGTAGTAGTCCTAGACGATTTCAGACATTTTGCCCGGTATATGCAGGACAGTTCTTTTTCGGAAACTAAGTAGTCTCCCGAATTCCAAAATCTATTCCGGGGCAGAATAAAATTATATATTTGTTTTTCTGTCTAAAATATTATATTTTGGAACATAACAAACAAAAGTTGTCTGTAAACAAAAGGACTAAAGTAATAACACCTATTTGTAGACTCAATGCATCAATACAGACACTTTATCTTTTTCAAAAATGCAGCAAAAACAAGACTGATACCTAGGCCTAATGTCTGACATTTTAGTTGCAATCAAAAAGGCAATCTATGAAATCAAGAAGTGGTATTGCTATCAAAAAGCTCCAGCTGGAATGAAAATATTTCATAAAAGACAGTGAGAAAATGATGCAAATGCTGAGGCTCTGCTTGACAAACTGATGATGGTGCTAATCCTAGTCAATTAACAAATCAGTGTTTGATGTGCAAGATGAAAGTGTTTATAGTCTAGACAACAGTGAAGGTCAGCTAACCAAAAGATGGGCAGTAGTGGTTTCACACAAAAAGTGTCCCTGTTTAAATAACTCTAAACCAATCAAAATAATGTTTATATAGAATCAAAACTTATTTTGTCTAGTTTCTAAAAGTATGTGATCTGAAGTTTTGTATGACCTGGCTATTGAGTTTGCCATAGACCTTATGCATTGACGTCATCAAGCCGCCATCTGAGAGGTAAAACAATGATGCAACAGTGGAAAACGCATATCTATGTACGCGCGCACAAAAGATGGGCCAATGAGCAACCTTTTAACCTCTAGCCGCAAGGGTGCCCTACTCAAATGATGTCATGTGCATAAGGTCTATTCAAGTATGTGGAATGACCCTCTAAAAATGACCAAATGTGTGTTAACCTCAACAAGAAACTAAACAAGTGCCTTCTTTCTTATGACATCATTTTGAAGAAAGTGCAATCATTTTAAAGAAGAAATGTCATGTTTTAAAATGCCAAGTGATCTAACACGTTTAACAGAAGTACTTTACGTAAATAGAGAAAAAAGTGCCATACAGTGCATCAATTTGGCACAGTGGAAGGCGGTGAGCAAACGCACCCAAGATCTTCACATGTTTCTTTGACGAATTGAGGGGATGTAATCTGTGGAAAAATGCTGTTGTACAAACTACAATGCTTTCAATCTATTGTTACAGAATGATTAAAACAAGTGAAAACAAATTTAAGTTAATCCTTGTGTTTTAACAGGCATAATATTCTTCCTTCTTAAGTCTGATTTCTGGGGTTTTTACCCCCAGAAAAATCAGCAAAATTGAATTTATGTAGCCTGAAAAGTTACTAAATCATAAACCATATATACCAGCCTGTGTAACTAAATGAAAATGTCCTACTTTTTTCCAAGGGCCACATTTCATGCCTGATTTAAATAAACACCTTGCTTTGATTTGCTATCTTTTTTTGAGAATGCAAAGACATGAAACAGTCTGGATAAATACTGTCATCCAAATGTGATGAGAAAGTCATTCCATTTTTGTTTTGATTATATTGCATTGTCTGGCATCTGCCCTGTGGATGTTCATTCACATTTCATCATGACCTGGTTTCTAGCATTGATGTATATTGGTATCACAGCCCATGTCTGTCCCAGTTCTTATGCAGTAACAAAAGGCGCCAGACCAATTAGCTGCTAAGAACACCACCAGTTATTTGCATAATTCCTAAACCCTTTGGCATCTAGTAACTGGTCTGTTTAAAACTGGAAACATGGGGAGTGGGGAGTGTTGTTACTCAATCAATTTTGGCTTTGAGGCTGCAGGCACTGCAACCTTGGTCATGATTGTTGTTTTTTTCCTCTCTTTGGTCTAGGGAGCCATTAATGAGACATAATGACCTTGGGTCATATGTAACCTGTCATGATATAGGGAGGATATATTGTATAATTGGAACTGGCTCCTCAGTAATTGGGAGGTTATGATGGTGATGATTGCTTGTGTAATGGAAAGTATTTTCGCAAATTATGTATGGCCTTGCTGTATGCTCAGTCCCAAAGCTAACTCATCCACACTTTGCATTGGGACACCTTAACACTTTGCAATAATCGCATCAAATGGTTATCAAATAATAATAAAATAATAAATTCCAAGATATGTGTATTTAAAACAGTTGTATTATATTTGACCTCAACTTTGTATACTAATATTTCCATTATATATACCAAGAATAGGGTGTTACCTCAAGGTTAGGTTGTGTAAAATAAAAAAGTGTGTAGGCCTATGCATTTTTTAAGCAAGAGATGAAGTTTTATTAGTTCATCAGCAAGAGTTGAAGATTTATTTGAACTGACCTGCTTAATTCTAAAGGATCTTCTGGATATTACCAGATGTCTTATATTCAGCAAGTCATCAGAGATATAACAGATGGCATACATATCAGCCAACTAATTTACTCTGAATAAAAGTTCCTCCCAGACTCAGCTTTGATAACAAAACCATGTTTTGCAGAGCATGCATCTTGCAGACAAAATAAGAAATTGTACCCAGCTTGACAAATCGCAGATTACTCTGTGTTTAATACATTAATTAGTGATTAAATTAGCACAATGATACAATGAGATAAAGATCTGAATGATATTAACACCTGGAGAGCAGTGACTGCATTACAGGGACATCCTCTCTTATGGTCTCGGCAAACGAGCTTTCACGATTTCACAGCAACCGACGGAAGAGGTCGTGTCCTGCCATCCATTCGATCTGTCGATCCGTCAAAGTGGGGCATCAGCCCACTTAGCGCATTCGTTATATTGATCCCGCAGTCTGCGACGGCTTCTTCTTATGCTAGACATTTCTCTCCTAACGGTAAAATCAGCCGGGCTTTTCCCGCCTACTTCTCCCCTTCACCGCTCTGTCTCCCAATGTCGCGATCCTTTTACGGTTTTCTCCTTGCCGACGGACTCTCTCCAACACTTCCTGTGCTCAACTCTCATAGAAAAAAATAATAATAAACAAAAACAAACTGGGATAAATGGTGAGTTGCAACCAGAGGGATTTATTTATTAAAGTACATCAACACATCTGCGTCATTTTATCGGTTAATAAGGGTGGAAAGATGTTGGGGGTTGGGAATGGGGGTTGTGTGTTTATGATCTGCTAAGGGATGCAATATTAGATTTTCAGCTTGGTTGAGTAGTGTGTTACTGTCAGAGGTTTGGCACTGATTTTCTCATTGATCTATTAAGGGACATCATTCTGTCTAGAGACTTCTCAAACATTCAAAGCTCTTGTTAGTGTTTTCCCCCTTCATCCTGTGAATCAATTGTATAAGGCGATTGCAAATAAATTGTCTTAATTGGTTAAGTATTTGTTTTTTAATACAAATTGGTGAGGTATAAATGTGTTGAATGTTAGGGTTGTATTCCCTAAAGTAAATTGTTACTTTGATTTCTTACATTAAAGGCATTATAATGAAAAGCTTTGACTAGATTTACAGTGTTTAGAGATATTACATTTTTTGAGAGTGATAATGTCAGAATGTTATAAGCTGATATTTAATATATCAATATTCAGAGGGTAAGTTTGCTAGAGTTCATTGCTTGAAAATCCCATTTCTGTAGTTAGAACTTTAGAAGATAGAGTAGCACAGGTATTATTTGTGCTAAGTTTACAATCCTTATTCAGCCAATTTACTTGTAAACACCATTTAAAAGTCTTTATGAAAATGTCTTTCTGGCAAAGATTTGAATCAACATGTCTAAATTGTCTGCATTTTTTCCCAAGGGGAATTATAGTTTGAACTGGTTTGAACTTGGAAACCTTTCCAGTAATTACTCCATCGTAAAGTTTGCAGAAAATTAGTGGCAATTACAAAGCTGATAATTCTGTTGTGGGCAAAACCTTGATCCAATTCACGTTTTAAATAAAAATAAAAACAGTGGGTTTTGTTTTCTCTGTCTCCCCTACCCTTTGTATTTTCAGATCAGATACTTGTTTAAGAATGTCTTTGAACCAACATAAAACTACAAAATAATGTCAAATCACCCTGCACATGAAGGTCAGATACCCTCATCTAAAGCACCATGTCTAGGGAGCTGGCTTTTCCCTTCATTTCAAAAGCATTTAATTCACTCAAAAACCAATAACAATATGCCTCAAGACACGAGCTTTTCACTAACTGTTTTTGTTTTTTGCTTTTTTAATATTATCTTAACTTACTCTTATTTTTCACCATCAGATGGCTCTGCATCTTTTTGGTGGATACTTATTGTTCAGTACTCTATCATCTCAGAAAATTTCTTACAGTTTGATTTATTTCTGACATTCATAAACACTTCTAGTAGGCATTCTTTCACTTAGATGGTCACCAGACGCATTGTCCTTGTGCTTCATTCTCTAGACTTAGCATCAGCAATTTACGAGAGTAGCTGTCATCATCATAACATGCTGTATTCAGACCAGTTGGGCAATGCCAATAGTTTTGCCCTAATTCCATTTTGTCCTCTTATGTTGCTCTGATTTCATTCTCCATTGTGGGTGTTTCCCTTTTTTTATGAGTGACATTGTCCCATTATTAGGACTAGACACACATGTGTCTCTCATCAGCTCCCAGATGATGAACGCAATTAAGATGGAATGAGGAACAGACAGAGTCTAAAAGAGGTCTGACTGCCATACACTGAGCAAGGGGGGTGTCTTGGTTAGATATATTATTACACCCTGATTAGGTAATATTTGCCACCATGTTTTCTGGGTTGTTGTGTTTTTCTGGTTGTGAAAACTCTGCAAAGCTTTTCTGTTTATAAAACCATGCCACATATATTTTCTTGCCGCAAGTAGAGAACATTATGAGTTGGAAATGATTGAAGCTTTGCCATTAACTTGATGAAATTGGTATCAGTCTATGTCTCAAAAGCCCATTAAGTTGAACATCCTTCAAATAAATGTTGCTCCTTGTCCCAAACTACACAACTGTAAATGTCATTAACTTCTTTATCTTGAAATTTACTTGTAGTATGGTCTTTTAAGGAGGGTTGGGGTTTGTACCATTACTGTTTGTCTCTTGAGTCAAGATTCACATTTTGGTATGATTGTCAAGCCTCCTAATGCAAGGGGGCAGAATTGACTATTTCACCTGAACCAACTAGGAAAATGGGAACCCAATGATTAAATTGGAAATCGCAAAATGAATGACATAAATATGTTATTCCTTTGAGTCAAATTTCCTGCACACTAGATTAGCACTAACGTATTGATCGTGTTAAAGGTAATGTACATTTAAATAAAATACAAAACCAAAATCCATTATCAATGTAGCTTGGACATGTCTGAGGCGAAAAATTACCAATGCTCTAATAGGCAGAAAGTGTTTTGAGTAGCGGGCAGTGAAGTGCCATTTTGCAAAGAATTTTATCAAAAATAAACATTGTTAGCACAAAAAAACAACAAAACTATAATAATGCAAAAGTCAATGTCATAAAAGGTGGAAAAGGGATTATTTTAGACAAACAGCAGATTGTGTTTTCATTATCTTAAATCAAACAACTTTTGTTTAATAAACCATGTTACTTAATAAATAAATAAAAACATGCAATCACTGCTAATTTCTGCCCTACCCAATTGGTCACTGTATTATCTTTAAAATAAAATAAATAAAAATAAACACTTTTTTGAAACCCAAACACTGCTTTTCGGAACTTGAGAAGGTGACATTGTGTCATTGTCATCCCTAGAATCCCCAATTGGTATGGAGAACATAAACACTCCTAGGGGGTGGGGGGCTGCATTCAAGAATGAATAGGGATAGTTTGGTGACAACAACCTTGTGATTTTCAATACAATTTTATTGTCTCCTGAAGTGATTTTGCAAAGATAAGTCATCCTGGACTTTGCCATTAAAGGAACACGTTGCCTTTGATCGGTCGAGTTGGTCCTTGAAAAGCGTTCTGAACCGTTTGTTATAAAATGCATATGGGTAGAAAGATGTTGTAAAAGTAGAATACAATGGTCTACACAAATATGCCTCGAAATTGCGTGGTTTTCTTTTTACCACGTCGACTAACACGGTCGGCCATTTATGGGAGTCAAATTTTTGACTCCCATATATGGCCGACCGTGTTAGTTCGCGACGTAAAAGGAAAACCGTGCAATTTTGAGTGATACTTGTGTGGATCATTATATTCTACTTTTAAAACATCTTTTTAACCATATACATTTCATAACAAACGGTTACAAATGCTTTTTATAGACCAACTCGTCCGATCCAAGGCAACGTGTTCCTTTAAAGTCAATTAAAAGGGGCTCCTTTACCCCAGCTCTTACAGAAACATGACTTTGTAAATGGGTCACCACTTCAAATAAGATGCCTTCCATGTTTAGATGATGTGGCAAAATGATTATGGGGAAATGGGTCACCAGATCGCTGAGGCTATGCTTTGGTTAACCTGTTCTTTGTTGCAATGTTAGACTTGTATCGTCATGCTACTGATGTCGCTTTGCTCTGGTTCCCTGCAGCTATTGTATCAAAAAGGGCGCAGATTGTTTTCTCTACAAGTGATGAAGAGACTGGTCACCGGCCAAGCTATTTGCTAATAAAGCTGATTTGCTTTAATTATCTACAGTTTGTTTTGTTTAACTAATTAATAAACCTTTTTAAGTACAGAGTTAAAGCAAAATCAGTTAAACAAGTTTCTGAAGAACTATCTGCATATATATTAACCTGTCAAGCACCAAATGTACAGGCTTTTTCCCTTTACTCAATCTGGCTTCAAAACTTTGAGATACAAGCAGGTAAAACTGTTGGGAAAAAAGTTTTGATGCACAAACTTGTTAACACTACAAAATTCTGTGTAAATTTACAGAAAAACTACTGTCAACTGAGTTGCCAAAACGTTTCTGTAATTTCATATAATCATTACTGTTTTCAATTGTAAGAGCTCAATTGTGTTATTTCATAATTGTTTACAGACAAGCTTGTTTGGGAAAAATACAGGCATCTGTTTTTCTCAAAAATAGAGAAGATTGTAATTATTATTACGGACAAGCTGGTTTTGTGTCATGATACATATCAATACCACTGTGTGAAAAGAGAGAGAGAGAGTAAACAAGAAAAAAGAAGAAAAAAAAGTGCTACGGAAGAAGACAATTCTGAGACAGCAGATAATCAGGGGCCAAATAAAACAACATTCAGTGGGAACAGTGATCTTTGTCTGGGCTCAAAGTTGAGGTATATACACTGTTATAGCCCAACTCAGTGGTCTGCCCTTGTAAGACAACTTACTCAACTATGTTTTGAATAACATTAGTATCTTTGCATTTTTCTCGCATGATTTTTTAAAATGAGACAATGCCACTGGTAACAATGCATGCATTCAGTACCTGTTCACTGTTGGATCCATGACTGTGGTCACATGCTGTCACCAAACAGAGCCTAGGGTTTTGATTTATTTTTTACAATAACACCAGTACAGGTTCTCCATGCAACCTGCACTGAACACACGGCGAATTTAATCTACAAATAAAGCAAACGTATCAACAGTAAACCTTATAAACAGTCATTGTTATTTTTGCGGAGTTGAAAGTCACTGCAATTGAAATGATGTCCAAATTAACGGCCGGTTAGTGGTTTTTGAAGCGTTGTGTAATCAGGTATTACGTGGGCACGTGGATTTTAACATTGATTGGATGGAGCATTGTATCTCTGCGTGATCATAAGCCAGCATGACTGTTTACATACAAGCTGGACATTACAAAACTCTCAACTGTTGCCATATCAGTAAAATCCCTAAATTTGGTCAACCTTAGACGTATTTATTGACTGAATTTCAAATTCCACAAACATTATGCAAAACCAACACTATTAAACAACCTTGAGTCATGACAAAATACATAATAACAAACTGTCAAATTACACATACAAAAAAAATACATCAGCTGTAAAAACAAACAGAAATAGGCCTAATTAAAGTGCACTTTTACAAATTGTGTTCAAGTTACAAAAATATTGGTTGACGAAAAGAAAACAAACACACAAAACAAAACCCAAATACTAACAAGTACTTACACAAACATTTAACAATGAAAGGAAAAACTGTCAAAAAAAATATCCTGCTTATTCTGTACTTTTACAGATTTTTATGCTGAAAGACAAAAAAACATGCAAACTTACATCTGCATAACTTTTACAAACATAATGTTAAAATTTCAAAAGTTTGCATAAATTGAAAACACTTGGTGAAATTGCAAAACAATAATTGTTAGTAAAAAAGTTTATGTTGAAATAAAATACACACAAATTTACTATAAAGCTGCTGTAAGAGGGAATTAAAAAAAATCTGCATAACTTGATCGTACTTTTATGTTCAAATTATAAAAGTTTGCGTAAAATTAAAATTAGATTATAAAAATACAAAAACAACATTTGTAAGGAAAAAGGAAAAGAGGTAAAAACACACACACACATATCCTTACGGATCCGGTTTGTGGGGTACTGCTATTGTTGTTCTATTATTCCCTTTTCTGAAGAATTCCCTTGTGGGGCCCAATTGTTCCTATTGAAATGACCTTGTGGGGTCAATTGTTCCATTGTTGTCAGGACCCCACATATGCCCTTCCGTGTGTCCACCCACACACACACACACTATCTTGGGGTTTTTCTGTACTTTTACTGATTTTTATGTTAAAAAAACAAAACCATGCAAATTAACAAGGCCTATATGCAGCTGCTATTAACAAAATAACCGCATAATTTGTTAGCAGTTTTACAAAATCTGTGGTGAAATTACAAAAGAAATTGTGACATAATGATGGTTGAAAGTACATTCAAAATTACAGAAAATATGTTTATTTACAGAAAAAATGAAATGTAAATGCGAATAACAACAACATCTCTGTAATTTTGTTACAGTGCAGGTAAAGTGCAAGGATTGGCGTCTTTAATACTAAATGTCCTTTTTGTGCCTGCAGTCTTTGTCAAACTCAACTGCATATTACACCTATTTGTGCTTAAGTAACTTAGTCAGGTTATCCACACTGACTAGGCAATCCTAGGAATTATTTGTTTCAACAATCTTTTTCTAAATTGGATTGAAGTGACTCTCAGATGCAGTCAGAACATTGATCCGTCAACAAATTTGATAAATTGTTCACTACGGACCTGCTTTAATGCAATAAGAGTTCTTGGAAACTATTTTCATACATTTGTTTAATGTGCTGATAGTTGATGCTCTCTGTATGCATTATCAATCATGAGAACTGATTTTTATATTTTACTAAAAAGGGGACATGCCATTTTGTCCCTTATAGGCTCAATTTGCATGCAAGAAAATACGATGCTTTTTCCATTACAAATGTTGGCTGATTATTATAGAGGTTTGGTCTGGTGGGGTTTGTGAAGCCCCATATGGAATTAATATTACGGACTATGAGCTATGAAATTAATAGGTTCTGGGCAAACATGTCTTCCTTGATGTTTTCATCACAGTTCGTAACCATCTCTAGAGAATTTCCATGAGAAAGAGAGAGTTATCCGGACCCAAGACTGTGATCTGAAATATTGAAGGAAGTCTGACTTGCGCTTTATACTGCGCACCTTCCAAAGATCTCACAATTATTTGCCCCAAAAGACAATTGACGGGTATGCATGTACAAAAATATGCAGCAAAATGGAACAAGTTGATGTCAGTAACAATTATTCAGAGAAAATATTTGTGCCCCAAATTTAAACTTTTTTTTCTTTTTTTTCTTGTCCTTTAAAGGCAAGAAATATACACGCTGAAGCGTGGGTGCATGTAAGATTTTAATGCTGTTTTCCTGAATATGCATGAATATTCAATAAGCACCAAAAATTTCCATAGGTTGGTTTTATACTTTGCCTAAAATTATGACCACTAAATGAATATTCTCTTCCAAAAGTCAATGTTTGTAGTATTCCTTTAAAGTAAAATCCCTGATACAAATGGTAACAGGTTTCAACACAAAGTGGTAATTTAATTGCATTTGATGCCTGAGGTTCTTCTTGGATGTAATAGGCTCTTTTTTAATTGTATTCCTGAGCTAATTGTGTCCTTTTTTGTAACAGCGTATTGCATGACAAGTTCTCTGAAGATTAATGAGTCCTTTTTTAGCTTCCTGTGGATGGGGCAATACAGTCACCTGAATCATTTCGTCACGCGTACCACGAAGCGACCTATCTTGTTCACAGCCCCTCAAAACGTGTTTGGAGAAAATCACGATTGAAGTTGCATTTTTTTCCAACTGCTGTTTCTGAGTCTGCTTGGTATTTTTATTTAATTTTTAAAGACAAACATCAAGCTGAATACTTTATTCGCACATAACTGTCAGAGAATTTTCATTCCTGCAACTATTTTAATTAGTAATTAATTCCTAAACACATACGTCACTTCGTGGAATTGAAAAAAAACGAGTTTTGCCTGCAGAGCGCTGTGTACAAACACATTACATATTGAGACCTATCGTGATAGGTCACTTCATGAAAATACTATGCTTCCAGATAGGTCACTTCGTGAAAATGCAAATGTCTCACACGCGTGCCTGCCGTAGCGCTTTGTACATCATTGGTAAAGTGGCGCGTCGAGATGGTGGTCACTTCGTAAAAATACAAAACGGCAAAACTAGTGATATGTCATTTTTACTAATTAGTGTAATTACGAAAGTATTACGTATTAGGTATTCAAACTTGCTGAAAATGTTAACAGTAATGGGTATATTAATAATTTATATAAAACCTGATTTGCAATAAATTATTATTTTTGACAGATAGGTCACTTCGTGGTACGCGTGACAATTTGTGGAAGTCATTTGCACCATTTGGTTACTTTGGGGGGGGGATAAAAAATAGAAAATATCCACTCAAAGTTGGCCCAATTCTGAAAGTTAAAAGATTGGTAAGCATATTCAGATTACCAGGTAAAAAGCCATATAATGTTCATTGCTTTTAACTGGTTGACAGCCTACTTTTAATTTTAAATACCACTACAGGATTGCTAAATTTCGTTTTGCTGGTTTCAATCAAAAAAAGCTCATTGGTAACAAAGTTCATACCATGCTACCCATCCTCTGAAATACTGTCAAAGTGCAAAATAAATAAGAGCAATATTTAAAGACCCTACAAACATCCATTGATTATTTTGATGGTCACAATTGAAAGTTTGGCTAAATGATGGGAATAATCTACTCTTCCAAAAACAATGATGCGCTTTCCCTTAAAGGTATTGTACACTTTTGGTAACAGCTCAAAATCTGTGTCCACATTTTGTGTGATTCAACATATGCATGAACAAACAAACCTGTGAAAGTTTGAGCTCAATTGGTCATCGAGATCACGAAAAAATAGTGAAAAGAGACCTGATGTGTTATTGTTTTTTCAAAATATCGCGTGTGATAAAAACTATTGTTTCACTCATTTCTCAGAAACGATCGCATTTTAGGCAGAAATATTTTAATGAACCCTTTTAACCATTACTTACTTTAAATCATGTAAGTTGTGTGTGAATCTGTGGAGATTTGTGTTTTTCGATCTTACCAATAGTGTACAGGCCTTTAAAGCAAATGCAGATGCTCTGAATCATTTGTGCTTAACAACAGCTTTTAAACGGGTCTGTAATCTATACTAACAATGTAATGAAATTAAAATGTTTTTTTCAAGAAAGCTTGAATTAATCTGAGAGTTATTCCTGGTTACATATACCGGGGAAGTTGAAACCAGCAAATGGGACAATGTACACCATGACCATTCATCAATTACAAGCTTTCCTAAAAGAAACCATGGTATACTCATACTCAGAAAGGAAATTATGTTGATTGTCATGAAACTAATTATTCACTTCTGTAGAAGTTTTATGTTACTTGTAAGAAGTCAGTCTCAGATTTTTTTTCAAATTGTGCGCTTTTAGAACATGAGCTTCTCTCATGACACTGGAGAGTTCTACACAGAATGAGTAGCACTGGTTTCTGTTGTAGTTTTTTGACATGGCTATTGATTATAGACCTAATTGTTTTCATGATTAATATTTGCGTAAAGTACGGCTGACCCAACCTGAGACTGATGATGCAGTACTTAGGCCATTTGCCAGACGGATCTTATTATTGAGCGCGTGGCGTTAAGACTTGGTAGCGACTTGTCCTCACGCACCGGCCTTCTAATGTTCTCTGTCGGAGCTCGTCACATACATCCCCGGTTGGGCAGAATAGCTGAATTGTTCCATGTGAATCTGGGTCATCAGCGAGTAGAGGATCACGGCCAACACGAAGCCCAACATGGGACACCTTGGTCTTTCAGGCTGTAGACAGCCCAAGACATGCAGGGCATATCATTGACACGGATTGAGTGAAACCCGACCCCAAACGAGCCCTTTAGAACCGTTGAAATATGCAGGATGTGGAATATCATCCTGTCTCCCAGGTTGAAGATAAAAACAAGAAGAAACTCTTCTTTTTTTTCCCCTTTCGTTTCCTTTTTTTTTCTTGTAATGCATAAAATGTCTCAGAGAAGCAGAGTGGAAATCGTACTTTTAATAATGTGGCATGGAAGACAGTTAAAATGAATGCCCAAGGGGGTTGGAGCCCGGCTGCTGCAACAGCCCACGCTCCCTCTCGCTCTCTCTCTCTCGCTTTACCTCGCTGGCTCTTCCTGCAGTCCTCTCTAACTGTCCAGGCCGCTATTCCGTATGCACACATATTGATTTTTGATGAGAAGTTGACACTGTTTGGGAGTTGTCTTTCACGACTGTCTGGACAGGAAGTCCAAAGAGCCCGCCCTCGCTGATATAAAAGCCGAGTGCTGCATTTAGCGCTAAAAAGTTGCGCTACATTTAAGATGTTTTTCTTCCCCTGTGGCATTTCGCCGTGGCGTGTGCCGAGCACGGAAATGCTGGCTTGATGTGCGATCGGAAAGATGGCATTTCCCCTTGTTGAGAATAACTTGCTTGTTAGGTGTCATAAAATGATGATATGATGGCTATCTAGATGATTTAGGCCTAGGTCTTTTAAAGAGAGCTTCTTAAAATGCTTGCAGTAATTAAGATTTATCCTGAGTTATCAACCCTGTTGATTTGCCTGGAGTTAGTGTTGGATTAAAACTGCAGGTACAATCTTGGAATCATTGAGTGAGTTTGAAATACTGCAAGGCTTCATCAGTATTGGATTAGGATTGTATTGGACTAATACATTGTGATGCCTGTTTCAAATGCAGTATATGTATCAAGGAATGACCCATTTTAAATTGTAGACTATGTTTGTCATTTGATTGTGCCTTAAAAATATATCTCTATATAATTTGAATTTGTTCAACCCAAAATCATCTATATAATTAGAATATATATAATTAGAATAATTATGCAACAAGTACAATGTGTCATGTCTTTTTGCATCTGGGTATATATTAGTATACCACTGGAGGTGTTTCTTATTACATCATACATAATAAGTAATAATTGGTATCCTTTTAAATTGTCACTTGACAACACTATCTGTGAATGTAACGTGTGTTGAATTGTTTGATCTTATTTGTGTCATGGTAGGGCATCAATGGATGTCATGAGTGTCACTCAGTGTGCCCCATGTATTGTTGCAAGACATACGTCATTGTAGTTATGTACATCTGAAAAGCAGCCGCTCTTCCGATATCATCACTACAGTGCATTTTCCTTAAAAACATTGTTTTCTTTTTAGGTGTATGTTTTTTTTTGTTTAACAACAAATCAACTAGACAAATATGCATACAATAAAAACCGGTAGATTTGTGTATATTTATTCCTTATGAACCTTTTGACAAAAAACATTTGAAAATGTTTTCTTCCCAGGGAAAATGACAATACAACATTAAACAAGTACCTCCCATGGAACAGGTGTTTTCTACTGTAAAGTCGTCCATTCAGATTTCCTGAGGTCTTACAGACTATTCATCCATCCATGTAAACGGTCGATCAATGACCTTACTGTATCATCATCTTCCCTACTCCCCCAAACCAAACAAAAATAAAAAAAGATAGTAAATTTCATCAACTTAAAAGTCCATGAAACCACATGCTAACAATTCATGTATGCAGACATTCTGCTCATTAATTCTCCATTTTGTAATGGAGAAATACGCTGACGTGTCCACTTTGCACGATAATCAGGGGATCGTGTTACCCCTGCAGTCCCTCAAGAAAGACCAAGTCTCGCTTTGTGGAAACTTTTTCAAGAGGGCGAAATGAGCCCTTGCCCCTGACGGCAAAATTGTGAATCCTGCTAAAGAGTATTTACCCAAACAGATAAGGATTATTGAGATGTTCTCTGGTGATATCTAGCCAGGTCAAAAACCTGTGGATGTTTTTTTTATCCTTCCTTCTTTTTTTCTATTTCTTCTTCATTTGAAGTCAATGTTTTGGGTTCAGGTGTTCATGGACAGCAAATCGAAATTCACACTCATCAACCTTTCTGCAGATCTAGTTTCTCTTCGGTGTACTTCTTGCTTTTCTGGTTACCGTGCAACTGCATGTATTTAAGGAGTTGTTTTATTTGCAAAGTTACCTGGATGAACCATAGAAGCTGCAGTTGACCTTTCTGCTTTGGATGTGAGGAGGGGAGACGTTCAACTAATCTTTCTGAAAAAAAATTATGATGGAAACATTTTGGTTATTAAAAAAACAGGATTTACAGGCAGTTTGCATTTTGACCAAAAGGTGGGGTTAGGTTTAGGGTTGGGGTAATTCGTTTTAGGATAATGTTTTGGTTATAGGGTTATCATCAGTGGTTTGGGTTTTGGGTAAGGGTCAGGATTAGTTTTCAAACGGGTATAAATTAACTCAACTATTACTTGTTCAAAACGGATTTTTGTTAAGCCAATCACAGAGTAGCATTGGTTGTCATTTTTTGATTGAATAACTATAAATGTTATCTTGTTGAGGTCTCCTTGTCAGTTTTGAGGATTTGTATTTCTGTAATTTAATTTCTCTATGTACAGAGCTTAGTTCTGGGTAACCTACGCAAATTTAAATTACGCATTCAATTCATAGTTCATTCACAAGTTAAAAAAACAATGTACTGTTTAGACCAAAACTCTTATTTGTTAATTTTGTTTTCTTCATTGTCAGGAGTCTCAAGAAATATTACACAATTTGTTGACTTCATGGTTACATTTCCTTGAAATAACAACATCTTCTCTGACGCGTCTCAGGTTAAAATCTGTACGCCTCTGAGAAGATCAGTTCACAGACAGTGGGCCATGGGAGCTATTGAGTTTACCCGTCCACCCACTCAACCACAAAGACTTTCCAAAAGAGAAGAGGGTACCTTGGGAATGGCCCAATCTGATAGGGGTGTATACGACAAGGGGAAGGGAGTCGATGGCATCACATGGGACTGAGCGATAAAGAATAGCGTGGATGCTGGCCAACGTAGAGGCCACTGGCCTGGCATACACTGAACCGAGGTATTACCTATTCACCACAGAGTGCTTGTTGTTTTTTTGTCCCTTTTTTTTCGGTCCCCGACTCGAGAGCAGGAAAACTTTGCATCTTTAATGTGCTCTTAGTCGTGTTTTCTTACGGCCGTATCGACGTCTTGCCAAGCATCAAAGGCTTTCAGACGAGTTTTGAATTAGCCCTCCGGAATAGAACAAATAACGAAAAACGTCTGTTTAGTTGTGAACCTGTATTGATGAGTCAGGTCGTTTGAGAATAAATATGAATTTTTTGGTTGTTTGTTTAAGCTTCAAGGTTTTTTTTCTTCTTCTTTTTCTTTTTCCCCCCTACTCTTTTTCTTTCCTTGTACTCGTGCTTATAAGTAGCAAACTGTACATTGCCTCCAGCCAATTCAGGTAGGGAATGCATGCATTGTGAAAATCTGTTTTTTTACACGTCAGAGCAAACAATCATTGTTGAATCATTCAACTCTGTCTATGTCTGTCTAGGATTATTTCAAATTATTGTTTCCCCTTCACTTGACAGCTTTGTGCTGTTACAAGATCAAATTCATAGGGCAATGTCTGTATTGTTGGATCTAACAAGATTTCAAAGCATTGAGATTGTGTGCAATTGGCCAGTTGACAGGTGTCAGTCATAATACTTGAATTCAGTCATAATACTTGAATAACCAATCAGATTTAATTAAACTTTACAAGGGAACAACAACGTTAATACAAATTTGCAAAATACATTGATATCAAGTTATATAAATATAGGTGAATATGCTTTATGTAGGCTTTGAAGCATTTTCTGCCAAATATCTCATAGGTGAATATACAGCCTCGCTATGATGGGCAGTGCGCCGTATCGATACCTCTCGTCACTAACTCCTGGAAGGGAAGCGCTGAAAATCAACGCTGATTGGCTAACCATACGTGACTGCTCTGCGTGCACGCTTGTTAAAAACTTTTTAATGCTTGTAGGGCGCTTGTCGGATGCTTAGTACGCGCGTGTCAAAATGAACGTATTTTTTCGCAATCCACTTCAAATAAATAATGTTTTTACATGTTCACCCTAAACTGCATACAGTTAGACATATCACAAGATCAAAGAAGAATGAGAGGGGACCAGTTTCTCTATGACTTGATGCGTCTTTTGATAGCGATCTCTGCATATGTCTCTAAAACAGAATGGATCAACCACAGGACTAATTAAAATGTCCAATGTATTTAGATATAATATTCAAAGTCACACTTCCAGGGGTTATGATCGAGCAAGGCATTCTGGGAAAACATGGCGCGGTGAGATCATACACCACTGGGAACGAGGTTGGGTGAATATACATTAAGTAGGCTTTGATACACTTACTGCCAAATATCTCATTAAGACATGAGATGGTATTGATGTCAGGAAATGAGGCATTTGTCCATTTTGAAGGAGTTAACTAGTAACAAGTTGATACTGCTGCTTATTTCTGCATTGATATTTTATTTTATAAGCTGTTCCAGTGCAGCTATTGTTTTCGTTGAAGTTATTTTTTATTTTATTTTTTTATTTTTTTTCCTTTCTTGCTAATTCTTTCTCTTCGCCTAAATGTAAACTTCCTAACATCTCTTCAACTTCATAATGTCTATCGTGTTTTGCCTTGATTAGATCTAGTGCAAATAACAAATATTGGGTATCAAATTACAAGCCATTTAGGTTTTTTAAAATGACCAATTCCCATCCACTGTATTTCATGAAATACTAAAGCTATGATGTTCATAACTGGGCATCTGATTGGCCAAGACTGGGGCAACATTTGAAAGATTAACATTAAAATCGTATGACTTTTACTTCCAGTCGTACCGGAAGGTCAAACTTTGACTTTGTTTTTTCTTCTTCAAAATTTCCCTTTCCGAGCCAAAATCCAAACTTCTGTACATCGGATCAACTTCAAATCTACACCATGTTAAGACCTTGATTATACCTCGTTCATATTACAATTATGTCATCATGACATCATCAAGCATCATGTGACATCACCTTAATGGTATATTTTTAAAAGATTTATATTTACAGGAAAAAATGCGCGATCAAGCTGAAACTGTGCATTTAGTCAAGTTGGGATGTGTAAGTAACATCCAAAATTTGAGGTCCTGTTCTAATGAGGTCATCAAGTGTCACACGATGTCATCCCCAGGGTACACTTTTACAAGATCTATATTATGAACGGAAATAAATGCGCGATCAAGCTGAAACCTTAAAGGTGCAGTTTTTCAAGGAACAGCTCTGTGTTTTGTCACAAACGAACACACAGCACTAGTTTTTATTTATTTTTTCATTTGTGTTTTAAATGAGAACAACAAATCATAATAGTATTCAAGGTTGTAGCTAGGGCAAATTGAATGCAGGCTAATTTTGTCGAGGGTGGGTGTGTGCAACGTAGTGCCTCACGACCGGGGTCAAGGGGTTCGCTTCCTCTGGAAGCTGATTTGCTGACGGGTTTTACTTTTAGTTGTTTTTTATTGCGCTGATGGACTCCCCAGTCCCCAGGCTCTCTCCTGCCCATATTTGTGCCTTTGACAGAGTCATTGTCAGAGGCATAAACATGTGCAGGAGAGCCATAGAGAATAAACACTTGTATTGTTAAGTAAAATGTTAGGGTAAAATAAATAAAATATTTGCAAAAAAAAATAATTAGGCCTACTGTCATACCTTGTTCTTCTTCTTTAAACTAGTCTAACTTATATAGGCGATTTATTTTCCACTTGGTTGAGAATGTTTGTGCAAGTTTTTGCAGGGGTCGAAATTAATGGTGGCCTGCTGGCCCGCTGGCCCATGACCAGTTTAAATATCTCCGGGCCACCGAAGTCACCAAAACTGATAGCCCGGGACAGTGGAAAATATCCTCCTCAAAATATCACCGGAACCTGGGCGCCGGGATCTGCCTGCTACGGTCCGACTGTTGAAAATTCACTCAAAAGTTTCGCAAAATACAGACCACATTGCGATCCTGAGATGTACACAACGCACTCAGTGCATGCAGTGCGACAAGCAGAGTCACGTCGTTTTCAATTTACAGGCTCACAGTCTTTGTTTTGTGCGTGCTAAGAAACATTCAACGCTAGAGGGCGTTTTAGAACAATGCGACAGCATAAGAGTAAACGCCCTCTATTGATGAAGTATTACGCGATAGCATACAAAACCGGTGGCAAACGCCTTGACGAAAGACTTTACGTGTCTGCGCATGCTCGGGAAAAAAGTGATTTCGCAAAAAAATCTCGTACCCACATTTAATGGCGGTGGTGCAAAGGCCACCTGTAACACGCACACACGCACCATTCTTTCCCTGAGAAAGAGTTTAGTATGTTGTGGTAGGATTATTTAGTGCATGAATCGAGTGACGGACGGGTGCTAAACTCAGGTACATTCATGTACATGTAGCTTAAGATATAAACATTTGTAAGATTGGCGCTGATTGTTTTAACAGGAATAAAATACACACGTTGAATAGGAGTTTACAATGAGTTTCTCTCTTAATTTTTCACTTATTTCAATGACATTTTTAATAATTTTACATAAATTTAAGCCGGTTAGAATTTGTTAATTTTCATTCGAGCCCGGTCGGCTAAAGCTGGGGTCGGTCATGACCGACCGGCGCCGACCGTGGTAGCTACAACGTTGATAGTATATATTAATAATAATTGTAAATAAATGAAGGAAACATTTTTTGAATCTGATATAATCTCTCTTGCCTGGCTAGAGAAGAACAATTTCTGTTACTTAATCCACAGGTGTTTCAAAAGGCATGTATCTTAAACTGACTATTGCATCTGATGTACTTCTTGTGTCATGCCCCTGGTCAATGCCTTAAAGGGACACGTTGCCTTCGGGTTGGGCGCTGTTGGGCGCTTTTGGGCTATAAGCGTTTGATGTATAATGAGCACGGTCGGAAAGATGTTTAAAAAGTAGAATATAATTATCCACACAAACGTGCCTTAGAAATGCTTCGCTTTTGCTCACTTTCGCGAAACAAAACGCTCCGCCATTTATGGGAGTCAAGATTTTGACTCCCATAAATGGCGGACAAATTCTTTTAGTCTTATTTCCAGTCGCAGCTGTTGAACTACGACTGAGCAATTATTTTATTAAAAATGTTACGATTACCATCTGTTTATTGTATTCCAATAAATATCCAACACCGAGCTGAATCTAGCACAGTATTGGGCCCGATATAGCCAGCCGGCGATTAGAACACATGCAGTACAGGGAGGTGAACCAAATGTGATAGTTTGTCTCCTCCCTGTACTGCATGTGTTCTAATATTCTGAATATGGGGCTGGCCGTTCCGCAAATACCTGGCTGGATATTTTGGACCCAATACTGAGCTAGCTTTTGCTCGGTTTACAAGTTGCGAGCGAGGTAGAAAATGAGATTATTACCCGGTTTTCATCTGACCATAGAGCAAGGAGATCTGACTGGTTTACCAGGCCACTGACTACGGCACTAGCGTAACGACTGTTCGTCGCGCATTTTGCCCATTACATGGACGGTGGTATTTACGGCTGGAAATACGTATACGTTTCGCGGGGCAGATCTCGGGTCAGATGGCAATGTTTGGGTTTTTTTAATCACCATTCACTAATTATAACACATTAAAGGCATGTTATTGCACGAACAACTCTTAATAAGGATATGGAACACTTCCAAACAGCAAAATTTCTTGAGATTTTAAGGCAACGTGTTCCTTTAAAGGTATCGTACACGTTTGGTAATTACTCAAAATATATATTAGCATAAAAACTTACTTTGTAACAAGCAACAGAGAGCTGTTTATAGTATAAAACATTGTGAGAAACGACTCCTTTGAAGTATCGTAGTTATTGAGAAAGAGGTAATTTCACACTAAAATAATAAAAACTTCTTGCAAGAAGTTTTTATTCCAATCTGAAAGCACACAAATTTGTACAAAAAGGGTGTTTTTTCTTTCATCATTTTCTTGCAACTTCGATGACCAATTGAGCCCAAATTTTCACAGGCTTGTTATTTTATGCATATGTTGGGATACACCGAATGAGAACACTGGTCTTTGACAATTACCAAACGTGTACGATGCCTTTAATGGCCCGTGAAATGTTCCAGTGCAAAGTAACAATCCCCTCACTGAGGTACCCTAAACTCAGCTAAAACTGCCTTGCACTTATAGAAACAAAGTATCAGGCCTGCAGTTGTTCAATGCATACAAAGTTTATGTTATTGGAAAAACTCAAACAACCTGTTTAAATGTAGGATACATGAATTTTAAAGATACATGAACAATGGACTGATCCATAAAACGCCGCCCATAGCAACTGTCTATTAAGAGCACTCATGTGGGTAGCACATTAGACACATGTGTCCTGCTTTGCCCTGAGCCTAGTGAAGGACACAATGCAGCAATCCAAGTAGTGGAAACTGGTTTACATTTTAATTGATGTAGAATCATCACATAATTACAAATCGGTGTAAGAGTACAACCTTAATAAGATTACATTTTGTATTATGTGATTTGAACGTGTTAAACATTTTGGCATGTGTTGATGGTTGTTATTGGTGTATGCAATACAAGGGGCACAGCTTGAAGGAAGTATCTGACATTACTAGAAGCTTTTCTTTTTGTGCCAATTGTCCAAATGATCTTTGGGGTGTTTTCTTTTACAAATTTGTTTTACACTTTTGTAAAAGACTCTGCTTGGGTTAAAATTTAAGGCCATTTCTTCCAATTTTTTTTTAAATAAACATGTTTATAAAACATGCACAAACAACCGGACAGAACTTTTATGCAGAGTTTTCTTGACATGGGCACCTTATTTGATGATGTTGTCAGGTTAGTAGGCATTCAATTATTTCTATGACATTACACTTTTGAGGAAAGTGTAGATCCTTATTACAAATTTATATGTAAGGCCAAGTAAAATAAATAACATGTTGCTCGTCCCCACCCGCCTCGGTTTTGGCGGCCGCACCAATTTTTTTGTTATTTGTTTAAAAAAAAATTTAAAAAAAATAAATAAATAAATTTAAAAAAAAATAGCTATTTCCAATGTACCCTTTATTTTTATTGAGCAGTTTCATCATCTGTCTTACATGTAGGCCTACAAGAATAGCTATTGCAACGCATAATGAGAAACTCTTTACTTTGAAATGTTTTGCCCTTCAGGTTTGCATGCAACAGTTCTTTGCACAAGGACGCGATGCCATGCACACAGAATAACTTTGGAGCAAAATCAAGAATGACTCTTTAGAAATAATTACAATGTATCAAAATGGACACAGAAACACACACAGAATTTGAGGACATACAGAACATACTCATAAAACCATAAAACCATCTTCAAATACGATATGGCGGCCATCTTAGACATGGTGGTCATCTTGAAAAAATAACAAAAAAATTGAAAATAACAAATAACAAGGACCTCCCTCACCAACTGTTTCAAAAAGTCCGGACGAGCAACATGTTATTTATTTTACTTGGCCTAACGATAACGGAGAAGATCAATGGAATTAATGAACAGCTGTATATTTGCTCAGTATTACATTAAAATAAACAAATAATAAACTGATATAGTTAGTCTGTCTGAATTGTTCATCATTAAAAAAAATAAACCTTTTGAAAAACAACAATGACAACATGCTAAACCAGTTATTGGGGTAACAGGTTTTCCATGAAAAGATTTGCAAGTTTCCCAGAAAACATTAAACAATTTTTTCCCTGTTCCTTATGGTTTTTGTGATTATGATACTTACATTTATTATAAATACAGAGGTGAGATCAGTTTCAAGCACAAAATATCCGGGGGAAAATGAAAATTCACATATACATTGAAGACCCATTTGATATGTAGTGCATGTTCATGCACACACACTCTTAGGTTGTTAGGGTCCTATAAAGGTCAAAAATAGAAGTTGAGGGGGTGCCAAATGTAGCAAGTCCACCAATCCTAGTTTAAATCCCCCCTGAATGGACAAAAACCTCCACAAGTAAGACCTACCCACGTACATGTACAGTACACCAAGTCACTTTTGTATATTTCCAATCCTTGCACTCAGCCCCAGTGTCAAGCATTCATCCCACGTTCATGCTTGCCACTGCGTCAGTATTAAAATGTGTAAAGTGATCCACCATGGGGGCTTTCATGTATGGTGATGGCGTTAATTCAACCCTTCTCTGCTTCACGTGCCAAGAAGACAAGGCACATTGACTCGTTCACAAAAACAAAAACACTCAGCAATTTTTGTCTCCCCCTCCAAAGTCTCTTCCATAGTCCGAAAAGGAAGGAAAGGAAAATAGAGAGCTTGCAGTCCTGGCCGATGGTTCCTAGCCAATTTTGTTTTGGTTTTTTTCTCAGTGCCCTTATCTTTCTGACATGACGATATGAGGCACTCATTGGGTCCGTGTTCAGCATTAAGCACGTTTGCGTTAGCGCTCCCGGTGTAATGACGGCAAAATGAGGACTTGCCTAAACCCTAATTAGAATACTCATCAGACAGTGTTGTTGTAACCTGTCCGAAGGGGGCAAACCGTCTGTGAGAAACGTCAACGTGCTTCGATAGAATAATCGGAAATTGAAAGTATACTGCTGGTTTCTGTCTCTTCGTCAAGAGACAGTGCAGTTTGGGTGGTTATCAAAAATAGAAGTGGAATCTGTTATGAGCTGTTCATCTAAAAACATGTATGGATTCATTATTTTCCAAATATTTTTATCAAGAAAAAAGATGTTAATTTTAAGTATTGCATTTGAATTTTTAACATTCAAATGCAATACTTGAAATTATACCTCATAGTACATGCAAACCTAAAAGACAACAGGTAAAAAAAATGTTGTCATTGGCTTTTCATCTTTAACCTACCAGGTTCTTTCTCAAAGGCATAAGAATGTTTTTATAAAATATTTGTTTAACCCTTAAGCAAAGGGTTTTTACAGTAAAGAAATCTGAAATCAGATAATTTCAGTAACATGGATTCATATTGTAGCTACAGATGGTTTAGATTGTTCAGATGTTTATGTGACGTTGCTTTGTGTGCTTTGTGTTCCTTAGCTCATTGCTGCTGGTAATTTGCAGAGTCAACTCATGTTTGCATGGTATTCCATCATAATCATGAAGTGAACGCCGAACTTCATAAAAATTTATGAATTTCACATGATTGAAAGTGTCCATGTGGCAATTTTTGATAGCATGAACGGTTAAATACAACTAATAAAGCATTGATTGCAGTCTTCATGAAAGGGGGGGGGTCCATCAGTCGGTACTAGAGAAAATTGCAGAAGTCCATTGACATTACCCGCCTCTCTGGTCAATGCACACCAAAGTTCTTTCTCATTATCGTTTGATCAAGTGTTGTCGATTGCAATTCGTTTGCAATTTCAGTTCACATCTCTAATAAAGAAAACACCGCAAGCGGGAATTATTTCTTTGGGATTTTAAAACTGATTTTGCAATGACTGCACATTCTTTTGACCATTATGGAGTGAATAGTCAGAGTCTAGATTCTCTATCCTCACCATTATGGAGTGAATAGTTAGAGTCTGGGTTCTCTACACTCACACTTTAACAGAGAAATTCGCACATTTAAGGGACAATCCCTAACAGGTAAATTAGTGAGAATTGTGGTACATGATTATCTGAATATACTAGGTAGGACTTGTTAAGTTCAAACAGCTGCATAACTTGACGTTTTGCCGAATAGTTTTGGTTGCTTATCAGTGTAGGAAATAAGCATCAGGAAGTGGCTAACATTTATGCATTTGAAAATTATCAAAAAGAATCTAACCGTTCTAAACTGTTTGTAAACGGACAGGCATTTGCAATGATCTGTTGCATAGCTGCATCACAAACTTTCCATTTTGGCACTGTGTTGATCACCTTAGTCGCTTAAATTGATTGAAATGGTAGAAAAAATAAGATGTCCATGCCATATTTGGCAGATGAGCTCAAGTATTATTAACTCATTGGATCCAACCTTAGTCCAAGTGTAAACCCTGGTATTTTATTACCTGACATCTTGTGTGGTGTGAAGAGCTGTAATTACTGAATGTATCAATAGAACATGATACACACCAGCACTGTGCCTCATGTCTGCACCTAGCACCTCAACTGTGATAATATGCTATGCAGCTGACTGATCACATGGCATAGGTCTTGGTCACCCTTGTTGATTGTCATCGGCCATTAGAGTGCTGCTGAAAATGCCAAATCCAAATCAATTGATAAATAAGTTGGGACAGTTTTTGTGAGGGGATTATTTCCAATATCCACATTTTTGTCTGTGTGTATTTGGAATTCAATGCTGGATTGCCCTTTTACTGTCTTATTTTGCTGTAAAGGGAAACTCAATTGGGTTATTGTTGTATTGATCTAGTTTGATTTGTTGAGTTTTTTTCTGATTTGGCTAACTTATTGTGAAGACTGCTTCAATAAACATTGATAGAAGTGATGAATCGGAAGTAATATTGAGGACAACATCACAAGACTGAATTTAAGCTTGCTTAAAGCGCATGTAACTTTGGTAAAATATTTGTAGTTTTGTTGCATCCATTGGCCTCTTCAGATAAGGGAAGAATGGAAAATTTCTAGCTGTCTTCGTGGAACATTTCAGCACCAACGCCTTGTGTACAAAACCACTTTTCAGTTGTTCACATGTTTAAACGATATTGGTCAAGGCCTAAAATTCATGGAGTTTAAAAGCATGAAAAGTGAACTTTTTTGTTTTCACGAACTGACAAACAAAAGTGACATTTTCCATTGTAATGTATGGCGTTCACCAAGCTCAAATGTGAACAAAAACATATACATAATACGTTTTCACAAACTGACACAAAACTTGTGTATTGCACGCGCTCGCGTGGACCACCGTTTTTACGAAGTAAGTTTGTACACTTTCTTAGGAAATGAATCACTAGCTGATGATACATTTCAACATTTTTCCAAATGATGACTGAATGTCTGGAGGAATAATAAGTTGGGTTGTTTGGTGCTATAATGATTTTTTACGCAAGTTAAGTTTCTTGATGATCAATCCCACAAGATGGTTTACACTCATTGCTAAGAGCCCATTATCACTAGTCAGCCAATCTACTATTCTTACATTCAAACCTACATAACCAAACTGAGGCTGGAAGGAAACATTAGTCTGTCCCATTTTAGTATACAGCGAATCAATGTTTATTATTGCATTTACACATGTATAAGCAGGGAACATGACAAAGATGAAGAGAGTTTGATGAAGGTCTATGATCCCTGTCATTACAGTTGCTTGGATTAAAGGGTTTACTTGTCTTGCTTCATTTAACAATCAAGTTATTACGAAGATCAACCTGAGGCAAGCAAAGACATGTCATGATCAGCCTTTGGTCTGAACATGGCAGTTTCCTGGCGGGATGTTTTTTCCTGCTGTTTTGCACGTTTTTCATTAAAGAATAAAACAAAAAACACCAACAGGTAAATTTTAACTCGCTATCCTGGGATTTCACTTTGTTTTTTCCCTTTTTTTTTTGTTGAGCTTACATTACAATTTTCTCAGAAAAGTTCAGCCTGAAAGCCTAATCTCAGTTATCAGTCAACAACACCAATATAACCTTTCCACAAATTAGTTTCTCTTTCCTGATGTTTTAGTTGTCATATCTACAGTGTTTTATTTTTATGGCAGTTTTGACCAGACACACATGTACATTATTGTAAACCTCTAGGTGTATTGGGAGGCCACATCAGTTGATGCATTGTGTTTTTAAAGTTTATTTTATACCTTGGTGTCTTCTGCCAAGAAAATGTTTTTAGAAATAATTTGTTCACCCATATATCAGTTTGTAGTCAACCAACCAATGGGTTTTTTGGGGGCCAATGGTCACAAAGCCTGGTAATCACAGCAGTCATCAGCTTCATATCGTTGTCATTTCCTTCTCATTGCAAAAAAGAGCTACAAATCACAAGGGTTTGTAACAACCCCTCAACCTCCAATGTCTCAATGTTCACATTAAATCCTCCCTCTTGTAAACTTGAACTAAACCTCCCATAAAACAACGAAATCTGTATATATGAAGGTTGAATAAGACACCAGGACCAAGCACAAGGGAAGGAGATATTTACGAGCAGGCTGAATATCTTATGATGAGATTTATAGGTAATTGTCATGCCCTTCGTCTGGGGCAGGATATGTTGGGGTTTTTGGGGGGAGAAATGCTTGCTTCAATTATTGTCACCTCCTATAAGATGTATTGTCTGCATGTTTAGGTTAGCTCTTTATTGTTGTGAAATAACAAAAAGTTGTACAAGATTAGCAGATTTGTAAGATAAAAGGTTTTTTTTATAATAATATAAACCATAAAAAATTGTACATTGTACATTAATTTTTGTAAAAAGCTATGTTTGCCATGGAAAATAAATGTACTTGGCTTGGTACTTGGTCACTATGGTACCAAGAAACACCACCCCGTGTCTTAAAATACAAACTAGTGTGTTGCCAGGGCAGTTTGAGAGGGCAGTTTTCTCCAAGCATGTAGATTACAATTATCCATTCCACCGATGTTGTTGTTTGTAACACATAATGAAAACTAAGTATACAAAATTGGACAAAAGATCAGTACACACAACACGGCGCGCCCGCGCACACACACACACCCGCTGTGAAATAATGTTATGCATTGTTATGTGAATGGTATGTGCCCTGGCATACAAAGTAACCGCAGCAGTGATTGGGTATAAGTTTTTTAATTAAACATGGTCGTTGGAAAATATTGTCCAATAGACACAGCTGTTGCATCAGTGTGAAGATGATTTCACGGGCTTCGAGAATGACGTCACCCCAAAGGCTACACTGAGTTGTTCCTTTGGTTATAAAGCGGCGAACGAGGCCATGCAGTAAAAAAATAGGTTGCTGTTTGCGTGTTGTGCACATTTGAATAGGTACTTCTGCTGTTGTGGGGTATGACTCAAGTTTTGTAAACTAAAATGGTCGAATCATCTTCTCGGTTATGATGTAAACAAATGGTATCACTAGAAAGGCAGGGATATTTTGTTTAATATTCTGATCACCCCAAATTTACAGCCTAGTCGTTTTTAGTGATAATGACCAATTTGAAGGCGCAACTGCAAATGCAATGTAATGCTATTACGTGCATTGTGTGTACGCGCACACACACGGACAAGCAAACGTCCAAAACTTTTCACTATGAAAAATTAGCTCTAATAAAGGTGCAAACATTTCTACAAACATAACCAAAACCAAGCAGGGGACCAGACGCAAACTATATAGGTCATGGTGTTTTGACTTGTAATCAACTTTTAATATTCAAAGCCAAACTTGACTGTACACAGTAATTGTGTATCAGCACTGATTGCACCACCATCAACTGTCAGGTATTGGAATGGACCCTCTGTGGAATTGCTGAAAATAAAGCTTTGTTCAACAGTAAAGACAGAATGTCACAAGCAGTTAAAAACAGCTGCCATAGTAAGGATCACATGGCTCATTAAAATGAACCACTTTTGTTGACTTTGTTACATCAATGGACAGGTGTGGGAACCTGTTAATGTCAACCACTTTTTCTAAAACAGAAATGAAAAGAAACATTTGCAGGGGTTTCCTTTAACTTTTTTTTTTCGCTCGCATTTTTTTTAGGTTGCCTGCAAGTTTTTTCACTAGCCCACATGCAATAGTCAAATGCACACAATTTTCGAAGCGTAATAAAACAAATTTATAAAGACACGGAAGTGAAGTTCGCAAACTTGCATTTTTGGATGATCTAATCTCGTAACTACTGCCCTTCATAATGCTTTTTCATCAACAACCATTTTCATGGATTTGTGATTTGAGGATCGTTTGTATAGGACTTCTTTTGCAATGAAATCTTCTTGATTTACCGAGCGGTCGACGACGCACAGTGGGAAAAAATTGTGCGGCGAAAGCGATGTGTTCATGAGTATGAGGTTATAATTTTGCATGAAATATAACCGGAATGAGGTTGAGATTAGACTCCACTGCGCATCTTCCATCCCTGCAATTTCAAGTTGTGTGTTCCCGACTCGCCTACGTATTGTTGTATGGAACATTAAGGAGAAAGCCAGACTAAAATGTGATCGCGATACGGCCACATTAAATTTGACAAATATCAAGACTTGTCAAACCATTTTACGAACCTAAAAACAATCTCTTTGGGATTTTACCACCGCACCCCTTATTTATTATGAAAAGGAACAATTTTTTGACTCTCCTGGCGGACTAGTAAAGGAATTGATTTGACTTGCCCACCGCTGTTTTCACTCGGATTTGGCGACCGGGCGACTGCTAATTTCGAACCCTGCTATGCATTACCTGACTGCTCACTATTATTAAGGAGCTAGGTTTTTTTTTTTAATCTGGAGTTTAACCGATCTTAAAAGATCGGTTAAACTCCAGATTTTGCCTTGGCCTATATAGGGAGAATAACATTACAATTAGAGTGACTTTTGTTGACTTGGTCACACATGAGCTTATACTGTAGAAGGTAAAGCCGTTGATTAACTGACCACATAGGTAATATGCCAGATGTATAGACTAGTTGAATTCAGAATTGACAAATCACTTGATGTCTTTTGTTGCAAATGTAAATGTCTTCAACATGGCTATATTAATTAACCAGTAGTCACATTCAATTGGTTAATGAGCAAAACATACTCTCCTTGCATCGGTGCAAGTTAAGTATCTTCAAAGGGTAATCAGCTAGGACTAGTCTAACCTTGTTGCATTTAAGACACTTATCAAGCTTTGTAACACAATATTTCCACAATAGAAATAAGTAGGGCCTATGAGATATTCCATATTGGTATGGTTCTAATGGAAAGTTCCTTAAGGAAGGGAAGTTACATTCATTGTGGTCCTATCCTCACCCCCATGGCCCTATCCCTTAGTTTGAAGCCTTAATATAAGTTTGGATTAAAAAGCTGATAATGGCCCGACTGGCCTGACCATTAGAATACCCAGCTGGTTTTACTATTGAAGTTCCATCTCAAGTCACATGATGTCTTTTGAACCAATCACATGGTGAGGTACCCTTTTGCCCTGGGCAGCCTAACCCTAATTGGGAAGGTCAATGAGTTGGCAATGTGGGAGTTATAACAGAATGTTCAAGGGGCAAGTGTGTGTGTAACATCTGGGCTCAATTTCATATCACTTTGGTCCAATAAAGACTGCTTTGATTTGGGGATTGGTGGTATGGTTCAACCACAGATACCTGAAGTATTTCAGATCTAAGTATAGAATCAGTGGGTACAGTAGTCTGTGTCTGATTTAACAGCGTGGGCAATGGAACGCCAAAATGGCCTATTCTTCAATGTTGCCCCTGCAGCCAATTGGCCATAAGCGTAGCTGAAGTGGTTTGATTTGGACACAGCCTTATGTTGGGTTGAAAGGTACATTCAGTTTAATAGATCTTTTCAACTAATCTCAACTTGTTCAAATTTCACTTGGACTCAGTTCATGTTTGCACTTGTTCTTAGTTCATGTTTTCACTTGAAAGGTACATTCAGTTTAATAGATCTTTTCAACTAATCTCAACTTGTTCAAATTTCACTTGGACTCAGTTCATGTTTTCACTTGTTCTTATTTCATGTTTTCACTTGTTCTTAGTTCATGTTTTCACTTGGTCTCAGTTCATGTTTTTACTTGGTCTCAGTTCATGTTTTCACTTGGTCTTAGTTCATGTTTTCACTTGGTCTTAGTTCATGTTTTCACTTGGTCTCAATTCATGTTTCCAATCAAACAAAAGGGCTTGTATCAGCATAGAGGAAGGACCAGTTGCAGTTGTCACTATTTACTGAATAAGCTGAATAGATATCATCAAATGTCTTTCTAACAATCATCAAAACTCTTCATACATGTAGGCCCTATATCCTTCTTTAGGCACAGAGGTAACATTCTACCTGGTGATTTTAGCACCATATGAGGCTCTCATCCTGCTACCCAACTACCCTTTTCAGCAAAATGCCCCAAAAATGTTTCATTCACTTTTCAACATTATCCTGCTTCAGATTATGTCAATTTAGCCTTCAAATTAATGTGACTTTTGCTTTTTTTTGCTTGTTGTTTGTCCCACTTTTTTTCTTAAAGATTGATCATGTTCTATTTTCTTATTTAAAAAAATGATGATTGTTAAACATTTGCTTTCGTACAGCCTAGTTAAAGACTTGTTGAGGTTGTTTCCATTGACAAATCAGAGCTCAGTGTAATTTTTCTGCAGATATGGACCCTAAATCATAAAAGTTCTTGTTTCTCTGCATAAGAACATGGGACCACCCTGTTATCAAACAATCCTATAAGGGTTAATGAAACATACCTTTATTTGTTAATATTATTGGGTAACTCTAGGGCTTGTTAGCTTAGCCACAGCAAGCTGTGAGGTGTTTTGTATTTTTGTGTATACATTTGGTGGTTTGAGATTAATGACATTGCAGATAGGATCAAAGTTTTGATAAGGCTTGGATTGGCCTGATATTTGGAGGACAGCAGTCTTCTAGCAGTGTGGCTTCCCCTGAGGAACCTTGTGCCACAGTCTGAGATCCAAAAGTTATTAGGAACAGACTAGTAGTTCTCTAAACATATCAAGGGGCCACTTTGGTCATGTAAATAAGCAGTTATTAGCACTGTGTGAATAGATACTTTGGCAGTATGCAGTAGTCTGTGCCCCCAAGTGGTCTAGTCATTGTCCTCATAAGGTCAAGGAATTGCTGCTATCCAATGTTAAACAGCCACAATCACCACAAATGCCTGACGGCACTCTAGGACAGTATTCAGTTTGCTTTACACTGTACACACAGGTCTACCCTAATTACATTTTCCTAGCATTTTTCTCCTTTTGTACAATTGAAAGCAAGGTCCCTATCCCTTTCCTCAGTGCAAACAATCGGTTTTGCATGTATTTCAACCCTGGGGTATGCTCCAACACTCATGAACTTTAAAAACAGAAGATAAATTAGATAGTGTCTTCAATTTGATCCGTTTTGATGGGTATTCCTTAGGTCTCCCCTTGGGTGTTTTTTTCCTGGTCAGGTGGTTGACCTGCCTCCAGGTTTCTTTTCTGCTTCTTTTCTTACCTTACACGGCTGCAACCATGGCAACGGGTTCATTTGAATGTTAGGTCAGCTTGTCTAGACTTGACCACTATGGAGAAGATTCAACTACAGTGCTGATAATATTATAATAGTTTAAGTGATTGGGAATTGGGATATACATTTACACTGATGTAATCAGACTCAATATGGAAACATAGACACACCCCCTTCCTCCCAATCTATACTTGTTGAAGTATCTGTTTAATCATTTTTGCCGCTGCTGGTGTTTTTATTTGTTGTTGCTTTCATACCTTTATTCTTGGTATCACAGACAGGATTGTAAGATGTCATAAATAAATATTTAATATCATGAAAGTTTTGTTTACAATATAAGAGGTCAAAATTATTGTTATTGTTTATTTATTTTGGAAGTTTGTAATCAGACAACCATTGGACCATTAGCAAGTGTACAGATGAAACTTTTTGTGGGTTGATCTATTTGATGAAATGTAAGATCATTATTTAGGTTTTCAAAAACTGCTTTCATATTTAATTTCATGGTAATTCCCCAGTTCAGATTTACTTTCTGACATTTAGATTGTGCTGTTTTGGGTTCAATAGAAGCCTTGGTTTAGTTATTTTGCACCAAATTGTAATGACTTAAATCTGCTAGAAGCTTAGCAGGCTACCGTGATTTATACCATCACTTGTTGTCACATATTTATTTCATTCAAATCAATGCCAGAAAACCAAGGCTGGAAGGGAACAAATGTAGCCTGGCCCTCTTTTCCAAGTGATGAAAATCATTCAGTCATGAGTGGTTTTACACATGAGGACTAGGTCAAAGATCGATCCATCAAGATTATTAAATCACAAATTTATATTGTTTTTCCCGTTAATTTCATATTCTGTTTATATATTAAACATTTGAAACACACATTTCAGAAATGTGTTGCTTAGGGCTAAACGCGCATAGCTTAGTTTGTTGTTAACATTGGATGTATGTATACACATGTACCTAGACCTCATTTTTCAATTCATCATGCATGTAGTAAATGGGTACGTCTCCCTGGATAACATGTTTATTTTACATGTGCCCCACTCCAGAACTATCATTCATTTCTTATCATGCATGGTTTACAAAAGCAGAATCTTGTACAAGGATAAGGGTGGTTTTTCTTTTGAACAATTCCTTGTTGGAAAAGTCACACTAATTTGTTTTCATGGTGGGGTCGGGATGGGGAAAAATTTGCTTGGGCATGCAGAAAAACAAGCAGAAGTAATTCATGTTGAGATTCCAGGTATTTTTTTTCTTCCATTTGACTGGATAAACTAAATTCACAATTGTGTCATTCTAAGTAAAAAATATGTAAGTCAGATTTTAAGCCCCAACTGGTGTATTTATACCTGACAGGAAGGATTCGATCCTTGATTTTATTGGACCAGAAAGGTGTCAAATTCTGTCTAAGCCGAAGCCAATACAAAAAGCTTTACCCCTGACCTTGTAAAAAAAAAAGGGCAAAATCAAAGGTTGGTAAGGATTGATAAAAATGCTGCTTTGCTGTTTTTGATTTAGTTTCACCTCACTTGAGCTCATGCATGCTTTTCTTTTTTTTCTCTCCTTTCTCTTGTGTCTCTTTCCCTCTCCCTGTGCCTGTCTTTTGTCTGTGTGTTCCCCACAGGACTGGAAACAAATAAAACTATAGCTCCTGGCTGGCCAAGTCCAAGGACAGTAGAAAAGAACACCCGCTGCTGTTGCCTTCAACAACCTACCGCTCTCTCTAAGCACTCCACCCACACACCAACAAACCACAACTGCACACTACAACCCTGGTTTGCCTGCCTGCCTGCCTGTCTGCCTACCAACACTACCAACCGCTACAGTTTCTTTACCCAATCGGCCCGCGCTCATGGACTAAATAATTGGGGTTTTAGCATTAGTATTGCTTGTATTTTTTGCCTGTCTGTGTTGTTGACGTCACCATTACCATCGCTGTGGACAACGCTGCTTTATGAAGTTCCCACTGCCACCTGAGATTTGTCAATCGATGACCTCTGAACTTTGAAGATTTTTTTTATTTGGCAACCCCAAGCAAAACACACTCTTCTTGCGTGTGTTGTTTTTTCCCCCAATATTTCTCGTACCCCAATGCGTGGTCAGCTTGCCAGCCCATTAAATTACATGTTGCCTTAGACTTGCCTGGTGTGACACAGGGAGCACTCATGCACAGTGTGTACTTGCTACTGTTGTGTACTGGTGTTCACTGTATTGTTGCCAGACAGAAATCACTCATTCACTGAACTTCACTCGGAATCCCGGCCACAAGAAGGAAGCTTGGCGTTGACCTGCGACCCCAGTGTACAGAATAAGCATTACTCCATAACCGAGCCAGCCATCAATAACAACAATAAATCCCTACTTCTATACCCCCCTTGCCACCCCCCCCCTGTGGAAAACACCACGTGAATTTTAAGTACGTGCCAGCGAACCCAGTGCTTCAGACTCCCTCACTATTGAGCTGATCAAGCCAACTTGGACTGTGGCGGTTGTTGCCGCTTCATTATGGCTGTAGTCAGAGACACACAGTGGCTTATGCTCGAGGCCTGTCGTGAGTTCCAGCGTGGTGCATGCAAGAGATCGGACACCGAGTGCAAGTACGCGCACCCGGCCAAGTCAGTCGTGGTGGAGAACGGACGGGTCACAGCTTGCTTTGATTCCCTCAAGGTAGGTCCGCATTTTTGTTTCCAATTTCTTGAGTTATTTTTGTTTTCTATTTTGCCAATCCAACAACTTTTTTTTCTGCCCTCCCTGGCTCACCTGCTTTAGTGATTAATAAAAGAAGAAGTTTTGCTCCCTGTTGACCATCAAAAAAATCTGCCTCACATTCCATGCTCATAGCAGATTTTCTTGAATGTAATCTTGTTCAATATGCATGACAACACTGTATATATACTTGCTCCTGGAATTGAAATAAAACTTGTTTTTCTGAATGTTATTTTTTCCTCATTGATATTTGCATTTTGGATCAGTGAGTTTTGAAAATACAGTTTCACAACCTTTAACCTTTTACCCCTGAGAATTCCTTATGCAGTTGAAAGTAATAATATTTTTGGAATGTTTTATGCTTTCATAAATTGATTCCCACCATCAATCTACTGGTTTTCGGTTTGTTTGTTTTTTTCCTCAGGAAATTTTGAATTTTTCAAAAGTTAGGTTTGTGTCGCAATAACAGATGATGATTTACATAAACTTTACATCAATATTCGTGGATGTTGGTGTTTTTATAATAAAAAAATGATTACATTATATTTTCTCTCAACCTTTAACATCAGTATTTAAACTTTCTAGATCATTCACATTAACATATATTTCCCTAGATTTATTTGATCCACAGGCATTCTTTTTTACTTATCATGGGCTCATGATAAATATGAATAACACTTATCAGACATATGAAAGAAGTATGACATGTGACATCTTCTGGCCTGGAGCCGTCATGGCTGATCTTTAGCCACAAGGTTGAGTTTTCTGGTGACAAATTTGTCCAATCATGATGACTGGTAAAAGTTGTAAACATTGTTATTTTAACTTATTAATGTAGGGGTAATATGTTAATAAAAGTATCTTACAAGTATCCAACGTCAGCCAACTTGTCTTCTTTCTCTTCAAATCAATGAAACCAAACTTTGGTTTGTTTGATTTTTTTCCTGGTAAACTGAGAGTCCCACTTCATGATTGTTGAATATGATGGTTGCAGCGTGGGTAACGTCTGCAGGAGATATCTGCTTAGTCAATAAAAACAAAATCTGTTGATTTGTTTTCAGTACTTTCATCAGATCTTCACATAGGTCAGTGTTCCCTTACCCTGGACAAGTTTTTGGTCAAAATTTAAAAATTGTGACATTTGGTCAAATATTGATGAAAATAATCTTGACTAGTGCGCCCCCACCCCCCCTTCTGAATCTGTGCTCAAGCTCAAGTGTTGGGTTAAACCTTGGAATCGTTTCTTGGCAGTGTTGCTAATAGCAAGATTGTACTTGGCCAAACCTCCGACATCAAACAGTTGCCAGGGACCGACCACAGGTAATATACATTACATAGTATTTGGGCTGGTAACCTGTTTCTTTTAAGCTGGGATTTTGCTCTGCTAATCAATGGTCTGTTCTTCAGCAGCTCTATGAAATTGTAAAAAAAAGGTTACTGGCCAAGTTTGTTTTGCGGCTTCTAAACAAGTTGCAGAACTATCAATGTCTGACCTCCACAAAGTACAATAGTTAAGGTCAAGCAGATATTGGTGCTACACATGATGGCTGTGATGACGCAATGTTTGGGGATTTCCATGTGTACAGGTGCTTAGATTTTCCCCGCTTTATGATTTCTTTCCAAGATTTTTCGTTTCTTCTTGCATACAAAACAGAGAAAAGAAACATGTGAAACCGTGATACATGGTTAGCCATGCTTGTCATAGATCAGGATTTTGGTGAAAACTTTGTTTTCTTCTTTCTCTTTTTTAAATTTGATATGTAGGCAGTTTGTTTAGATTGTGAATGACCTAGTTACTCATCCAGTATAGGCCTATAGGCTTTTGTACAGGCAGTTTGGATCTGAGAGAGGGGCTGATATTACTGAGTTTTAATAGAAAGCAGTGAAACAGTTCTGTTTTCCGTCAATATATAGCTGAAACTTCCTGCATTCTTGGCACCATGGCCTATCTTCAGTGCTATATGATAATCACAATTGTCTACTCACAGAGAAAACCTTAGTTTCACAAAGTACGTTAATGCAAGGCAACTTTCAATTGCTACCCTACGTTATTGCTGTAATTTCTGCTATTGTACATGATGTACACAGCAAACATTGATGTAAATAGCAATGTACGTGTAAATCAGACCCACTGCAAACACGAAGTGGTAAATTGTCAGCTTGTTTCAGTAAGAAATGTTGAGGAAAGGCATTGAAAATGTCTTAACATTTATTTAGTTGTTTTAGTTAGCTAAATTCTTATGCAACTTTTTGGCTAGAGAGTTTTTATGCAAGCTTTGATATTAATACTATTTTTACATAATGAATGATGACAAATTGTATTGTAATCATACAAAATATTCACTTAATCTCACAACATTTCTTAACTTGTATCAAATTTATTTACATACTTTCCAACAATAAATAACAATTGATAGATAATTAGCAACTGTGCTTCCATAAATTACCTCCATGTGGGAAACAAAACAGGAGTTATGTGTCTATTTCCAAGGCAGCCGTCATGGAATAGATGATGGAAAAATCCGACATTGTTTATAATAAGTCCTTACATTGGATGCATGGACATTTCAACCCATGGAAATTGACACGTCAACCCATAAGCAGCATTACTGTAAATGGTGTACAAAACCAGTCTTTTTTCAAGACAATTCAAACTGATAATATGTAAATGATCTATAGAGATGATAGTACAATTCAATTGAAGTCCATTGGACTTTAGCTAGGGTTACTGCAGAGTGGCGGTCATGTTTACCCAGTATGGTGAATTCAGGGAACACTCATCAGAAATCTTCTCAAATATTGTTAACATTCAAAATTAGTAGAACATTCATTGTCTGCAGTGTTGTTTGGGGGAAATTTTCTGAATGTGAGGTGTGGTAGTTTCCAATCATCGGCCATTTTAGAGCCACGCACAAGCACAAAACTCATGGACATTCCACATGCAGTAAAGCTCATAAAGTTCCAAAAAACTGTGTGGTTTTTGCTTTTTAATCCCTGTTGACAACAGTTTTTTATTATGCTCATTTTAGCGGATAACTAAGCAGTAACAAGTCATGCAGTAACAAGTCATTTCATTGGCTGTTGACTTCTTATTACTGCACAGAAGACCAATGCAAAGTGTTCTTATTTGTGTTTACATTGAACCGTGATAGCGGCTGCCCAGTACATGAGAAAGTTTTCCAAACCTGTGTGAGCTGCTCACCTGAGCGAAAGGGATTTTGGGTCCTCCAATTTATAATTTATTTAAAAGGATTGTTCTCAGCGTAGAGGAACCAGCTTGTTTTATTAATTGGAAAGTTTTTTTCCTTTTTGGCTTTGTACATCAGAAGTTGGAGACAACTATTTTTGTTGTCAATAGTCAAACAACGAACATGGAAAATGAAGAAATACATGTCTTGTTATCATATAAATCAATTGGGGTATATGTGAGTTTCTTAGTCAAATTTTCTTCTCTTTTGTAGACACAGTTTCTGGTAAGGGTAGTTAGTTAAACTAAATATAGATCAGAATTTACTCACCCAGATTCTGAAATTTTTATGAATTTGAAAACAAATTTATCCCAGCACTCAAGCATTATTTTCATGGTATGCAAACAAATGTGGGAAACATTGCAGGGTTCACTGCTAAAAGTAAAAACTCCAAATCTCTTCCAAAAGAAAAAGAAGTTTACCACAACTGCACAATGCCATTTTCCTTTTTTATTGTGGTTGTTTTTATACGGCCCCACACGCAGGAATTTCATCAGCAAATCTTGTTATTCCTGCTTTGTAAGCTTCAGGGTAACCAAGACGTCAGATACGAACCCTAAGCTTTTTTCATTGAGAAGAACAAAGTTTGAATATTGATGCACCAGTGAAATGCTATTCGACAGGTTTTTGAATCTCGGGTCGGCTTATCGCCAAGAGTGTTACCTCTTAAGCAAGGGACTGGCAAACGATGAAAGAACTTTCAAAAGAGAAAACGAACGAGTGAGAATTTGATTTAAGAAAAAGTACAAAAAACCTGTTAGACCTATCCTGTTTCTGTTAGAGAAACCCCACGGCCCTGCTGTCCAAGACTTGGCCCAGACACAAAAAAAGATATGCCCTGTTAATTGTCCCAGGGGAATGCCTAGCCATTTCAAAAGAAGCAACAACGTTCCTTTGTAGTTCCTGTGAAAAAGCAAAGGATTTCTTTCTTTCTTTCCCCCTCTGTGGCTGGTCTGTGACTGCCTTTTGTCCCAGTCTGTGATGTTATATTGCCCTAAAATGAAGTAAAAGCCCTTCCCATGTGTTAGTGCCTAGTTGTATGTGAATGCTCAAGGGCATGGATCTGTTGGTGAGGCTGTAATGATTATCCTTCTTGAAACCATTTCTGTACTGTGAGAACTGTTTTGGTCTTGGTGGCAATATTATGTTTCATAGTTGCTGAAGATTGTCAAATCCATTTCAGAAGCTTGGAAGACGGAATTGAGAGAAGCAAACAATGTTTCTTAATTGTGGGGAGGCCAGTGCACAAGTGAATTGATTGCTGGTGAGTAGAAAGCAAAATAATGGATATCATTTGATTGAGATGCATTGATGTCAGAAATCAACTTTCATCTGAGAAGGCACTCTAGTTATGTTGTGATGATGGCTCAATTAGACACAATTAGGACTTTTACTTTGGAGTTGTTACACTCCTGGAAGTTTATCGGTAGCCAAGTCTCCCTTTCCCCACAGATCTTGTTTTATATAGTTTTAAACATCTATTCACAGGGATGCAATAAAAAGGATCTGTACTGATAATCTATTGGCAAAAGCATCCAAATTCTTTCCAGCTAATAAAGGAGTTGATATGATCATTTGAAACCCCCACTGTTGATTGGAGTAAGTTTTTTGCTGTTGGGCTTCCACCTGTGTAATTTCAGACTGGTTTTGATAATAAATAAGACCAAACATGTTTTTTGTTTGGGTGGAGATAGTTAGGGACCCTGTAAACATCTGCTCCAGGAACATATCTCTGTTGGGTGTCAGTGACCTCGTTGTGTTAACCTCGACCTTGTCATCCTTGGATACGACCCCTGGAGGTCAGAAGTCAGAGGTCAGCAAGTTAGGCTGTACATATTTGGTAAAGTACACAGCTGGTTTAAAACAGGTAATTGGTGTATCAGGTACTGCAGAATGAAATTGCTTTACCAGATCTTAATTCTCATCTGACATTGACAATCTTTCATTCCGTATGTTCTCCCCTTTTGCTTTGCTCACTTGTTTGAGTCATATTATTGTTACCTGTCTGTACACATGCTATTATACATCATTTTTTCAATCCAAATTTCCAGAATATTCCTACCATTTTATACTTTGAGAAAGTTATTGAATGTGATATATACTACTTGTATAGAGTCACCTTCTTTTCAAGTTGCCAAGAAAACACTTGTGATTTGCTCATGTTCTATATGTTTTTGAGGCACATGTCTTGGTTCACCAAGGTGTTATAATAAGGAACTAGTTAAGTTAGGTAGATATGAGTGTGTTTCTTGAAGGAATTTCCCCAGATCTTGATCAGTTATTCCTTCAAAACTTAGAGGGTGTTTATATTTTGTTAACACATAAAGCAGACTGGCTTACAGTTTATGATTATCCAAAATGTTGTATGGCATTGTAGTGTAGTTCATACCAAATATGGGCCAATGGAACATTTGGCATCATTCCAAATAATGAATCAGCCCAGTTTAGCAATCATTTCACTGTGGGTAAACTCTGTATCAATATTGCCCATCATGGAATCATTCATCGCCCGACATCCTGAAGAAATACTCCCATGAGTTGTGCCCTAATCCTCCTCTTAAAAGTAGTCGCAATGAATGTTGGAAGCCAGAAATCTTCAAATGTTATGTTGACGACTTCTTTTCGTAAGTTGGTGTAGAAATGACTCGAAATACAATCATAAAAACCCTGCTTTTTCAAATCAAAAACAAAATAGCACACCAACAGAATTCAGTTTTTGTAGTTACCATCTATTTTATAGTTGAGGCTTGGAGGCCTTTCAATTATTGTGGGATTGGAGTAATTATGATTACAAACAAGCAATTAGACAAACAAAGTGGTTGTATGATGAAAGGTTTTTTGTTCTTATTTTTAAAACTGAATTGATAATTACACTATGGAGAAATGATTACACCAACACCATTTAAGCACATTTTTCTAAGGAACAAATTTTTCTTAGAAGCAAATTGCTATATGAGACATAACAAGAACACTAAATCTGAAACCCCCCTACATATTTTCATGCATGTAGCTAAGCCTACATAATGAAAACCCTAAATAGGTATTATTTGTGACAAGAACACATTTCCCACATTTCAATATTGTAATGCGATCAAGCTAAATGAGTCGTTTGTCGGAAATATCAGTATGGAGAAACAAGCCAAAACAGGCCAAAAGGGGTGAAATTTTCAAAAATATTGTTTTGGTAAATTTAAATGCCAAAATATATCTTAGTTTATATTGGCAACTTCCTTTCTGATAAATAACATCAAAAAGGGGTTAAAGTTAGCATTGCAAGAAAATGTGCCGATGTAGTTTCAATAAACAACTCAACTTTTTCCTATTGTTAGCTTAGAAAATGATTTATTCAATAACATCCAAACTTGACTTAAATGGCTTTGCTTGCTGTATGTCTATAATAGTCATTGATGTAACTGATGTGTGTTACAGACCTATATGCATTACCAATAACAATGTGTGGAATCTGTAGTCCTACATGTGTGTACGCCGGAATTTATGGTTTGTTCAAAAATAGGATCAGGCATCAAAAGATCAAGTGGTGTTTTTCTGGGAATGCAGGCGGGCCTATATGACGTATTGGAAGTGGTGAAATGCCCACATATATCAAAAACAGTCCTCTGTATTCTCGAGAATTGTTAAAGCAGTTAAACCTTTGCTGTAATTAAGGTTTTTGAAATACCTACTTCAATTTGACGGCAATGGTGTTTTTGTTTTTTTACTTTGAACTTTTGTATTCATGAATGTACTTGTGTATTGTCAAAACATTTATGTGAATATACACAGAAAGCCACCGAACAGAAAGCTTATTGTTTAACTTGGGAGAACTCTGCCAAGCTCCTATATGATGAGAACATATTCACAAAGACCAACACAAATTCTACCTTCAGATGCAAACAAAAATCAGAGCTGACTAAAATAACTTGTGAGTTCAAATAATAAACCCATTGTAAGTCTGTTGTGTATGAAAACTTGTTGATGTCAAACTGAAGTAGGCCTAAGCATTTAGGTAGGCATATTTACCATTGCACAGTGTATATGGAAACAATATAAGGAGATGCTAAGCCTTTTCAGGCCAGATTCGTTCGGAAGATATTTATAACACTTAGGGGCCCCCCTAGACTGCCTTGTGGTTGTCTGGTAAAGTGGAAGAAAATTATCCCATGTCTGAAAATTGTCAAAAGGTCAAAGAACCTCAGTCAAGAGATTGCTCAATTTTTTTGCAATCCTTGTTTAAGACACTATTGAGCAGCAGTCTGCAAACTTTTAGGCCGGCAACCCAGTGAAATTTCAGGCATTTGAATGTGACCCACCCTACAATCTCCAGCCGATTGAACCCCCTGCTTTAGAAGTAATGTCTTGAACACAGGCTGATCTTAGCAGGAGTAAATTATTTATTGGAGCAGGTTATTTTTGTTAACAATATTTAAAGATATTTGCCTTGAACTGATAACAAAATTTCAGGAACAAAACCAAGTTTTTGATAAAAGATCTTGACAGAATGATGCAAAAGGTAGCGATAAACTTTACTGCTTCTGACAAAGCTTGGCGTTCCACCTAAATTGTTCGGGACCCAAAAGTTGTTTGCAATGCATTTCTTTGGAGTAATACTAAAAAGGTTTAAAAGCAACTCCAGCCACCTATTTTTATAGACACAAAAAACTAATGTTTCTATATAAAATTTACAAATTTCACACAAACAATTTTTTTAAAGCCCAATCGTAACACTGTATATTCACAGACAACGATCTGGTTATAACCATACATGGAACTGGGCTTCAAAACAGACAAGTGTTTTAGAAAATGGAAACACTTTTAAAGGTCAAAATTGAAAGTTGTTTTTGTGCTAATGTCTTTGGCCTTTCAACAATGTTCAGAAATAGAATGGAGCTTGGATCAAAACATAAACCAAGCAGAGAATTTGGCAGAGATTCCACCGAAGTACAAGTGGAAAAGAGTAGTAAGATGCAGGGTGCAGAGATTCCACCGAAGTACAAGTGGAAAAAGAGTAGTAAGATGCAGGGTGCTGCTTTGGTTACAGCTCGATAGTCCGAAGGTTCGATGGTCCGAAGGTTCGTTAGTCCTAAGGTTCGTTTGTCCGAAGGTTCGTTAGTCCGAAGGTTCAATAGTCCGAAGGTTCGATAGTCCGAAGGTTCGGTAGTCCGAATTGACAATAAGGTTTGATAGTCCGAATTGACAGTAAGGTTCGATCGTCGATTCGAACTATCGGACCTTATCGTCCATTCGGACTACCGAACCTTCGGACCAGTGAACCTTCGGATCAATGAACCTTCGGACTAATGAACCTTCAGACTATTGCATCAAATGTTCGGACTAACGAACCCTATTTCATTTTCGGACTAGTGAACCCCCTGTTATGGGAAATTTGTGCGTTCGGACTATCGAACCTTCAGACTATTGAACCTTTGGACTAACGGACCTTCGGACTATCGGGCGGACACCGCTGCTTTAGGGCTTTAATTTTCCTTCCAAGTTTTGACAGTGTTAAAATGATTGCTCAAGTCACTTTGCTAAACAATATATGAGTAAAATAGAACTATGTTGTCACCATCTTGTTTGTACACCAAATAGAGGCTGGCAGGAATAGTGGTCAGGACTTGTGTTGTTAAAATGAGGTATTAGTTCATTGCTATTGCATCAGCATGAAAAGCTCTATAATCCAATAAAAAGGAACAATCTTGTTGCACACTTGTGTACCACACTCTAAAAACTACGGGGCCAATGGTTCTGGGCCCATGGGGACCTCAACCATGTCTGGGTCATTGTGATCAGGAATATGTGTCAAAATTACCCAGAAATGGGTCAAACTGATCATGAATCCGAGGTTAAATCCCATTTTCAACCAGTTTCCTGGTCAGCCTGACCCAGAAATGGGTCAGCCCCCACCCCTCCCCCCCCCCACTTGGACTCGGGATCCCGGTCAATTTGTTCGAGTGCACCACCAACCTGTAACACAAACAGATTATTGCATAAAATATGAAATAACTAGTGAAAGCCATTGGTAGCCAATGTATAATTGCAGTATAAATACCTTGCATGAGACAAGTTAACACAGGCCTTGTAGAAATGTCAAACTGTTGTTAACACGTTGCCAAGGTTGTTTGCAAGATTTGTGCAACCATGACAACTGAATATTTGATACATTTTTAGAGGGTACATCATCTGCCTTGAACTCTGTTCTTGAAGGGGGAATGCAAACGACACTTATATAAGTTTCTGTCCTAACTGTACACATGGCTCAACAACCAAAGCAAGAGATACCCACAATGGTTGTCACTGGTTCCTAATTTAATTTGAAGCCAGCCATCAGTTTGTTCTTATCATAAATTCAATCCACCATAACTTGTTTGGTTTTTGCCTTTTTGTGCATCAACAAAGCCAAAAGCGTTAGAGTTAAAAGCCCCAGTTGGAATTCATATTGCCCTACTTACATAATGTAAAGTGTTGACCATGGACCTTCAATTATAGTTAATCATTGAGGTTTGTGTTTACATGCTGTCTACAAATGACACTACTTCACCACTGAATGGTTCAACCACTGAGGATGGCACCAGTTAAAAGTCTTGTATCCATCAAATCACCCCTCCCTCTCTCCGCCCATCAGCAAACAGCTCCCTTGTCATAGTAGACGCTGCTTAATCTGGGCACTTGATGATTGCTGTGCCATGATTGGGCATGCCTTGGATGAAGAACAAAACACTGTGTATCACTATCCATTGTCACAATGATTTCTACCTTGTTTACCTTGGATTGTTAATTTAGTCTGCGTGATTGGCAGCAGCAGAGGAGGGTTGAGGTTGGGTAGATTGATAACTAACCTTGATCAACCATGGATAATTTGTCTTGATATTCACGAGGGAGACAGACAGCACTCACAGGCACTGATTATTCACCACGGATACCCTGACCCAGTTGCATTGGGAAACAAATAATAAACTTGAAGAGGATTTCAATGAATTTTTTAGTTGATATTTAGTGGTAGCCCTTTTGTCTGTTTCCATATTGGTGTGTGGAGTCGCCATCTCTCAGCAATGGTCGGTCGAGACAACCCAACTGATAACAAAGAGATTTCATGTATACGTTAGTCTTCACCATCCATCAAAAGGATTGGGAGAATAGAAAACTGGACTCAGCCTTTTTTTATTTTATGGGAAGAGTTGTGTGAAAGAATACAGGGACTGTGTGATAGGTGTATGTGTGTGTCAGAGCGAGACCTTACCTCGAGACCTAGTGGGTGGGTTTGTTGGGTATTGTTGTCGGCAAGACCAGACGTGAAGTCTACATTGAACAGGGGTTTCATGCGTGTTCAAAGAGCCAGTCGCTCGTTAACTCCACTACGCTCACACAGCGTACTGTCTGATTGCACAGTAGTAGCGCATGGTGGTAGCTCCACATCATAGCAACTCAAGAGTACAGACTGCCATCCTTAGGATCACTTCTTTGATTACTGGAAAAGAACAAATCCCAATGTGGACATCTAGACTCCTCTAAGGAACTATTGGTTTTAAATTTAAAAATAAACAAACTTATACCAATCATCATGTATACGATGCCTTCGGACTATACTCCACATCAGTCACCGGCACCACTCATGCAGGATATGAATGAGGCACCAATGAACTACTCAGAGCAGGTGAGTAATTCTTTCAGATTTAGAGAGTTTTCTGTTTTCAGTCAAGAGATCTTTGCACAAGTTTGGAAAATTGTAATGAGTGTTATGATTGCTTGTGTTTGGTAAAAATCAGGAGATGTAATGGAGAATTATGACAAGGAAACTCTGCCAAAGTGGTTACTGATTTCTGAGATTGTCATGTTCGTTCAGAGAATGAATCCAGTGTTCCTATTTGCAACGATGTTAAATGTTCGACCTAATGTCTGTGAATCTTACACACTTTTTAACAAACCAGGACATTGTTTTAATATTCTCTACCTTATGGAGACTGTGAACAAAACAGAAAAGGGAAAGCAAAAGGTCTCCATAGGGGAATTCTAAAGACCGAGGTGCTCCACAAGGAAATTTGTGTACAAAGTATGTGGGAGGATGTTAAGTACAGGGACAAAGGAAAGAACAAAAGATGTCTCCACAGGGATGTTGCTAATAGAATGCGTGGTTTAACAAACCAGGGCATCGGCTACACTTTTTAACAAACCAGTAGTTTTGCCTCATGTCTGTGAAAACTGCACCATTTTCTCTTGGTTTGCTGGTAATGAAAGTGACGTTTGTTTGTTTTAGTTGTTTTTCCCAATTTGGTAAGAGGGAAACCTTTAACTATCATTTATAAAATAAAGGATGTAGTTGAACTAAAACACAAAATGCTGTGTAACACTCATGGTCCTTCCTTATGGTGACCCTGTTCTAATGCACTGCTTTCAACACAACTGATAAACTGACTCTCCAATAACTGCCAGTTTTTGAACAATCACTTCAGTTTTCGAAAATCTCCCACACACTCCTATTCTTCACAATACACAAATACCCATCGATCACATTCAGCTTTAAAAGTCTAGGGATTTGTCTCTCTTGATGTAAAGTTATTTTTTGATTTTTTTTATGGATGGTGTGCTTTGATCTCATACTTTTTTCATGACTGAACAATCACTTTATGGTGTTTTAGGAGGGTTAGTCACCAGTTGGACTTGAGTTGACATTTTGTGCACACCATTGAATGGAAAGTGTATCTATTGTAGAAATCATTGTTAATCAGTTGGAAGAAGGTGCCAACTTGACTGGAGTAAGCAAACTTCATTGTTACAATTTGCTCACGTTCCACATCGCACACTATGCCCAATATTTTGTATGGAAAGAGGCAGTGCTGTTCTTTAAACTGCCAGAGATACGGGCATGAGCATAGGACTTTTTCTTTTTTCATATTCTTTATGGGTCAACTTCCCTCACATTAAAGTCTATGATTTACAGCAACAAGTTTGTAGAGATACTTGTTTGAATTACTGGAGGCAAGGCCCCTGTATGACCTTGTTGATTTTCCATTCTCCCTGTATAGCTTTTTTAATTTAGCTACGTGTCTATTATATCTTTCTCTATGATTATAGGCCTACATGATCATTTTTAGATTGCAGTTGCCATAGTGTGCCATAATAACAACATAGTTGTCCAGTGCACAGCCAAAGTGTATGGCTCCCTATGGAAGTCCCAATCACTCTGAATGGAACCTGTCTATTTCATTTTGTTGTTTTCAACAGACCTGTCCTTCAGTATTGTAAAAAATATAGAACAGGAGAAAACGGTAAAAGTGAAATACCTTGAATAACAATACCTATTGTGCTCTTTTGGAGGCTGTTTATCCACTGACCATGCAAGTCCGCTGCTTGTCTATAGTATATTTGATTTACTGGCATCCTAGCACATACTAAATTGTTTGCATGATTCAAAGACCTTTCCTCTGAACTGTCAGCAGTGTTTTACCAAGTTATTGTTGGACACAAAATATCAACATTTCCATATTTGAGGAACAAGAGAATTTCAATACTGCTGTTTGAATTACAAGTTTCATGTAACACTGTTACATATAAAATACATATGATTTTTTTTATTTTTTATTTTTTTATTTGGAAGTAGAAGCGAAGCGTGTTTTCTGATTTTTAATTTTTTAAAGAAGGATAAAGGTTACTTAGATGCTTTGTAGTAACAGGGTTTTTTTTCTTTTTTTCTGTTCATGGTGTGTAGGGTTGCAATCGCCTTCATGCCCTGTAGTTTGTGAATATTTTTCAGATTACATTTTTCTCCTTGCATTCAAGTTAAGAAAATGCTGTAGCAAATTAACCTTTTAGTCCAGGGGCTTCACAAGGAGAATGAATTAAGCTTTAACACTACATACACGCAGGGGGTTTAAAGTTTACCCTAAAGGCATGGTAACAAGTTCTTACACTCCTTGTGCCCCAGACAAATCAAATCAAATTCACATTTCATTCACAAACATGACTGCCGTTTGTTATTGCAGAGCGCTGAGCTCTTGCCTATACCCTTTATGGTTACCAAGTACTTTGGCCCATAACCACTGTCATCTGTGTCAGTATCAGACAACTCCCTCCCCCCCCTCGTCATCCTTATTTGACAGAGAGTTTATTAGTATGGATCTAGGTCAGCACTGCTTGCTGATGAATGGTCTATTCCGCCCACTGATTGTCGACTGATTAGATCGGGGCCATAAGATTGCCGGTCTGTATTTAGAGCTCCATCTCTCCTGAATGGGGGGGAAAAAAGAACATTGTGTTGGTGTCATTCTGCTTGGAGGTCATTATGCACATAATGTGTAGAACTGGTTTATCCGAGTGCGGTGTACATTTTTAAGCGGCAACTTGGATTCCCGTACAGTGTACATTGTGTTGTGGAAAACATCTGGTAAGTAATGGCCGCTATTTACAGTGATGTTGTTTATCCAGTAATAATTTGAGTCAGACAGACTGTGTGTGCTGCCACCATGGTGTGGACCAGTGATGAAAATCAACATGGACATCTCGGCTTGTGCGCTGGGAATAATGACAATTAAAAGCACTTAAAACGCACCATTACAAATGCAAACCAGAAACTACTTTACCATTTAATCTTGTATTATGAGGAAGTAGGGGGATATCAATCTGTCTATGGCATGTTTCATTCTATTAATCAGATCATTTGTCACAGGAACGTTTCTATACGATTTTATTCATTTATTTTTCCCTATAAATGACATCCCAACTCTTTAAGTTTCAAATATTTCTTGAATCTGTTAAATATTGAGAACAATATTAATTAACAGTTCAGGTTTTAAATTTGTCAGTGCATTCCTTCTTAACAAATACTGTAGTCACAGAAAATGTTTGCTTTGCAACAACAGGTTAAGAGTAAAAATTGAGCCTCATATATTTTGGGTGTCTGGTTCCCTTATGATTTATTAAAAAATAATTTCAATCAGTATTATTTTTTACCAAACAGCTGTATACAATGGCTTTTTAGAAAAAACAAATTTGAAATGTTTTCTTAGCTTATGCTTTGTGGCTAATTACTTGTCAAACTAGGAAATATCCATCACTGAATTCCTAACAACTCAGAAACCTTGTAGAACATGCTTCAAAGCAAACTTGGGGGGCCCGCGGCAGCCATTTTCAACATCCAGACAAACAAAGATGAAGCCAAATTAATGGCATTCCATCACGTACTATCTACAGCAAGACGTACCCAGATCACCTTAACAAAATAAAAAATATCAAAAATGCTCAATCTGTATGTTGTTTTTGGCTTCTCCCCCCCCCCTCGTTCCCCCATCTTAGGGATGGTAGGCATAGGTGTACACCTGCCCCAGCTGTGATGGTTAGTTCCAGGGTGTACATGTGTAATTGGCAGAAATTTTTTGAGCTTCATGGCTTTACAAGTGAGCCACTTACATACCGAAGCATTGACATTTTGACCCTCTGTTCTAGAAGTCAGAAACTCTGCATATAGTTGTTTGCCAGTTGTTGACACAACAGTTTAGGAGGAGTGCATATCTGCTTACATGGTGCACTATTTTGCAGTTTCATTCCAAAGAAAGATGTTAGAAAAATATCCTTTCATTTTCATCATGATTGCATCTTTTTTTTTTTGAAAAAAGAAGAAGAAAAAAAGAAGATAAGAAATAACAGTGAAGGGAGGGTTTTTTGACGTCCCCTTCAGATGTTCAAAATTTACAATTTCCTCATAGAGGTGCCCTCTACCGAGGAGAAAACACCTTGGTGCCCTTGCCCATTTAAAAACAAAGCATCAGGCCTGAAAATACAAAGGATACAATTGTTTGAAGTGATTTGTTTTGTTTGATTGTTAATTTTGGTATGGAAAGCAGAGGCTGGTGTTCTGAGGTTCATGTTCATTACGTTGACCTTCTTAAGCCATTTCTATGACTTCAGCCAAAGTACAGAGAGTTTACCCTCAGTACAAATCCACTAGAGCAATATTTCCATCTCCAATACTGTCATAAGTCGAGGGAAGACCCCACAAATCTTACTTTGCTGATTTTGATTGCCGCAATGCAATCGAATTAAGCCTGATAAGATCGATGCCTGACAAGAATATTTCACAGGCTGGTTGTAGTATGGTGTGGCGTGTTTATTGAAAGCTTCTAAAAACCATTTTAATGGCAGCTCTCTGGAACAGATTTCAAAAGACTATAAAATCATATAGCTCTGTTGAGTAACCCACATACAGCTGTCCTGAGTGCCATTTTGGTGATATCTTCATGCACTGAAGTGTACATTTCAACCAAATAGGTGCACACTAAACATGAGCAGCCGGTTCAAAGTAACCTTTCTTGGTTACTTTTCTTGAAACCCAGTTATTTCAGATTGAAGCTACTCTTCCGAAAGACCAATGTTGCACTATGCCTTTAACTACAAAATTGGGATATGACAGTACTGTATGGTTGAGCTGATTAGTCTATTAATATGTCATGTAATTCCCTAGACTAATGCAGCCAGACAGAGGTGGCAAATTAAAAACAGATGATATCGCTGAGCGTAACAAACTTAAAGATGGGAGGTTCCCAGTTCTTGAATGATTGGCATTTATTTCATCTTTTTGGTGAGGGTTTTGTATCAAGTAAACTCTATCATTAAAGTTATTCCAAAAACTAATTGTTTATCAAGGTGACAAAAAGAAATAGCTGTTTCAAACTGCTTTATCCAACCCAAATCACCTGTGATGATATGCCACGCCACAGTTGTGTATAAAAATTAAGCAAAGCGGTATAATTTTTCAATGGTTGCTGTTGTTTGAAGTTTGCAAAATGAACCACATTTTTTCTCGGCAATCATTTAACAAGAACAACAGCAACAAAGATACATATATTCAACATGACTAGTAGTTTCTATGAAAAAAAGGAATACTTCTTATTACCTAGACTTCCAGGAGGACATTTTAACGATTTATGAAAAACATCTAGAAGTCCTTAGAGTAATCCAGGTTACTATCTAAACTAGGGACTTCAACTAACAAGAAGATCATATAGAAAGACCTGTTTTGATGAATAATCACAAGTGGCTTTGTGACAACGTTAACAAACATACAACTCAACAAAAATATTTACAATTATATTGAACTTTTTGGTTTCTTCCTTTATTAAGATAAAGAGGATGTATTAGAAAGTTTCTTGATCTAAAAACGTCCTTCAGTATAAAGTTGCTATTTGTACTGATTACCCTTTCTTAAATGTTAATATCAGTTTCAGGAAATCTGTCTAGTTTACAGGTGTCTAAAGTCAGACATTTTAGAGCAGCTTTTAAATACACACCGGAAGTTTGGCTGTGGGGAAAAAGTGCCCTGCCCTAAGTACTGTATTTACTGAGATAATTTACTTTGTACTTTGTGTATTTGTACCATATAGTGTTTTTATTTGCAAACTTCTGTTGAAAAACCCCCAAATGGAATCGCATGTTGACCGTAGAGTTTCATCAGAGATAACAGAGATAAGGTTTGGTGGATTTTTGTTTGGACCTTTTGCAAAGTGGAATGTCTGACATTCTACATTATATCAATGTTGTTTCAGACATTATTGTACTGTGGATCAATGTTGTTTCAGACATTATTGTACTGTGGTGTGGGAATGTTCTTTTTGCTTCTTTTATGCAGTCACAGTACAGTGATGAGAGCTGCTTTGTTGGTATAAAAACCTACTTCTATCTGTGAGATACTTTCTGTCAAACATCTATGAATGGTTGGGTTTAAAGAGCTGTAGGCCTACATCTTTGAAAATGTGTTTTTTGCACATGCAATAACAAAAATGCAGACGTTTGTGAAATTACTTGTAATTATTGAACAGAGGGGTCCTGACATGTAATACTGTTTGTACTAGACTTTGAAAACTATGAAGCTTTGGGTTTATCGTTTGTTTGTTAGGGTGTTTGTTTGTTTGTTTGTTGATTTTGTTGTTGTTGTTGTTGTTGTTGTTGTTGTTTGTTTGTTGGGGTGTTTGTTTGTTTGTTTGTTTGTTGGTGATGTTGTTGTTGTTTTTGTAAATCATAAATACATGTTGATTCATATCATCCATTTTTGAAAGCAACATATCCCCTCTGATTTTATAAATTGAGCAAAGAATTGTAAGTAAAACTCAAGATTTAAACTAAAGTGTATTTGTACAGTGTGGACTTTTTGAGTGCGCAGGCATTAACATTGATTAAATACAAGGTCTGTTCACAAAATTGGACAGTGCGTGTCTTAGACTGCATACAACATCTGACATCTAAGAATAGTTCTAGTTCTCCAACTCCCTTTGCAAGTATTGTTACCAGGCCCTGCAGTAGGGAGCAGGACAAAAGTGCTGTATAGTGACGTCTTCATTGACTCCCATTGAGAGCACAAACCTGGGACAGAAAGAGTGTCATACTGAAATCATCGTCAACAATATTCTTGTAAAAAATGATCTCTCCTTCGAGCTTCTAAGCTTGTATTCACGATGGAGGAAATCGAACTAGCATTGGAATGACGTCTTCATCAAAAACATCCAATGGTCCACTGGTCAAAAAAGAAATCCTTTAAAAATGGTCCACAATCTGTTTAGGGTTTTGCTCTCCCAAATGGGGATACAGGACTAGCTTTAATTTAAACTGACGTCATCATCAACAATTTTCAGTGCATAGTGCTCAAAACAGCAATTTGTCAGGTTTCTAGTTGTTTGTCTGTTATGTGTGGAGCATTAGTTCCCAGGGAAATCATTCTGAGCTTTTGTCAAAACCAGGAGTTCAGTTTATGGAAACTAGTTAAAGGGTTGGGCACATCAGAAGTGGCTTACTGTCATGTTTTACGTGGTCATTTTTGTGGGGTCTTTTCAACTGTGACTTTTCAGGAGTTCCCCAAAGTTTCCATCATTATTTCAAGGGAACAAAGAGTACCTCTTTTTAATTAAGAAACTACCCTCCATATGGCTACCCCTAAAAAGACTCACATATTCTCATTTTCAACTCAATGTTTAAAGAAAATAAAATCATTTACCCTCTGCCTTGTATTCCGCTCTGTCCTGCTTTTAAAAATGTTGTTCCGTCTTCCTTTTTCAGAGCAAGATTTATCTGTTATCTGGGATATTTCATAATTTGTCCCCAAATAGTAGATCGGTATATTATTTCTATGTAATTATAATTATGGTAATTTGTTGCTCTGTCAAACTGACATTAAGTGAGCTGGCATTGACAGTTTGATCATTTTGTGTTGCCTAGGTAACCAATACTGTAACTTTGTATTTAAAATTTTGAGCATTTTGTTTGTTTTGGGGAAAATGATATCCAATAAACAGAGCAAAAAGTAGACACAATGTACCAGTTTGTTTTACTGCCTTAATTCTAATGAGATACGAGGCATTTGGTTTAGCCATCCAACTGTGCCATCATGGTTCATGTATATAGGTGAGTGGACTGACAGCTTGTAAGTACACCTACACCACCAGTATAAGACCTGCATATATATACCAGGTTTGAACTGCTGAGGTGTTGATTTGTGCAATTGGATCACAGACCTCCCACCACTCTCCTAACAGCTACTGCATCTTGTCCACTCTCCCAGGTCGGTTTAAATATTGTTTCATAACAGTTGTCATAGAAACAGCAGGGAGTCTCCTTAACTCTTTGGGGCATGGGTCGAGCAACGTTTACAGCACCCAAGTGAGACACTGTTTAAACCAATCATTGGCTTTGCATGTGATCAACACTCGTCAGGGACTCCTGAAATTGTTTTGTTTTCAAAATTGTGTACACCAGCAGCCAGCCATTCATAAAGCGCATACTGGACTCGGGTACCAGCTGTTGGATCAGGTACTGTGTTGAAGAGAGGGAATCTGGAGTAGGGATTTAGGTCATTCTGACAGGGGGTATTTCTTCTCTTCTCTCAGTGCATGGAGGAAGAAAATAGCTTTTCTTCCTCAATGCTCAGTGTGAGCTTTGTTGAAGGAAATAGTTTCTGACAGTCTCATGATGGGCTGTGGTCAGCTAACTCACAAGCAATGGTTGAAGGCTTTCCAGTGAGGATATCCACTGGATGTCATTCATTTGACATGATTCTGAGTGATTGAATTGTTTTCAAAAGTGGTAAAACTTTGGTTGCATTAGAATTAAACCAAAGTAGTTTCCAACCTGCAACAAAAACAAATTATTGTAAAAAGTACATAAATTTATGTTTTCTTGTTTTTTTATTCAGGAATTGAGACTTAAAGTTACAGTGAAATGTTAATTTTAGCTTTGCTCCTAAATAAAGAATGGCAATTTTTCTGATTCCTCTCTCTTGATTCCGAATCCTGACGCATTCATTGTGTGAAATATCACATGAATAATACAAAACTAGAAGGTGAATTTCTCATTGTAGGTTGGAATTGAAATTGGGGTCCACAGCTCTAGGTGAACATTGGGAAAGATAGCCAGATAAAACTAACATTTCCAAGAATAAATCTTCATTTCTTGTTTATGTTATTACTTATTTATTTCAACATCTCTTTTTTCACTTTCCAAACAAATGATTTATCAGCCCATTATGCTTGAGTAACTCTCCAATTGAACTTTTTTATTTTACAAATTTGGTAATGTAATGTTTCATTTAGGAATTTCCTGTGTTGACAACTGTTTATTTTAAATGTCAGTAAAGCTAACTAATCACAAACATAACTCTCGTGTACGTGAGCAGAACAAACATGATATAATTTGGCGTCAGGAATATTTGTGTAAATTACTGTATAATTTATGAGACCAGTATTCTGAATGAGTAGCTATTAATATTTCATATATTTGTCTAAATTGACTTGGATGTCACAAAGAGACACGACAATGATCTGTTTTCTCATTGAGTTGCATGATCACAGTTTGGATATTCAGATGTTATGGGAGATTCGTGGTGGCATTGTGGAAACGCCTCTTGGTTGTTGTGCTGGTTTTGCTGAGAGATGTCAACAAACAAACACGTCAACAGGACTAACAATTCACAATGAACTGCAGGACACTGATTTTAGCATCGGACCAGTAAACTCACGAGTCTTACTTTTCAATTGAATAATAATACCTCAATGTGTAATATTTTTAATTTAAAAAAAAGTAATGTTCAAATGTTGACTTTGAGACTTATTTTTCAATTTTGTTGAGTATTTAAGTACACTTGCCCAAATGTATATATTTTTTTCTCATTTTGGTTCTGGTCTTGCAAACAAAAAAGCAAAAACGTTAGAGCTGCAAGTCCTTTGGTCTTGTGGATTTTCCCCTCAAATGCGAGCCCCTATATCCGTTAGTGTGCACCACTTGTCTTTAGAAGAAAATTTGACTCGTATTGCTACATTTTTCTTAAATTGGGTACTGTTTGTGAAACCTTTTGTAAGTAGATGATTTCATACCCATCTCCCTAAACACATAGTAATCCAAGAATGAATTGAAAGTTTACCTTTGAAGTCTGTTGCCTTTCCAACAGAAAGTTTCAACAGGGGGCTTTCTGTCAGGTCACGAGGCAGATACTGTGACTTGAACACTCTGTAGACCTTTTGAACTGTAAGATGATGAACTAGTGTTGAACTTTGGCAAGCAGTTGTTGTGTCCATCTCAAGGAGGAGGAATGTCTATGAGATGGTTGACACTAGCATCTTATAGAGAATGTTTCATCAACACTTCATCCTTATTAAACCTCCCTTACTTTGTCATAGCAGTCTTGGATTAGGGAAGGATACAAGATGAGGCAGAGTGATATCCTCAGTCCATATTCCCTTTTGCTGAAATTATGAGCAAACTTGGTGATTGGACCAATATTTGCACAGCACAAGAACTCTAGGATGGAGCATTGATACCATCTAGGCGTACCCATTTAAAATGTTCTTGAGTTCTTTCTTAGCACATGACAAAAAAGCCCTACTCGAGACGCAACTTTTCAAGGAGGTGAAATCGGGGAGACATTTTTTTTTTTTTTTTTTTTTCTTCTTCTTCTTTTTTTTTGGGGGGGGGGGGTGGGGTTAAGAGTTAAGTTCACAGTTTTGCCAACCAATATAAATAAGAAATGTTTGAAGTGGTGTTCAGGACACAAGAATTAATGTCAAACATATGTAATTTGCATAAGATAAGGAATTTAAATCACCTTTTGGTATCTCACTGAAGTGCGTCTTAAGTGGCAGTAAAAGTAGCATTGATATGTCAGGAAAGGTTTTCTAGCCCTCATTGTACCTAATGTATTATTATGGCATCCATTGCCCTTCTCTTTATATTCCATTTAAAAAAATTCCCACAGAAAATTTCCATTCCATGGCAGTGCCGGTGAATTTCTAGCCACAGGCCAAATTTCTTAAGAGGTTTTGTGCAAGCATTTCTTATGAAATTTATTCAGAAGGCAAAATTTAGCTGAGAGTCAGTCACAAACATTGCTTTTTGTGTGGCGTATTGGACGGTAACTTAAAGGCACTGGACACGTTTGGTAATTACTCAAAATATATAAAAGCTTACTTGGTAATGAGCAACGGAGAGCTGTTGATAATATAAAACATTGTGAGAAACGACTCCCTCTGAAGTAATGTAGTTTTTTAGAGAGAGGTAATTTCTTACTAAAGTATTTGATTCTGAAGAAGACTTCAGGCCTGAAGCCTTTGTCGGGCATCTGAAAGCAAACAAATTTGTGCAACAAGGTTGTTTTTTCTTTCATTATTTTCTTGCAACTTCAATGACCAATTGAGCCCAAATTTTCACAGGTTTGTTATTTTATGCATATATTGGGATACACCAAGTGAGAACACTGGTCTTTGACAATTCCCAAACGTGTCCAGTGCCTTTAAGCAAAATGTTTTTGTGCTTAACACGTTTCTGTGCTTAACACATTTCTGTGCTTAAAACATTTCTGTGCTTATCATCCTTGTGAAATTTTGCCCTGGTGTCTTTTAAACAACTATTGATGACAAGTTTTTGCAGGGGCAATGCCCCACATGTAAACTGGAGCAGTAAATTCATTGGTGATTGAATCACCTCTGCATGTATGCATGATTCGCAATTTGACGGTTGACATCACATTGCTTTGCCCCCATTGCTCGCGTCAAACTGCACAAAGGGTGGGGGTCTTTAACCTGGTTTTCTCTTTTCAGTGTGAGTACATCAAATCTTCCTATTTATGTTTCTAGGGACTGTGATTACTTGATGAATAATTCAACAGTATCATTTTAAAAATGTGCATAATAATATTTACCTGTCATCAGAATAGAAAGGTGAATTCAGTTGACTGAAGTGATTGCATGCATAAATTCATCAGTCTGTGCTTGCAACAGAGTAAGAACATCTCAAAATTCACTGGAAAGAATTGTTGTGATCTATCAAGATGTCAAAAGGAAAATCTAGGAGAATGCAATCAGTAAATCATCCAGGAGTAAGATATTTGTTTTGGTGGAAAAATATTTTCAAAGTGATACAACTTTTGAAAAACTTGAGATTTATTATTTAAATAAGAAAGTAATTTTTGAAAAAACATAAATTCTGATTGAACAAAAGTATAAACAGTGATAAATATGAGACGAGGTAAGGTAATTTTAATTATGGACACCAATGTGGTTTTCTAATATTTCCCCACACAAGAAGAAAATATATCTTGTGTAGAATTTTTCAGAATTTCCAAAGGAATACAACTCTGAAAAGAAGAAGATAATTAAAGAGTTGTCATTTATAGAAAAGGGAATTTGTGAAAATATCCATAGAGACATTTTCATTTTGGATAGAAATGAATATCTGGTGGGGCTAAACATCTCTAGTGATTGACATAAACAGATGATTGGTGTATTGGAATTTATTTTTGGTCTGATGGTTAGCATTCTTCCCAAACTGTTTATATAACTTCATTAAGAAGACTGGGGAAAAAGCTGCATAAGAAAAAGAAAAATGAAGCTGGCTACCTTGGTCAGCATTGACATGGCAGGAAATTTAAATGAATAAGGATTGCTTTATATTGCTAGTTTTCAAATATTATTGCTGGATTTATGAATTGAATTGGGTCATTCTGGGTACTACGATTATTGATGTGACATTCAAAAGCTGTGACAAGTTAATGAATGTTTGGTGAGGTATTTTTTATTTTAAAGTCCATTCAAATTAAAATTTCTTCCAGATTTGAGAATAATTGTCTGCATAAAAGAACTTTATTTTGATTTAAAACTTTATGCGATATTCTTTTGAAATCATGAAACTCATTTAATTGAATGACTTTCAACATTTGATGGTGTGAGTACTGTCTAGTTTTTTGTATCTGTTTTTTCACTGTAACTTCAGGTTGCATGCTGACAAGAGGGATTTTCAATCGACTGAATTCTCCTTGGGGATATTTTTTTACATTCGTCCTGATTTTCTCAATAATTTTCTCTGTATTTTTCGGTGGCGAATGTCCTCATGATTCTGTTCCCACCTGGTTTAGTCTGTTCATCGTCCCATCTCCTCTAATCTTGAAATATTAATAAGAAACCTGATGTCCAATCCACTGCAAGGAAGGCAAAGAGAAAAAGGACTAAAATGTAACTGATTTGTCCGGACAACCCCTGTGGGAATATTGGAGTAGAGTCATTGGGGAATTACCAGCGCTCTCCCCTGAGCTCAGAAACCTGTCACTTTGATTGGGAGTTCACCTCAAGACTTCTGAAAAGAAATTCCTTTTTTTTTTCTTTTTTTTTTCTTCTTCTTCTTCTGCTCCACTGTTGCCGGGTGTCCTGAAGTGAACCCTGTATACTGGAAATGTTAACGGAGCGATGTAATTATCCAATCAAGTGGGTTGTAATGGAGAGAGATGAGGGTCTGAATAAATGAGTCAATGTGAAACACAATAATACTGCCTCAATTGTCTCTTCTACTTCTTCTTCTTCTTCTTATTTTCCTTTTTTTTTTTTTTTTTTGGGGGGGGGGGGGGTTTATACAAAAAAATAAAACATAATTGTTTGTTGTTGTTGTTGTTGTTTTGTTTTTCCCCCATACAAAAAATGTTAGGCCATATTAATAGTTTTGTGATACATATTGAGAGTGATAAGTTTATATAATAATGTTTGATTGCAGAGATTTCAAATTAAATGAATGTATATTTAGGCTATGCTTTTATGTAGAAGCTGTTGCTTCTTTTGATTTTGATTTGTTTCCCCCAATGTACCAGGGATGCATTTTGTCTGTTTTCCTTTTTTTTCTCCATTGTGTTACTTGTAAAACAATACACGGAAACTGATTGGAATTTGGGTGTTCCATAAATAGGCTAGGTTTTTTATGGAATTCTATTGTCAGAGATATTTAAAAGGTTTCTTTATTTATATTTTTTGTATTTTTCGTTACCTATTACCTTCTTCATTTTCTTTGAAATTAGTTTGCAGTACCTGTGTTTTTATATAACTGACCAATCATTCAATGTTTGTGTGGGTTTGATCATGCCCTCTAGCTATCGGCAGTAAATACTCCAGGGGAATCATTGGTTTTTATTACCATAAAGATACAAGATTTATTGGCTGTATTATCATAATGATGAAACTAAAAAAAATCAATAAATAAATGAAAACCATAATCAAACCTATGGGCTAGTTCATCAATTACTATTGGTGTTAAACATTTATTGTTTGTTCCCCCTCTGTACTATTTCTCGCCCTTTCAAACAGGAAACAGGAAGTTTGAATTTAATTTCAGTATAAGTTTTTGTCTCAGTTTAGTAATATTTTTTGAGGAACTGGTCTTTATAATAAATACCAAATGAACTTGTGTCAACAGGCCATCCAGGCCATCGGTCTAGTATCAGTCCTACCCATCCTGAGTGGAGCTGTATGTGTAAATTGGAATACAAGTCGCTTTTAGTTTCTGTTCATTGCAGTCCATTAGCTGATTACATTTCCTGGTGTGGGACCTTCCAAACCAACTCTTTTCTAATATTTTAGGGGGTTATGATCTAAAGTGGGGGAAAGATTTCAATGTAAAAACCTAAGAAGAGGGCGAAAAGTCAAATTAAGGAAAACATAACGTCTGTGTTACTGTGGCATGTTGCAGTAGTTGAGACTTATGTACCTGTTGCATCAGGAATACAAGGTGCAAATGAACCTGTCCATATTTAATATAATTGACTTACCCTTCTCGTCAATAGAATATTGTTTTTTGTTTAGAGAAGATTTAAACTCGTATGATAACTATGGATCAGTTGTTCATGTACTTCAGTCTTTGTTACAGTGGATTTATACAGAGTGTTCATCAGAATCTAGTCAAAGATATTTGTTCAAAGTTGTTGGACGATTATTTCAAAATGTCAGGCTTGCAGCCCGTGCCTTCAAGACTCGCTTATAATCTCCATCATGTTCCATTATGTCCGGAGTTCTCCCAGAATTTTCAGGTAAATATCTTTCAGTTCACAGGTTGGTTAAAGATGCTTTTCCAATTTCAACCTTTGATAGTAAATTTTTTGGACAGCATCTTTCTAAACATTCAAATCACTCACTGCAGAAATAGGAGATGGTTTATCATGTTCACTCTTAAGAAGTTCTTCTTGAAATAAGTTTCAGAAAGGGTTTATGTTGGTGATGATTCACTATGAAAATTTGGGTATGATGGCTAAAATATCACATTACTCATTTCATCCAATCTTTTCTTCAATGGTTTTGATGTCTCATAAGAATTCAAGATTCAACCTTTTTGGTTGGTATTTGTGGTTTTACTGAGTGAACTCTGAGAACAGAAAGGAAACATTATGTATGATGTTATTTGAACAATATTCACCATGGCACAAGCTCTGATCTTCACTGACTCATGAAAAAAGCATTAATCAGAATGAGATCTTTAGCTCCTGGGGACGATAGCAGAGAGGCAAACAACTAACCCAACACCAATTGTCATTTTGTAATCTGTGCAGTTTGCTACAAACAAAATTCCCCACCGGCCTGGGTAAATAACCGCAGTGACAGAGTCCCTCCCTGCTGTCTCGGCATTGCTGCTGCAGCTCGCAGTCATGATGGTCCCCTCCCTGAAATACAAGATTTGTTTTTTTTCGGAAGGGAGGATAGGAGTAGATGAGGAGAGAGAAGGAAATCTCACATTTGAGACTGATCAGGCAACTTAATTGTGCAGTTTCCGCATGCCTCATTTGTTTTAGATATCTTTAGTCTGGAGTCATCTGGAGCGTTAAGCAACCTGAGCTTAGAGGTAGGGGGGAAGTTGCGGAAAGTATCGGAGCGGACACAACCGTCGCTGATTGCCCCTGGGCCTTCTCGCCGTGCCGGGTCCAAGCGAGCGTTGTCTGGTTGAGTGAGCGAACACTTTGGTTTGATATCGTCCGTTAGTGCTAAACAGCGTACTGGGGATGATGACAAAAATGAGGGGGGGGGGTGAATTCAACGGTATAGAATTTGTTTTTACGCTATGCTTTGAAGATAGATTCACAGGTGTCTAAGATCGTCCTAAATTGCATACAATAACAAATATGTCTCCGAGATTAATCACGATGCTGACGTAAATACCATAGGTGAATGACATCCTCAAAGTAGATGTGGAGGTTTTTTTTCTTCATGGATGTACTGTTATAGACAGGGATCAAGGATTTACATAGTGACATGTATCAGGAACTGATTTACCATCAGGGGAATGCAGTTTTATTTTTAGTCCAAGGATTTGGTCAAATGTTAGAAGATCATGAAAGATTCTTATGTTGTAACTTTTTTGCTTAGGGTTTACTCACAATGCCATTTGAAGCAGATCCACGTGTTGATAGATCATGGAAATCAAATTGTGTTGAAACAATATTTCAAATTTGTGGATGGTTGGGCAGGAATTTTTAGTGGTCAAATTTGGAAGCTGAGTTCACTGAAAAGGGGTGTACAGTGCATCGCACAATGTGCAGATCACCACTTTTTGCAGATAACTAACTGGCCATATTAAGGTATTAGCAGTAAAATGTCTCTGTATATTTTGTCCATACACTGTCAGAACCAAAATAGTTTCAAAGAAAAATTTGAATTTTTTTTGAATAATTGTTCTTGATGCAAAACAGCGAGCAATAATGTTTTTGTGTACAGTTAATTTCTGCAAGGGATATCTGTCTGCTAAACTGTTGAAGTGTTTCCCGTTCTCTCCAAAATTAAAAATTTAGAAAGGGGAACATTTTCTTTTGGTTATTGGTACTGTCTCTAAGATTTGTCATTCAAGGAAGGTGCAGGAGTGGGATTGTCACATGAATACTTTAGTTCGTTAGTAATAGTGAAGACCTCAGACAAATCCTCAACATCACTCTCTTCCAGCAGAAACTTAAAACACACTTGTTCACGCTTGCTTTTCTTTCAATTTGATAATACTTTTCCTCATTTCTTCAAGACCAGTGCCTCTGAATGTTCTACAGGTAAGTGTGCCTAACAAATGCTGTGTTATTATTATTATTATTATTATTATATTAGTGTACTGGACCTTTAATTTAGGACTCTTGGATTCTTTGAAATAAACAACTATTTGAGCTGGAGCACAACTGCTTTGGATATTTAATCATGTTATAATGTTCCATCCAGGAAGGCCCCAACAATGAGGTATACACATGTTGGCTCCTTGTAATCAATCACAAGTTACTTTACAACATGATAATTACTCAATGTATACTTTCCTTAAGTATTTTTCATTAACAATATCTGTTGTTTGTAAAACAAGTGATAATTCTATTGTTGTCAAGCCACATGACCACCCTTTGAATTGTTTGACTATACTAGACATCCAGTATAGTAGCTCCCCATTCCCAATTTCTCACTTGTTGTTTCTCTTGACCCCCTTAACCCCCAGGGTTCCTGTTTGGGACCCAAGAAGCCCTGTTTCTGAGTTCCCCCAGGACGTAGTCGCTAATAATCTGTCTAGACAAGGAGGCAATATTTATACCCAAGGTCAAGGTGTTTCCTTGGGTGTAGAGATTTAAATCATGTTTGTTTGTGAGCATGGGACATCTGCTTGAAAGGACAAGGTGAAGGATGGAAGCCATCTTTATTTTCCTTCTCTAAAAATACTTGCAGCCACAGGGGTTATCAAGGCTGTGTGCCCCCTCCCCCCTCCCCCCAAAAGAAGTTATCATAAACATTTTAAAAACACAGAGCAGTTTGTGGGTTTCTCTGTAATTGAGAGAGTTGGATGTGTGTGTGAAGTAAAGGTAATTGTTGAATTTGTTTGTTCCTTGGTCCTGAGCGAAAGCTTACAGTCCACCCAGAGACACCTCATAAATGAGTTTTTAGGATTTTGCATTTTTTTCCCAAAAGTAGTTTGTAGTTATTGACATTGGATGACCTTGGAGATTTTTGATGGTAATTGGCCTGACATTGTTATTTTGAGATGTTTTGATAACCGATGGCAACTCAGCCATCACAAAAATAGATAAATAACTCGTGTTTGCATAGTTCAGGGACAATTCTTACGACTAAAAATGGTTTTCTTGAAATAAGAAAAATATCATTTCAAGAAAACATTTCTTGTGTCACTCCCAAAAATCGTAATAGAATTAATTTCTAGGGAGTGACACAAGAATTTGGTTCTTGAAATAAAATTGTTTTCATATTTCAAGAATACAATTTTTAGCAGCGCTTGGGCTTGTTTACACATCCAACGCCACACACAAACATTAAGCCTTTCATTTTTCTGCCATGCAAATGTTTGTTTTGATTCATTTCTTTTTCAGGATTATACTAGTTCTCCAGTCCAGTTTATTTTCTCATCACACATTCCAAAACCATGGACTTTGGTCTTGTTTAAAGCCACCCACACAATCCACCCCTGTGAACTTGTCCACAATGAGGCTTAATGTAAAAATGGACGGATGCCTTTTATTTAGCTACAATATGTATAGAAAAGAGTCTTAACAAAGGTACATGGTACAAGAGTTTACTGCAGACCTATGTATTTCCATGTGGTACTTCCTACTTGCACAATACCAATAACAAGTTGGATTTTACCCAAGAAGAGTTCCTCATACTTTGAAAGCATTAAAGATCAATTTCACTGTAAATGACTACAGGCTGTTAATTTGATTGTATTTTGAGTTAAGTGTGCACATGCATCGCCAAACCATTACCTTATAGATTGATTGACTTGGGCAGTATTTGCAATCAATCGGAATCATGTTTTAGTCTAGTTCTTTTGTACCAGACAACAAAACATCTTTCTTTCCTTAACAAAAAGTATTTGAGAACTTCAGTTTAGAGAAAGGCATTACTAACAATTGTGCTCGAAAGTGATAGCATTGGTGTCGTGTCAGCTATAAACCTTAAGTAAAGAAATAGCTGGGCGAATATCACCATTTCAAATTAGTTGTTCATTCTTTAATCACTATCTAGAATGTTATGGTTATATTTGTTGTGCTAACTGTGATTCAGGTACCAGTTTTTTTTTTCGAGCCAGCCTTACTAGTGTAATATGACTTTGCATTGAATAACATGATAGTCATGCAGTGGTTTATTAACCACTTCACGTCTGTGTTCTGAAAAAAATTCCGTGCCCATTTGTGGTGTTATTTATTTGAACTTTGTTTAGCTTTGCCACAGTGAAGTCCTGACTTGACAAAGGAAAGCCAACAAAGGTACTGTTAATTAGCACCGGGATTTGATATTGTCGTGTGAGAAAATTCGAGTAAGCACTCATTGTGAATCACAGAACCTCGGCCATAAGTCACGGCCGATAATCTGCCATGGTACGCTGTAATCTTGGAACGCTCGGACTCACCTCCCATTGAGCTGAATACAATGATAAACAATGGTGGCAGCCTGTCCATTCTTGTTTGCCATTTTTGTATAACAAAAGGACAAAGGTCTGGAATCTGGGATTACACAATAACCCCCCGAAAAAGGGATATTACGAGCATGAATTCCAGTACCTTCTGAACTGACCCTCTTTGTATGGTTGAAATGAAGCGTAGCACGGTAGGTGCATGCGTGTACATGCTACACAATGGAATGTCCGTCTGGATTTTTATGTCAGCCGTTCGACTAAGTGCAAAAAATTGAGGGTGCTCTGAAGTTGCTCTGGGTGTTAAAAACCATCCGCGTAGCCCAGTCCAGACCAGAAAAATTTTGTGTGTTGTACACACATCATCTGACGTGAAGTGGTAAATGACAACAGACTCTGTGAAACTTATTTCAGTTGTAACATGTTGAACTTCCTATAGGGAGAAAGTCTTTATTGTTCACATTACGTAGGAAGGTGAGACAAGAACATACTGCAGTAATTTTCTTTGCAACGACTTGATAAAGCACAAAAAGACTGCACAATTTTATAGAAAGATTGTCCACCTAAATGGTATCCTAACAAATTTAACAAACTGAGTTACAAGTCACCCTTGCTTGCGATGAGGGGGGGGGGGGGGGTAGTTGAGGAGGACTCACTCACTGTTTGCCATGATCAGTGGTCTGTCTGCGTCTGCAACCTTAACCCACAGTAGCATGCCAGACCCACAGTAGCACATGGCAGGTGTTCCAGATTATGTTCTCACTTCATGAATATTCTGTACCAGGGATTAAGCCCAGTTTTATTTTACATCATTCATTTTTTTTTAAAAGTTCTCTGGCTCTGTCTCTTTGTCCAGAACATTGTTGGAAGGGTAGGTGGATTATGTAGCACTTGACAGCTTTAACTGTCTGGCAAAGTGGGTCAGCTGGATAAAATGGCCTGGTTTCTGCCCCTCGTGACCGACATCATTATCATCTGTCCTGAGGGGTGGTTGGTTGGGAACCAGTTTTGCTTTTAAGTAACGGTTTAAACGACCTAGTAAAATTTACATGTATTAGCTTTATTGGTAAAGAGCCATGTACAACCTGTCTTGAATGTTGTGCACTATTCATCTTTTCAGTGATTTCTCTTTAGAAAGATTAAGGCATGAAATAAAGCTTATAGTGAGCCTACTGGCAGGAGATAACATTGCTTAAGTAGCACATTTCCAAACAATTTATTTTATGTTCAAACACTGGTTAAATCTGGCTACACCATGTTGAGCTCTGCTTCCTCCACAAGAATGAAGATAACTTGAAAACTATTTTTTTGAGAAACTTTTTGTCCATTCCCTGAGAACTATACTGTTAACAAAGTATGTGAAGCTGCAGGGCAGTGTCACACACTTGAAGAGACTTGTGAACCCAAGATTCTTGTCCCTGTCACCCAAATTACCCCTTGGATCCCGAGAGGATCATTTTCTTGATGGAAATGACACAAAGGACAGGGTGCTCTCCAATGCAAATACTTCTCTGAAATTTGTGTTGTTGTTTTCACAGTTTTGTTTATTGAGGGGAACAAAATGTAAATGAAAAGAAAACTTTGGCAAAAAGAAAAACATGTTGTAGAACAACATTGTTGTTGGTGAGAGGGATATTGTTATTATGGGGGGCCAGGATGGCCGTTGATGTGTACATTGCTAACACTACTCTGCGCTTTGCCCCCTTCTCTTTGTGGATGAGTGGGATTGTTTGAAGGGGGTGACGAAGCTGTTCCATTGGGGGAACACTTGCTCAGATTCAGGAGGCAGTAGGCTTGCTTGTAAGCATCACGGTAATGTTCGGGTTACATGAGCGGTCGTGCGCAGCTCTCAGTTTGAGGTTTACCAGTAGTGACAGCCCCTCTCTGAGAACACGGTCAACTGGTGACCTGTCACATTGCTCAACTAGTTCCCCCACTTAAAATGGAAAACTGGAATGCAGCTGTGAAACGGTTTCTGTTCTACAAAACTTTCTGCACAGTGTGGTTGCCACTAAATAATGAACTAAATAAATGAAGGACTGGCTGGAAGTTTTATTTTATGTTTAAATTGTACTTTATAGTTTCGGTTCAGATGCTGGAACTGGTTTATTAGGGGAATAACTATTCTATTAAAATCAATTTCCTGTTCTGTTTCACTGTTGAAAGAAGTGAAACTTACCTTTAACCTCACCCCAGATGGCTGATCATCTTGCCTTCCTTTTCGGTTGCCCACAACTTGAGAAGAAGGTCAACCCAACTTGCTCTCAGTCTTATTAATCTCCAAGTCTCTTTTAAAACACAAAACCTGGAGACTTTTTAGAGGCATTTTAAACTTGTTGTGTGTGTGTGTGATCATTCTTCAACATTGATCTTGTTTGTGAGAAAATGTGCTCATTTGAACTTGGTACTTCATTATTATTGTTTCTTTTGTTATTAACACTTTAGGAAAATAAGATGAGATTTTGTTCAATCAACTTCTCTTTAAATAGATTTTATGTTTAGAGTGTCTATGCATGTAAGCGTAGTGAAAGAGCAATAAACGAGGACCAATTGTCTGTGATTGAAAAAACTGTGAAATCCTGATGGAATTATAAGATTTTAACGTATTTATTTTAAAAGAAAACTAATATTATTAAACATAAGCTGGTGAATAAAATGATGAAGTAAATGCATTGCTCAATGCAATTTCTTCTTTAGTTTAATCTGACGACTGGAAACTGTAACACTTGATGTTTTTGGGGACAGGTGAGGTGAACAACTTCACTTTGAGAGTAGATGGAGAGACGGCTTAAATTTGTTTCACTTCCCACGCTTTGGATGACAAGGAAAATAAGCTGCAATTGTTCCTGAATGTCACTCATTATTACTTAATTTGGCTGGACGGTGGGGGGGGGGGGTAGCTTTATACACAAGACCTTTCAGGTGTCAAAATGTGTAGCTATTCAATACCTGAAGTATTGTGTTCCGTAGTCGGAATGCATGACGCACTATTACCATGTGGATTTTACTGGCATTGTAAACTAACTTCTGAAAAACATCTGAGCATTGCAGTTTTGGGGTTTGGTTGATCCCCTGGGCAAGTTTTTTTTAGTTAAATTATTGTTTGATGGTTGTAGTTTTTTGGGTAACTGAATATGGTGTTGTAATACCCTGGCTGGGTCATGTTACTTAGTTTGATTGTTGTAAAGGTTTTATGTACACAGTTTGAGTGTGTCGGTTTCTGCACAACTATTCATAGTTCATCCTAGAACAGCTTCTGCAATCATGTTCAGCTTAGACTTTAAAAAAAAGTTGCTTCAAACGACGCTTAAATGCTCGTTAGCATTATACTGTATGCAAGAAAAACATGTAAATTGTAGATCTGATAACAAAAACAGAACCACCGTAATGTTTACGTAATTAACTCGTTCTTACTCATAAAAATTACACAAAAATTCTCTTGGGATTCAGGTTTTTTTTCCCACAACACCTTCAGGAAAGTAATAACTTTTATAAAGATTGTACAGATATCCATCATAACCTTTACAATGATTTACATTACTTGATCATTCATTTTACGTTTGTGCCCTGCAGTTAAATTCCATTACTTTGAATGCATCAGATCAATACTAAGCTGGAAGTGCAGTCAAATGGCATTTGACACTTTACAGCATTTGTTTCCCCAAATCCCTGATACAATGCCAAAGGTTGTAAGAGACCTTCCCTTACTGCAGACAGACTGGGGGCATTTATAGCCTTTTTGTTGCTGCTGTAAAAAAATATTTGTATTTGAACAACTTTCTCCTGAGAATGCCTGATCTTCGTTACTGTGTGGGCTTCAATATCTCTTGGGGCCTAATGACAGAATATTTGAGTTTGGTCTCAATGTAATTATTGTTTGAAAACAGGGGACTAATAAACAAAAGGGTGTTTTTATCTTCTTCTTTTTTTCCAGCATTTGCATCAGCCTGTGTCATAATGCTAATTCTCCGGAGGCTTGAAAGATTTACTGAGAAAAAAAGCAAAAAAACACAAACAAGATTGTAAAAATAAGAGTTCCTTCGTTTGGGGTCGACCTTTTTGTAAGCCATGAAGTTTGGAATTACATCTGCAACTTAATTCCCATAGTTACCAAATAATTGTCTGCAACTTAATTTCTTTGTCAAAAACTGCTCCGTTGATGCCCCCGTTCACTTGTCAAACTTATATCCCTCTAGACTTTCCCTGACTGTTACAAACAAGCAATGAGTCTTATAGGGCCTCAATAACCGTATACTGTGTTATGAATAAAATGAATAAAATGTGTTGTTTAATGATTGGCACAATGGTTTCAAGTATTTTGATGTTAAAGGCAAGGTACAAGAGATGTTGCTGAGAGTCATGAGTGTCAGTAATGCAGAAGAAATTACTCAATCATGAGTACAAATAGACACAATGAGAACAGCCTGGATTTGAAAATGAACACTTTCCGAAAAAAGAATTAGCTGTGGTATAAATGCAGAAACTGGTATTAGCCTTCTGTTGAATCTAGCAAAGTTTTTATCAAAGGCTGAAATGAATTCTGTTCGTGAGCATGGGTGGACACACGGAAGGGCATATGTGGGGTCCTGACAACAATGGAACAATTGACCCCACAAGGTCATTTCAATAGGAACAATAGGGCCCCACAAGGGAATTCTTCAGAAAAGGGAATAATAGAACAACAATAGCAGTACCCCACAAACCGGATCCGTAAGGATGTGTGCAGGTGTGAGTATAAGGTATACTGTGTGAGTAACACAATTTAGAGTTGAGTACATTGTTGTGAGTATTGAAACACTACAGGAGAATGAGTATATGAATACTCTATGAGTGTTCTGAGTGAGACTTAAAGTTGAGCCCATTGTCCTGAGTATGAGGACAGGTATGAGACCCATAAAGAGTTCATTGTTTGAGTTCTAAAAGCCTGAGTTGCAGTCAAGTGCATTGTCATGAGTAGGAGTATTTTGTTCAGAAAACAAACCTACCAGGGAGACTTACTCTGACATCAAGTCAGTATCTGAAGATTGTCTTTGTTGTGAGGAGATTGTTAATCAGTCTTTGAAATGTTTGCCACTTGAAGTTCTTTCTCATTTTTAGTGTAGAAGAAATACTTGAAGTGATTGCTTTTCTTCAGAATGGTCAACTGTAAAGCAATCTAACTCAGCTGAAGAATAGTAATGAAGTACCAAACAGGAAAGTTTGTTCGTCCCGACACGTCACTATTTTCTAGAAATTGTGCAATGTCTGTTGAATCTGAAATGGATCATGGTGAATCATTTCAATAGAAGGGGGAAAAAGCTAATGAATTTGATTTGGCGGATATCTTGTTTTTGCTGAAACTGTTACATGTTCAACAAATTAAACTTTAATATTTTGACGCCAGAAAAATAAAACAGCTCTGAAGAGGTCTATTGTGATTGGCTTTTGTTCTGCTGAGAACGGCTCAGTAATCTTTGGTAGTTTAGTTCCAACTGATAAGTCAATACATTTAGACCCAATGCAGAAGACAGAAAATCTACCGACCTCTTAGGCAGGAATGGTGAACATCGAGGATACCAAACTGAAGCAGTGTTCCCCGATAATTCATTTTCATTCAATTTGTTTTGAATTTTCTGTGAACACTAAATCAAGTTGAACTTAAGGTTGTTTTTGTTCAGTGTGGATTTAAAATTGGCAAAAAATGTGTTTCCTGTTTGCTTGTCAAGAACCAAAATAGAAAGTGTATATAAATGGACGCAATATGTTTTAAAAATTTGAGTCTCGTTTTAAAGTGCAAGACTTTGCACCAATCATAATGTTAGTGCTGGTCACCATAAGCTCTGTGAACGAATCAAGGTACGTTATCAATGTAGGCAGTTCCTTTAAGGATAATCAGGTAGACATTGTGGACGTGATCACTTCCACCCCAAACTGGAGGGAAAAAAAAAAAAAAAAAAATGAATTTTCAAAGAATGTGGCGAAAGAAAGGGGTAAAAAATGTGAGTCATAACATTATGTAGACCAAAAAGAATGCCGTTATGAAGGGAATGCGGTCGTTGGTGTATGGTTACTAAGCGCTGAATTGCTGGTTGAACAAGGCGGGCATTAAAGCTGAGGCAAAGGCTGAGTGAATCTCATCAGCCAGTTGTCAAATGGAAGACAGATGCTCAGCTCCACAGTCACAGATGCTTACTAGGTAAGAACAACTAGCATTCGTCTTTACTTTTTTGACAAACATTTGTCTGAAACAATGGTTTTGGAAAATAAATCTTTGGGTGCGGTCTATTTAGTCAGGATGTTGAGACCTTAAGAGAGTGAGGACTTTACCTCTGATGTATGATTTACTAGCTAGGGGGACATGATGTTGTAGGTATGTTCACTTTGAAGTTGCTTGTTGATGTTTGTTCATGGACTATGGCATGTAGTTGGATTCTGGTTATTGTTGTAATTGTGCGCTGCTAGTCTTGAGCTTGGTCGGGTAAACTAAAACTGGATGTGGTCAGTTTAGTTTCTGCATTGACTTCTTCTTTTAACCATAACCTATGATGCTCATTCTCGCTAGAACGTTAGCAATTATGACAATATTCCTAGCACATCTGACAATATTGAGAACAGATGAAGCACAAAATTAAACAAGAGGAGGACTGTGTTTATACAAAAATAAGGGGGATTGAGTTAGTTTGATTTCCTTTTACAGTCTAGTCGTAAGTTTGTTTATTATTTGAAGTTTGTTCGATTTTAATAGGTACTATACTCAGTTGTGTTAATACCAGTCTTTTCATGTTTTTTTGTTTAATAAGCCAGATGCTGTGTGCTGTTTGCTAATTTAACCTCACTGATGATATTTCACAATTGAGAAAAATATTCTGCAATTTGTTTGATAGAGGTTCCTCTAAATAAATGCTTCTTTATGATAAATGTAAAATTTTTATTTTATTTCCATGTACTCATTGTCTTTGACAATCTTCAGCAAAGATGATGATAATAATAACAGCTTTATTTTCAGATTGAATCCAATAGCCTTGGGGATAATTTTCACCACAATACAGAATATAATAGCAGTTAGAATTTCTAATACAAATATTAACAGTATTAGTAAACTATCGTACATATTCATACAAGGAAGAACAGTTGCATGCAGAAGGGTTGCATTATTTAAAACAAATTGCAAACATATGTTAGTTAATAATCAATGGCCATTTGATTTTATATAGAACAGCTGGTGTTTACCTTATGATTATATCTACTCCACTGAATACATTATTCAATTTAGGAGTATTTATATCATTTATTTAGGATCCTTTTGGGGAATTCAAGGAATTCAAGTACAGAGTGGACCAACAATCAATTATTTCCCAATAGACAATTACACAGCCCAGTCTGGAAACTTTACAAAGGATTGCTATTGTTGTTTTCAGGTTTCAGACAATTAAGCCTACAACTAAAACTAATGTGTAATCATGATCAGCTTAAAATTTAAGACCTGGAGTATGCTTGGTAATTTTCAGACCTGCGAGGTAGTTTTTTATTTGTTTTACTGAAAGTTTACTTTGTATACAGTTAGTACTATTAATATAGGCCTACTAATCATTTGTATAATGCAGCCATTTCAATAGATAACATAACGCACACAAACTGTAATGGTTTTCACATAAATCTGATCACTTAATTCAATGAATTATTCACAGAGTAATGTTTCACGGTTTGTTTATTGAGGGTTATTAAATTTCCGAAGTCTTTTAAAAGGAACAGCTTATACCAGCTTTTGCAAATTTCAGTTTCTTACTTGAATTTCTAATGTGCATATTTCAATCTAAAGTGTAAATTTGTTTAACCATCGTTAGAGATTTGTATTACACTCTGAGGGATGAAGAAAAATTAACAAGAAATTAGGATCTGGTAATTTAAAGAAAGTACTTTCAAAAGAATGTTTTTATTTTACTTGTTTTTTATCAGATTAATAACCTTCAGAAATGTCATTTAAGTGTACAAGAATAAAGGATCATTTTTAAATTATTTGGTACATTTAAGATAGGGGCCTAATATACAAACAAGTGAAAGATTAACACATGTGGTTAATTTAGTAAAATGGCTGAATTAGCTCACAAAGGATTCATATAAAAGGACTGGACAATATTTATATCACTATTAGCCAAGCTGTTAGAAAAGCTGTTGCCAAGTGCCTATCTATGTACAGTAAATAGTATTTGTGGCATAATACTTTAAACATATCAATTCTTTTTCAAACAATATGCTGAACAAAAGACATTTTTGTTTTTAATTTGGAAGGAAATCATTATTTGAAGAAAACAAACCTGTTCAGAAGGAAATTTAAACCTGCTACATTTGGTTAATTATACCAGTGTTCTACCAGCTGAGTCACCCTACCCTATTACCCTCTGAATAAGTTCCACTGCACCTTTAAGTGGGTTAGAGAGCTTAAATGGGTTAATGCAGAGATAATCGCATTAAGACAGTGTATTGTTGTTAGTCATTGATGGTGGGTTGTGATGTGTGATAATCTAGCAATAATCCTAGTATTTGAGGGCATTATATCTTGCTGCCCTTGTTGTGGCTAAGAGGTGCTACACTGACACCATGCACTTACAGCTCAACCTGAGGCAGGAATTCACATTGTTTCAGCTGCTGGTATAGATGTAACTGTTAACCACTGCATCTAGATTCAGCATCTAGATGGCAGCAGACAATCCAGGTAAAATCCATTGTTCTCAGAAATGCCTGGTATTGCATTAACAATGTTAATTTACCTGGTATATATGTATGCTGTCATCTAGATTCTCAACATGAGAAAGGAATAGCCATTTGTTCTAGTCATAGCTGCAGCCAACACTGTCCTCCAGCCACAACCTTTAGCCGTTACTTAATGCCATCAGCAGCTAAATTACTGCCTGTACTCATTCAATTCTTTGCATTAATTGTTTAGGTCAATGGTCTACCTGTTCTTCACCTGGACTAGACTCCACCTTCTCCTTATCCTTTACATCCCATCTCTTCTTACAATCTTCCAAATCTCCACATTAAGCATGAAAACAAATTCTTAAATCTTACCATTACTATTTTCCGATGAATAGGTAAGGAAATCTTGAATCAACAAAATAAATAACTTCTTGATAGCTGAAATTGCCAATCTTCAATCTTCATTCATCATATTTCATTTTCCAATAACTGTGTTTAATCGTGGTTAATCTTATTTTCTAATAGCATTAGCAATATGACATCAAACACTATCAAAACATTGATTGATTTAAATACTCATATATCACTGTCACCTTTCTAGAGTATTAAGTTACTTCAATTTGTAATTACTTCCATTTGCAATGATGGAAATATTATCTGAATGTGTATACTTGTTGTAAAAGGTGGTGATATGAAATATCTGTTTACAGTTATTTGTTTGGAGAACTATCCTTGACATAATGAAGAGAACATGACCAGTATGTAATTATAGGCACAGTCTCCCGATTCACATTGATTGAGTGTGCTTGGTTGGAGAAAGCTTTGCCAACATCCTGTTCAATTTTTGAAAATACATTAATTGACTACAATGCTTATTACTGTAAGGGGACCCCCCCCCCACAAAACTCAAACATGAAATAGCAGTATGACATTATTGATTATTTTAGATACCAGCTTATTTAACATGGCCGCCATTGTGGTTGATTTAGTCCTGTTTGTATTCAGTGGAACTTGTGTTTTTTCAGTCTGTGTATTTTTAATGGTTTCTTGGAAATGTCAACATAACCAGGACCAGGTGGGATATCTTATAAACGTGTTACAGAATATGATTTGCTAACTTTTTCATCTCACCTGATGTGATCCTAAATCCCCTTCTTTAAGTCAGGTTTTATATCTTCAAGAAATAAGACCCGGCCATAATGTCAATCTCTCACTTCTCAAGTGGGTTGGTGGATGAGCAGCCACAGTTGTAAATTCATGTTGCGTTTCATATTTCCTAACGGCCCATTAACACCTTAAAGAGGGCCGCTGGAAGGGGACATCTGTTACTTGATTTGATTGACGACTCACCAGTCACCTTAAACCTCAGGTATGGAAAGAAGGTTGAGCAATAGTCATCTTGGTAATGGTTGTAGAAATTCAACCTTTTCAGGAGTTTGAGGTGTTGAATCGTTGACCCCCTGGACCTTAGTGGATGATCTTTGCTTGTATCAAAGCTAATCTCTTAACATAGAAGGTCTGGATGGATATCTGGCATACATGTTTGAATTTGTTATCTTCTTAAGGTAACTCATGCCAGAGAGCTCTCTAAATAACACATTATGGCCCTTGTACCTATGGGGTTTTTGACTGCCGCTTGAGGACTATCCATATTGTTATCAGCCTGCAAAGATGCCAGACTTGCAGTTTTTCTGAAAATAGATGATTTATTGCTAGTTCCGTAAATCTGAGAAATCTTTCAGTCTGAAAGGCTTTTATTCTCATAAGATATTCTCAAGAGAGGTGTGTTTGAAATCCTTTCTTTTACAGGATTGCCTGGTTGTCAGTCTAGATAGGCAGTAAACGTGAACAAAAATAAATTCAAAACGCCTAATTTTTAGAGCATTCTTTCAAATACATGAGCACCTTTTAAATAGCTGTCCCGGAAAATGGAGAATAGGTTGGAAAATTAAATGGTGTATCACCCTGGCAACAAATTATCCATTGATTAAAATTAGTCATATTTTTCTGTTGAAAGGAACCATTTAAAGTAGAAACAATTAAGTTGTTAACAATTTCCTTTTCTAAGATAAAATTGTTGTTTCAGCGCTACTGTGAAATTCAGTTCAGGTCAGGCGGTAGGGATCCTTCATCGTCAATGATAAATGAAGTCTTTTCCAGCATTTCTTAAGAGAAGATGATCATTGGAACTGGCAGGCTAATCGCCTCATTACGATTCATGGATCAACAATACTCAATGTGGCTGAGTTAATGCTTTCCATGTGTGTGTGTTTGTCTTTTCCCATTTGCTGTGGTAGCAATGGCCAGTAGTCTCCTCCCTAGCACAGCAATCTTCTAGTCCTCTCTACTCTCTGTCAACTTAACAGGAAAGGGCATCGTTTCACATCATTGGTCCCAAGTTTTAATGAATTTATTGTGAGTGCTTAATGGGACGGGTCTGATGTATTGGGACATAGTTCAGTTTCAACACATCGTATAAGGTGTCTGAACATCTCTGTGCTCAGTCAGATGAACGCGCAGGTCAGTTCAGTTGCAGCTGAATTCTAATCTTGTTCTACTTACATATATTCCATCTTATTATCAATGTCATTGGGGGTTCTTAAAGGGAAAAAGTGTTACAAATTGTATTCAAACCAACCCTTAAAACTGGCATATGCTTTGAATTACACAAACATGTTTATGTGGTTGATTTTCATTTATGGTGATAATTATAGAGTCTGGTGTAGATGACAACAAACCCAGTTGTTAAAATGGGTCTTTGGAACTGTAAAATACCTTTCAAAGTTTGTATTATTAAAACTTGTAGACCATTTTTGCATTTACTGTCAAAAGGATATTACACTCTTTGAAACCAAACCCAACATGCTTGAAGAACACGTTTAGACAGTTCAATTGAACTTGCTGAATCCCTGTGGTATGATGCAGCTTGGAGTTACCGCATCAAGAAACTCAAAACAGATTCAAAATTAGGAGATTTAGAGAGAGAAACAGGGAAAACAAAGAAAAAAACAATACTAATAGTGCAATGCTAGCATCGAAGGCTCAAAAATTCAATTTGAAACTTGTCAGGTAGAAGGTGTATTCATATGGAAAGCAAAAATCAATTATTGGAAGGAGTAGGATATTTCTCCGCTGTTTTGCCATTATTCTTACAATAGGTGTCGTTCAAAATGCTTTATGTTGATACGATAAAGGCAGCAATATCATGCTTCAATCACCTTGGTCATGTTCCTCGTTTGCAAAAGCAAACTTCAGTATTGATCCCCATTATGTAAACAGGGCCAGACTATTGCCTCTCCCACAGCCCCAGTGTTGTTATATTGGTTTCAGTGGTGGGGGGAGGGGGGCACAAGATATCTGTATTGGTGCCTTCCTCCATGATTGGTGTATGGTCTTTACTTGAAACATTGTATCCCCAGTACTACTTTCAAATGTGGGGTAAATCATGGCCTTGTAAATAAAGACCCTTTATTGAGTGGTTATGAAGCACTGCATGCTTTATGCTTATGTAGTCTTTGACTCTTTCACATTCTGCAAGAGATGTCTTACCCGCCCAAACCAAAAAGTGAATGAAAAAGTTCAAGCGGAGCCAACTTAGCAGAGTTTGTTACAGATTCTAGATTGCTTTCTGAAGTATAGGAAAAGTAAACTTTGTATTCCTCTAAGAAAATTTGTTTGCTCTCCTCAATTTCTTCTTACAAACATAAATTTCAAGCAAGAAAAAAAGGAGGGTTTGTACATTCATCTGGATCCCCTAAAAATTGAATTGATCCCTTAAAAATTATTATTTTTTGTACAGTTATATTGTACATGATTTTAGAGACAATCAGCCTGACAGAACAACAATTGAAAGAAAGAGTGAAATACAACAGACTTTGTTAACCAGTGGATGTTGTTCAATGAAGTAATATCTTCAGCCATTTTGTTTTGTAGATTCCAAGGATTCATTTATTTTTTTAAACAATTCAAACAGATGATCCAAGATAATCCAAATATTAGACCTAACATCCTTTTTTTTAACAATGCAAACCAAATCATGCATACGTGAATTAACTGACCAAATAAACTGAAGCCATCTCCCGTAGACACTCTACGCTTGTGTGCTTCGTTCGGGCATTCACACACGGCCGAGTCTAACCCCTTAACCATCAGCCGGAGTAAATTGAGCTGCCAAGACAAAGCTGTTAGGGCCAGCGATAGAAAGAGAGGGGAAAAAACCTATCTGGGTCAATCTAATGTGGCATGCAAGATGCATGGAAGCATAGAGTGATGTATAGACGTCACATTGGTGTGGGAATCAAATCTCTCATTCAACAGGGACCCCCGTTCCACATGAATAAAGCTGCCAGGCCCCGGTGTTCGAGTTCTCTTCTCACCGCTTTTTCTCTCCCCTCCTCCACTGCATACAACTACCGGCTTGCGTGTTGTCTGACACGGCCTTCTCCCATACTCCTTGTTCCATTAGGTAGGGCTGGCTCAGGCATGCAGGAATGGGGTCGGTATGAGGCACGTGTGGTGCCTTCACAACGACAAGACAGCGTTCAAGTTTCCATGACAGCCGGTTATGTGCTTTACCATTAGGTACTGGGGTGTTGGTAGACATCACTTGTGTGGTTTTAGGTTTGTGCACAATTTGGTAGTGTCTCAATTAACGTAGGTGTACTTGTTGGAAACTGTGAAGATGCAATGGATCTTTGAATTAGAGGGATGCCAAGGTATTTTGATAACCTTGTTCAGGCCAGACTAAGATGTTGACTAAACTGCTACACTGAGGTTTCTAGATTTGGAATTTGTATTCCTGGACATTCTTGAGTTACCTGTGTACTTGGCGTGATGTGGCTCGCCATAAGATCACTCAAAAATGGCTGTTGTTTTGTTAGTCAGTGACTTTTAAGCCTAAACAAGTTTATATTCACCAGCAATTTTGATTCTGTTTGGTCTCTCTGTCTAGATGGTTTTGTATTGGAGGTATGAGAGAAATCACATTATAATTCTTACCATTTTTTTAAAAATCCATTTCAGATTCTTTTACATTGTAATTATTTCAGTGCAACAAGGTCATACAGTATCTGTTTTAAATTTCTTAATGCAGTTGTAAATGCAAAACCTATAGAATCAAGCATGCAACGTTTGTTTTTTATTTCCAAGCTATGCCATTGAAAATGGGAAAAAAAGTAAAAAGTCTTACTACTTTGGCCAATCAAAACATTTGTAGTGACTACTTGCGCCATGAAATGAATCTGATAAATGTATATTGATAAAATCTTCGGGGGGAAAAACAGTCCAAAATGTAAGTTGCCATCAGCTAACCGTCCAAACTGCTGAATCTACGCCCCTTACAGAAACATTTTGATGATCTGTGTCTGTCTTTCATCGTAGATCTACATGAAACTGTTTGTGACAATGGTTAATGTTATAACGCATTGTTTTATAAACTGATGCGCCTACAGTTTTGACTTGGTCTTTTCTTCTTCTCTTTTTCCCCGAACGTCGATGCTCCACCTTGATACCACATTTTCCTGACCAGACTCAGTCCCACCAAAAACAGTGTGTCAATGTTCATTTAAAAAACATAATTTTATTTGGAAACTAGTCATAAAATCAACCCTACGTCATTTTCTGAAGTAGTCAGGCGAAGGCTTGCATTTGTGGCATGCACATATAAGAATAATATTTATATTCTCCGGGAATAGTCAAAAATCTAAGTTGCCATCAGCTAACCATCAAAACTGCTGAATATACGTCCCTTACAGAAACATTTTGATGACCTGTGTCTGTCTTTTGTCATAGATCTAGATGAAACTGTTTGTGACAATGGTTAATGTTATGACGCATTGTTTTATTGACCGATGCGCCTACAATTTTTACTTGGTCTTTTCTTCTTCTTTTTTGTTGATGCGCCACCTTTATACCACATTTTCCTGACCAGACTCAGTCACACCAAAAAAATTGTGTCAATGTTTATTTAAAAAACAAAATTTTATTGGGAAACTAATCATAAAATCAACCCTACATCATTTTCTGAAGTAGTCAGGCGAAGGCTTGCATTTGTGGCGTGCACATATAACATACTATATCCAGAATAGTTTTCCTGATGATGAAAGCCCACTAGTCATAACATTGAGAATCACCCCTGGTTTGTGAAAGGACACGAGTCTTTTCAAATGAGATATTTACATGGTAAAAGAATTATCTGAATCAAAATACTTTTGTTTTAAACTATTATGTGCTTAAAAATTGTACACAACAAGGTGTTTGTGTTTGTTGCCTGATGTCATGCAGAGAGTGCCTTATTGTAGGATCATTAAGTAAAAGGGTAAACTCCACATGATGAGCTTTGAAATGAAATATTGCGGATGTCTTTATCATTACTGCACAGAGCATGACTTAACGAGGCAGCATTGTTGGTTATTAGTGAGGCAGGAAAGGAACAAACACAAACCTGACATTTTGCCCTGTTACAATTTGTAGCTCTTCAGGATAAAAACATTTAATAAGAAACCATCAGTGATGTTTTTTATTTTAAATTTTCCAGATGTGAATAAGACACACATGAAAAGAGGGAAATTAAACCAGCATTTTTCTTACAGATCAAGTAAATTCAATTGAAAAAGTTGCTTGTCAAAAATGTGAGTTGTTCAGTCCTTGACTTTGTTAAGACTTATCTACTCTCAAGAAATGGCATCGGATACAAGTACAACCAAAAATATGTGCAATATGATATAACTTTGATAGTGAGAGTTTTGAAGAAAAAAAGTAAAAATTTAAAACAAAATTGCAAATTTCAACACAATAGTTGCCTAAAACCAATAACGGTTACATTATTTGTTTTAGGCAACTATTGTGTTGAAATTTGCAATTTTGTTTAACGTCATTTGCAGATGTACTTCCAAGTTACTACAAAATAAATTACTGAAAGTACATATTATTCCCAAGTATCCAGTGAAATCATTTGGGTGTTGTTTCCTTTTCAAGAAACATGCAATTTTGTATAACATGTGAGTTTTAATACAATACATGTAAGTTCTGTCTTACATCTTAAAATTCGTCACCCTAAATGGTCCTGTTTTTCTCGGCAGTCATGGACGCGTCAGTGGAACGATATTTCATATTAAATCCTACTCCACAAATCCACATTTTCTCAAAAAATAACATTACAGTAGTTCTTCCAATTAATTCTTGCACAGTAGCTAATGACAGGCCCGTGCTGTCTTGGATTATGCCCATTTATTTTTACGATGGGCTCAGAAAGTAGGATACAGTTTCTCAGTTATTTGACCCTTTCCATCGAAACGAATATTTCAGAATAAGTTTACATGTACTCTTTTGTTTACTTTTAATCTTTTTTGACGCTTAGTGGATGATAGATGTTTTACAGTTGTAGAAATATTTGGGGAAATCTTTTACAACACAATAACCAGTATGCTTAGTATTTATGTCAGACTTCAAACACTTGACGAGCCCTAACCCATTGTTGTGAGTTTGATGTGGCTTTTGTGATACTATGTTTTGTAGATGTCATTTTAACTGTTGCAGAGGCCCCTTGTGGAGTATGACCACAATAATTGAGCATGCATTAATAATTTGATTTGCTAGACATTTTGAGGCACTGAACTATCTTTGTTAAGCTGTTAAGCAAAAGAAGAAAGAAAAGGTTAAACAATTTTTTAGTGTGACAAATCGTCACTGACGCCACAAACTGACACATTGTGTACAAACAACTCTTTTGTTTTCAGTTTTTTACGAAGTTTCAAAGCTTCAGGAGCTTTAATGACAATAATTGTGCATTGCAATTTTTGTGCAAAAGTGAACAATTTTGTTTTCTCGAACTGACACACAAGTTGCATTTACCATTGTAATGTATGGTGCTCACCAAACTCAAATGTGGAGAAAAAAAAAGCAAAACAAAAAGCGTTTTCACAAACTGACACAAATGCGGAAAGCATGCGGACCTCTGTTTTTACGAAGTGACACACACGGATGTTGTAATATATTGGAGTGTGTCTTTTTGTGAAAACTTAAATTGGGTCTGTTTTTCTTTTGTTTCGGTCACGGACTACCACAAACCTTTCTTACTTATTTGCCTATTTTTTTAAGATGTAAAACATTCAAAAACAGTATTTTATCAAGTTCAAAGCATCAGGTGTCTATAATAAGAAAACTAGTTGAAAACACTCTAAACTTTTGAAGGATAATGGTGTTTTAATAAGTGTTTAACTTTAGACGCGGTTTTCTTGAATAGCTAGCTTTTACTGGTATGGTAGGTGTGTGTCAGCTCGTGGCATCTATGACCAATTGTTCTATTTTTCATAAGGCTGTCACAAATACTATGCCATAATGTTTTATTGCTAGTGAATAATTCACTGCAAATTTACCAATGGTTAGCCCATAAAATTTGTTAAACTATTCTGCTAGGTAGTTCTCTGCAACTGTGTATCTACAGTTTGCTAGTCAAGTTTGAAAATCAGTAGTTTTGTACATGTTCTAGTGGATGTGATTGAACAACATTTTTGTGTTTATTTTCTTGAAAATATTTGGTACATATTGGACCTTTCACATTGATGGTTCATTTTTCAATGCAATGACTTTTCAATCAGTTTTTTTTTGTGTGGAAAGTATCCCTATTTTGAATAACAGGTGGGTGTCAAATTCAAATGAAGCTGATTGAAAACATTATTATTGTATCTCGTGATATTATTTCAAACAACTAGTTTGCATGTATCTAATTTGGTTACAGTATGGTACATTGCTATTCTTGTGTTTATACACATTAAAATTTACATTAGGTCAGACTTGTTCATCTACAGATCAAACACATGTTCAATTATTGATGAATTTCAGACACCTTCAAGGTTAAAGATACTCTTGACAATGTTCAAATACTTGGAAACATTGTTGTGTTTTTCTGTTAGTGACCGGGGAAACAGTAGTGACGGGCAATGCTGCATGAAATTTCCCGGGATTTTCCCCCTGCTGGGTGTATGGTTGTGCATGCAGCCCTTCATAACACAACCTACGGGAATTCACATTGCTCACACACAGTTAGTCACCATCAATGCTACTAGAGGGCGACCTGTACTCGCTCCGGTGTGTATAATACGTAGTTAATTCCCATCAGTAATTCCGTCTGGGTCTGTTCCATTAATCCTGTTACTACCAGAGGTACGCACACAAACCACACGCTGGCTTTTCTTTTTGCTCCTAGCCTGATGACAGAACTGGGTTGTCAATTGGCTGTTGGGACACCTCAGCCCCCTAGGGGGTTAACCAAGGGGTACAAAATCACACCATTCTCACACCCCTTCCCCTTTCTCTGGTGACAAAAGTGGAGAAGTGGGTGTGAAGAAACAGAAAAGATAGCCTGGGTTGTGCAAAGAAGTAGGTCGCTGAAAGAAGTGGGTTGTGAAAAATGTGCTTATTAGTTGATAAATGCATGGCTCTTTGTTAGGGGGGGGGGAAGGGGGCACATAAAAACCAGATTCTATTCAAAAGGGATCAAAACTGCGCAGGGTTGGGCTTTTGTTTGCTGGCCATTGTTATGATGAAGGGTGAATTATTGTTGCTGGTACATGTATAAAGTGTTCACTTGAGTGGCCTTGTTTGTGTATGCATGAATGTTGTTTCTGTAGGCTGTTTCATAGTTCTATAGTTTGCCAGTTATACTTTAACTATTAAAAGAAAGTCCTCTACAAACTTACATGATGTTATGGTATGCTCAATAGTATACTACAATGGGTTCTTTCTCTTGATAAATTCCATGGCGTACATGGTTTTTGTGGTGGTAATGGTATTCAAGAAGACAATCTAGACGTGGCTAGAGTTTTCCAATTTTAGTTTCACATTTCAGTTGGTGCAATTGGTATGACATGCTTGCCAGAGAGTCTTGACAAACTTGGAAACCTCACCAAATATTTTATTTTGTTTTTTAATACTGAAAGTTTAGCAGGTAACAAATAAATGTTAATATTTCTGCATTTGAAATCTGTGAGACAACTAAATATGTCATTAGTTTTAAAATGATAAGTTATGAATTGGTAACAATCACTTGTCTATGAAGGCCAAACATTTGGCATTGATGTACATTCTCAAGATTGATAGTCCATTCCCCCTGCAGTCATTTGAAGACAATTCAAGGGGTGCATAGTGGAATAACCTTAGAAAGGATCTATGAGATACGTCCAGTTGTTTGTTCATTCCTTGAATCAATTTATTGATGAATCCTGAACACCTAAAGGAGAAAACCGAGCATCATTGGTGAACACTTTTGTAGTTTTATCATCGACTGTCAATGAAAATGACATGTTCTGTCTCTTTTGTTAATTGCTTAATTGGCCTGTCACATTACTTGTTGTGTATTTAAGAACACACGGGGGTTGAAACGAAACACTAGTAGAGCCATTCAGTAGCTTAATTTGATCAGAGAAACTGTGGCGCGGAGACAAGGCTAGACTAGCACTATGGCTCTAACCACTCCATAATATTGTGTTTCCTAAGAAAGCTTAGTACTAAATGCTGAGAAATGTATCCAATGATGGAGATCGTTATATGTATGCAAATGTCTTTGTTCCTTCGGGGGGATTGGCGGATGGGATGACAGTGCGGGAAGAATGAGGTCCAGAATTCAAGCAACTCGTACTCAGGAGGCAATCGCTCCTTGCATTTGAAAAGTGGCTCAATAAAAGAAAAAAAAACCAGTAGAATCTTGGAACGTAAAATAAGGAATTTCATGTTAAACTTTGTAAGAAATGATGTTGAAATGATAGAATTAAGACAAATTGATGCATGTATGCAGTGAGGGGGGCAAGACGATGCAAGTGGGTAACATGTTGTCTATGGATACCCTGTCTAAAAACTACTTGAAATCAAATTAAGTCATTGGTATCCAATTCCTACATGGTAAGTGCTAGTTATTGTTGCCTGGCAGCTGAGGCCCCGCGGGGTACAAAACGGGTCGGACACATCTCTCCCTTTTTTTCTATACATGTTTGGGGTTTTTTCCTATTGGTTTTTGTTTTCCTTTCATCTCCTCTTCTCTTTTTCTTGCTTTCCTCTATTTCAACTGGTGATAAAAAAACGGCGTTGATGCAACCACCCTTTGGAATTGAACGGCCCATCAAATTCCTGACTCGATTTCTCATTTGCGATATTTTGTGACGGCTGTGAGCGATCGCTTCTTCCTGCCACGTCATACGAAACATTGAGCGAACTCTTCTTCTTCTTTTTCCCCCCGTCATCTTCATCTCTCTTTCCCTCAGCCCCCAATGATGTTAGTGTGGTGAAGAGGCTTCGGTCAGTCACCTCAGGTACCTGGCATAAAAGGATACTTTGCAGAACACAAAAAGCGTTTATTAACTAAATTGGAATTGGCAGCTGTGTTGTTAATGAGGAAGGCTGCAAGGTGTGTAGGTGTGTAGTGCATGGTCATTCTGCAATTCAGGAGTGCTGGCGTTCGTGACTAGTGTCAGGTTTTTTTCGTTTCAAGTTTCATTTTGGAGCGTGAAATGATTGATCAATCACTAAGGCCTACTGCCACCTCAGATATATATTTATGACTTTCTCGGACATGATGGTTTCAAATTTGATGAATTTGTTAATATTTTTTAGAATTTCTTTTTTTTTAATTCCATGACTTTAAACCTTATTTGACTTTTGATTAGGATATAGCTTTACTTCTATTTGTGCAATTAAGTTGTTAAAATTATTATCTCATTAAAAATCCATAAACATGTTTATTCATACATAAAAAAAACACACCAACCCTTTAAAAATTATAATTAATAAAAGTGTAACGACTAAAACCTTTTAACCCACATGAGTAATGGCTGTTCATTCTAGCAGGAAATATGTTTTCTATGTGGTAAAAAAAAGAAGTAATTATTGTGGTTTAATTTCATTGAAATATGTGAAACTTTTTACAGGCCTCATAAAGTAAATTTGAAAGTATGATTACAAATTTTTCTAAAACAGCCACTAATCAAAAATTCAGCTTTAAAAATCGTATTAAAGTATATACACTTACAGAGTGTTGAAATTGACTTTGTACTAATTTTGTGGGCACCTGTGTTGCGAGGCAAATACTTTTGTTTTGATAAGAGCATCTAGAGATAACTCTCAAAGGTGTAAAGGAAACATTTGTAGCCAATATTTGAATTCAGTATTATCCTTTAAAGGATTAGTCACTGCACTTCTACAAACATGAATCAGAGCTGATATAATGAAGAATCACCCTCATTGAGTCACTGGTACTTCGTCATCAACGGTCTCTAATAACCGATACTTTTTTGAATCAATGGCTTGTAAATCACTTAGTCTGTATACACATTACGAGGAAGGTTCCATCCATCCCAGTTCATTTGAGAATTGCCAACAGAAGAAAGTAATGCAGCCTTGGACTCGTTGCCTGGACTTTTAATTCGCAAAAATACCTGCACCATGGAGTACCACCGCGCATCGTAAATTGTTTGAGAACATGGGAATGTTGTTGGTCAGTGTGCTGTGAGATCAGGCAGTGATTTACTAAGTACAGTGAGTGTTGTAAATAAACAGTTTTGAAGGGTACTGTTATACATTGAAGTCCTGCAATAAAGACTTTCTTGGACTGGCCCGTTTACATTCATCCTAATTAGTCTTGAAGGGAGTGTGTGTGTAATTTGCAAGTTTGATTTTTGTACAGCGGTGCACATGCATTGGAAATTCAAACAGGCTCGTGATTCTCAACTGTTTTGCCATGCAAGTATTTGCATTCCGATCTTGACAAGTTTGACTTTTTATCAGCGTTGTATTGAGCATGAATCTCCTAAGAATAGCAATTTCCACTAATTCCATTCAAAAGAAACTCTGTCCACATTTTGTCATCCACACTTGATATATATCTGGGTGTTAACTTTAAGCATTTTTTTTCAAGAAAATAGTTTCCATGTTTTGATTTGCCAATTGGATCATAAGTTAACATCGCATTGAAATTCAGCACACCTGTATTAATAAGAGCATTTCTTAATGTTGCATTTCATCATGAGGATGGTCGTCGGACATACTTGAAACATTTGTTGAACTTCCATAGTTCCTAGGGGAGCATACCTCTTCAAGCAAACACATGTACTGAGCACACATGGGTTACATACAAATATTAGCATTTCAACCCTCCCTTACCTAGATGAAGAGAACAAAATGTTGGACAACTTTCCTTTTCAAGGAGACTGAACGGAGACTGCCCTTAGTCTCATAGTCACCCACAAGACACCACCATCAAATCTGGAGTCTGGTGTACCACAACAACATAGTTTCCCCCAGTTTATCCATTTATTGTTAGACATCCACTGTGAAAATCTTAATTGCAACTCTTGGTTGCAAACTTATATTTTATACAGCTTTTGTTTTTGTGCACACTAAGAAATAGTTGCCATCCTTTTATCCTTCTGTTGGGAGACATTCTTGTCTGCCATAGACATGAACTGCAACTCTGCCCTGACATCCTGTACTCTAAATATCTTCAGACTGCTCAAGATATACCAAACATTTGTCAAATTTCAACTATTTCCAAGCCTTGCCGTTTAAAGACCTGACTGATCCACATGTAATAAAGTAGTACTTCATTTACCATTAGCTATTCAGCTCACCGAATGCAAGAAATAACTGACCATATTTCTCTCAGCTCATGGAATTTAATGAAGGCAGAAAGCCAAGAATTTCAAAGAAAAATCATGCATAGGATCGTCTGTTTGGTTTGAAGTTAAGTAGATGTTGATTAATTTGTTGCTGGAAAGTATTGTCTTGTTATAATAAGCCAGCCGGCTCCAAAGGATATTCAGAATAAAGTCAACTCGTAGAAGGTAAAGATCGCATATATGAGTTGAGTGTAAATTTGTCTGTACTAGGGCACAAAGGCAACTTGAACTCAAATGACAGAAACAATGTGAAGGCCCGTACTATAAGTTGGTGGGATCGTAGCTCAGATCTGCAAATCCAAAAGTCCTCATATGTCATATATGGTCTATATTAACTTTGACTTTGCCTTTTTGCTGTTAAGGTTTTTTGACTGGACTTCTGAGTTTCTAATGGAAGTTCTTTTTTCCTCAGGAAAAAGGCCTGGCCCCTGTGGGAGTGAAATTCCAGGCCCAATGTCTTATCATCCCTGAAAGGAAATCCTAGCCACTTCTTTCTTTATTTCAGCAGGTGAAAAAGGAATCTGGTTATTAGCATTGGTGTAATGGATAGTTGCAATATTTTCATGTCACCTTGTTTTTTTCCCTCTTGTTTTACACAGGGTCGCTGCACTAGAGAAGATTGCAAATACCTTCATCCGCCGCCCCACCTCAAAACGCAACTCGAGATTAACGGCAAGCACAGCATCGCAGCCCAGAAGATGCTGCAAAACTTTCACAATCAGCAGCTGCAGTTGCAAGCAGCAGCTGCAGCCAGCATGCAGCTACATCAACCTGGCGCCACTATCTTGCCGACACACCAGTCGCTGTCAAACTCACTGGTAAGATTGCACTTTGGACAATTTCCTCCCGGCAAAAACTTTCTCTTAAGAATTCATTTATCACCTTTTTCTTTCGATCACTTCAGTGCTGCATTACTCAGTAGCTCCGGCATTGTTCATTCCAAAATTAAGTTTTTTTTAAATGTACTGAATATTTATTTGAGAAACTGACTTTGCTTGAAATTTGAACCACACAGGGGCTTCCAATTCAGTTGATAATAAGTATCTGGATCAAATAAGTCTTAAAAACAGCCACTTTTCCCAAATTGGATTTGGTTTTTTGATATTAAAATCAAAGTACTGTATTTCTGTGTTTTTTTGTTCTTGCAATCCCTTGTGGACTATTGCTGTTTTAACAGAGTGGAAGAAATAAAGCTTTCTTGAAATACTGACTCAAAATAATCTACTCCCATGGTGTAGAGACAGCCAAAACATCTTGTTGTGTGAGTTTAAATCGATTTGCAATAGTATACGTTAGAATACTGACGCTGAAATGACTCTGAAATGTATGATAAGGAATGACTTGAATCATGCCTCATGTCATGAAACGTAACATTATTACTGTCAAAATGAAATCCTGATGGTAAAAGATTATAAAAGTTTTTCAATTTCGGTATTATATCATTTCATCAACATTTGTTATCCAAACAAGCCACATAATCTGTAAAACAGCTATTTGTGTTGCACTATCTTCTAAACATTTTGGCGACTTAATCACAAATGATGTCGGCATAGTTTATGTTTTATTCAAATTAATGATTGCAAAGTCTGATAATTTGACAAATTAATTCAGTTTTTAGCACTGCATTTGAAACTACATCAATTTAGTATATAACTCATTCACAAGCTTGTTTCCTGCAAAGCATGCTTAACACAATACCTGTCTATTTGTAGAAGTTGGATTCAACCTGATCATTTAAATTCTATCAAAGTCTACTGTTGGCTAGTGTTGAATTTAGCCGAGCATTGACCCTTTGCACAAGGCTACGATAAACAATTCTTCTTCATCATTTATTTTAGTTGATGTGAGTCCTGCAGTGAAAAACCCATGAAAATCCTTGTTTAGTTTTTAACCTGCTGGCCCAGAGTCCAGTGGTTTGGTTTAGGAGGGAATCTTTATAGTTACAGTCACTTTACCAGACAACAGGAGCACATTTAAACATAAAAACAGATTATATAGAACTGCTGACTACACATTGTTTACTAATGTTTAAAACACCTAAACTGGATGCAGAAAGCGCTGGAGATATGGTAATATACTTAACTTACTGCGAGCCACTGCTTTAAAATGCCTATCATCAAATGCAAATCTTCATCCAAGTGCAACATTTACTCAATGAAAAACAACATTTTGCTTAACTGTGAGAAGTGCTATGGCCTTAAAGATTAGGTGCCTTAATTTAGAAAAACTCTTAACTATAAATTAGTGGAGCCAAGAAAAATGACTTGATTAACACAGTTCCTTAGAAACCCATCAGACTATTCTCCAAATTGCATCTCAATCTTTAAGAAGATTGACCAAACATACATTATCTCCAATAAGGAAAACTAATTAGTTTTAACAGATAAACAAACATGTGTTGATGTAAAGGCAAGTCTTAGGGGAAGAGTTAAGTAAAGATCCACTAAAGTAAATGGACACTTTTAAATTGATGGGTTTTGTTTTTTAGAGTGGTTTTTTTTTTAGGAAAAAAATGTTGACAGAATCTGTTTGTGTGTGTTTTTGTGTAAATACTAATAAAGGCTAATTCAAAGCAAACCAACAATTTTGATCAGCAAATTCTGAATCTTGTGTTGCATTTTGCTATTTACAAACAAACTCCTTCCCCGCTTTAAAGACGTTGCCCTGTGTGGTATTCCATTCTCCCCCTATTGACACCCGACAACCCTCTGTCTTTCTCGGCATAGGAGTTGGTTGGGGGTTGTCCATCATACCCGTACGACATGGGACGCTACAACGCCAGCTGCACTAGATGCCTACAGTCAGAGGTAGGAACAATCGAAACACTGAGCCTGTTATGCCACTCGGCATTTCTTACAAGTTTTGTGTCCAGGCTGAGCTGTTGTAAGAGCTGGGGATATCTCTTGGTTTTACTTGTTATTTGTAGTAGGAAGTATTGTTCCAAAGAGTATTATTACTCTTGCTCTTGTCAAAGGCTACTCAACTTTCAAGCATTATTTTCATGGTACCAAAACAAATTTTCATCATGTAAAGTTTAAAAATCTAACTTCATTAAAAAAAAATTCTGAAACTAATCAAACATTTTTCAAGTTTAATTTTGTCTGAATTTAAACTAACAGCAAAGCCATAGAAAAAAAGCGTTTGTTCAAATGACAAATTTTGGACATATTGCTTTCATTTGTTGTGAATGACAAGAAAGAAGTGTTCTGTTCACTTTGTTCTTTGATTCCTAAAGCATAGAAGTGTGTTGCTGGTTTTTTTAGTTTTTTATTCTGACTCTGAAACAAATTTGTTCTGTGCAGCCAAGAGATATTGTCCTTATTTATTGCTGTGTAATTTTGCTGTGAAAATGCTTCAAGCTTGAGAAAGCTGATCCTTACGGGACCTTGGTCCCTCTTACCCCACCCCTCCCATACTCCTCCTCCTTCCCTGTCACCCAAAGGTTTCTTGTTCATAAAAAGGTTGAACTATTATGTTGTTGAAAACTTCAGAAAAGATTTTGTAGACAGCTGCTAATCTGAATATATTGCAAGCTATAATTGTTGCTAAGCTAAGCTTGTTCAGACAAGAACCAAACTGCCTGATCTGTATGAAAATTAAAACTTTTCACCAGCTTAATTTTATTTTGTTTTCCCCTGAAATGCCTCATTGATATGTAATATTGATCTGATTTAAATTATATTTCAGTGTTCATCTAAATGGTTTCTGAATAGTTGTGTTGTTGCATAACAGACAATGACTGCATTATTTGTTTGAAGCCAAAGTATTGTCATGGACTTTTTCAGACAAGGAGGTTACAAAAGAAGAAGTAGGCCTACATCTTAATGAGATGTTGCCCTGTTCTATGGACAGACTACCCGCATATCCAATCCCGTTGTTGTAAAGTAAGCCAGTGTATGATAAAAATAAATAAAAAATAAACAATCTGGGATTCAATGATTGAAACCACCTGTGGTGGGATTGGAACTGTATTCCATGACCAATTTAAAATCAGTACCTGTGAGATTCGAACATATAACCCAAAAGAGTCAAAAGAGCCAAGTGGCATGGGTTGCTTGTGAGTAAAGCGCTCGCCTCTCACCACTGTGGCTCTGGTTCGATTCCCGGCAAAGGCCATATGTGAGTAGAGTTGTGCGTTGGTTCTTTCCTATGCCATAAGGGTTTTTCTCCGGGCGCTCTGGTTTTCCTCTCCGGAAAAATCAAACACTTATGGGTCGATGTGGCTGGTCGCTGCCAAATGTGCCATTGTATGCCTGCGGCTCGAACACGTTGTAGCCGTGTCCTTCGCAATTCAGCATCTCAGATGCGAGCCAGAATGATTAGCCTCACAAAGTATTATTGTTATTATTAAATGTTTGATTTGAAACTGCATGGCTTTTCATGTAACATTTTGTTGTAACTAATTCTGTGTGATGATGTGTTAGTGTCAGTACAGTTTTAACAACAAATATTGTCTTTGTTCTTGCGCTTATTCCTGTGCTATTTTGCCCCTCCTTCTATGGGCTTGCGACATCTCAAAAATTTCAATATTTTTACAATTATTGTTCTCTTTGTTTGTATGTTGTTTGGGGAGGTGTTTCCAATCCCCTGTGGCCCACAATTAACTTCAGAAAGAAAAATGAGAGAGAACACAGCAGGGAGAATTTAGGAAGTTTTCTTATTTGTTTATATTTATTTTTTTATAGAGTTGTTTTTAGTTTAATTACAAGGGTGAATAGAGTCTGTAAATCCTTCAGATTCTTTAATCACTGTAGTTCTTTATCTTAGGGCAGCCATTTTGTTTTTGTTCAATGCAAACCCATATAAATGGGGGCTTCAAAGAAGGGGGAAATGAAATTTGTGTCTGCTTTAGGGAACATAACAAACAAGATAAATTGTTCTACAATATTTAAAAGGATTGTTTGGTTTAAGTGACTGCCTGTCTTAAGCCATCTTGAAAATACATTGTTTGGACTAATGTATATAAAAGGGACCTTTCTTGTATGTTAAGGTAATAACAGCAGTAATTAATGTCCTCTCACGAATCATATTTGCCACCTGACATTTGAATGGATTTGAGTAACTTGTTACAAAATATTCTAAAAATGGAGACAAAAATAGCAGGCACTTATTGCTTTGACAGGCAAACAAATGCAAGCATAGAATTGACAACCACAAGCTATTATGCCAATCTATAAAGTGTTTGTGGAAAAAGTTCTGCTGCTTTTTTAAAAAGCTAAGCTGCTGGTATTCAATTAAGTATTCCTAAGCTGGAGACATAACAATTAAATGCTGGCAAAATATATGTGTTTGTTATTGTTATATTTTCTTGTTTTGATTTTACTATAAAAAAGTAATAATAACTGGTTTATTACATTTTTACAAAAAATCAAATACTGCTCACCATGGAAACCTTTCCTGGGAATTGTTTTAAATTATTTCATTTGTTTATTTTATACATGGACATGAGATAATGTTGGGATTCCAAAACCAGTTCATTTTTAGTTTTTGATAATCTACCACTTATCATTGGCAGATTTGTACGCGCAATACCTTAAATGAAAGATTACCGGTATTACTTTATCTAATCTTTAAAAATAGCCAAGTAAATTTGAATTATCAAATTGGGGGTCAAATCAGCCCAAAATCATAGCCAGCAACTTTAACGTGGTGTGGCAATCTTGTTTTTCATCCATTCAAATGACTGTAACTGAACCGAGGCTAAAAGGGCAAAAAATATGCAGTCGGGAAAGACAATAACAACCTTAACCAGGTGTATACATGCAATATATTACTGAATAAAAATATGGTTAATGTATAAACGCCCAGAACCAACTTTGGAGTGTCCTGTTTTGGTTGCAGTCAGTTGACAAGCTTACGTGTATACACTCACCCAGACAATCCATTCTGTAGCATGCACAGGCTTCAGCTTCTCTGTTCATAGAGAGACAAAGGGTACTGGAATTCATGCTAAAAATTTCCCTTTCTGGGAGATATTGTGTAATCCCTGATTCCAGACCTTCGTCCGTTTGTTGTACAAATGAGGATTACAAGATATCTATAGGCTGCCACCATTGTTTTTTCATTCAACATATGGGAAGCAAATCAAAGAATCAAGTATACCATGGTAGCTTATCAGCCATGGCTTACAGCCAGGGTTCAAGCCTATTCATGGCATTTTATGAGAACGTTTTTTTCTTTGCTTGTCTTTGAAAGTGACCATTTTGAATGAAATGTGAGAAGTGATAGTTTGGCTAAATCTAACAGGGGAATTTGTCTGGGGGTTTTTCACCTTGATTTTCTGTAATCGATATGTTTTGTTGAATATAAAGGCCCAATGTTTAACAGAACTAAAACACATCATGAGAAATATTTCTATGCTGCATTTGCAAACATCCTTCAATCTTGTTTTCAAGCAAAACCCAATGGTTTGAAGGGATGTACAGCATCAGCAACAATATGTTCTTTAACAAATGTTGGTCTGTGAAAAGTTTGAAAAAACGGGAAGAGTACTTTTTGATCTCCAGAAAAATCCACTTGGAACAGGCCATCATACTGGTCTCATTCCCAATGTATTCACAACCAAATAATGAGTTAATCATTTCTATTATACCAGCAAGGAGCTAGACTTTGTTCTGTTCCAGGCTGTTAAGTTACCTTGAGTTTATTTCAGAAAAACATGATGGTATACTATGACAACAGTCTTAAATGAAAGTGTCATTCTAACATGATAAGCAAGGTCATATGGGTAAGGTCAAAGATTGATAGTTCGTTCAAAAGCAACAATCCAATGTTGATCTTTGTTGGTCTTTGTTTCACTATCGAAATATTTTTCCCTTTGTTAGTGTTGAAACAGTTTCAGTTTGGCCTAGTTAAATATGCTGGACTGTTTTATTTTCATCGAACCATTTCCTGTTTCCTGGTCAGTAAACTTCAGGTTATTTCCTCTTTATTAATGTTCAGCAAAATAAGACTTAGCTAGCTGATTGCAAACTGGTTACCAACCGAAACGGTATGTGGTATAAATATCCAAATTGTTAATGAAGTGACATTTCGACCCTGACAAAGTCTTTCTCAAATGCTAGATGACAAAGCAGCACACAGGTACACATTCAGGTATATTAATGTGGGTACATTTTCAAGAAGGGAAAGATGTGACTGTTTGATAAGAGGTTTTCATTTTAGATGTTTTTTTTTGTCTTCATATTTTTAAGGGTTTGATTTTCTCCCAGTGATTCTTTGCATTTATTTGTGTTTTTGTTTGCTTGGCATGGTATATGTATGCATGTGCTTGTCCATTTGTCCATTTGTATTGCACAGTCGTAGTAGTTGACTGAATCTGCACATATTTATCAACGTATCCTTTTATGGAGAGTGGTGGAGAATGCCGGCAGCAACGAGAGCATATAAACTACAAATTGTTCGATAGTTCTCTCTCTTTTTTTCCCTCTCATGGGTAGTAAATTTCACTGAGAAAGGAAACGAGTACTGAATGCAGAGCAGCATTCATCACAAGTGGTTGTATTTCTGCCATCAGAGGCAACGACCACTCTGACGATATGGAGAGACTATGCACAGGTTAAAACATTTGCATCAGCGAGCCCAGACACTCAAAGTCTCGGTCAGAACACCGGCGAGATAAGAGCCCATCTTATTATAGAGTTAATTTCCAAGCTTGATCCACTTAACGACAAAAGGCCGATATCATTACCCGACGCTGCTAGTGAGTGAGTGAGAGAAGGAGAGTAGAGAAAAGAAAAAAAGTGTAATTTTCTCTGCTACGATACACAAAATTGCCTTTCCTTCACCTGCAGACAAAAGAAAGCTGAATTAATTATGACGGGGCAACGTGGAATCCCATTCCAGCCATTGAACTCCGATAACCCTGCAGACTTGCGGGGGCGCAATCAATCACGTGGTGAACCCTTGGTTTTTGCTTTTCCTTGTCTTTCTTTCTCTCATTGAGAATTTACTTGTGGTTTAGGGGCCTGAGTCATAGCACTACAGACTGTGTGTCAAGTATACATCTTTCATCATTTACAGAACTAAATGCCCCGCACTTCAGCGTTCCACTTTGGAGACTCGACTGCTTCTCTTTTTTCCTTCAAGACCTGGCAGTTTATTGCGGTCGTCCTGGGTTTATTTCCACAAATGGACGATGCTTTGGTGGTATACCTATCTTCCCCATCTCTCTTTCTCTCCTTCCCGTGCTCTCGCAGTGGGTCTAGAAGTGTTTACTCTTGGTCTGAGCAGGGGAATAACAAAACTGGCACGAGTTCGCTTTACATAATTCCCTGCTGCGTATGCATGGGAGACTTGCAGATGTTGGGGGTTGTGAGATGCGTGGTCTAAGAAAAAATACGGTCTAGAATTGTGTGTGTCTGCACTGCAAGAGTTCACTCGCAATCGATATGGAAGAGTTAAGGTCCTGGCCGGAGACTGTCTGGGCATTGTGGCCATAAGCTTTCAAAATCATTACCAAAAGGCACATGTACTTGGTATAGTACTTGGGTATATGAAGGGAGCGTTATATGGTTTGTAAAGTTGGGATTGAAATGATGCGATTCTTCTATGTTGGATAAAGAACAATATAAAGTTTAGTTTTGCCCTACACCAATATTATCTATAGATGGCTCGAGAAAGCATCGTAAACTGAGAGATTTCTGGTCCTGCAGAAAACTGTCCACAGACAACTTGGAAGAGAATTGAACCTGCATTCTAGAGCAGATGTTAAAACTTATTACCCCCCCCCCCCAAAGATAGGTCGGGGTGCTGCAGTCATCGTGCCCCCTCCCTCCCTCCATGATGAGAGTCCAGGTTAGATGCTGTGGGTTTCTTTTAATTTTGAATAAAGACTTCCATTTTATTTTACCATAGAAGCATGTCTGATTCTGATAGGGTATCAGGTTGGTTCAGTGGTTTCTTTCTCTGCCTTTCAACTCTTTGGACCCAGTTCTAATTCCACCTCAGACTGGAGCCTTGCATGTGGACTGGTTTTTCATTCCCTACCTGATTGTGAGGATTTTCCCCCCATTAAGGTTTTCCTCCCACATCTAAAACTGAACATTCTTCCCGTTTCTTATTTATCCTGTTATTAAATAAATAAATGAAATACAGAACCCACAATGGTCAATATTTGTTTGTTGACAGCCTTAACTTACAGTTTAATGCCTTTGTATGGAGTGTTTCTTCTGAAGGCCCAGGCTTTTTATGTGTACGTGTTGGACTGTGGCACTATGTAATTGAGAGTTGAATTAGTAACCTGTTCAATAATTACATCTTTCTCTGACAAATCCAATCTGTGTATCCAAACAGATTCTTAGAATAAATTAAGCTGGTCCACTTTGTCATTTGAGTACTAGGTTACAGAGAGTCAGACGTTTCAGTCATTTTTGGGGGGCACTTTGATTTTAAACATAGCTGTCTTGGCGCGAACTATTGCTCAAGAAAGATTATTGGCTTTGCTTAAAGTACCGGGGAACCAGTGGTATACACTGAACGCTGTTTTGCATTCTCTGGTTACTTAATTTTGTGCTTGGAAAATTTACATGCTTAGCAGCTATTTAAAAGTTAATGATTGATTAAAATAAACAGAATTACAATGTTTTATATTCAGTGCCAGTGCAAACCCCCACTAAGTCACTTAACCCCTTTTTTATGGCATTAAAGATTCTGACACATCCCCCTGTCTGGAGTATTTAGACAAGCATCCCGTTCTCCCCTCCAGATGTTGTTGCACTCTGGTCCTCATTTCCTTCTTAAGAAACTTCCATCACATCCACTCGGCCTCCCCGGTCGCTTTTGTTTTCGTTGTTAACCCCTTGTTGTCAGATGTCTGTCTTAGCAGCAGCACCTTGAGGGGGTGCTTGCGTTACCCTGCATCCCTCTAGGGATGTCTTGTTTCTGTCAGTGAGGTAGATTCTCCCCTGGGGTGGGGTCGGATGATGCCCAGGCTGTGGAAGCTACTCCCTGGAGGCTGTTGATTGTATCTTAGGCAGCGCTGGATGCAACGGGACCAGTTCTGTGATTCACAGAGTCATTTACATATATATGTGCAGTCTTGCCATGATTGTCCTCAGCTCGTTAGTCCACTGCCCTCTGCTCTCATCAGCTTGTGTCTTTTTTGTGTATCTAGCTGTGTAGTACATCCTGTATGATACAATGTAACCAGGTAAAGGTGCTAAAGGTCAGAAGGTCATTAGATAACTTTTAAGGGATATCATTCACTAGAATGTCATATTTGGTTCATCGCTGATCTTTACTAATTAAACTGCTATGCACAGGGATGGAGTTGTAACTGAGAAATTATTTCTGGGGCGTTCAGTATATACAATCAAATGTGTTATCATTATGTTATTTTTTTAAATTGTATTTTTTACTTTTGTAGCGCTGTGCATATTTTTTGTACACTTGACAATGTAGCTAAATTTGAAAACTATTGCAGTTTCTACCAATTTAAGTAAACTGTCAATTTTATGGTGTAATTTGCGTTAGTTTTTTTCACACTCTATATCATTTACTGTCAAGTACTGGTGCTAAATACTAATGCTTTGAAAGCTCAAACAAAATCCTTATTTATAAGTATACACTTTTATATGACAGCAACCACAGCGCGCAAGTCTTAACTTTGAGAAAAATATAGCGTAGGCTCTCATTTTCTGTATCCATCATCTCATCCAAAGAGAGATTGCGCTTCTAAGAATCATCAATATTATATACGTCTACTGACATGAACATCCAGTACCTGTAATTAATATAAATACGCAATTTAGCATTTGTAATTTTAACTCCAGTGCTAACTGAAGGCAGTTAGCACTCTACTGATGATCATTCATTTTTAGCTGTCTTCTCTTTAATTCCAATAGAGCGATTTAGTAACCTTCCTATAGCTCCACCCTTTCCTTATGAATATTCAGTTCCACTCTCCTGAAACCCACCAATGATTGAGCCTTGTTTTTCCCTCCTTTTGTGTGTTTGTTTGTTGCACCTGTAGGCGCCGTCCCCTGGTTTGAGTACATCACCAGCCCACAGTACATCACCCGCTGTGTCAGAATCTTCCTTCTACAGTACCTACTTGTACCCCATGCCTGTGCCCATGGTTAGTTTTTCCTCATTTTTGATTTTTTGGTTAATTTCATTCTTTAACCCCAAGGTATAACTTATGGCCGAGAAGCTTTTTAATGTAAAATTCAAAGACTTTTTCTTTTCAGAAAGTTGTTTTTGTTCAATTTGAAACTAAAAGCACTTAGAATGGTAAAAGAGGCTGAAAATGAAAGATCCGTCTGAAATTCTAAAACCTTGGAAAATGAGTCTTTACTACTTTAGGTATCGTACACGTTTGGTAATGACTCAAAACAAATATTAGCATAAAAATTTACTTGGTAACAAGCAACGGAGAGCTGTTGATAGTATAAAACATTGTAGGAAACGACTCCCTCTGAAGTAACGTAGTTTTTGAGAAAGAGGTAATTTCTCACTAAAATAATAAAAACTTCTTGCAAGAAGTTTTTATTCCTATCTAAAAGCACACAAATTTGTACAACAAGGGTGTTTTTTCTTACATCATTTTCTTGCAACTTCGATGACCAATTGAGCCCAAATTTTCACAGGCTTGTTATTTGATGCATATGTTGGGATACACCAAGTGAGAACACTGGTCTTTGACAATTTCCAAACGTGTTCAGTGCCTTTAAATTCAGTTTCGTTTTCTAATTAAACCCATAAGGGTAAATCTCAGAATGAGACACTCCTTGTTAAAAAGAAGTTTTTATGACTACCCCTATAACAAAATCATACCAAGAACACTGATGTCAAAATACCGTCCTCATCAATATGTATAAGAAAGGAGCTTCCAGGATATTTATGAATATTATAAGGATAAGGTTCTTGAATATTTATGAGACAGGGGATCATAAATGATTGTGAGCTGGTTACATTCCAAGAAGAAAGAGACTTATGAATATGAATAAGTACATCGGCACATAGTGTAACATAAGAGTAAAGTTATTGGCTGTTTTTAGGCTTTATAGCTTCTGTTGCCGAGACAGTTGAAATGTTTTGAGACACCGCCATCAAACGTTGCGTCTTAGCTGCCTTGATCCGAAGGGCTTTGAGAACGGCAATAATTTGAAAAAGTGGTCTCGAAGTTGAGAAATTGAGAAATTAAATAACGAGGCTTAAGCTTGGATAATATTGTCAATCAGAAGTTGGATTTTCAAGTTTTATCAGCAGCTCAAGGACATGGTTTGGATCCATCACAAGGATATTTGTCTGGTTTAGTTTGATAAAGGATAGATTAATCATGCTTAATTTGAAAAGATTTGTTTTGAAACCCTACGATTCATTTGAAATTGAAAGTATGATTATACTAATTGGGGATTGGGTACAGGGTTGTCTGAAAAGATTGGGGAGCTGTTCTTTGTGGTATTTTTTGTGAACACTGAGGAATGATCTCCAATAAAGCAGTATGATTTCAGGGAGGGATTGTGCAGTGAAGAAACCTTAGTCCCTCTTCCCCTCCACTAGCGTTAACACTGCCTTCATATCATCTACTTGATGCTTAGAACTCAGAGATGCTCCCCGACTATCCAACAATGAAAACACTTTGATCTCAGCATGGAAAAGATACAGGGACATTTTTGTAACCCCTTCTACACCCCCTTGGTCCACTATCTATGTCTCAAAGGATTGAAGATTACAGCGTTCTAACATCCAAGTGATGATAATGTCTCGTCTCTCTGTTAAATGAAGCAATGTTGACACCACAAAGTGATCTCTTGGGGTCAGTCTACTTAGATTAAGAGCCAGACTCTCTCTCTTCTGGCAGGAGAGTTGGCCATCTGTCTGCCCACAGGGTGTGGCAGATGATACTCATGGATCCAAATGGAAAACATGTTCTCCCTCTCCCTCTCTCTCCCTCTCTCTCTGGGAGAAACAGCCACTGACAAGGACTCTCGTCTGAGGGGATCCCCATGGTCTTCTCCCTTTACTGGCAAGACGCTCCATGGCAACCCCCTCTTTGACTGCTTCTGGGGAAAATGCCTATAAGAAAGTTTGCCTCCAGTGTATGTAGGGAGAATTGACAACCAAGGAAGCCAAGTAAAAACAAAAGCTTTTGACTTGAGGTTTATATTAAGCAGGGTGCTGCGGGGTGATCTCCAGGACTCAAGAGCAGATGAAAAGGGGACCTTTTGGGCAATTAATCCCTGAAGCCATCCCATGGATGTAAGATGGAATTCATGCCTGAGATTGGTGATTCCCTGAGTGTGTTTCCCTGAGGGAGTCCTCTTGGGTACCAGTTTCAGGTGCAATGGTTTTCTGGCTTGTACTAGTTTCATCTCAGCTCAGTAGCACGTTGAGCATTCTGAAGCTTTACAAATACTGCAAGCATCTTAGGAACTGTTAATCTTGTGGTAAAGCACCTTTCCTTACACTGTATAGTGCCCCCTGGTCATTGTACCAAGGGTATCTCTGAAATTATTTGCAAAACCCTTAATTTTGACCCAATTTTCAGAAAGCGAGAAAGTGCACCATAAGATGACATGGAAATCTGAAATTTACCTTTTCATGGCTGGTACACATTATCCAGGAAGTTGAGGGTTTTACCAGGGCAGGTGTCATTTAAACTATTGGTGTAACCAGCCCAGCTCATGAAGCAAATCAATCATTACAATAATGACAGTTGCAGAGTATAGAGACACTGACTGAATGAAATCAGAGATGAAATGTGAAGATTAATAACGAGGGAAAGAAACCTCTGCTGGGGTTGAGCTTTATTTTCATCCTACTGAAGTATACTGTTTCTGTTAATAGAACCCATCAGCCAATTACAACATGAAACACTTTCTTGTTTTTCATCCAAATTGACATTCTGTGTTGAATGTTGCCGACAATATAAATGTTACTTTAGTAGGTATTTCTATGTGTCATATGAATGGACATACTTTACACTGTTTTTGTGTATGCTATAGGGCGCCCTCCTGAGCCCTCCTTTTGCATTGTGGTATTGCTTTCATTGTGCTCAAATTACAATAAATAAATGTGTAGATATGTTGCTTGCCTTATCAATTGAAAAACACAGCTTTTAAGAGCATTGTTTTACTTTATATGGACATCAGCATGTGCATTCCGCAAATTAACTATTTATTCATGTTCTTTGTATTTATACGAATGTTAAACTGCATTATAAATGAATGTGGTCAGTTTTATTTTCTCCTTCAGTCCTCTATTCAGTCACAGCAAGATCCCTGCACCATAAAGGCAGTGTCACATACAGTGCTATCAAACCAATTTCTCTTTGATCAAAATCTTACAAGCCTAATCTTGATCATTGCACCATGATGCATCAGAAGTATAGAGTTTGGGGGAAAGCTGATGCCGAGAGTGTAGGAATGGTGATGAATTCTGCAGGATGACTGTAAAATGCTCAGAAGGTGTTTAGTTTGATAGGAATACATAGATTCCATGCAACAAGATGCAAAAGAAGTCAATATTTGATGAATCTTAATGAAAGCATTGGATCAAGTTGTACTGTACAAATTTAACATGGCACCTGATGTGTTAACATTTTATCTTGCCAAATTTTATTTTATTGCTTATTAAATGAAAGTTAGTGAATAGTTTTATTTTTTTAAACTTACTATTCATATTTAAGTAGAAAATTTTCAGTAATTAAGTTTTCATGTTTCTCTCTTACTTTTGTCTTGTTCTTTCCCAATGAAGCCGCAGGCAAACCAAGTGCCAAATCAAATCAACATGTACTCTCAGTACCTAACGCCGACGACTGCAGTAGCCCCTAATCAACTGCAAGATTTCCCCTCACCCGGACAGTTTATGACAGCAAACGGGGCAGTTATACCTTTTGTACAGCATCGCCCAAAGAATGACAAGCTTGAAGTGAGTTTTTAGAGAAAATGTTATGGTTTTTGTGTATTGCACGGGTTTTTTTCGTTTCTTTTTCTGATTGGCCAAAACCTAGTTTAGAGACCCTGGCTTCGGCTGTGGAAAATGACTGCAGAGGATTTATTGGAGAAAATTTGAGAACATTTGTAGAAAATAGGAATGTTTATAAATGATTTTTAGGATAGCTCTTGTCATTTGTTGATTATACCATTTGAGATAACTTTTAAACAATTTGGGAAAGCAGCATGAAATCCTGAAGAAAGCTTTGTGAACACTTTTTTTAAAGCCTTTAAAATTTTGTGTAAAGACAAAAAGCGAATGAAAGTTTGCTTTTTCTTAGCACTTTTACTGAAAAAATACCTGCTGCAATCATCCTATGTTCCTCAATGCTCTGCTATAACTTTTCTTATAAGCTAATTTGGGATCGCGCCATCAAAATAACTTGTGCATTATTTGATTTGAGGGTTAATTGTTTCATTGCCTGCTTCCTCCTCCTTGCAATGTCTTTCATCAAACCTCACCCCACCCCTACCCCTTTCCCTCAGGTCTGCCGAGAGTTCCAGAGGGGGAATTGTTCCCGGGCAGAGTGCAAGTTTGCCCACCCGGCAGAGGGTGCTGCCATCGATCAGCTAGACAATACTGTTACCGTCTGCATGGATTATATCAAGGGGCGGTGCAGTCGAGACAAATGCAAATATTTCCACCCGCCTGCTCACCTACAGACCAAAATTAAGGCTGCCCAACACCAAGCCAACCAAGCTAGCGTAGCCGCAGTGGTGAGTCTCAAACCCCCATGTCTTGCTTTTGACAAACCCTTCCCAATTTGATTTAGTCGTTTTACATGTCTAACCCTCCCTCTGTTGTAGAGTTTAGATAAATGTGAGTCAGTCTTTTGTTCGGGGCTGTTGACAGTGTTTAAACCTCTCCAATCCCTATTTTGTTTTTGTAGCTTGTGGTTGTGAGAGCAAATGTAGCTTAAAGATGTTAATGACCAACCTCCTTACCATTACATCCTTCCTACCCCCCCCCTCCTCAGTTCCTCCCACCATCCTTAAGAATCTTGTCAAAGTCCATGTCAAAGTTGTACTAAATGAAAAATAAATTGAGGAAGAAGCTGGTCTTCCTTTTCCACTTAATTCACTCCTATTTTCTCTGTAGAAAACATATTTTAATGATTGTGTGAGGAGTTTTAGAACTTTCAAACTTGTCATTGCCCCATCTCCCCCAATGTTTCTATCTCCCACACCCCTGCATTCTTCCCTTCCCTTCGCTTTATTACTCTATCTTTCACCCATCCCATTACAATACAATTGCCATGTATTTGCCTACAACTATTTAACCTTCCAGAGCATTTTGTAAGCATTTCTCTGTTTAGTTTACACTTGAAAGGGTGGAGCTAGACAACCAGCTTTGAACAAATGAAGTTTCACTCAATTTCCCCTCAATATATTGTGTGCACTTATACAAAAACAACAGTTGAAGCTAAATTCATATGACGAAATCTCAGAAAAAATGTCATAGTGAATTTTTTCTTTCTTAAATTGTTGGTTCCTTCAGCTTAGTCATACCTAGTACTTCTCTCCAATCTATTAACTGAATAACTTTTCAATGTAAGAATTGAAACCCTCCGCCCTACCCTCCTGGTCCCATCAGCCACTCCCTTTATTCCTTCCCTTAGTCTTACAAAAATGTAACCTCTCCATCTCACCACTCTAGACATAGTATCATTTTGCACCACTACTGCCCTCCCCTCCTTGGCATAATGGAAGAGTCCTAGAACTATTTCTAGCCAACCAGTGCATGGGAAAAACCAGGCAGAGTTGACAGTAATTTGCTTTTCAGTGGCATCATAATTGGGCAGAATTGATGGGAAATTGTTGGTTATGCATAATCGTCTCACAGCTTGGAAGTTGGGAAAATGTGTTTGGTATTAACAAATTGCAAGAAAAGTCGTCCATTGTATTTTTAAAATAGAGATCCATTTTCATTTGTGTAATTACTTTGTCAAGTCAAATGCACACGTGTCTTAGCAGTTGTCCATCATTTTTAACACTATGTTTTGTGTGAAAGCTCCACAAGTTCTGTAAGTGAATTTTGATATTGATATTGGCCCCAGAAATAAGTTTTCTGTGATGTTTACTATCCTGGTGTAAAATCAAAGACCATTTAGGATGATTGTATTATTGCAAGATTATTTTCATATTGTTTATGTATGTTGTTATTGTTAACACACTATTTTGCTGTTCACAGAGATTGGATGCAGCATAGGGCAGGCACTGAGTTATTTGACTTATATAATTGCGAGTTTAAATAAATAAACAAACAAAAAACAAAAAAAAACAAACACCCCAACAAAACAAAAATGGGAATGAAACAAAACAAATATACAAATGGCTATTTGGTGCACTGATTACACCAGTAAACTAGTAAAATGTAATTATTAATAATTTTTTAATTTGATTATTGTTATGTTTTTTATTTTCCATCAAGTGAGTTGAAGGTTCCATTAGGGAAGGTGCAATAGGGAAATGTGGTCCACACATTAAGGTGCTAACTGTCTTTGAAATGACAAACATGTGCAGAAATTGGTATTTCGTGTAATTCACTAGGGATGACCCTGATGAGGCATTTTCATAATATTGTTTATTTATTTATTTATTTAATTATTTATTTATTTACCTCTATATACTTCCCAAAGTAGAAATATACACAGGTTAATTAAATTGAAAGTAGTTATAAACTGAATCCAATATTGTTGATCAGTCACAACATAGCATTACATATTGGACAGGGAAAGGGATTCTCAGAAACGTTAGATTTTAATATTACAAATAATAATTATCTATTTTATTCAATAAAAACTGTGTTCATTTTAGCTTCTTCCAAAGAAAATGTTGCACCTTTGCTGTAGGTAAATCACTTTGTAATACTTCATGAAATCATATACCTATGTGTAGTTAAATTGGTATTTAATTTAGCTGTTGGCTATTTAGTTTACTCAAGGAATTAGAAGTTGTGTAAACAGACTTGTTTCTTCAATGCGCTGTGAACTCTTTGCACAATGCACGGCAAATGGCTGTGGTTCTTACAACATTTGTTCAAACTTCTTGGGCAAGAAAAAAATATAATGCTTTGAATCCTTGCCATGGCTTTTGAAAATGAAAAATTTAATTTATTCTTATCATTTGGTTTATTTTGTACATTTGTATATTCGTGTTTTTTCTTTACTGCACAATGCCTATGCTTTAGTTGTTATACAACCTTACAAACACGCAATACAATCAATGAACAAAATAATGTTATTATATTGGGTGAAATACATGCACAACAATTTTATTTTACAGATTAGTACATAGTTAACCTTTACCTTAAGAAAAACAAAAGGAAAGATTGGTTAATTTTAATTTTAATAATTATTATAGGTTTAGTGTAGGTACTGAGCCCCAATAAACGGAGTCAAACATTTAATAGGCCTGGTAATCAAAGAGTGAACATGCAATAGCATCTGCTTCAACATAGCTTACTCAGCCTGAAAAAGTAAACAAATAAACAAAAACATTCATGTTTATTGTCTTGTCCAAGAAGATCTAGAAAGCTTACAGCACTTAAAAAAGCTTTGCAAAACACCTTCTTGAAATGTTGTTTTGTGCGCTCCATTTTAGTTGACTATAGTAGACACCTAGCTTGCTCTACCCAATCTTTTCAATATTTCCCCCTAAACCCTCTACTTCATTTTAAAAAGAAGAAGAAAAAAAGAAGAAGAAAAACCTAAACAAAAACCAATATTGTCAATTATTTTTTGTTGGCATCGTTGACTTCATAACATCACTGTATGTTCTTACACATTGATCATTCGTAGTCTAATTTGCATGATGTTTGATTATTTGATCTCTTGGTAGTTGTTTCACCATTCTGTAGACTCTCTTCTGTCCAAATTGTCAATCTGTCAGTCATAATGAGATACACCAGTGTAACATCTCAACTTCAGTGATTAATTTGTCATAATTTGATCATTTGATTATTCCCTGACAGGTTTTAAACGAACAACAAAATATAAATATATTTATATATTCCCTTCGTTTTACTTGGGAAAGTTTGGACTTGTAGATGTATGCATGTTCACTGGATTGATGAAACCAATTGTGATGATTCCTATCATGTGTATGACAATACAACTCATATTTTCTAATAACGCATTAAAATACGTGTTTGTTTTTTGGCCAAGTTTGATATAAACCACTTTATGCCCCAGAGAAAAAAAAACACAAAAAACAAAAACACTCTAAATAGTACTCGGTGAATGTCGGTTGCACCAAAAAGCCAGTCTATTGTATTTGTTTTATTCTTCTATACTGCAGGATGGAGGTTTATTGATTCTTGTTTTCTGGCTACCATTGAAATGACATATCTTAGTTAACTGAAGTTCTTGTCTTGATTGTAGAATGACTTTTTAATTGTGTATGAACCACCAAATATAAAAAACAATCCAACAAAAACACAATTCAGGGGACTCTTGAATGCTGTTTCTGTTTTGTTTGAGCAGAACTCTCTTTTATCACTGCAACAAAACTTTCAGAAAGAGAAAGCTGTTGAATTTCAACTTGGTTAGTATGGTTGAACTAACCAAACTATTTTATGAGATCAATAAGTTCTGGTTGAAGTGTTCATAATTGTCATGTTTCAGCTGAAACTGGATTAAGGATTAACTGATTAATCCAGCTTAGAAACTCCACTACAATCAGTTTCAAAAACAATCAAAAATGTAAAACAAAATTAAAATACTGAGCTGGTTTGGCAGTTTCCTAAATTGACGTGAAAGATTTGAACCTAGTACTCTAATTTTACTAAGCCAATGAAACACTTTCAAACTTTCAAAAACTAAACTAGTTTAAGAATGGTAACAAGACAAAACTAAACTGGTTTAAGAATGGTAACAAGACAAGTGCAACCAGGGTTGAAGAGTCCTCTATGTGTGTTTTTTCTATCTCTCTTCTCTTGATTCATTATTTATGCATGAGGTCACTGACATCCACCCTTTGCTTCTTTTGTTTTTCCACCCACAATGCATTGCCGCTCTGCTTGCTGGTTTATGTTAATGACTCTGCCTGTCCCATGCTGCAATCCCATTGGCCAAAATCCATCATGGCTGCGCATACTAATAAGCTTCAGACCACGCCTGAAACAATCAGCAAGAAACGAGCCCGGGAGCCTGCAGATGACATCATTCTGGTACTGGAAAAAATAGTCTTGTCTTATGCTTTGCATTTTTTATTATTCATTTATGTAAATGTATTCTGATTTGATGTAGATTTATTTAAAGTAGTTAACTGGCCAATCAGTGCATGTGGTGATGGCACACATGCATCCTTATTTAAAAACAAAAATGAAATGGTGGCAATGTTTGAATGTCCAGCACTTTTACAAGAAAACAAAAGCAAAACACAAATTGGTTGTTATTTTGTCTCTGTCTTAATTTGCAATCTCCATCTGAATGTTTTAAACGTTTTCTAACCCAAAAATATTTAGCGAGTCCTAATATTTCTTTAATGCATTTTGGATTAGTTTTTGCACAACTTTCTTTGATTCCAATACTTTAAGTTCATTTTGAAGAAAAACAATTGGAATTGCTTATTTATAATATGAAAGACATTTTTTACAATCAAATATGGAAACTAAAAATAAAATGAACCAAATTTTGATTTATATATCGGCACATTTTTCCCACTTCACTGGATTGGCATGATATTTGAATACTATGCTGAAAGAAAAAGGAGAATACTTGTTAAGGAGAAACATGGTTTGATGGTTAGCTAACTCCAGCCCTTTCTGGTCAGTCAGTCATTTAGAAAACTTTGACTGCAGCCAAATATTAATCACTCATGCACCCTGGGCAGTTAATAACAATAGAGTACTGTGTCAAGTTTTTTGTACTAGTTTTATTAGGGTTATATGGAATGTCAGCTTGCTGTATAGATTTTTCACCTGGTTCTTTTTCCTTTCCAGATAGATGGCTTCAATGAAACCAAAACTGAACAAAATTAGTTTTCTGGGATTTTTTCCTCACATACTGGTGTTTTTTGTTTTTGTTTGTAGTAGAAATAAATGTTAAAAAGAAAAGATAGTTTGATAAACCAACAAAACAGTTTATCATACGATATATTTGCAAAATATTTGCAAATTAAAACTGGATGAACGAACTCCCAGTTCTAGATCAAGACACTGATTGTATGTATATTTCACTTAATAATTTGTATTCCTAAAATATTTCTCCATGCATCTTTGTATTTCTCCGTGCATCTTTTTTTAAATTAGGTTCAAAGTATATTTAACAGAATGGTTTTCCATTTAAAAACAATTTGGAAACTTAAAAACCAAATAAAACAAATTGTATGTCTGCCCAACTGTTAACTTGGTTTCTGAAAAGTTGTCCTACTCAATGTTTTCTCAATGGCAAACTTACTAAGTCATATGTGTTGATCAATTTAAATGCATTTGTGAAACTGCACTTGCTTTAATTCTACATGAATGAAAACTCTCAAGGAATAAAAATGACGGGAAATTCCAAAATAATATCTACTTTACTTCAATACTTTCAAATCTCTAATATTTTTTTTTGAAAGGTAAAAGACAAGACAAATCTAAAACAATTCTACACGTACTTTACATCAAACTTTCTAATATAATGCAAACTGCCTTTATTCAAATTCAGCAGTAAACAAGTGAGCTAGCTGGCAGTCCATTTTTTACATCTATTTTTCTATTTTTGTATATTTGTTTTATGCTAATCTGATCAAACATGGAAATGTTAGTGATACCAGAACACCACTCCCAATATCTTGTTGAGATTGTCACTAAAATATTTATTGAAGGGAAATTGTTCCTGTTAGAAAGGGAAATGAGTTCAGAAAACACAACATTAATTTTGATTTGTTGTGACACAACGTGTCGTCAAGGATTAACAAATAAAATGGATGACAATGGAACTTAAAATAGATCTTTAGAAGTCATTTGATTCAGGATGAAACAAAAAATTAACAAATATTTGTTAGTATAAAAACAACCAATGAACATGATTCATGCATGCCCTTCAAAATTTCAACTTTATACAAATTTCTTGATAAAGAAAAATAAACAAACCTTTTTGTTCTTTCATTTTCAAAACTTGATGTCCAAAAGTCTTAAAGAAGACATTTTTCAGCTTCTAAAAGACAAACATTTCCTTGTTGTCAGCTTGGCATGAATTAATGTAGGCAGCTCCTTACCTAGACCTCATTGTTCTTAACGCCAATATTTGTATGCATTTTTAGGGAGGGGATAGCGTAGTGTGTACATTTTGTGTGCTCAACTAAAAGTGCAAAAATCAAATCACAAATTGTTCTCTGCTATTTTTTAGTTGTTGTTAGTGCCTTGGCTTTGCATTGTCTTTGTGTTGTGGAAAAAATTTCTTTACTTATAAGTGAAAATGGCATTCCAAAAGATTAAAGAAATCGCTGTGACTAGGTCTGAGCCCTTATTTGCACATTGACACAAAACCTATACTTACTTGTTTCTTATTATTGAAGGGAAAACCCTATAAACTACTAAAACCTGAATCATTTCTTTGATTCTCACTCTTTATAATATATTATCAGATAATATGTAAATTTAGATTGAACACTTTGCCTAGACTGTTAAGTAGTGAGGTAGACATAGCTTAGGTATTTTTTTCCATTACCTGCTGTAAATTGTATACTGTAAAACAAAGGTTCTGAAACAAATGCAGATTGACTTTATTTGGAAACAAGTTGCATAATGACCTACCCTGTCTAAAAATTGACAGGTGTTGCTTGATTTTTAGTAGATTGACAATTCCATAAACAGGCAAATTAATCTAGAATGATTTGTAATCTTTAAATTGGAAAAAGAAGGAGACAAAGGAAAAAGAAATCCAATTGTTTGAAATATGCCAATGGTTAAACACAATTTTATGGTGATCTTAACCAACTCTTTATAGTGAAATAAATCTTGAAAATTGCCACATTACCAGGCAACTATTGAACCTAACAAGTTACACCACTCTGTGCTGTCAACAGTATACAATTTTCACAGCAGCTTTTACAGATAGTTTAGAATTATTAGTTGTTATAAATTACAAGAGTGAGTTTGAAAGTTTACAAGAGTTGCATGAATCATTCCAGTTCTCGTGAACCTTGTCTTTTGTTTTTGTTCTCTCTTTCCCCCATCTCTCTCTATCTTTCTTTCTCTATCTCTCATCTCTTGCTTCCACTGTCTCTCATCTAATGCTTCCAACACCGCTCTTCCAGAACGCTGCCTTGCCAGGACTCTTACCGCCAGCAAAGAAGGGTGTTGCAGCTGGAACACACGTAGGTCATCAAGGCATGTTTCAACATCATCCAGCAATGTATCAGCAAGCACTGGCAGCGACCATGCAAACGTATAGTCAACCCTCTCATTATATACCACCGCCAAGTGAGTGTTCAAATCGGGATGTGGTTGCTGGGGGGTTTTTGTGCGTGTTTTTTTACATTTTAATTGAAAAGTTTTAAAAGGCTGTTTGAAAGTGGCCACTTTTGAAGAAAAGGTATTTAATTACAGTTGTTAATGGTTACTTTCTAGCTACAGCCTTTAAGGAAAGTATTAATGGGCCTTTTCTAGTGACCACTCTTTAGGGGTTATGCCCTTTGGCCACTTGTTAAGGGACTTTACTTGTCACTACCCAGTGAGTTTTTGTGGTCCTATTTAAGAGGCCAATGTTTGAATGCATCTTGATATTATTTGAATGTCTGTGTTCTGCATCCTTTCAGTTTGCTCATTCTTTACAACCCTCTCCCTCTGAATTATAATCAGATTTCTGCGTTGCTTTCTACAAACCTGTCTTTATTTCTGTTTTTTGATGATTGTTATCAAATATTTTGTGGAATTGTGGTTTTGAGATAGCATGCAGTCTTGATATTTTGTTGAGCAATCATAAAGTGGGCGACTTTAAACACCATTGGTCAACTTACTTGATCAATCTTATTGGCCTGCATACTTCATATAAACAGGATTGCCAAGCACACCATGTGTTTACTTGTCTTTATATCAAGTCTCTATAGATCCACTAGTTCTTGAAATAGCTTTATATCATATTGTCTTGAAACTCCAAGAAATATAAACAGTGCTCTTACCAGCTATCTGGGTGTATTGAATTGTTGTTTCTCAAAAGACAAACATGCTGGTCAAAACAAATATACAGCTGGACTTCAGATTTATTTTTTATTTGGATGGGGGCAGGTATTTGGAAAGTTTGGCAGGCTTGGAACTTGACACAATGCAAATATAAAACATATCTTGTGATTCTTCCCCAAGGAAAAAAGGAGACTCAAATCAAACACAAATCCAAATGTTTATTTTTCCAGAAGTGTCAAAGAGCTGGCATTACCAAGGCGCAGGGAGCTGGGTTTCTCTTCCCGCTCAAACATTACCGAAAGCAGCTCAAGAAGGTTTCAATATTTTCTCATTTCTTACTTTCTCATTCTTAAGTTTTCTTATTAAATTAAGAATCTTCATGAAATAAATGAGAGATAGTTACTGAAATTTAATTTGCAGCTGTTGAGAGAAAGAAATGATTTTGATTTAAAAAAACTTTAACAGTAAATCATTTTTTCTCAATCATTCATTTATTTTGTTAAATTTTATGTTACTTTTATTTGTTTGTTTGGTTCCGGTTTCTTTTTATTCACATTCAATTTAACAACTAAACACTTTTTCTCATTCACCAATCATACCCTACTTTTGGTATGTTAACAGACAGTCTATTTAAACAAATAACTTGTCAAGGAAACTCAAATAGGGAGCAGTATACAAGTTGAAGTTTTTTTCAGTTATTTATTTGTATTATTTTGGGGAGTGAAGTTTGGGTTCTTTTTCTGTGTGGCTTGTGAATGTAGATGTAGTAGGTTTGGGGATGCGCGTACTACTTACCAATGGTGTTTACAGTTAGTCCATATCAAGTTTGTGTTTGTCTTGTTTACCTCATCCCTGTATGCTGTGTACCGTTTCTGTATCTTCTCTATTATAACATGTTCTTTTTCCAACCTTGTTACCATGGGAAGTGTGTTTCGCCACTAACCCCTGGCAGGCAAATACAATTAAGCAATTCTGAATGGCTCGGGAATGTAACTGCCTTATGCACATTCTTTGTGACAACTTTTAAGTGTGTACTCAAACTTCAAGCTGTCTCAAATTACTGTTCTGATCATAACACAGAAGCCCTCTACAAGTTATTTCAGTGTATGCGGGAGTGCTTGTCAGAAAATGTAGCAGTTTTTAATTATGATGTCTAAATAAAATGAATATTTCAACGTCCCTTTGTCAGGGGTTCAGGTTGCACAACGCATGCTGGTCTCAAATGTAAGGCAAGATTCCCATGGTAACAAGTGTGATCTTCCATTATTCATTCTTATAGAGAAGGTACAACATAAATAATTCCCTTGTGGGGAGAGGGGCTATAGTAGGGGATAGGGAAGTTTGACACACACAAAACTGAAATGATGTCTTTTGCTTCATGACATCTTAATATCTCCCTTACATTTCATTGGGAAGCAGTTTCACAATTTACGAGGTGGGAAGCAACACTTCCTTATGGAGATCATCAAGTGAATGTGAATATTTTGCAGGGGCACATGGGCCAAGTAAGGCAATAGAGGCCATGGCCTTCCTTAGTGAAGGCCGGTATTTGGTTCAATTCTATGCTGTACCTTCTCCTACAGGTGATGTAGAAGTTGCCATTGACATTAATGACATCCATTCAACCAGCTGCTATCAATCCAAATGTGACATGCAAAGTCAAATTTTGTGGCAGCATGTTTAAAATATAGTTGATTCAAAATGGTTTTCAGAAGATGTGGGCTAAGTATGCCCTCATTCGATTGACTTCATGCTTATGCTGTGCATGGCATGTTGATATAATGGTCATTTATGTCCATGGATACTACTTGGTTTATTTGATTCCTTGCTCTTGTCCCTGATCATTCCTTGATCTTCAGTGGAGGGTTTTCTTTGTCAGTTCTTCTCCCATTTATGAAGTTAATGGCTATTCCCCAATCCCTCATCCCAACTCTTTCCATTCCAATTATTTTATATTAAGACCATTATTCACATGTCAAAGCACTTCTGACAATTGTACATCATTTTGTTCTGTTTTCTTTTTGTTTCTTTTTCTTCTGATCAAAAAATGTTTGGATCACTTGCACAATTTGCACATTTATAACAAAACGTGTGCCCCAACGGCAAGCATTCCTAGTTTTAGACATTTGTTTTGCATGTTGTTTCCAGTTTTTGTTGAAACATGGGTATGGCACTGTTTGTAGGTAAATCAACCCATTGGTTGCCCTGTTTGCAGAATTCAATTTGCCAGCCTGAGTTTGAGGTGTAATTTCGCTTGTGGACCATTTATGAAACAAACTTCTATCCTATACCCAACCATTTTACCCCACTTAGATATATTTTACCCCCATCTTATTCTTTTTTTAAAGAACTCTCATTTCTGTTCACTAGTATCTAACTCCTCTCAGTTACCTTGCAACCTGCTTCGCTTTAACCTCTGCACTTTCATTCCATTTTTTATTTAGAATAAAAAACAAACAAATTTGAGACAAACAACTTAAAAACAAAGACAAAACAAAGCATGACAAAGTACCCAACTGTCTTATTTTTCCAGAAGTGTCAGTGAACTGGCACTACCAAGGCGCAGGGAGCTGGGTAGCTGTACCCGCACAAACTTGGCCGAAAGCAGCCCCCGAAGGTGCTCACATTTTCCTCATTCTTATTTAGTTTATCCTTTCCATATTATTTATGTTTGGTAGCCATTTATTCTACACTTTCGCAAAAGTGATGAAGGTCTTATTATTTCATACTTGTTGTGTGAGGATTAAAACAGCTCATCAAAACCCTTTTCCTCTGTACAAAAGATACCTTCAAGAGGTCTATGATCTGACAGTGATTAATGTATTGGATACTCACAGTATCCTTTCGGTCCAAGCAAGTTGGATATGTTATGTCACACCCTTTTATCAAAACTAGTCTAATGATTAAAATGAAAACATTGAAATATGCAACAATGGAGATTGAATTAAATGAAATTCTATTGACTCATTTTTTATGAAGTTTAGTGAATGGAGGAATCACTGAAACTTCAAAATACTTTTGGAATGAACAATTCCTTGTGAGATGAATTATTGTTCAGTTTTGATGGCTGTTTTGCCCTATTTAGTCGCTCACTTCTGCTTCAAAGTAGACCTTCATGCTTTCAAGTCAAGTCCTGCTGTCAAGTAGATTCCGCTGTTTAGATTTAGTATCATATCATGCTTCATCATCCACCTTTTTAAACAGTCATTTGAAACATTATAGAAACCCCCATCCATCAATTCAGAATCTCACTGAGATACTAAGTTTCCACTCGAAACCAACACATTACGCAGAAGTAGCAGCCACTTTTGGTGGTCAAGAACAATGTCAGATGTAATGTTGCTCAAGCTTGTCCTTTTTTTTCTTGTCGTTATTACATCAAAAGAAACAACAAAAAAAGTTTAACAAATGCAAATCAAATTCTACCACTCTGTATTTGATTCCATTGAAAAATCATACTAAAGAAGAGAACATCATAATATTACCCTAGTCCATCTACGCACAGCATCCCCATCCTCTCCTTTTCCCTTACACCAGTCCCTGACTTTAAGTTATCAACCTTAAGACTCCCTATCATCCGCCTCATTACTGATGTCTAGAGCAACATTTATTGCTTACATTTCCATTTTCCATAGTCTCATTCAACCTTACAATGCACCCACACATACCTTCACACTCCTCCTTCCATGCCACTACCCTTAAACTCTTGACAATCCAAACTCAGCCAATCACCCCCACCATTTCTCCCATCCCACATCCATCAATCAAACCATGCACAGTTATCACAAAACAGAAGTGAAGAGAAAACCCATTGAGCTTGCTTGTATGGCATTTGTGCTTGTTTTCATTTTTAGGATACTAACCCTAGAGATGCATGTAGCATGAGTATGGTGTTTGGTTTGTTAACATTACAATGAATTGGTTCATGGGGGGACGGAAGGTGCACTTTTGGGTTACACCTTCCGGACCCATTTCTAATTTAGTTCATTCTTTCAGCTGTTTTACAACTCTAAACTGATTTGCTTCAAATCCTTTTGAGATTAAGAAACCCCCTCATTTTCCCACTAAATAGTGTACATGTATGCTAATCAATTATGTCATGATTTGGTTCATTTGGTAGAAAATGAAAACCTTTTTTGAGTAGTGTTCTTCTTGAAACATAGCTTGATGATTGGAACTTGACGCTCCACCACAATATTACACACACAAAAAAGGTCTGAATAACTTGTGTGGCTTCCATGAAAATATTAATCGTAGATTTCCACGTTATGGTTGTTTCATGCTGTCAGAGCCTTAAGTTGTAATTAGCCAATAGAGGGCAGCAAACGTCCCCTTCATCCAGTTGACTTCTGATTGTGCCAGTTGAAGCGATGATTTTGTCAAAGAGATTACAGTTTTAATAAGAACAGTTTGAAGAAGCTGAAGCCATCAAAGTTATTTCAGAAAAATTGATATGCTTCTTAAATTTAAGAATGTATATAATATTACATATGGGAAGAAGTATAAAAACTTGTATAACTTGGTCAATGTCAAGCTATTGTGAACATGAGTGAAATATGTAAGGAAGTAGGATGCAGTGTTTGCAAATGGTGAGCAATACATCATATATATTAATACTATGCCATTTTTAATGAGTGTTGCTCAATATAATGCCTCTAGACAATTTACTTGTCTAAGTCCTGTGTTGACCATGGTTTACCAGGTACCATGCAAATAGACTAGTAAGTGGACATTGAAACCAAATAACCTTTATATATATATTTTTTTTGTGTGTGACTATTACCATCTCTCAGATATTTCTATCATACAACTGCAATTTATACTGTTTATATGATTGCTTCTGGATTCAGGATTTTGTGAGAATTTTTCTAATCTCTGGTCTTTTTTCCCCTCTCTCTCCCATTCTTTCCCTAAACCATCTCCTCCATCTTCCATTTTTGACGATGCTTGCAAACTGCATCTGTAACATGCGTGCATTGTTCTGCCATGGCTGCCTTGCTCGGCATCCTCCCAAATAAAAAAACAACAAAAACAAAACAAACATGGCACGCTTCTCCAAATCGCATGCAAACCAAAAATTTCAAAAATGACAAAAACCAAAAACAAATCCCAACCCATCTGCTCTTCCTATATCAATAAAAAATTGTTCTGTGCTTGGCTGGCTGGCTGATTTCCCCCTCCCATGATGATGTATTGTTGCCATGACGATGTGCTGTTGCCATGGCAATGCAGTTCCCATGATGCCAACTGTGCCTCCGGGTGCCACAGCAGCAACCATGCCTTTCTACACGCACCAAGTAATGGCTCACCAGGTATTGTGATGATGTGCAATCGTATTATGTCCTTAAACTCATAGGTTCTAGGAACAATCATTGTTAGTATCTCATGGTTTTTAAAAATTAGTTTTGGGGTGGTTTTTGGTGTTGTTCCTTGTTAAGTCAAATGTATCAAGACTTAAGGATATACAACAGCATTTTTTACTGTATGATTTTTAAAAAAACCATTAGTTTGCAACATAAGGCTGCTCCTTTATGAAAACATTATTCTTATTATTTCTTTTGTTTTAAAGTGAATTACATTTAAGTAATTCTAAACAAGAACAGAAACTTTTACAGCTTGCATATTTTGAGTTTTGAATTGGCCTTCCCCTTAGCAGCTTGATTGGCATTGCTACCAATGCTGTTTTTGATCTATATTGATAGCCTAGGTATTTCTACACAATAAAACGTTATTCTGCCATTGTAAACAGAAAGACCTTAGAATGAATTACCATAAAATAGTTTCATAGTGAAATATTACTCGGTATATGAAGCAGTCTCATCAGTTGATCTGCCTGACATGGCTAGATATGTTGAGACAGATCTTTTGTGGATGATCCGTTTCATACCTTGAAAGCAACTCAACACTTTTTCTTGTTTTCAGCAAACAACTTTTTAAAATTAAACGAGCTGAATGTTTCATTGTGTGCATATTTTTTTATTCTGATAAGAGTGCGGATGCTTTTACAGACATTGTATTGAATTCTTACATGAAAGTTCAGTCTGTGAAAATATGCAGATTTGGGGGGTTTTCTTTGTCGGAAGACAGCAGTTTTCTTTTCGAAAAGTTGGAACAGCGTTTTTTCACTTTCTTTTTTCAAAGTCATAGACACTGTGATGACAATAAACCCATGAAGAAATATATGTCATTTTGTGGTTTTTGTTTTTTTAAGGTTATAAACTTTTAATGAGAAGTGATAACTGATGGCTCTCTCTAAAAATGTAAAATATCTAAGTAAAAAATTAGAGAAAACTTAATAGTATTGTATTAACTATAAAAGAGTCATATTCTGGCAGGATAAGAGGATACTCAAGGAGTTTTATAATTGGTTTGGTGAAATTTGTTGGGATGCAAATATAGAGTCATCCACACTTCTACATTTGTACAATTAATGGCAAGTTTACATGGTTAGTCTCAGTCATTTAATGCCAATGAAACCGGATATAAACACCGGCTGAAAGTTCCAGACAGACTTTACTTTATTTTTACATAGTTTACTAAAGTTAGACTACCTTCAATTCTTTCCGATGAGTTTCCCCATCCTTCAGAAATTAATAAATGAAACTTAAACAGGAAAATGCAAGGCAATATTAAACAAAACAAAACAAATTATTTGTTTAGTATATTCACCCTTTTAAACCATTTTGTTTTTCACAGTTAAGGTTGATAAATCGTTCTTGAGGCATTTCGAGTTAAAAACAAAACACAAAAATGCTGTGCTATTCTTTTTTGAGCTTATGAAAGATTGAAATTGTCATACACTGTAGAACCAGGACACCCCTACAATGCCCCCTGCATGTTAAATAATAGCTTGTAGTTGGTGTCACTTGTCAACAGTATGAAGGCGTTAGTTGCTTTAAAGATAAGGTGGCTGTAAAATGCTGTAAAAAGAAGAACTTGTGAAAACGTGGAATAAACCATGAAGCTGGCATGACATGCTGCAAATAATTGATACATTAGCTTCCTTCTTTTTTGTACAATGTAGAAAATGCACATAAGTCTTCAGACACTGTTGCTATGGAGACAGGGTTTTCTAATTATTTTTGTCCCTATACAATCAAGCATTTGATGTTGCCTAGTGCGATAGAATCAATGGCAAAAACTGCTATCAAATCAAAAAAGCATGAAAGTTCATTTTTTTTGCAGCATGTTTGAACCTCCTACTCTCATCTTATTATAAAATCTAGAAGCAACAATTCCCTTGTAGGATATTTTTTGTTCACGAAGAAACTGTTCTGGAGGAGTTTTGAAGGAGTGTGGCTTACTCCATGTTTTCTTACATGATTGTTCTGGTCCTTTTTTAGCATTCGGCTGATACGATTCCTGTGTGTCGAGATTTTAAATCTGGAAGCTGTAAGAGGCCCAACTGCCGATATGCACATGTGATGGAAGGTAAGACCAGTTAACAAAAAATAATAACTCCACTAATTTTATCTTATCATCAAATCTGAATGATGTAATCTTCATGTCAATTTGAGGACCTGTGTTTCTGTGCCTGCATATGACTGTTTTTCTCTACTTGGCCATACGGAAGATAAACCAAAGATCTGTTATTTTAGTTGAGAGTTCTTAGCATAAGATGAAGAAAACAAATACTGGCTATGTATAAACCATGGCAACCCACTTATAAGTTTCGAAAATCTTATGTTCATTTAAATTTGTCCAGGCATTTATTGTGTGTTTGTACGAGAGAAATTCAAGAGCCATTAGTTTTACTGGAGACGGGCACCAGCTTTCTATTAATTGCAAATGTCTAATAATGGGATATTTTACAACAAATATATTAATTCAACACAAGTTGATCATGTGCAAACTTTTTGAAATGTCTGAGTAGGAAGTTTAGCCAAAGAACCAAGCTTCTGGACAATATCAAAAGGGTGGTGGAAGGAAACGTGAGAAGGAGTGGGACAGACAATTCAACCAATAAACCCAAACTCCAAATTTCCAAAAAGAAAAAAGCATATAGTTATAAATGAAAAAGAGGATGCAAGATAGGGAAAAAAGATTACAAATCAAGTTCAACTTATTGAATACTTTGTACATCATTTTGCAAAACTGTTTTGATAACAACAGATGCATATTCCTCCCCTTATGAGTAAAGAAATCTCCCTAGGTGTTAAGGAACCAAGTCTAACATATTATAAGCAGGTAAAATATGTAACTCCCCAGATGCCATAAGCAGTGCACTTCAACAAGTGATTGTTTTAAATACAGTTACTTACTATCAGAAAGTTTGTGAAATCCCCCTGCTGGACAGTTTTTATTAAGAAAGTAGATTGGTTTGAAATATGAAGAGACCTTGAAGAGTGAGAAGCAAAGTTCTGATCATTAGTTGTTTTTGCAGGAGCAGGTTCACCAGTACTAATTGCCATGTAATGTACACTGTTTGTATTCAGTTTCTTTCTGATGTTTGCTCTGCTCATAGGTTATTCAGCAGCTCCATTCTGGCAAAGAAATTTGTAGAATTGAGCATTAAGAACACATTAAGGAAGTATGAAGTTGTTACTGAGTTGTTAGAACCACATATCTTGACAGACTAGTTTATTTATTGTACAGTGTTACCTGAGAACATCTTCTGTACACTTGAATTATCTCTAGTGTTTTACCATACAATTAACAGACGTTAACATTGTTTGTCTTACTCTTAATCCCTTCCCTTAACCATGCCTCGCCTTCCAGACTACGTAGAAATCATTGACGGCAAGGTAACGCTATGCCGGTACGCTGCTCAGAGCCGGTGTACACGGCCCAAGTGTAAATTCTATCATCCGCCAACCTCTGCCTCACTGGCAGTCATGACACCCGTCCCTATAGCGGCACTACCATCGCCTGTCGTCACCTCAATCTGATATTCTATTGAGCTTCCACACAATCATACAAAAACAAGAGCAAATTTTATATTTGCCTCTCCCGCCGTCGTGGATCATTCCAAAGAATCTTTTAAATGTTTGAAATTGTTGAACAAGTGTCTAACATGATTTTTGGTTTTTGTTTTATATTTCTATATTATTATTAAACTGAATTTTAAATGTTACAAAATAATAATAATAATAATAATATTAATATTGGTGCCGTTTTTGTAAAAGGCGGACACCAGTAAATTAGTTGTTTTTACTTTAGAGTAACTTTATAGGTCTAATGAACTTTGAACTTTGAACTACTAACTTTAACTGACTTGAGTTATAACTCTAAGTGCAATGTGTTGTGTAAATGGTAATAAGACCAAACAAACAAGTGTATGGTTTAGAGGCTGTGCCAGCAATTTACTCCTGTGAGGGCACGATTACACAATTTTAAAATGAAAATACTGCCAGACAGTTGACAAGATTATTTAAACAGTGAAAACACTTGGATGTTGAAAAAATACCACACTGTGTGAAAGCCAGTGTGTTTTCGAAACACCAGTGTTAAACATACACCAATGTGCTTATAATAAATGCCAGTGCTACAGCACCAAGTTTAACAAATGCTTTTATTCTAGTAACCAAAGTGGTTTCTTTTACACCATAAGTGTTAAAAGTACACCAACCTAAGCAAACATCATTATAAAAAGAACACGGCTCTGTTGACATAATATCACTGTGAAATTTATGCCAGTGTTTAAAAAATGGTGGTTTGAAATACACTGGTGTTGCATGATGGTGTTTACAAAGCACATAGGTGTAAGTAAACGTTTGAAAGATCAGTTGTTAAAAAAAAGGTGAATTGTGTAAAGAAGACAAGATTAATGAGGGTGAAGTGTTAATAACTACTGGCACGTCAAACGTGTGTGTAAATTATTTCACTTTTTGTCCGAGATTTTACAAAAACCCTTTGAAGGAGGGGCCTTATAAATTGTTCACACTGGCAGCTGACAAAAAACAGCCTTTGAGGCTAATTTCTTTTCTTTTCTTCTTTTTTTGACGTTTTCAACCCAAAAATATAACTTTAAAAAAATATATACTACATACTACCAATAAGATAATTGATTGCTAAAAAAAACTGCAAGTTTAAAGAAAGAAGGGAAAAACTGCTGAAAAAAAAATGCTAGCATTAAACTCTGCTTAATTTTAATTTATTTCAATGAGAGCAGTGTTCATTGGCTGATGAGCTTTACTGCAATGATTTGATTGGCCTTTGCAAAAGACTCAGTGCTTGTGCTTGTGATTGGCCGATGGACTTTAATCATTATCATTTCTGGTGAAAGGAATGCACCTTGTTTGTCACTGCTTTTATTGGTCAAACTGTTAAAGTCTACCTGTTTCGAAACCCCCTGGAGAATTTGTATAATCATGCCTTTGAATTTGTTGGTCTTCTTTTGATCAAAAAACAAAATGTAAGATCCTATGGTTTGGTTGATGATCAAATGATGGATGCATGGAAAGTACACACTTGAGGGTTATTTAAGTTGTAATGTAGCTTTCCTTCTAAGAAAATGAAGTTTTGTGCAACCTGATATGTTTCAAAAAGATAAAAACATTGGAGAAAGCTTGGATAATGGTTTCTGGGGGTTTTTAAGACCTGACCTAAGTTGAAGTATGTTGGGGAAACCATGATGACTTATATTAAACCAATAGAATGTTGATTTGTTTCTGCCAAAACACTGTGTGCTTGCAGTCATGATGCACTCCATGGCTAAGTTAACATCACTGAGGTATTAAGAATGACCATGGTGTCGGGTTTTGTGCTTTGTGGTATGTAGGCAGCTTTTATCAAACAAGCCTGTTTGGAGCAGAGTGTTACACATTGTGTTATTTTGAGGAGCTTTGTTTTGTTTTATGTTGCAGTTGTTAACATTCTTTGCTCCCTTGTAATCCCACTCCCAACAGAGCAAGTAGAGATCGTTGAGGGTAAAGTGACGATGTGTCGTGATGCCGTCAAGGGCAAATGTGCACGAGCCAATTGCAAATACTACCACAACGCCACCTCTGCATCCAACACCAATGCTAGTACCACCGTTGCTGCTCGTGCCACAACGCTGGCCGCTTCATGTTCCAATCTGGCTGCTGCAACCATGGCTGCTCAATAAAGCAAGGGGAAATAGTTGAATCAGCTGAATCTCTCTGCCTGCCTGCCATGCCTGTTTGCCTGCACCCCATTTTTTATTCCTCCCTTCTCTCTTTTTTTTCCGCTGGCGCTACGCCCCACCCAGCTAGCCCAGCAAATCATATGTGTGGTGATTTTTAATTATTACTTTTTTTTAGTTCACTTCTATTCTATCTGTTTTGCTGTCCTAGTTGTCATTTAAACTGAGAGCATATTTCTTTTATTTCAATGAGTATTTTGGATTATTACTGAGTTATGGCAGGGGTGCTTTTTTTCTTCTCCTTTTTTTTCCTGGGATTCATTGAGACCTAGCTGTTGTGCACCACAGAAGACCACAACATACACTTATTAATGCACACTCATACATGAATGAAATAGAGGGCGCTATTTAGATTCTTGTTTGTAGGGCTGCATGAATGCAGAATTTAGTATCCGGAATAATCCACACAGTTCAGATGCATAGATTTTGTATTGCATGCACATGTATAATTTTTCTATTATACTATTGAGATTTAAATATTAATGCAAGTTCTTGTATCCGTAATCACCCCCGAATTTGTTACAAAAGTGCCAAAAGTGTGAAGTCAACAATTTTTACTTGAACCATGACAAATAATATGTATATATATATAATGATTGAATAAATTGGCTTTTTTTTTCCACTCTTTATTTTTTGTGAAGCTGTAAACAAAATTCACAGGCATAATCAAGAATCTACTAGCCATGAAAGTTTACTCGCAGGCAAAGAATTATAACAGAATTACTCTCAACTTTTGACGGTGCTTGCTTTTTTTCTATTCAAACTGAAATACAACTATTTTTATATCAATACGTTTACGCAAAATCCCATGAATAGGAACACAAGTCTGTATATTGTGTATGTGTTTTTAATGTAGATTTCCAACACAATCTCTTCACTTTTCTTATTATATCTTTCAACCTTTTGATTAAGACATCTGAACTTTGTGGATAATTTAAAGGAAAGTCCCTATTGTTCCCTTCTGAAATCCCAAACTGACTTTTAATTTTGGAACCTTAACATTTGTTGTAAATTTTTGGCAGTTTAGGGGGGGGGGGGGGTGATGGGGTGCAGCTAATCGGAAAATGCTGAACAAGGAATTCTACATTAGGTCATAAATGGTTGACTTTGAAAATCTCAGTTTGAGACTTGAAATATTGTTTTTCTCATAATATGCTTGTTGCATAATCTTTTATTTTTTTGTTTTTCTTCTTTTATTGAATTGACTATAACTCCAACAAAATGTGCCAAGAGTTTGCTAGGAACAGCAACAAATTGTTGTGTTCTTGCCACAAAGTCATAGTTGTCATAAAGCCAAAACATTGTTCTACTTCTCAGCTAATTTTCATCACAGCATTATGATTTGATCCTTATCGATAGGAAGCCAAACAACTGACATCATGTTTGATTTGAAAAGTGCTGGTTTTATGAAATACTGGTTCTCACCTTACTTCTAACCAGAGACAAAATGAAAATTACACTTTTTAAGCAAAATCCTTCATTCATTTTTTCCAGGTTTTTTTTCTTCATAGAAAAAAAAGATTTGTGAAGAACCAAGCTGCCAAAGATGCTATAGGTGTCAATGAAGCATCAAAATGACACTATCATAGTTGTCAAATTCCACGTTATCCTGTATAATGGTGGCAGTCTTGACAAACATGATGTGAAAATTTGGTCCTCTAGTATGGGTTGAGATAATAAATGCTTCTGTCTGCTCTTTTTCTTCAGGGCTGAAATATTTGAAGCGGATTTGTTTGTTACTAAAGAAGGGGTTTTGGTTATGGGGTTATGAATGCATTTATACACTAGTGGTTGTTTTTTTTAATATTCATATGTCGCTGCTTTTGCTCTGAATGATGTATTATGCTCATTTTGCTTGAAAGCATGCCATAATTACCCCGCTCTATGCGTTGTCTGCACTAATGTGTGTCACATGATCTAACTCATGAGGGTGCTCTACCGACGTTTTCTTTCATACCACTGCAATTCATTTTGTTCACACATGCAGAGGTTATGTTTCGTCTTGGGTCATTGGACATGCTAGATTTCAGACCTGACATTTCTTGCCCTAGAAACAACTCCATCAACAAGCTCATTATGATGATATATCTCAGCTATTGAACTTATATAGCACCCTCTTGTGAGTCTCAGTTTGTGACAAACATTAGCTCCCATAATTTTTATTGGCTTGCTGCTTGTAGGCCACCCATTAAAACATCAGATTCATGCAAGTTTAAACAAAATGTTTTGCCAGAAACAAACATGAGAAATATATTTAACTTTTCTTTGTAGGGCAGCAGAGCAGATCATCGCTACTGATAACAATTCTGCAATAATTTGATTTTTGTTATTCTGTTCTGTTGTTGCATTCTTAAATGCCGTGCCAAATGCTTTTACTTTTTTGTATAAATTATTGGGTGGTCCTGTAACATGAAGCGATACCCTGAGAAAAAAAAGAAAAAAATGAAAGAGAAATTGAACTAGCTGCATTGCAAGGGATCTGTTCATTGTATTATGATTAATGATTTAAAGGAAGATTTGAGACAGGATTTAAAGGAAGCAGTTCAGTTCTTAATGTGTTGTGGATGAACAACTCTGGTTGAGATAGAATCGATCTTTATCATGTTAAAACCGCTGCTTGAAGCTTGTCTGGCAAGTATGCTCGACAGAAAATGCTATGAATTTTAAGAAATAATGGAGCGACGCTCCCTAAAAAAAAAGGAAATGGCAAATCTCTGTCTAATTCTCTCAGATTGAGATGTGTATACTCATCTCAATTGATAGTCATTTGTAGTTATAACACAATTATGTGTTTATTCATACTTATATATGTACTTACAAATAAGAAACTTTTTTGTATATAACGTGTGAGGTAAGGATATTTTTAGACAATTATCTTATCGGGTTTTTGTCAGTTTTCTTGGATCTAGATCTTAAGATCCGTCCTATTATGACTGATTTTAGCAACGTAGTGTCTTTGAACATCTTGGTGCCATTCTTTTTTGTTTTTCAAGTCAAAAAAGGAAACGAAAGTGTGTGCCATTGTTTTTTCAATTTTAGACAATTTGTAAACGTTTCAAAGTAAATAGTTGTGGTATAATTCTAATGAATCAGTATAAGATAAAAATAAGAATATTAATAATGATACAGGGTGGAGATGGACTGGACTCTTTTGCCAAAGTGTTGTAAGATATAACAAAAAAGCAACAACGTGTTTTGAAATGAAGATTACTTAAACAAGTGTGTGTTTCATCATTTTCTTTGTTTTTTGTAATATCACACACTTCATAGCCAAGATGGCGTTATGACAAAAAAACGCCTCTCAGCTGTTAAAAAAAACAAAAAAAAATTTAAAAACCAAAAAAAGTATAAAAAAAGTAAATAAATAAATAAATAAATAAATACCAGGGTTTCCGCGTTTCCTCCAATTTGTGAAAAACTCGGACATTTCACCAAAGATATACACTGGATTTTTTGTATAATGTCCATGTATAGTATTAATGCTAGAGCCTTCAAGAGTTGCTGCACTGAACAGTTAAATAAAAGAAAAGTCGCAACTATATTTAGCAGTGCCTGTATCGTATATGAACACATTGAATCATATGAAACGCTCGCAGAATGAAGGCAGAGAAAGAAGCATTTAGTATTAAAGTGTTAGATGTGGTGAATTGTAGCTGCTTATTACCATCCACTGGTTTTTAAAACGGTGAGTGGTAAAAACAATCAATGGCGTAGTTTGTAAGCGTAGGCTTGTTTGTGACAAGCTAAACAAAAAATAACAGAAAATGTTTTAAAATGCAGTAAATGTTTTGTGATAAAAGTGTCAATCGAACCCTTATAACTTGTGACAATAGTAAGAACAAAATTAACAAAAAAAATTATATCTTGTAAGCAACTTGACTGCAAATAAGAAATGTTCTGGATCAGAAATTTGAAGACATGAAAAGTTGGTTTTGTCAAGATAGCCTTGTTGAAGTATATCAAGGGCTGTCTAGATGAAGACTCTCTAGTATAGACCTGTATCATGTCATACCTTTCTTGTATTTCTACCATTAAATTCATGTAACACATACTGAGGCTTGAAGGAAAAATTCATCTGGTTCCCTCTTTGTAAAACATGGGTATTGATATTGAATTGTTTGGATACTAGAACGTGATAAACTTGGCAGCAGCAAGATACAGGTCTGTTACGATTGAATGAAGCACACTTAATTAAAATGCAGCTTCTTTTCCCCTTTGGCAACAAAAACAAAACATGTGCTGGTCACAACCTCAAGTGGATATTCTCCATCCCCAGCTTTTTTGGTCATTTATGCTACCGCGCTAAGATTTCTGAAATGCTGCTGTGCTTTTTGCTTTATATATTGATGAGGTTTCAACCCAGATGGGTTGGAGTAGTGATTCACACAAAAATTCTGGTTTACCACTGAAATAATAACAACCTACCCCAAATTCTGAAAAATCGTTTGATTATAAAATATAAAAAAGGGAATTATGTTTATGATCCAACAAAAACTTGCTGAGTCATGATGAATGTGTGTGTAAATACATGGAAAGTGGAACTAAGTTCTTATTAATTGGGCTACTCCAATATTAAATGGTAAATGGTGATTCAAAGACAAGCCCCCAGACGGAAACGGGGTTTCTAATTAGCATCAGAAAAAAACAAAAACATTTTTAGAAGAGGAAACTGAATTTCTAAAGAGTATTACAATTGTGAATAATTATTTCTAAAACTGTGCATGTGATTTTGTGGCTTTTTATGAACATTTTAAAATGTCTGAACAACTCTTAGCAATCAGTAGAAAAATAGTGAAATTACGCAAAGAACCATTTCACAAGATTGTACATAGCTTATATCACCATTATAAAGATGGTGCCATCAATTCCTGTATATTTCACTTCTATTATTTTAAAATTCACAATTTTGTTTTCTGTATGAATGGTTGGTGTTTTTTTTAATTTTTATTGTTCTTATTTAAACGTTCAACATGGACAAATTTAAAAGGTATTGATCTTTTGGGGGGAAAAGGGCGTAAAATGTAAGATTCAAATGAATGTTAAAAATATTAATATGTAAAGTTTCTGTGTTAAACACTAAGAATAAGACCAGACCTTCTGAGCCTAGCTACAGACAACACACAACATTTTAAAACAAAGTTCAATTTGTTTTCTTCTGAATTGGAATATCTTGCCTGGTAATCTTAAAAGGGGAATTTTAAAGAAATGGATTTCAAAGTAAATGCCATTGTCTTGTTTGGAAATATATGAAAGATGAGGAAGACAAGTTAGGGCAGCCTTGAAGCTAGAAACATCTAGATCATTATCTCAAAGGTTTTTATCTGAGGACTAGCTTGTGAAATGGTTCTAAAATTAGAGCTTTTTTGTTGTTGTTTTTATTTTTGTTTTTTTACTCATGACAAGTCATGACTTCTATATTCTATACAGTAGATGTGTTGTACATTACTTATTGAAGTACTACCAACTGTCAAAAGCATATTAACTGAAATGATCAGTTTTCTGAAATATGAAGATTTTTGTCCATAGATGCAGTCTATTTTGAAGTAACATTCTTAATATTGTAAGTTTATATTCTTTTTAGAAAAACAACATTTTTTGAATTACCTGTGTAAATTATTGTTTTCCTGTTTACTTCCATTTGATGATTTTTTCCAGCTTAATGATGATGTGGTTTTACCAAGTCTCTATGTATTGATTGAGGCTTATTTTGATTTTTTTTTTTTTTACATTAGGTTTGATTTGTTTTGATTTTTTTAGACAATTTTAATTTTGAATTTGTTTTTGTTTGTTGGTAGTCATAAAATGTATAAGTTTTGATGTTTTAAAATAGAGGATTGTCACTAAATGATGGTAGAACAACAAATTTAGTATTTCTGTATTTAGGCACACATCGCTGTGTGGTATTTTCAGATGCATTTCTTGAAGAATTCTATATTCTCATCAACAGAGAAAACCAACTGATAATAAACAATCTGAAAAAGAAGAAATGTGGGAGCTTCTATCTGATTTTGATGTTAAGCATCTGGGAAATTTATGTATAAATATGCAGATTTGTCTGTGTTTGTGGTGGACTTTTGGGATACAATTTCAGGAGGATTATTTGAAAAATGTGACTGAAAATACAACACAAAGAGGTAAAGTAGAAATTAGATAAATAGTGTCATAGAAAAACACTTCACTTGAGTACACTATACGCAGATTGAGTACAAAACATATTCATTGTATAAACAGATTTTAAATTTGTAGGGAAAAGGTTGTTTTTGTTTTGTAAGGGGATTGGGACATTTTCTTGTTTGTTAGTCATTTGAATTATTAGTTACCAGAGTTGAACCCGGTCACATTAACAAGAGTTTAGTTTCATGCTGCCGTTTCTGTAAACAAAGAATGGATTTGTTACACCCCAGCTTGGTTATACTCAAGTTTGGACAGACCTTGCTGTTATAGGGACAGTCACCCAAGTTAGGGCGCGACTGAGTTTTACTGAAAGAAAACATTATATCTTGCCCCAACCCCTTCCCCAGTGTGTGAAATAGCATTGTGGGACAACTAATGAAGGGATGTATGATGGTATTACCAAATAACATATGCAATAATTCATGCTAGAGCAGTTCATCAACTGCACGATTCAAAATCATAGCAGTATTTTAAATTCTTATAAGTTTATAACCAAATTCTAATGCTTACATCCAATGCATTACTATTGCTAGTGGATTGCAATGGCGGCAAAAACAAAACTAAAAAAAGCCCAGCGTCTGATGCTAACATTATGCGCCTTCAATAAAATGACCTCAAAAGATGCTTACTGGTTGGTTAGGCTTTAACCTCTAACAAACAAGTTGTTAAATTCAAGGGAACATTATCAAATGTGTGCTGTGATTGGCCAGCAAAAGCCAAAGCCAAAGGGAATGGGTCTTTCTGGAGCCAATCCTAATAAGCTCTCATGATAAACAATCACAATGTACTCATTCATAGTGCCTGTCATTTTTGAAGCATTGTCTACAGCACACATTTGTTTGAAATCTCCCCTGGATTAGTTTAAACAGTACTATATCTGTATGAAATATCCTCAATGGAAAAACCCACAATGGTCTCAGCTGAAACTGATGAAGAAGGAAAACTCCACTTTACAAGACATTGTTTAAGTAGTTGAAGTAGAGAGTACATCTCCCACTAACTGTCAATGTAGACTTGTTCTTTTAGTAGAATAAAAAGACTGACTTTTGGGTTGGGCCGAGAATGAATTGTAGCTACAGGAATCACACGCGACTGCAGACTTCAAATAAAGAGAAGTCAGAAAAACTTAGAATCAAGCATAAAAAGCCTTAGTAGTGACTGGTGAAAGTGAACAAGATCATTTACGGAAGTTGGAGTTGTGCCCAAGAAAATGGACATTGAAAAACCTGAGTGACAACTCATTCTTGATCTACCAGATGTCCTTCTTTATATTAAAAAAAAGCGCTTACTTATGATTTAACTGAAGCAATGCTTAACAAATAAAAAGTAAAATAATGAGAAAAAAAATGTACAAATTAGTGTAATGAAAACAAGAATTATATATTATAACAAATGTTTAAAGGAATGGAATGGAATGAACTTGCTACAGGAGACGTTAAACGTTTTCTTGCTATGCTGCGTGCATGTCATTAGCTGGAAAGGTGGTGCTTTATACTTTAAATAATAAATCCACAGTGAATGTTTGCCAATAAACAAAAAAAAAAGTTACTAAGAAACGCGCTTTGTCTTTGTTCGTCTATTGCTGTGGCAATCAAAAAAACAGTGCCACAATAAAGACACCCAATAAATATTGGAGTATGGAAACTTGAATAACAGTGTACATCTCATTTTATTTCAGTCTTCCTTATCTTTTGTCCTTTTCTTTGGGAACAAGTTTACAGGTTTGTTAAATCACAAGGGGGTCTACCTTGTAAATAACACTAAAACTAGCTAGTCCAACCGAAAGGTGCATGGTTTAACTAGCTAGTCCAACCGAAAGGTGCATGGTTTAACTAGCTAGTCCAACCGAATACATGGTTTAATAACATGTAGCTAGTCCAACTGGATCAACCCCAAGGATAAGCCTTCCTCATTCCCTATCACGATTAGTTACAATTAAAAAAACAATACAAAACCACTCCTTTCTGGTAGAAAATAATTGTTTTATTATTGTTCATATCTCTGATACAACAAAATAGACCTTATGCATTGACATCATCTCACTACCATCTTTGAGGTAAAAATGATGATGAAACAGTAGAAACACAACAAACTGACCAACCTTCCTTTGACCTCTACATTATTCCAATTAACCATCAAGACAATTTGGTTTTTATTTTTTTTTATTTTTTATTTATTTATTTTTTTTTTTTTTGGGGGGGGTGCTTTTATATTTATATTTTGTATGTATGCATTGGGTCTGTGATGTACCAACATAGTCAAACCATTGGCCTGGGTCTCCCCCCAGTCTTCGAAGCCCACTGAATTCCACATTTTATAGAATTTACCTGCTTGCTATATCACTCACCATGCATATGTAAAACTAGAGTTTGGCTCAACATTTGTCCACGTTTTGGAGACATTTTGACTACTTTCAGGCAAATTTTAAGGCAACAAAATACATTTGCAAAATCAAACCTCGGGAAGTCACCCCAAAAAGTGTCTGTGGCTCATATTTTCCCAACTGCATCGGATCATTGTGAAAATATGTTATTAAATGTTACACAATGGTTTTAGACAATCATAGCGGAAAGTTCCAGTCTGCTGATTTTTAAAGAGATTTACAGTATTAAAATAGAATTATTGAACCATATGCCCCAAAACAAATCATGGTTTATTTAGGCAGGTTTTGTATAGGGTGTTCTTTATATGCCAACTAGGTTTTCTGGACTACCATGTAAATATCCCGGCCAGTGATTGAAACAAGTCAACATTTCGATCAGTAATGCAGGCATGATATTTCTTCCTACTTAATCTGATTTTCAGTTTTTTGGCCCTCAGAAAAATTATTATTAAATATAGCCTGAAAAGTCTTTAAAATCCTATACCATTATGTACATGTATGTCAGCCCTTGTACCAGTACTCATTGTAAACGTCATGGTAATGGCTCCATATTTACTTTGTGCTACCACAAACCTCTCTGCTTTACAAAGCTTGTATTCAAATTCTACTTTGATATTTACACATTTTTACAATGTTAATCTATTTCTAGAATACATGCACACCAGAAGAAGAAAAAAACCCACAAACTTAAACAGCTGCTTTACAAAGTGTACATGTAAAAAAACAAATAATAATAAAATTCTTCAAAGTGTGAAAGCTTGATGATTTCTATTGTGTTTAACATTCAAAAAGGCTACTTTCATGTTCTTGCAAGGTGAAATGTTACTTACACTGTAATCAAAGAACAAGCCCAATTGCATGGCACTGCTCACCGCAGAACTCTTCACTTATGACCCACAGAATCGCGCTTACTGCAGAATTCTGCAATAAGCAGTGCATGAAAATGGGCTAGGCACTGATTCATGGAGAAAATTCAGTGCTTATGTAAGCATATTTTATGGTTTAGCAAGAAATCTTTGACTTTGTTAAGCGTGCATTCTCAGAAAAACCATAGGATACTTTGCTTCTGCAGCAAGTCCACTATCTCTGTGGGCAGTAAATTGGTCATTGTAAGCACACACTGCCAACCTTAGCATCATCATGGAATAGTGTCCTGAATAAAGGTCATGGCTGGTGCCTATGATGCAGCAACTCAAAACAAAGTCATTTGTTATGTAATCTCAGGGAACTATAACATTACACTTACTGCATTTTATAAGGTGGCCTGTTAGATGTACTTTATGTCAACTTTCCAAATCTCACCAATTAGTTTACTTTTGTGCAAGGGTCTTTAAAGAAATTGCAACCCAAATCAGTCAAATGCTTAACATACTACAACAAGCTAAACATGAAATAACTTTAATCTGAGTTCAGTTAAGAAAAAACATGTTCAGGTGATCATGTTTGCCCAAAAGATGATGAAAAGCTGGTTGGAAGTCTTTTAGGCACAGAAATTAGAATTTTGTAAACCTGTACCTTTAAAAAACTAGACTACAGCCAGCACTGATCAAGTCATCCTGTAAGAACCCAACAATGTGCACAAATAAAGCCCTCTTGCTGCATCTCCTATATTCATGAACACAGAGGAAACCCATCCAAGTGTTGGGAGTAATAGGAGGTTGTGGATTCAATACATATAGAGCTCTAGAGTTTTTGCTCCAGGTCTTAGCATTTGGAATGGTCGATTTCACTTGTTGTAAAGCTTAACATTGAGAATATTATTATATATTTACTTGCTGCAGGGTTTAGCATTTGCAGTGGTGGAGATTCGTTTCTGTAGTGGTATTTGGGAGTGCTAAAACCTTCCACATGTAGACTCTTTACCTGCTGCAGGGTTTAGCATTTGAAATGGTGGAAATTCGTTTCTGTAGTCGTATTTGGGAGTGCTAAGACTCTTTACTTGCTGTAGGGTTTAGCATTGGGGTTCTCTCTTTCCTTCTGATACTCCATCTCCATCTTGGCTTGAATCTTCTCCCAGTCCACCTCAACCTAAACAACACAAATTACACATTGCTTGTTAATACACCATTCATTTTGGTAGAAGTCTCGACTTAAAGAACACCACAATTATGCACATGTGGTGACAGGCCTGCGAGAACACATTTTTGCAAGAAGGGACTGTTACAGGCTGCTTTAGGGCCCCATAAGCTTTGGGTCATAGATACTCCGTCGTGCAATATAAACCACTATTTGTTGTGCCACCATTATCTTTTATACAATCAGACTATACACCTCCGTTCAATCCTGCAATGCACACTTACGGAAAATATGTATGAACAATAGTGTCTGTAGGAATGGTGTAGCAGGATATTTATGTTGGATTATGCTGAAAAAAATCACATCCCTTTAAAAGCTAGGTGAGCTATATTGCATGCTCAAGAACTGGTGCATCCTAACCCATTATGCTCTGATTTGACAGAATGAATCTCACACATTTCAACAAGAAACATGGAGTAAACATCTAAAGGAGAGAGTGTGACTCAAGAAGCAGAAAGTCTAACTCTATTCATCATTATGTTGAGCTTATCCCCCAATGGCCCTAGCATCTGAGGTCACACTTCAAGGCTCATGAATAATGCAACACCAGCCTTCAGAACCTGCTAGTTGCCTGCCAGATGTACCTTGGACTTTGCATGCCATTATGCTGTGTGTATACACATACTCATGCATGTAGTATCAGTCTGGTAGTTATGCGTCATTGCATGTATATGTCTATCCAATGAAACCATTGGTTTGTAATAAGTCCAATGCCTGTCTTTATCCTAGGGACCCAGTCTAGTTTTCCATTTGATCAAACACTACCGGCATTTATAATCAGGTGACAGTAAGGTCTGAATCTGTTATGACATTGCTCTATCAGGACTGAAATAACACACACTTTGTAAGCAACTTACCCCGCTAGAGTACTGCAGAAAACGTTTGTTGGTCTCTTTCTTCTCAAAGTTCTCAAGGAACTGTTGACGATGCGCCAGTACCGTGTCCACATGTGTCTTGTGTTTCACTGCAAGTTCTAGCGCTCTGAGGTCAAAGAAATCCATAACATTAATAACCATTGACACTGGGCAATTAACTCATATAGCTGCTTACTGCTAGTTAAGAGACAGCTGTAAGACCCATCCCATTTAACCCGTCCACCTTTCCAAACATTCATGGCATATTCTCACAAACAAAAGGGCTGGAATTAACACAATAGCTGACACTCTACTGACAAAGCGCCATTATGCCCACACAGCTCATAACCTAGCCCTAGTAAAACTCCTCCACCTCATGAACATTCCCTGCCAAATACAATTCAGGGCACCATGGTTAGATGTTGGAATGTCTTTTTTATTTCTTCATTTTCTTAACAAAACTAATTCAGTTTTTAAAACGTTGTGCACTTTGGCTGTGTGTGTCGTTGGAGCAAGTGATTACATGGAACAACATTTTGAAAGACACGGGAGTGGGCGCCCGCTGAAGACGTATATGAAGTGTCCTTTTGTTTTTGAGCAGTTGATGTGACAACACGTGTGTGGGAAAAGTTCAACAGCAGTGGACATATTGACTTTCTTGGAAAGTACACCGTGTAGCCTGCACCATGCATGCATTCACAGTGTCACATTTCATTGATTCGCTATTGACAGGGACAAAAGGAGCTGGAATTAAAAGTTAAAATCACTCTTTACTGGGGATTATGGGATTACAGTGTAATACCCATTTCCAGACCCTCTTTATTTTGTCTGACAAACCAGGACTATGAGAGGTTGATAGGCTGCCATGATTGTTTACCATGGTTCTCAGCACCGAGGTAGGTAAGTGCAAGAGGGCAGATTGTTTAGTCAGGGTTTTATTTTGACACCAATATCCCCCCCCTAAATTGTTGGGTTGACATTCTATACACTAATACAGTAGGTGGTACACATTCATGACAAAGTTTCACCTTTAGACTGTGCAAGTCTCGCGCTCATTCGAACTTCCAGGACCATAGTGGTCCCAACCATATGGAGTTTTACATGGGCGATATTTTGTTTCGTCAATTATTTTAGTTTAACGTAGTTTATGACTAAGAAAATTATATATGTTGTTGGGAATGTATTACTTAGTGATAAAAAATATGAAAGTAAAATCAATTCAACAATATAACAAAGAAAACACGAGAATTAAACTTGACCTCAGCTTCCGGTTACTGCACAAAATTAAGAATTTTGCCAACAATAACTGATCAACCATTGATAATACACCACCTACCTGTCCCAGTTATAGAGTCCTACATTCATCAGGATAGCTCTAAATATAAGTCCTGCCTGTAGAAGGATTCCTTCAGCATCTTGTAAGTTACCACAGAATAGTGCCATCTCTGCATTACGTACATCTTTTAGGGGTAGCTCCTTAATGGATAGGATGTACTGTACTTTATCAGCCTGTAGAGACACAAGGAATGGAGTACACACTACTTGTAAAAGCACTGTGCAGAAACTTCACTCAGCTCTCCTGTTCGCTCCTTTGGGGACTCAACCCAGTCTAATGCCCCATCCACCATAGTCACTGCCTAGGGACTACATCCTTGTGGAAGAATACATGTGTCTCCACTCCATCATCGAGCCAGGGCATAACATCCCACATAAAACCCATCTACAGCATCTACAGCAATTCTTATGGCGGCAACTTCTTTCAAATTTTGTAACAGGATTTTAAGGTGTCAGCCTTTTTTTGGACCTGCAGTCAAGGCTGTGATTTGTCGGTGCATTCAGGTCAATTGGTCAATCACACGTGTGCACAAACATGGGTGTCAGCGAGTTATCTGAGAACTGTGTTAAATGTGTGCTTACCATTCAATGAATAAAATGAGTTATAATAATAACAATATTAATAATACCAAACATTTCTAAAGCGCAAAAACAAAAGGTCACTATGCGCTGTACAAAATTAATAGATAAACCAGAAACAAGAATAAAAGAGCAAAAAATCGCCAATAGTCCAGCCAAAGGCAAGGAAAACGCCACTAAAAATAAAATGCAAGTAATCTACAGACAAGATAGTTGACCCTCTAAAAAGAAGAACATTTATTGAGATTAGGGCCTGACCCAGATGTGGTATCAGCTATGGTAGGCTTTATTAAGCTATTTAATGGAACTTTACTGAAATCAGATTAAAATGGAACAAAATATCATGCCTGACTCTTCCAAGATTGGTAATGGCTTGCAGTACTGTGTCCAACAAAGTCAGGTAAAGCCCATGGGATGGATAATTAGAGGATTTAGTTGTAGTTAGGGTGTAAACGATTTGATACTTACAGCATCTATGGCTGCATATGCTACTTCTACAGTATTGAGTTCCTTAGCATAAGAGCCCATAGCAGCAAGGCACGCCCACAGAGCTTGGTCCTGTGACAAATACATTATACAATCATAAACTGACAGACTGCAAATGTAAAACATAAGTTAAAACATGAACTTAATACTACTTTGTGTGGAAAGGTACCACAAAGATATATACTGTGGCTTTGATGTCGGCTGGGCCAGATGCTTCAAGGAGACAATGGAGGATTTGCTTTCATGCCCCTGATCATTGCCTTGGTGTCCTTTAAAATGTTCCAGTAATAATTGAAATTACTTCGAAGAGGTGCACTCTACTATACTCAAAAGTCAGGCATGTTCTAGGCACAAAAGAACGTTCCCGTGGGCACACACCAGCAATCCATAGGACCGCTACAACGTTCCCCTTGACCGCATAATTGTGCCGAAGTACAAAGGAATCCTACACGAGTGATATGACAACAGTATTTGGAACGAATGTTCCGGCGGCACACTGGAATACTTATCCAATCCAATTAGAGCATTCCTACCATGGCAACTTTTGAGACACTCCCCAAGCAAAAACTGCCTTGCCCTTATAGAAGAATAAAGTATAAGGTATGTGTCTGGTCCATATAGAGTGATTGCATTAAAAGCCTGTTCTGTAATTGGAGTAGGCATCCTTGAGTACGACACTTGACCATAATCAGGGTTCTCCCCATGCACAAGCTAGTGTATCAGGCCAATATGCGCGAATTGCGTGCTGATAAGCGCAAATTTAGGCCGATTTCACAAAAAACCTCAGAAGAAAACCATATAAAATGCTCCAGATTGCACAGTAGGGCTTTTAAAACCAAGATAAACACCGAGTAGAAAAACATTCCGAAGACCTTGTTTCAATTCAGCAAACATCCAAATATTTGAGCTCAGAATGCCCCCCAGTTTTGAAACATCCTAGGGAGAACACTGATAATTGCTTTTTCCTTCAAATGAAATGTAATATCATCCCATGTGTTTAGGTATTAAATAAAACAAATCAATTTGTTCTACTCTCACCTTGACAAATCTGCAAAGCCTTACAGCATCTTCCCATCTACCACTGTTAACTAGATCATGAAGCATAGCGGGGTATGGTGAGATACCTGTGCTAACGAGGGCGCCGTCTGCTCTGCGTATCGTGATGTGGTTACCCAAAAAGTCTACAATCTGTGGATTCTTGCCAAACTCACTGTTGGGAAAGAAAAGTTAATTTTAGTTTCATCATTAAAGGAGGGTTGTGGTAACAATGTGGAGACAGCTCTCATGAGTTGTGTTGGATTAAACATGGAGCAGGTTTTGTGTAACATCTTGCTGATTTGAACAGTATGCTATGATAATCTTTGTGGGAAATCTTAGACTTACCGTTCTTATCCACCAATAGTTCTAGAGAATCGACAAGGCTCATATTAAAGGTACTTACATGGTACAAACCTCCACCATCAGGTAAGACAAATTTAAATCTTGAAAAGATGGGCAATTCTTATGGTGTACATGGGCTGACCTACATTACATAATAGTATAGGCTTTAACAAGCACACATCTTGCTGGTCCTTGCTCTTTGGTTGCACACATGTAGTAAAATGTAACGGTATAAATAGTACAAATGTATAAATAGTATAAATGGTACTGCAAACCACCATTAATATCAATCTTACTGATTTTCTGAAGGCAATAAATCAGAAATCAGATTGAAATAAGAGGGAATATCATGAATGTACCATGCTTATTTTCAAAGTGTCTTCTTTTAAAGTGTTGCCTTTATTAGTGTGTACCTGGCATCTTTGACCATGATGGTAAGTGGTAGTAAATCTCTGTCTACATAGGCAGCACTGGGGTAGAACCACACTGTCAACTTGCTATCCTGTAGAGCTGCTAGCATGTTAGTGCCGTCATTAACAGCCAAGCTTGATATCATATTACCTGAAACAATAACAACAATTGTTTAAAGAGAATGAAACAGAACAGATATGCCTTGCAGAGGTGTCAGTGGATCACTCAACCCCCATGCTAAAGTGCAGGCATTGTCTCAAGCAGCTGCCCCATACCAAAGGGCAGACAGTATCTCAAGCAGCTGCCCCATACCAAAGGGCAGACAGTATCTCAAGCAGCTGTCCCATACCAAAGGGCAGACAGTATCTCAAGCAGCTGCCCCATACCAAAGGGTAGAGAGTGTCTGAACCAGCTGCCTACCTGGGCCCAATTTAGAGCTATTAAGCAGTAAGTATTGCTCTGCAGACTAGTCATACATTGTAAACTGTATATGGTATAATATACAAAATGTTGGATGCATGTGAGTGCATTGTTGAGAACACAATCACGGGGTGAAATCTGGACTGGAAAAGCAAGATTTCACCAAGTGATTATATTCTGCGACAATGCACAAACGAAATGCTTGCAATATTTGTTTTATATAACTCACAGACAGATCCTTGTCATTTGATACTTTTTTTACAATAAACATAAAATTGACACGGAAACTTGTCCACCCAACACTCTGAAAATTATTTTAAAAACCTTCCAAACATCCTGGATGACTCTATGTAGCAACAACCTTGTCCACCGTGACCATGCCCTTGCCTCGTTTGGACAAACAGGCGGGGAACAATTATTTTGGAAGCGTCCTATAATTATCCATATAGGACTCCTATATTAAATTTTGAAGTGCGGCTGTAGTATACATGGCAAAATAAAGGATAACACATGACACGTGTTCCACCAATCAAATGACAAGGGTCTGTGTGTGATGTATAAAATAGCTGATCACCTATTTCTGTAAAACAGCAGTTTTTTCTGCGATTACCAATTGAATGTGCTGAACCTATGGCCACCCTATTCTTTCATGAGGAGGTTAATTTTGACTCACCTAATTTGACAATCTTGGGTGCTTTGCCGACATTGCGAACTGTACTCAGATATAAATCCCGGTTCTTATCAACGATAGCAATGTGCCTCTCACTAGCTGGTCCACATTGGTCTAAACAAATCTCAACGATCTCCAGCTATATAAAGGAATAAATACAATGTCAGTTATCTTCAAGGATGTTTGCCGTACTACCTTATCCATATACCATGTCAAAGTTTGTAATTGATAAATAATGAATCAGCTGAAAATATACTGTCACTATCCACTTTATTTATTTTTTTTAAAACTTATTTCATTTAAAATAATACTTTTTGGGAACGCCCACAAAAACATGTTCATGATGTGACGTCACTGGTGGAACAAGGAACGTAACCAAAACGTCTCAATTTCATTGCTACCAAACAGACAGGTACTGTTGTGGTAGCACAAGCATTTCTTTGTAACATTTCTTGTTCCACCAGTGACGTCCCATGTAATACATCATGAGCCAGGCTTGGGTTCTTTTGGCATTCCCAGAAAGCATTATTTTAAATGAAATACATTGGAAGAAATATACAAATAACAAACTTTGACATGGCATAACTGTCATGGCAGTATGGCAAACATCATATAAACTCTGGATAGAGGATGGGAGAGCAACGGCATGTAACTGCACAACAAAATAATATTTTAGTGGGGTTAAAAAAACCAACGTAAATTTCCTTGGTGTTAACTTAACATTTACATCTCAAACATTCTTACTTATGCATTGAATAATTTGAGATGAAGCCATAAGTTGTTGGTTTGCAAACCAGATGTGTTGTATATACACACAAAGCTGAATTAATGGGTTTTGAGTCAACCTTGGCTACTGCATGTACAAATCACTCAGCCAACCTGTAAATGGTTAACCAGCCACACAGTCACACTTTATTTCCTGTAATCCATGGCCCATTTTGAGGGCGGGTGGAAAATAAGTTGAGGAAAAAGAAAGTCTAAGCTTGCCTGCACTTAAGACCACCATTAAATGACACCATCACCTATACTGCACCAGGGATGTCAAAGATCAGGCCTGAGACTTCACCAAGGTATAAGAGGTAATTGCTGCTATGCCCCTGATCATTGCCTTGGTGCCCTTTGAAATGTTCCCATAGAAATTTAACTTTCCCTCATGGAGGTGCCCTTTACTAAGGAAGCAATGCTTCGCCCTTACCAGAATGAAGTAGCAGGCCTGATAAATAACATGTCTTGCAAATTATGCATGTATTTCAAGCAGCTTGTGTGTGTATGGTAGGAACCAGTCATATGCAATCTACATTTCCTGTTCATTTGACCACCAAAGTGGCACTCAGACTAACTGCATGATGGAAATACCTTATGAGCTAACGGCTTGCTGTCTACTTGCCGACTAGTAGCAGCATCAAATAGATGTACCAGCTTCTCATCAGTCTTGTCCCTGACAGCCACTGTGTCATTACTCACACATAATGACTGGGCACTCAGTGTGTCTGAGTGCATTCCGGCAAACTTGGGTGATGACAAGAGACGACCCTACAAGTAGGCAGAGGTTCAGAGAAACATCATCATCTTTGTTAGGTGAATGACGAATTATCATGAATTATAAATTCAGCTATCATTGCATTGCTTGTGAGCAGGTTGGTAAAATTAAAGATGCATAACTGGAAATGATTGCAAAACTTATTCAAAATGTTTAATCTCAAACCACTTTGTTTTTAATAAACACCTGTGCCCATTTTCCTGTTAAATACTACAATGTGTACAAAAAGTGTTCCCAAAACATAAGCTTTTTTATATTTTGATATGCCAAATCATGCGTACCAAGAGCACACAACCCATGCAAAACATCAAACCAGTTTTCAGTGTTTTCTTCAAACCATCTTAATTGATGACAATTTTACCGGTTGGTTGGATGGTGTGTTTATAGAGAATTGGAATTAGTCAGCTCTTCCAAAATAAAGTCATGAATCACAACTTAACTTTATACTGTTTGATACTAAATGGCCAGCTAGAGTTGAAAATACCAAAACCTAATATTGTACTTGTCCCTACTTTCTGACTGTCTGCTTAAACCCAGGTATGTACATGAGTGCATTAACTTACCTCATATGTATAAAGATGAATTCCAGCACTGTCTACGATAGCAAAATGCCTGCAATGATATTATCAGATAATTTAATACAGGGTTAATATTATGAAAATCCATACTCATCAGGGATCAATTTTTTGCAAAAATATCCACAAGACAGCTGCAGCCGATTTCAAGAAGGTAGTGCGTAACTTGCGCCATGTCGTAAAGTTCACTACGTAAATGTTGCGCAGCTGCGCCCCTTCCTTAAGTTGCATTTCATAAAATGTGGTGCTCGCGTTCGGCAATTAACATCAACACCATTTGTACGACACTTATGTGACTTGCGCAACCGAAATCGAGTGCGTAAGTTACGCAATTTTTGTGGCGTATATTTCAGACTTACGCCACTTTCAGACGTGGCGTAACTTTCGTGAAATTGGCTGCAGGGCTTGTAGCTCAAAATGTTAACTGGACCAGAATCAAAATGAGGAAAAAAATATCTTCACAGTTTAAAAATACAATAAACTTTTTTTATTTGAACAAACACTAACAGAAGATTTACCTTATTTGTCTTTAGAATTGAAAAACATTTATCAGACTCAAACTCAACATTTGAACATTCTTTTTTATACTGTAATAAAAGATAATACACAGTGAGGTATTATTATTATTCAATTAATAAAACACAAGATTGCCGGACTTGTGTGGTTGTCAGTTTAGCGGCCAAATGCTAAAATCACTGGCCACGCGGTCCAGTGTAAATTTCGAGCCCTCCTCAGTGTGGTGTGGTACTACTTAAACAAGTTAGATGGGACAAATTTTTTTGACAGCTCTTGAAAAACTCTGATGGGAAAGCTGAAGTTTATTGGCTGGGATAATGTCTCGGTAGTGTTTACTTAAGAAAGAAATCTGTCAACGAATCCTCAAATTGAATACATCCCTAGAGATTATCTACAGTAACAGTCCAAAATGTTGTAAAATACAATACTTTAATAATGATGAGAGTGGCTACAAAAAGAACAACTCCAGATACATTGTAAATAACGAACAAAAATGAAACAAAATGAAAACAGAATTATGATTTGAGTTTAGGTTTAAACTCAAGAGGTACAGTACATGTAGTATTAAGAGTTATTGAGTTCCAGCATGTTGTGTCAAGCTCAGAAAATACAATTGACAAAACAAAGGGGGGGGAAATTGGACTTACTTCTCAGCTTGGATAATCAAAGTAACTGTGCCTTCCTTCAAGTCAAAGATCATCGGTGTGTTCCAGTTTTTAGTGCTAGGTTAAAATAAAAATTTGTTCAACAGTTCAAAAGAGAAAGGTTACAAGCATTGTCTCTTTCTGCTTATTTATTTTAACTTAGCTTTGCCCAACTTGGAGAAATTTGTCAATCAGGAAATATTTGTTTATCAAGATTTCAACCCAACAAAGCCAACCCAAAACTTTGTACTGATTGAGTCAGCAGTCAGATTTTATGCATTGTTGGAAATCAATGTGATACAAGGCTCAACTTCCATCCTTCAAAAGAAATTGCAGCTTAACATATTGCAAATATTGTGAGGGTTCAGTCACAACCAAAGTTGAGTGCATGGTAATTTAATTGGTAACTCATTTTTGCTAAGCAAGGTTTGAGTGAGAATTAGGTCCAGTGTCACTCTTGAAGCACTTAACCTCCCCTCAATCACTTCCCACAAAAATATCATCCCCTTACCTATAGACATAACATTGTGAGGATGTAGCGACTACAACATAATCAAAGCCAACAGACGTCTTGATGATACGATCTCTGAATTCTAGCTTCTCTTTGGCATCATTAGTGACGTTTCTCACATGAATTGTCTTCTTTGAAACCACTACAACTTCAAAGTTCTTCCATTCCAACCGCCTAGACAGTAGAAATAATAATACAGTGCACGTGAATAGATTGATCACTAATACACTCCTTCAGAAACCTAACGTGTCAAAGTACCCACTGAAAACATGTCTGCTCAGATGCATGTAAAATCACTTCCTTAATCCCTCATCTCAAAAGAGCAAGGACATAACCCACAGAAGCACCAACTTGTTGTTGGTTTTAGTCTTGAATATCAGGTTGTTAACACACCATAGATTAATTGCAATAAGGTTATACCTAATACTATCGTTCTGTTTTTACACCCAGCAATGTTTACTACACATGGTATAGTAAGGCTGATCATCAGACTAACAGTTTTTAATCCAAAAGTTTGTTTTTAAAATGAGTAAGATGAGAATCTAATTTCTTGCATTCCATGTCAAGACCACAGAGAGAGAGAGAGAGCAGTAACTTGCTTTGCATGTTGAAGCCATGGGTGCATTCATACTTGTGTAAAAACCTATGGAAGAGCTTGACATTTTGTTTGGCATTTGTTCAGCATTTTCATATCAGTGTATAGATTCTTTTTTGTGCATTAAAATAATCAATACACTGAAAATTGAATGCACATCAGTTTATGTGCAAAGCTATCTAAATGCACTAGGGTCCTTGTTTCAATACAGGTAGTTAATTATAGGTTTCAAAGCTACATGTAGACAATTTGGAAGAATTAACTATTCTCTGGCTAGTGTTGTTAGCATTCCATTAAATTCCAAACCTACCTTTCAATAACCTGTGCAAAGATGACATGACCATTACCACACGCCCCTGCTACTTGTGTACCATCACCACTCCATGCAATACTGAATAGACTTCCTGTGTTAGGTTTCTCTAGAGCATAAGACCACTGTGTGTCAAATGAGAAATGAATCAATCAAGATTGAATACAGGATTGACAACAACTACAGAGTTGTAGAATTCTTGTTTTTTGCGCCATGTCTGTCAATTCTTGACAGACATGGCGCACTAGAAATGTTCAATATTATTATTATCATTATTAACTACATGAGACAGTGTGATCAGGTTGCTCCCTTATACCCAAGCCAGTGCATTTGGCAAATAAACACTCAGTTTAGGATGATACGCCATCAAAGGGGATAAACTGCTATTATTCCACTCCTCTCTCTTATTTATACGACAGAACAACTAAACCCAAAATAAAACAAATATAATAGAGACTGATTTGGGAAAAAATCTCCTGAGAAAATAGCCTTAACAGCATACAATCAAACAGAGCATTTTAAATAGAGCATATAAAAAAAACCTATGCACATGACGCAATTCTTGTTTCATGATGACCGCACCAGCAAACCAAATACTAGAAATGTAAACACTGAATGTTCACAACTCTTGATCCAGCCCAAACGAGAGTTTCAATGGAAAGTGCATCAGTGTTGGCATGAGTTACATCATTCATGTATAAAACGCAATGACTCACCCCACTCTTGTCACAAAGCCGTAGTGTGTTGAAGGATCCGATGGCAAAGAGCTGTCCATCAGGGGCCCATGAGACAGATACAATGGGATACTCATGGGCTTGGCTGCTGTACAGCTGTCTGCCGTATGAGTCCCATACCTTATAGCGACAATCTTCTCCTCCTGAGAGAATAAGGTTATTGACAGGATTCCAATCCACCTTCAGGATCACACCTTCATGGGCCTTCCACTGTATTAAGAGATCATAGGGATTATTCAAACTACTAACTCTAAGATTTCAGTCAGTGAACTACAGTGATTCAGGTCATTAGTTTAAAGCACTTCCCTAAAGTGTAGATCTACAGCACCAATAGGATACAAAGATAACTTTAGTGTAATCTTGAACACACTGACTGGCATGCATTTTGTAGCAGTCACTCTGTGGACATTCCTTTTTAATCATTTAGTTTAAAAAACAAGAAATTTTTAAAACCATTCCCATTATCACTAATTGTTTTGAGGTCTGACAATCATCCCTTTTATATCCGACATTATTTTGAGACTTTCACCCCACACAGAAAGTGCTTCCATTTTAAGAAAAATTACATTTTTCAATTTATGAAAACACTGTTTGAACATGTACAATTTCACAGAATGTCTTACAGAAACAAACTTACATTGTGTTGAAATCGGTTTTCAAACCCTACTCAATCCTCTGTTTTCAAATATCCATCAGCTCAATTGTTTTTTTCATGCATTGTTATTCTAAAGCAATGCGGGTTTGCTTCCATCTAAATCCACTCGTCCCATATTACTGAGAAAGTCTATTCTTTTACGTAATTTTTCCTCTGAACTGCCCTAAAGAATTAGACATTTTGTTACACCAATATAGGGTATGGCTTGCCTGGAGGCTTGACCACCAGATGGAAAAGGCACTTAATATTTATTCACTTTGACTGTCATTTGAATGTATACTTTTACGTATTTACAAACATTCAATCAATAACTTGTTGCTCATTACTTTTTCAGCAACTTAAATGTCCCACAGGATTGAAAACCAGAGATAAAACATATAAAAGTATATTTCAAATACATTCCACTGTGCTCTAAACTGAACCAACTAGAATGAAGCAAGCTAGAATGACCAACTACACTTTCCTGCACATTTTTCCAGTAGCAATTTTCCAAATACCCACTTTTCTTCGTCGCATACCAACCCTTCGGAATGCGTTTGATAACAAATCAGACAAATTTTGCCTGCTATGCAACCGTAACGCAGGCAAATATAATTATGGTCTATAAATCATCCTGAGATTTATGTCATTCACAAATATTAATCGCAACGACTGTACCAGATTCTGCTACACTGAATATTCATAGTTTTAAATCAGCTTATATTCAAGGCTTGTATTCATGGCTGATGTAGTTAGTTTAAATTAGGTGCTTATGACCAAAGACTTAAGAAATATATCCACCTGACCTGTACTGGTTTAGCGTTGGCTTGTAGAGACTTAATGATGAGCTGTCTACCATTTGTGAATAACACCTGATCAGAATCTGGAGACCATCCTATTGAATACACAGGAGATCCTACACAAAGAAATCGACCAAAATAAAAGGTACATCTGGCAAGGAGATGTGGATAACTTCAAAAGGACTTTATGAAGGGTTGTCGCTTAGAATTTCAAACCACAAGGGAAACCGACTGGTATCTTAGTTCTGGTTAATACTTCGTCCTTGACAAGAAACTGAACAATAATTGCTTCTTATTTAAGAGTAGAGGTTTTATTTTAACCGATTCAAACGTCACCATTCTGCTGTATCAAACTCGAACAATCTGATTTTTTCTTCAATTCGGTAAAGCAGGAGTAATTTTGAAATTATTTGTAAAATAAGGTCTGTTGATGAAATTGGCTTAATTGGGCTCTTTGAAGCAACATGTATGACTTGGTTTGAAATATTGAGACATTGCCGTATCATCTTGCAACAAATCTGACCTTTCTGACACAAATTAGGAGTGCATGCATTGTCCTTAAGACAAACGGCCAAACTTTTTTCTTCCTTTTTTCATTTCGATGGTCCACAGTTTTGCATTTATTTTAAACCAATTGGGAACTTAAATTAAGTTATACCTGAGGCATCTTTGTATACTTTTTTCACTATGGCACTGCATACCTGTTTGTGCTAATGTTGAGCGCAGCATTCCACTGCGTGACCATATCTTGACTTGACCATCTTCCCCTGCTGTTGCCATAGCTGTCCCATCATAGCTCCATCTACCAGACAATACTGCCCCTCTATGTGCATCCACTGACTTCTCAACACGTCCAGACTTTGAAATTAACAGGAACTTTCCTAAACAGATAACAGAAGAAGAATTGTTCAAAACAGATCTTGAAAGAATTGAGGCTTTGCATGGAGGGTGGAGGGTTAATGTGGGTTTTGGTTTGTGGTACACTGTGTATGTAATCTCGCTATCCTTGAGTGTGATTTATTACAATGGTTCTTTACAGGAACCATTATTGAATATTGTTCTTACAAACTGTTTGGTCTTCTCAACCCTTTAAAGGCACTGTACACGTTTGGTAAAATTACTCAAAATATATATTAGCATAAAAACTGACTTGGTAACGAGCAACAGAGAGCTGTTGATAGTATAAAACATTGTGAGAAATGACTCCCTCTGAAGTAACGTAGTTTTTGAGAAAGAGGTAATTTCTCACTAAAATAATAAAAGACTTCTTGCAAGAAGCCTTTTATTCCTATCTGAAAGCACACAAATTTGTACAACAAGGGTGTTTTTTCTTTCATCATTTTCTTGCAACTTCGATGACCAATTGAGCCCAAATTTTCACAGGCTTGTTATTTTATGCATATGTTGGGATACACCAAGTGAGAACACTGGTCTTTGACAATTACCAAACGTGTTCAGTGCCTTTAACTAAGCTGTTTTTCCTTAGTACAGATAATGCTTCCTTTTCCTTGTCATATTATATTATATTACAAAGCTATATAAGATGTAATTTGAAAAAATCAAACAAAAACTGCTAACAAAAAGTACTGTGTACACATTTGACACTTATGGGTAAAACTGCAAAAAGGTTTGTTTACCTTTTTCCACCCTCAAGCTGGCATGCATACATTGTAGTTATTAGAGTTGTATTGAGGTATATTGTACATTCTTAGGACTTATGACATGATGCAGCCATTGTTAATAGTTCTTAGTGTTGTATGTATTAATGGCAGATGGCATTGTGCCGCCATTTTGATTTCTATTCAATTTTACCAAACTAAGAGTATAGATTGGTTTAGAGCTTTTTATCCAACAATCATCAGTATTCTTGAATGTCATTGTATTCTAGGGAATATGACTTACCGTCCGTGGATGTCAGGACGAACACATCGGACTGTGGTTGTTTTGTCTTTCCACCTAACCCTCTAGGAAAGAAGTGAATATCTGTAGCATAAACATCGCTAGGGAGCTTAGCAAGAGTTGATGTCTCATCTGACAGGAGCTTCCATCTCAGGATCTTGTGGTCATCACTGCAGGAGTAAAGCTCCTCAGACGTTGTCCAAGCTACACAGCTTACCAGTTCTGAATGTACTCAGCAGTTAAGAAATCATCAGTAAATAAACCAATTGCATTTATATGTTGGTTGGCTGATTATGATAGAGCCTGTTTGAGAAAAGAGTATAACAAACATTATTCTTTTTCTATTTTTTGAATATGGGGACCAGAGCCACTCTTCAAGAGAATGCTGTACTGCTGGTGCATAGGTGCGAGAAGTGGACAGGTAGCAATGAGCTTGGCACTGAATCAGGAAAGCCATTTAAATCAAGTCACATAGTACAGTCACACAAGAAATCAGGATCTACATCAAGGGCATCTGGTCACTACTACTCAAGCACACCTTTCCAGCAGCTGCTGAACTCAACACTGACACACTCCAATCCATACACATCCACATACACACCCACGCATCATCGGTTAAGAACAGCTTGGATCGTTCCTGCCCAAATATACATCCCTGTAGCCCTACTTAACCCTTTAGAGACCATAGCGGCCACAAGCGGCTTGTACCAAAATGCCCACAGTGGCCGCAAAGTTTGACCTACTTCCATTCACATAAAGAGGTCAAAGTAAAGGTCATGCCCGGATATGAAATTTTCCAATGTAGTGTGTTAACACAGTATCCCGATTTCTAAACACAAAAAAATATTTTTGGTTTCATGTTATTTCTGTTGACATTTTTACTGACAAAATTTGATTAAAGAAACGAACAATATTAGCATTTTCTCTGGGCGTTTTGTGATGATTATACAGAAAATTAATGATCTCTAAAGGGTTAAGCCTCAGCATCAAGTCCAGTCCATCATTCTCCTAAAGACAAGCAGAGTATCAACTGCTCTTTTCAATCCTCCCACAAGAGAATTACACATGGCTGTAATCGCTGGTTTAATAGTAAAAGTTCTCTTGTGAACACATGTTGAAAAACGATAAATCAACAAGATGAATGAAATTCAAAGGATATGTTTAGGGTCTTTAGCAAGTGATGTCTTGAACCGCATGGTGAATTGCAGACTTTTTATGTTGATTTCAGTACCAATGAATATCTCAGCTCTGAAAGAGAAACACCTTCTAATCCTTTTCTTCCTAGCAAAAAAAAGACAAAAACAAAGTTGTATCATACCAACCAGGCATATAAGCACTAAGCAGTAAAGTACTGTATGAAACATTGCCATTGCTTAAAACAACAATCAAGGTGATTCCGGGTCATTGCAAAGGTCTAAATGATTTTATTACTGCAATATGAGGGCCTTGGAATGCTTAGGGATTGGTAGCCCCATTAATGGTGCCAATACTCTGGACTTCCTCCGATCCTCGGAAGAAGTCCAGAGTATTTTGGCAATGAATAATGGGGCTAAAAGGGATTGGATGCTGGAGTTAAACATCAACTGATGCTACGTTTTAGGCTACATCATGCAGGAAGACCAAAGAGGCTTGGAGTCCGGCAAAATCTGTTAATTTAGAGTGCAACATTTTTGCTCAACAAAAAAGATACATTGAAATTGAATCAGCTTCACTAAAAAAAGTTCTATTAGGCCTAATGAGTATTAATTTGATTGTCTTTTCAGATTCATTTAACTCATCATAAGAATTATTATTAAGAGTTGATCTTGAAAGTCCACAGAAGTTTGCAGATTGTAATAAAGAATTCAAGATGCTTGACAGTTAATGCAACACTAACAGTACACACTAAGTATTAGTAATCACGAACAACAAGTGCATGTGATGACTGAGGCTGAGCGAGAGGAGGGAGATACGGGTACGAGTACGAACTCCACGATGGCCACGAACGAATACAATCGCCGATTGGAAAAGAGCGTCTGCAAACTACAAAAGTGAGATTCTGACCACAATAATAAATATTAATTAGTCCTTTTGATAAAATAATATAACATATTTTATAGCAGTTGTACTTCATCATATTTATCAGTCATTCCTACCTTTTTAATGAAACCAAAGTCTAAAACCATGCTAAAACTATCACTGCTCTGTCAAAATCGGATTCGGTAAGTGGTCTCCATTTTGGAATTCGGAGCCGATGGAATTTTTGCTTTGCGCATGTGCAAAAATGTTTTCTATCACATCTTTAAATTTCCTTTAATAATATTACCAAACTAATTGAAATTATCCTTTGCGTCTGAATAACTAATTTGTTTAATTTAGTACAGACAATTTTATTTGCAAATTTATTTTTTAGATTATAGTGACGTATATTTTTATAAATAAGTTTAGAGTATTATATAATTGAAAGAGGATGTAGCCTATCAACCACGCAATGGGTTCTGGGTAGATAAACAACTTGAATGAAAATTCACACGCTGCGGTGCAGTGCTAGTGCTACTGCGCGCAGGGAGGTGACGTCCAGCATTTGGAGCTGTGTGATGAAAATGCGGAAGTGCATTTCTCGCCTCCTTTTGTTTACATCGTGGACATTTCTTAGTTAAGTGAGTTAGATCATGGAGTATCAAACCAAAGTACACTGCACTGCATATGGATGGAGATGAATCTAAACTAACTGTATAAATTAGTGTAAGAAAAGAGTAGAAAACAAAATGGAACCAATCAGAAGTTCAAGTCGATCAACACTGAATGTGACAATACCATCCGAGCATGGAGACAGCAGTCGTAGTCTTGACCTCAGAGAGGATAATCAGATCACCAAGGGATCAGAGCAGAAGTCATTCGTTGAAATTCCACAGCCAAAGATCAGCCCAGAAACTCAACAGAGGGAGTGAGTATATAATTGTTCCAAATTATAACAAATTAGTAACTACCCAGTATGGCCTACCATTAATTCCATTAAGGTAGGAAAACAAGTTAAAAATCAACTCATTTTTAAGGTTATGCATCAAAACTTGAGCAAAGACTTGTTAGTAAAAACAGTATCCTCGTATCCCCATTATTCGCGCACGTAAGAATTGAAATTGAATTTTGACTTGATTAACAGAATCAAGAACAACTTTTAGCTTTAATTTTAATTGTCTGATGTCAAAGCCCACCTGAGAGGAGAATTTGAAGCCCGCAGAACATCGTCAAGCACAACGAAACTCGTCGTCTGCAATCTACCCCGATTTGTCAAGTTTCGTTTTCCGTCACATGAATTCGCACACTTGGGCTGGAACGCCACTACGGAGTCCCTATTGTCCCGCCTTTCTTCTAAATGCTTTAGTCCGTGCGGCATGGAAGCTGCCGGTTGAAATTGGCAGTGATAATTATTTACGGGAAGTGGTGGTGGGGTTGGCGAGGTGGGAAATGGACTCTGTGCTGTTATCACAAAGTTGGTAAGCCCAGGTCCAGTTAAGTGCAAACAATTGGTAATTTCTGAAAAAAGGATTATAAGGCGCACGTCCACTTCAACCTTCCGTAGTATTTTGTACGCCCTCTGTTGTTAAATGAAAATCACGTGGTCTTGTAATTTAAGTATTGAAGTATGGCAGACGATACGCACAGAACTTTCAGTGTTTTTTGGGTTTTTTTAATCAACCATCTTATCTAGCTATGTTTTGTATTTAGTCTAAAAAGGTAAGATTGTATACTACATTTGTAGTTTATCTAAAATCTTACCGGAAAGGCTTTGATTTTCCACATCTTCGCAGGAAATTGTTTATCAGGCTTTATACTTTCATGAAATAAAAAAAATTGAGTCCCTGCGTATTGTAAACAAAATAATATGCGTCGGAAAGGTACCTGCGCGAATATTTGTGATGCGCGAAATTGGGGTACGGGAGGATATATTTAACTTTTGCACAGATTAAATGGACATTTGTAGAAAATTGTTGGCAGATTTGACCCCAAAATTTAGATTTAAATTTTAAATAGCTAGGCCCTATAATATTTATATAAATTTTAAAAAGTTATAAGCTTTCATTTAAGGTATTGCTTGAAAGAATTCTTCAACTGGTAGTTAATTTAAAATTAAAAATAAATTGTTGTTGGGATCCTGACATTAAATCATGCCCATCAGCCATGTACAAACAATTCTGCATGATAATGTAATACATGTATGCAAATGTTTTGGATTTTTTTTTCGTTTTGAAACAGCTGTCTAAATTCATGTGGAGAAAAAAAAGAAGTTTTATTTCTTTCAGTGAAAATTAGGCCATGCAACTTTAATTAAGAGTTCAATCTACCCTGCAAACTAAAGTTTTTTTGTTGACTAACCTGTCCTCTTTTCAAAAGTTGTCAACTGTCATTGAATGATACACAATACTAGTATTTTAGTAACAAAACACCCAGTATTGTTCATAGTGATTTATACTGGATGTTATTATGACCAACCATTACATCTTCATCCCTCAGGCTGATGCAGATCATAGCAGCTCGATCCATTGAGAGGTGTTGGTGTGCCTACAGGGACCGCCAGATGTTTAAACTCCTTAAGCATGCAATCTGTGCAGCCGTAAGTTGTTATCCTTCAATCTATAAACCATGCAGAACTTAATATGATATCTTAGTGTGCTTTTCCTGAACAGTTTGATGCACTGGGGTTTTGTTTACCTTTACTATATTTATTACAGAGGAAAAACAAACATTTGTATTTTCATCATCTACAGGAACATTCATTAACCCATGAAATTCTTCGTAAGGTCAGTCCTGTGGAGGCAAAACTCATTAAAGATCCAAGCATAAAAGCCAGAGTAAGATTCAGGTATGTCTCAATGTAACATTCCTATCAGTTACAGGGTCTGGACACGTTTGGTTACTCAAAATATATATTAGCATAAAAACTTACTTGTTAGCAAGCAACGGAAAGCTGTTGATAGTATAAAACATTGTGAGAAACGACTCCCTCTGAAAATAACGTAGTTTTTGAGAAAGAGGTAATTTCACACTAAAATATTTGAATCTGAGAAAGACTTCAGGCCTGAAGCCTAATCTCAGACATCTGAAAGCACACTAATTTGTGCAAGGAGGGTGTTTTTTCTTTCATTATTTTCTTGCAACTTTGATGACCAATTGAGCCCAAATTTTCACAAGTTTGTTATTTTATGCATGTGTTGGGATACACCAAGTGAGAATACTGGTCTTGGACAATTACCAAACGTGTCCAGTGCCTTTAACAAGTCTAAAGGTTTTCGTTTGTAAAAAGAACCTGCAGGCATCTGCCCCCTCTCACTAACATTACATCATACTGCAGTGCCCAAATTAAAGCTATCAGTCCAAAGCCCGAGGTGGTCAGTTGAACTTGTACCTTACCTGAATTACCTTGCGATTGTCTCCTTATTGACAAACTGATTATCATTTTAAGTTTTGTTATTTCTTTATTTTTGTATTTGCGTGTGTGTGTGTGTGTACTTGTAGTGACATCCAAACCGAGGCCTTTTAACAAAAGGGACAAAAGGTTCATGATTGTTATTTGTATTATACAGTGAAATACGTTTGGTGGTTTTGGATTTTTTTGTTTGTTTAACCTTGTTCTGTTGTTGATGCAATTTATATTTCAGATTTGCAGGGTCTGAGTTTCCACCGTTGATTCTCTTCAAAGTTTTCACTCATACCGAGGGTGCTGGACTGAAGTACTACAGTGGAAAACGCTGTATACAACCAGCGTCAGATGTGAGTTCACTTTTCTATTAGCACACTTTGGTGTTGTACATGTATACATGTACTGTATGGGAATTAAGTGGTTGTAATTTTAAGTGGTTGTAAATTGATCTATCAAATAAATTTTGCTTCAAAAATGTTGCTGGTCATAACCAACTTGTTGAAATAAAAACAGGTTTTCATTTATATTCAAAATCCAAATTACAAAAATATAGCTTTGATTAAATTAAGTTTATAACAATATCGTGCTAAAATTGCAGATGAATTATTTTGCATACCCTCAACTTGATGACTACAGTTTGGCCTGTCCAATATAATTACGTTTTAGAGTAAGTTGTCAATTTAAGTCAAAAGCTTGGAAACTTTCTAAACTAAATTTATTATGTGGTTTCCTTTGCAGGCAGCAGTGGATGCTTGTCGCATGATGGGTCATCGAAAGTTCTATGATCAGATGATAGCGGATACATGCCAGCACGAACGAGACAAGATCTCTGGTGAAGTTGATGTAACTACGGTCAAAGACTACATGCAGGTAAAAGGGAGGGTGTGAACAATGGCCACACAAAAATGCTGAAGGCACCTGTAGGCAGTACAAGTTGTTACAATGTTGTTGGATCCGCATCAGGTCCCCCTAGTAGTTATGTATTAGGGTTGCTTTAATCGTAAAAGACCATGTCACTTATTTTATCAGGTTGTCACCTTGAATATTTAAGGGCACTTCCTGGCAGCTTATTAAGGGAAGTTGACATTTTGCACCATAGTTTTTCTATAAAATTATGCATAAAAAACTAATGGCTGATAAGTTTTTGAAAAGATCTGCCCTGTTTATTTGTAGCACAGATTGAAAATAATTGCATACTGCCACTCAAAAAATTTAAGATTATGTAAAGTTTTGTTTATTGAGCTGCATGTATGTACAGTGTATACTAAAAGTCCAGGCTTTGGGTTTTATATAAACCTATCCATTAAGCTCTGCCCACCAAAGCAACTGCCAAGCAACAAAGTTTAATTTGAAATGCAAATTTATAAAAACATTGAATTGTGGCTGTGGAGCACATTCATCACTTCACTTCATGAAAACTGTGACGATGCAGTGTCATAAGTCAAAGTGATTTCCACAAAACTCTTTGGTGGTGGCAAGTATTTAAATAAAAGTTGAGTTGATATATCTGTTCCAATTTCTCCACAGTATCTAAGCAAACTGGATGAGATGCCATCCTACATGGGAGGCAGGGAGAACCTCTGGCGCAAACTGGATCTGAATGGTTAGTCTTGTAACTCAGCAGATCAATTGTAGACAATAATAATAAGCCATTTTGGTGAAACACAATGTTCTCAAACATTATCACAAACACAGAACTATGTAAGAAGGAAAAGTAGATTTGTCTGCTGCCAAGTGGCACTTAGTGTCTCAAATTCCCCCATTGTTTATTTTGACAGTTCCCCAAATCCTCCTGTGCTACAAAGCTTACACCTGTTAAATTTAAATGCCTTATCTTCTTTTCATTTAAAGTTCTACCTAGGACTACAATCTTATATGATGTCATAGACTATTTAAATCGAGGTGGCAATGCTCCATCCAAGAGACTACAGGCTGAGTTACCGGTACTCACTGCTCGGCCGGTTACCCAGGAGATGCAACGAGAACATGTGCGGATCATCTCTGAACTAAGGTAAACAAGGGCAACCATGAGTAGTTTAATGGCTGTCAGGAGTTCACTATTTCCCAAACATTAAACAGAACTATTGTTGTAAAACTATTATTTTGTAGTGTGACCACAATGAGGCAATTTTTGGAAAAAAGAGAAGAAAATGACTTAAAAAACAAAAAACCAAAACATGTACATACTTGTGTGTATCGTTCATGTTTGATATTCATTTACTTTGTTTTTTTAAGTGAATACCAGCTGAGACAGTGTTCAAGCCAAACCCTGAGAATCACTTATTCTTGTATTGTTTCAAGTTCAACTTCAATTTAATTTCCACGGTGTCAAATATCAATGATAATTTAATGGGAACAGATATAGGCAAAGAATAAGAATGGGAAATCGGGGATACTGTGGAGGGGCCCATTATTTGAAGCAAAGCTTGTAAGGGTATATGGGCCACTGAGCATGCATGCATTGAGCTGGGCAATATTTTAAAACCTATATTTGTGTAAGATCCTACACGTAGTATAGACCCATTGAACAATGCGCAGCATACTCACATGCGCCTATCCTGGGTGTCATTTTGGGTGTCAAAATCGTATACAAACATGCACAAAAGAGATTTTTGACACCCAAAATGACGCGCATTGTTCGGAGGCGCGTTCCGAATCTATAGAAATCAATAGATCCCCCTTGCATAACGCGAAACGCTACAGATACGCTGAGGTCACGCGCACGTTTTTACGCACAGAGAACATCTATCGTCCAATGATCTGCCTCCTTTGAGAGTGTGACGTCATATGCAATGGGTCTATAAAGCATTTTAAAAGGGCCCTGAAAGAATTGATGACCGGGCAGCTGGATTCAATACACATGCTGTTAACAAAGAAAATAGTTACCTAAAACGCATTAACACTCAAAACAAACTAACAACAGATGTAAACAAACATTATGACGGGTCAAAAAAGTGCATGTGTGAAAATAACTGTTTATGTTTTACTTGCTCCAGATGTTCGTAGCCCAACAGTTATCAATGTTCGTTTGTGTAGCCTCTTTGTTGTTGTCCTATTTCCATAACAAAAATGATAATAGGTCATCATACATGTAAAGGTAATGTACAAGTCCACACCTGTACATCATTGGTTTTTGAAGGAATTGTTTAATTTCTGTCCCCTTAAAACTCTCCATTTCGTCAATATAAAAATATAGGAAACCAAGTTTTGTGGTACAATTTTCAGCGCTTTGTTTTGGTAAATTAGCCAAACTATTCACAGGAAATTGGTAATGGTAAAAATAAGCTTTGAGATCCAAAGTCTTTTAATCGTTTATCAATCTGTGTCATACCTTAAATAGTTTTCTTTCCTCCATGACAGAACACCATTACAGATTGCAATCCCCTCTCCTACTTTCAAGCCAACAAGTGCCAGACCCAGTACATCTGGGCACACCTCCAGACGCTCTAGGCAGGCCAAGCACAGGGCATCCAGAATGAAAAGAATGTACATGGAAAGCAAGGCAGAGGTAAGCATAGTAGTGATACTTCAACTCAAGGACCCACATTGGAATACTTTATTATGGTTTTCCATCTGGGAAACGTTTCCTCATTCCAATCCAAACCAGGGCCCAATTTCATAGAGCTGCTTAGCACAAACAGTAGCTTAGCACAAAATAATTCTGCTTTCCAGAATGAGGTTACCAGTAAAAATACCATGTCACATGTACAATTTATCACTGGTATCCTGCTCCTTTTTGCTTAGCAGACAAATTTTAAGCAATATTTCCTGCTTAAGCAGCTCTATGAGATTGGTCCCAGTTCTCAGTCAAATATATCTTGGCTGGGATTCCATGAGAAATTCTTGCAGTACAATTTATGTGTGGTCCTCTCATTACAAGCTTCAAACTTCTTTGCATTGTCAAAGGATTATGAAATGTTAATTGACTGGGATATTAGGGGTATAAATGGAAACTGCAAGGGTTGAGGTTGATATTGTGTTTTAAAAGTCCTCAAAGTGCCACGGCAGCCCAGGGCTGTATACTCCCAGGGAGCTGAGTTGGCCCAATGACCAGGGCACTAATGTTATAGTGCATTCAAATGTTATTGTTAAATGTTAAATGTCACAGGACGCATCAAACTAGGCATTTTGGCTTGTGTGACCCCTATTTCACACTGCTGCTTGAAAATTAAAAGGGAACCATTCAATTAAACTGCATCTCTACACATTTTAGCTATTTTTGGAGCTAAAACAAATGTGTGCTTTGTAGACCCTTGGAGCCATTTTGTTGAACTGCTCAAATGATATATTGGCCAATAACATGGTTATGATATAAGCAAAATGTTTCTGTGCTTTTAAAAATGTATTTACTTTTAAACAGTATTTAATTAGTCGACCTCCTTCATCTCAGCAGAACAATCTGTGCACAGCAAATTTAAGTGCTTGCCATCTCTACTTAACTAGCCCCATATGACCTTGTTTTCTTTTAATTGATTAATTCAGTCTCAAGGGGAAAATGTGGCCTATGACCCTGTTGGTACAGTAGCTGCTGCTCAGGCGGTTCCAGATTCTGGTCCCTATGAGGAGAATGATGATGAGATGGATTATGGGATGGGTGGAGACGAAGAGGAAGAATGGGAGAGAGAAGCAGATCAGATGTATACATGGACACAAGATCTATCATATGAAGATATAGGATTAACAACACCTTGCTAGTGCTGGATGAAATGTAAAAACTTGAGGTGTAAGCCGAGATGCAAGATTTGTCTTCTTGAAGACTGGGCTTAAGAAGCTATAGATTGAACAGTACAAGGCTTACTTGTTGTGGATGTACATGCACATGTTTGTAAGGTTTGTTTTACAAAGAGATGTAAACAAGAATGCCACACCGCAACAGATTTGAATCATTGGATTTACACAAGCATGGACTAAGACGAGTCATACATGTATGTATAAATATATTGGACTGTTTACGGCAACACCACAGAGATATTGAACTGCAAACACCTTGTTAAACTCTGGACTCTGTGATTGAAGAACCAGGAAGGACCATGGATTTGTCAGACAAAGTTGCCACACTTAAAATGCAATGACAACACTGGACTGGCTTTCCAGTTGTAAATGAGAATGCACGATTCATCTACATGTACATGTAGGAGGATAGCAGAATTGCTAAGTTTAATAGAAGACATCTGATTCTTAGTTGACAATAACTTGCTATGAGGAACTGGATTATTACATAATTAGCAAGACCGCGTTGTATCCAAAGATAAAAGTACCATTATGAAATCCTTGATAAACATTACTACACTGTATTCCCCTAACCAAGACAGGAGGAAATGTAGACTTGTGGACAAGTCGTTAAATGTCTGTCGCGGTGATAGTGAAATGGCTCTCTCACAACTATCTCGCGAGACTGCTGCTCCACGCGAGAGTACTGCTCTCACGACTATGGTCCCATTTAACGCCGTGTACAATCCGATAGTTGTACCCATTCATTTATGCACGCTTGTAAATAGTACATTATTACGGTTGGTGTGGCGGCCAGTGAGACTGCCAATAATTTTAGAGCAGTAGTCTTGCACGGAGCAGCAGTCTTGCGAGATAGTTGTGAGAGAGCCATTTCGCTATCACCGTGACAGACTTGTCCACAAGTCTAGGAATGATGATGATACGATTGAAAGACCCGGTACAGCAGTGCGATCAAATTGCACCAAGGGATGAAGGTTATCCAGTTGTTTAATGTTGATGTGATTCTAAATACGAACCAGATTTAGTCCAAGCTATAAGACTTCCCAGAGGTCTTGCTTTATTTGGATGAAATTGTATTGAGGTGATATGGGAAGTCTTTTGACTAAAATGTGTTACAATTGACAAACCTTGTAATGCAGGTGCCAAGGTTTTCTTCACTGAACTCCCCCCCCCCCCCCATCTGTGTAATTCCCTTCCAACACTATTATACATTTTAAACAGTGTTTTAGCCTTCCAAATTTTGTATTTTTCTAACAAAGTTTAGACCCATCTTGTTGACCTTTCTCTTGTAAAGTCTTCAGTTCCTTGAATAATTTTTTGTTTTGATACCCCAGTAATAAAAATGTCATAGAATGACAGTACATGATGTATAATAACAACACTGAAGTCAATCTCATTTTGCTTGTTTGTTTAATTCATATGTAGAACATGGTCGTGTTTGAATTGATGGCAATGGCTTTGGCTAGATCGCTGAAAATGTCTATTCTTCAACATTGTTGCTGCAACCAATAGCCATAGCCAAATTCGCATTGATTCAAACAAGGCCCATCTCAAAGTAAATGAGCTACATGTAACTTAAACATTACACTGACTTGTCTCACATTGCCTGAACAATTACATTAAATATATATACATGTACCTTTGACCAGCTCTAGAGAGCATGTGGATGTGCATAATGAGCTCGAATCAATCATGCCTGACATGACCTCATTTAATGGTGACTGCTCTATATTCCCACACCCCTATATTCCGACACCCCTATGTTCCGACAACCCCCTCATGATTTACATAGGGTTAGGGTTAGGGTTAGGGTTAGGAATAGGAAAATACACCAGGGTTGTCGGAACATAGGGGTGTCGGAACATAGGGGTGTCGGAACATAGGGGTGTAACCCATTTGATTAGGGTGCCCTTGGCTAGAGGTCAAAAGAAGATTGCTCATTATATAATTTTTAGTCTTTTATAGCACACATATAGTATATGATATACCAAGAAGATACGTGTACTCAAGGCCCTTGAAGAAACAGAACAATTTTCAGACAGGTTTTGAATTTTTTTGAATTATGAGACCAACTTATGTTGCAAAAGGGTTTACAAAGTGCTGTGGGGCATTCAGCAGCCACTGCCAGAAACCCATTCTCTTAGCGATAAGTGTAACTGGGTTCTTTTACGTGCATTACACAACACACGGAACCTATGGCTTTACGTCCCATCCGAAGGACTAATCAATAATGGTCAAGTGTCTTGCTTAATTACAACAAGCGTCAAGAGCGAGACTCGAACCCACACTCTGCTGATCAGAAACACCAGAGCTTGAGTTCGGTGCTCTTAACAGATCGGCCTCGACACGCCCAAGCCATGCATACAAGATGTGCATTTTTCGTTGTTTCATCATCGCTTTACCTCTAAGATGGCAGCGTGTTGACATGAATGCATAAGGTCCATTTGCCAGTTTGCGATATCCCACTGGGGACGAAGAGGATTAGGCTAATTTGCCAGCTTTTATCTCAAAATAGCCGGAGGTACAATGTATAAATTTGATTCATCAAACTGTGGACAGCTTGACAAGATAGCACCTTATATTACAAAAACACATTATTCTACACATAACACAATGAACCTGACCTACAACCTGAAAAACAAGGAGAGAACACTGGCTTGATTCAGTTAAAAATGTATGTATGATTACAGTCTATAACCAGTCTGCATGGTTAAGTAGGGTTTTTCCAATAGTACAGTGTGTACATGTACAAGTATTAATGAAATCTGTTTGAGAAAAAGTTCAATCTTTTTATGTAAGTTACATGTATCACATGGATAAACTCATCCAAGACACTAGATAAAGAGTACATCAAATCAAATCAAATCAAATGACCCCAATTTTGTTTGTATCTATCCGAAACCCTACTTATTATTAAGATGGTAATGGTGGTAAGCATCCAGCGAAATTATTTCATCTGAAATGCCCCGTTGATTAGAAATCAATAAAATTATGTCATTTATATAACATTTGAATGAAGTCCAAAATTCACCTCAAGGCGAGTTTTGGAGATTCAAAGTTCCATGGTGTCCTTTTGTGAATGCTGCAACCAGAGATGCAGTTGGTACCCACGCACCTCCTGCTAAACGTGGATGGATTCCATGTGTTGATGAAAATACTGTGAAAGTTTTTGCTGTTTTCTCATCAAGCAGACACTGTTCACAGGTGACTTATATTGTATATTTATTGACAATTTGGCCTATAAATCAGCATTACGTTGACAAAAACAATCTATGACCCTACCTTTAATCTCAAGTCAGATGTGATTATTTTTAAGTTACTAGGAGGGCTGTGTACATCATGTACATCTGAATTGTTCTCTCTGTTAACAAGTTTAATTCACCATAACAAGGCATAACTTCATCTTTTAAGTTAAAAATTCTGTTGTAAGAAATTAACAGACTTGGTAACTACCCATCATTGGCACATGCACTAAAAATTGTTCAGTAAAAAATGCATTATTAGGTCCATTGTGAACTTGGCTTTAGGACATACATGTAAAGGTCAAGACCAACTTGTCTCTGTGAAGTTCAAGGCCTCCATTTAAAGCGGCAGTGTAACATGGGCACATGGAGGCAACTGCTTTTGCTGTCTGTGAATTTACTGAAATTTATTAAACCTGTTCGCACACCAAATAGGGGCCTAAAGCTTTAAAGCTAAATCTTTGTTCTTTATATTACTACACGTACATAGTGTACATTGTATGTCTGACAATTGTGTATGCAGAAATACAGTATTAAAGACTTGCAAAGTGTAATCAAGGGATGGCAAAGAATGGTTGGTTGTGTGCATGCAGGGCTCGAATTTGACACTGGACCCGAGGCCAGTGATTTTAGCCCCAGGCCAGTAAACTCATGACAGGACAAGTCCAGCAGTCTTGTGTTTTTCAATTGAATAATTATACCTCACTGTGTAATATCACAAAAAGAAATGACGTTCAAATGAGATAAATCTTTGCATATTGCTTGTTCAAATAAAAACAGTTTACATGTTTAGTTTTGTAGAAAGCTCTTTCTCATTAGATTCTGGTCTTGTAAAATAAATTCTGGTCCTGCAGTCTATTGGAATTTCACCCCAAATTTGAGCACTTGCATGCATACACGTAGTAGGTAGAATTTGTACACGTACATGTACGTACTGCAAATACTGGTGCATAATTCACTTTCTGAGCAGAACATAGGCAGTGAATTATCATACATGTAATAAATACAAAATGCCGCAGTGATAAGCACCCAGATTGCAATGAAACTCTCAGGTCCGGTGTATCATCACTCCTACAAGCTTTCATACTTACATCATGTACAATGCAACAGCTTGAATTCAAATATAGCACCTCCCATTTAATATAGACCGTGCAAGTCTCGCGCGTATTCGAACCATTTTGGGACCACTCTGGTCCCACGTACGATGCTTTAACGCGTGAAGGAAACAAACTCACGCGCTTTAACGGGTCCCAATGTTCGAATACGCACGAGACTTGCACAGTCTATTGGTAGAAGACTGACCAATGAAAGAGTACAAGAGTGACTGGCAATTTTCAGCTATTCAGTCAGTAGTACATGTATTATTTCATTTTCTTATTTGTAATAAGCGAGACAAGTAAAGCTCTTCACTATAGCCACATTCCTGACAACTACATGTACACGTACGTGGATAACAAGTAAAAAATGTACAAAATGTGCACGAACACAGTGAATGTAGGCGCAACAATCCCATCAATCTGTTGATTTGGTCTTAGTTGATCCAATTACAGAATAAAATAGTAGGAGTCCCAACAATGTGCAGTTCAAAGGAATAAATGTCTTTTGCTGTGAACATTTTGTAAAATCAGCACCTTTCAGGCATGCGAGCTAATCACGCATGCTCATGTTCACAACAATGCATTGTGCAAGATTGTGCTGGTCCAAATTGACCTTCGATGAAGGTTGCATGCCAGCCCAACTCAACCTTTGAACTAGGTCCGAACGCATAAATACAAAAATGTCCAAAACAATCAACTAAAAATACCCTTTTTTTTAACTTCTAAAATATATCCTCATTGTAAGTCAGCTTCGGATGGGCAAATTTCAGTGATCAAAACATCTAAATACTCGGTAGGAAAATCACTATCAACGAAGAAGATTTGCGCAAGTGATCCAGCTCATAAATCACACTGTGCATGCGATGTGTTTTTTGTTTTCAAGAGTTGTTGGCACTCCAATGCTTGTTGAAAGTATTCGTGCTGGGCAATCCAAGCCATGCAGCAAGGGATCTCGCAAGGACTGCTAAAACACATTTCAAATGAAGAATTTGAGTTGAGGTTTGATTGGCTTCAGATAAATGTAAGAACACGAGCGTTGCGAACCATATTATTTTGTTCCTCCATATGTTTTATTACTTACATGTAGGAAGCAGTGAAAAACAAGTTTACTTTCTATATGCATTAAACTGCCCTTCAGTTTTCAAACTTGTCATGATTTTGAATAAGTTTGAGTCAAATAAAGTCACCTATGGTGATTTTCCCCACAGTATTCACAAGCACCTTTAAAACATGTCTAAGACTCATGAATACAGACATCATGAATACATGTCTTATTAAAAAAGACTTACTAACTTATTGGAAAAACTACTTTAGGTATCTTAATTTTTGTCTTAAAAGCACAGTAGTTTCTTTGGTGATCTTTAAGGTGTCCAGTCTGCCTAAATCGCTTGCCACACTCACAGGTAAACGGTCGCTCCCAGTATGCAGCCTGACATGGTCTTTCAGATTAGAACTCTGTTTGAATCCCTTGGAGCAGTATTCACACTTGAATGGAGTTTCCCAGAGTGAGCCCTCCGATGTACAGTCAGATGGCTGTTCTGCAGAAAGCGCTGACCACAGGTCTCACAAGCAAACCCTTGTCCGGAATGTATTCGCCTGTGAACCAAAAGCGCACTGCTGTTGTTGTACGCCTTGTCGCAGGACTCACACTTGAACGTTTTCTTCTTGCCGTGCATCTTCTTGTGGCTTGTGAGGGCAGCAGACCCAGTGAATGTTTTGCCACACAAACCACAGGCATGGGAGATGCGCAGTACCTTTTTGCGTGCTTTAGCAAAGGTAGCACACAATCCTAGCTCCTGATGTTTCTCCATCTTGTCAACCTCAACACTTTTCCCACATTGAGGGCATTCAAGTTTTGGGATGTGGCTCCTTGCATGCCTTTTCAAATGGTTGCTGCATAGGAAAGTCCTTTCACATGATTTACAAGGGTAGGGTCGCTCACCTGTGTGTAAACGCTTGTGCACATTCAGAGAACTTGAGGTCTGGAAGGATTTTCCACAGAACGGACGTGCAAGATTGTGCTGGTCCAAATTGACCTTCGATGAAGGTTGCATGCCAGCCCAACTCAACCTTTGAACTAGGTCCGAACGCATAAATACAAAAATGTCCAAAACAATCAACTAAAAATACCCTTTTTTTTAACTTCTAAAATATATCCTCATTGTAAGTCAGCTTCGGATGGGCAAATTTCAGTGATCAAAACATCTAAATACTCGGTAGGAAAATCACTATCAACGAAGAAGATTTGCGCAAGTGATCCAGCTCATAAATCACACTGTGCATGCGATGTGTTTTTTGTTTTCAAGAGTTGTTGGCACTCCAATGCTTGTTGAAAGTATTCGTGCTGGGCAATCCAAGCCATGCAGCAAGGGATCTCGCAAGGACTGCTAAAACACATTTCAAATGAAGAATTTGAGTTGAGGTTTGATTGGCTTCAGATAAATGTAAGAACACGAGCGTTGCGAACCATATTATTTTGTTCCTCCATATGTTTTATTACTTACATGTAGGAAGCAGTGAAAAACAAGTTTACTTTCTATATGCATTAAACTGCCCTTCAGTTTTCAAACTTGTCATGATTTTGAATAAGTTTGAGTCAAATAAAGTCACCTATGGTGATTTTCCCCACAGTATTCACAAGCACCTTTAAAACATGTCTAAGACTCATGAATACAGACATCATGAATACATGTCTTATTAAAAAAGACTTACTAACTTATTGGAAAAACTACTTTAGGTATCTTAATTTTTGTCTTAAAAGCACAGTAGTTTCTTTGGTGATCTTTAAGGTGTCCAGTCTGCCTAAATCGCTTGCCACACTCACAGGTAAACGGTCGCTCCCCAGTATGCAGCCTGACATGGTCTTTCAGATTAGAACTCTGTTTGAATCCCTTGGAGCAGTATTCACACTTGAATGGAGTTTCCCCAGAGTGAGCCCTCCGATGTACAGTCAGATGGCTGTTCTGCAGAAAGCGCTGACCACAGGTCTCACAAGCAAACCCTTGTCCGGAATGTATTCGCCTGTGAACCAAAAGCGCACTGCTGTTGTTGTACGCCTTGTCGCAGGACTCACACTTGAACGTTTTCTTCTTGCCGTGCATCTTCTTGTGGCTTGTGAGGGCAGCAGACCCAGTGAATGTTTTGCCACACAAACCACAGGCATGGGAGATGCGCAGTACCTTTTTGCGTGCTTTAGCAAAGGTAGCACACAATCCTAGCTCCTGATGTTTCTCCATCTTGTCAACCTCAACACTTTTCCCACATTGAGGGCATTCAAGTTTTGGGATGTGGCTCCTTGCATGCCTTTTCAAATGGTTGCTGCATAGGAAAGTCCTTTCACATGATTTACAAGGGTAGGGTCGCTCACCTGTGTGTAAACGCTTGTGCACATTCAGAGAACTTGAGGTCTGGAAGGATTTTCCACAGAACGGACATGCAAAGGGTCTCTCCCCTGTATGGATCCTGTCATGCTGTTTTAGGTTGCTCTTGGTGGACAGAGATTTACCACAAACTTTGCAGATGAATTTTTTTGAAACTTTTGCTTGTCCATCTTCATCTCCCTTTTCCAGTGCTCTCGGGAAAATGTCTTCAATTTCTTCTTCACTTGCAACAAATTCCTCTTTGATTACGAGACCGTCCATGTTTACAACTGTTTCTTTAAATTGCACCAGATGATTCTTTGAAGAACAAAAAAACAAATCTCAAAGTCTTTCATGCACGATTGATGTATATAAAACCAGTTTATCACAGCTACACACTTCCATGAAATGCAGCTTCACTCTGTGTTAACCTTAGTCTTCATCAAAACAACCTGTATACAAGAAGAAGAAAAATCCACTTGAAAAAGAAATAGATCAAAGGAAGTTTTTAACGTAAAAAAACTTTCATGAGAATGAAATACAAACAAAAAAAACCTCATCATCAGGTCCATACATGATTGAAAAATGCAAAAATAGTTAGTAGCCAGACATTTTGACCCAAGCAGAGTCTTTCTGGAAGGCTAAATGACAACACAACACACAAACAGGTAGACTGGTATAATAGAAGCAGTCAAGTGGAAAGAAATGCAAAGAGAGAGCTACGTGTAGACAGAAACCCCAAAGAAAAAGCAAGGGATGAACAATGAAGAAAAGTGACTAGGGGGGGTTGTCCTTTGTGTTTTCAACCTCTTGTAGTCAAACCAGCCAATCCCTCTACAACCCCCCCCCCTCCCCCAGTCACCCTCTTCATTGTTCATCCCTTGCTTTTTCTGTGGGCTTTTTGCCTCTCTCTCTATCTTCATTTCTTTCCACTTGACTGATTCTATTCACCAGCCTACCTGTTATGTGAGTTGTGTTGTCACATTTAGCATCCCTAGCCTTTGAAAAAGACTCTGCCTGGGTCAAAACTCCCAGTTACTGACTCTTTTTTGCATTTATACCATAGGTCATTTTGGTTTGTAAGCAGTTTGCAACAGTTAATTCTATTTTCTCATGATTGAAAAATAATACAACATTGGAAACGAATTTCAAGGTGTAGAGCAGTATGCTGATGACACCAAGTTTGTCTTCATTATTTTGCAGATTTAAGCCCTTTTCACACTACAGAGCCATTTCCCGGGAAATAAAATCCCGGGAAAATCCCGGGAGTTTTTAACCCCACCGCCACCCCAGGAAACGTTCTCACTATCCCAATTTGGTAACTCCCGGGAGTACTATTTCCCAGGAATATGCACGGTCGTTTCACACTTGCGATCAAACCCCAGGAAATGTGGTAAACAGGTCAGTCCTTTCGAGATTAATGACGTCTCAATACAGTGGACGCAAAAGGTGGGGTAAGTTAAACCCGCTTCTGTTCTCACTAGCTGCTTTTTCCCGGGAAAAACGTTTTACCCCGGGGTTAACTCCGTTAACCCTACCCCTGAGCAGGGTTAATTATTTCCAGGGAATAAGCTAATTCCCGGGAAATTCCCGGGAGTTTTTTTGTAGTGTGAACAGATCGACCAAAAGTTCCCGGGAATTTCCCGGGAAATACCTATAGTGTGAAAAGGGCTTTAGGCCTATCATGTTGCTTACACCTTGGTAGTTACAATCACAGTGTAGATTTACAAAATGAATTGAATGCTATGACTATGATAAGATGCACATTTTCTTAAAGTTAAAGAAAAGGATCATTTGAAGTTAAAAAAATCTGCAACACTTTAACATGAGTATAACACTAAATCTGTCCATGTGAGTTGTGTTGTCATTTAGCCTTCAGAAAGACTCTGCTAGGGTCGAAACGTCAGGCCCTTAACTTAACTATTTTTTTGCATATACCATAGATCCTTTTGGTTGGTAAGCAGTTTGCAACAGCCAAGTCTATTTTCTCATGAATAGGGGCCTATAATGTATGACATAAAATTTTAAAACTGCATTAAGTGCAGCACCTTCTTATGATTTGAATTCATGATTACATGTAGTCATGCACACAACACTATTATTTGAGTCCTTCAGGCCTGGAATTCCTTCTTTGAGAGGGCAAAGCCATTGTCATTAGAACATCTTTAAGTCTATTGGAAACTTTTGAAGGGGCACAAATGCCAAGACATGGGCAAAAAGAGGCCATGGCCTCCCTGGTTACAGTACATGTATCTAAAGACCATGAGAAAACAACTTCCATGCTTACGTACTTTCTTCATGTGTGTCCGCTCGTGGCGTAACAGCTTGCTCTTCTTATAAAATGTTTTCCCGCAGTTCTCACAAGGATGAACTTTGGACAAAATATGTGCGTGATCGTTCTGCATATGCTCCTTTAAGCTTCCCTTCCACTGGTAGCTTTTGCCGCAGGCAGGGCATATGAATATCTCATCCCGTGTATGAACTCGCTCATGCCGTTTTAGACTTCCTCGCGTTAAGAAGTCTCTGTCACACAGGCCACAGACAAACTTTTTCACGCCCGTGTGGAGCTGCTGGTGAGCAGTCAGACTGACACTGTGCCGAAAACCCTTCCCACAAACTTTGCACTTGAATGCAGCCTCTTCAATGTGGGTTTTCTCGTGAGCTACAAGTGTGCTTTTGCGGTGGAACGTTTTGCTACATATGCAGCACAGGAATGGTTTTTCACCAGTGTGTGTTTTTTCGTGCCGTCTTAGATCGCCTTTGCCTGCAAACCTGCGACTGCAAAGTTTACAAGGGAATGGACGGTCTCCTGTGTGACTACGCTTATGTTCAACTAGGCTGTCTTTCTGACGGTAGGATTTATCACACAGATCACAGGAAAACGGCTTGTAATCAGAGTGAGTTTTCAAGTGTCTTGTAAGATTGGAACTCTGATTGAAAGATGCCTTGCAGAACTGACAGATGAAACTTCTCTCATCTGTGTGGATTCTCATATGTCGCTTGAAGCTGCTTCTGTGCCTGAAGACACGATGGCAGATGTCACAGAGCCGACACTCACAGGTCGGTCCACTCGCAACGCCCTCGCTCTCACTTGCTATGGCTTGAATATGGTCATTATTTATTCCAGGTGCTTCAACATCACAAACTGGTACCTCATCACTTACATTTTCATTTAGTGCACTGTCTGTAAATATTTTCCGGGTGAAATGATCATGCTTTTTTGTTTTTTGTACAAGTTGATCTGTCAACTTGATTTGTTTGCCACACGTATTACATGCGTTCTCTCTGCATTGAGGAGTTTTACCAACACCTTGCTGACTGTCTTTTGTAGCAGAAACAAAGCACTTCTCCTTGTTGGGTTGATGTTTAAGTTCACTGAATGCGTCCCCTGGTGAGTTGATCAGCTTTTCATTATCTTCATTCTCAGAAATGACATCACCTTGGCTGTTTGCTCTTGACTCAGACTGTTCCTCCTTTATATCACTTCTGCTCATATTGTTGGTTCCTCAATAGACTCACTGTGAATAGACACATATTCATCATTAAATATTAATTTAAAGCATTGGTAATGTTGGCAAATTTTATACATGGTTTATAGTGGCTACTGAGACTAACTCGGGGTTCTCCCAATGCACAAGCTAGCACATCGAGCCGATACGCGCGTACCGATACACAATTTCTTTTTTATTTTGTTGGGGGGGGGGGGACTTCAGATCCAAAAAATAAAAAAAATTGCGCAGAAGGTCTTTTAAAACCAAAGATAAACACCAAGTAAAAAACATTTGTTTCAATTCAGTCCAGGATGCCCCACATTTTGGACAAATCCTTGGGAGAACCCTGGACTAACTACAGTTTGAATAGAGATCATTTCTGTGCTTACTCTGTATTTATGGTCAACTGGTCAACTAGTGAACCTTGGGTGAGGGCATCTAAAACTGGTGGCATTTTGGGTCCATTTTAAAAATAGCCACAATCAATATAGGCCTATACTAGCCTATAGGGAAGTGATTCTGAGCAAATTGAAAAAGGTTGTTTGCAAGTGTTTCTTTTCCCTGTAGTGTATAGTAAAATTATGCGAAAATTATAATTCACTGGTAAATTGTACGGCACCCTCTGCGACGCGTAGACAACGAACTAGTAGCTGGTAGCTGTTTTAGTAGATATGTTTTGTATCTTTATTATGTAGCCAAGTGGTCCAAGTTACTGCACACGCAATGTTGCGTGATCGAGTCATGGTATCTTTCTTTACTTTTCTTTTTCAACCCAAACAAGAATATACTTTATTCAGTTGAACTGAACAAAGAAAAATTTACAAGAGCGGGATTTGAACCAACATTAACAACCTCCGGAATAATGGAATAACGTGCCGGCGCTCTACCATCTGACCATGTCTACCATGTCTACCAACCATGCCAACTTTCTAATTCTAGCCCTACATTTAAGTATGTTGGCAGTCTCCCTATAATTTGTCAACATCTTTGTCCAGGGGTTTATTGTTAATGTTGTGATTGGTTACTTTACTTAGTCTGGTTTTCTCTGTAACATTCATGATTCAGTCATTGTGTGTGTCACGTCAGTAATTTTTCATAATCATGTCAATTAATAATATCACCCAAGTAAATTCAGTCATTAACACCAAGTAGCTTGCCCATCATGTTTATAGAATAGATGCGATAGCCTTACCTTATCCTGTAGTGGCCTGATACCACATAAATATGTTATTTAGTTACATTTTCATAGTTTTATTCAAGTCCGATCCCAGTGCAAAGCTTTAAAAATGTAACAATAAAATTATGTGAGAAAGAAGTAGGGCGCCACCAAGCGATCGCGAATCGTGCCCTCCATCCAATCCCGGATTCCCATTTAATATTATTCCCCCTTTTGCCATAAGCCTTTTTGAGATATGGCGGACACAATTCTACAACACTATAAGGTTTGGGTAAATTTGTGTGTATACACCCAGACCAAACAGTACACTCCTATCACGTCCGCCATACCTCAAAAAGGCTTATGGTGTTTTGTGTTTTATAGGCCAGTAATTTTTCCCGCTTTGTTTTCCCTTTGTGTAAAAGATAAACAGATAACAAGATAAAACAACTGAGGAGAAAAACACAAACAGTTCAAACTAACTTTACTACTAGTAAGATAAACCAGAGTTCATAATGCACAACATCATCAGAGAGCAATACACCGATCATCTCCGAAATGGAGTTGGCCTCGGTCCCCAACACGCAGCTCTTTGCGCTGCGCTCATTCAAGTTCTTATAATATAGGGCCTAATATTATAAGTATCCCGCCATGGTTTTACCCCCAACTCTTGGATCTGCCCTAGCAAATAAATTAGCTTGCAGTGTGACATAATTGTTAAATATTTGCCAATGGAAATTCTTAGATGTATCATCAAGCAAAGAAAAAACCTTAGCTATAACGCTTGAATTTAATGACAAACAATGTACTTTCGCGGACCTAAATCACATCAGCCCACTTTTCGGCACATGCCACTGAATGGTAAACCTGCCACGACACGCTTTCAAGGTTACCCATATCATGGAGGTAGAATTAAACAAATCACTGCCAGGAGGTACGGTATTAGGGCCTATCCTGGAACATAAAACTGGGCATATACGCTTGAATTTATTAGCCTAAACCTTTCGCTTTTAGTTTCATGTTGGAACAACAAAGTGGACTAGATATTCGAAATAAACTTATTTTCAATTTGATTAAGACTTAATTTGTAAATTTAGTCGTAATGTTTTTTACATTTGGAATTTAATCACGAGATTATTTTATTTTACATCATCAGATAACAAGTAGGCCAATATGTTGTTGGTAGTGAGAAATTAGGGCCTATGATGTGTGTATCGTGGCCACCGTAGTTTTAGGTTTTAATTGGGGCACTATAGTGCGTAGGCCCATCTTCGCAACTTTCTTGCTACCTCAACATAGACCTCTAGGCTAAACTTTTCATAGAATGTAATCTTGCTCAAGTGAAAGTCCTGTGGTGTTATTATAAGTGCAAGCTTTCCGTTGGGTGATATTATTACAATGCGTCTTATAAAAGAGAAAAAAGTCCTGACCCAAACTGTGTCAAACTGACGCATAATCCAAGTCAAAATCTTATTTTAAACAATTTTTGGGGTCACCTTGACCAAGAAATGGGTCAGGCTCCAGTAGGCTTATCCGGAATCCAGGTAAAATTAAGTGACGCTTTTAGAGACCATAACAATTATAGCAGCCCGAACGGCTTGTACCAAAATGCCCATAGCGGCCGCAAACGGCCGCAAGGTTTGACCTACTTCCATTCACATAAAGAGGTCAAAGTAAAGGTCATGTCCGGATATGAAATTTTCCTAAACACAAAACTAAATTTTCTTCTTCATGTTATTTCTGTTGAACTTTTGACTGACAACATTTGATTAAATAAATGAACAATTATTAGCAACGTCTGGGGCGTTTTGTGATGATTATACAGAAATGATGGTCTGGGTTAGAGTGTACCGACCGTCCTCACGCAGGTCTAAATTAAGTGTGTCGTCACTATCTCACTACAACCATGGCTGGCGTAAGGAATTACTTATCCTCACCGAATAGTTTCACTCCTTTATTGTGTACAAAGCTACAAAACAAAACAATTATTTTACATTTAGGGTTTCTGAAGGAGAAATTCGATTTTGTGACGACTGACTGCAGTGCCGTTAATTATTATTTTTCCTGTCATAATAAAAAATATAACTTGCGGCCAATTTTTCTGGCGTCGCGTTTTCTATGCGCAAAATGTAAAGCTCCTTGAAGCAGATTCAATTTCACTGAGGCTAATGTATAAACAATAATGTTCTTTTGCGTCGTGCGATTTAAACAAATAATAATAATTATTTAACAACGTTAATCCACTTGAAAAACATTCAAATTTGCAGCAGCCGCGCGGTTGGTCATCCATTCGTTTCAAGGCAGGCATTTGTGGGAATTGATCACGTGAAATAATTTTTTATAAAAATGGTCCTCTTATGAGAGACTTTCCTGATGTTCTTCGACAACGATTGTTACAAGTTCAACTACGGTACACTACCTGTGGGGAAATGAACGTAGTGGTGAGGCCTAGCCCAAAGTACATGTTCAGATGCCTGGCTTGGCACGCAAACAGATAATGAATAACCCATAGAGCTAATATATAATGATTATGGAAAAACCACCAATGAGAAAAGACCTGTTTTTACAACAACAAAAACCCAACAAATTTGAAAAAAATCTTGAAAGTGTTCAATGTATAAATCCTTTGTTTTCCCCTGCCTTTGTAATCAGTCCTAGGCCTGTAGGCCAATATGTTTTGCATATTGTGTGTAGTTTTTCTTTGCAAAATCGCTTGTCGTAAATCGAAAACAATATTGAGTGACGCGGGTGCAACTGAAGAGCCAAAATCCCTTTATGATGCATGCTAGTGAAATAAACAGCCCCCCCCCCCGAAAAAAGGACGGAAGAACCCACACATAGGGTCTTATAATGCAAGTATGCTTAGAAAAAAAATAGCCCGTGCGCGGAATGGACAAACTTATAAATAATGCGATTGAGTAGTACAAAGTTTTCTTAAACTTTGATCGGGGTTCATGGGTCACGGAAAATCAACCAATGGAGAGCTCTTAAAATAGTTGCTGCTTGTCGCGTCTCTGTGTACTTTTGTGTGCGTGCCTGTGCGCATAAACAAGTGGGGAGTGCAATGTGGGGATCCCTAGCCTAGCCCCTCTGCATTAAACAAAAATTTGCTCCACACGTAGCCTACACAACATACTAGACGATAGCCCTGCAGCTAGCTAGCTTGAGCTAGCCAAGCTAGCTGCTGTACAACAAGCTAGCTGTAAACGAGAGGGCACGACCGGACCCAGGCTGTTCTCTCTCTACCCCAGTAACACGAGATCAAACGAAGCATTACCATTGCAGCGTCTGGCGGTACAAATCTTCAGATTTATGCACATGACACAATTATTGTCTTTTCGTTCGAGGTTTGTACCTGACTAGGCCTACGATAACCCTGCCACACTCTCATCAATGAAGATGGAGATTTGGCGCTTCAACTTCAAGGTAGGTCAATTAAGGTACTATTTAGGGTTCTGTTTATTGGGGATGTCATGAACTGAATAATACTGTCTCTGACGACTATTCCTGGTGGTTGGTTGGGGCATGGAGGTAGGAATGTGGTACTGATTCAGTGACGCCATCGCCAGTCTCCGTTGTTGTACGGTACCGTGGCAGGATCGACGGATCTCTGCACGGATCTGCCATGTGCGTGTAGAGCCTCTACTTCATGCTTCATTTGTGTTGTATGTACATGTATCTGCTTGGATGAACGTGTCATACCGTGACAATACAGAGTTATATAATGCTTCTATTCACTGATGAGTGCTGTCCCCAGGTCCTGAGTATACTTTGATTTTCGAAGTCCTGTTTTCAGGGCGATCCACCTCTCTTACCTCTGCATTTAATGTAAACAGTCCCTAGATTCAATTTTTCCTTTTTTTTTTTTTTGACAAGAGTCCTCCTCTCTCCACTAAAAACTTTAGAAACTGAGGCCACACTGGCAAGTTGCATGCATGTTGTATTGTAATTGCAAAATTTTTTATTTATTTACACAATACAAAATATAATATACTGTCGTGGGCAAAAAAAAATTTTGCCGCCGAAAAAGTTTCATTGACAATTTTTTTTCAATTCATTCTCTCTGCTTTTCTGGGAAAAAAAAAAAAGAGGCCTAAAGAAGCCATGCTTATATCATTTTCTAACAGTCTGGAGAATTTTTTTTTAAACCCTCATATCATTTATTATTAATAACATTAAAATTTAGCCTAGAAAAAGGTCAAACAAAAACAAAACACGGGAATTGAAGAAAATCGGATCGTGTGGTGTGGTGAAAGTTTCATCTATCATCAAGTTTTATATTTTTTTTACTTCTTATAAACAAAGGAAGGTAATTAGGGCATCAGTTGATATATGGCATCATTATTATTTTTTCAATTCAAAGAAAAATGCATAGTACATCGAAAACCGGACACGGGAGGATATAATACAAATCACAGTGGTAATATTTACAACTCATCTAAAGATGATTCTTAGTCTGTGTGAAATCGTGCTGACCTATTTGAAAACTTTCAAAGTTTTAAAACTTGTGTTACAGCCTCAAAAACATCAAGTCAGGAAAATAGCATTATGATGTTGATGTAATGTTTTATTCCCATTCTTCCACAGACAGTGGAAACCGCGCGCAGCCAGTGCTTTACAAAATTAACTTTAAACTTTGCCTTTTTGCAGAATGATGTCTCGCAAACAGCTGAATTAAGAATATGAAAAAGACCCAATCTGAACACTGCATTCCTGGGCTATGACTTTAACCTAATGAATAAACAACTATAAATACAAAGGAATATGTTAATGAGTGCTACTGGTGGTTTCTTGATTCTGAGCTCCAATAAACAATGACCTGGCACTGGTAGGTAGTCTCTGGGGTGCATTTAAAAAGATTAGCTAAAGAATTTTCCCACAGATGAAATGTAGGCCTACTGTTTGAGAATGCAATGGCATGCATAATGAACAAAAAAAAAAGTAATTATTTATAAGAGAGTAAAATCATGGGGAAAAATAACTTAAGCAGAGCAAACAAACCATACATTTTTCACATGTTACACTTGGAACGTTAAACCATGGAGGAAGGAAATAAACTGGTTCAGCGTTTAACCGTTAACAAATGTTGAAATCTGTTTCCAAGTTTCCTTAAAGGTAAAACATAGCCAACAGTTGAACAAATCAGACCTTCGTTTTCTTTGAAATGTTGGCCCCAGACACTATCCAGAGAAAAAGATTGACATCTCTTTTTTGTGTTGAACGTTTCTTATTTTAATCACCTACAATTTAATATTATATTTGGTTTTACCTGTACACCGATGTGTGTAAAGCACTGTATACTCAGTACTTTCCCAAGTCCTGTGATAAGAAATCACAGGCAGATACTCGGGTGGGATTCGAACCCACGACCTTTACCATTCTAGAGCAGATGTCTTACCAACTAGACCACTGAGATTGCCCGGTAGCTAGAGGCAGTTCGAATCCTATATTTTAGCAGCTGGTACCGTGACAATTTAATAGATGTTAAATTTGCATCGGGGATAAAGAATATTATATTTGGTTTTACCCGTACACCAATGTGTGTACCTAAGCACTGTATACTCAGTACTTTCCTGAGTCCCCCTACAATTTGTGATACATTTTGCTTTGTAATCCACCCCACTGTGGTTAGTGGTGTTGTGACTGTAAAGACTGGGTTACAGTGTTCTATTGTGTTCAGCCAATGACCCAAAAAACTAAGTTATTGTACTGGTTTTTTTTCTTTATGTGTCTTCTTCAAATTATTGTTCAAATTTTACACAAAGTGTGACCCCCATGTGACTTTTACTTCTGGTCAAAACAGGAAGTTGAAGTGAAAATGATCACACACAGGCCTCGGTTTGAGGTCTGCAAACAATACAATCTGGAATTTTGATATGATCTCTTTGTTTTACCCGTGGCCTTCCAATTTAAGAGTAATGACATAATTATCTTCACCAGCGCTCTCTCCTGACAAAATTTACAAAATTATTTCTTTTTTGCTGAAAACCTGTTACTTCAAAAAAAGTTTAAAACTTAGCACAAACTTAAAAATCTCTGGTCTAGATAAGTTCTAAATAAGTTATAATGTCACGATGACTTCATCAGTTTTCAAATGAGGCTTGTTTCAAACTTTCTTGTTTAAAAAATGCAAAAATCTTTAGAACCACAATTAACTTCACGAATCAATATTTCATACAAAAACTTGTTTACCAAATTTTCTCTTTACTTTTCACCAGCTCTGCTAATTTGGACATGTGTACACCGAACACCTAATTGTTTTTGTTTCAAAATAAAATTATGTCAATTTTTTTCCTTTAAAGTGTGTTGAAATCTGACTTTACTGATGAGCTTTTGATTGGAATCAGTAGAAACGGTTGAACGGAAGTCACAAGTCCCATTTAACCGTTTAGAAAAAATAAACATAAATGCGAAACTCTAGTTAACAATTGCCATAGAACCTCAAAAACACTTGCCACAGTATTGAAAGTGCAGATTGACAATTTCCGTGTCAATAACATCACCTGCAGTTGTTGCGGTGGTAAAGAAACAACCCGGCCACTAATACTGGCTTTGAGCATAGTCTTGCAAGTAGAGGGGCTCATCCTGCATTGCCACTTGGTCCGCACTGGACTACCCGTTTTCTTACTGTCAAGGCATTCACTGGATCCCGGATGGTACACAGCTCGCACAGTGCAACCACCACAAACACCAACAAAGTAAACTTTTTTCAATTAGCAATTGATTATTTACACTATGTCAGCAAAATGGTTGGCATTTTTTCTCCTGCCTTGGTTACTGTACACAGCTATTTGTACACATTCATGTAGCTTAGAAATTATACACCAACAACCATGGATGGGTATGTACATTATATGTTATAATGTGCAATGTACTTGTATGTTTTACACTGTGAGTACCATCTACAGACATTCACACTGTATATGTATGCAGCCATGTTCAACAACTACAGTAAAACAACTCATTTTGTTTCATGAGAAAGGATACATTATCATTTGTGTGTATGGGACCTCTGGTTGAGTAATTCATATGGAATGACCCAATACTTTCATCTTTGCAGCTGAACCAGAGCAGACTAGTATCATTGACTGTCTACGCTACCTCTCAGAGTGATGGCTGCAAAAGGCCCAGTGTTGGTGGTTGTTGGTGCTGGTCTGGCTGGTCTTGCTGCAGCTGATTGAGGTCGACATGTTTGAACTCTTCAGCTTAGAAGCAACCAACTGTCCAGGAGGACTTATTCATACTTATTGTTAAATACATGTAGGTATTATTTGTTATTACACAAGTGCGAGTGGAATACGGAAAAATATAGTGTTTCCGTTTCCTATATCTGACGAGGCCGAAGGCCGAGTTGGAAATAGTGCAGACGTGCTATATTAATATGTCCATATCCCACAAGCGCGCAAAGTGATAACGATTTTATCTTTAAGCAAACTTGACGCGTAGCTTTAGAAAAAAAGCATTATAGAACAGGGTTTGATATGGGCTGTTTGATATACATACAGATTTATGTCACACTTGTTGCAGGCCTGTGAGTGGACCCTTAAAAAAGAGCTGAAACACTACATGATGTAAGAATGATCGTGGAACGTCAAGTGAGCGCGCGTCACGCATTTACGCTGGTCAAATCGGGGCACCCCATTGATTCAGCAACTAGGCTTATTTCACATTATTGTAGTTGTACATTACTGTTGCCAAGCATATATATATAAGGCCAAGAAGTGAAAAAAGAAATGAAAAAAAAAGAAAAAAGGGGGAAATAAAAAGAAAAGAAAAAAAACAGAAATAAAAAATCGACCAAAAAAAACAACAACAAATACTTTCATGTACATCAATATGTATTTTTCAAGATTTAAACTCAAGGAAAATTTAAACCGATCAGTTGAAAACCTTTGGTCATGTTCTGGATATTGTAATAATTGACAGTTTATTTGACGTTAATGTCTTTGCAGGTTCTGAGGTGATAGAATTAGGTGCTAACTGGATACATGGTGAAGTCAACAATCCTATGATCTAGCTAAGAATTAGGGTCTACTCATCATCAAGGTACAAAAATCGCTGACATTATGATTTAGACTTTGGACTCAACTTATGAAAGTTACATTGTAGCATGTGATATGCCATCTGCATAATTTTACAAAAAATCACAAATTTCATTGTTCAAAGGCATTTCCTATGACAGAAACTTATAATTCTGAGAAGACCTCTAGGCTTTGAAGAACAATTGTAAAAGCCAATTCCAATTATTAAACTTTTCTTGCATAAATCCTCAGACAAAAACTAGCTCAATGCAATTCCTATTGGCTTTGGGTAATTGTTGGAGCCAGGTTTTGTGAAGTTGGCAGGCTTTGTGAAGGTGGCTTGGCGTACAGTGGGAGTATGTCACACTCTGCGAACAGGATAGCTTTCCTGGTTGTATGTTGTGAAAAGCAACTCACTTGAGTTGTAATTTCCATACTTTGGTTGACTAGTAAAACATAATGACAGTGTACATACATGTGTTTAATAAGTGTGATTTCTATGACAACTTATGGGTCACACAGTGGGTCTAATGAATAACAAATTAACAAATTGTATCAATATTAATCCAGATGTATTGTGGAGCCATGAATGAATGTTTAATCCCTCTGCACAATAGTGATTAGAGTGTTTTGGGGGCCACAGAGTTTATGAATCGCAAAATTATCTTGTTTTGTTTTTTTTCGATCATGAGGTACAAAATAAATACTGTTTGTGATCATAATGTGGAAGGTCGTACTGTACAGTGGGGCTCTCTAACCCACTGTAGACTATAATGCTGGTGGAAATTCAACTGCATCTGTGTCCAAGAATGAGCTTTGGCAGTTCAAGTTAAAGTCCAAAGCAGGTTAAAATTCACAATACTGAACAGGGAAACTGCTGTGGTTGGCCTCAGGACTGTGATTGCCAGAAGAGAAATACCTGAGGGCTGTACACAATGTGTTAGTACTTGTTTTACAGACTGACTCTACCCAGTCAATATCCTAATAGAAGGCAGTAAATCATCCATAACCAGGCATCAGTATGGAGTAATTATTGCATCTGGGATGAAGAACAATATGATTTGGTTTTGCTATTTACAGATGTACAATTACATGGAAAGCTCTACATACTCGGGCTGCTCCGAGTCTACTTGCTGGTTGAGGTGTGACTCACTACTTTCAAGATTCCGACTGGACTGCCGCCTTTCTCGTTAAGCTTGATATTCCCAGCCTAATGCAGGTTGTTGTATCACGTTGGAGTAGTCATCCATCCATACATCAGAGGTTCACACTCTGGTTAATTACAAGCACATGGTACAGGAGAGGAGTATGATGTTATGAATAAACCCATCAATCATTGAGGAATGCCAAGGAGATGATGGTAGAAAACTTCAGGTACTTTCAGTGTCTTGGTTAGTAAGACTGTTTATCAGATTCCCTCGTCTATGATAATATATTATAAGTTATCACAAAAGCGCGAGTGGAATACGGAAAAATATAGCGCGCCTGCGTCCCATATCCAACGAGGCCGATAGCGCTTCTGCGTCCCATGACGCAGGCGCGCTATATTTTTCTGTATTCCATGAGCACGCGTGTGATAACGTATTTATCTTCAAGCAAGCTAGACCCGCAGTTAGAACACGCAATATGCAGGGCTGTGCAATAAAAGTTTATATCACACTCCTTGTTGCTATGGATCGACCAATCAGAATATTCAGGCCTGCTTGAAGATAATTATAATCATAATGATAATGGAGTATTGCGCATGTATCCACCAATAAGGAATAAGGTGCTCATTAGGCACTTGAACAAAGAGGAACACTTTTTAAGATGGGTTTTCAAGTTGATGATTTATGAGACCCATTTATGTAGCACCTTATAAGGGTATACAAGATGGGGCATTCAGCAGCCACTGCCAGAAACACCAGGGCAAACCCCTTCTCTTAGCGATAAGTGTAACTGGGTTCTTTTACATGCATTCCACAACACACTGGACCTACGGCTTCACGTCCTAGCCAAAGGACAAAGCAATAATGGTTAAGTGCCTTGCTTTACACAAAGATCAGAAATACCAGAGCTTGAGTCCAGTGTGCTTGACCGCTCAGCAACGACTGAGCACACATAACATATGATACATACATGTACATGTAATGTAATACATTACAAGCAGGCACCAGGCATTCCAGTAGATTCTATTAATTTAGGCTCTAATCACCTCGTGTATCAATTTGCAGGAACATATTTTATCTCAATATTGAGATATAAATGCCCCAACTTTGTGGAAGTAACTTGGAGGGAAGGAAAAGGGGGCAGGGAATAATTTGTTGCATCAGTGCAACAGGCATGATATTCCTCTCACTCAAGTCTGATTTCTGATTGTTTTGCCCCCTTGAAAAATCAGAATTTTTTTATTAAATAGCCCGAAATGTCTATTTATTAAATAAAGCCTACACCATACATGAACAGCCCTTGTACTTCATGTAAGGACCAAGTATCGTGCCTTGTGCAAAAAACGCTTATCTCGATTTGCAAAAGCGTTGTATCTTGCCTGAAAATGCTCCAGTCAAAAGTGTCTCGGCACATGTACTTGTTCTTTGTGTACATCCTGACTATTTTAAGCAAAAATACAACATTTTGACAACTTAATACTCGCTCTTTTAAGAGATGCAATGTTTTTGCTCTGACGCGATGAATTGTTGTGTAATACATACAATTTATGAACAAACTACATTGTTAGTTTGTTTTTGATGGCAGTATCATGAATTTTCTTGATTGAAGCATTAAATACATGTACCACAACAACAGCTTCTTAGGCTGAAAATCCATGAGTCAGTCATGCGTTGGGCGTAGTGCGCAATGCGTAAAAATGAAAGTATACGCCAAGCAACGCACATTATTCATGGTTTCCATATTGCGTACTTTGTTATTTATAAAAATTATGTGCATTTTAGTTTTTTAAAAGGATTGCGCAGTATGCATGCAGCATTACACAATGCATGATTGTCATATGGATTTCCGGCCCAAGAAATTTATTTTTCTGATTTTGCCTTAAGTCTATTCCCCTGTTTCCACGAAGCAATCATCAGTAGTCCTTTTTCGTTTAGTAACGGTACCAGACTTTTCCTGCCCATCCTACATATTTGTTTACGTTGATATGAATGATTCAAGAACCTAAGTCCAATTTTGTGAAGCATTTGTGCACAAATTAATGCTGAGCCAATTTTTTTGCTAAGCAAAAATGAAGCCGGGCACCAGTAACACCAATAGTTAGTTAAATGTACATGACATCGCTGAGCAAGTTACTGCTGTGGTAAGCAAACTTTTGTGCTGAAATACCAGTGCCCAATTTAATAAAGTCTGCAAGCTGCAAAAACTCCTATAATTATTTTTTAGGTTATCAGACAAAATGTCATTAAATATAAATTGTTGCGACTGGTACATGTACCTGACTCATTTTAGCACAGCAATTTTCCAAACAGTATTTCTGCTTAATAGCTTTATGAAAGTTGGCCCTGGGCCCAATTTCATAGAACTGCTTTAAAAACACAAAAAGTATGCTTACCAGAATATTAAAGGATCCCAGCCAAAACACCATTTTACATGTACCATCTGTGACTGGTAGGTCATTTTCGCTGAGCAGAAAATTATCCGGCAATATTCAGTGCTTAAGCAGCTTTATGAAAGTTGGCCGTGGTCATGATAAGGTTGATTATCTTTGATGAGATTCTTGTGCTTATCTGTCTGCAGTATTCTTTACTTGTGTTTGCTGGTGGGTTTGCTTCACAGCGACAGCTCCAGTCTACAGTTCATGGTGTAATGATATCTGGTCAGCTACATGTCAAGCAGAGAAACTCATTCAGTTTCCAGTCATCCAGTACAAAATGAGCCACCAGTCTCCCAAGATGAAATGCAGTGACGCAATAAGGGAGAGGTGACACTTTTTAATGTTATCCAAAGCACGCCGAATTGAGACGGGGTCCTCGGAATGTTTTTTACTTGGTGTTTATCTTGGTTTTAAAAGCCTTACTGTGCAGTCTGGAGCATTCTAAATGGTTTTATCTTGATGTTTTTACAATTTGATCTGAAGTTAAAAAAAGAAAGAGATAATGACAAATATATACATATTTGTTGCATATCAACTGCAATTCGTGCGTATTGGTCGCAATTCGTGCGTATCAGCACGCAATTCGGCCCGATACACTAGTTTGTGCATGGGAGAACCCCGTTAGAATTTATATGTATACCAATACATTCTTTGCCAATATAGAAAAAAGATATTCATTAGAATGTAATGTCAAAATATTTTGTGCACTTCCATGTTGAAACCAAGGCACTATATGTTAAGACAAAAGGGTGGTTTTTTGTGATGCAAATTATTACGGGCTCTGCAAGGTTTGATCAAACCGTGTGTACTTTTAACACATTGACAATACATTGACACAGTTCTGCTTTTATTGAAATTTAAGTAACACATATAGCCTCGCTTTCAAACCTTGAAGTGTGCTGATCAATGTTCAATTTGTTAATTTATATTTTCACTGTGCAATGATTTATGATTTTATTTATATTGAACTTCTATTCTGTGCATCTGTGTTTTGCCAGAAGAAGAAGAAGGTATGATCAGTTGAATCCTGTCAGTTAGCGATCTGCAACACCATGTACAGGGTGCTGTAGTACCCACAATTTAGGCCTACGTGATCAAAATTTTGAAATATAATTGTCAAATTGGGATATACATGTACACCATGATGTACTGGGAAAAAGTTAGAAAATGCATAGAGATGTATAAACAAGAACCAGAACACCATGTACCCAGCAGAAGGGTGATGAAAGTATGCAAAAGGTCGCAAGCATATCGTGTGCAAAACACAAAGGCCATGACCTTCATGTAATTCCAAGCCAGACTTATAAATTATGACATGACTGTATACAACATTTAAGGCTCACTCAAGATCAACATTTTCATAAACCTTGTCTGTTTGTCCCCAGTGTCTCATTATCAGAGCAAGGGACTACTAATTTCTTTCAATTTCTGTGATTAGTGGATACATGTAGTTCCTCCACAGCCATCAAAAATACTAACACTTAGTATGACATTGTACACAGCTGATTGTACATCAATTATCTTGAAAACAAATAGTTGTGGATGTACATTGTAACAGTCACTGACTAAAATCTGTGATAAATTGTTACCTAACATCTTTTTCACTGTGTGTACCTCAAATGTGTCTGTTAAGTACATGTATGTTTCATGAGTTTCCTGATGCCCATTTCTCAGGAACCTGGTCTGACGTAACAAATTTATGTCAAGGTTGGCATTCATGTTTCAATCTTGATATTTTCTTCTGTTTGCTGCTTCGCCATGTTTTTGTAGGGAATTGTACTAAATTTACAACACATGTGACTCAACGCTTCTGAAGGCATGTTTTCCTACAGGTACATAATGCACCTGTTTGCGGAAGTGGAATAGAATATGTAAAGAAATGTCCCAAGACCACAAACCAAGAAACAAAACATAGAAAACAGGAAAGTGAAATTCTGTACTGTAAGCAAAGATGTGCCATCATCTGAGTGAGTTCAACGGTTTTAAGTCGAGTCCATCTAGGGCCCATTGTGATCCAAAGACTGGAAGCTTTGAGTTTCTCAAATGAGGAGTGTGTGATCTCCACAACTTGTAATTCATGTCTGAAGCAAGTCTTGTACAACAGCTGTAAAAAAACTTCTTACCTACTCAATACCATGTACATGTACATTTGTGTCATTTATGCATTTTCTGCATTAAAAACTTCTTTTTCCCTTATGGTTCTTAACTTTGCTTAGTGTAAAAGACAGTTTTGACATAACCTTAACTGATTTAGTTGTATGTTATTCAAATTTACATGTGTTTTGGTGAAAATTTTTATGAAATTTTAACACCACCATCTAATCTCTTTTTTCTTATAAAGAGTAAACAAAATTAAAATCAAACTAGAGTCAAAACATACATTAAAGCATGTTACTAGATAATGATGCTAAAGAAAAGTCTTGTGTAATGCTGTCCATGAGTGGTACTGTACATACTCATTGATGATGTATACACCCAAGCAATTTAAAACTAAGTAGCAATATGAAATTACCACAGTTCGCAATAATAGTTTTTTCCCAGCTTCTTTATCATTTTATTTTCTGAAGATAGAATGTTGTAGTTAGACCATGTCCAATTGTTTCGGCAGCATTCATACAGATGCATCCAAAGATGGTATTTCCCTAGGAAAGTACTCCGACATTTAATCACTCCCAAACTTTAATATCTCATCACGGTAGCTGCCTTCCTGACTGCATTATTTTGTATTCCAATCTATGAGTTTGGTTCGACTCAAATTCAAGTCATTGTTTAGTTAATCTCTACATCTGCAGTATTGCATGCATCATTGGTCAGCATAAAAGACTTTGCCATCTAGACTTCAATGAAGTGCATTTTGTAAAATTCTGGTGATCTGATCAGCTTTTCCAAGTTGTGACTGTCAAATCATGGCCAAACTATACCAACATTTATCTTGTTTTCTTCTTCAGAGACTGTTGGAGAAGTTTGTTGATCACTACATTGGAGGCATTATCGCTCCCTCTTTAATAATAACATACTCTGTTTGGCTTCATTGCATTTTGCAAGAAGGTCCTCACTCTTCTCAAACTGGGGAGGAAGTTTGGAGGTCCTTTTCATCTACCATAATATTCTTTAAAACCTACTCTTTCAGCTGGTTGGGTTCTTTCAGGAAACATAGTCCATTGGATTGGCCACACCTACAGCAATGCCAGCACACCTGCAATGGTACCAAGAATGACATTGCTCACACTGTATCCATGAAGCAAGGCGTTTGGTCAACCTGGCACATTTTGTTGAATACAAGTATGCCTCACACATATCAAAATCTTTCAAAGTCTCATCTTACCTCAGTGCAATCCTCCTTGGTTCATCTGCATGTTTCAGATGGGGCTCATCCAGAGGTCTCTTCTCTTACCATCTCAGTCTCAATATGTTCAACATCAAGGCTGGCATGTACATGTAGGTGTATTCTTTTGCTACCTTGTCCTTGATAGCCACATATTCCTTTGAGTTTTTTTGACCAGTCGAAGCACATGTGCGTGTACATGTACATGTGCCCTGGCTGGAGTTTTGTTTCCTTCTGTATTGCATTGATTTATTTTGCTTTCATATACTAGGCGCCGAGCTAACATTATGTTGACAAAAAACAAACTATTACCATACCCTTTCATTGTAAAAAAGATTAGATAAACAATAAAAAACAGTCTATTTGATTGTAGTTGATTTAGAAATCACTGTCATCCTCGTCCTCATCAGCTGATGAGCTGATGATCTCGATCCGTTGCCCATCTGGCTGGTGGTCGTCCTCGTCCTCATCTGATGAGCTGATGACCTCGGAACGGATCTGTTGCCCATACGGCTTCTGGGTTGGTCGTCTGCTTCGTTTTCCTCCTCCTATCAATCACCGGCCGCGGCACCGTCTGAAATTTGTTGTATTGTGTTTGGTTGGTTCTCACCACAATAATCAGGTTCCAGTTGAATGACTGCGGGAACCAGTTGATTCTGCAAAACTAGCTTTTGACATAAAGTTTGGACATAAATAAAACAATCGTTAGTGAGTTGTACAAACTTTATCCATATTTCAGTTACGCGTGTGACACGGAAAGTTGTTAATTTCTTCATTAATGACTGACTAATTATGAAATAAAATATTTCATGTTTGGTTTGAAATTTATCTATGCAAGTCAAAGGCACTCATCAAAACAGGTAAATGTTGATTTTATAAAAGTGCATTCTAAAAATTCCTAAGTAAATTTAGGGATAAAAATTGTATTCATAAATACCCCAGACAGTTTCGCTATTCCTATTGGTGGAGAGCACGTCACGTGGGGGTGTTTAAACGGATGATAATGCACGGCCAAGAGTGTTTATAACCGGCTGGGCTTCGCGTATTGGACGCGCAAGCTCCGCCAATTTACTTACGCGGAACGCAATACATGGCTATAGTTCCCGCGCGTAGCCTAATCTTTTTGTACACGCGTGTACACACAACCCAACGCGCACAAAACAGAATTTTACAAAAGTTGTTTGAAAATATACAAACTTCGATGTCAGAGATTGTCTTTTTACCACCGATTTTCCTTATTCTTTCACTTTTTAACAAAAAGGCATATATGAATGGGAATAAATGAGTAGTGACTCGTTCTTAAACGGCCGTTTAAAACCTTGCAGGGTCGTGGCCGTGCGATAAAGGCCCTTGCCTTCGGCTCGGGCCTTTATCGCACGGCCACGACCCTGCCGGTTTTAAACGGCCGTTTAAGAACTCGCCGCTACTCTTTTATTCCCTTATTTTCAATGCTAAAATCAAGTTAATGTTAATTTATGCAAATTAGGGATGTTCGTTTGTTGAAAAAAAAAAATGGATCAAGTTACTTCAGGTAGTATTTTCTTAAAAACAAATGAACAAAAATTAATATCATCAACTTCATTTTTTTCAAAAAAGTTTCAAATTCCAAAGAATGCCCCTGTAGTACATGTATGCGTTGTCTACTTATTTTTTCTCATAATAATAATAATAATAATAATATGACGTTCTTATAGAGCGCATTTCAGTTCTGGGAGAACTCTCAATGCGCTTTACATACACTACATAATAACAAACAAAATACAAGTATATTCTACAAATTAACTTAACAATTTGAAATTACAAAAAAGATTGTAAAAACAGGTAGGATTTAAGGTGTATTTTGAAGAGATCCAGGTTCGGGGGGGGGGGGGGGGGTGAAGAGTAGATATATACAAAAAAATGTAGGGAATGGTGTCCTCTTCAAGAAAAACAAATGTTCTACTAAAAATATTGGTTCACAAGCGAGAAATCCAAGATGGCGGCCAAAATCCAAAATCCGGCTATTTTTTTTAAATAATATGTTACAAACACACTAAAATGAAGAGCTAGATACAGAAATGTTGAGCTCTTGCATAAAAATTAACAACTGGAAGTATTTCACAAGAACATGGAAAGTGATGATTTACAAAATGGCTGCCATTATCACATTAAATATCAATTTTTGGAGCAACTCATCAACAATACATGTACTGTATGTGCGTGCCCTTACGGCCCTTGCAGGAGATGTAATTGTGTCAAGTAACTTCTACAGTAGTTTGTTTTTCCTAAGTGACATACATGACTTGGTATACAATACATTGAAAATGGTCAAGGCCAGAATTAGAATGGGGGAGGGGAAGGACGATGTGTCCCCATGGCCCTGTCCTGTCTAGCCCCGCCCCCCTTCCCCCCCATATCCCAGTTCACTGAAGGCTGTCTGGTACAGAGGGGACTTCATCATTATCTTCAGGGGTTTTGATTTGCCTTTTCCTTTGAAACAACTGATGGTGTCACAGCCAGTGAATGGGTGGAGGCCCAACAATGCTTGTGCTTTTGTTTCCCCCATTTGTTGACCTATCTTGGTAGTATCGATGAACTTTGCTTTCCCTCTTGCAGTCATGTGAAGTGTGATATGAGGCAACAGCAGTGTTGAAGCCCATACAGCAATGATGAGTACATCTGTATCCACTGTACGGATTATGATGTTATGACAATTTGGAGATGACTTGGATGCATGGGCTGCATGAAGGAACACCCTTGTGTCAGCTTCCTCATGGTCAGAGTGAAGATCTGGAACTTCATCTGCTGCAGTTACTCCTTCATTGACATGGGAAACAATCTTCACCTCGGGTGGCATAAACTTCAGTGTCTCTAAGGACCTCTGGTGAACATTTCATCCAGTCATTGACAAGGGATTCCAAAAGCCCCTCCTTGTTTCTGCCACTGGAGAGAAACTTCTTCATCTGTTTAGGTAGCTTCTGTTCTCGCCATTGAATGCAAATTTGAGTATGCCCCATAGACCCCGCTTCACTCACTCGGACATTTTGATGGATTCAGATTTGTACCTGTCAACAACAAAATCAACACGTTGAGCTTGGTGTTTCTTTGCAACGGAGAGTAACTGTTTTAGGATGTTATCAGCCAAATCACCAAATGTTACTGGAAAGTGACACTGTTGCTGGATCATCACCATTGCATCAACAATTACTACATCTGCAGTTACAGATGAATCTGTGCTGACAGCATCTGGCACCAGATTCAAAATCTTGTGCATTAGTGCTGCCTTGTTTGTTTTTGCTATACACCAATCAAGCTTGGCAAGTGCTGCTGACACTGAGCATAATGGATAGCTTACAACCTCCTTAAAATCCAGCCCCTTTTCTTGAGTGACCATCAAAATACATGCCAGCAAACGTCTGTTCTTATTTACTGATGCATTTTCAAGGAAGAAATTTGTTTGTGGTTTCTTGTTGATACTTGAAAATGTCTTCCCTGAAGGTAGACTGTGCCGCTCAAACAGATCTTTACTCCCTTTCACTAGCCTCTCTGTAACAAACTCTGTGAACTGTTCATCTCCTCGTTCAAAGGCAGTGAACAGATCTGACTTCACGATATCTGGTGCCACTATCCCTGTAGAGATATTTAGCGGTTGGTCATCTGGTTCATCAGTGAAGGGATTGGTGAAGCCATCAACTGTTTTTTTAACATTTTGGATAGCTTCTTCATCTGCGTTTGTGATAGTTACATGAGAGTTGTACCACTGAGAGTTTTGTCTTCATCGACATATTCCCCAATTCCACTCACTAAAGGCATTGTCTTTAGAGCTTCTGCAACTGATTTATCACAGTATATCAACTTCTCATCCAAACCTTCAATAACAAGACCCTTCAGTGAAGTCACACGACTCAAACTCACATATGCTTGACCTGCTGAAAATGTTCTTTCAAGACACACTACTGCTTTCCTTGTTGTCAAACCTTGAACTTTATGTGCAGTGCATGCCCAGGCTAGTTTCAATGGAAATTGTATACGAATACATGTACATTTCTTTCCAATATGCTCTTCCTGAATCTCAATTGCAACATAATTATCATCATATGCTGCTGCTGAGAGTCTTCTCTGTTTAGATCCAACATTCTTGTTTTCAAATGTTACATTGATAAATTTAGGTCCAGACTGATCAGGTAAACATCTCTATACCACTAACTGTTCCAAATGCTCCACTGACAAGTCCTTCACAAACATCTAAATTTGTTGACAACATAATTCTAGCACCAACTCCAATCAATAATGAGCGACACAAACTACATGAGCGTGTTGATTGCAATGGTTTTTCTTTTTGTTTCAGTTTACCATTTCCATCTTTTTCGTATTCCTTAGCTTCAATATAAACAGAATCTGAACATTGTTTATGCATTCTTTGTAAGTTATATTTATCAACTTGTTTGTTTGTGGGGTAGATATGAATACCATCATCTAAATCTTGTCCAGTCTCACAACCTTTAAGTATAGCTGTTTCTTCATCTGTCAACTTATCCCTTTTGGTTTTTACTCGCAATTTATTCAAAACCTCAGTAAACTTGACATCATCTTTCTGTCTCATAATTTCATTTAATTCAACTTTCTTAAAATTATCATGCTGTTACGTTCTTTACCAGAGCATATTGACTTTTATACACATTCATCAAGAATACACAGCAGACTAAGTACATGTACTGTAACTTATATTTTATATACAGTTGTATCACTTTTGGAGATGTGCACCCACTGGTGCCTGAGATCAGAATGACTTGATTAGTTTCCCACCACCACTATTTAATCCCCAGGAGTTAATTACTTAAAGTAAACAGGAATGTTAACTACCACCACCAGGGTGGCCCTACCATAAACAAAGGTGGCCTCACTGTAAACATTGATTAGTGGGACTGTGGGAACATCAGTGGTGTTTACATCACATGCCTTCTCCCCTGGAGAAGACTGTGTCAGTCTTGCAAATAGAAAATGTGCTCTGTAAAATATACAGAAATCAGCCAAAATACATATGCAAAATGAAGTAACAGAAGTGTCCAAAAAACTGTATTATAAACTGCAATGGTCTGGAGAAAAGTTCAAATGTTCAAAGTTCAAGATGCCATCTGTCCTGTACACTGAGCTGTATTGGTTACCGCCATAGGTGTAGTAAGCTATACCGGTACATGGCAAGGATTATATGGGAACACATCCAAGTGCATAACATTGTGCAAACACATAATTTAAATTGCAAGGTTGTGAGATGCATGAATGTTGATAAATAATGGATTTGTTTACAGAAAAAACTTTTACCAGTAAGCAAACATAAAACTTCTACGCATTTCCTACATGAAAGTGTAACTGCATCTGCATAATTTTCATATGAGACAAAACATTAACCAGACGGTCATTAGCTTGGAAAGTATATACATGTAACTTGTCCAAAGATTGCCTTATCTGAGATATAAACGTTAACTGAAAGTATTAATCTATGAGACCATCTGCATTTTCATTAGAAATTCCCTTTCTGTATTGAACAGTGAAAGTAAACTCCTGCAGCATCATGGACCAACGAAGTAGCCTACTGTTACTTGTTCGGAAAGTATCGAGCCATTTGAGGGCTCTATGGTCTGTCAGTATTAGGAAGTTTTGGCCATATAGGTAATACTTTAACTTGTTCACCGCCCACACGATTGCCAAACACTCCTTTTCCGGCACAGAATATTTCTGTTCTCGTGCAAGCATTTTTCTGCTGAGATATGCAATAGGATACTCAATATCGTTGCTATCACACTGAGCAAGTACAGCACCAAGCCCACAATTAGAGGCGTCTGTTTGCAGGACAAATTGCTTGGAAAAGTCTGGTGCACGTAGGAGTGGTGGGTTTGTGAGTTTGGTCTTCTTACATCACACATGCCATAAACTAGACTCTACTGTATTGTGATGCAATGATTTTCCTTTAACTGGAGGTAATTGATAAAAATCACCAACTGCAACAACGCTCACATTTCCAAAGGCACACTGACTTTTTGTCTGCTCAACTTGTCTTGATCTTCCATGAATATAACACAGCATTTTCTGATCAACCATAGAAATCTCATCAGTAATTAAAATTTGCAATTGACCAAGTTTGCTACGCAGAGCAGTGTGCTAATTTTCTCTTCACCAAGCATGCCAAGAGGCTTATATGGTAGTGACATATCGGTACTAATGCTGAGAGCAGAATGTATGGTCATTCCATTGATATTAAATGCTGCAACACCGGTTGGGGCTGTTAGGATTACAGAAACATCATCAGGATTATGACTCATTCTACCAAGTAAATGTACAGCTTCATTATATACATTTGATTAAGTGAGATTTGCCTGTACCAGCTCCTCCAGTAATGAACATATGAAATGGTTCAGGATTCTTGCCATTGACTTTATCAAGACACCATTGTCTAATCTTACAGAATACTTGACTCTGTTTGACATTCAATAACCTCATTAAACATTGGGCTTCCTCTCTTGTCATTTTTGCTTTATTATATTCAATGTTATAACTACTTTCATCTTTCTTAGCAGACTGAAAATCTGGAATAACTTTTTCATCTTCTCCTCCTCTACTCTTTAGAATACAATGATGCACACAAACATGCCCCGTAATGACGTAATTTTCTTTCCACATCATCAACCAACACAATCCGCTATTCTTTGGAGTCACACATTTGACCCCACAAAATGGCGGACCATCTTAGTTCGCAAAAAACCATAATAACAACCACATAATTTCACCGCATAGTGTGAAGGTCATAGATTCTACATAAAGCATCCGTCTACCATGCATTCCATTACAAACATTTACTAACACTTTTCATAGCACAACTCGCACAATCCAAGGCAACGTGTCCCTTTAATGTCACTTTAAACATATAACTGACCAACATACTAATTCATTGACCTGCTTCAGCAGAAAATATTGTTTAACAGTTTCCTGATAAGCACAAGTGTTATGGATACCAGACAAAATTAGTACAGATTAGTTATTTTGCCACATTATACCTTGACCTCAACATGATATGCATAATTTTGATGTGTTAAGCTACTTTCTGAACTTATGTAGCACCATAAAATTGAACCTAGGTAAATGGAAACACAAATCCAATATTGATTAATTCACCGATTTTCCTTATTCTTTCACTTTTTAACAAAAAGGCATATATGAATGGGAATAAATGAGGAGTAGTGACTCTGCCGTTTAACGTCGTTTGTTTAGAGAGTAGTGATATGCCGTTTGGTTTCGCCCGCCTACTCGGGCCTTTCTCGCACGACCCCGGGTTTTAAACGGCCCGCGTTTACGCCGCGCTTCTCTTTATTCCCTTATTTTCAATGCTAAAATCAAGTTAATGTTAATTTATGCAAATTAGGGATGTCCGTTTGTTGAAAAAAAAAAATGGATCAAGTTACTTCAGGTAGTATTTTCTTAAAAACAAATGAACAAAAATTAATATCATCAACTTCATTTTTTTCAAAAAAGTTTCAAATTCCAAAGAATGCCCCTGTAGTACATGTATGCGTTGTCTACTTATTTTCTCTCATAATAATAATAATAATAATATGACGTTCTTATAGAGCGCAATTTCAGTTCTGGGAGAACTCTCAATGCGCTTTACATACAATGCATAATAACAAACAAAATACAAGTATATTCTACAAATTAACTTAACAATTTGAAATTACAAAAAAGATTGTAAAAACAGGTAGGATTTAAGGTGTATTTTGAAGAGATCCAGGTTCGGGGGGGGGGGGGGGGGTGAAGAGTAGATCTATACATCAAAATGTAGGGAATGGTGTCCTCTTCAAGAAAAACAAATGTTCTACTAAAAATATTGGTTCACAAGCGAGAAATCCAAGATGGCGGCCAAAATCCAAAATCCGGCTATTTTTTTTAAATAATATGTTACAAACACACTAAAATGAAGAGCTAGATACAGAAATGTTGAGCTCTTGCATAAAAATTAACAACTGGAAGTATTTCACAAGAACATGGAAAGTGATGATTTACAAAATGGCTGCCATTATCACATTAAATATCAATTTTTGGAGCAACTCATCAACAATACATGTACTGTATGTGCGTGCCCTTACGGCCCTTGCAGGAGATGTAATTGTGTCAAGTAACTTCTACAGTAGTTTGTTTTTCCTAAGTGACATACATGACTTGGTATACAATACATTGAAAATGGTCAAGGCCAGAATTAGAATGGGGGAGGGGAAGGACGATGTGTCCCCATGGCCCTGTCCTGTCTAGCCCCGGCCCCCCTTCCCCCCCATATCCCAGTTCACTGAAGGCTGTCTGGTACAGAGGGGACTTCATCATTATCTTCAGGGGTTTTGATTTGCCTTTTCCTTTGAAACAACTGATGGTGTCACAGCCAGTGAATGGGTGGAGGCCCAACAATGCTTGTGCTTTTGTTTCCCCCATTTGTTGACCTATCTTGGTAGTATCGATGAACTTTGCTTTCCCTCTTGCAGTCATGTGAAGTGTGATATGAGGCAACAGCAGTGTTGAAGCCCATACAGCAATGATGAGTACATTTGTATCCACTGTACGGATTATGATGTTATGACAATTTGGAGATGACTTGGATGCATGGGCTGCATGAAGGAACACCCTTGTGTCAGCTTCCTCATGGTCAGAGTGAAGATCTGGAACTTCATCTGCTGCAGTTACTCCTTCATTGACATGGGAAACAATCTTCACCTCGGGTGGCATAAACTTCAGTGTCTCTAAGGACCTCTGGTGAACATTTCATCCAGTCATTGACAAGGGATTCCAAAAGCCCCTCCTTGTTTCTGCCACTGGAGAGAAACTTCTTCATCTGTTTAGGTAGCTTCTGTTCTCGCCATTGAATGCAAATTTGAGTATGCCCCATAGACCCCCGCTTCACTCACTCGGACATTTTGATGGATTCAGATTTGTACCTGTCAACAACAAAATCAACACGTTGAGCTTGGTGTTTCTTTGCAACGGAGAGTAACTGTTTTAGGATGTTATCAGCCAAATCACCAAATGTTACTGGAAAGTGACACTGTTGCTGGATCATCACCATTGCATCAACAATTACTACATCTGCAGTTACAGATGAATCTGTGCTGACAGCATCTGGCACCAGATTCAAAATCTTGTGCATTAGTGCTGCCTTGTTTGTTTTTGCTATACACCAATCAAGCTTGGCAAGTGCTGCTGACACTGAGCATAATGGATAGCTTACAACCTCCTTAAAATCCAGCCCCTTTTCTTGAGTGACCATCAAAATACATGCCAGCAAACGTCTGTTCTTATTTACTGATGCATTTTCAAGGAAGAAATTTGTTTGTGGTTTCTTGTTGATACTTGAAAATGTCTTCCCTGAAGGTAGACTGTGCCGCTCAAACAGATCTTTACTCCCTTTCACTAGCCTCTCTGTAACAAACTCTGTGAACTGTTCATCTCCTCGTTCAAAGGCAGTGAACAGATCTGACTTCACGATATCTGGTGCCACTATCCCTGTAGAGATATTTAGCGGTTGGTCATCTGGTTCATCAGTGAAGGGATTGGTGAAGCCATCAACTGTTTTTTTTAACATTTTGGATAGCTTCTTCATCTGCGTTTGTGATAGTTACATGAGAGTTGTACCACTGAGAGTTTTGTCTTCATCGACACATTCCCCAATTCCACTCACTAAAGGCATTGTCTTTAGAGCTTCTGCAACTGATTTATCACAGTATATCAACTTCTCATCCAAACCTTCAATAACAAGACCCTTCAGTGAAGTCACACGACTCAAACTCACATATGCTTGACCTGCTGAAAATGTTCTTTCAAGACACACTACTGCTTTCCTTGTTGTCAAACCTTGAACTTTATGTGCAGTGCATGCCCAGGCTAGTTTCAATGGAAATTGTATACGAATACATGTACATTTCTTTCCAATATGCTCTTCCTGAATCTCAATTGCAACATAATTATCATCATATGCTGCTGCTGAGAGTCTTCTCTGTTTAGATCCAACATTCTTGTTTTCAAATGTTACATTGATAAATTTAGGTCCAGACTGATCAGGTAAACATCTCTATACCACTAACTGTTCCAAATGCTCCACTGACAAGTCCTTCACAAACATCTAAATTTGTTGACAACATAATTCTAGCACCAACTCCAATCAATAATGAGCGACACAAACTACATGAGCGTGTTGATTGCAATGGTTTTTCTTTTGTTTCAGTTTACCATTTCCATCTTTTTCGTATTCCTTAGCTTCAATATAAACAGAATCTGAACATTGTTTATGCATTCTTTGTAAGTTATATTTATCAACTTGTTTGTTTGTGGGGTAGATATGAATACCATCATCTAAATCTTGTCCAGTCTCACAACCTTTAAGTATAGCTGTTTCTTCATCTGTCAACTTATCCCTTTTGGTTTTTACTCGCAATTTATTCAAAACCTCAGTAAACTTGACATCATCTTTCTGTCTCATAATTTCATTTAATTCAACTTTCTTAAAATTATCATGCTGTTACGTTCTTTACCAGAGCATATTGACTTTTATACACATTCATCAAGAATACACAGCAGACTAAGTACATGTACTGTAACTTATATTTTATATATCACTTTTGGAGATGTGCACCCACTGGTGCCTGAGATCAGAATGACTTGATTAGTTTCCCACCACCACTATTTAATCCCCAGGAGTTAATTACTTAAAGTAAACAGGAATGTTAACTACCACCACCAGGGTGGCCCTACCATAAACAAAGGTGGCCTCACTGTAAACATTGATTAGTGGGACTGTGGGAACATCAGTGGTGTTTACATCACATGCCTTCTCCCCTGGAGAAGACTGTGTCAGTCTTGCAAATAGAAAATGTGCTCTGTAAAATATACAGAAATCAGCCAAAATACATATGCAAAATGAAGTAACAGAAGTGTCCAGAAACTGTATTATAAACTGCAATGGTCTGGAGAAAAGTTCAAATGTTCAAAGTTCAAGATGCCATCTGTCCTGTACACTGAGCTGTATTGGTTACCGCCATAGGTGTAGTAAGCTATACCGGTACATGGCAAGGATTATAGGGGAACACATCCAAGTGCATAACATTGTGCAAACACATAATTTAAATTGCAAGGTTGTGAGATGCATGAATGTTGATAAATAATGGATTTGTTTACAGAAAAAACTTTTACCAGTAAGCAAACATAAAACTTCTACGCATTTCCTACATGAAAGTGTAACTGCATCTGCATAATTTTCATATGAGACAAAACATTAACCAGACGGTCATTAGCTTGGAAAGTATATACATGTAACTTGTCCAAAGATTGCCTTATCTGAGATATAAACGTTAACTGAAAGTATTAATCTATGAGACCATCTGCATTTTCATTAGAAATTCCCTTTCTGTATTGAACAGTGAAAGTAAACTCCTGCAGCATCATGGACCAACGAAGTAGCCTACTGTTACTTGTTCGAAAGTATCGAGCCATTTGAGGGCTCTATGGTCTGTCAGTATTAGGAAGTTTTGGCCATATAGGTAATACTTTAACTTGTTCACCGCCCACACGATTGCCAAACACTCCTTTTCCGGCACAGAATATTTCTGTTCTCAAGCATTTTTCTGCTGAGATATGCAATAGGATACTCAATATCGTTGCTATCACACTGAGCAAGTACAGCACCAAGCCCACAATTAGAGGCGTCTGTTTGCAGGACAAATTGCTTGGAAAAGTCTGGTGCACGTAGTGGTGGGTTTGTGAGTTTGGTCTTCTTACATCACACATGCCATAAACTAGACTCTACTGTATTGTGATGCAATGATTTTCCTTTAACTGGAGGTAATTGATAAAAATCACCAACTGCAACAACGCTCACATTTCCAAAGGCACACTGACTTTTTGTCTGCTCAACTTGTCTTGATCTTCCATGAATATAACACAGCATTTTCTGATCAACCATAGAAATCTCATCAGTAATTAAAATTTGCAATTGACCAAGTTTGCTACGCAGAGCAGTGTGCTAATTTTCTCTTCACCAAGCATGCCAAGAGGCTTATATGGTAGTGACATATCGGTACTAATGCTGAGAGCAGAATGTATGGTCATTCCATTGATATTAAATGCTGCAACACCGGTTGGGGCTGTTAGGATTACAGAAACATCATCAGGATTATGACTCATTCTACCAAGTAAATGTACAGCTTCATTATATACATTTGATTAAGTGAGATTTGCCTGTACCAGCTCCTCCAGTAATGAACATATGAAATGGTTCAGGATTCTTGCCATTGACTTTATCAAGACACCATTGTCTAATCTTACAGAATACTTGACTCTGTTTGACATTCAATGACCTCATTAAACATTGGGCTTCCTATCTTGTCATTTTTGCTTTATTATATTCAATGTTATAACTACTTTCATCTTTCTTAGCAGACTGAAAATCTGGAATAACTTTTTCATCTTCGAATACAATGATGCACACAAACATGCCCCGTAATGACGTAATTTTCTTTCCACATCATCAACCAACACAATCCGCTATTCTTTGGAGTCACACATTTGACCCCACAAAATGGCGGACCATCTTAGTTCGCAAAAAACCATAATAACAACCACATAATTTCACCGCATAGTGTGAAGGTCATAGATTCTACATAAAGCATCCGTCTACCATGCATTCCAATCACAACCTTCTACCATTTCAACTTGACTATTCTGATACAATAGGTCTAACAAATTTATATGACAAAAAAATCACGTTATCATAACATACCTTTGAACATTCACAACTAAAACACAAAGTTCACAACCAAGTTGAATCCCCATACTTCACATCCATGTATACATAATCAAGAATTTAACAGACCATCTACAAGACAAAACACAACTGCAATATACTTAACATATTTTTTGTTACAAACCTACAATCAATATATGATCAATATCAATCACTATCTTTTCAAATAAACATTACAAAATCTTTCACCATATTATGTTCATTACAACACATGCAAATCTCTTTAGGACTATTGGTATATATTATCTCCCATTTCAAATGATTTCAACAAATCAAAGTATCAAAATCTACATCACTAACACCAGAGTAACACTAACCATATATAAACTCCAACATAATCACATAGCAAACCTTTCATGTTCTCAACCAGCTGACTCCACTTTACACAGTCATTCTTTATCTTCTTCTTCAACACTGGAATTACAAAATCAAACAGGCATACTTTACAAAAGTAATACAATGTAACTTACAATAGGGCTAGCACACTATTTTTTGAAGTGCTTACAATCTCTTTAATTTTGAGGTTATTGGATAGAACAAGTCAAAAGAAAAAGAATGGTGGTTGAATGACCAACATCGCTTAACCCAAAGCGAAGTTATGACCGAACAAGCGTTCATCAAAACACGTATTTTTTGTATGGGAAATCGTCGCTAAATAGCCAAATTAGGCCAAATATAACGAAAAGGCATTTTCAAAGTAGCATAAAAGAGAAAGCAAACCAGGTATAAACCTCCTCTTTTGTTTTTGTTGCTAAATTTCCTACATATTTGCAATTAAAATAAATTTCAGTTTGTCAGGAAGGCTAATTTACACAGTAAATTATGTGAAAAAGGGCATTTTATGCTAAAAACGCCAATCCGCAAGCTAAAAAAATGACTAAGTCCCACTGAATATCAGTTTTTGAGGCATAACTTCACTTTGCTTTGGTTTTTTTTAACCAAATTTGGACCACACATAGACACATACTTTTGACATAAATGGAACTCTTAATGTACAGTTTTACTGTACTTCAAGCATTTTATTCAATTTTTCCCCCATTTTTTGACAAAAAATATGCAAATTAGCTAATTAATATGCGAAAACGCCGTATTTCCAGCATGGTATGACATATTTTTCCCAATTTTGGCACATGTGTTTATTGTGATATTGTGGAAACTTTGGGATAGTTGTTATGTGAAAAAGACCTTAAGTTTTGAAATTAATCCACAATTATTTCCAACCACAAACACACCCCAATGAATATGCGTAAATGAAATATTCTTCTACGAAATGGTATGTGTCTAAATCAAATTTTGCATTTACTTTCATTGTAATATTGCAAATGCTTTTAAACCAATCAATTAGCCTTAAACATGACTGATTTGAAATTAAAGTACCTCACTGTTTGTGCCCCGTTTTTCATTTTCTGTTTTGTCCTGTTGTTTACCTTTAACTTAAACAGCTTTTTGAACAGCGGAGACTTCTCTTCATATCCTTAAAGTCCATTAAATTATTACATTGTTGTGCAGCATGTCAAATTCAAGAGTCAATCAATCAGCTGTGCTGCAAAGTACTTATTGAAGTAGGCATTGTATTTTCTACTGACATCTCTAGCAGCAGCATCATCCAAAGTCAAAAAACGCATACTAGGATCCGGAATTAATTCAAGTTCACATGCAAACACAAACTTGCGCTCCACATCTCCAGCTTGTTCAATGGATGATGAGGGCCATCCCCACTTTCCACTGGGATAACGTTTTAGCCAGTTAACAGTTGCTATGTCTTCCGAGATTACTGTGGCGACCACTGCCAGAAACCAACCATCTTCATAAGCAATCGCAACGGTGTCTGCTAGTTTCCAAGCATACTCTGCCATCATCTGCCCACTACTGTCTGCTGTTGCCACCGATGTTTCTGCTGTATCTTCCTCATCTGTTTCTTCCTCGTCAGACTCATCTTCTGTTTCCTCTCTCTCTCTCTCCTGGTTAACAGTTTCATTATCTTCCAATGCTTGCTCATCAATGTGTAATTCACTTGGCTGCAAGTTATTGGTGTGAATGTACTCCACAATTGTTTGTAAGTTTAAGCTTAGTTTGTTCACTGAATTTTTCTCCTGTGGGTTGCTAAAAGACAGAGTGCTTTTGAGGGGCTTTGGCATCTGCTTTGTTAAGCTGTACTTATTCTTCAGATGGGTGGTGTGTTTCCTAAGCACTTCTAGTTTGCGTGTTTTAGAGGCCTGGCTTTGTTCCAAATTGATCACATCCTCTGTGGATCTGCATTCCCCTCCAGTTTACGCAATGTATCTTTGTCTTTCCACTGCTAGTCGTTCCTGCTTTCTCTTCTTCTCATCATAGGTTGCTTTGGCCATCGTAATTGCCTTAACCTTCTGTTGCTGATTTAAAGCTGTACGTTTTGAGTATCGTTTTGCCCATTTCCTTGTGGTGGTTCTGATCTGCTTCATAACCTTTGCAAACTTGCTGGGATCCTTCTTTTGAAGCTTCAGAAGGTATCTGCTTGTATAATTTCTGCGGTAGGCCATTTTGCCCTCTGCGGCCATCACACCTATAGAGGGTGCCGTCTCTATGATGTGTGCCCAGTACCCTAAGTCATTTTCACCTATTTTGTTGGACTTTCGAGTCTTCGCTGTCTGCTGCCATAACTCTTCTGACATCTCGCCGCTGTACTTTCCATCCAACTGGTCACCATGCCGCCTCTTAAAAAGCACTTTGAGATTCGTACACTGTGCTTCCAACACTTCTTTTGTTAGCGAGTTGACCTCCTCTGGCTGCTGGGTGTATAATTCATGAAAAACCTCATCTCTTACTGGTTCAATGGCTTCGAAGATCGGAGTCATCTCTTTGTTAAGCAGTGGTGATGCATCATTGCTACAAGCCTCCAACAGATTGTATGCAGTCTGAACTATCTTGCCAAGTTCCAAGATGTGCACATCAGGTCGCTCTGTTAGCTTCCAGAATGGTTCGGTGACCTGTTTGTGCAGAATTCCCAAAGCACGCACTCCAGCAAGAAGCTGCTCACACTGGATGTCGGCTAGAACAGCCTGGAGTAGCTTGTTTTCAGCTCTCACCCATCCTTCTAGAAACATGGTCTTGATGTGGATCCGATGAAAGAATATCCCGGCTGCATTACTGAAGAGGACGTTAAATCGGTTTGCTCGAAACGGAACCACTTTTGTTCGCGGTATGTCTTTCAGAATACAAAAGGAGCGGAAATTGGAGATGCATCCCGATTTCTGGTCCCCACCAGGAGCAACGGCATCTGACGCTGTCCTCACCAATCGTTGTACAGCAGAATCTGAATGTTTCCAGGAGTAGTTACCATCTTTATCTTGAAAACCCTTAAGGGACTCTACACCTAGTTGACCAAATTTGGTGCGCCATGTTGTTTCCAACTGTTTCATAGCTGCATCACAATATGTAGCTGCTCCAATAAGCGTATGCATATTGCAAAAGAAATGGTTCATATTACCCAGTTGCTCTTGAGCTGCATTGTCAAGCTGGTCCCATTGCTCCTGAACATCAGGAAGAATAGTCCTGCGGTACATCTCTAATTTGTCATTAAAACTCTTCTGCGTGGCTGCCTGGTCTCCCATTGTGTTTTTGATTCGGCTCAACAGCTCCTTGGAAGCAGCAGAGGCATCACCATTGTTCAGCGCATCACCCAACTTCTCCATGATAAAGTTGAGGGCTTCCAGCTGAGTCGCAGAATCTCCCGAAGGTACATCCAGCAGTCCAAGTGTCCTTGTTCCAGCATCAGTTGTAATTTGAAAACCAATAACTTTGTTACCATCTCTAGAGGTACCATCGCTGTGTAAGGTTGCATGCTTGGTATTGCCGAGTTCATCAGCAACTTGTATTGTGGACGCTGAATTACAATCTTTAAATCGTTCTCGGCAGTAGGTTTCCTTAGGAAGGTCATCTAGGGAAATGTCAAACCTTCCGATGGTTGAAAGAATAACTTGGGTGACTTCAGACATCCTTCGGGAGCTAATTCCCAGGCTAGCTAATGTCATGAAGGCAAGTTTCACATTGTCAGAAAAGTGACCTGATGCATCTTTAAGCAGTGGCTTGTTATCACTCCGAAGAAAACTGATTTCCTCTTCTGCAAGTTGTAAATCACTCCTCAGATGTTTTGCCTTTTTTCTCAACTCCTTCAGCTTTGCCAGGAGATGCGTGGTGTTGTCGCGTGGTGTGGGAGGCCCGATATTCTTTGTAGCTGTGCATTTAAGTTTTCCCACCGTCTGGCGGAGAGATTTTAGTTGTCTGTTTTTTTTCTGGAGCAAGCTGTTTTTATTTTTCAGTGCACGATTGAGACTTTGGACGTTTGTTTTCATTTTGTTGAAGTTCTTCTTGGATAGTTTGTGGTTTTCAGACTTTAAGTTCTTAATTTCTCTTTCTTTGGTTTCAAATCGTCGTTTAACATTGTATGGCCGGAACTGTACTTCTTGATCTGCCAATTGCTTTGCACGCATTTGAAGTCGAGCTGCTTTCTTCAAATCCGATTTCTTTTTCTTTTTGATGCTCTGTTTTACTTCACTCAGTTCTATCTTTTTTTGCCGTAGCTGTGAGCAAACATCAGATTGCGAAGTCTCCAGTGTCCTTACTTTATTAAGCTTCTTTGTTAGATGCTTCTTCAGATTTGTTCTCTCTTTCTTTAACTTCACATTGGCATGTTCAAGCCTGACCAATTTTGCGTCATTCTGAAGTGATTGTGGTGGATGGTCTCGTTCTTCAGCAAATGAAAACACTGTCTCCTTATACTTGAGTTTTAAGCTGCCTTTGTATTTCTTTCGCATGTCCTCTGCTCGCTTGGTCAAACTTCGGTCTGATCTATTTTTACATCTGTCCCCAAGAAGAAGTCGCATCCATTTTCCTGTCGTCACCAAAGGTGCCTTGGATTGGATCCTGTACAAGTCAAGTTCAATGATGACTGCCTCTGTTATCTTCTCTCGTTCAATCAGGATGGGTGCACCTGCCTGTAATCTTCTAACAAATATTCCAAGATTACTGCACTCCTCGCCAACATAATCTGCAAGTAGAAATAAGTGGAAATTAATGAAAATCAGTGTAACAGTTCTCAATTACTTACGTAAATACAACAAAATGAACAGGAGTCATGTAGTTATCTCCCTCAATAAATATTTCAGTAATGTTTATTAAATTTAAGAGTTTCATAGCAATTCCTGACTTAAAATACGTGTTCTAAATCTAAGCAAAATAAAATGAACAGGAGTCATCTCCCTCAACAAATATTTCAAAAGTGAAAAAAAATATATAGTAACCAATAATTAAATTAGTAATAAATAAATAAGTAATCAATAAATATTTTATAAATAAACCTTTCAAAAGAAAAAATATTTTAAAAATTTAACAAAATTATTAACAAGAATTAAAATAATTCCTTTAGTTTGTGCCAAATCGCCCATTTTTACAGCACAATAATGCAAACCAAGTCGAATTCATTTAAAACATACAATAATATTTATTAAATTTATTTGATCAGTCTCGTTTTAATTGAACAAAATAGGTTTTCCAACTTAATAGAGTACCCACTACTTCATGCCAACCCCCATGCACAAATGGAATGGTCCTCTGCCCCAACCTCGTGTCCATGGTTTACTTTATTTCCAACCATATTTGGAGCGGTCGACCACGTACTACTCGACATACCTGGGGACGAGGTTGATTAACAAACAAAGACCGTACCATTTTAGCATCGGTTCCACCAACGGTTTACAACGATAACGGAGGTGCACTTTCACTCTAAATTCAACTTAGTAAATTACGACATCAATTGAACAATTATTTGGAAATTTTTTGAAAAATTAAATATATGACTAGATACCTGGATTATTCTTTCCGTAAATCAGTGGATTTTCTGTGACATCGGAGATTGATGATCGCAGTGAATTCGGAGAATTTGGGACAGTATCAGAGCCGTTCGTTCCATGAGACGTGGACGCCATGATGGAAAACTTTCTCACAGCTCGATACATCTCAAATTGGAGCGCGGTATTATTGTGTCCAGAACTTAAAAACTAAGCAAATTTGGTTAACCAAAATATTAATAAAATGTAGCTTAGGAGTTGCAGAATATATTTTTTAACGTTCACAAATTATTAATGGAAAGTTTTAATACAAAAATAACATGTGAAAATTTAAAAAACTTATAACTTTGCGATCCGCGAATGGATTTTTTTTGAACGAGGATGAAAAAAAAGATCGTCTCGTCAGCAATCGAAGTATCCGCTCGGATACACTCTCCCGATAGAGGGCCTCCTTTCAGTGGAGGATGGAATAACGTTACATCAGATATAGCTGACTGCAGTGCTCTGTCAAACCCGTGCACGTTGTGCGAAACGAGTCCGACCCGTGAAAACATGACGCAGTAGATCGACCATTAAATAACTTGACCATTAATAAATCTTCTTTAAATCTTCTTGGAATCTAGCATTTTGATAAGGTATTTCAACTAGTCCTACAAATGTTTTAAGAAAATCTATGGAACTTTCCGAGATATTTAGCTTGGAATATGGGTAGGTCCGTTGTTGAATTTTGGAATTGGCCGACTGTTTGTGCAGTGCGTGGTGATTTTGTACACACAGTGATTACGGCTAAAATGATGTGAGTGTGCGAGCCCTACTTACAATTCAGTTCATGCAATCACATGTATTTTATTATAAGCAATGTTCTACCGATACATATACTTTTACAATTTAAACCCCTTAAGAAAAGTCACAATAAAATCCAATACAATCATATCTTTCAACACTTCTTCTACTGCCAATTTTCTTTCACATTAAATTTAATGATAGTCACAGTGAAAGGTCACTTTCATTGTACATGAACCATGGAGGTAGAAATAGAAGGAGTTGGAACGAAGCAGGGTTCAAAAGTTTAATGTTCAGTGCCGCGGTCGTAAAAACAGCAGGGGTAAACGCCAGTCACTAATCCCATTAAATCAATTAGCGCCTCTGCCCGGTCCCAGACACAGACCGCGTTGCACTGTGGGTATTGGTGCGCGTGCGTAGTACGATTGCATCCTTGCTAAAATGGCGGCGTACGGCAAAAACGAGTTCTATTATGGTTCTGATTTCAGTGATTTTTCAGACAATGAAGCTGTTGTTGAACCCATTTTCTACGGAGATATTGGTTCAGATAACGAAGATGACATTATGTGTTCATGTGTATGTGGTTTACCGGCAACAACGACAGATATGATCGGGTGTGACAGTGGGGAATGCAAAATCGAGTGGTTCCATTATCAGTGCGTCGGCTTGACAGCGAAAACAGTACCCGAAGGTTCATGGATTTGTGACCTTTGTCGGCCACCAAACAGTAAGATTTTTCAGTATATTGGTTTCATAAGCTTGTTTAATTGTATAAACATAAACAAATTCTCCTTTAGAGTAATGTCTGGACGTTCTTTAGGGTACGTTCAGACGTGGGGTTAAACTAACCCTTAAACCGAGCGCCGTGGGTGTCCACCAGATAAACATGACTTAATCCAAATTGGGCTTGCGTTCACACATAAGTTTATTCTAGTCCAGCGGACTAAACTGACCAACGAGGTTGATTACTGGGTCATGCATCGTCAACCCATACCGACTGCTGCTTCCGGTTCACCACATTGCGCATGCGTACTTTGCTGTTTTGTTTTGTTTTGCAAGGCTGCTTGACCAGTTGGCGGTAACAAAAATGGCGCCTGTGGTTGTAAATGAGAGCTTGCTCGAACGCATTTCGATCTTTTTGTTTTTACTGGCGTCTGCTCGGAGCTTTTCCGACGAAGAAGAATACCGGGGATGTGAAGGGAAGACAGCGGAGAGACGCAAGAATAGTAGAATTGCTCGTCTCCGTGCAGAAGAATGCTGTGGTCGATGGCGGTTTTGGCGATACGTGAAGCGGAGGCAACGATTGGCAGCCAGCTTCATCGGCGCTCTAGGTATCATTGCAAAAGGTACCAGGATCAATCGTTTGATCCACGTTCTTCCAAAGAGTCGAGACTGGTGGGACAGGATAGTTCTCCAGACATGGACGAATGACCAATGGCTCAAGAATTTCCGGTATGCAAAATTCACAAGTCATTGAAGTTGTGAACGATATTTATTTTGTCATTTGTTTGAACTGTGTCCTTTCTCCCGAGGGCCGAGTTGACTTGGGTACATGTTGGATTGTATTCAATCTAATTCGTGATAGTGATTTTTTTTTTTTTTAACTCAAGTTTTGCATTAGCTTTGGGAACTGTAGCTCAGTGTCTTGACATCTGCAGTTTAAATAGATGCCAATTCACTGACCTGCAGTTATCGCAGCTAGTTTCCCATGTGGATTTGTTATAATTTGGCATTTTTACTGTCTCTAGACATGCTAGAACTAAAAGTAGAAATAAATAAGAAAACTGGGGGAATGTACTGTATGGAGTGGCGCCAACGCTGCGCATGCAAATTTACTTTTTCCTTGGCGTTATATCCTGACTTACGGAAATTGCCGAGTACCAGAAGTAAAATCTTAATTTTTTTACCTCACAGTTGTCTTCTTGATAATTATATCCCAAACCATTATGCATGCGCCACAAATTAATCAACCCACTTATGAACTCAGCCCAACTAATTAAACAATTACATAAATATAGCCGTGTGTAAGATAGGTGATATGATAACAAATTACATGAAATTTTTATTTACCAATTGTTTCTCGGCAAAATTTAATCATTTTACTTTTTAAATACAACCCAGAAATATGATACTCCTGATCCCCATTTCACACACATTGCCAAATGTAATGGGTAATATGTACAATCTAAATTAAGAAATGCATATTATAATCTTCATACCTGCATCCTCTTCACTGATCATGGACATGTCATCGCTCTCTTGGGAGGTTGAATCTTCTAGTTCTGACGATTGAGATAAATCATCTGTAAGGCCCACATAGAAACAAAACAAAGGAAATTAAAACTGGGTATAAATTATAGAAATGAAGAGGGGGGATACTCATAGGTAGTAAGAATGTTTTGATGGACTTTCCTTTTCATAATACTAATTTTTGATGTGACATGAATGCGTCATTAATGTTTTTGAAATGAATTTATAATTTTACCTTTGAATTTGTAGACACTTTGCATGGAAACGATATTCAATTATTCATGGTGCCATATAAAAGTTCAAAAATACTACGAAAAGTAAACGAAACGGTAATGACCATATTGAGAAAGAGAAACATCGCTCATCATACTCATAGCTATTTGGTGAACCGTGAAAGTCTACTTTTGAAAAATACCCTTAATATTATTATTATTAGGCCTTACCACGATCACGGGATCCACTTCTTTCAACGCCAACGGTGTTCGAGTCCAGCACCTGACCGGCCGGTGGGTTGATGGCCGGACGAGCACCCAAAATGGTGTCAACCTCATCAAAGTATTCCCACTCCATCCGGGCTCTCCCACTTCTTCGGTTGTTGTCCAAAACCTGTTTGTATTTGGTCTTCAGTTGTTTTATTTTGTTAGTTATTTTGTGTAACCGATCTGTTGTATTCTAATTCTGCAAGGCGGCTTGAAATCTTCTCCATGACTTTCTTCTTTCTTGAGAAAGGGTCGTCATTTGCATGGCGGTACTCCTCGTCGCCCCAAATATTGATGAGAGCTAATATCTCACGGCCCTGCCAGTTTGACACTCTATTCCTACTACCTTCATGGTTTGACCCACGTCGATTTTCCTGCTGGGACTGTGAGGCCATCTTACAAAACAACTGGGAAAATGGCGACGAGCAAAAAGGAAATAAACCACGACTATTACTGTTGAAAATAAGGCGACTAGCGAGCAATGCACACACGAAAACGATATATCAAAATGGAAGCGAACTACATGTACATGTACACGCGCGCTAGCTAGCTACGTACACACACACACACACGCACACAAACGATTGATAAACATTAGGATGACGTCACCTTTTTTCGCTGCGGTCCGGTCGGGGTCACTTAGACTAAAGTAGACCGGAAGTGGCAGGTCAGTTGCGTTCCGACGATAGTTTACTGGGCCTCGCAGCGGGAGGGAGGTCGTAAAACCTGGGCTAAACTGCGCTAGTCCACCTTTTTTTCCGGTCTAGAGTAGCCCACTTCTGTGGGTCAAAGTGACCCTCACGGACAGGTTTTTTGCGTTCCAACGGAGGGTTATTCTAACACTTTTGGACTAAGGGTTAGATTAACCCCACGTCTGAACGTACCTACAGTCCTGTAAATAGGCCCAATTAAAATGGATTTTCTCCGTATCCTGCATGTTTTTAATTTTATGTCGTCATGCTCAGTCATGGTCATGTATCTTTACCGTGAAAAACTGAAGTGAAACTAGTAGAAGTGAAAAAAAAAACGTCCTCTCAATATTTTGAGACTTTAATTTTCTGACCAAAGCTTTACACAAGTCATCGGAAAGGCCAACAAGGTATCGTTTTCATGAAATTTTATGGACAGTTAGTCATTTTTTTTCAATATTTTGTTAACTTACCAAAGTTACACTTTTAGTTTTAGTACAGTCCTAAACTTTAAAGTCAAGAGTTACTCAGTTATTTGAACATTTGCACGAACCTCTGCAGCCTTGACCACATAAATTTCGTCAAAGAGGACAGAAATGTGCTTCTCCTCTTCTGGGCAGCTATCTAGGCGTTGGTCACTTGTAATTCTTTCTAACATTGCATAGCTGAATCCAGGTGAAATGTCCGCAAAGTGGTTATATGGGTGAAGTGAAGACTCGTGAGGTAATCTTATAAAACCTGAACTCCTCATAAGATTGTATGCTGCTGCTGATTTGCTATGAAGGGCAATGCATAGACGGATAATAGCAGGATGCCAGCGCATCTGCTTGCCCTTCATAGCAGACTCTTTCTGTTGTTCCCACATCAACTTTGAAGGAGACTCGTCTGGGAATTCAGCCATGACCGCATCATCACATGCCTTCATGGCGTCTTTTAGGGTTTCATCTTGAAGGTTATCTACAGTGATGCCTTCAACCTCCAGCATTGTGGAAATCCTGCTCTGTAGGTTGGCACTTTTCCTCTTCCAACTCCGCCTCTCTGCTTGGACACTATCGGCCTTCTGTTGGAGTTGGGCAACTGTCATACTAATGTGTGGGATCGTTGATGAAGCCGTTACTAAGTTACCTTCTTTGCTCTTCAGCCGATATAACATTGACGCCAAATCACACCGATGTATCCTACATACATCACAACGATTACCTTCGCCGTCTTTAAGTAAAAGCTTGCATTTTTTGTGCCGTATAACACCATCTACAAATGCATCCTTTGGTGTGATGGAAACAGGGATTTGACCATCGGGCCCTTTCTTTAAATTAACCAAAACTGGGAATTCGTTTCCTATACAAACAAACCTACTAGAAATAAATGAACACATGCGTTCAGCGTCACTGGCGCTCATCTTTGCTGGAACTTCCAGCAGGAAAAGATCCTCTGTAACGCAGACATCTGCTACACTCAGCTGCCAAGAAAAGTCAGCGAACACCTTTATGTTGCAAACAGGATTGCCCTCAGAGCTCATTTTAATAATTTTGAGGCAATCTTTGGTAAACCATGTTAATAAGTGAGACTTCTCAGCCTCTTCTTTATACCCACAATTCCCACGAAGTCTAGATGTGAGCGGTTCATCAACTTCCTTGCAGACGTCACAGTTAGAGCGGTCAAACGTTGCCAATCTAATAATGCACTTAGCCGTCTTCATGTGCTTGTGGCTAAATTTAGTCCACCACTGATGGAGTTTCACTTCACAAATTTTACAGATATAATGTGGATGCACATCTGGTATATCCTCATCTACAGAGATGTTAAAGGCACTGTAGATTTGCTTTGCAAACTTACATTTCTCAATAGGATTTCGGCCAACAACAACACGGGATTCACCACATAACCTACAAATATTTTGTAAGCACTCCGAGTGAGAAACCATTCTTGAAGGCAACCTTTAGGCACATTCCACATGTAAATCTAGCATCTAAAAATAAATAAAGAAAATAAAAAATGTAACGTTAGGAAAAATTGGAATGTAGGCCTATGAATGATTTTAAATCTGCGTAACTTTCTTTATGTAGAATTAGAAATGATTATGTGAAATTCTTTTTACGGTGATTGTCCTTGTGTTGATCATAAATGTAGAACTAGAAGTATTATTAATTTATACTGCCAGCCAATGCATTGCTAAAAAAATTGCCAAATACATAGATTCCATTCATGGATGTAGTATTAAAATTTAATACTACATCCATGTATTGAAACTTAGTACTGTAGTCGTATAATAAAATATTTGTAGGCCTATGTTATGTTTAGTATAAATCATGAATTGCTAAAAAAATAACTGAAAAGGTTAACAAGCTTTGCAAAAGTAAAAAAAAAAAATTAACACGGTTTTATTTTAGATGGTTAATTCTGATGAAATGTATTTGTCTCCATCACCAAAATATAAAATTGCAAATAAGATAAATAACTTTTACAAAAATTTTAAATTAGTGGGTGAAAAAAGGAGTGGGCAAATAAAATTATGAAAATAGTATCTTTATCGCATATTTTAGAAAGACACGAAGGAGGCATTGATGCCTCATTTATACCGTTCAGTGAAGGACAAACGCTCTAAATGCCAAAACAAAAATAAATTTTCCCAAAAAGCTAACTTTTGTGTTATAAATCGTAAAGCAACCCTTGAACTGTCAACGTAAACAGAAACGATGTCTCCTTAAAATACTCCCATTTTCATGATCGGGGCACGTCGGGAACACATTCAAAAACGATCAAAATTATAGAAAAAATCAGTGATATTCAACAATTCGGGGAAAACAAAGATGTTTCACTAACCTTGGTAAAATTCGGCAGAAATCGGCGATCAAAACATAAGCAGAATTTTGAGACGAATAGAAAGAAAAACATGGCGCATAGCTTGCAGGACGCTAAACACTACTGCGCATGCGAAAACTACATGTCATTGCCTTGTTCGTGAAGGAGAGTGTTTACTCCAGTAATGTGAGAACGGAGATTTTTCTGTGTACGGTCGGATTATCGCGGCAGCAGACACTGTGCACAGAGAGCGCTAATCGGGTCGTAAAACTGTTCGGCTCAGCGGGAGGCACCATTGGTTTACTGCAGGCCTCCAAACTCGCTAATTGGTCGTAAACTGGCTTAGGATTTCGTTCCAACTCCTTCTATTTCTACCTCCATGCATGAACTATATAACAAAATCAAACATATTTTTTCATTATTTATTATTAGCATTATCAGAATTTTATAAGTCACTGCATATAAACCACAAAGTACATCAAAGATAACTTACACAGACTTTGTCATCTCCTCAATTAAGTCTTGAGACTTTCTATAACAGCCCACTGTACATGTAAATGGCAACAACTGCTGCAAAGCCTTCACGTTTGCCCCAATGCACAGCTCCAAAATATCCTTTGTTACATCATGGAGTCACATACAAAACATTGTTTGTCAGTAGTATGTAATGCGTATTTGACTCCGTTTTTATGCGGCGGGTCATGACCCACAGTCGTGTGGGTCATGTGGGTCTCCCATCCAGCGCAGACAATGACCGGGTAGATCGATAGATTTGTAAGGGAAGTGTACTTGTCTTTAATGATGTATTATTTTTTATTTATTAATATCAAAAGACGCTTCAAAAAAAATTATAATTGATAGAAGAAAGGTGAAATACAAACCACATTTCTCGAGTCAAACAACTTGTGTAATTAACACCCCTTTGGTCTAGAATGTATGAGTCCAGTAGATTTGTTGTCGTCTGCTACGTTTTGATCGTGTTCGAACACGCTCTCAGTTGCCAGACCGTATAACAAAGACCCGAGCGGATGAGTCAACACGAAAAAGTTATGCCAAAAGAACTCCGTCCCGTTTATGACGTGCCCGTTTATGACGTATCAATACGTAAGATAAAACATATTTAAAAAAACATTGCCTTGCGTATAATACCATCCTAGACTTCTGGAAGTGTTCGATAGAAATGCTGCCATGAACCGTTATTTATGTATTTAATTTATACCCCCTTTCTCTCTTAAGGTTTTAATGTTTTAGAGTAGATATCCTAATTGTTTATAATTTGCATTTTGTGTGACATTTCCAAATAAATAATATTAGGTAATACTAAATTATTAAATACAACATGAAGCAACACAAAGAGAGTTTCAAATCAATGTAACTCGAAACAACCTTTGCAATCAAAGACTGACGTGAGGTTTTCTCTTTTCATACAAAACCTTACTTTTATTTTCTACGCATCGAACGAATGAAAACTAAATGTGAGTGTATCAGTGATCTACACATTTCGAATACGATCCTCAAAAGTGTGGTTACAAAGTTTAAAATTCGTTAAAAACAGAAACATTAAACGATCTTATATTTATTAATTTGATGTTGAAAAGTTATCGCGCCGAATTCTATGCTTTACCGATACGGCAGCAAATAAATGTTTTTATCCATCTTACTACAAATTAAATTAGTTTTGAGCAGTGTATGGTATTCGAGAATGCTCGAGATAAATACAAATATCTTTTTATAGATTTGACTATTGGGTATGTTCTATTAACAACAGAGACCATTTCTGACCGTGTCTGGCGTTGCATCGAGGAATTTGCTCCGGACAATTAATGTGTAACCATTGTTATGCAGTTCCCTTTACTTCATGTACATGTACATGTACAAGGGGGTACACAAGAAGCAAGTTTACGCGTAACCCGCGATGACCCCTTGGTCACTGATCCACTCATTCACGGTGGTGTCAATAGATGACGTCACAACTGATTGATCTACCATCGAAACGTGTCCATTCTTGTTCCGCCCTCCGCCGTGTGCCGTCGTCGCTCGGGCAGTGTGACGTCACGCGACGTGTTCGGACTGGTTCTGTTTTATCCACAGAAACTTCAAAACGGGTAAAAGATTCCAAACCTAACTTCCACGTCATAACATTTCAAATAAAATCCAATATGTAAAAAAAAAAAAAAAAAAAAAAAAAGTTAAGGAAAATGACACAGATGGAATCGAAAACGCGTGGTTTGCTCTTTTTATACAAAGACAAACTTTACTTATTTGATTCAATAAATAAACCGAGTATGGAAACTTAACGAGAGTTCCCCCATATGTTATTGTTATTTTTGTTGACCTAATTAGTTTTTATTTATAGTATAGTGGGTTTTTTGTTTTTTGTTTTTGCGAGAAGTCCCCAAATGGGTGTTCCTTGAGGAGTAATTCGAAATTACGGCACGTCGATATTAAATACATTTGTTTTCCATGGGTCCTTTATAATACGACGATTGAGGTCAAAGTATTCGTGTGTTTTGTGAAGTTTCCAGCATGGGGCACATGTAATAAAACAAATCTGCAGCAATTACCAAGTTGCTACGTAAACACCGTAAGGACGATGCGTAAACACTTCAAAAAACAGAGCAACAGAGTAAACACGCAAGGACAATTACTGATATATTCATGGTGATAGTCAATAAATGACGTCATAGCCGATCAGTCTACAAACCCAAACAAGTCCGATCGCGTTCTCTGGACCGGGTGTTGCTGACCGTTGGGACAATGTGACCACATATGTATATATACATATATATAATATACATACACACAAAAAAGGGGACTTGTTGGGACTGAGAGTGTTAAATTATTTTACGACTCGTTTTTTGGTATACAACAAGATGACATATATCGATGTTTACTGGGAAGCAGACAAAAAACATAACTAGATGAATAGACCCTACAGTTGTAGATGTGCCACATGACTCTTGTATGCCTACAATAACGTTTGGAGGGAAACCATTTTATTTTATTTCTTTTTTTTCCTTTTTTTTTCTTTTCTTTTCTAGTTCTTGTTTGTTTTGTTCACTAAAAGATGGGTGCGCTTATACTCATGGAATTGTCACCACAGAAACATAAACAATAACAAGTCAGCAACCGGTGGCCTCCCCTTCCACCCATACCCCCTCCCCCACTTGGGTATATCGGTTGAGTGATCACCCAAGGACAAGTCTGCACGTATCAGCGTACGATGAACGTGAGTCTAGAACAAAAGGGTAAAGGTCTATGCCTTGTCTTGCCTGGAACGTACAGGCCGCGACATGGATGACACAATTAGTTACCTCTAACGTGGGTTTTTTTATGATTCGTCTTCATGGCAAAAATGCGACGAATCGATGTTATTACACGATACTTTACGTGCCCTCCTTCTTGTTGTGTTTTAGTGCAAATAAAGACAGAGTTTGATTAGTAAAATACACACATACATATAAATAAAAAGTCGACACGGGACGCCTAAAACCAACCGGAATTTATGTAGTGAATTTCATCACTAAATTCCTTAAGTGGTCACCGGGCAATGTACGGTTTTAAGTATTTTATTCCAATTCACAACAAAACAGGTTACATTAATCTAAGAATTATTGTATACAATATAAAATTAATAAAAACAATTCAAATTAATGTCCATACGTAACTTAAATGAAACGTGTCAAACATCAACTGATCATGTTCACTCTTTACAGTAAAGACAGACCATTATTTTATTTGGAAGACCGCCAAGACTGATGAAACATCTGCAACAACATTGGATGAACTAGAGTATATAGTTGTCTTCTCATACCTCAAAATCGGTATGTAAAAAGGTCACATGGTCAATTGATGCTTTTGAGTACACTTCTGGTTCCACAGAATCAGTTATAAGCATTATTATTAATCAAATCAACTAAAATTCCACACCCCTTTGGGCGCATCAATAGTTACAAGGGAATTAAGACAGGGAAAAAAAATCGTTTGAGAAAATTCAAAATGTTGATATCGAAAACAATACAATCGTAATAAATCGTTTAAAAACAAACGATTACAAAAACAATTAAATTCGAAAATTTAAACAACGTTGTTGATTGAAATGTTATTAACGGGTGAAGAAACTGACGTGATGACACTTCTATTTTTAAAAGTTGATCAAGTATTTAAAGTAAATGTTTTTAAAATTATTACTTTCTATTAGTTTCATTTACTTATTCACTAACTTTTATTTCAAATACGTGTTAATCGTTATCACTGTCTAAGTGAATATATGATATATATAAACAAAAGTTCAAATTGTTCTTCAAAAAGATAGGTACTACGTCGGTTGAATGACTATCGCAACTTGCTTTATTTGACATCACAGTTTAAATCCTTTATTTTCAACACCCTATTCATGAATATCACTCCATCGAGGTAGCACATTGTTCTCCGTCTCCTAAGAACGATTATTTACAAGTCCAGATAGGTAGTCGTCACACCATCTGATGCTACTTTCCTCTTAGGATACATATAAGTGAAAACAGTTTTGGTTTGTTCGTATGTGTACATCCCGTCTCCTCTCATCCTAAATCCTCGGTTGACACCTTCTCCCGCTTTCTGTGACTCGAGTACACCCATGTAACGCTGTTTTGTGATGTCATTCCCGCGTTTGTTAAGCCCCTTGCAGCTGATCTTGTTCTTTGCACCGAAGCAGTAGTAGGTTTTGCTACAAAGGGCTACGATACCGTCGCCTTCCCACTCCACTTTAAAGAGCCCTGGAGTTCTCTTATCGAAGGCGCGATGTTCAACCGTATCTTCTCGAGGAAACCATTGGTGTTTCTCCTCAAGGTATTGCTGCTTCATGTCTGGCTTGATGACGTCATCCAGTTTTCCTCCCGAGATGGCAAGATAGGCTGAATCCGTGTCCATCTCACACATCTGGAAGTCGGAGGGGTCAATGAATTTAAGAAGAAAGTCGTAATAAAATTCCAGCATCCGCAATTTCGCATACTGATACACGAAAAAGCCAATCTGAAGTGGAAGGTTGAACCGAATTACTTTCTTTGTCATGTCGCATTCATACAACCCGTCGTCAAGCGAATGTAGCGCACGAAAATGGGAATTGTTAACGTACCGAGGAGCATCGGCATCGGTACATACTCGAACGTTCATGTGCCACTCCTGGTCGGTGACTGTCTTACCATACGCAGAGTTTCCAAGTAGCTTCATGGTATCAGCCAAGATAGATTTTTGACAAATCACGATCACCGGCTCTTCTTGCATTACTGACATCATCACCGAATGATTCAAAACATGGATTTTTAGCATACTGAATCACTTCGTATACGTGCACGACTTCCAATCCATGATTGATGTACCACTGAAGGAGGGGCGTCGTCAGCAAGATGCGCTCACCAAACATGCCACCAATGAGGGTGCGACGTGGCTGCTTCATGACGCTTTCTCGCTCAGCGTAGTTCCGCATGTGATCTCCAATATCCTCACGACCGACATTGGTGTTCTTAAAAACAGGTGTCATTTCTGCAAAGTGTGGTCTCAATGCAGAAGGGACTCTGATGTAGCATTCTATCATACCGAACATGGACCTGTACATCACAGCATCCAATACCTCCTGCTGGGTCATCCTTTTCTTGTTGAAGTGAGGCAGTCGGGTGGTCTGTAAGAAGTCTCTCACGGTCTGGTCAGTCTTCTGCATCGCGCGCCAGTCACACTCCCACAACTCTATCAGCTTGTAACCTTGCTGCCGTATGTAAGTAGATGTGTCTTCCGTTTGGCGCCTTAGTTCGTCTCTACTGGCTTGTCTGACTTTATTAAACTCGTTAAGATTCAGCCGACAGGGATGTCCGTGCCAGTAGCAACCTTGGAACTGGAAAATAGTGTTGGTTTCTGTGCAGTAACCATCCACCGGGATCATTCGACCACCCACACGTTTCTCCTTGCTGTTAAACTGATGTTGAATATGAATACCCTGTGAGAAAGCCATCCAGTCCAACCACTCGAAAGTCCCAGTGGGCATATCTTGCATGATTGACCAAAGATACAAAGCGTTGGCGTCAAACCCCACGATGTTTTCACATAGTTTAGGACCTCCACGAATGAATGTCTTCCCCTTTTCGTGATAACGATGGAAGACGATGGATGGTCCCCCTACGATGTTCTCTTTATTTTTGTAGAAAAGATCCTTATTTGTTTCGTCGATGAGGCTGAAGAAGACATCCTTCGGGAGCGTGAGGAATAGATATTGAAGTGATAGACCCGGCACAGAAATGGCGGACTTGAACATGTCCATATTTCGATTTCTGTAAAAGGTGAACATCTTCTCAAGTGCTTCCAAGAAGGGGACGACGTCAAGATTGTTATACCATATAAGAAAATCCCGTACCTTGGTCATGCCCTGCTCCATCCAGACCCGTTGACAAAACACGTATTCCTCCTTGGAAATATTGGACCCCTTCAGCTTACTATAAAACGCCTGGTGCGGTGGAAGCGCTTCAAAGTCAAGTTTCTGTAGGTCATCTATCCATTCGTAGGGGAAGAAACCCTTGGCTGTGTCACACTCGTACGCCTTTAGGAATTTGGAGTAGCTATAGCCAGGCGCCAAGTAGTTACAAATGTCCAAAAATTTCAACTTCTCAGTTTTTAGGGCCATGTACGTGCTGGTTCGCTTGATGATGAATTTCAAAGGGTCTGTTTTTTGTAGAATTGGATAGAGGTACCGCTTGATGACGTTGATGTCGTATTTTTCCGAATTGAAGCCTAGCACTGGTAACTCTTTGAGGTACTCATCCAGCCGCTCTTTGACTTTCTTGATGTGTTTTACTTTCTGCTCTGCTCTACGCTGTCAGTCATTGCTTCCATCAGCTCATCTAACTCGTCGAAAACACCTTGAAATTGCTCCAAGAGTGTAGTGTAAGCCGCTTGACTTACGGTGTGTAGGTAGCCTACCATGTCTGAAACCAATTGACCCGGACTTCCTTCACTCACGAAGCATTGCGGTGTCTCGTGACCCGGAACATTACTAGCTACACTAACACTCAGTAGTTCGTGTTGAGCTTCCCATCTCAGCTTCTTTTCTTTATCCCCATCGGTCTGTGGAAGTTGGTGAAAATAGGTTTCAAAGTCATACGTGGCTCTGTACGGATAGTACTTCATCTCTTCTTCAAATTCTACTCCCAACTCAGACAATTTGTCAAAAACTGTTAACGGAAGCTGGTAAGCCCCTCCGCTGAACCGATGTTTGATGTTGACGTCACAGGTCGGTTCGTGACGCAACAAATCAGTTGATCGAGTGAATACGGTGCAACACTTAGAACAGGTGAAGGATCGACTGTACATTTCAAGATCTTTGATGAAGGAAAAGTGTCTACCGCACAAATTAAGGTTCAATTTATCATCATAGCAATGATGGGAACGCCTGATTAATTCTGCTCTAATTCCTCTGTTTGTGGTATTTGTTCCATTCTCGTCCTGTTCAGTATCAACCTCCATGACGTCAGTCATTTCGTTAGCCTCGCTGTCATCTATTGGTAGCAGCATGTACACGTATACCTTTACTTGGAAGAGTTCCTCGACTATAGAAAGCTCATCTAAGGTAATCCCGACTATATGCTTCTTTCCTGTGTGTTGGCGAAATGTAACACGTCTATGCACGTCAACAGATACTTAACACCACTATTGTGTTCAGATAATGACGTCATATCGACCAGATCGGCTTGCCATTGTTGGTCAACTCCATTCACCATCACTCTGTTCCGTTCAAAGTGTTTACGAATCGGTTTGTGAAGCGTGTAAGTGGGTTGACTGCTCAGCCATTTCTTTATCTCTTTTCTTTTCAGCCCAACTCCGTCTTTTTTTGCAGCATTGTAAATACTTTCCACACCACCAAAAGCGGCGGGGTGTTGGGGGTCGGAATACACTCTCTTTAGGTACGCCTCCTCCATCAGTAAATTCGGAACTTTCGAGAATCAATTACAACAGACAGATACACACCTGACTTTCTTTAAAATGTTTCTAAATCCACAGTCTGACTTTGGGGGACAACACTCCATGATGGGGGCTACTCTCAAAATGAGAGTCTAATGGAGTGTGGATCTCTTAATATGGGGTCCACTTTGGTTTGTTGGGAAGGGTAGTTTTGCCCTTTTTTCGACGTTTGCTTCTCCTTACAGGAGTAGTGGGAAGATGGGAGGCCTCAGCAAAAAGTTGGGGTAGTCCGTACTCCTCTTCATTGGGTACCTCCTTGAGGGGTACTTTGATTTTTGTGGGTTTTGTTGGAAGCTCAGGCTTTAGGTTAATATATGGAGCGTCCGTGTTATCGCTCTCCGCTTTCAAAGTCATCGTCAAGGGTGCCATCCTCTGTCTGTTCAACTCTATGTACCATTGAAGTGTCTGGTGATAAAGCTTGATTTTTTGGTCGTCGGTCAGGTCTTGTCTTTCGAGTAGTTTCCGCATATCTGCATCTACACTTTGCACCACGCGGGTCGTAGGTGTTTGTTCTAAACCCCTCGCAGACTGGAGTTTTGTCAGAGTCTCCTGCGGGAACAGTACCATTTTCTTAGCGTACTCCATGTCTATTTAAACAAAAGTCCACCTAAAGCACTTAACACGGGAGTAAGTAAAGCCCCAAGAAATCCTCCCTTTTGACTGAGAGTTTTCTTTTTCTTCTGTGTGCTCAATTTTCTATTGGTGAGAGACCTCAAGTGTTGTTTATGCTTTTTAAGTTTCTTTTTGTCAGCTGGCTTCAGGGTTACATTACCATTCAGCGTGCTTATGCAGACGCTTCGTCATCTTCAAATGATTGACTTGTTATCAAACACAGGTTATTTATACCTTTGGTACGTAGACGATCGGAAAATCACCGCTAAATATACTGGTTCGGAGTCTCATTTCTTCTGAAGTTGTAGGTTTTAGATCAATAAAAAGATAACCAAAGGGGATTGAAGTTGCGTCTCTGTAAGATTCAACTAAGTACTTTGATTTATTCGGATACATCTGTCTAGCTAAATGATTAATTTGTGAAGAGTCTCTAGGATTTTTAAAGAGGATCATGTAATGGGAATTTAAGCTTATTGTTCGCATTTCATTACCCCTGTAGAATAAATTTTGCAATATTAAAATGACCGACAGATTTCTATGGTGACTACCTTTAGTAAACAATTCAGAGACTTTTTTATTGTTGCTTGGTTCTGACATAAGATCATCTATAACAATAACATTTCTTTGCGTGCGATCCAAGGACTGAAGTAGATCATCGGGAAACCCCTCCACAAATTGTATTTCAGGAACCAGACTAGCCAAATGGTCATAACCATCTTGATATTCCCCGTAACACCAAATGATATTATCAGGAGGAGGATCAATAATACCCTTTGAAGTAAACAAGCGTTTGGTAAAAACAGTCTTGCCAGACCCCGTAGGACCGGAGATGACGCAAGTAAATGGATGTTTTAGTCGCACATCCATTTGAGTAAGTGACTGGAACTGTGTAATGTTAAGATATTTTAAGTAAAATTGTGTCAGTGTTATGTTTTAATCCTTTAGACGAATAAATAATTAGACAATGACAGAAGGAAAACAAAATGAACAGTTCTGTTATTTTTCATTTCTGTTTGTTTGTTTTAATTTGTTCATCCATAAAAATAATTAAAAAAAATAAAAAATAAAAAAAAATATATATATATATATATAATATAATATAATAATAATAATAATAATAATAATAATAATAATAATAATAATAATAATAATAATAATAATCATAATAATAATAATAATCATAATAATCATAATAATAATAACATATATATATAATAATAATAAAAATATCAATTTTATTACACAGAAACAACAACAACAAAATACACAATTATTTATTTATACAATGTGAAATCAAAAAAAAGTAACAAAACCAGCAAAATACACTATTATTTGTTTATACAATGTGAAATCAAAAAAGTAACAAAACCAGCCAAATACATGATTATTTGTTTATACAATGTGAAATCAAAAAAGTAACAAAACCAGCCAAATACATGATTATTTGTTTATACAATGTGAAATCAAAAAAGTAACAAAACCAGCCAAATACATGATTATTTATTTATACAATATCAATTCTAATGATTGTTCCGATGCAACAAAATAAACTATACAAGAAAATATTGTTTTCTTATTTCGCTGTTATAGACAATAAATAATGCAATTTTCAGGTCAGATTATAATTATTTTACAAGTCAAGATATGTCGTAGATACACCATCATCCGCGACTTTTCGCTTTGGATATAGGTAGGTAAAGGCGGTTTTTGTTTGTTTATAGGTGTACATACTACCGTCCTTCATTCTGAAACCTCGGTTGATTCCAACTCCACCTCTTTGGGATGTTAGTACTGAAAGATATTTATCTTTAGTTATATCATTGGTTGATTTGTTAAGCCCTTTGCAACTTATTTTGGTGCTCTGACCGAAGCAGAAATAAGTTTTACTGCAAAGCGCCACAATTCCGTCTCCCTCCCACTCAACCTTAAATAATCCAGGGGTTCGTTTGTCAAATGCCCTGTTCTCTGGACAATCATCTCTAGGAAACCAATCAGACTTTTCTCTTTCATACTCATCTCTTTTGTTTGCTTTTATCACTGACTCTAGACTATCACCTGACAAGGCTAAGTATGCAGAGTCCGTATCCATCTCACACATCTGAAAGTCAGATGTGTGAATATACTTGGTAAGAAAATCAAAATAAAATTGCAGCATATTGATACACAAAAAACCTATTTGAGTTGGAAGGTTTAGATTGATTGCTTTTTTGGTCATCTCAATTTCATTAATATCTTCCCCAACAACGTGCATAGCCCTAAAATGGCGATCATTGATTAAGCGCGACGCATCGGTGTCATTGCATACTTTTACATTCATGTGCTTTTCCTGGTTTGTCACAGTTTTACCATACGCTGAATTTCCCAATAATTTCATCGTATCTGCCAAGATACTATTAGTAGGGTCGCTGTCCCCAGCCCTTCTGGCATCGCTAACAGCGTCTCCAAAATCCTTAAAACAAGCCTCTTGTCCATATTGAATCACCTCATGCACATGTTCAACTTTGAGTCCATGTGATATATACCATCGTAAAAGAGGAGTAGCGAGCAAAATACGTTGACCATGCATACTACCAATCAGGCTTTTACGAGGTCTCTTCATAATTCCCTCTCTTTCAGCATATGTTTTCATATGGTCTCCTATGTCGTCCCTGCTTATTTGTACATTTTTGAAAATCGGACACATTTCCGCAAATGTTTCTTTTAGTTCATTTGGGACACAGATATCGCACTCAACTAACCCAAAGAGTGTCCCATTAGCGATGTAATGTTTAACTTCATTCTGTGTCATGGATTGTTTTGTGTATAGTGGGAGACGGACTGACTTCAAATACAGTTTCAACTCTGGAGTACGTTCGATTTCCTTCTCCCACTCACACTCCTTCATTTCAACAAGGTTATACCCTTCATTCACAATGTATGCAGCTATCTGTTGTGTGTTAAGTCGTAATTGAGCATTGGACATTTGCCGTACTCCATTGTATTCTGTGCGATTTTTAAAACATCGATGACCATGCCAATAGCATCCATGAAACTGATAGACGGTATTCGTCTCTGGACAGAAACCATCAACAGGAATCCCTTTTGATCCAATTCTAAGTTCTTTAGCATTAAACTTATGCCGTATAGTGACACCGACGCGTCGCGCTTCCCATTAAAGCCATTCTGTGGCTTTGACCCCCCATTTCTGACTCTGCACCGGCTTGAAGTCTTCTTCGGCCTTTCGCCTTACAAACGCCCCTGTGGGCATATTTTGCATCAAAGCCCACAGGTAAAGAGCATTGGCATCGAAACCAACGACTTTCTTACATTCTTTGGTCCCCCCTCTCAAAAAAGTTTTGTTACTTTCGTGATATCTGTGGAAAACGATCGAGGGTCCACCCACAATGTTTTCCTTCATCTTGTAATATAGATCTTTGTTTTTTGTGTCGATCAGTGAGAAGTAAGTCTTACCGGGCAGAGTCAGAAACAGGTAACGCAAGGAGAGACCAGGTACCGATATGGCGCATTTAAACATTTCCATTTCTCTTTGTTGATAAAATTGAACCATTTTATCAACAGCGCTCAAGAAAGGAACCACGTCCAAATTATTGTACCATCTAACAAAATCACGCATTGATCGCATGTTTTGTTGGTTCCAGATCTCTACACAGTACAAGTACTGCTCGTCTGTGATGTTGGTATTTTTGAGCGTGCTGAAAAATGCATCATGGCTAGGTAATTCTTGAGTATCTAGCTTATCGAGTGTGTCAAACCACTCATAGGGAAAGAACCCCTTTTGCTCCTCAATATTGTACGCCTTCAAAAATTTGGAGTAACTGTACCCCGGCGCAAGGTAATTGGTGATGTCTAAGAATTTTAGTTTTTCGGTCTTCATCGCCATAAAGGTACTGGTCCTCTTTACAATAAACTTTAAGGGATCAACTATTTGAAGTTCTGCATAGAGGTAGCGCTTAATAAGATTCAAGTCATACCTTCCTGAATTAAACCCCAGTACAGGTAACTCTTTGAGGTACTCGTCCAGCTCCGCCTTCAACTTCTCAGCCGGGTGTTTCTTAGGTCTGGTTTCTCCCTGCTGCCGTTCATCAGCATTTCCCGAAGAGTCTTCCCCACTGTCTCTGTTCGCTGTCTCGGAAAACCTGGCCTCTAGTTCGCGAAACACCCAGTCATACTTTTGCACAACCAGTCTGTACGCCTCCTCGGAGATGCGGTGGAGATACTTCACTATGTCTTTCATTAAGGCTGCCGAACTGCCTTCAGTCACAAAGCACTTGGCTGCCTCTAGCGTGGGGACGTTGCTTGCTACACTGCAGCTCAGCAGCTCGTGGCGTTTTTCCCACACCAATTTCCCCCTCCGCCTGAGGTTGTCGGGGACAGGCTGAAAGTAGGCCTCAAAATCAAAGGTGGCGCGGTACGGAAAAAAAGCGGTCAGCCTTTTCTACTTCAATACCAATATCCTTTAGTTTTTCGAATATTGTGTGGGGGACCTGATAACCCCCGCCGGGAAACTTGTGTTGCACGTTAGCCTGGCACGTCACCTCGTGCCGACGGAGTTTGTATTCAGTACGGCTGACTTGATTGCATTTGCTACACACGTAGCAATGGGAATATAGTTCAAACTTGTCAATATAAGAAAAATGATGTCCGTACAAGTTTAGGAAAAGGGTGTCATTGTACCGCCGAAGAGACCGTCTTACTAGCTGTGCAAAAATGACTGGTTCGTTGCCATCAGCCCCTGCATCCTCGTTTCTCACCAGAGAGTAAACTTGTACATTTACCCCAAACACCCGTTCCACAGTACTCAAATCCTCCAGTTTGAGACCACCGGTGGCGTTAGGGTCCTGGATGGCTTGGCGGTAAACATCTAGCAAATGTTGAGTGGGGCGTTCGAGGGCTTGTGGGTCGGCATTTCGTGACAAAGCCAGGCATCTGAAAAACAGAAATCATCTGTATATGGTTCACCGGTGTTTCTATTTCTGACGAGTTTAATCAACCCGTTGTTGTTGGCGATGTAAGGTGGGAGAACTACCGGTGCTCCAATTGGAAATTGCCTCAGTTTGTTGACATATATGGTGAGGTTAGTGAAACACTCCATCACCCATTTTGTGTCGGGTCACTGCTGCCTACCGTACTCCATCACATCCCTCTGTAAGAGTTCAGCTATCATCACGTCTACATCTGCTTGGGATCCTATCGAAAATGGCTCCTCAAAGAAGCGGGCATTGTTCGAGGATGGATGAAAGTATCTTAGTTCCCCACTTATTACATGACGGAGAACTAACCCAAACGAGATGTTGAGTTTGGCACGACTCTGGAGTTGTTCAAACGCGATTTGGATGGCGTCGTTCACATTAACGGCAGGGTGAAGATTGTGGGTATCAACCATTCTAAAATTTAAAGTGTCCTGCATCGGTCTCCCTCTCAGATGATGAGATCTAATGGACGCCCAATTATTCTGGATTAAGGCGGACAATTCGTCATGGTCAATTTCCTCCTCGGCTTCAGGAAGCAACACAGGGTCCTCAGGAAGAGGTAAGACTCGTGGTTGATCATCAGCGGGTTGGTCCTGAGGTGGTGACGGGTTTACTTTACCAGGGGGTGGTTGCTCCGGTGTGGGGGGGATGGCATCCTCATCATCATCACCAACATCATCATCACTAACATCATCTTCGGGCTGGTCGTCTTGTTTATCAGTGGGTGGGTTGTCCAAGCGTTCGTTGCGACCGTCACGCAGGTTTCTGTGTTTTGTCTTGATGTGTCGTCTTAAGTTATCGCGTCTAGTAAACGACTTTCGGCAAATCGGACATTTGCATTTATGTTGGTTTGAAGAAGAGGATGCCGTCGCTGCCACATCTGGCACCACATTGGGAAGTTTTCGCTGGATGATCGGTTTGAGATGAACCTTTAAGTGCCGCTTCAATGTGTCCTTCCGGTTAAAACTTTTGTGACATTGGCGACACTGGAATTCCTTGATTGGTCTGTCCTGAAGAGTGAGGGCGTGACTTCTTCTTTTGTGACGTTTTAAGTTGTCCCTTCTGGTGTAAGTTTTAAAGCATTTATCACATGAAAAAGTGCTCTTTTCGGCTGCAACTGGGATTGGACGGCTTTGAGGCTCAGCGGCAACTGGTGGATTGACGTTGGCAACTTCCTCATCGTCGTCAGTATCACTATTATCGCTAACATTCTGTTTTAAAAGAAAACAAAAGGGAGACACAAACAAATTAGTAAAATATAAAATACTACATTTGAGTAAAACACAGGAGCAACGAAGAGATGGTTGCAGTGTGATATTTCATCGTTATTTTTTCGTTATTTTTCAGGTGGGTGGTGTTTCATGATGGGTATTGTTAAGTTCCGACAATCGTAAAGTGCCCTTTTAGCTATTATTGACTATTTTAGTAAAGTTGTCCATTTATTGAGTATTAATGCATCAGAGCTACCGGATTTAGATTCCGAGCATCTAAGTCTCTAAAAGTAGTTTTATTTTTATATTATTTTATTAGATAATGCTTGATCTAATCGGGCATAAATCAAAATGGCGGCGCCGATCGCCGCAACATTGCGTAAATTTGGACTGATTTGTTAATATAAGCCAGTATTAGCAGGAAGTAGGTTTGATATTTACAGAAAATAAATAAATAAATAAATTAAGTGTCGCAAAATAAACGTACAAGAGAGAGAGAAATGAAAAAGGTAACACATCTGTCAAATGTTGTTTTGTAGCGATGTTAAACCCTAATGATGGTAACAGTGTAGTTCGTGATCATTCAATAAGGTTAACATACGACAAGTAGCAGAAATACAAATGCATAGACATATACGTTCGATTGAGAAAAGTACAACGCAATAAAGTGTCGCAAAATAGACTTCAAAAATTATACATAGTTGGTGATTTTTTCAAATTCATGGTTAAAAATAAAAAAGGTAACACATCTGACGAATGTTGTTTTGTAGCGATGTTAAACCCCAATGATGGCAACGGTGTAGTTCGTGATCATTCAATAAGGTTAACATACGACAAGTAGCAGGAATACAAATGCATAGACATATACGTTCGATTGAGAAAAGTACATCGCATAATAACAACAGAAGTAAAGAAACGTTTCCTACCTTATACCATTCACTTCTTCCTTGGCGATGCGGGGGAGTCTCTGGGATGAAAGCGGGATCAGACTGTGCAGATGTACCTGCCATCGCAGCGTCTTCAATACGACCAATTCTAACAAGCTGACTCGATGTTGGATCAGGCGAACCAAAGATTGAGGACCCGTCATCGTCATGAGTAGACATTTCAAGTTGTATCGAGAGTCAAAATGACTTGTATAAAAATGGAGCTGGAATGCCGTTCTATCCGTCTTGCTCCATCTTTTATAGACCTAACAGGACCACCCCCCCTTTTAGATAACCCACCCTTTCGTACATCGGATGGCAAATATTTTGAACAATAAACGACTTAACATGTTTGAACATGAATGAGTAAAATAAAGAAAAAATTCTTGGTCTTAAGACGGATCAACGATCTTGCCGTCATCTTAACGAGTGGTGTACAGCCGTGAACAATGGCTCTCCTGCCGTTGGTCAAGGAGACTGATGTTCGCCCTTGGAATTGGGTGGGGAAAGATTAAAAATTGACGAGAGGGGGACAGCCGGGAACAATGGCACTCCTGCCGTTGGTCAAGGAGACTGATATTCGCCCTTGGAATTGGTGGGGAAAAATTAAAAAATTGACGAGAGGGGGACAGGACTGGAAATAAACCCATTACTGAACAAGATTCTACATTTTGATTTGATAGGTGGCTCCTAAAGGAGCCCGCTTCCACAAGAGTAGAAACGTTTAGTTTATGATCCTCAACAGAACCAGCAGACGGCACACAGGGTCCATGGCATGTAACGCCGTCATCAACTCCACCATATCACCCGCCATTTCAGAGTCTGCTTCGGTGCTGTTTTTTAGCATCGAGGAACATACTCCATATAATTCAACTTTACTCATATGCCCAGCAATCACACAAAAAGAGGCGATATATCTCTCTATGTCTGAAGTGGCAGCCGCATACGCTTTTTTAGCATAATGCGGAGCGCGCCGTTTTGCGATTCGATGGCTTCTGCGTACACAACAAACACCAGACGTTTTCGAAGGGTAACTCTCACCCCTGATAAGAGAAGGATGTGTTCTAAAGTACACCATCGTGTTGGAAAATCTTTCTGAGCAATATGGTAGTCGTAAAAAGGGCAGTGGGGATTTCAGGTAAAGGAATACGTTGCTTGTTTTATACTTCCACCAACACCTTAGTCACACATGATTGACCAATCAGTGCACGCGTGAACGTGACGTCATATTTTTGTCTGGACTTGTCCGTGACGCGTGAATGACCCTCACGTAAACGTGTTCCAACTTGTCCGTGACATCACACGGGCGACTTTATTTGCACGTGGATCACATTATGACCTCGGCAAGGAGGTGGATCATTACCCACATAGAACTGATATCTTTGACTATTGTTTGATTCGTTTTGTTTTACAGCTGTTGATTTGTTGCGTGGTGATGCTATTCCGTCACTTCATGGTGACTTTATACGTGGCCGGTCACCTTACGTTCCTTCTAAAAGTATCCTCAGCAATAACGGCTTCGGAAACTTTTTCAACCCCGTTAGCCCCTATACTCCACACACTCACATTTCTCTGTTGTTCCAGACTTTCCATTCATCGTACGCTGGCCCGTACACACCATTCCGTAGGTAATCACTCGACCGTAACACATATTCAATCGCGCTGCGCGCTCCTTGTTGGAGGAGAGGTTGATGAAAGGGGAGGGGGAGGGTTAGGGGGAGGGGAGGGGGGAGGGGAGGGAGGCCCTCCCTCCTCCCTCCCTCTCCCTTTCGGAGGGCACTCCGCAATCGGGTGCGAAAAGCCCCTCCCATACTACTTTTGTCACTGTCACTAGCTCCACAGGACCTCTAGAAAACCATTAAAAAAACCAAAAAAACACACAATCAAAAATCACAACAAACACATGAAAGTACAACAACGATTTGAATAATAAAGGATTACTTAAAAATGCAGTTGCACATTGAATAAAATTTTCAACACGTCTGTCCATTTTACATAAAATTTCAGTAGATTATTTCAAAGTACACACCCACCCATCAATTTTCCAATAATATTAATACATATGTACATGTAAATGTACTTACTATAGCCCTGTTCGCATTGGACTTAATTTGGGTAAACTAACCGTGCAAATGGGTAACTTAACCATTTTAAGTCCAATGCGAACAGCCCAGGAAGTTTCCCTCCCAGGTAACTTACCCGACCCAAATGGGTAGTTTAACCGACCCACGACTGCCCGGTTAAATTGACCAGGTCAGTTTAACCGAGCCGAAAAGTCCAGTGCGAACGCGATCTGGGTAAAAGCCGCCCCGGTAAAAAGCCACATCCGGTCCCCCGAACCGCCCGCCGCGTCACGTGATTGTGAGGTGACATGTACACAGGTCATCGTGCCATGACAACCAAACCAAAACAGTTTGTTCTTTTCTACCTGTGTGTTTTCACCATACTTTGCTCGTGAATTATTGTAAATTAAGTCTGTAGAAACAAACGGCAGAATTTGTAGAAATATTCAGGAATTTAGTTGGTAGTACACCACCCAATAGTATGTGTAATCTCAAGTATTCGATGCGTTCTTTGAGAGATTCCCATGTGTTGTAGGGCCAACGTGGTGGTAATTGCTGCCCAAACTCTGGAGTTATACTTCATACCTTCGAAGCCTTCTTGGTGATCACGGTCACCCCAAATTGCTAACAGAGACCAAGTCTCCTCGTGGGTCCAGCTTCGTTTTCTACCTCCACTTTTCCCCATTTTTTAAACTGTTTTTTTGGCATTTTTTGGCATTCAAGAAGTAGCGTCACTGTCACCTTCCTCTGTATTTTTGGCGGTTGAGAATGGGTTGGAAGAAGAAGTTTGTCAATTGTTTGGTCTTAATGTGCAACTAATGTTGTATAAATGTTGATTGGGACAGACATGAGAAAATGGTTTTGTGTATGTGGAAGTTGTTGATGGGTGTGGTGATGAGACAGTACCAGTTTGTTTGTGCTTGAACAGTTTGCATGTAGCACCTTGAATGATGGGTTGTGTAGGCGATGGTGAAAGTCTATAGTGTCCTTCGTAAATTCACACGCATGAAGAAGCAATAAGACTATACATTTTTAGAAAATTATATCGATAAATCTGTTGTAGTGACGAATGCGCCTCGCCTGCTTACATTATTAGGACTGAACTTTTAAAATGGCAATTTTTTAAGCGTAATTGGAGCACAGAATGACTGTGGGGACCTTAGACCAGCCCGAAACGTTTACTATACAAAATTCCTGGTAGTAGTTTCATGACGATATAGAAGGTGTCTTGATAACCTAATTTATTGTATGGAACATTGTAAAAGATATAAGATGCGCTATAAATGAAATTGTCTAAGTAAATTTGTATTATTGGTTGTACAAAACAACTCAAATTAAACCAGTTTTTCCCAAAGGTATACCTCTCGGTCATCTCACTTAGGATGTGGACTAAGAAGGGGATAAGGACAGTTTTCTTGAAGTAATCTTCTGCGTTGTCACAGCTCTTCTTGTTTGGCATCTTGCCAACCGAGGCATCTTCTCGTCAACCCCCATCAACCCTGCCAGATCCTTTGCTTCTTCATGTACCATTTACGGTGATAGTGTCGACGTTGTCGCATACCTTTTATTGCAAATGCGTTAGAAAGGAATGTATTGTGACTTAAAATGTATACAAGCATTAGCGTACCTTACTTTGTTCTTTAAAAAATTTGCATTTTCGCTTCCTACTGGTTGGCCAAAGTCCTGCACAGGGATTGGTATTCTTGCCATCGAAGTGCTTAGTGTGTGAGTTTATGTACCCACTGTGATGATGAATATTAGTTGCTATTTTAAAGAACATCAAGTGGTGTGCTAAACCTTAACATTGGTATGATTTGTCCAGATAAATAATTGTAAATTTTAAAAGATTTTACCTTTTATATCATTGTGCAGTATCTGACTCCTGTGAATGGTCATCAATCCTGCAACCACCTGTTGGATGACGCTAACCCAGGGGATGCGTCCAACGAGCCGTTTGTCGCGAAGAGCTTTGTTTATAGTGTAACGTCCCAAGTACAAAGTTACAATCAGAAGCGGCTCTCTGTTTACTGATATACCGATCAAATGGGGCAGATGTGGCGATGACTGTAACATCAATAGAGCCGTTGCCTCTTTAACAACTTCCTTTTTTAGTTTGTCGGTTGTAAGTTGGTCTGGATTTAGTGTTTCCTTCACCACCACATCAATGCCCTTGTAGTTTGCTACCATGCATGCATGGTACTGCCCACTTGCCAATTTGTTAACAAACTGTAAGTGATCTCTTGGAATGTGCATGCATGGGGCGATATACATGTACAGTGTATGTGTTGCTGGGTTTGTTTGCCGTTGTTCTCAGTCTTTCAATAGTTTTCTGGGCCAATCCCTGTTTCCTCCGTAAATCTTCTATCGTTTCTTGTGATGACTGGTTCGTTTTTTTCAGCTTCCTTGTTTCTGGAGGGTACACTGAATTTCTATGTCAAGTTCTCTGATGAGTTTGGAAATTCCAGGAACGAGAGCCTCCGACTCTATTCTGTTACGGTTTCCCCAATTTTCGGGAACAACTTCTGAAGAAGCTGTTTGTAGACACTGTGATGATGAGCCGTCAATTACCTCAATGCCGTAGTAGCACCACTTAGGAGTTGGGTTGGCCTTTGTTGTTCCAGGTTTTCTAAAAGTCCGTCTTAGCACTTTTCCTACTCTGGTTGTGTTCACTGAAGGATAAATTTCGTTAGTCTTCTTGTGTGCTTCTTGTACCGGAACACGCCCCTTTGAATTTAATCAAAATAATTTGAGAATATCTTCTGTGTCAGGATTCATGATTGGCTTTACTTTTGTACTGTCGTGGCTATATGCTCAGGCAGGTTGTGAAGATCCAGATTGGTTTGTACAAAGTTTCTTTCACTCAGTGGTTGGGGTTCAGCCTTGAAAAGTTCAGACATCTTGGACCCATAAATAAATGTTAACCACTAAATTCAGTATTCCCCCTTTAGTTGTGTACATCTCAACAGATGGCCCATATCTTCTGTTATACTTATAACACACACATTCTTGAGCTATGACCTCAAGGTCCCCCAGTAGCCTACTGACCATACTCCCCTGTTGACCACTACAGAAAAGGGGATAGTAGAAAACAATAGTGGTACCCCATAACTGCCAGATGTCAGGTGAGAGTGTGTGTGTGTTTTTGGGTTTTTTTTTTGGGGGGGGGGGGGGCAAAGCAATTTTTTGTCCCTACTTAAGGGTTCAGAGGATTTAAGTTTAAAGCAGCGACACTATTGGTACTGCTCTAAAACCAGTGTCCACACTTGTGATTCACCATTTAAATAAAAACCTGTGAACTTTGAGCTCAATCAGTCATCTGCAAATAGTGGAAACAGTTTCAAAACAAATATTTTACTCATTTTTAACAACTTATGCGGGGCATTCCAGGAAGAACCATTTAAAGACCTTTCCACCATCATTGTATCTAAACCATGTAAGTTCAAGGGCGTCAATCGCGCCTGAAAAAGTGAGGGGACGCATAGGTGAATCCAGGATTTTTCAATAAAGGGAGGGGGGGGGGTCAATTTTTTTAAAACTCTCACATGCCCATTGCTTTGTTCAATGAATGTTTGTTTTCATTGAAAATCGTGTGCATGGGAGAAAGTAGGATGATTATTCTTTAGCATATGAGTAGTATTGACATGAGGAAATATCACAAATCAGTAAAATTTCAGTATGGTGGATAACCCTATGCTAAATACGAACAATTTCATTGACTTCTAAGGGTTCTTGTATACGATTTTCATTGTTCACCTTGGAAACTGCAATTCCCCATTTCATTACTGCGGCTATCTTGACAAATTCCATGATTTTATCATTGCCATAGAGGCTTATATTCTCACCTTGTTCTTGGCTGCTTTCCAACAGCAAGGTTTGCTGGTTGCTGTGGGTTCTGCAGTGTAACCCAGACGCACTGCTGCTTCTATCCTGTACATGATGGCTGCGACATGCGAACATGCGGCCCCCTTTCTGAAACAATTAGACAAAAACAATAATGTAAGGAAGTGAATGTTGGCAATAAATTGGAATGTGCGAAAAGGAGATATGAAAGTTAATCTTATACGTTTTAACTCATACTTAACTCCTTTTTACATGTATGGTCTATCTAGAAATAACCTGTTTGTATTAGAGTTTTTATTTAACCTGTCAGTCAAATGACTAACGGCACAGTGCAAGTGACCAGAAAGCAACTCTTAAGAGCTAATGAACATGATCATGTTTCTTTCAAAATCATACACAAATTTCAGCCAGACAACTGACATAGCCTACAATTAGGGGCATGGAGGACCATGCTTAGGGTTAGAAAATAAAAATAAAAAACTCAATGTTAATGCTGCAAGTTTACTCATTTTAGTTTGACAGGGAAAAAGAAAAGAAAGACAAGGCCTACACAAATTTACAACATGTTACACATAATCGTAAGCCGAAACCATGGATCATGATACTTGACGGGGGAAAAAATGTAAACTAATTGTAAGGCATGTTGTAAGGCCATAATATGAGCAAACGGCCAATAATAAACAAATAAATGTTTTTCAAATAAGACATATTTTTTTCACAAATATATTTTCTTCAACAAAGATCGGCTGATCACACAATTAAAACTTACCCAACTTACTGCCAACTCAATACTACAAGCCGCTTTTATTTTTTTCTTATATTTAGCCCACCACTTCTTCACTTTCAGCTCGTAAAATTTAATAGATGTTAAATTTGCATCGGGGATAAAGAATATTATATTTGGTTTTACCCGTACACCGATGTGTGTAAAGCACTGTATACTCAGTACTTTCCCGAGTCCTGTGAAAAAAAAAAATCACAGGCATATTACTCAGGTGGGATTCGAACCCACCACCTTTGCAATTCTAGAGCAGATGTCTTACCAACTAGACCATCGAGATTGCCCGGTAGCTACTAGTATTTAGTAGTAGTACTCCACTCTAGAAATTTGATCATCTTGAGCGAAATTAGGGGTTGAATTCACAGCAGTTACTCACTGCTGTACATTAAAAATATAATAATAATAGTAATGAAAAATATTGGAAAGTGAAAATAATATAACAGTTAGGACTCACCCTGTCTATCAGGTCCAAGTGTCCGAGCGATTGAGTTAGTTTTGGTCCGACGACATAAAAACTGGGCAGCAATTTTACTGTCTGGAAACATTTTCTTGACCACATCGGTGAAATCATCAAAAGATGAAAATGGCATGTTGTGCTCCACGATATATTCAGTCCACAAAGTTTCTGCTGTGATAGCATCATAATTGGCACTGGATGGCTTCATAAAGCATTGGAGAATTGACTTCTGCTTTTTCAAATCCTCGGCAGTACTTTTGTGCTTCGCTGACTAGTTGTGTTCCCATATTTATCACTACAATTCCTTTATGCAAGAATCCCTCATGGATAAGCAAATCCCATGTTTGTCTTACTTGTTGTGCTAGATGTTGTTTTTGACTAGATTTCCATTGTCTAGAGTATGATTTCTTTCTCTGTACATTACGTTTTTGGGCCGCCCTTCTTCTTAAAATTATTACAAATAGAGTGTGTGTCAGTTTTGTTTGGTTTTGAATCTTCCTTGCTTTTATGCGTGCTTGAGTTGTTTCTTCCTCAGCCAATTTTCTTTTCTTCCTTCCACTTTCCAGTTCATGTAATATTTTTCGTTTGGCATCTCCAAGACGAAGTTTGTATGCCTCATTTTTAAGCAGTTGTAATAGTTGCCCACCCTTCTTAAAGACAGCCTTGAATTTGTAGACTAGTGATCTTAGTTTTGCATGCACGCTCCTGACCGCCTGTTCTACATCAACAAATTCTAAATCGATTTTACTTTCTTGGCTTATTCTTTCCAGTACCGATCTGGCTGCAGCCTCGCTGTGAGGTGGATGCTTACTTGACTTTGCAAGTTCATATAAGACAAAATTATTAACCTCGATTATCCAATCGGCATCCTTAGTGGGTTGTGCTTGAGCTATATAATGTGTCACTATCAGTGTAAAGATAAGTTAAAGTATGAGAGAACTTTTCAATTGGCCCATCTTTACTCAACTAAAGCCAATGCAAAGATTCATGAACACGCACAAGCTGAAAATACAAACTAATACATGCAAGCGATATTTTATCTAATCAGCTGCTTACTAATCAAAAAATAATGAAAATATATTGAAAATAACAAATGAATGAGCTTCTAAATATCTACAATACAAGGCATTTTGAAATCAAATTTCTTGATCTACATGAAGATAATTAACAGAGAGATTAATGCATATTAAACATGCATTTTGTCATGGTTTTTTCAAGATGGATAACTCATGACTATTACCGTATTGCTTCACAAAGCGAACATTCCCGACATAGCCCCGATGGCTGACTTTGTCAGTGTATTCTGTCATACAGTTCCGCTCGAACAGCCAAACTTGAACAGTGCCATCAACAATATACGCAAAGTCTCCACATTGATTGTGGATCCTGTACCATCAATCCTGTCCGAAGATGGTAGTGAAATCAGCAATGGATCCTCTGTAAATGTCCCGTTTTCCCACGGTTTTCCACTTTTTTAGTTGCAAGTTATCTAAGAAGATTTCAAATGTTTCCTTCTGAACAGGAACCTTCAATGTTATTTCAGTGTCTTGCACCCTGGATAAGGCCATTTTTTTTTAATAACTTGGATTACGGGAATCGCCGCCCGAAAAAATCGTGTTTCTGAAAAAAATTAAAAAAATCCCCGCCCGAAAAATCTAATTTTGTAGGGCGGAAAAAAAATAAAATAAAAAAAAATACACAACACTTTCATAATACAACAGTGCCACCGATCGCGTACATGTACAAAACACCATCGTGTACATGTTTTTACTAGCGATTTTTTCTTCTGGAATTTACAACGAGACCCCTACATGTACACATACATGTACTGTACAATGTACATGCATATGTACACGTATTAAACCGCGGCGTGAGTCGTGTCAACGGAGAAAAAAAAATTACGGCCGATGTATGATGGAAACCAGACCAATGGTATGCATTCACGTACAAAAGTGTGAGTCCGTTTATAGACTATACTATTTGCCCAAGTGCATACATTTTGGCCATTTAGTAACAACCACGAGAGCATCGACCGCTCAACTCACGACCCAAACTCATGCAATCAATTGATGCGTCAACAAATGGTCTGTGTGCGCGAATTTGGGCAGAGCATCAGCGTGTCGTGTGTGCTTCCTTCTGCACTGACAGTTGTTTATTTACCAGGTTGTGCTCTGCTTAATTGGCAGATGAATGGCGATCCAGCATAAAAGGTGCGCAATCTGCAGATTTGTACTTTGTTAGTATTGTAGCTCGGGAAAATTGCGCGCAATCTGCCCATTTTGCAAATCTTTAGAATGCGCTCAACGTTCACTCGTGAGCTAGGAACCGGTGTACGTCCGTGGATTAGTAATAAATCATGAGCCTTAAATCACGGAGATATCGGTAAATTTGTCTTTATTTCAATTTTGTTCTAACATTTGTTAATTTGGTGAAAGTCTGACTTTTTGTTCGACACGGTTTTTAAAAAAATATGAATAAATTTTTTTCAAGCCGAAAATGTGAACAATTTAGGGTCGCGGTGTAAAAGAAAGGGCCGGTCAGTAACCAGAAACCGAACATTTTGTTTGGCCTAAAACACTGGCGACATTCATTCAGTGAGTGGTTGCTTTTATCTACATAAATTGTGTATATATGTACGTGTTTTAGAAGCCGCCCGCGTGCATTTTTTTTTTTTTTTTTTTTTTTTTCCCCGCCCGATTTTTTGGGCTCGAAATTCCGTAATCCCCCTTTTTTTTTTTTCTTTTTTTTCCCCGCCCCCCGCCCGTTTTTTGTAGCTTACAAATCCGTAATCCAAGTAATAAAAAAAAAATGGCCTAAGTTCAAATCTAGCAAATATTCCTTGTATTCTCAAAATTATTATGCTTTTAATTTTACAGTGAAACAGTCCTAGTTTTAAACCTACACATGTAACAGTAGGCCTACACCTTTCCACTGTCTAAAAGCAACAGTCGACAGTTGTAACTTCACGGAAGTAACCCCCCTAAAGTTTTAAATACCCAGCCTACACTCTCAAGTAAGGCAGTTTCCAAAATACAGGTTGCAAATAATTGTATTTGGCACTCTTTGTACAATTCTAAACAAAATCCTATTTAATAATAATAATAATAATAATAACCAGTTTTTATATAGCGCTTTCACTCCCGAAGGGCGTCTCAAAGCGCTTCCAACATTATTACCCCTGGTCACTGGGCCATTAACATTTCATTCCTTAAACCATCTCAGCTCCCTGGGGAGTATACAGCCTGCGCAACAAATATGCGCTACTAAGCTAAATCAATCACAAGAACCATCTCTGCCCTCACAGGTACCCATTTACCCCTGGGTGGAGAGAAGCAACTATAGTTAAGTGTCTTGCTCAGGGACACAAGTGTCACGACCGGGACTCGAACCCACACTCTGCTGAACAGAAACACCAGAGCTTGAGTTTGGTGCTCTTATCCGCTCGGCCACGACACCCTATTTAAACGTTCCCATCACCACTCATATTCAAGATTATTTGCTGCCTACTCCATCCATGTAAAAGAAAAGGCTAATTGCAGAAGTACAGCTTCCCATTTGGGATTAACAGTTCCGATACACACCCCCTGCTTGTCCAGCCTCCAGTTAGTGTTGTAAAATGGTGCCACTCAAACATCAGTCTTGGAGTGTGGGTTGAGCTTCTTTATAAAAGGAGTGCCCAGATGCAAAGTTGTGGCCCAGAACCAAAAGAGTCTTCCAGTTTATAAGTAAACCAAACACTCGCCGTAATTCTTGGATTTAAATGTACAAATTACCAAGTATGAAAAGCACAAGAAATTCTTCACTTAAAGTAGAAACACATGCGTCTCTAGCCACATGATTTGGGTTAACATAAATATCACAAATGTCAGATTTCTTAACTTAGTAATATATGTGGTAATTTAAAAGAAACTACTTCACTCAAAAGAATTCACAACACAAAAGTTTCAACTTACGGTTGTTGTTCCTTCTCCGGGCTTGTCTTCTCTCTCCAAAAAGGTTTAAAGATGTTAGGTGAAAAATCACCCTAATAACACTCGGTATGTTTTACAGATATTTGCCACAGAAAACACAAGCCTGTATGCTTGGATTAACTCAAAACTAAGAGCCTGAATATATACTCTTATTAAATTGTCGCTACAGCAGAACAGAGTGTAAAGCAGTCCTTACAGAGCGAGATCTTGGAGACAACGCCCTGACTTTCACTTCACACAAAGGAACCTAGAACTCAAAATTTGCATCTTATATTCACATCATCTCAATTATTCTTCAGTCTTGCACTCAGCATTCACCTCAATTCCTTTTCTAATTCAAAACTGACCTGATGAATATACAACTCACAACCCTGTAAACCCCAACTGAAACATTTTCTTAATTTTGGTAAGTCAAATCCTGATAGAAATATTACATATAGCTGTGGGTTTATGTGTATGGGGAATAAAACTAAGGCAAGCCATCCTTCTGCAAAATAACAACTACATTTACATGAATTCTAAAGGCTACTTTTAATGCAAGTTGTGTGGTACAGTGCAAAGCATGGCATCGCACACATTGGACGATCGCATTTAGTGCAGCATGCTTTGGTTTGTTTCCGCCCGCCCTTCTTGGAACAGTCACTGCACACAATACAGTCTGGGTAGCTGTTGCCAGGAACACGGCCAGGGAAATGGGCACGCTCTGTGAGCCGTGTCGTGCAGGCAAGTCTTCCCTTGTTGACCTTCTTCTTCGGCGCGCTTCGTCACGATCCCAGCCCTCAAGAAGTCCTTTGATGACTGCCTGTCGGAACTTCAGTGATGTGAGTTTGACGTTGTCAGGAATACTTGAGTATACTCGCGTTCACCATGCAGACCTCCAGAAGATGGAAAAAACCCAGTTTCCACCACTTGACGCTTAGACTGTGAGTGTGATTGTAATACTGGAAGTACTGGTCGGCTAGGTCGGTCCCTCCCATGAATTGATTGTAGTCATCAATTAACTTCGACTTAATAATTTCGCGGTGTCCATTTTCACCATGTCGACACCGTATACGCTTATGCATGGTGCTACAGAGATACAGAGCTGTCCAGCCTTACTGTGGAAAATAGGGACATCTCCCTTCTTCATTTTGTTCTTCTTGGGATTTGCAATTTCTGGCATGCCCTTACTGAGATACTTCACAGTTCCACAGCACCCGAATCCAAGTTGTGTCAATTTTAGGAACAGTGCCGGGCTCGTGTAATAATTATCACAATATATTATGTGACCCGTGTTTCAAAACCTTTGATGAGGTCCAGTATCACGTGTCCACTCACGTATAGGTCTGATGGATGATGTTGGGATGGGTCAGGTTGCTGTAAACTGGGAGCGACGGAATAGTCCTGGTGACTGGTGTAGAGCTACCATGAACAGGTGTAGCCAGTTTTCGATTCGTTTAGGGAAAATGCCTTCATTCCCCATTTGACTGGTGTCTTGGGCATGTACTGCACAAAACTCAGTCGTTCCTTGAAGCTGAGCATGCTTTCATCAGGAGAAAGCTGTTGTCCAGGAGTGTAAACGGAGTAAAACGTGGGTAGAATGATGTCAAGAAATGGCTGAAGTTTTGCCAGGTTGTTGTGTGGTACCTGGGGTCTACGAGGGGCATGGTTGTCGGCAAGATGGAAGAAGCGCAAGATGGCCTGAAAACAATTACGAGGCATAATTGATGGAAAAAAACGGTTGATCAAAGTCTCTGTTGTAGACCAGTACATGTGGTATTTAGGCAACCTTTTTATCCCCATGGCAAGAAGGATTGCAACAAATGCCTTCCGCTCATCTGTGTTGATTGGATTGTTCGCCCAAATGTATGTCCCTGGCTTGGCCTGCATGAACTGATATGCATACCTGTTTGTTTCAGTGACAAGTAGGTCCCATACAGCAGTGGTGAAATACAGCTTAAATATCTGTACAGGAGAAAACCCACCGTAGTTTCCAGTAGGTCGTTGCAAGCCAGTAAATGGCATTGGTGGGGCCTGAAATCCTCTGTTGCACTCCACCCCTCACAGAAACTTGTTGCCTTTTGGCCTCTTGGGCAACCACGACCTTTGCCACCTCGACCGGCACGAGTGGGTCAAGGCCCGCCGAGCCCACGCCCGCACCACGGCGTTGAACGGATGCTTTACTCGGTTCAGCTTCCGGTATATCATCAGGATCGCTGTCATCATTGGACATGTCTGGCGACGAAACATCACGAGTGTCATCTGAATCTTCACTAGGTTCTTCTTCAGAACTTTCCGAGTCCAATTCGGAATCATTATCGGCAAATATTTCAGCCAAAACCTCCACGTCACAAACAGCCATGATGGTGATTTTTTTTCAGGAAAACGGAAGCGTGAAATCTGGAAGTACTGCTGTAATGTAATGGAAGCCCCCTATACAATACACACCATTTTAAAGCTTGATAAATAAGCTACCCGTTTATAATTAAGCTCAACAACAGAGGGCGCCAAACAAAATAAATACAGGCTCTCAAACACTGCGTCTTTTTTGTTGAGTTAACTCGACATTGGTACGGAAGTGCTTCCAATGCGTGGTCGAGTAAACAGTGTCATTGAAAGGGTTAAGTGAATTGTATTTATCAGGTTAGCAAGAAAATTTGGCGGCCAGCTTGCACGCTCACCATGGATTTTTATTGTTACGTCATTTATTTTTATATAGTAAGCACTGGAAGGTTAGCATGCTTTTTTTGTGTGCTCCTGGTTAGCAGCGCTATGAAATGGAAACTCCCGCAGTGAGCACAAAACCGGCTGTTAAGCAGCTACAAAATTGGGCCCTGCTCATGGAATATGGAAAATATTGTGCGTCTACGTCCCATATATAACTTGGCCGGAAGCAGAAGTGCTACATTTTTCCGTATTCCGCTTGCGCTTGAGTGATATATTTCAATTCAAATTCACACTTTATAGACTCATTTAAAAGTAAGGAATGGACTTGAAATAAAAAAACATTTAACTTCACCAACAGACTGTTCCAGTAAATTTCATCAAAGTCAACCCTTATGACTGCCATTTCCCTAGAGTCAGACAAGTAGACAACAATGTCACATCACGGCAATCCACTTAATGCTGACTGTCCCTGAATTTGTTCAAAGTATCCATAAGTACGGTGTCTTTTTAGGGAGAACCCACCATCCTCTTTCTCCAAGTAGAACTTATGTGATTGAGCAGCTTCTTGTTTGTGATTTTTTGACCAGTGGACACTTTACTTCCAATAGGCCATAAGGACTCTCGGCTGAGGGATCATAAACCTTGGCATCTGGAGTGGCTCTTAGGTGAGGCAACTCCTGTTGGATGACTAATCCACAATCAAAAGGAAAAGTTTTTTGATACAGCCAATACATTTTTTAAACTAATTATTTTTTGGAAACTCATTTTCATTTGCAGTTTTCATCTTCTCCCTTTTTCGAAAGAGACTCATTTTAAACTATCGATTGACCTTAATGTTAGTTGTATTTAACCATGCCGCATTCATTGTTCAATCACCAGTCTCAAAAACATCAACCCATTCATGCCGCATGTGTTGGTACTGGTATGTACATGTTAAGAACTGTTTCCCCGAAAAATGTTGAACTTTCATAGTTTCTCCTGTTCTTGGTCAAGCTTTTTCAACAGTCAAAACAAACATGCTGCATAATTGTGAATTACCTTGGCTCTATCACTTCCATAAAGTTTCGAAAGTGGAGGTTCTAAACAATGGACAGTGCCATTGAACATCCAACAATCAAGTCTTTGATGAAGGCATTGTTGATTGGTTTCTGATGTGGATGTGTGATATTGTACACCTGTACAATATCATTTTAGCACTTTAACACTTTAAGCACTTGTGGTTCCTCTGCATGTCTTCTTCATCTTTGTTCCTGTCCTTGGATTAATACCAACAAGACATCTGTTGAGGAATGGTATCATAGGGAACATAATTAAGGGAATAAAAGACTGGGGATGAAGTCTTTATCGCCCGTTTAAGATCATCACAGTGTCCTGGCTTGATAGAGAGAAAAAGTAGATTGTGAACAATGTTAATTGATAAAATTCTGAAAAAAACAAACAAACAAACAAACTAGCAAACAAACAACAAAAATCTACAAAGAGGGTCACAAGGAGTTAAATAAATACATGTAGCAAACTAATTGGAAAGAAAAAATTGAAAAAATTTGTTTGATTTACACTTTTTAGTTTTTCAGGTACCAGATAAAAATGGATTTTAAAAACTGCTTGCTCAGAGCAAAATAATGGCTGCTTATTCCATGAAGAGCGCCCTCAACCATTTGGATATGGGCCGTAATAATCATGCATGTGTGCTAATTTTTGAAATCAGTATATCACTGTTTTCTGCAAAATTACATACACAAAGAGTGTAATTTTGTAAATTCTGTCAAGTGCAGAGAATGTGTTTCAGCTCTGCTTTTAAAATAAGGCAATCATTGTGAAAAAACAAGTAACTGAACAAGAACGTCTGGTGACACAATGGGACATGTTAAGCAACCCTCAACTTCAATGCCTATAGAGACTGCCCAGAAAGTTTAAATAAATCCAAACAATGAAAAGACAGATTAATAATTAGTGGGCACAAATACACTAAATTGTTAATGATATAAGGTAAACTTCACCTATGTATCATGGCTACATGATTTGGGTATGTTTAGGGCACTACAGTGTATGGGGCAAGGACCAAGTGAAACAATTACATCCCTTCCACATGTACCTTATGCTATAGTCCACTCATGGTCAGTGATGCTGTTTATGAGGCCAAGCACATTTTGGTTCATCACTTGGAACCTTCTTCCCTTTGGCCTGTGTCACCTTGGAACCACATTGAGTAGGAAACATCTGAATTGAAATACAATATGAAGAAATGGATGCGACTTTGAAAAATACAGCAATATATCAATGGGCTTGAATTGAATTATTTTGCAGTACACTGTATCAAAATGTCCATGTCACAAATATTTCAAGTAAAAGAATATTGTACCTCTGGATAAACTAAAGAGTTGATGAGGGAGCTTAAGGGTATCGAATATTGAAACAGTAGAGGCCGATAATTAGCATCATCAAAGCCAAGGGGAATGTCCTGAGGTCATCATTTACCACACAATTGTCATGGACAACATAAACAGCTGGCTAGTTAGCAGACAATCACATTCACAAAACAATAATAAATGTGTCAGCAGGTTGAAGGTCTGCCTTGATCACTTTTTTTTCTAAAGTAAATTTATCCTAAAAAATGTAAGCCCATGTACACTATCGGTATCATCAGACACAGATAAATAGGGGGCATTAGCTATTATTACCTAGCCTGATTATAATATTGATAAGGACAGTGATATTATCATTGAAAAGTCAAACTTCTTAAAGCTTTACAACGTTGACCTTCCAGTGGGGGCATTGGCATAAATAGTGATTCGCTGGAATGATGGCTTTTTCCTTTAGGGCAATTTTCATAATGCTAGGGGGTCCTCCCTTGATTTTCCACTGTACCCAAGTACCTGCAATTTGAATGCCCCTCCGTGCCTCCAGTATGCAGTCATAAAAACACAGAAAATCATAGCCGATTATCCCTTCATCTCTGATTGGTGCTACTAATGCGTCCCACTGGTATGGTTGATCACCAATGGTAAAGTCTATTGTAACAACGCCTTTAACTTCTATGAGTTCATTGTTTGCAGTTTCTAATCTTACGGGTTGATTTGGGCACTTCAGTTCAGGGCGCTTTTCAGCGGGTATAGTGCCGAAAAGTGCTGACGAAATAATGGTGACTGCTGCACCAGTATCTACTAAAAGTTTGGCGTTTAAACCGTAGGTCTTAACTTGTAGAAATGCAGACATTGATGTCTGCTCATTCGATTGACGGAGTGTTCGGGTGGGGGTTGGACCGATGCCAGGCCGGACTGCACGGTCCCTCCTAGTTTCCCATTGGTTTTTCGACTCCTTAGCCAAAATTTTGGGGCAGCTATTGGTAAAGTGACCTGCCTCATTACAATTGTAGCAAGTTCTCTTCTTGTCATTGGGGCCCAAACCGTAGCCTTTGCTGGGCGGCTGGTTATTCTTAATCAAACGGACTATTCCGGTTAATCAGCGATCTAGGTTGTCAATGAATTACTTCATTTCTTTTTGGTTTATGTACTTCGAGTCAGTAGCCTTATCAGTGTTCTTAGCAGTTGGGGTAGGAGCTGGGGGCGACTGGATTGCATAAACTCTGAAGCTCAAGTAATTTTCAATCGCTGTTCGTGCTTCTTGAGTGTTTTATGGTTTGTCATGCCAATGATACAGTCATTTGTTGATCAGGGAGCCCCTTTAAGAAGTGGCGCAGAGCAATGCTCTCACGAGTCTTGAAATCAGGTGTTGGATAGCCTCTCATGACGCCTCGATAGCCTCTCATGAGGCGGCGCACTTCAGCTACATATTCGGTTAAAATTGTCTTTAGGCAAGAATTTCTTGCTGTCCAACATAGCCAGCCAAGTGTTCTGTGTTAATCGTACGAACATGTTTTTCAGACAGTTTTAAAAGAAAATACATACCATGTCACCATCACAAATAATGATATGAGAAGATGCATTTGATGCTTGATGCTTCAATCAATAGTCAATTCTATGTGCCCTATAAGAGATTCTCCAGTAGAAATTTATTTGTATTCAATGTGCCATTTGCTAAGTATGAGGTATTGCAATGTATTGAGCCTACAAGTCAAAACCATGTACTTTTAATGCAAAACAGCACATTTTTATGCAATTTGATTTCATAGTGAATTCCAACAGAGATTGTGATCAGTTTATATCTTTTACAGACATGTTTGTTTTAGAAAGATGGTTAAAAAAAACATACCGTGTCACCTTTTACAAATAATGATACGAAGAAAAACAATTTTAATTTCAAAAACTAAATCCAACATTGTATAAAAACAATGTTTAGAAATATGTTTATTTTGTTTTCTAGCATGAATTTTGTGTTTTCTAGCATGAATTTATTCTGGCTGCTGTTTACGTTTCAGTGCCCGGCGACATGTGGCGCATTTTTGATTTGTTTTAATGTTAAAATCCTGTGAAGTCATGCATGGCTGGCAATCCCTTAGCTGATAGCATCGAAGAACACATTCTGAAATCAAATCAAATCAAACAAATAAAGAGACTTTAAAATAACACAGATGAAGCTGGACTCCAATTTTGAAATGTCATGGATAAAGTGACTTCTCATTTTTGGCCGATAGTTTTAGGAGAGTGTGTTTTTACTCGATGACACAAATTACTTTATCAAAAGGGATCCGGGTGGTTTGACAGACCTGAGGATGTCCATGAGGGGGGACAACTGAGCTATCAAACCCTACCATTACAGGCATGTGAGACCTCCGCGTTTACGCGGATATCCGCGTTTTTTATTTTCCCATTCCGCGTTTTTTTTGCGGGCTCCGCTTTTTTCCCGTCTCCGCCGTCAATGGCCGGTCCGCGTTTTAAAATATTTTTGTTAACGTCCAACATCGATCATCAAGCAGCAGGTAATTTTACTGCACAACACTCACACAGAGAAGGGGAACCTGGCATCGGGTAGCACTTTAAGTTTACCTGTATAATCATAAATCGCGGAACCACAAGGCATGCATGGAAAAAACGGCACGTTAACAATAAATTGCGGCCCGGCAGCTGGCCCGATATGCGGCTTGCGGTATTCCATGAATACGTGGGCGAATAAGGAAACGCGCAAATCGAATTTCCAGGGTCAGAAGACGTGCGGTGGAGTCTAATTTCAACCTCGTTCTTGTTATATTTCATGCAAAATTCTAACCTCGTACTCATAAACACATCGCTCTCACCGCAATTTTTTCCCAATGTGCGTCGTCGACCGATTGTTAAATCATGAAGATTTCAATGCAAAAGAAGTTCTATAAAACCGATCCTCAAATTACAAAGCCATGAAAGTTGCTGTTGATGAAAACACTATTATTAAGGGCAGAATTTGGGGAAAGATCGTCCAAAATTGCAATTTTACGAACTTCACTTCCGTGTGTTTTTTTTTACGTTAAAAACAAAAACAAAAAAATGATTTTTTTTTTTTTTTTTTTTTTTGCACTTCGAAAATTGTGTGCTTACTTACATGTGGGCTTGAGTAAAAATTTGCAGGCGTCAAATTTGGGACTCCAACATTTTGCGCTACGTGCTCGCTAACTAAAAACAAATTTTCCTCTTTTTTGTCCATGACCCGCTCACATGCCTGCCATTAGCAGTATCCCTAAAATAGGGATACTTGTGCCAACTGGTATCGCACTGGCATTGTCAACCCAAAGGTGACAGGTTCGATTTCCTCTCTTCTTTGTAAAACCCAAAATTCAAATACATTACGTTTCATTTCATGGAGCTTGTACAATGTATGCGTCAAGGGGTTGATGGTCTGCCGATGTTTTGCTGTTCACAGCTTGCCTGACACCACAGGCATTCCCTCTTGCCAGCCGCTCCGTTCCGAATACCCCTTCCAACAAACTATATAGGAAACTTTCCTTACACTTTCCTTACACTTCCCTTTACTGAATGCAGCCCTCTTTGCCCTCTCTGTTAAGTAAAAGTTTCCCAGACGGGATTAGTGAAGTAAGCTCCTGTCAATAAATAAAAATTAACTTCAATCAGAGAACTACACCAGCATAAACAAAAAATGATAATAATAATTAAAATGAAACAAATACATGTACATATTGTCTCTTCCCATCAGTTTTAAACAGTTAACTGAACATAATGTACATCAAGGCAGACAGTTTAGCTTTACAGTTGGCTTGAAAGTAGAGAAATCAACTAAATTCCACAAAATGTTTTCACTTTGGAGAGTGAATTTAATCGTTAAACTCAAAGTACAAGCCCTTTTCTTTTGGTAACAGATATCACATAACAAAAGGTTTATATTTTGTCAGGGCTTTTGTTCATACTTGTATCGTGCTTTTTTACAATTGTGCAAATCAAAATATGCAGTGCTGACCTGAAGGGTATTCAAAATGCTATCTCCAATGCTATCTCCTCAACTTTGAAGATAACTAAAATAGAAATATTTCTTTTATGGTTTATACTTGTATGAACTTTATAATCGGCAATCTTTCAAAATGAAACTATCCAATTATTATATTGGTTTAACCCTTACACCCCGAGAGCTGCAGGACAAAAATCCACAAGTTACTTGGGTGGTATTCGAATCCATAATCCCCACAGATGTCTTATAACTACTACCGACCGTTCTTGATGATGAGTGGCCAGTTCTAAAAAGTTAATATTGGAAATTACACACCAAATCAACTTGCGTACAAAATGCTACTACGTTAGGAATACATGCAGTTGAGTTTGTGTACAAGGACACGGCACACACACTGTACATGCTGACGGGTGCGCAATTGATATGCAGCCCTAATACTTCGGCTCTGAAGGGGCAAGGCAGTTTTGCCTCGACTTTATGTGAACATTTAGGGCACCAAGGCAATTTTCAGAAATTTCAAAGGGCATCAAGGCAATCGTAAAAAGGTGCGAAGGGCAATGATTATTGGAAAAAACACATGTTTCATAAATTATACAATCTTACACAATAAAAAATACACATAACTCAGTTCTTCTGTTCTGCTTGTTTCCTTCATGACATACATGTAGTTTATTTGTCTTCAAATAAAAACATATGATGGTGCCAATGATAGATAAAAAACAATGGGCATTTTGATGCGGCAACATTTAGTTGAGCCAATTTTTTTTTGCTTGGTTCTTTCCTGATACGTCATTTTGAAAGCTTCTGAAGAACCAAAAAAGCAACCAACGTTGGTTGGACGCATCACCCAAGCCAGGCAAAGCAAGCAAGCTGCATAACAACAACTTCTTCTTGGTAGTTTTTCTTTTTCGCACGGTCCCACCCACTGGGGCCGAGCGAATATTTCAGCGTGTAGAAGGTTGAAATGATATGCATGTGTTTATTGTGTGTGTTTCACAGTCTGGGCACAGACTCGGTTAGGTGTACACATGCAGTGCTGCATACATGTCTTAGTGTTAAGCTGACTGCACCATACTATTGGTTTGTGATGATCTTCAGTTTCTCACTAAACTGGGGCATAGTTGGCCCTTGATCGGTCATAGTACTTTTGATTTTAGCAAAGATGTTGTTGGTTACTTCATCTGTAGTTGATGTTGAATCAGTTACACTCTCTGCAAGCTCCCTCACTCTCTCTTTAAATGCAGTAAACACTGCGTCAGTGTCACTTGCTGCCATTTCTGTAAGCCCCATCGTCCAAGAGCTTCCGTTGGGTAATGTAACTTGGTAGTTCTGGTACTTTCGGTGCAGTTTATAGTCGTCCCGTCTCCGTGGATACAATTCCCCAGTGCATCTTCAGGACGACGGGCATTCATCGCAGAAGCGACTTCAACTATTGCCAAGTGACGTGCTTCGACCATGATTCTGGATTTTGTTGCCAGTGACGGAAGTTTATCAATGTCTTTATCCGCCAAGTTCTTTAGAACTATACAAATAACATCATTGACCTTTCTGAGAGAGACATTACAGGCCAATAATTCCATTATTGTCAGACGGACATTATCATTATACTTCCCATTCTCAAATGAATGTATTGTTTCGTCTTCATACAGTTCGGCAAGCTGTTCAAGTTCTTTGTTCTTGTTTTCCAGAAATTTACACGCTCCCGTAGACCTTGCAAATCATCTTCGGTGTGTAACTGAGCTTCCTGCGTTTTCTTGTCCTTGGCATACAACAGTTTTCTGTATGTTTGTTTCTGCTTAATAGTTCCCTTTCTTGCTTTCGACATCAGATTGTCGCATGCCATTTTGCTCTCAGCAAGTTGTGCCGAACTAGATTTCAGTTCCTCCCGTACTTCCTCTGCAGTTTTCTGTAAACTGTTTGACTTCGTTGTCAGCGCCCTAATTGTAACATCTCGCTGCTTTATTTTCTTCTTTAAGTTACGTGGTTCCAACGCATCCAGTTTTGCATTTGCTGCCAACCACTCCCTCTCCACTTCATTCAACTCCGTAGCTGCCTTGACATACTTTCGTTTGTACTTTTCCAGATTGTGTTTTGTCGGGTCAAATTGACGACTGATGGCATCCATTTCGTCAATCAAGGCCTGATGTTCCGAGGTCAAGTCGTGAACTTTTTTCTGCAGATCATCAACTTCCCCTTTCAATATAGTTGTCCCAGGCGTCTCCATTTCAAGCTTCATCTTTTTTCCAATACCTCTGTTTCCAACTGAGTCGCCCTTTGTCTCAGCAGCTTGGCGTTTTCTTTTGGTGCCTCTTGACTGCATCTGAAGGGTTGCTATGGCTTTCCTCGGTCGTTTTTTGCGGGGTGTGTCTTTGACTTTAATTAATTGCCTTTGTCTGATGAAAGGAAATTCTTGTTGGAACAGTTTTTCTCGCTAATCCCGGCACTGCTGAGGTGTGCGTTTTTTCTGCACCTTTGAATCCTTTGCTACTAAATGAGTTGTATACTTACTGACGCACTTGATGTCAGCCTCGTTCTTCCCTGTCAGTTTATGAGGATTCTTGAGAGTAAAGCTAGTGAATATTGCTGTGTGGTACAAAGATATCTGTACAGCTCGATGACATGACCAGTCAACTGAGCTATCAAACCCTACCATTAGCAGTATCCCTAAAATAGGGATACTTGTGCCAACTGGTATCGCACTGGCATTGTCAACCCGAAGGTGACGGGTTCGATTTCCTCTCTAGTAATTTTTTCTTTGTTAACCCAAAATTCAAATACATTACGTTTTATTTCAAGGACCTTGTCTGCGTCAAGGGGTTGATGGTCTGCCGATGTTTTGCTGTTCACAGCTTGCCTGACACCACAGGCATTCCCTCTTGCCAGCCGCTCCGTTCCAAATACCCGTTCCAACAAACTATATAGGAAACTTTCCTTACACTTCCCTTTACTGAGTGCAGCCCTCTTTGCCCTCTCTGTTATTACAAGTTTCCCAGACAGGATTAGTGAAGTAAGCTCCTGTTAACAAATAAATATTAACTTCAATCAGAGAACTACACCAGCATAAACAAAAAATGATAATAATAATTAAAATGAAACAAATACATGTACATATGTGATGCGATCAAGCAAAATGAGTCGTTTGTCGACCCAGGTAATTTTTCATTTTACTATCCATTTGAAAAGAGCATAATCTATGCTTTAATACTGTTAAAACCCCATGTTGATACCACCCTTGGTTCAAAAGTTGTGAAAGTAGAAACACCAAGAGATGCGAGAGAATGAAACTGAGAAAAGGGGTTTAAAGTCGAGTTGTTTATTGAAACTACATCGGCACATTTTCTTTCAATGCTAATTTTAACCCCTTTTTGATGTTATTTATCAGGAAGGAAGATGCCAACATAAAATAAGATATATTTTTGCATTTAAATTTACAACAAACATATTTTTGAAAATGTCACCCCTGTTGGCCTGTTTTGGCTTGTTTCTCCATACTGATATTTCCGACAAACGACTCATTTAGCTTGATCGCATCACATATTGTCTCTTCCCATCAGTTTTAAACAGTTAACTGAACATAATGTACATCTACAGTGTAGGCAGACAGTTTAGCTTTACAGTTGGCTTGAAAGTAGAGAAATCAACTAAATTCCACAAAATGTTTTCACTTTGGAGAGTGAATTTAATCGTTAAACTCAAAGTAACAGCCCTTTTCTTTTGGCAAAAGATATCGCATAACAAAAGGTTTATATTTTGTCAGGGCTTTTGTTCATATTTGTATCGTGCTTTTTTACAATTGTGCAAATCAAAATATGCAGTGCTGACCTGAAGGGTATTCAAAATGCTATCTCCAATGCTATCTCCTCAACTTTGAAGATAACTAAAATAGAAATATTTCTTTTATGGTTTATACTTGTATGAACTTTATAATCGGCAATCTTTCAAAATGAAACTAACCAATTATTATATTGGTTTAACCCTTACACCCCGAGAGCTGCAGGACAAAAATCCACAAGTTACTTGGGTGGTATTCGAATCCATAATCCCCACAGATGTCTTATAACCACTACTGACCGTTCTTGATGATGAGTGGCCAGTTCTAATAAGTTAATATTGGAAATTACACACCAAATCAACTTGCGTACAAAATGCTACTACGCTAGGAATACATGCAGTTGAGTTTGTGTACAAGGACACGGCATACACACTGTACATGCTGACGGGTGTGCAATTGATATGCAGCCCTAATACTTTGGCTCTGAAGGGGCAAGGCAGTTTTGCCTCGACTTTATGTGAACATTTAGGGCACCAAGGCAATTTTCAGAAATTTCAAAGGGCATCAAGGCAATCGTAAAAAGGTGCGAAAGGCACCAAGGCAATAATTATTGGAAAAAACACATGTTTCATAAATTATACAATCTTACACAATAAAAAATGCACATAACTCAATTCTTCTGTTCTGCTTGTTTCCTTCATGACATACATGTAGTTTATTTGTCTTCAAATAAAAACATATGATGGTGCCAATGATAGATAAAAAACAATGGGCATTGTGATGCGGCAACATTTAGTTGAGCCAATTTCTTTTGCTTGGTTCTTTCCTGATACGTCATTTTGAAAGCTTCTGATGAACCAAAAAAGCAACCAACGTTGGTTGGACGCATCACCCAAGCCAGGCAAAGCAAACAAGCTGCATAACAACAACTTCTTCTCGGTAGTTTTTCATTTTCACACAGTCTCACCCACTGGGGCCGAGCGAATATTTCAGCCGGTACGAGGTTGAAATGATGTGCATGTGTTAATTGTGTGTGTTTCACAGTCTGGGCACAGACTCGGTCCGTGCAGTGCTGCATACACGTCGTAGTGTTTAGCTGACTGCACCATACTATTGGTTTGTGATGATCTTCAGTTTCTCACTAAACTGGGGCATAGTTGGCCCGTGATCGGTCATAGTACTTTTGATTGTAGTGAAGATGTTGTTGGTTACTTCATCTGTAGTTGATGTTGAATCAGTTACACTCTCTGCAAGCTCCCTCACTCTCTCTTTAAATGCAGTAAACACTGCGTCAGTGTCACTTGCTGCCATTTCTGTAAGCCCCATCGTCCAAGAGCTTCCGTTGGGCAATGTAACTTGGTAGTTCTGGTACTTTCGGTGCATCTTCAGGACGACGGGCATTCATCGCAGAAGCAACTTCAACTATTGCCAAGTGACGTGCTTCAACCATGATTCTGGATTTTGTTGCCGTGACGGAAGTTTATCGATGTCTTTATCCGCCAAGTTCTTTAGAACTATACAAATAACATCATTGACCTTTCTGAGAGAGACATTACAGGCCAATAATTCCATTATTGTCAGACGGACATTATCATTGTACTTCCCATTCTCAAATGAATGTATTGTTTCGTATTCATACAGTTTGGCAAGCTGTTTAAGTTCTTTGTTCTTGTTTTCCAGAAACTTTACACGCTCCCGTAGACCTTGCAAATCATCTTCGGTGTGTAACTGAGCTTCCTGCCTTTTCTTGTCCTTGGCATACAACAGTTTTCTGTATGTTTGTTTCTGCTTAATAGTTCCCTTTCTTGCTTTCGACATCAGATTCTCGCATGCCATTTTGCTCTCAGCAAGTTGTGCTGAACTAGATTTCAGTTTCTCCCGTAGTTCCTCTGCAGTTTTCTGTAAACTGTTTGACTTCGTTGTCAACGCCCTAATTGTAACATCTCGCCGCTTTATTTTCTTTTTTAAGTTACGTGGTTCCAACGCATCCAGTTTTGCATTTGCTGCCAACCACTCCCTCTCCACTTCATTCAACTCCGTAGCTGCTTTGACATACTTTCGTTTGTACTTTTCCAGATTGTGTTTTGTCGGGTCAAATTGACGACTGATGGCATCCATTTCGTCAATCAAGGCCTGATGTTCCGAGGTCAAGTCGTGAACTTTTTTCTGCAGATCGTCAACTTCCCCTTTCATTATTGATGTCCCAGGCGTCTCTTTTTCAAGCTTCATCTTTTTGTCCAATACCTCTGTTTCGAACTGAGTCACCTTTGTCTCAGCAGCTTGGAGTTTTCTTTTGGTGCCTCTTGACTGCATCTGAAGGGTTGCTTTGGCTTTCCTCAGTTGTTTTTTGCGGGTTGTGTCCTTGACTTTAATTAATTGCCGTTGTCTGATGAAGGGAAATTCTTGTTGGAACAGTTTTTCTCGCTAATCCCGGCGCTGCTGAGGTGTGCGTTTTTTCTGCACCTTTGAATCCTTTGCTACTAAATTATTTATATACTTACTGACGCACTTGATGTCAGCCTCATTCTTCCCTGTCAGTTTATGAGGATTCTTGAGAGTGAAGCTAGTGAATGTTGCTGTGTGGTACAAAGATAGCTGTACAGCTCGATGACATGACCAGTCAATAATGCTGGTACAGATGGTAGAAAATACTTCCACTACTTTAAATAAATAAAATTCACAAATTTGTGATAAGTTATTTTCACTTCACTGCAAAATAATGTACTTTTAAACTTATTTTTTGTGGAATTGTTTTTGGTTTTTTTAGAAACATTTACAAACATAATTTTCCCCCAATTTTTCATTTTGTTTTGAGAAACGGCTGGAAAAAAACCCCACATGTTACAAGAAACAGTCGCAAACTTACCTTTATGGCAAATCGGAGTCTGAGATTTCATAGTTTGAGGGCTGATAACTGCTCTCCGACTCTTGTGGATCAGACGAATCGGATTCAACAAGGACCGGAGATTCTGTTTTGACAACTGCCTTAGGTGTGTCCTGATAATTAAAAAGTCTCAGTGGAGGTCCCTTGTTGTGTTGCACATACCGAACTTGGATACCTAAGCTTTCAGTCGGCCAACCAAAGCTGCCAAATCACTCCGATGTATTTGGCATACACAACATCTACCCGAACCCTTGATCAACAGATGACATTTATGGTGGCGGATGATGCCTCCCTCTTAAACATCTTGTCGGGTGATGAGTGTCGGAATTTGGCCGTCCGACCCTTTCTTTAAGTCAATCAAATCTTGAAAGTCGCAATTTCTCACATGGACCTATCTTGCAGTAATGATGGAACACAGACGTGTACAATCAACAACATCTAGTAGTGCAGCAAGACTGAAGGAGAAAACATCTTCTACAATATTCACCCCCAGCTACAGAAAGCTGCCGAGCCATTGTTAGCAAATACAGAGACAATTACAACCAGATCACCAGTTGCATTCATCTTGCCGATCTTCAGACGATCTTTACCAAACCACGCCAGTAAGCCATGCTTTGTGGCCTCAGCTTGATGCGCAGCTAACCTTGATGTGATTGGTATTGCAGAATTATTAACACACGTGTCACATTGATCCACTTCAAACGTGTGCAGTGATATGTTGCAGGTTGCCCCCTTCCTATTTCTTCGGGCACATTTCCTTCACCATTTCGTTATCTTCACTTCACAAAGCCTACATATGAATGGAGGATGAATATTGCATCGTCATCTTCCACTGCAACATCAAATGCTGACCTTATTTGTTTGGCAAACTTTCCCTTAGGAATAGGCTGACGCTCATACACTACAGCACGTTCTTCCCCACATAGCCTACACATAACCCGTAGACAGTCAACACATTATAACAACCAGAACCCTGTTAATAAAAATTTAAATTAAAATAAAAAAACCCAATTAAAAACCCCATTTCCATGGTTTTTGTTATTTTTTTGTAATTTTCAAGCCGAAATTTACACATTCAGCTAACATGCAATGGAGATGAGAGATGTTTACAGTACAAAAAAGGGGGTGAAATAGACTTTTGATATGTGTTTATTTACCAACAATTATGCAATCGGCACCTTTTCTTGTTAAATCTTCCTCATAAAAATAGGCCTACATTTTTAATTGTACCAATATTGCCATTATTGGCCATAGCCAGGGACGAGGCCGGCCAAAATTTGTAATAAATTCCTAGACTATCATATTTATAACACTTAAAAATAACATATGAAGAACTTTACCCCTGTTTTGAGCGGATAATGCAGCACCCACTGTCTGTGTGCCTCACACAGTGTGTGCACTGACCTCGATCAGGTTGATCGCACACCACAGGCCTTGTTATGGGTGCGTTCGATTAGCTTCCCGTGTGTACCGGGATTTACACTGGTAGAAGCCACAAAACTAGGCTAATCGAACGTTGCGGTGTTTCACTTGGCACTCTGGGAAAATTAAGGTCAAAGGTTGTTGAGTAGCAGCGCGACTTAAAAAAGAGTTTAACAGACAGCTCCATCATTTTCGTCGTCTGCTCAATTGGAAAATGTCGATGTCCGTGACGACACATTTAATTATATCATTCATAATTTGTACACACTCACCAACTGTTTGCTTGTCAGGAAATACATTTTCTTTCCATTTGCCATAGTGTTTCATAGACGTTAAATCTGTGTATTAATTTGTAGTTTTTGTACTCAGGTAGAATTCAACTTGTCCCCGGCCATCTTGGTATGATACGCCTGTAGCCGGAAACTACGTCATTACACCGGGCATCCACCAGAGACCCGCTCGCGAGCTGGGGCTGTGGTGGCTGACACCGGGGCAGACACGAGTATAACGTTATGGCTAATCGAACGCTCTCGTGTAAGTTTTATATACACGTGTAAGCTAATCGAATGCACCCACTGATACTGATAAACCAGAAATGGGGTGTTCCATTTACATCAAACTGCTGCTCACACAAGAAGTGTCAATAAACAGACCAGTGTTTTCTTTGCTCCTTGTATACTGGAGGTTTTTTTCTGAAAAAGTGCTGATAAAATGTAAAGAATGATAATAAATTAACATTATTTCTAAGTGACAATATAGTTTGTAAAATTATACACAATAAATATAGACAGATATATTTGGCTGTTAAAAACACGCCAGTTCCACCCTCTTCCTAAAACACCATCAAACGATGAGATGGATTCTAAAGAGAGAAGATTATTAATCTTCTTCCCAATAGCGGCAAAAATGTTGAACAAATATCTTGGAACTGGAAGTTCTATGTTCACAGTCGAATCCACCTTTCGCTGACCATGGAGCGACTCCTTAATGTTTGTTTTTAGTTGCTGGGTGAGGACTGCTTCAATTTCTGAAGTACTTACTATGAAGCACTGGGGAATGTCAATGATGTTATCAGCCTCACGCCACTCGTCAAACTTCGGGGATTTCCACTCCTTATCGGTTTAGAGTGAGTCTGGTGTACTGTCACACATACCGTGTGTGATACGGATCGTAGTCCAGACTATAAAAAAAGAAAGGTCACGGATCCCAAGAACGAGTTCTGTGATTTGACACAAAAAGTGCCCCTCTATCCATTCCACCAATCAAAATACATGTTACATGGATGGAAAGCTTGGTTTATCTAGTTTAATAAACAGTGCGACTTCTATTTCTGCGAACTTGCTTGCAAGTTTGCCATTCAATTTAGTGGGACGACCCCCAGGAAAAATGGCAAAATGTGGCGTGACTTGCATTGAAACGTGATAATTTCAGAAGAAAATGACTTTTTGAAATGAAAAAGTGCCCCTCTTTGCCCTCTCATTTTTGATTGGAGAGTATACTTTTTAGAAAGAGGAATACATCAATTCTACCTCCATGAATACATATACTTTAAAATGCCGAGCGACTTTGTACGTTTAACAAACCTACTTTCCTGTATGAGAGGGAAAAGTCCCCGAGTGCGTGAATTCGAAGGGAATTTCCTGTGTTGAACGGGTCGCGGTGAAAGGCATTGAGCAGATGCACGCTAGTTCTTCATATGATTACACAAGGTCAAAAAATTGCCAATAAAATTAAAAATCACCTCCTGTCCTGTTCTAGGCCTAGACTAACGTTTTAGGAGGGAACTGTTTATAATAAGTCAGAAAAAGTGGGGGTTGGATACCACATTCTTTCCCATAAAAAATGCATGTTGTTCGATTGGATCATTCTGAAAACGCCGATCAATTCTGATGAAAACAAATTTTTTAAATGGCAATATTTTGTTTGGTCCACGTAACAATGCATTGGGAATGCACATGTCATGATGAGAGAAAAACACTACTTCAGAAAACTCTATTTTCGAACACAGGGGACAACAGGGGCCTTCTAAATAACCCTCTAAATATCAACCATAATCTTACATTTTTCATGTTTCATAAAAATATGATTCGAGTACAAACCTGCAAAGAAATAGTCCAAGAATAGTATCTACCACCTCGACTGAATTAGAAAAAGTAATAGGGTCAGGTGATTGCGATTTAGTAATTAATCCTATCTTTACCAGGCTTTTCAAAAAGCTTCAAAATGGCAGTGAGTCTGCTATTCAGTGTAGCTTCAATGCTATCCACTGCACGTTTACATACAACAGGACTTGCATCTTAATACAAAAGCATTCATAAAGCGCTCTACAAAAGCTGTGAAGGCACTGACTAAAGTTTTAACTAACGCACTATTTGACTTCAAACTAGAATCCAGCAAGACATGAATGGAATAAAAATTAGCAATGTACACTCAAAAATATGACTTGTCAAAAACACAGTATGAGGCCTAAATTATTGACCTACAAAACCAGTCTGCACACAAACAGGCAATGTAAGTCCAACATGCTTGTAAGCCTTGAAATCCCTGCGATAAGTACTGGAACTGCAGTTTGGACATACAATTTGATGGGATTCCACCATGAATAAGCGCCATTGCTATTAACTGTCCAACTAATTTGTAGTCATGGTGCTGTGCAATTCCTACAAGTCCTATGTGTATTCCGCAAGTGGTCCCAATTCCAAGGCTCTACTCAGTGAACCACTGTGTACAGTCAATGTCTCGATTCCCATAACAAGACCCACGTAAAGAGAGTTGAGTTCTACGACAGGGGTTAGATACTCTTGGGTGAACTCGCGTCTTCTGCTCCCCTTCCCTGAAATAATCAAAATACAATACAATTTACATTTCATGAAACTGCAAAAGAGAGGACTGTATTAATTTCCCACATAAAAAGCTGTAGGCACTTTTTGAGCCTGAGTGACAAGATAAGCCAATTAGCCATTGTAATCTAATAATAATCTACACCCTTGTTGGCACACTTCTTGAAAGTTCTGCCCTATCTGAACCACTTCACCTCGGGCTTGGCATTGCCAAGTGGTCATAGTAATGCTCTGACCATTGCATAAACCATGTCCAATTACGTTACTTATGTTGTGCAAAGGGATACTTTATTCACATGCATTTTACATAGCTGGTTTGGTATTATGAATAATATGCACGTTAGTAACACAAAGTTTAACCCATTTTCATAGTTAATTTCTAAAAGATTTGTCTTTCTTTTTGAACTGATACTCATTTTGGATACTTTCTGGTCCACGACATGGAAGTTGTAAGTGTTTGAAAACTGCAATGGTCATGAACAAACAATAAGAAAGTTTACAAAGGAAATTTTGTATTTTGCTTACAATCTTGGCTCTGTGTAAAATCTTCAGCAAAGGACATAACACATGAGGTGTGTAGGAAGGAGGTCTGTTCGTCGTTGCTGTCAATAGCCACACAACTTCTTTTCGACAACATTGATGCAAAGAAAGCAGTACCTGTGTAGACAAAACAAATAATGATATAATATTGAATTGAATTAATAATAATAAAAATTAGTTCATTTATTATGCGCAAGTTTCATAAACATCAGTTCAGATGGGCATTACAATAGTAAATAAAAATACAGATAATATCTGTTATTTAAGAATATTTTAAAATGGAAGTAAAACAAGAACAATAGTTAAAAAACTATTACAGAACTTTTAGCCAGCCAAAGGCCACATAAAAACTAATAAAAAGCCTGTGGAAATAAATGGGTCTTGAGCAACGTTTTGAAGGTACCTGTATTATTTGTAATCCTGGTGGCATGTGGGAGAGCATTCCAAAGTTTAGGGTGAACACACTCAAAGTCTCTGGACACGCAAAGATACAGGGGGACCCAATGAGAAGAGACTTTTGTGTCGAAAAGCCAACATAAATCAAGCTTGACGCTTCAGTAATTCCTCAACCAAATAATAGCTTTGTGTTGCTACATATTTGTGCCTAAATACCCCAACTACGAACTCACCTTTTTTTGCGTTTGTTATGTGATAGAACGCGTCCTCAACCCTGACAAATACTCGCAATGCTGTCAGTACATCTCTTGCCATGGCCACTTTGTTTGTAGGGCAAATCAGCACCAGGCGGTAGTGGCCCTGACCAGTAGTGCTATTAATGTTTCTTAGGGTGCCGCAGAAAGAACATAAAGTGTCCTCATCCCAGTCCTGTGATAATAAATAAATCGTATTTAGAAATAATTAGTTTAGGAACTGTTACTGTTAATGCAAGATTAATGTGCAAAAAATAATTGTTTTGTTTTACTTTCGGGGATGCTGACTACGTGGCTTGATAAAATTGAGCAAAAACCTAATAAGTTAGTATTTTACTATTTCTGTAACGTCACTCTTTTGATGAAAGTGTGGATTATTTTTTTTCAAATCTACACTCAACTGTAGATTTGTTGCAAACTAAAGTGATAGTTCGACTTGAAAATGACTGTCTTTCCAAATTGAAAGATAACATGATGTGCATACTCAGCTGAAAGCATGTTAAATTTCAAAAACAAAAATATTTTCAGGTTGAACAATTTACTTTAACAAAACATAATCAAACTGATCAAAACATTGTACTCAACAATGTTGCAAGCACTGTAAAATATGCTTATAAATTTTGCAAAATAGTTACGAGTGTGTACAAAGTTTGGGGGAAATTGTCCGAGAATAAAGTGTAGATTCGTTCCTACAATGTTCTCGCCTTTGGCCCGTACATTCTATCTACGAATCTACACTTTCTCGTCCATTCTCCTTATCCAAGCTTACCTCTGGCAAGTCCAAAATGGCCAGTTCAAAACCTTTGAATGAAGGCCACTTCGCTTCAATGGACTCTTTCGTGAGGTCCAGTGCATCGCCATGAAGTACACAGCCTTCGGCCTCTCCGCTAATGAAAAAATCACGACAAACAACTTCAGGATCATGTCGCTTGCTCAATCTCCAACAATAATCCTGAAGTCGTTTGTCATCAGGCTTGTAGTTTGGCAGAAATCGTGCGAGAACTTCACGCGTGGTTGCTGATGGATACCTAACTTCAGCGTCTTCCCATGAAGTGCAGCCTATGTTGCGGCAAAATTCCCGCTGTACCTATTATTTCAAAACAAAATAAATTAATCACAATAAAACGAATTCATCACAAACATGATGAGAGATACAGACTCACAGTAATTAAAATGTGATTAGAATTCCTTTCTCAGTCTGCGTTTCATATAGTTATCTAATGGAATGTAGTAAACAATGTAATGCTTTGTGTGACGTTCCGTTAATACACTCCTTGTTTCAGGGAAATATTTTTAACGTTTAAACAGTGATAGTTGTTTGCAATTTTGTGCCCAAAATTTTGCATCTATCTTCTGATACCCTTTTTACTGCAACTTTGTTTTGGTGTAACTTGTATTACTGGTATGCAATTTTCCTCAAAAAAATGCCTACGGCGGCATCTTCTCACCTCTGCCAACTTCTTCATTGTTGCTGCTTCAGTGGACAGCTCAGCTATCGTGAAAATGCCATCTCTAAGTTGCGTTAGCAGTTTCAATGCCGTGCCAGCATGGAGCCTGATCATGGTACGGAATGCATAGGCCGATTTTCTAAAATCTGGGAGGCCGGGAAGTCCTCCTTTTTTATTTTTCTGCTTCTTTAGATCACCCGTCTCAAACTTGTCGAGGATTTCTTGTAAAACATCATAGGTTCGGCCATCCAAGTTTGCCAGATAGCAAACAACTCGAATGTGTTGTTCTTTCTAAAGCAAAGAAAATGGATACAAAAATCTGAAACTCACTACTGATTAATCTAGAACAACACCAATGTATTGAATATTACCGTAACAAATACTATTGATCATCACACAAAAGGGTGTCAAACAGCGCGGACCGTGTTTTCAAATAATCTACTTTGGTTTATTTTGGGTCAAGTCTCATCGTATATTTTTACCTCGTTTAATAACGTTGCACACGATGATCTCCATTTCTGCATTTTGTCTGCAGCGTCAGCCATTCCTGCATATCAAAATGATGTCATACAGCTGACCAAAAGTATAATTGCAGCTAAACAATTTCCAACTGACATACACCTGTACATTCTTACTACAAAGACTTTAAATTTACACTATACTATGCCAAGATAATTAAAGTACAAAGGAAGTCATAAACTATACACCCTTCACACAGGTGCATAAAGAAAAATGCAGTTAGCTGAAAACTTAAAGTTACAATATGTGTTCAAAAATGTGTGCATTTGACTCAAAACCGCTTGATTTGCCCGTCCATATTCGCCAACAGTTTCTTTGTTCTGGAAGAATTTGCCCTAGTCCATCCTGATGCACATGTTCGCTCAAGTTCTCATGGTGTTTTAACACAAATGTCGCTTATATCCTCTAAGTGAGATGAAAGTTCTGGCACAATCGTCCTGTCCACATTTTAACTCAAGCTTTTGTTCTTTACATCGATGTTGGTAACATCACATGAGGATGCTTATAGTCCTTGGAATCCCTGGGATAAGTACTGGAACTGCAGTTTGGACAATTAGGTGGGATTCCACCATGAATAAGTGCCATTGCTATCAACTGTCCAACTTATTTGTAGTCACCATCCTCAAGTGCTTGCACGAAGGTCCAAAAGTTATGGAGAGCTGGGCTATACTCCAAGCCAAATACGTGATATAAGGCATCAAATGCCCCAGTTGCACAGGGCAACGCCATGTGGTCTATGATGATGAAAGATTTTTTTCCACTTCATGTCTTGAAATTCTTACAGCAAGTAGATACGGCTGCTTTTGCTTTCCCTTCCCTACTTCAAGGAGTTCCTCAATGCTTGATTGCACCTGCAATCTGAAAAGGAATAAAATTGGCTCAAATGTAAGTGGGAACCATTAAGGTGATCAAACTTGAATCCCTTTCTTGTTTGTTCCTGATCAACTTGGGGAAGTGGTTTCCATATTGGCATTCTTTTTTGTTTAAATTACAAAATAACCAAACTCAAATCATGACTACATGAAGCTCATGCAATGATAACAAAAGTACAGTTGACTCTCGTTATTACAAGGTCACTGGGACCGGCCAACTTACATCTTTGTAACAGGAACTGGTTATAAGAGAGTAAAACAAAGAAATACATTGTTCCCTCGTGATTTATTTTAATGAAATTTAATGATATTTATTGTTTTTTTGTTTTGAATATCATGATATTCCTGGGCTAGTGATGGGAAAAAGTGTCTGTTATCATTGATACTTAAAAAATAAAAATCAATACAGTACAGTAGTAGCTGTAAGTTTTAGGGATGTTACACAATTTTAAGATTTTAAAAATCAAGCTTGTAATTCATCCCATCAGATAAAGCATGAAAAGACCTTTAATTTGATACATAATTCACTTTCATATCATTAGTATTAATGAAGTTATGGTAATTTTTGTTGTCGGAAATTAGCATATTCCTCCCTATTGTTTTCCATTAACTTAAAACAAAAGCTGTGATCCAGAACGGTAAATTCAATGACAAAAAAGCCCATAACTTTCTTAAAAATTAAGAGAACTGAATGAAGTTTTCAGTGATTATAGATTATGCTCATTCTGTAAAAGATATAATACATTTTTAAATTTGGATGACCTGAAATTAAATTATACTTTGTTTATTACCTAATTAAGTAGCTAATTACGTTTAACCGATGTGACGGAAATGTAATAAATACCCAGTCTGCCTTGAAAATTCAAAAATAAGATGTTCTTTAAGACCAGGACTTCAACACTATTGTATTATATGCTGTAGCAGGTAAAGAAATGAAAGTTTTGTTAATTAATTGACAATTAGTCATTGTTTTGCAGTTGATAGTTAATGAGTTCTTTCTTATTTGTTCTTCCCACAGTCAGTTGAATTTCTAGCAAAAGACCAAGTCTCCATGGAGAATATCAGCTGCTAGCTGGTACATTGGCATATCATAATCAGTAGAATCATCAAAATGTTCAGACTGCAACCAATAAGCAACTCTGTACACCTTGTTTTTCTTCAATTTCTTTATTTTGGCATTGTATACCATAAGTTTTTGCTCTTCAAACCACGCATGACATGATTTTCTGCCCACTACTGTCCCATCAAGAATATCCTGTAGATCACCACATTTGGAATAGTCTAAATCTGGATAATCTTTGCGAATACTGTCTAAATCAGTCTCTTTCAATTGTTATGCCCCGCCGGCGAAGCCGAAGGGGCATATAGTGTTTGCCTTGTCCTTCCGTGTGTGTGTGTGGGTAGGTATCCACATTCAAACCGTGGACCTATAACAAAAAAGATAATAGGTCCACGGTTGCTATCACAAAGGAAATCATTGTGGTCCACGGTTGCTAACACAAGAGCGTGTCTATCCATTCAAACCGAGGACTTTAACAAAAGGGATCCGGGTGTTTGACAGAGCGAGGACATCCTCGCTTCGCTTTCGTGTACAAAACCAATGGGGACGTCGCCTAAAAACTATGTCCAAACAATGGGAGAACAAAGAGAAGTCCTTGGTAAGCGGGATTTACAAACATGTGTGCGTGTGTGTGCAATCATTGTCCGAGCGATGACTCAAGAAGGACTTGGCATATCAACTCCAAACTTGGTGTGTGGATTGGTCTTGGGATCCCACAGAAGCCTATTGTTTTTGGATGTTGGAGTTCGTGTAGCTTCTCCTCTCTCATCTTTGCACTTAGACATTGCCTCTTTTTCTGAGGTACAGGCTGCCCAGATCTGGACCTTTTCTTCTTAAATTGGTAGCCTGCCAAGCGAACCTGCTCAGATGCCATTTGTACCAAGACTGCCCTGCACTGTAGGAGTGAAGGATCAAACTTGCATATCTCAAATGCTGCATCGTTGATAGCTTTATGGTACTTATAGAGACGGTCACTTTTTAGCGAGCATATTTCAGATGCACTTCTCAGCTTTTCCAGGTCTATGACAAGAGAAGTTGATGAGGAGCTTGGCAATGATGTCTCTATCTATACAAACAAATATTAGTATACACTGTAAGTATAATTAAGTTTTAATATTAATCTTTGAAAAATAATGACATCACCTATACTTAAGAATAAAGTGCATCGCACTGTCAGAATGGATCACCTTCACAGACCTCTACACGCACAGAAAACCCTACACGCGTCTAATGTACGTGAATGAAAAAAATCATTTTCCAACCCCTCTCATTTTGTAGACCCTACAACCCAACTCTATAAGACACAGTGTTAAAAAAACCCTACACAGACTCCTACACGCAGAGAAAATCCTACACGCGTCTAATGTACGATACCTCATTGCCCATTACCATCTCAACTCTCCTAAAATGAAAACGAAAAGATGAACATAGGGAATTATTCACATGGTTAATTTACCACCCCCCCCCCACCACAACACACCAGAATGAGAATGTCTGGTTACTCAACTCTTGTGTGTTGGACATGTTTCTCCCCCCTCTCTTTCTCTTTGAATCGTGAATTCAATTTAACTTCCATTTGTTAACTTTGCTTTGTTTTTACCCTTTGTTTCTTTAATTCTGTTTTATGGTTGAGACATCATGATTAGGCATGGTGCTTGATGTTGTTACTCACATGTAGCACAGCGCAATGTCAACTGTTCAGTAAAGTCTTGCATGTGAAAGTAAAACAAAGTTAACGAAAGTAGTTCACATCTGATTAATTTGATGTTTAAGGATGTCATGTATATAATCTCAAATATGATACATTTTTGTAGGAAAACTATCGTGGGCTTCTCGAATTGATTGGCCTGTTGTACTTAAACAGATAAGAGGAAAGTGGGACTACAGTACTTTACCGATTCAGCAATAAAAACCAGAATTGCATACGTCATGTTGATTCAGTGTTCAACAGCTAGTGACGATGTTAACCCTGCCATCTTCTGCTTGTATTCAATTGCGATTACGTCTTTATTGTCAACATTGGTCTGTCCAATAGCGACCAGAGAGGGTAGAGCGTGAACTGCTTCAGTCTCCAAAGACGACCTCTTATGCTCCGCCTTTGTTTGTTCAGTGGTCCAGGCGCCTCTCTTGTTTGTTGAAGGGTATAATGACCGCCCTACTCAGTGCCCTTGATGATTGAAGGAAGGTTAATTTTATAAAGTATTAAATACTTTCTAACTGTTTTTTATCTAAATGAGGCCTTTGAATTTAGTGAATGTTTAGAAGTTTTTTCATCAGAAGTAATCTCAGTTTTTGGTTTAGTTTACGAGAAAAGTGACAATAATGATGATAGTTTTGAATGCACCGAACGTTGGTTATTTTTTTTCCTTTCAGTTTTCATGAAATATCAGAATGTAAGTTCTTCTATATATTTCATTTGAACAAAATCAAATGACTGTGGATCTTTGTGTGAGTTATATAAAACATACATTAAATGCATTTCATTCGTGCATTGTTGTGGAAAATAATCTAGCTTTTCGCCTCGTGACATGGAATAATCCAGATTTTTTCGAGTGATTATTTCACGATGATGCACTCGAATGCATTATCTTATACCTGGAATTGCCTGCAAGTTCGTCTAAGTAGAACCAATTTGCCGTTATTAGAGGGCACGTCCTCGGTTCTGTGCAGGCCGAACAAGTGAAGTCTCTTCCATCGTTGAAATACCTCGTCAGGAGACCTTCCACACATATGCAGTCCATATCATCAAGAATGGGGGAAACGACGATGCTGCAGTTTGTCGTGGGAGAAAACGTTCACCGGAGTAAGATACAAGTCTAGCCCCTGTTCCCATCATTTGCGATGCCATACGTGCAGCCGAAGTCTTCCCTGTGTAACAATAACTTGCACTTATAAATAATCGTGTTAAAATTTCCCGATGGTTATGATTAAAAGAAACTCATGTGAACAAATACAATAAATAAATGAATGAGTGAATGAATAAATAAATTTATTAATAAACAAATAAATAAGTACATAATAATAATAATAATAACAATAATGCATTTATAATGCGCCATCTATCTAGTGTACAAGACCCTATTCTGAGGCGCAGAACAAAAAACAAAACATATAAGCATTAAAAGAGAAATATAGAATACAAAGACAATTATACAATGAAAAATCTATGACATGTTACAAGCTAAGTGTATGTGGAGTTAACTAAATGAGTTTTCAACAAGTTTTTAAACAATGGAAGAGAACTACAGCATCTAATGTTATTAGGTAAAGTGTTCCAAAGTTTAGGAGCACAAGCAGAAAAGGCACGATATGATGATGAAGTTCTAGGAAAAGAAGATTTGCAATGTAAGATGGAGTCAAGCCAATCTGAGATTTAATTGTAATTAGTAAAATTTTGAATTGAATTCGGTGTCGAATGGGAAGCCAGTGAAGTTCCTGCAATATAAGTGTAATATGATCATGTTTTTTAGATTTTGTTAAAACACGAGCGGCAGCATTTTGTACAAGTTGTAGTTTGTGGAGCTGGTGTTCAGTAACTCCGTATAATAATGAATTACCATTGTCAAGGCGAGAAGTGAACAAAGAATGGATGATGGTAGCAGCAGTTTTATGTGATAAGGTTTTTCGAATGGTATTTACAGTTCTTAAGTAATAATATGTTGATTGACAAATCCTGCTGACATGTTTATCCATGGATAGTGTGTTATCAAAAATAATTCCCAAATTACGCACACAAGGTGAGGCAAGAATAGAGGCACTGTCAACTCGGATGTTATGATCAATGATTTTATGTCGCTGATGTTTGGAAGTTATAATGAGAAATTCTGTTTTGTCATCATTTAGTTTTAGCTTGTTTATGGTCATCCAGGACTTAATCTCTGATATACAGGCTTCAGCACACTGGCGAGCCGATTCCTCACTATTAGGTTTGTTCAAATCAAATGGCAAATAGAGTTGCGTGTCATCCGCATACGCATGTACCCATAAGCCATGTTTACGTGCAATATTAGCAATTGGGCTAGCATAGATTGTAAAAAGCAACGGCCCCAGAACCGATCCTTGGGGCACGCCGTAAGGGAGTGGATCAAAGTCAGATTGGATACCAGCAATATTCACTAACTGGGTCCTGTTACTGAAATATGATTGTAGCCACTTCAGAGCCGAGCCCTTGACACCAATTGATGCAAGGCGACACCAATTGATAAAGTATATCATGATCAATGGTGTCAAAGGCTGCAGAAATATCAAGAAGAATAAGAAATACACCAAATTTATCATCCAGTTCACATAAAATATCATTTTGTACTCTCAGTAAAGCTGTTTCTGTACTGTGGTATTTTCTGTAAGCTGATTGAAAGTGTTCATATAGGTTGTTAGAAGATAAATGATCAATGAGCTGGCATGCAACAACCTTCTCAACAATTTTTGACACAAACTTTAAATTAGAGACGGGACAGAAGTTCTTTAAATTTTCAGAGTCAAGTGAAGGCTTTTTTAGGAGCGGTGTAACCAGTCAAAAGAGTTATTCACAATCTTTGTGATCACAGGTGCCAATACATTGATATGGTCTTTGAGCATCCATGTTGGTACAGGATCCAAGACACACGATTTAGATGGTGATCCAGAGATAAGTTTAGAAATCTCTGTTACACTTACAGGTCTGAAATATTCCAAAAATGGGGTAATACATGTAGGGGGACCAGTACCTAATGTGGGAGAAGAAACTGGAACTATGTCTAGGCCTTGACGGATTGTGCGGATTTTTGTAATGAAATAATCATTAAATCTTTTAACAAGTTGAGATTTACATGTATGTGAAGGTAGTTTTACTTTTCCTTTCTGATGCAACAAACTTTCAACAACTTTGAACAATTCTTTTTGGTCCTTGCACTGGGAAACTTTGTCATGATAGTAGTCCAATTTGGCTTGATTAATCATATTTGTAACAACAAGACGCCTATCTATTTCAAGTTTTGAATTACGCCACTGTCTTTCATACCTTTTCCTACACTTTTTTGCACTATCAATTTCAAGAGTGTGCCACTCTATGCAACTATTATTGTGAAGGCTTGGTCTTGTAAAATTCTTGAACAATTAGTCATATTATAAATACTGTTCTTTGGCTGTGCTTCAATAGGAAACATGCGGTCAGGTTTTTCCACCACAACATGGGGAGTCAACAATGTATATTTACAAATGTATTGGTTTACTAACTACAGCATTGAAGATTGTAACATACCACTGATGTGTTGTTGGCACATTTGTAAAAACGGGCGACGGCACGACGCGACGGGCGACGGCACAGGCTGGTTGATTCAGGACTACAACAGTCTCTTCCCTGGGATTTGCTACTAGCAGCATCCAATGGCTTTTATTAACATTTATTGGTAATAGTTTCCGATCAACAACAGTGAATTTCTTCTGTAAATGCCAAACAATTCAAAATTCATACATTTTCACAATTTTCACATTTTATTGCATTTGTAAGGAGGTCAGAAGTTATTAAGAAATGCAGTAACCCTCTTCTTGCTCAAACACAATTTGCATAAAGTTGAACAGAGAGTGCTGCAAGTAAAAAAAAACCCTGTTTTCAATGTCTCACTCAAGAGGAACAACATTTCAAAAGTTCTGCAACCATCCTGTAACACCCCCCCCCCCAACACACACATACAATCATATTCTTAAAGAATTTATTCATCATCTTTTCCTATCTTTCCTTTTCTAACAAAACATGTTAACCCGGCTCCTTCAATGAAAGTGCCTGGTTTTTGTGATTTTGATAGCTTCTGTATTTACTGTCTACCATCTCTGGTTCGTCGGCCGGTCAGGGCCAGACCAGAGGAAGAAGGGGCCGAGGTAGGGGCAGGGGTGAAGTTGAGGCCGCAGCAGGGAATGGGGCAGGGGCAGGGGCCGAAGCAGGGGCTGTGGTACCACCACACAATTATAGAAACTTGACGAAACTTCTTGTAGCTGGTGATGCTGTTGTTTATGTTGTGTGCATTTACACACTGTGAAATTTCCCCTCAGCTGTGAGTTTTCTATCACAAGTTGTTTGATTAGTGCTTGGTCTAGAATCAGAAATAGAACCTGTGGAAATTACCTGCTATGCATGTTCATTTACAGACTACAAGTCAACTACTAAAACTAAACAGTACAAACATCAAGAGCAAAAACAGAAGTTTCAAGTGACATGTACAGTGTCACTGTCATGACAGTCATGACTTCACGACTGTGTACATTTCTGAGTATGCTGATAACAGCTTTAAAACAATGCACATATCAAGACAACAAATTACAAATCTAGAATCTAAAACTCCTGATAAACAAACTTGTTTCTAATTCCACATGCCAATCTCATATGAAAATGAAATCCCCTATGGATGAGTTGCAGGGTGCCTTGTGTTGTATACTGTTCAAGAAGCTTTCTCTCTCTGCATCCAGAATGTGATGGTACCAGGAGTCACATAAGAAAAGTCTCCCTTGTGGTTGAAGATTCTCCTCCAATGCCAGCCTTCACCTAGCAAGCCATTGAAATCCCCAACTGTCTTGAGTTCAAAACGAGAAATCTTTATTTCACGACCAAGGCAGGACAGTTCCTGAAACAGGGTCTTGGGAATTGGAAGTTCTATACTAACCTTACTGTCTATTTTTCGTTGTCCATGCAGGCTTTCTTTGACGTCATTTTTTAATTTTTAATTGCTGCACGCACCGTCTCTGCATATTTGAGTAATTTGCAAAAACGCAACGGGTGGTGAACTGAATAAATGGCCATATACGTATGTAACGCAGATGTCCATTGCACAATTGACTGCAGTTTAAGCGGCTGCTGCGCCAATGCCTGGCGAAAAACAACTTGACCGTGCTCAACCGTGAGCATTAACGCCGAACCCTCATCTGGCCCAGACAAAATTAGAGTCTATTTAAAAAGAAATTCAATTAATTGGAAAGAGTGTGAATGAAGACATCTTGCAAATGATGCACCCTACATGTAACTATAGTTATGTACATGTACTAACAAAATGTTCTACATAATAGAAAGTAATCTATTATCCCATTCATTTTTAATGGGTAGGTAAACAATTGATCATGTGGGGGGTCATATATCACTGGATATTAAAATGTGTAACCCTGTTCTAAATAGAGTCTATACTCCTCTTCCATCAGTTTATCGATGTCTTTGGTGGTACTCTCTCTAACAACAGTACCCTTGTACACTTCAAGGGGCGATCCACAAGGAGATAGGCATGTGTGGCGATTTCGCTTGCTTATAATGTCCTGAGGGAAAGGATTTATCCTTTTTGTAGAAGGCCTGTCATTGGTTTTCAGTTTCGCGAGAAGCTTTTCTTTGAGTTAAGCGCGGTTTATGTCCTTTGAAACCATCCGTTCTTCTGAATTCATTGAACCAGACAGAGGCATCGGGATAGTCCGTGGGGTTATAATCTGAATTATGATCTCTTTGAGCCTTAATGTTAATTGTTCCATGTTAAAAGGAATCCCTCTTGCTGACACGAAAAACAAAGGATCTTTCACAACACCTCGGTTCACGGATTTGTAATATTTCAGTTGCGTTTACAAAGCTTCTTTCAAACTTGATTCGGTTTCTTTCTGCAGAACTAATTTGTCAACATCATCTACAGATTTGCAAATATATCCACAGACTTGCAGAGCATTGTCTGTGTTGGATATAGTCTGAGTAATGAGTTGGCCTTCCTTGGCCTCACAAACTTTCCTAAGGTCTTCCACTTCCTTGTTTCGCTCAGCTTTTATGATATTAATCTTTTCTTGATAGATTTTCACAATATGTCTGCTTTTTTGTAGCGTTTTGGATAATTATTTATCTGTCGTCAGGAGAATGGGCATCAATGTACTCGGCGGTCTTATTCTGTGTCCATAGAAGTACACCTTGCATGGCAAGGGCTGTCATGTTCGGGCTCTTTCGCTTAAGGTAGTCAAGCCAAGCGAAATAAGCTTATGAAATAAACTTTCTTATGAATGGATTATCAAATGATCTGGTTGTTATTCGAGTGCCATTCCGCAAACCTCCCTGTCTCTGGCATGGTATAATGCACATCCTTGATCCAAATAATAAAGTTTCAGTCAACATTTTCTTGTACAGTATGAGACACTGCCCACCATGCATGATAATGCGATGCAATTCACCTGGTGTACCATCTTGAAAACAAAAATACTTGTTGCTTCGAACAGTTGTTCTAGTGTAGTGAACTGTCTGAAATGTACATCAATTTTTTAAAAGTATTTTTAGGTGTAGACCATGCTGTGTTGTACACCCAATGGGGCTGATGGCACCCTCGGCTCTGCCCTGGGTGCCTTCAGCCCCCTTGGGTGTACAAAACAGCTTGGTCCACATCACAGCAGTCAACAATTGTTTTGTTATACCATTGTATTAGATTGCAGGAATTTAAGGCCCTAATAATTATTTTTTGTTAATTGTTTGAAATTTACACTAGTGTACATAGTGCCAGTAGTTGCACAACAGCCTCTTTCTCGGGTTGTACTATATCTTATTATACTAGGCAGAATCATGTAAATTAAAAGTTGCTCTAATCAGTCCAATTTTAATTTTATCTGAAAGTGCTCAAAAAATGCTTTAAAATGAGGGGTCAACCACCTCTTTAGGGTGAGGCAAAGTAAAGTTATGTGAAAATTAAGTGTTCGATATATAACACGCTTGTAAACACATTGCAAGTGTCAAGAATGTTGATATGTTCTCCTTGCCAGCGCATCCATGGTCCAGTGAGATATTTGTCAACAAGACCAAGAGCTCGTACGATTGGCATAACATTACCGCCTGCTAAGGCATTTTTTAAAGCGAGATGTAATCCATTTCTCGGTGCCATAACCTTAGAGATCAATTCTTGTATATGTTCCTAGTAAGTATACACCAAGCTGGCATTTACAAAGAAAATGTTAAATCTTTTGCCCACCCATTGCGGATAAAGTGTGTTCTCCCCTCCCTGAAATCCCTGTTGTTTGATATAATATGGAAGGTCCTTTGGCAGGCCGCAGCCACTGTCATGAAATAACTTGTCCACAGCGCGTAGCAATGCTTGAGTTCTGCTTTCTCCTCTATTTTGAAATGGCATTTTTTCTTCAGTGATTTCAAATGTGAGTTCGTGTGCTTTGACAAATTTCTCAGATGATTTATGGATTGTGTCCAGTGGGTGCATTTGGCATCTAAATGAATTAACTTCAGTGTCTAGTAATTCTCCAATTTGTTTGTCCACTGATTTGTTAACTATGCACCTATCTGTCATTATTAAGAAATTTTTTATTTCTCTATGGTGCTTTCATTAGTTATACTATCAAATAATTTTTCCTTTTGTCGTCAAACCAAGGTCTGTTCTCGTGACTTTAATCACTACTGCTACATGTATAATTTTGATCTTCCCCTCATAAACCAGTGGCATAACAGGGGGGGGCACGTGCCCCCCAACTGATGCCCCCCCTCGGGTGCCCCCCCCCCATTTGAAATCTGCTGTTCATAGAAATGCAATCTACAGTTGCCAGCAGTGACCCCCAACCCCAAATGTACCCCAGTTACACCGCTGCCATAAACATTGTATACTTCGCATAATAATCTTGTGTTCATTATTTTTAATCAAATAAAATGTAATCAAAATATGTACAAACTGTTCATATGCTAATACACTGGTATTTGTATTATGACAAATGCCAAACAACACTAAAAATGGAAATCAAGCATCATCAGTCAATTTAAGTTTTTCATTAATTTACTTTTTCACGGCTACAAACCAAATTAGACATACCCATTTATTTTACATTTATTTTTAAGAACATTCAAAATTCTATCTTAATTTTAGGAATGATTATTACTGTATTTTTAATCAAAGAGTTGTTTATGATCTCTTTTTAGGGCGAAAGGGTTATATACCCAGACATAATTTTACTTCATCTTTTGTGAAGAATGCCAGCTGCCAGTTTCAATGTAGAAATTGTTGACTTCAAGCAAACGCTGTTTTTTAATTGCGTTGAATTAATTCTACAATCGCTTTCCATTTGGTGCAATGAAATAATAGTGTCTATAGAATGTGATCAGCTCCATCTCATAACATTAATTAATGACAGTTTGTAAACATCTCAAGCACTATAAATAATACACATTGTGGTAATATTGTCAAAACGTGGAGGTACGAATTGGATAACATCTAAATGATATTATAAAAGATATCAAATTAACAGTAGGGCACATTCGGACAACTTTAGCTTTATACCAATATAGCGCAGGCATATAATTTTCTTTTCCGAAGAGTTATCCATAGGCTTATAGCCTGGCTATAGCTATAATCAAACATTGTTTTTTTGCTCAGCGTAAGTATAAGGCCAATTACCGGTATAAGACATACATTTCTTATTATGGTCAGCTTATGGTTATAACATAGTTCAAATCTGACAATACCGATGTCTGCTCAATTATCGGTGGCTACTGATTTAAAATGCCAACTCTAGTCCGACGCTATGGACAGTAAGTATGCCAAAGAGTCGAAGGCTGCCAGTGACTGCAGGTGGTAGACGTTGGATTGTGCAGGCTTTCCGTGTGAAACCTTTTTGAACTGGTAATTCTATGTCCACAATACTGTCAACTTTTCGTTGTCCATGGAGGGACTCCCTGATGGCTGTCTTGAGCTGCTGGAGAAAGAAAGCTGTTCCCTCTGGAGGGTTTCTATATAGTAGTTGGGGATGTCAAGGACCTCGTCAGCTGACCGCCAATCATCGTATTTTGCTGAATTCCAGTATCTGTATAATGGACTTTAACAAAAAGTTTATCTTCGTTTAACTTGGAGTCCACCACCACCAAATGGTAAAGTTTGGTTGTTGACCAGGACTTTGTCTTGAGCCGATCTTTTGGAAAAGATAGTCCGTCGTTGAATGCCTTGTAATCTATACGTCTAGTTTGCCGAAGCCTCGTAGTCCTACCGTTCAAGATGGTATCAGCCATGAAATCTGTAAATGTAACAGAATGAAAACAATATCATAGAACAGGGTTTTGGGGAAAGCAGAATGTGTATTGTCATCTGTAATTATTGTTGTCCCAACATGGTCAACCAAGCAACTAAGTCAACAATCATTCTATCATGACAATCAATGTCCATTAATACGAATTTCTCAAAGACTCCAGAGAAGAAAGACTGCTTCCAAAACAAAAGCACAGGCCTGATAAAAAAATAAAAAAGCCAAAAGAAACAAAACAAAACAAAACAAAACAGAAAACAACAACAACTCACCTCAAGTTCTGCGCCATAAACCTAGCACGCCATCCAACGTACATGTACATCAAATTTAGGCCGCTTTCCCTGTGATAAACAGTGCTCTACAGACGTGTGTGAGCAAATGCGCGCTAGTTCTCCATATGTTTAAAATAAAATTGAAACCTGCGATGCTTCAGTTGCAGTTTTCCCTCTGGTGTATATTCCTCCAATAGTCTCCATCTTCATCCAAAATGTGATGGTTCCAGGCGTTACGAAAGCAAAATCTCCCATGGAATTAAGCACTCTCCAATTCCAGCCTTCGCCGAGCAAGCAGTTAAAGTCAGCTGTTGACTGAAGGGTTATACAAGAACCTTTGCTCTTGCATCTAATGGAGCCAATATTCGAACGAATACCTTATTTGATCTTCACAGCACTGTCAATCTTATGTTGGCCATGCAACTTTTCTTTAATTGATGTCTTTAGTTGGTCGACAAAGAAAGGCTTCAGTTCTGGTGTGTAGGTTAAATAAAATTCAGGCACATCGATGATATGAGTAGCTTTCTCTTCACGTATCATAAACTGTTGATTTCCACTTTTCGTCAGTATAGTGCACTTAAACAAAAAAGCTTTCCATCAATTTCTTTAGAGTCTATCATAACCATTGGGTAGAGTTTAGTTGCAGACCATGTTTTTATTTATTTCTTTTTTCTGTAGGGAAATCTAGGCTGTTCTGAAGTTGTTTGTAGTCAATGTTTACTGGCTCTCAAACTCCTTGAAAATGTCAGATGATCAATATTGGCAATTTAGAATACCACTTGGTTATTTTGTCTTACAATATGACCCACTTCTCATCAAAAGAAAACCGTATTCCCCGTAAACATAACTTGAATAGTGCCTACATATCTTCAATATCTATCATATTGTACTTAAGAATAGTTTCTTAAGGTGAGAAAAAAATCAGGAATTATTTTGGCCTTTGCACCAAATTTTAAATCAAAAAGAGCCCTATTGGCTTGGGTTAAAATAGTTTGAAAATTACAACCACCTTTCATGAACAGCAAAAAGTTTGGTGAAACAGCACGGTTTGCTCGAATATTTCACATGGGCGTCATTGAGCAAATGCGCACAAGTTTTCCATATGGGTGGAGGGTCAATGGAATTCGCCCTTCCACTTTCCCCTGCCCACCGCCTCTATCCTCCACTGCATCCTATTTTCTTCCTAACTGTATAAAGTATTTATGAATTTACTAACTTTAAAACATGTTACAATAGGAACACCAACAGTTGTTGATTGTGTGCTTGACAGCTATACAAGATCTTGCAGTTTGTCAACCTCCACGGCTGTAACATTTACTTCATCACTTTGATGAAATTTCTGAACCAACTTCTGTTGAATATCACAACTTCAACTCCATTGTCTCTACTTTTCTGCCAACACTACCCCAGTACTAGTCCAGTATTTGTAAGATGTATGGGACTTAATCTGTGATAACACCAAGTTTTAATGGTAACTGAATTTTTAGAAATACTTTTCACAAAATAAATGTTTTTGTAACACAACCACGTTTATTTGATTAAACAGATATTATTTAACAAATAAACACATAAACATGTTTATTATTTGCTTTTAAGCACCAGAACATGTTGAATAGCTAAACATACACATTGTTTATACAATGTTAGATGTTTATTTATAAACATTTTAACATGTTTACAGGCCTGTAACAATTTTTAAACACTCAGACTTGTTTTTAATTGTGTAAGTGTCCACTTTTTTGTGCCCAAAACCAACTTTATGAAACCACTAAGTTTACAGAACAAGTGCATTAGCAGCCATGACACTGACAGTCATAGCAATAGAATGTGTTGACATCGGTGACAATGTGGCACACTTAAATTGAAACCACAAATCATAATGGTCGAATGCAACCCAATCCACTGTCTTTGTCCGTGGCAAACAGCTCTTGAGAGAAGAGCACTTCCCCTCGGTTTTCTTCATGCCTTCTTCCAAGATGCTGTTTTAGATGTACTGGGTAAACATCAATGTGTGTGTTTGCCGCATGATGGTGTAAAGACCATGTATAGACCATGTAAGATTTGCCTGCCTGTTGGAGGCTAACTGGATTGGTGACTTCCTATCCTGCTGAAGGCTAACTGGATAGGTGACTTCCCAGCCTGCTGAAGGCTAAATGGAGAAGTGGCTTCCTTCCAATTCAGTAGTTTCTCCGAACACTTGGAGGATCTGACCTGCATAAACTTTCTGTGTTGGAATGGTAACATTTTTTTAAATATTGAAGAGGTTTTTGCAGCTCGGAACATGCCTTCTACCAAAATTTTTGTTTGACAAAATCTGACTTAAAAATCCAATGCAAAATCATCAGAACAATTGACCTCCACACATAACATAAGATAAATTAATACAAAAATAAAATAAAACCCCCCAAAACAATCACCTGCAGTGATTAACATAGACAGCACTGTGAGGCATCTCTCCAGTTGAATTCAGGACTGCAACAGTCTGCTCAATGTGATTTGCTACTAGCAGCATCCTGGCTTTTACTAACATTTATTGGTAATAGTACCCAGTCAACAATAGTGAATTTCTTCTGTAAATGCCAAACGACTCAACATTCATACATTTTCACAATTTTCACATTTTATTGCATTTTTAAAGAAATCAGAAGTTTTTCATAAATGCAGTTAGCCTCTTCTAAGACACAATTAGCATAAAGCAAATCATAAGGTTGGGGACGGCCTTCGGATCTCGTTTTCCTCAGCCTCCCAAGGGTCTCTTGTAGTGAGAGGGAGTACTCCTGTATTGTCTCCCTTGCATTCTGTTGTCTGTTGTGAAACTTCTTGAGTAGGGTTGTTGTAGGGGTCCGGTCTCCATATACCTGTACAAGCCTCTCAAGGATTCTCTGGCTATCTTCACGGTCCACTGGTTCCATGACTTGGACAACTCTCTTCGCTTCTCCACCAAGATATTTAAGGAGAAGCTGAGGCTGTTGATCTTCAGGGTCTGCCAAGACTTGAACAACGCTTGGACATCTGGGACCCACTTTTCGACATTTGGGTCATTGGGGCTCTGTGGGGGTCCAACAAACATACCAACACGAAAATCAAAGGGTACATACACCACCTGCTGTATTATCGGGGCGACACCTGCTCCTCCAACCGCTTCCTCTCCACAAACTTTCTCCAAGTCAAAAATAGGATAAAAACAAGACTTCAAGTACTAAAAATAAAACAAACTGATATCTAGATTAACCAACAATTTCCACTTCTGTATACTTTTGCAAACTAAGAAATAAATGTCAATAAAAGCAACTTTTCCTACCTGGAAAGAGAGGGAAACAGAGGAGACAGCGGTTCAATTTTATGGGAATAACAGCACTAAGGCATGCTAGGCCACACCAACCCAAACCACTGCATCCTCCGGGCTCAGGGGTCAGTCCACTTTCCAGTAGGGGTTACCAGGGCAATAAAGATGTAACTTAAGAGTGAAGGAGACCTGTGGATTAAGTTCAGTTGAGGCAACAAAAAAAGCATAGGGGTGGAATTTACTATAAATGAGGGGACCTCATTTACATATAGACCATGTATGATGTCCACGGTTGGTAAATATAGAATCAGCACCCACTGTAATGCAATGGGTTATATTGGAATATCAAGGTATGAGACAGTTTAAACTCAAGTCCACAGTTGTATACTATACAACCACATGGGTGCATGGTTACATGTTATAATTCAAATTATTGGAGTGCATCCAAAATAGCCTTTGGCCTTGTAGCATGTAGCATATGGGACACAGAGGGGCTTTATTTTTCAGTATTTCATGGATAGCGGGTATGGGGTCAATAATGGTTTAATGTTGTAAATACCGTTATCTCTGGTGTTGAAGAGCCGGAAACATGGAATGAGCTGCAACTTGTGTTCTTTGTTGTCTATCTTTACAATCACCAAGCTTCTCCAATGACTCTCCTGCTATGGACTGAATATAACAATGGTAATAGTCCACAGTTGTACACTATACTGTTGCATTCCCCGTCTGAACGGGTAGGTGGGGGTTGTCACTTCACACGGGGAATAACAATAAAATAATGTTCGGTTAAGGGGACTCTGTCTTTGGTTGGACAATCACATATGGTACTGGTTTATTTTCATTCTCACTTATAGTTATTACAGACAAGTCAGATGTACATTGGGGTTGGGGTGGTTTGCTCATGAAGGATCTCCACCACTATGACTATAACATTACTACACTGAGCCGGAAGGGGCCTGTTGTCTTACGTGGTAGCTACTACTAGCAACATGGCTTATCTCGTACGCTAACTCGGTATACGGGCATAGGGACGGCAGGTGGGCCATCCACTATGCAGGGCGAGGCATAGCTATACCGAGGGGTTCATGGATACGCCCATGGTAGGCAAGGGGTTGCCACACCGCGTTTCACGGGTAAGCCTGTTGGGGCCAGAGCTCACAGCGGTCGGGTATCAAATGGCCAACGAGACTGCACCATTGATTGAACGGGCGACGGTTATACAACGGCCTACGACTGCACCATTGTATATAGCGTACGAGACGGGACCATGTGCTTCAACGAGAGACGGAACCCACTGGTAATGCTACCAAGCATAAAGGGGTATGCTTTTCCTGCATAGCATATGGGTGTATCGGATCGGAGAGACAACAGGAACAACCTTCGGGTCAGGCAGCTCGACTCAACTGGCCTCAAACATGGGTTTATATAGACATTAAATAAATAAAACATTGGCTAGGATTGGGGTCTTAGCCAATTGGAACTTTGGCTTCCGCGCCCTATGGTAGGGACGTGTGCAAAAGCAGGTTACACAACAAGACCTTGTTCCATATAAGGACTGAGTATCGGACCACGAAGAAGAGTGACTGGGTGGAAGCTGGGTGTGGCCCGCCTGCTAGGCTTTCGCTGGTGTTGAATTATGCAAGGCTTTCGCTGGATATGCAAGAGGGTGGTAGCGCTGGACCCTCGGACAATCCAGGGTCCGTCAGTGGAATATGTACCACGTGAACGGAAGGCGGGAAGGGACCTTGCGGGGGTATACAGGATATCGCAAATCTAGCAATATAGATGGGTCGATCACCGATCACAGTGGATTGATAAATTGACTATAGGAGCCCCAAAAGAGGGCGCTAGAACTAGAAATATCTAGGGCAAGAATCACAACAATACTATACAACCACATGGGTGCATAGTTACATAATTACATTACATAGTTATGATCAAAGTCCTCATTTGGAGGTGTATAGACCATGTATGATGTCCACGGTTGGTATAAATAGAATCAGCACCCACTGTAATGCAATGGGTTATATTGGAATGTTTGGAGAACAGACGATTCTTACCCCTTGCATGACGCACAGCCCATTTCTGCCCATACCCCTAGTACTGAATCTTGAGGCCTTATCACAGCTGCTTATTCGATGGCATCTTGGAAATCTTCATCAAAGTAGTCGTCCATGGGATCAAAGTCTTCTTCTGGAAATCTTAGGGTGATTTTCCAATTCCGTAAAGAGGCCCACTTCTTACAAGCCCTCTCGTATGGGTACTCGTTGACTGGCAGTCTTTCTACGGCTACCATCAGCAGTTTGTTGAGGGTTTGCTGACTGAGGCGATTATGGAGGCGGGTTTTGATTTGTTTAAGTTTACTGAATCCCCGATCACAGTCTGAAACATGAGAAAGAAATTCACATCACAAGGTGAATGATACGGATGAGGGATCCGAAAAAGAAGAAAGCAAATTAAATCATTGTGGGAAAAGTTATTGTTGAAATGAAACGACGTACAAAAACATAATGCCTCCCGGTTTTACTCACCTGCAGTTGACACTGGTATTACCAAAGCTACCGAAGCAATTTTGGCCAAGTTTGGATATATATTTGAAGAGCACAGAATGCAGCATCTCCTTTATGTTGACTCCATAAGTACCTTGATTTTTGATAATGTTGGTTCTTAGGGACACCCACTCTGCAGTTGCATCCTCCTGTGAGAGGTGCAGTCTTTCCTCGTAATGGTTTAATAGCGTCTAAAATGATAACACAAAAATTTAAAATGTGGCATAATTACCCAAAGCTAAGTTTTAAACACGAGTCAACTCAATACTATTCATGATGTGATATGAACACAATTTAAAAACAAAAAAAAAACGGGTACAAATACTGAGGTCTTACCTGGAGTTTCTCCATTCCGTGCTCTAGCCTCTGCATCTCGACTGTTTTTCGACATTTTTGTTGACATCAAACACCGACATAGCATCCAAGATGTCTGTCTGCGGGAACCGCCCTTTGATGTTTTCCACCAGTGCATTGATGAATGAATCATGGACCTGGAAATAAAGCCTTAGAACAGTGACACAAGAAATGCAAAAGCATAGACCCATCGTTCATCTGCATGGAGTCTTTCATGAAAGTCATGGATGCACCATTTGGGTGATCTTGCAGATACATCTTATACATTATTGTGAAGTTAAGGTCAGGTGAAAGATACTGGTATTTTTAGTAGGCCCTATAGTAATGCAACTCCATTTGCGGAAATTTATTGATATGAGCTGTTACCTACTCTCTCTTCGTTTGGTCCTTTTCAACCATCTGTAGTCAACCATGTTTCTCTCCTTCCAGTACATCAAACATGTCAATGTGACTCAAAACAGTACAGACTTGACAAACAGAAACACCAATGGTACATGTAAACATCTGACGACATACCTTTCATTTCTGGCCCGCATTGGTTATCTGTGGCGGATAATAGGAATACTTGCCCTGCGGTTCCCGACCCTTGTTCACAACTATGTGTCTTATTATCCATTTGCGTTGTTTCTGCAAACCTGCCATGTTATAATAGGCTTCCCTGATTTGGTGACGTTTTTCCGTAGTAATCTTAAGGCAATCTCGACCTCTGTTGTGACAATAGAAGCAACCATGCATGCACTCTCTCCTAATTGTCCACGTTTTGACGGTACAAATTTGTTTGATTTTTTCGTTATGTAGGCATTTCCTCTTTTTCTGTTGTGCTTAACTGCAGCATTTTTGCTCTAGTGTGTTTCAACGACATTTAAAGGGAGTGGTCTTGACTCACCATCAACTTAAAAATCACCTGGCTGCACATTGTATTGTTCACTGCTATGTGAAGACTGCCCTACCAAAATTTCCAATTCAACTTTCCAATTGGAACCAATTGGAATTTTTCCAATGTTGTGTTTTGGCACAAAACCACTTGGACTCAATTGGACTCGGTTGGATTCAGTTTGAAATTTTTTCCAACTGAACCCAATTCGCCGTATTTTTGACCGCGTGAGGGCGTTTGTGGACCAATTTTTACGTGATGAAAAACAAGTAAGCGAACGGTTTTTGTATAGTTTTTTTTATTATTATGTTATGTATTTTGTCATTGATGCAAGAAAACTACATATAGGCAATTAAAATAAAATGAAACTGTAATTGTGTTGCAAGACATTCCCTGAAGAAAGCGCACTCACGCGGTCAAAAATGTGGTCAATTGGACTTTTTCCCAACTGAATCCAATTGAATTAATCCAACTAATTCCAATTCAATTAAATCAAACCAACTGACTCCAATTGGATTTCCAATTGGTCTGAGTTGGTCTAAGATTTTATTCCAATTGGAAATTCAGTATTCCAATATAAACCAACTAACACCAACTCAATATCAACTCAATCCAATTCTTTCCAACTGGATATCCAATTGGAATTAATTGTTAATTTTGGTAAGGGTGAGGTGTAAGACCGTCATGTCCAGCTGCAAACGTGGCAAATCCACCCAAAGACAGAGTTGAAGGAGGGAGTTGCATGGCAGGCAAACTGTTATGTGAAGACAAGGCAGGTTCTGTTGTTTGTAAAATGGAATCTGATGTGTGCATAAAGATTATTTGTACTACGATCCTTATTTATAAGAAAATTGTCATAAAAAAGAAAAACTTATAAGTCTACTTTTTTTGACATATATTTTTTTGTCCTATAGGTATTAATTTGATAGCATTATTTGTTAAATAAAAAACTGTTGGTTGATTTCGGATTTCGGATTTTGGTTAACTGTTTATGCATAACTTGGTCTGGGAGAAATCACACCTGTATTAACAAAGACCAAACAGAAAATACTTCAAACTGATTAAATTTCCTGTCATAAATCACAAAAATATACTTTATTGTAAAAGTAAAAACAATGTACAGAGTTACAACAAGGAATCTTAATACTGGCATATGTAAAACAACTACATTACATACAAAAATAACAAATTTGTCTGAAGACTGTTTATAAACCCGTTATACAAATTCCTGAACTATGGTTAGATCTTGGAATACAGAATTTCAGATACAATCAAATGTAATTTTGAATGTCAAATTATGCTAAATTTCCAACACAAAAGATGCAATTATTATGAAATTAAGATTTTTGAAACCATGTTAAAGTATCAACAAAATTAAACTAAAGACTAATGTAATTAAATGGCAAGATTGTAATTTATTAATTTGTAAACCAACCGTTTACAGTTTAAAAGTACTTACAATTATTTAAATAATTCAAAATTGAAGTGCACAAAACTACATCCAACAAGCTATGAAAAAGTGTACAGTAAATTAAAGTGCATTATTTGATAAATCAGTATCACTTCAATTTAATAAAAAAAATCAACAATTTGCCTGGCAGTATGTGCAGCTAATGACATTTAGACTCAAAGTTCTTCATCTTCCAGAACTACCTCGATTAAAGGATGGTATTTTAAATGACATGTGCGTTTGTTATGGCCTACTTGACCACACCTACCCTACTACAATGTACATGAAATTCTAGGTCATCTTGACACCACTGGCCAAGGTATGATATTCTGTTTTGTTTCTGCATGACTTGAATGAAGGCCTCTGTGTTCCTATGTTTGGTTGCCCGAAAGAAGAGGGATGTTACTTTATCATTTAACTTTTCCATAGCTTGTTGGCTGAAGTTGTTTATTTGTCCATGAAGTTTGATCAATTCGGAAACATGGTTCATGAATGTTTGCATATAGGGTGTAACATCTTTAGCGTGGAAAGTTTGAGAATACTTTGACACCCAAACTCTAGCACGAGTTTCAACTGCTTCTGGATCTGCCTTTTCAGATTTCATGGTGGTCATTATATCACGGAATTCTTTCCATAGCCACTTAATATTATGTCTTTTGGAATGCCAAGAAATAAGATTGTCAAGATTGATGTGTTTTTGGATCTTGATGTGCTCAGGACCAGTAATCTCGATACTGTATTTGAGCAGATTCCTTACTGGTATAAAATGACCATGGTATAGAAAGGTCTCTCACAAACTCTTCAAATGCAGCTATGTTTTTAAACTTGGACAGGTCTACATTTTTAAAATTGTTCCCAACATTGTCTCTGTGTCTCAGAATCTGAATGAGCTGCAGCACTAACTGGTCTGAAATCCTTAAGAAAGGGTGGAATGGATCGACAATGACGTTGTGCACAGGGATGAATGGGAGAATGGGTGGTGTGACACAACTGAAGTTTTTGGTTTTTAGTAGTGTACTAAGTTGGGTAATTTCTTCTATAGTACGTGCGCCTAATTCAAGCGGGCGGTGGAGGTGCTCCGGGTGTCAGCAGTCCCCCAACGAAATACTTGCCGTATTGTTTCCCGTTGTAGGTTTCGAGTAGTCTCCCGGGGACCTCTTAGGTGTTGTCACCCGGGAGCGGAAATGTCGGTGCCCCTTGGCATCAAGCCCTATGCCCACCTGCTCCAGGCTCCACTCATTCCGGTGATGTTCACATAGGAGCACTTCCATCATGGCTGTAGCATCTCAGGAGAGTGTCAAGCCATGGCCCAGGGGCAGGGGTGTAGGGAAGGCTGGCCGGGCGACGCTCTCCATCTGGGTGCAGTCGTCCGCCTGGCTGGGTGAAACGGGTGGCAGCGCCTCCTCGTCTGGAAGAACGCCGCTGGCGGCCGCGCCCTCTGTTCTACCGGAAGGGACTTGCTTCCTGGCTACCTGGCTTCCTGGCTTCCGAGTTGAGTTGGCCTTCCCTTGTCCAGTCCGACCCTCAGGGAGAAGGGGTCGCTCAGCTCCGGTGGGGGTGGTGTTACCTGTCATTGAATGTTGCTTCCGGCCTCCAGGCCGGTGTGGCTCGTCCGGTGACGGTCGTCTCTCTAGGCGTGGTGGAGAGGGAGACTGGGATCGGTCTGGGTGGTCAATATCCCCCTCTTCTGATGGAACGGTTGGAGGGCGCTCCGAGTGGTCGCGGCCCTCCCCCACTCCATCAGCTCTTCCTCCATAAGCGCGGTATTGATAGTGCATCTGGTGTTACCTTGCATCTGTGGTACTTCACTTATTGTTATATTTTTATAAGCGCGGTATTCATAGTGCATCAGGTGCTACCTTGGGGCCTGAGGTAGTACACGTTTGGTGTGTTTAATACGTGGTGTGCTTCAGGTGTGCCAAAAAGCTTTTCAGCTGAAGGCCGGTGGCTGAGGTGGGAGTTTGATTATACGTGAGGTATATGAAATGACACACATATTTAATTACGCCAAGCCTAAGTACCCTCAAGTGCCTTAAGTGTAGTAAAAAATCTACATTTTAGCTATCACTTCAGGTACATCTCTGCTTCATCAAGCACATGAGGTGTTACTCTTCATCTATTTCACATCGCATCAAGCTTTTCAGGTGTCATTATACAACTACATGTACCACTTCATGTGCAGCAAGTACCTATTCCCATGCGCCTACAGGTGCATGAAGTGCGGCCAATTTTTACACTTTAGTCTTTCTTGTCTTGTTCAGATTAGTCTCCATCATCACTTGATGATTTTTTGAAGAATTCTGCTTGCTGCACAAGTACAATCTTAACATTCCCCTTTTAGTTTCGTCATTTAGGAGTGCCACAGTTTTGCATTGGTTGACTGTGTATTGGTTGTAATCTCGCAATCCTTCCTCAAATTCAAAGTCTTCAATTTTGCCCCTTCTGTTCTTTCCGGTTGGGAAGAAATGTTTTTTTGCCTGCTCCCTTAGGCTTGCTACTGATATTTCCTTGTTAATGTTCAACGACACAGTCCCACCACCCATTGGTGTGTAAACTTGAATGTAGCTATGATTCATAAAGTCAAGCCATCCAAGTTCAATTTTGCATTTCTCCTTTTGGCATTTTTTGTTGTAAAGGTTTGTTGTTGATCCACTGCTTATTTTGACTTTTAGTCTGTTAATTAATATGTGACATGCTTTTAGACCCTTTTGCATCACTCTGATCACTTCCTATCACACTTACTTCACAATGACGCTTGGAAAAAAGCAACAACAGACACACGACCCCCTTATTTCAATCCCCATACTTCTAGGTACTTTGCCAGTTCTTTATCCTTCATTTCTGAAATAATGCTACAGTCGATCTAAGTTTTAAAAACAGGTTTAAAATTGCATTTGTGCATAAGTTTTTTTCATGACTTTGTAATGGATGTCATTATGACTTTGAGATACTGAATATACAACTGTTTGGCTTGCTCTTGCCCCTTACACTGATGTATGATAAGTACTGTAGTAACTGAATAATCACCGTAGTAACACCAGCAGCATAATGGTTTTTAATTTCTTGGCTCAAGGGACTGCTAAAGCTGATAGAGGACAGCGCTATTGTTGGATTAAATGTCCACATGAAAAAAATGTGAAAATTTGTGCTCAATCCGTCATCTGAGTCCGGAGAAATTCATGAAACTCAAGCGGTAAACAACATTGTTCTTAATTTTGGTTGATAAAACCAAAATTAAAATCAGGGTCTTCAAGTTCTATTTTCTCAACTTTGACAGCATTTCAGACAGAAATGTTTCTATCGGAGACTTGTACTGGCATAGACTTCATAATTAATGAGCTTTCAGACTTGTAAGAAGCAGATTTTTTTTCTTCATGATTACCACCTTTTATTATTATACTGAAACAATACTCAAAAATAAATTAAGAAAATATACTAGGGACGAAAAAAAATGTTTGGAATTGAGGAGCAGGAGCAAAGGTAGATGAAGCCCTAGTAGGAAAGTGCGGCATGAGGGGAACAAATATGCTTATAGTATGGTGCTTTTGGGGGGCTGATTTCTTGTATGTAAAACACAAGGAATCATGTAGGCAGAAGAGGTTGTTTATTGAAAATGTGGATTGTTATAGAGTCAACGAGCATTCAGTTTGATTTGCAAAGTGTTTTAAGATTTTTTACTCTTTTTAATTGATGATTGTATATAATGTACAATTTATGGTGCCGATGTGACAGGAGATTACATTAATGTCTGTCTAAGAAATATCCTATGACACTGGCATGTCACAAATGTGTCATTTTGCTTACATCAGGTCCTTTGAGAAATAGGGCAAACTATTGGTGGCGCTCTGTATTACGAATCACCTTTTAATTAAAATCTTTGTAATACACACATGTATTTGTATGTTTATTTAAATTATATTTTATTCCGAGTCATCTTTCCATTTTTTTTATTGTACTAAATGTGTTCTGTAATTACAGATTACAGGTTTATGATTTATTTATTTTGGAAATTCTGCATTAACATGAATTATGCGGCTCCATTTCAATTTCACAAAGCACTAAGATTTATCTTAAGGTAAGTTGTCAGTGATGCCATAGTGATTTGTATTGTGATGCACACTTTGCTTAGCATTTTAGACTGGTGCCCATCTTAAAATCAATCTTAGCTCTTTGTGGATCGAGCCCAGACATTACATTTTTTCCTTTCCTAATGTTAACTGGTTACAGTAGGCCTACGTTGGTTATTTACAAATGGAATAAATTTAAATTACAAAAAAAGGAAGTTAAATGACAAATGTTGACAAAAACGTTCCCAAAGGTCTTTGGATTTTAACGTTAATACATAGTAACACGTTTGGAAATTGTCAAAGACCAGTGTTCTCACTTGGTGTATCCCAACACATGCATAAAATAAGAAGCCTGTGAAAATTTGGGCGCAATTGGTCATCGAAGTTGCAAGAAAATGATGAAAGAAAAAACACCCTTGTTGTACAAATTTGTGTGCTTTCAGATAGGAATACAAAACTCTTGCAAGAATTTTTTATTATTTTAGTGAGAAATTACCTCTTTCTCAAAAACTACGTTACTTCAGAGGGAGTCGTTTCCTACAATGTTTTATACTATCAACAGCTCTCCATTGCTTGTTACAAGTAAGTTTTTATGCTAATATTTGTTTTGTGTCATTACCAAACGTGTACGATACCTTTAATGAAGAATTGTTCATATAATTTTTATAAAAATTAACACAATTGTGTTCTAATTAAAAAAGAAACGATTTTTTTGTTAGGATTATTGCGTTCTGAAGGAATTTACGTACTCGCTTGACTTGTTTTATCAAACATGGCGTGTTGAGCATGACGATAACCTGAAGTAGTGAGCTATGCGATTGTAGCGTGTCGTGGTTGAGCAGTCGGGATCATCAAATTCAAGTTATGATGGCTGAGTCATCAGAGTTTTGGATTGAATCCCCACCATGACACTTGTGTTCTTGGGCATGACACTTAACTCTAATTCTCATCACCCAAAGATGGGTACCTGCGAGGGTTGTTGATGAGAATGATTAGCAACCTGTGCACAAATTTGTTTCGTTTTCAAGCACACATGATTTAGTTTTTCTCTTTCTGGTTCATTTCAATAACTCATTAAGCATTCAAAGGTACATTTTCACCACTCTTCAGTTGAATTCCTACTGTTTACAATAATGGTTGACCTCTTGCCGCTGCTTGTACAAAATTGAATGACCTTTGCATTCTTATGAATTTGAATGGATGTTATTTGAATAGATGCTAAACCATTGAAATTGAATTACTCCTTTTGACTGCAGAATGAACCGGGTGGTAAATTGAATGAGTTTTGGTTGAAATTGGTTGGGAAACACAATAGTGCTTTTTATACAATGTTTAAAGTGTATAATGAATGCCTATAATTTGTATTTATAGTATAAATGTCTTTGTTTGAGCAGCGTACAATAAATCAGATGATAAACTAAACATTCCCAGTTGTTCTAGCAAGCTTGTTCCGATGTCATGGCTTCTGGGCTTGCGAAACCCTTTAAAGTGCCGTTAAGTGTATTAATTACCTAGGAGTAAATGGGGTGACGCTATTTCTTTTATATGACATTGTAATAAACTGTAACCTCAAAGTTATATTTTCCAAATGGTTAGGCTTAATAATAAAAATGTGCCTGATTATTTCTATTACGAGCAACCTTTTCTAAATTATCACTTGAAATTATTAACTTGTAAATATATTTATTGGTAAACACTAACATAAAAGAGAGAAAGGTCAGACATCCACAATCATAAGTGGCAAAGCCTTAGAGATATTTAACAACTTATTTATTTATCTTTACTTATTTATTTATCATTGTTATACAATTTTATGTTAAGTTCATTACTTGAAATGACTATTTGTAATCCTGTGTAACTGCTTGAATGAATAAAAATAAAATTAAAATAAAATATTAAAAAACAAAAAACTTATTTGCATTATTTAAGGAGCCGGTAGACATGAGCGTCAATCCGTCTTGAAATGAGTGTGTGTGTGTGTGGGGGGGGGGGGGGGCATCGGGAGTCATAGCATTTACAGTGTGGGGTCCAGGGGCTCGCCCTTCAAGAGTTAAGAACTATTAGTCTGGAGATGCAACATTAAGGTGCCCTATATGAGATACACAAGTTAAAAAAAACATGGGGAGACAATTGATTTAGTGTCCCCCCATCCTTCATCCCCCCCCCCACCCTTCATGCCCCCCAGGATTGACGCCCATGCTGGTAGATAATGTCTTTAACAAGATGGAAGTATTATAATTATTACATATTCAAACAAATTTGTGATTTTTAATTTTATTATTTATTTTCTTATAAAAGCGAATTCTAGGGGACACATTACTTAATTGAAAGGTATAGACAATATAATGCACAAAAATAAACAAACAAATGATTTCAACATTAGTCCTCGGCTGTAAGTTTAAAAAAGCAACATTCCTTGAAGAACATTACACAATAATTGTTTTATATATTCGCCAAATCAAGTAGCTAAAATATTCCTTAATCAAGCGACTTTGGCTATGGCTGTAGACCATGTTGGCTTAACGACAGTGCTGTAAGGGAACTGTTGAAGCCAAATTCTCTGTTTTGGGCATATTTTACTTTTTGACGATCATGTCACGCTCTGAAGTTGTTATTGAAAAGAATTGTGAGTGATGTGTGCATTGAAATGATCAAGGTTACAACTTCAAAATAAAACTTGGTTGCACACAAAACAACCTCGTCCCCCGTTTGTCAGCTATTTAATGTCGTATAGGTTAATGGTGAGGTCAATTCTATTGTAACGAGTTTGAAAGTTCCTGATGTAATAATGGGAGCCATAGAATCTCGTTGTCTTGCATCATGGAGGGCACAATTTCGAAGACGTATGTTGAATTGGGACACCCATTCAGTATTATAATGTTCGTATTTTTTATTTCTTTCTTTATTTATTTGTTATTTTTATTCGGCCAAAAACTTCAACAAACTTTAAAAAATACAATAAATTAACACACGTGCATAAATCATGAAAAATAGTGCAACTGTAAACCAGAATTTGGTACATGCTCAAGGCAACACAACATAGGTCAAGGCAAGGAGCTTGACCAAACCATTTAAAGCAGAAAAACTTATTACCAGTGATAATAATTAAAGCCTATTAATCAATTTTTAAAATAGGAAACGATTCAAATACATCCATAAATGATAAAAGTCAAACTTTGGAAAATAAAATTAAAAGTTGATACAGTAAAATGAGAAATTTGCCCAGTCTACTTCACTCAACTTACCCGTAGAGCCACTACTAATGCATTTTCCCTAACTGACAGGTTTAATTCGCTAAGATTTTTTACTATACACACAGCAGCGCCCCCCTCTGGTCCCACCCACAATGCCCCACAGCCTGGCCGCCACGTTATCTTCCTCTTCTCTCTTCAGCGCAGACCAGACAATGTCGTGGTTTTTCTCAACTCTAAGATTGTTAAGTATTGTAAGTGTTTACGTTGAATAAACAGTTTTATTTACAAAAAATTAAGTGTTGAGTCGTAGTAAGGATGAGAGCCAAGCTGGCTGGCAAGGGGAAAGTTCCCTGCGCCATTCCAGCAGTGAGGGAACGCGTGGCAAACGGGCTTGTTCGAGCCCCGAACCCAGCATAGCGGCCCCCATGGTGGCTTCGGGTTTCCTGTTCCTGAGCCGCCCGGGCTGCTGGCCCCTAGGGGCCCTAAGGCAATGGGGCACATTTCGCCCCCGCCCACACTCTTCATGGCGGTCGGATCCCTCATGGCGAAGAAGAAAAAGAAGACGACAAACACCCGTTCCTCTTCAGGTTCCTCTTCGGGGAAATCACCCAGCCATGGTGAGAAACGGACCCTGCTCGAGGAGTCGTCGTCCCTGGTCGACTTTATGGCGGCTTTCCGCTCCATCTTGGCCTTTCTGGCCGCTATATCAAGCAGAGCCGCTAGAGGGCCAACGGGGTGGCTACGTGGCAATCAGCTCGGTTTTCCCCAGACCCAAAGCAGACGTCCAAGCATGCATCCTTCGGGAGCGTTCAATGAATCGGATGACGATTCGGTTGCCATGGTGACTCAACTACAGTGTGGTCATCAAGTAAACTAGACTGCTCCATGCGAGTTTCCGGCGGGAACCACATGTGGGATCTTGCGTGATGAAGCACGCGAGACCCGGTGCGAGGAAACGTGATATTCCGTGTGACGTGACACGTGATAACCCGTGCGAGAAGGTTTGCGAAAATCTGTGTGGTGCCTCTCGTGCTCACTGTGATGATTATGGATCTCTGATAGATGATCCGGACGAGTCCGAGGATACCCTGGTTGTGGGCCTGCTCTCGTTGTTTGAAACCCAGTTGCGCCTGGTCCAACGGGACATGGTCCGTGTGCTTAGTCTACTAACAGCTGGGAGCACACCGCCCCATGCACGCCAGTCATTCAAGAGGCGCAGGTCCACCAGAGGCCCCCCGATTAGTCTTCCTGATCCTGCTTTTGGATTTCGTCTGTGCTGATAAGTGCCAAATCCTATTACCAGTCTCCACAAGCAGATTTTGAAAACTTCTTCATGGTACCAGCGATCTCTGACTCTGTGAAGGACAAACTGGTGGCCAATCGAGCTGCTACTGCCCCAAAGAGCGCCTTTGTGGACACGGTTCGATCCAAAACGGAATAGGCCCTACGTAAAGTCGACTCAGCCTCGTGCTATGGGATGCAGGGGACTTCCTTTCTCCTCCTTCTGACGGAATATCTTGTCAGTGGCTGTGAGGAGGATTTGACAATCCCCGTCGACATGTTGACAGCAGCCTTCACCTGCCTGGAGGTGGGCCTGCGTTCCCTTTTGGTCCAGTTTGCCCGAGTCTCTGTCCTGGCGACTGTGACCGTGTGTATTAACAATAATTTTTGATGCTCTCTTCAGGACGCTCCCACTCCTCAGGACTGACTCTTCCATAATAAGTTTCAGGAAGTTGTGGAGAAGGCCAAACGCCTTAATGCTGCTGAGAAGATTAACCTCCGAAAGCCCAAGACGCCCTAGGAGGAAATAAATCCCAATGCCGCCTGTCAAGGCCTTTTGAGGTAAACGAGGACAAACCGCGTCCCAGGCCGCAACCCGTGGAACTTTACCCCCCTTTCAAGCCTGAAGCCACAATGGCTGATGGCCCAGACCACCAAAAGCTGCATACCTCCCGCCCTTTCGGGGGGTGGCAGAAGTGACTGGGTTTGGTTAAGACGGCCCCTCCCATTGGGCCTGTAGGGGGCCGCCTGCCACTCTTCCAAGGGTCCTGGAAGAGACTTATTCCTGGTAATTGGTGCTTCGAACAGTCAGCGAGGGCTTTGTTCTTTGTCTAGAATTCACAAGCAACCCCCCCCCCCCGCCCCTCAGTCGGGCACACTTATTTCGCCAGATACCGGTTCCCATACTGAGTGCAAAACGCGAAGCAATCAAGGAGATTCAATCCTTCATGCATAAGAACTCTCGGGCTTCATGTAAAGTTTCTTTCTGAAGCCCAAAAGGGATACCGGAACCTGGCGACCCATTCTGAATCTGAGACCACTCAACAATTTATCTGGCCCAAGAGGTTCCGGATGGACACCCTCAGGTTAGTCCTGGACTCGGTACCAATCCCTTCTTGGGAAGCATCCATAGACGTAAAGGATGCCTCCGGTTCGGCTAAAGGGAAAGGACTTACGAGTTCTTGACACTCCCCTTTGGTCTATCAACCTCCCCCAGGGTTTTTACAAGATTTGAGAAAACCCTGGGGGCAAGATAAGGCTCCACAGACAAGGATGTACAATTTTCAATGTACAACCTGGAAGACTGGCTCATCGTGGGTCGGTCGGTGGCTGAGGCATGCAGCGCTCTGGAGGCCACAGTGGGGCTGGCAACTTGCCTAGGGTTAATTATCAATGAAGAAATGTCTCCCCCAATCCCAACACAATGTCCGAATTTTCCGGGGGCAAGGATCGACTTCCAGAGCGGTATCGCCTGCCCGATAACGGAGCGTCTCTCCAACTAATGGCAATGTGTTAAATTTTTCCTTCAAGAGTCGACAGTACCAGCAATAGCATGGCTACAATTACTGGGCCTTAAGGCCAGTATGATGGACTTAAAAACCTTTCTGCATAGACTATGCGCCCGCTCCAGCTCCACTTCCTGTCCTTTTATCGACCGAAAGTGCATCCAATACACCATCCGGTCCTTATAGGACCCCGCCCACACCTCCGGTGGTGGCTACTGGAGGAAAACGTGGCCCAGGGCCTGTCCTCTGTACAGTCCCAATCCAAGACCACAACGGATACCTCCCTGACTGGCTGGGGTGCATCACTGCAATTGGCACTATCCACAACTACCGTCCAACGGTCGCTGCAGTCCATACAGGATTTGCGGACAACCGAGTAGTGTCCCAGCTGGTCCGGGGCATGTTCGACGAGCGCCCACCTACCAGGAAATTGGTTCCCTCCTGGGACCTTTCACAGGTTCTAGAAGCGCTGGCAAAGCCTCCCTTCGAGCCTCTGGGTCAAGTTCCTCTCACCAAGGCATCGATCAAGGTAGCCTTTCTTCTAGATGCAGCCACCGCCTGACGACGGAGTGAACTCCAGTCGCAGACGAATGATCATCCCAGGCACATACGTTGGGAACAGGGCGGGGTGGGACTGACTCCCAGGATGGTTTTTCTTACAAAGAATCAGTCACCATCCTTTCACCTGCCAGACATTTTTGTACCAGAGCTTAAGTCTTTGTCCTCCATCCCGGAAGACAAACTCTGGTGCCCAGTACGGGTGCTTTCGCGCAAAACATCTGCGGGAGAATGCAAGCAGCTCCTCATTACATCCATTCCCCCACATCGAGCGGCCTCGAAGGACACGATCGCCGCTGGATAGTGCAGGCAATCAAGGCAGCTTCAACAGACTCTTGGCCTACGACCCCCAAGCTCCAGCCAAGCTCATGAAGTTCGGGCTATGGTAACGTCGCGGACATTCTTTAAGGGAATGCCCATCAACGACATTCTCCAGGCAGCATGCTGGAGGACGTCCAGCACTTTTACGTCCTGTTATCTGAAGGACATCCTCCGACAAGATGGAGAGATGGGGAGAGCGGCGCTGACGGCGGCAAGGCCCCCTTCCTTCTGAGGGGACAAGCAGGTCGCGGACCACTCGTCCCGCAGGCCTTGGACATACAGCGAGTATAACCTTAATTGGATAATCTATACAGGCTTGTATTTTTTGTTACCACAATTCTTTGCACCCGTATCGTATTGGTAGTTTTGGTTACCAGGCACCCCCTCTGGCTCGTGATGAACCTCTGCCCGGCTGCTATATTATTTTTTTACAAACTTGTTGTCCCCATACGGGAAATCAACATGGGCTGGAGGAGGAGGATTCAAAAGAGGGCGCTATCAAAAGAAGTTTGTACACAGTTCGCCGTATGGGGGGACAAAAAGTTCGAAGGAAAAAAATCTCGCTGTCCTGGTTCACGAGAGTGAATTCCCAGGAGGCAGTGCTGAGGGCGGGTTCCTATTGGCTTATGAAACAGCATCTCGCGTCCCTCCACCTTATCACAGTGCGAGTCGATGCATCAGTGGCTCTGCAGTAAAGTTGCGTGAAGTAGACTTCCCCCACAGTCGTGTGGTAGGAGTCTACGTACGAATACTTACCCGTAGAGCATCCCTCCCTCCTACCCACGACGACTCGACCCTCGGGCTGGGTGGCCTTCGAGAAAAGAGGAAGATAACGTGGCGACCAGGCCTCGGGGCATTGTGGGCGGGACCAGAAGGGTCGCTGTTGAGTATAGTAAAAACTCTTAGCGAATTAAACCTGTCGGTTAGGGGAAATGCATTAGTAGTGGCTCTACAGGTAAGTATTTGTTCGTAGACTCCAACCACACCACTGGGGGGGGGGGCTTTGTCATATTGACTGTAAAAGCATGGAGGTAGAAATGGTAAAAGCGTATACATAAGAACATGGCAAATTCTGGTAAGATGTAAACATAATCGGCTAAAAGCAGTTGAAAACAGGGCGCAGATTTAAGATGAACTTGTTACCATTGAACCAAAGGTGATTTGTCAAATATGAAATAGACATTTAAAAATAAAATGCACATCAGGCTGACGGTCACCAAGGAAGGAAACGTTTATAGAAGGGGGAAGAGCAAACTGGAGAGGGACAGTTTAGGAAGGACCTAAAAAAATGTTATTTCTGATGACAAATCAATCACCCACAAAAGTAATTTTTATAATATCAGTATAAAATCTACAAAAGATTAAAATTGAAGGACTATAATTTAGCAAAGGACATATTTTTACAAATATTGCCATTAATTGGAATACTGAGAATGGGTCACCCCTATTACCATTGACTAAATTGTTAGACATGTCGTTAAATGTCTGTCGCGGTGATAGCCAAACGGCTCTCTCGCAACTGTCTCGCAAACACTCCAATCCCCCCACCCCCCAAAAAAGAAGAAAAGTCCCCCGAAATCAAAAAAGAAGAAGAAAATGTCCAACCACAATTTAAAAAGATCGTACGCACAAAAAAAATGGCTCAAAAATTGACTGAATGGCTTGAATTGGGCCTTCATTTAGAAAAAACAACCATTGAGTTGTTTGTCAGAACTGAGCCAAAAAAGCAAGAGCCCAGAGATGCCCCATGGATTGCATCTTATCTGGCCTGAACATGGAAATCCTTGTGAAATTTGCCAAGAGTTTTCACATCGAAGTATAGGTGATAGGGCCAGGCAAGAAAAAGCAAGGAGGAAGGCCAGCAGCAAATGACCATACAAGGAATTAGGATCAACAAACACACAGGCCCTTGTTCTCCATGATCAAATAACTACACTGGCAGCTTCCTGTGAACCAGGTGATCCTGCTCTGCAATTCTTCACAGACACCCTTGCTGACAGCCAAGCAGAGCATGACAAACTAGTAAGTTTATTTATAAATTAAATTCTTGATTATTTAAATTGTTCCATTTGGATTGATGATAATCTGCAAATAATATTGTTTTACAATTCTCAGGTGTCAGATTCAGCAGCACTTTTCAATACAGTTTCCAAGAATCTTGCAAGGACCACTTACATCAGAGGTTGAAAAGACACTACAGAAGATGAGAGTAGCTCGAAAAGCCTACCGTGGTAGTAGAGCCTTTGTAGGTAGCCACGTTCATAAGTGCTGCAAGGTTGGTTAAAAAATCAAAGTCACAAAAAATAAAATAAAAACATAAAGATTTGGGGTTGAACAAAGAAAAAAAAAAGATTTACTAGAGCGGGATTTGAACCAATCGGTTCATTAAACCTGTCGGTTAGGGGAAATGCATTAGTAGTGGCTCTACAGGTAAGTATTTGTTCGTAGACTCCAACCACACCACTGGGGGGGGGGGGGGCTTTGTCATATTGACTGTAAAAGCATGGAGGTAGAAATAGTAAAAGCGTATACATAAGAACATGGCAAATTCTGGTAAGATGTAAACATAATCGGCTAAAAGCAGTTGAAAACAGGGCGCAGATTTAAGATGAACTTGTTACCATTGAACCAAAGGTGATTTGTCAAATATGAAATAGACATTTAAAAATAAAATGCACATCAGGCTGACGGTCACCAAGGAAGGAAACGTTTATAGAAGGGGGAAGAGCAAACTGGAGAGGGACAGTTTAGGAAGGACCTAAAAAAATGTTATTTCTGATGACAAATCAATCACCCACAAAAGTAATTTTTATAATATCAGTATAAAATCTACAAAAGATTAAAATTGAAGGACTATAATTTGGCAAAGGACATATTTTTACAAATATTGCCATTAATTGGAATACTGAGAATGGGTCACCCCTATTACCATTGACTAAATTGTTAGACAAGTCGTTAAATGTCTGTCGCGGTGATAGCCAAACGGCTCTCTCGCAACTGTCTCGCAAACACTCCAATCCCCCCCCCCCCCAAAAGAAGAAAAGTCCCCCGAAATCAAAAAAGAAGAAGAAAAAGTCCAACCACAATTTAAAAAGATCGTACGCACAAAAAAAATGGCTCAAAAATTGACTGAATGGCTTGAATTGGGCCTTCATTTAGAAAAAACAACCATTGAGTTGTTTGTCAGAACTGAGCCAAAAAAGCAAGAGCCCAGAGATGCCCCATGGATTGCATCTTATCTGGCCTGAACATGGAAATCCTTGTGAAATTTGCCAAGAGTTTTCACATCGAAGTATAGGTGATAGGGCCAGGCAAGAAAAGCAAGGAGGAAGGCCAGCAGCAAATGACCATACAAGGAATTAGGATCAACAAACACACAGGCCCTTGTTCTCCATGATCAAATAACTACACTGGCAGCTTCCTGTGAACCAGGTGATCCTGCTCTGCAATTCTTCACAGACACCCTTGCTGACAGCCAAGCAGAGCATGACAAACTAGTAAGTTTATTTATAAATTAAATTCTTGATTATTTAAATTGTTCCATTTGGATTGATGATAGTCTGCAAATAATATTGTTTTACAATTCTCAGGTGTCAGATTCAGCAGCACTTTTCAATACAGTTTCCAAGAATCTTGCAAGGACCACTTACATCAGAGGTTGAAAAGACACTACAGAAGATGAGAGTAGCTCGAAAAGCCTACCGTGGTAGTAGAGCCTTTGTAGGTAGACACGTTCATAAGTGCTGCAAGGTTGGTTAAAAAATCAAAGTCACAAAAAATAAAATAAAAACATAAAGATCTGGGGTTGAACAAAGAAAAAAAAAAGATTTACTAGAGCGGGATTTGAACCAATGACCTGCGGACCTATGATGGCGGTCTCCCTATTTTGTCAATATCTTTCTTCGGGGGTGCCAGTCAGAAGCCATACAACCGTTAACTGCCGTGTAGCCAGGGATCACACCCAAGTTTACGATACAACCTGGGAAGCGGCAGCCAGGGGATCACCTTAAGGGGATGCTACTTTTTATTTTAGATATTAATTAAGTAATAAACCACAAGGGAAACTGACTGGGTAAATTTTTAATGATTTGGGGTTGAACAAAGAAAAAAGACTGGAGCGGTATTTGAACCGAGGACTTCCGGATTAACGTCCCGGCGCTCTATACCAACTGAGCTATCTAGCTCTATGTTGGCGTATCTGCCCCAAGATGAAAGCACAGGTACATCAAGTTGCAACAAGATATAAACAACTTTTTTTCATAATTTGCAGCTTGTCACAGACACTACAACAGTGCAGATTTAATGACGGATGCAAGTATTAATACACTAGGTATGTTATTTTCTTTATAAAAGAATGTTTAAATAAGAATTTAACAAAGTGCTTAAAATGTCAGTCGATGTACATGTCTTTTAAAAAAACAAAACTTTAAAAGAAACCTTTCTAACCAACAGAGTCTGAAATCCTTGACTACACAAATTTCTTCCGAAAAAGAGTTCAAGGAGGAGACTTATCTACAAGCTACACATGTTGGAGCATCACGTAGTTCCCTTCATAAGACGATGGAAAGTTGGCTTGGGTTTCATGGGGGAGCAGGGAGGCGAAGGTGTTCATGCAACACTAAATGAAATCCGAAGAGGCTTTTATAGTGACAGTATATGGCCATCCTGAAGTCAATTCTCAAATGTAATTGGGTGCAGACAAGTCCAGCTTTGGTAAGACTTCTCTTTCTCTGGAACGCCGACAGTAAGACTGCCACAGTAACTATACTAGTACTACGGAGGCTCAATGAACGTTAATCACCAAATGAGGCAGAACTTCAATCCATGCTGGTGGTTTGGTCTTAAATCATGTAAATGTATTAAAATCAGAGCAGGGTACACCTTAGACCCAGTATTACTGGGGCGCTGTACTCCTTTTTTTCGAAATTTTGACATCTTCGTGGTCGTACTTACCAAGGTGCACCTAAGTATAGAAGGTGGTTTTAGCACAAAACTATGTTATTTGTAATTTTAAAATTGTATGTAATGGGCTTTTAATTGTCACGTCCAAACTCAGTCATCGTAGCAATTAGGCCTTTCTACCATGTGTCTACATCATGTACCCGAACAACTAGATCGAGATGAGAGTAACCATGGAGTAACTAAAATTAACCAAGGCAATAAAACGATTATAAAAAGAACTTACCATTCAACCTTGGCTGATTGAGAGTGTGTTTTTCAACTTATTGCTGGATGCTCCTCTCAAAATAATTTGTTTGTTACCCAAAAAATAAAAACGGTGGTAACTCAAACAACAGACATCTGGGAACTTCATTCATACCCCCATGAATCATTTTCTATTCATTATTTTTCCCTAAAACCTTTAACTAACATCAATTTTATAGCCAAAACAGAATTAGTGCCTTATATCCACCGACAAACAAATTCCAAAACTTAACTCTTTTTTTGGATGTTGTAGAAATTAGACTCAACATGGCGTGACAGAAGTCTTGTTATCAAAATAAGGGTCAATATACTGATATTATCATGAATAATGGCGCTAGCAGTGATAGTGAACCCCCCCCCCCCGCAAAAACCTCTTTTGTTTACATCACCAACGAGCCTTAAAGTCGCGCATGCGCACAAGCTTAACTTTGCCTCAGAACGTAGGCGTGTTGTTGTGTGGTTGTGAAAAAGGGGAATTCCCATGCACAGAAATCGCGTCTAATTTTGCCACCTCGTTTTCATGAACCGCATATCGTATCGCTCCCTTCATTGAACAATTATAATAATACGGAAGTAAAAACCCAAGGCGCTGCAATATAAAGAGTCAACTACATGGGATTGAGGTGGTCCAATTGTTGTTTCGTCACTTTGGGGTTTTCCCAGCAATCAAGTATACGTGTAATATTGAGAATTTGAGATGTGACATTTCGTAGTTTGTGTGTGCTCTTGAGAATCTTAGGGCCTACTAACAGCTGCAATATCCATCTTAATACTTACTGACATTTAACTTGATTACTAACTTTGTCCAGAGTATCATGATTTGCCTAATTTGGGATTGTTTTTCAGACGTTCACAAAACAATCATGCTGTTGTGTTTTCCTTGCTGGTGTACATGGCACCTATTACGTTTTCTTTGGAAGTTTATAATGAGGCCATTCTTCTTTCGGATCTTGAGGTCGGATCTGTTCTTCAGATACACCATGACATATCATGGAGACAGTCGCTGCACCGTCGTGTACCCACCCCCGTCACACAAGACCGTACAAGATATTCAGACGTACTGTCAAGGTTATCTGGTAAGAGGACAGGGCGACTTTCGGACGGAACTTGTACTTTTATATACAATTAAAGTTTACAAAAAAGTTAATTTAGAGAATTCATTTTTATATTTGAAAGCATTGTTGTTTGGGGTTTTGCAGCTCTTGCTATGTAGGGCCTACAATTTACAGTTTCGTGAAATATTTTGAGGTGTGTCATGTTACAGTTTGCTTGTGCTCTGGAGATCTGTGTGATTTATTTTATTAGATTGTACATGTCATTACAAGTACTGAGCGATACAGTTACATGTAACACCCAGTGTCAAAACATAAAGCAGAGCTTACTTCGCCGTATTTTGAAATGATTTATCATTCATTAAATGTGTGAGAATAAGCATGGTAAAAATGAGTGATGTTTATTGCTGCATTTGCTTTTCGTTTTCTTAAGAACCAGATCATAAAGATACTTGTATTCTTCAAAACACTGATCTTGAAGATGTATGTATACTTCAAGCTACTGCTATTTGGAGACGAAAATGAAGTGGTGCAGAAAAGTGGAGCAAATAGAGTGGAGCTGAGAAGGGGAGCAAATGGAGTGAAGCTCAAAAGAGGAGCAAATAGAGTGGAGCAGAGAAGGGAAGCAAAGAGAGTGAAGCTCAGAAAAAGGGAAGCAAATAGAGTAGATCAGAGAAGGGGAGCAAATGGAGTGGAGCAGAGAAGGGGAGCAAATGGAGTGGAGCAGAGAAGGGGAGCAAATGGAGTAGATCAGAGGAGGGGAGCAAATGGAGTGGAGCAGAGAAGGGGAGCAAATGGAGTGGAGCAGAGAACATTCCAGTACCCCCTGACCCAGCCAGCCGGGGCCGCACAAGATACTTTGACGTACTGTCAAGGCTATCCGGTATAGTGTCCTATTGTTTAAAATCAATTTCAAGACACTTAAATCAGATTCAGACACTTTTCAAAGTTAATTTTCTCATTCAATAATTTCATTGAAACTGAGCGCATCGGGAATGTTTTTAAACTATCAGGTGATGATTCGTGCCGAATCAAGCAGGAAAGGGGCAGGGGCTCAAACCCTAAGCACCTTTGCAGGACCTCCTTAAACTGATAGGTTGTTTATCTGGGTCAATTTTATATGTGCAGTTGTAACTTTGATTATTATTATTATTTATTTATTTATTTATTTTTTTAGGGAAAGGAAGACAATTTGTTTCTCAACGGCAATTGGCTGTTCTATAGCAACAAGGAACATGGACGCAATAGTGAGTTGCTAACCAGATATTAATTTTTTCCAGAATGGGTGTCGAATGTTTTCAAATAAACACTTAACCTGTGTGGAAGGTCATTCGTACCACAAACAAAATAATCATCCCTCACTGCAGCACTCATGATATCTAACTCTAGTAAACATTTCCAGACAATTCTAACGACCACCACCTTGTATTCATATTAAGTTGAGCGTCTCATTTTCTAAACGTGACTGGGCAACAGAGGGCGCCATTACTTTGCGCGATAGCCAATCAGATCACGCGATATGATCTGAGTGCCGCAATTCCATTGAGTATTGAGTACAACCGGAATGAATGACAAACTTCAGAGGCACAAGTACGTACACAAAATTTGAATAATTATTGAAATTTATCATGGAATATGAATAAGTAATACATAAATATTCATGAATCAAGTAAACAAGTTGCCCACAAGCAATTGTTCGGCCATAGAAGTTGATTCAAAAACGTATTGTTTACGGGCTTACAATGCCATTGGTAAAGAGTGGGGATCGTGAAAACGCAGATCATTTACTAAATCAATAAAAGTACGTACATGGATTTGTCGTGAAATTGCCAGATTTTTGGGAGAGAGTAAACTTGAATAGATGTAGAATCGTATACTAAGTGAACAAATTGTGCAAACTATTCCCACTTGCACATTTTAACTTGCAATGTCGTGATGATGATTGTCAATTGTACATACCTCTCCTACTCCTGCCGATAGGTGGCGCTCTAATGAGACATTTCAACTCAATATGTGCTTGGGTCTCTGAGTGGTTTTTTTTTATCTGTTTTTGTTTTCCCTTTGTCTCAGTTGATTGTCAAGCGCGTTGAGATTTATTTTATTAATAATAAGACGCTTTAATAGATGTTAAATTTGCGTCGGGGATAAAGAATATTATATTTGGTTTTACCCGTACACCGATGTGTGTAAAGCACTGTATACTCAGTACTTTCCCGAGTCCTGTGAAAAAAAATAAAAATCACAGGTATATTACTCGGGTGGGATTCGAACCCACGACCTTTGCAATTCTAGAGCAGATGTCTTACCAACTAGACTCTTGTTATTCTTGTCATTACTAATTACTTTATTCATCCCCACCCTTTCCAAGGTATGTCTATCGATCAAATTCATAACAACTGGTTTGGAAACTACAGTCAGCTTGAGGCTTGCCATGACTACATACAGTGGTATGTTGGTAGTAAAGAATGGTCAATAGAAATGTTGACATTCAATTATAATAAATCACACTGTGTGTAACTTTAGCATTAATTCCTATAAACAATGCATGAATTAGACCTTTTTTTGTCATGTGTCAAAACCATATTCAGTCATTAGTGGTGAAGGGGCCACAATCTTTACAAAATGACAATAATGTTTAAAGGGAAAGAAACATGCCAACTGTCTGACAGATAATCACTGGCACAATATTATTGTAATTCAGAGGGACTGTTTAATGTTTATTTTGAAAGATTTTTTTACAGCTATAGCTGGGCATTTATTTTGAGAAATAAGATTAGAACTTATCATAGTTTTGAAGATATCAGTATTTTAGAGGGAAAATCTTTTAGATGATAACAAGCTGATAAGGTCATGGTAATCACATTATATTGGTTATGACCTTTGTTTTTGTAGGTTGTTTCCAATCCGAGAATTATCGATGTACAATCACCGGGCTCAAGAGCTTCAACTTCACGAGGCAAAGGTTAATAAGAAAGGAAAAGTATTTAGAAGTTTCATTATACATCTATTGAAGTGTTACTTCTCTGATTTGATCACTTGAATTGCACTCAATCTATATTTTCCTCTCCTTTGTATTTACTGTTGTTTTTATTTGTCTTTTTTCCTTTTTTTTTCTTTTTTTTTCTTTTCTTATTTTTATGAATGTTTTATTTTTACCTTTCTTCTTTATCAGAGTATTCGTGAGGATCCTGCTGCCAGACAACGAGTATTGCAGTCATATCACATGATGCTTGATTTCTGGGGCATGCGTCTTGAAGATGAGAGGACTGGAGTCATTGTACGAGGAGAGAACTGGGAAGAAAGGTTTAGTCATCTCAATAGGTAGGTTTTAGATCTGTGAAAATTGTAAGTATATTCTTATAATTTTATGTTGTATAAATTGTGATAACTGTTTATCTTACAAGCGATATTTTTTTAATTTGATGTTTTTATCTCTCTTTTTTCTAACAATGTGGGCGGCAGGTCCATGAAATCACAGTTCATACTTATTTCCTTTGGTTGCTCCTGGTTATCTGTTCGTATATTGTTTTATATACCGTTATTATCAATGCAAGTGGTTAAAATTGTAAATTATAACAAACTTGATGAAAATTCCCAGCTGTTCAAAAGCTACAAATTTTAATGTACAATTGCTCTGCGTTTTCCTCTGGGAAACAGAGTTTTAGGTATAAACTGGTTTGCATTTCAAATAATGCCGGAGTACTTCATTGTTTTCCATATGAACAGATCTTCACACAACTACCTGAGGATAACTCGCATGCTGAAGTCTTTAGGGGAGCTTGATTTTGAGCATCTGAAGTTCCCATTCTTGAGTTTCATCCTGTTTGAAGTCTTCTTAGAAAAGACTTTGATCAATGCCTCGGAAAGCTGCCTTCATTATTGGATCCACTTACTCCGAGATGAAGAAGAAAATGGAAAAATAAGGGAAGCTGCTTTGGAGTACCTGGGGGTTGAGTCGTAGTGTGAAGTATCACTGGTTGAAAAGAGAGACACAGCTGCAACAATTAGTGCTCATGCTTTACAAATTAAATGCCTCTGTTTTTTTTCTTTTACTAACTATAACCTCAAAGTTATATTTTCCCAACGGTTAAGCTTAAAGGGGTACACCGGTTTACTGTTTCTTAATTTAGTGACGTAGAATTATAGACAATTATTTTTAGATGTTTTTGATTTTTGTTTTTTACATAAATGTCACGTAATTAACGAGAAATGATCGGGGGAAAAAAACGGTCAAAGGTCAGCGTAGATGCATTACCAGCCGTTGCTTTTTTTGATATCTTCGGTCCACGACCGAACCGAAGATGTAAAAAAATTGTTTAAAGGAGTACAGGGCCCCAGTCACTGGGTCTAGTACATAACTAGTATTTATATAATTGCAATGCCAAAAGTAGTTGGAATGTGATCCTACCCCCACCCCCCCCCCCCCACGGTCGTTCGCGACGACCAGGTTTTACTTTTGGTACGGATCAAGAGCCCCTGTAGAGGGACAGGTGAAAACAAATTCAAGATAAAAAAATGTAAAATATATTTGTTCCCTCTTAATAATATCTAATTCCCTCATAATATTTTGTTCCCCCGAATTGTTATTTCATTCCTTCAAAGTGTTAATTTGTTGCTTCAAAATATGTGATTTTGAGGGATATGTAATGGGCCTAGATTGTTTTGAAAATACAGTTTTGTATGCTTTTGTTCCCTAAAGATACGCTTCCGTTTCCTCGAGATACGCTTTTGTTCCCTCAAGATACACTTTTGTTCCCTAAAGATACGCTTCCGTTTCCTCGAGATACGCTTTTGTTCCCTCAAGATACACTTCCGTTCCCTCAAGATACGCTTCCGTTCCCTCAAGATATGCTTCCGTTCCCTCAAGATACACTTCCGTTCCCTCAAGATACGCTTTCGTTCCCTCAAGATACACTTGAGTTCCCTCAAGATACGCTTTTGTTCCCTCAAGATATGCTTCCGTTCCTTCGAGATACGCTTTCGTTCCCTCAAGATACGCTTCCATTCCCTCGAGATACGCTTTCCTTCCCTCAAGGTGCGCTTATATTCCCTTAAGATATGCTTTCGTTCCCTCAAGATACGCTTCCGTTCCCTCGAGATACGCTCTTGTTCCCTCAAGATACACTTCCGTTCCCTCAAGATACGCTTCCAGTCCTCAAGATATGCTATCGTTCCCTCAAGATACGCTTCCGTTCCCTCAAGATAAGCTTCCGTTCCCTCGAGATACGTTTTCGTTCCCTCAAGATTTGTTCTGTTCCCTCCAGATACGCTTTCTTTCCCTCAAGATACGCTTTCGTTCCCTCAAGATATGCTTCTGTTTCCTCAAGATACGCTATCGTTCCCTCAAGATACGCTTCCGTTCCCTCAAGATACGCTTTTGTTCTCTCAAAAATATGCTCTGTTCCCTCAAGATACGCTTCTGTTCCCTCAAGATATGCTTCCGTTCCCTCAAGATACACTTCCGTTCCCTCAAGATACACTTTCGTTCCCTCAAGATACGCTTCCGTTCCTCAAGATATGCTTTCGTTCCCTCGAGATACGTTTTCGTTCCCTCAAGATTTGTTCTGTTCCCTCCACATACGCTTTCGTTCCCTCAAGATACGCTTTCGCTCCCTCAAGATACGCTTCTGTTTCCTCAAGATACGCTTCTGTTTCCTCAAGATACGCTATCGTTCCCTCAAGATACGCTTCCATTCCCTCAAAATACGCTTTTGTTCTCTCAAGATATGCTCTGTTCCCTCAAGATACGCTTCCGTTCCCTCAAGATATGCTTCCGTTCCCTCAAGTTACACTTCCGTTCCCTCAAGATACGCTTCCATTCCCTCGAGATACGCTTTCGTTCCCTCAAGATACGCTTCCGTTCCCTCGAGATACACTTGAGTTCCCTCAAGATACGCTTTTGTTCCCTCAAGGTATGCTTGTTTCCTCAAGATATGCTTCCGTTTGATCAAGATACACTTCCGTTCCCTCGAGATACGCTTTCGTTCCCTCAAGATACAATTCCTTTCCCTGAAGATCGCTTCTGTTCCCTGAAGATACGCTTCCGTTCCCTGAAGATACGCTTTCGTTCCCTCAAGATACGCTTTTGTTCTCTCAAGATATGCTCTGTTCCTTCAAGATACGCTTTCATTCCCTCAAGATACGCTTCCGTTCCCTCAAGATACGCTTTCGTTCCCTCAAGATACGCTTCCATTCCCTCGAGATACGCTTTCCTTCCCTCAAGGTGCGCTTATATTCCCTTAAGATATGCTTTTGTTCCCTCAAGATACGCTTCCGTTCCCTCGAGATACGCTCTTGTTCCCTCAAGATACACTTCCGTTCCCTCAAGATACGCTTCCAGTCCTCAAGATATGCTTTCGTTCCCTCAAGATACGCTTCCTTTCCCTCAAGATAAGCTTCCGTTCCCTCGAGATACGTTTTCGTCCCTCAAGATTTGTTCTGTTCCCTCCAGATACGCTTCCGTTCCCTCAAGATATGCTTCCGTTCCCTCAAGATACACTTCCGTTCCCTCAAGATACACTTTTGTTCCCTCAAGATACGCTTCCGTTCCTCAAGATATGCTTTCGTTCCTCGAGATACGTTTTCGTTCCCTCAAGATTTGTTCTGTTCCCTCAAGATACGCTTTCGCTCCCTCAAGATACGCTTTCGTTCCCTCAAGATACGCTTCTGTTTCCTCAAGATATGCTATCGTTCCCTCAAGATACGCTTCCGTTTCCTCAAGATACGCTTTTGTTCTCTCAAGATATGCTCTGTTCCCTCAAGATACGCTTCCGTTCCCTCAAGATATGCTTCCGTTTTCTCAAGTTACACTTCCGTTCCCTCAAGATACGCTTCCGTTCCCTCGAGATACACTTGAGTTCCCTCAAGATACGCTTTTGTTCCTCAAGATACGCTTGTTTCCTCAAGATACGCTTCGGTTTGATCAAGATACACTTCCGTTCTTTCCCTGAAGATCGCTTCTGTTCCCTGAAGATATGCTTTTGTTCCCTCAAGATACGCTTTCGTTCCCTCAAGATACGCTTTTGTTCTCTCAAGATATGCTCTTTTCCTTCAAGATACGCTTTCATTCCCTCAAGATACGCTTCCGTTCCGTCAAGATACGCTTCTGTTCCCTCAAGATACGCTTCCATTCCCTCGAGATACGCTTTCGTTCCCTAAAGATACACTTCCGTTCCCTCAAGATACAATTCTGTTCCCTCAAGATACGATATCTTTCCTTCACGATACGCCTTCGTTCCCCTGAACAAAAATAATTAATTCAAGATTGAATTCAAATAATGAATTTCGTTCCCTCAAAATCAGATTTTATTTAAATTGTTCACCTTTCCAACCCCCCTCCCCGTCCCTACTATCGCATATCCAAGATCAGTATTTTTGCAATTTTTGTCAGAAAACTTTTTTAACACTTTCAATAAACACGATTGCACCCTTACAAAACGTAAATAATGGTCTGGCTCCCTACCCCTCCCATAAGCGCACGGCTAGACCGGCAAGTTGGGGAGTTCATGCTCCCGGGGTGCACGCTCCCGGGGTTTGTCTCTCTGGCCCCATGAGACATAGACTTGATTCAAGTCCCGTTCTCGTGCGAGAGGTCTCCAAGCATATCGCGCCAACTAGCAAACAAGCCGCGTACAGTGCGCGCTCGCCGTCAAAATGTGGTCCCGAGAATGGGAGCGTGGAAGCGCTGCCCCGCCGGTAAAATATTCATTGGGACTCTGTGACATCACAGTGCAAGACTGTTACCGTTGATATCTTTGTTTCAAGGTGTGGCAGTCAATACATATATGAGACCATCCTTCCTCCATGATGAGACCAAAACGACTTAGTACCAGTGATATGATTGACCAGATCTACAATGTATAAGCCACACGAATCACCAAGGCGATTGATCTTGATAATGGACCTTATTCTGGTGTTTTCTTTTCAGGATATTTACCCTATTAGGGTCCTATGCATAACTCACTTGATTGTTGTCACGGAAACGGTGGCGTCGGAAAACCATTATACCAGGGAGATAAATTCACTTGTATTTTGTAAACACTCAACACCGCAACGTCACCGTGGAAACGTACTCCACAGTAATTCCCTAAGGTATATTTAGTGCGAAGCTTGTTCGATTGCTCATCTTATTAGCAGTAATTTGGACGGAGTGAGAGGGCGTGTGAAGACCAAATTTGCGTGATTCGAACGAAACAAGTAAAACGAAATGATTTGTTTTGCCTTGTATGTTAAATCAACCGGGTCATCAACCGGGTGATGAAACTGGTCATGAAAACGGGTCAGGAACCTTTTGCCGCCACAAGATCAGTCGGCCTGACGATGCGTCCGGGATAGGACGTGAAACCTTTTTACTAAATAGTTAGTCCAGTTGACTTTATTTCAAAATTCATATCATTATTCTAATACCTGGATGCGAAAACAAATTCCACGCGCAGTTGCGGCAGAACCAACAGGGGGCGCTGTTTGCGAGGGATTTCGTTATGCACAAGATATGGATAATGCATGTTTTAGCTGTTGTGCGCTGTCAGCATGGCTAGCTCTATGATCGCAAGGCGCTGATGAGGACAGGCGCTTTTCAACCAACATCCACTCATCAAATTCAATATGGAACAAGAGGAGAACAAAACACCATCTCCTTCCTAGATGTTCAAGTCACCCGAAGAGTAGTTTGGACCCTCGCCCACACCGTACACCGCACACATACACACACAGCTCTTCATTCCATCATTCACGCTTCAAGTCTGCCGTCCACACATCACCTTGCCCGCCGTGCCTTCAACTTCTGTGACCAAGACAGCTTAAAGCAGGCACTTCACCACTTCAAGACATCGCTGCAACTCAACGGTTACCGGTACCTTCAACTTCAACCAGCCCAGCATTCTCTTGAAAACGAGAAGATACTGTTCGAAACGTCGATACTACATCGGTTCTTTTCAAAGCCAACACTACTCCAAAAGAGATTTTACACATGTTTGGCCCGCAAGTTTACTATTTATAGTTACTTTTTATTTGTCCACACCATGCAAAGCTTCAAACACCACTTACGTGTATGTACAGTAGCCCTTTTGCTCTTTTATGTGCCATTATTTTTCAATAATAACTTGTTTGTCAAAAGGGTTTCAGCTTAATTAAAAAAAATCCCGACCCACCGACCTTAAATGTTTTGGTTCCGTTACGCCAAAAATATATATTTATATATTTCGTATACGGCATTGAGTGCGGAAAGTCGTGGGTTCGGATCTCACCTATGGTGCCCGTAATCCACGTGACTTGCAAAGCATTGAGTACGGTAAGTGATTCCATACATAGTTCAAGAGTCCCTTGATGCCTTTAAATGCGCGAGACCAGTCTATTGCAGCGACTGCCTTGTCGGGGCCGGTGAAAGACTGGCAGAAGCACTCATGATGCGGGGATGATCGGGTGTTTATTTTATAGGTCGAGCTGGTGGAAAGGGGGTGAAAGTCATATACATGCCTCTGAGCTTGGGTGTGGAATGGATTTTTCTTACTACTAAGGCGTTGGTTGAGGCAGAGGAAAATTAAGAATGAACAATAGGCTCTAAAACCGCCCTTCAAACAGCGGTCCGAAAGCTGGCATGTCTATACCCGACAAGCGGCAATCTTCAAGTCGTGTAAAATGCGTTTAGTGTAAAACCCACCATAGCTGCCACGTTATGTTATCTTGACCAGTGTTTCAACTTGCCCGAATGAAGTTATTCTCAGGCTTTTCTGCAAATCGTATAAATCTTTCGCCTTTTACTAAAGATTTCAGTGCAGAGGGCCAATAAGGAGTGTCTAAATAATTTTTCACAGGCTTGATGCAAGTTGAGCCTCATAAGAATCACAAAAGACAGATTGAACTAAAAGAACATTGTTATCATTATAGCTCACAATATTCTCCCGTTAAAAAGTACCAACGTTGTTATACAGCAAAGTACAAACTTTAAAATACTTTACAGTAAAAATACATTGGAATCAAAGATTATATAGAGCACCAAGGCGCAAGATAGGGAACTCGGTTGAAATGAGGTCCTTTTTAGCAAGCGACTCTGATGCACCCATAGATCAGAGCAGACATTAGGACCATTGCTACTAACAAGAAATTTGCTTGCTGAAATGGCGCCCACGATCAATAGATAGAGCTGAAGTTCCCCATCTTGCGTCTCTTCGGCGCTCTGTAATCTTTGGTTAAAGAGCCACATTGTCTTGGATTGGGCGCTTGGGCTATGCAAAGAGTTTGTTATGGAATTAATATTGTTCGAAAGATGTTTTAAAAGTCTAAAATTTGGTTCTACGAAATGGTGGACCATGTGTGCGGCACCTAAATGTAGCCCGAGCCCTTAATGTCGCCCGACCTAAATGTAGCCCCAAACCTGTACCTAAATGTCGCCCGGACCTAAATGTAGCCCCAAACCTGTACCTAAATGTCGCCCGGACCTAAATGTAGCCCCAAACCTGTACCTAAATGTCGCCCGGACCTAAATGTAGCCCCAAACCTGTACCTAAATGTCGCCCCGACCTAAATGTAGCCCCAAACATGTACCTAAATGTTGCCCCGACCAATGTAGACGCAAAGTTGTACCTAAAGTAAAAATGTGATTTTATTTATTTATTTATTTTGTATTATTATTATTTAAAAAGAAATTGGGTGGGGGAACGGGCTGTAAAAGTTTGCGTTCTTATAATTATTTGTTCTTAGCCACAAACATGAACCTATTTCTAGATATTCGTCGTAGGAAGTCTGTGGATGTTCAGTCTAGCATGGAGGTAAGATTTACTTCAAACTTTTACTGAGGAACAAGCCGATTGCGTTGTTTCCATTGTTCGACACCGCTACCGAACCCCCTACCCCCACCCCCCAAAAAACACTTTGAACACTCTGGATGCTGCGGTTTCATGACTCTTTCCGGTATATGTAGTAATTTCGTCTTAATTATGTTGATATGTTTTCACGGTAAACTTGCCAAGTTTTTTTTTTTAAACTTACACAAAAAAGATTATTAATTTGATCATGGTATGATTTCTATTCTGTCGGATTTGAATTGATGCTGACCACCGTTCAGGTATATTTACATTTACTGTGTGTGCAAAAATCATATCTCGTGAACCAAAAAAGGTTGGGACTTTAAGCTAACCATGTACCTAGTATGTCGATGAAACCGCAAAGGTTTTCGGGATGATGACGTCATCGATGACGTCATAACATTAAATCAATGTTTAATATTTAGAACAATCATATCTGGAGAACCATAATTGCTACACACAAGATATTTGCACCATGTGAAAGACCCTGGGGAATTTTTTAAAATCGTACACAAAGTGTGACCCCCTATGACCTTTACTTCCGTTTATTTTTTTATTTATTTTTTGAAGTTCGTAAAAAAGATGTTTGGAACCTAAAAAGCCTCAAAAACAACTTTTCGCTTTTCATTCCCACACCCCAAAAAACAACCCACATCTGTATTAGTCATTTCCAAAATATCGCTAGAAACCCTCCATAAAATTGCCGTGTTGACCCAGGATATGGGTGATTTCCGATGTGGCTATTTTGTACACAGCCTATTGAGCCAGTTGAACCCGCTACATGGGTATATTCTTAAACGCGGAGTCGCCATACACTGTTCACAAGCAATCGGTACAGGAATATGGCCATATCCCGGATCAACCACGGCGCAATGCTCAGTGCTCAGTGCACATTGCAATATAGGTACAGGAAAATAGCCATATTCTGGATCAACCAAGACGCAGTGCATGCACAGTGTTGCACAATGCAATTGGGTACAGGAGGAGTACACCCATATCCCGGATCAACCACGTCGCAGTGCTCAGTGCACAATGCAATAGGAGGTACAGGAAAATAGCCATACCACTGATCAACCACGGTGCAGTGCACAATGCAATGCGTACAGGAATATGGCCATATCACGGGTCCACAGCACCGAGACGTTAAAAAAAAAAGTTGGGATGGGATGTGTTCCACATCCAAAATTTGAGCGTCATGCCGAACACCTTGTTTTTTTTAACAAAAATGTAAGTCTAGTTCTACATGTTTTTGTTTGAAACGAGTCAAACAACTCGCCTTAACATTCATTATAGCTATCATTACAATGATGAGCTAGGTCGGGGCGACATTTAGGTACATGTTTGGGGCTACATTTAGGTACATGTTTGGGGCTACATTTAGGTCGGGGCGACATTTAGGTACAGGTTTGGGGCTACATTTAGGTCCGGGCGACATTTAGGTACAGATTTGGGGCTACATTTAGGTCGGGCGACATTTAGGTACAGGTTTGGGGCTACATTTAGGTCCGGGCGACATTTAGGTACAGGTTTGGGGCTACATTTAGGTCCGGGCGACATTTAGGGCTCGGGCTACATTTAGGGGCCGCACAACCGTGTTACTTCACGAAGTAAAAGGAAAAACACACAATTTCGAGGCATACATTATATTTCACAACAAGTGGTGAGAATTGCGGTTGATCGACAAAGATTGCGCGGAATTCAAGTTTGCGCCCGAGCTATCTTGCGAAAATTTTAAAATATTGCAAGGAAAATAAGTTTGTTACGTTAAAAAATGGCACACCGTGCGAATTTTTTAAAATGGCCATGCGCCCAACAGTGCAATGTTTGGTCGCTAATTACTCAAATTTGACTGGCGTTTTTGTCGAGAACTTTCGGAATCGTTATCTCCAGCAATTTCCCTGTTAAAAATCATGAGTTCTCTTAGACCCACGGGGGTCGGAACGGAACGAGAACCAGTTTAGCCCGTATGGCCCACATGCACTGTACAACAAAAATGGTTATTTAAAATCACGTCAACATTCTGAATAATTTACACAGCATTTGATGTAAAATCATACTAAAAATGCAAAACCCCGTCATGAAAGCCAAATCACATTTAGCCTTGATCTCACTACAGACAAGTGTTTTTTTTTTTAAACTACATAATACATCAAAAATGAACAACTGGATCTAAGCAGGCAGGCAAAACAGTTTGGTTCCATTCAAGGCTAAGAAAAAGATTACACTTGAGAATAAAATACAACTGGCTAACAGTTCACTTTAATTGCTTGGAAAGCAAAAACTAAGGCAAAGATATTATCAATCACTAAAACATGTATGCATCCACGGGTAGAAAAGCATGGTAGATTATAAACAGTCTCACCCACATTGTGAGAAAAAAAGTTGGACAACACAACCAAATTCAAAATCCACACTAAACCATATCATGCTATAGGTGACAAAATTATTTCAATTCTATCCACAAATAACGTCAACACTTTAAGGAGCAAAACCCATCACTATTAGTACTTAGGGCGAAAACAACAATGTGAGTAGGGAGTTTAATACAATACAAGCATTTCCTAAAAACATTGTCCTATAAATTGGCAGTATACATGGTGAAAATGTCAGACACTTAGATCTTACTCCAAAAGGTTATATATAAATATCCCATTAATTGGTGAGCACAAACAGTTGGATTGCACCAAACTACAAAACTACCGACAAAAATATTTCACTTAGCAACTACACTAAAATTAGGAACCCACAATCCCGTCACTACACCTTCTTAGGGAACAAATTTAGAAATGCAATCAGACATCATCAAATTCCCATACCACAAAGATTGTGCAAGATTAATACATATATATCACAACAACCTCCATGAACCAAACTTGGACAAGTCAGGATATAAACCTGAATAAAAGCAACATACACAATCATGAGTATGTTAAACAGATCCAAAAGTCAATACACATGCACGTAAATCATACAAAATTTTCAATGGGGTAGTTGTACAAAAACATAAAACACTCAGGCAATCTCCTCCACACATTTTGAATGACAACAAGTTTCAATATATATCCAAAAGTTGAAAAAACACAACAAGGAAACTTGAACTTTATACAATGAAAAGGAGTACACAGCTGATGGTGCGGCAAAAGATGATTTTTTTAAACATCCTTCTTTCACAAGAGCTGACACCAATATATGTATATATATAAATTATATACTTATGTGGATCAGAGGCAGCTTAAGCTGGCACCGGTAGTATGCGGGATTCCTCTGTTAATATATTCCACAAATTAAGTAATGGCATTTGGCCACTGGCCACAGATAAAATGTACTGTCCTACCCATGGTCACCAGGACTGCCAAGAGGTACATACATGCGAGAATAAATTGCAACCCCTAAATAAAAGGGAAACTTCCCTACTTTTTCTTTCGCTTTGCCATCTGGCAAACCAAATGAGTGGCTAATGAAGCTGACATGGTGGCTATCACTAAAAACACTCACAGTAACAGGAAAAAAAACTTCTCCTGCCACCTCTACACTACAAAAACTAGCAGCTTCAAGAACAACTGGCTTAATAATAAGCGGCTCAGCCTCCTCAAAAAGTACATCTTTCATACAAGAAATCGAAGGAGAAAAAGTAACTGGGTCAGGTGACTGCTATATTATTTATCAACCCTGACTGCATTCAAATTTTCAAAACACTTGAATATAATAGAAAATCTGGCATCTAATGCAGCTTTGATGCTATATCGACCATATTTGTATTAACAGGACATTCATGCATCTTCATGCAATGGTTTCAGCTAAAACACTGTTTGACGTTGAAATATTGTCTGGCACAGACATTGTTGGAATAAAATATGACGCACAAAATATGACTTGTTAAAATACAATATGAGGTCTAAATCATTGACCTACAAAACAGTCTGCACACATACAGACAATAAAAATACAAGTCCAACATTTGTATAGCCACACTGTGGACAAAAAGTACAATTGCGACTCGAAAATTTCCAACTGACATACAGTCTTACAAAGGCATTAAAGTTACACAGATTATGCCAAGACAATTTAAATGCACAAACAGTCATAACAAAACAGTCTGGCTCTAAAATTATCTGTTTCTACAAGAGATCCGCAAGAGACACTACTGCCTTTAAAAAGTAAAACAGATCTGCAAATTAGCTTGGATGAGAATGTCAAATATTACATACAATTCCATAAATGGAGCTTTACAATATAAGTTGCACAACATGTAAACAAAATATATCCGTTAATGAAGTCCTCACGTCGATGCAGGGAAGGCAAAAGCTAGATGGTGACCATCACATATTGTTCACGACGAAAACGCGAAAACGATTACATCAATCCTCGGGAGAAAACCTAAAGACCAGGGGTTAAATCCGGGTAAAAACCGACGTCATTATTCAAATATTCAACTCAATGTTGAAAAAAGCGTACCGAGTAGCAATACCGAGAAATGTAGAAAAATGGCGAAAATGGCGAATGCTCAATCCTGTCTACGATGCCATTGGTAGAGACACGGGAGGGAGGCCAGTCCTCTATTTAAAAAGAACGAGCATTCACCAGAATACACCAAAAGCAGAATCCATATGACGTCAAAAATATAAAATAATCTCCTGCACTGATTTTAATCCTCCAATACTATAGCACACATTACACAATAATAGTATACACAATGCACAGCACAGTCACTTATATTAAGGGCAAAAGGTCAACACAGCACGAATAAAATGAAATAAAATGATGATTTGATACAGAACAATACTCACAGATATATCTATGAGCTTATCCCTCCCAGATAAATATTATATAGAGCATGGCCAGAGCCAATGCTCCCTACAAAATAGAGAGAAATACCTAGACAAACAATATGTGCTCTCTCTTGCTCAAACCTAAAATGGAAAAGAGAGTGAGCCCAAAGGTCGCGACCCCAAACTTAACTTTTTATTATAAATAATGCTAATCACAAAGTTGGATCAGACACTTGAACACTGAGGGCACACTTTGGTTCGCTACTTTAATTTTGATTCTCTCTTCGGTATCTATATGAAAGAACACCAATGGTGTACATTTAACACCCCATACCAATGTTGGAAGAATGTACATTATTAAAAAGATCATCAGTTTGAGCCTTTTTCCCTTAACATTGCTGACGGTGTACAGCCTTGCGAAGTATTTATAATTATTTTCAAAAATTATTAGTTCCCTCAGTGAGATAGCTTTTCTAGCATACTAGTCTTTGATATTACTTGTGTCCAAGTTATGTAAATTATAATAATCTATTATGAAAATGGTTACACCACTGTGAACACAGTAGCCAAATCCACAACAAAACACACACAGTGACTATATGAAATGAATAAGCCGAGTCTAGTCCTCTATTCTTTATGTCGGTGGTGGAATGGCAATTGTCAACTGTTACACTATTTCAAAATTGCACTCATGTTTGCAGAATGTCATGAATAAAATAAATCCTATAACCCTCGTGCCCAGACGCTCGCAGAACTGAAAATACCAGTAGTGGGTGAAGCACATTAGAAATTAAATTAAAATTACTGCAGGTGTTTTTTCTTATATAATTATAGTTTTTATAATATTATTAATTTTGTTTCTATGGTATGGCAGCAAATTGAGGTCAAACAAAGTACAACTATGTTGACAATCGACTTGTAAAGTTAAGCCAATCACACTAAACACAGTATTCCTCTATGGACTTGTAAATTTATGCAAATGTAGGAATAATCGAGGCCATTCCGTTAAAGACCTACTTGAATGGAAACGGCAACAAGTGATTTTTGCTGAAATTCATTTAAAATGTTTTCAATCAATAAGGAAATTGAGTTCACATGAGCTTAAACAGATTTAAATTGTGTAAAATACAATCATTTTGAATACCCTTCTCCGGTGCTTTTCAGAAAGATTTGCGAAAAGCCCTGTTACGTCATCACTATACATACGTCATTATGGGAGCTCAGTTTTGTATAGCCGCTTTGTTGCAGCATGGAGGTATACCAAAGCAACCTCCCACACATGACGTCAAAGTATTGTCATTTTGACGCACGCCGTCAACGCAGAAGTGTTTCTAGTTTTTCAAAACCTTGAGGTGGAGCCTAATTCTTTGATCGATAATTACGAAAAATTTAGAAGTGTACAAATATCAAAATTACATTTACATGATAAACAAACACATTATAAACATTGCACGTTTGTTAAACTCAATCTATATTTGAAGTGGTTGATAGTTTCATAATTCAACTTAGTTATAAGAACTAGTTATTAAATCACTTTATTCTTTGTTCTTTATATCAGTGTCACCTTGTTTGATTTCTTTGTTGCATCTGGGAAAATTTAGGCTTTTTTAGGTATTTATATTCACGGATAGATAGTTTGGTGATTTTCGGATCGTACCACAATCAATTATGTTGCTAGAAATATTTGTAATGTCACGAACACTGAACTTATGTTTTAAATCGTTTTTGTTGGTATGCAATGAGGCCTATAACAAATTCACTACAGACCCATAAAGTTCAAGCAATACTGGGCAAATATTTCACAGCAATATAATGTGAAGGCCAAAGTTTAACACATGTTTTTCAGGACACTATCACAAGCTACCAGCTACTTAAAACAAATTCATCTATCCCGACAAAAACATACAAATTCAGTGAGCAAAGAATATATATAACTCAAATATACTGGGTTTTTTCATGAAGAAACCCTCCCACACAAGAAAAACATTAGAAGCATGGACAGAGCAATAAGAATAAATAAATTATAATGGTGATAACAGTTGCCTTTGCGCAGGTAGCACAAATGACACGTTATATAAATCTAAGTGTTTCACTTAATGAAAATAAAAATTGTGCAAATCGATTGCAAAACTTGTAGGTAAAGAAACTGGGCGCACTTGGTCTCCCCCCATTTTGTTTGTTTATTTTGTTTGCTTCTTGCCTTTTAAGAGATGATACATTGCTAACTGGTAACAATCAACGGCAAACGCAGTGATCTAGCCATCGAATTAATACCAGATCTGTTAATTCGGTAACGGCCTTTAGTTATTATAACCTCAAACTGCTTGCTAACAAGCCACTACCGAAGAAGGGATTCCTTCCTCCACGACGCTACCTGAAACATCGAAAATAACGAATTTTAATGCACAGTTTGGACCATGCTTTACTCTGGATAGTTAAAGGCATCGTACACGTTTGGTAATTGTCAAAGACCAGTGTTCTCATTTGGTGTATCCCAACATATGCATAAAATAACAAGCCTGTGAAAATTTGGGCTCAATTGGTCATCGAAGTTGCAAGAAAATGATGAAAGAAAAAACACAAATGTGTGTGCTTTCAGATAGGAATAAAAACTTCTTGCAAGAAGTTTTTATTATTTTAGTGAGAAATTACCTCTTTCTCAAAAACTACGTTACTTCAAAGGAAGTCGTTTCTCACAATGTTTTATACTATCAACAGCTCTCTGTTGCTCGTTACCAAGTCGGTTTTTATGCTAATATATATTTTGAGTAATTACCAAACGTGTACGATGCCTTTAAACAAATACAACAACTCATTAAACAAGTTCATCTGGATTGTTGATAAATCGTGGAATGTGAGTTTTGTTTTTTCGATTCCAAGTACATGTAGATGCTACTTGCAAATTATTCTATAGTTACGTTTCACTTTTAAGCTAAAGCAAAGACAAAGACGACGGGGCATAAAAGCTCCAGAACAGTTATGTCCAACAAGTCCAAACCACGCATAAACGCCCTTTATAAAGATAAAGAAATGGTATAAAAGGCAATTGAGCATTGGACATGGTCACCAGTCTAACGAATCTCCTAGCCGTAGGAAACGTAACTAAAATAATATGAAAGTATACATCTACATTTATTTGGATTCGAAAAAATGAACCCCATAATCCATAAAATACAACAACTGTTTCCTTTGAATTTCCATATCAACTCATGTTTAACATACCCCACATACGATACCGTTATGTTCCCACAAAGAGTCTTCGTGCAAAAATCCTGGCAAGGTCAGGAAAGGGGTATATACCGCCTCACTTTTTTTCATTTAATCCTCATTTGTGAATTGCCGTTTTAAATAACGGTACCATGATCTGATAGTGTTATTGGCAGTACTGCGAAAGTCGTTATTCCTTAAGTAATAGATGATGACGTTCAACCAATTGTTCGTAATGGCTGGAAGTGTAACCAGGAACATAGAGAGAAGGGTATTGTCAGTATTGTTATTTTCACCTTCCACCAGAAACTTGTCCTTAATTGTCCCAAGTAAAGGCAGCGCGTTAAGTAGGCAAGCAGTGATAACTATAATAAGGACCGTCCGTAGGGACTTATTCGCAGGTGCGTGATGTTGTCCAAAGGCTGCTTGATTGTTCACATTGATGCGCCGTGCGTGATGACGCGAAATCAAGAATAGTTTCCCGTAAGACATTATAACCACAAGAAGACTGGTTATGATAACACACGCGTGGATTTCAAAAACATATATTTTTACAAAAAAACAAATAAGATAATTATGATCATATTTAATTTGCCATTTTGAGATAGTTGCGTCTGTAAGCGCAAAGGCGACAATGAGTCCCCAGACGCCACATACGGCCAACCGTGCTCGCTTTACGGTAACAAGACTTGTATATCTCAGAGCGTGTACGACTGATATGTAACGATCAACCGTCAGTAGAAGCATCGAAAGCAGAGAACTGAACACCAAGGTAACTGCTAACAATCCTTGAACATGGCAAAGAACATCCCCAAATATCCAGTCCTCCGATATCGCAGATATTGTCATTGGAAGAGCCATGCAAATTCCAACCCCAAGGTCTGCAGCTGTCATAGACATCATGAACACTTTGGTAGTTTGTTGTATTCCATCCACGCGTCGGAGTACGACCAGACTCATGGAGTTCAACACGAGCAGAAGAACGGTGCTTATTGACAGTAAAATACATCGAAGAATCTTAACCGTGAGGTCAATCACATCTTCGTTTGGTTGAGATGATGTAGAGTTGGTGGTGTCGACTAAAACTATAACACTAGCTACGTTGGAACTCATTGCTGACGGGAACAAAGCAGTCACAGTATAAACCTTCATAATCAAGCTTGTGTTTCACAGATCTTGGCATAAGCTCGTCTAGTTTCTTGCAATACATTCAGCGCAATATTGACGGCGTCAAACTCCTCCTAACCTGATGAGTTGAAATAATCCGATCTGACTGTTTGTTGCTTTGGCTGTGTCGTGTCCGTCTGCTGCGACATGAAAGTTTAGACATAATTCACCATTGGCTAATGCAGTCGCGTATTCATTGCATGAGCCTTCAATTATTGTCTACAGCCCTCCTTATTATAAGATAAACTTCGTCTAAAGACCATAATTCATGTAATTAAACTAAACGATCCTCATCATCTGTCATCATTGGATGGTGATCGTCAATACAATTTCATTACTAACTGGTTAAATTAAGGATAAACCTATCAATCTTAATATACCAGTTTCAATTGTGTGTGTATTTTTGTAATTAACTTTTTCATATTAGAATACGAAAGTTACGCTTTTCATCTCATAGTAGATAGTCTGAGTTAAAATTGGCTACGAAAACAAATTAATTCGAACCGATGTGTAAACCAAATTATAGCTCTATTTAAAATATTAATGTTTTTAAAGTTCCGCAATGGTCCAATTCTTTTTAAAAGTCGCAATGGCCTATACCATTATACTATAGACGATGTGACCTCTGACGTAATTCGAAAACCATAACATGATGCGCGCGCATGTCGCCGGGCAAAACCTTTGTTTACTGACAGCCAGCTATAAAGGACACGCAATGTTGCAATGAGTACGCGTCTTCTTGCCCGGCGGAAACGTGACTTGGACAGTGTTTTGTCAACAGAGGGCGGTTTGAATGTGAACAGAGGTCAAATCGTCTATACCATAACCATTGTTTTGTAAATAGCATGTGTTCTAGGTTTCATCATGTTCTTTGATTGGAGATCGATTTTTCTGTATTTTCCCCTGGTGTTTATGTAGTTTGCTGTGATCAAGAAGCGTGAAAATATCACAGACCTGTCCACTGTAGCTTATTGATATGCATTATAAAACACTTCTTCAGAGTGTTTAATAACGTTTTTAAACTTCCCATAACGACGAATATCACTTATTGTTTTTCTTTAATTCGTGGTGTTTTGTAGGTTTGTGGCGAAGAGAAGAGGGCTCATGTGTTATTAGGTTGTTGCGTATCGCCATAAAGCATATTACATAGAAAACTTGCCATAAGTTTCATTTTCAAATATCTAGCCAGGTTATCGCGTTGTTCTCGTTGTTTCACTTCCTTTCAACATATAGGCCTTTTCAAAACCACGGCTTGAGCCCGGGCTTGGGCTCCGTCCGCCGGAAGGGTATAGACTTGATCTAAAGTCTGAGTTCGCTGTTATTTCTCTGCATCAGCCACGAAAAACTCCCCCGCAGATTGGCTATCACACGCTCTGACTCGCGACCACAGACTTGACCCTCTTGTGTATACGGTATATTCATTTATTCACAACTGAAATTTACATAACCACACTGATCCCACAGCGATGGCCAATCAGGAGGCCACATTATTCCCTGTTGGCTGCGTCAATTACCAATAGGTTACAATCACTTCAGCATTTTCTGTAAAACATCATTGGTCTTATTTTTGTATAGTGCTTGGTACGGTGGTATTTATAATTTTTAGCTAAAATGATACAAGATCATAAAATACTGAAAAATGTACGTAATAAAATACCTGACTCTTGCAAGACGAAAAACTGTGTTACCTATGGCAGATGATCAATCCACCCTTCGTTCCTTCCTCCATGGTTCCATCCTACTCTGACTCTCAACATCTACTGTCACAAGAGGGCTCTATTTTATGTTAATACTTCGTTTAGAGCTACGAAACCTATAGCCACAACGCAGAACTTGGGGCATTGCTGCTCTACTTGACATACCATATAAGAAAGTTTAAACGAAGTTTTTTTTTCTGTTTAAAATGAATTCGTGCATAGTAATGAAGTAATGTGCACAGACACGGTCATAGGGCCCAAACCTTAAACGGGCATTGGAATGTTTTGGGAGAAAGATCCCCTCCACAGCATCTCGGGGAGTGCGGTGCCGGTGTGGCAGGAGATCCTGTGTCCCCCCCCCCCCGGAGATTCTGTCCCCCCATACGGCGAACTGTGTACAAACTTCTTTTGATAGTGCCCTCTTTTGAATCATCCTCCTCCAGCCCACGTTAATTTCCCGTATGGGGACAGAATCTCCGGGGGGGGGGGCACACACAGATTTCCCTGGGACACCGGTGTCATACGGAAATCTTTCCCCCGGAGATTCTGTTCACCAATGGGAAATTTACATGGGCTGAAGGAGGATGATTCAAAAGAGGGCGCTATCAGAAACGTTTGTACACAGTCCGCCCTATGGGGGGACAGAATCTCCGGGGGGACATAATCTCCTGCCAAACGGTAGCACAATATCGGCGTTAGCCTAATATCATTTTTAAATGCTGGAAGTAACAATTTGTAAAACTTGAGGCATACTATTGCGTTAGCCACAGAGACCGACGATAGCTGATTGAAATAGTCATAGTGTATTTTGTATAGAAGATGCCGATCTTTGATTATTCCCATTGTAGTTAGTGAGACAATGTAATTAATTTGAGCCCGTATTTTTGATGAATATTGTTGTTAAAACTTCTGGGCTCCTGTAGGAGCTAGGGATGGCCACGGTCACTTTGAGAGGGGTCTGTATATGCGGGGGCCACCTGATTAAGTGAGGATGTCGGCCTATCTATTTGTTGTGCAGTTGTCTCTATTTCTCGTACAAGAATGTCTCTATTCCTAAGAAAGTGGTCCCTTTTCCTAGAGTGCAGTTGTCTCTAATCCCAGCACAGGTGTCTCTATTCCTAAGACAGGTGTCCCTTTTCCTAGTAAAGATGTCTCTATTCTAAGTGCAGTTGTCTCTAATCCAAGCACAGGTGTCTCTATTCCTGATACAGGTGTCTCTGATTCTAGAACAGTTGTCTGTATTCCAAGTACAGATGTTTCAATCTGATTTACATTCCTGCCGTCTCTGTTTCTCGTGCAGATGTCTCTATATCAAGTGTAGTTATCCATACTCCTATGATATAGATGTTTCTTCCTTTAATATTTTTTTGATGGAGCAATTGTTTCAAACTATAGTGTAGTTATCTATACTCCTTTAATATAGATGTCTCTTCCTTCAACATATTTTTTTCATGGAGCAATTGTTTCAAACTATACAATGGCAGTACCAGCAGAATTAAGAAATAATTACTGAAACAATGTACAATTTTCTTTTATGGAGCAATTGTGTCAAACTAAGGCAGTACCAGTAAAATTATAAAATTATGGTGGCCCTGAAGGGACATCAAACATATATATTTACGTAAATATTTACGTAAATACGGTTTTTGCCCCAATTCGCAAATATTCACGTAAACATTTACGTGAATATTCACGATTTGTGCCCCAATCGCAAATATTGACGTGAATATTCACGATTTGTGCCCCAATCGCAAATATTTACGTAAATATTTACGTAAATATTTGCGATTTGTGCATCCAATCGCAAATATTGACGTCAATATTGACGTAAATATTTGCAATTTGTGCATCCAATTGCAAATATTGACGTGAATATTGACGTAAATATTTGCGATTTGTGCATCCAATCACAAATATTGACGTCAATATTGACGTGAATATTCACGATTTGTGCACCCAATCACAAATATTCACGTGAATATTTACGTAAATATTCACGGTTTGTGCCCAAGTCGCAAACCCAGTCATCCGTGAACCGTGAATATTCAATTGGGATTTTTAGCAACCTACGGCCAGACTGAAGCTAGCCGCGTATTGGGCCAGAATTTCCATCCGCGGATTCCGGTGGTAACATTTCTGTCTCCCCATAAATTCCTTTTTAATTTGAGCGAATTAATCTCATTCTACCTTCAAGTATGCTCAGTGATATTTGTTTTTTCAGAACTGAAATCGATTATACTAATAAAGAAAGATTATTTTAAAAAAAATCAAATTGGATGCACAAATCGCAAATATTTATGTAAATATTTGCGATTTGGGGCAAAAACCGTGAATATTTACGGAAATATTCACGTAAATATATATGTTTGATGTCCTGAAGGGCCACCATATAAAATAGTTACTGAAAAGCTGTGGCGGCTCTTGTCCTGAGTTAATGATGTCAGCTTCTTTGGTAAAAATTATACAACAATAGATTACCAAAGTAGTTTGTTTCCTTGACAGGTATTTGTGGACCGATTAGTGATAAGAAAATCCCACCCTCCTCCTTTTATAGAACTTTTGAAATAGTTTTAACACCGGTAAAGGTAACATGCTTGTCAGACCGAAACACCCTTATATTAAATTATACAACAATAGATTCCCATATTAAATAGTTTGTTTCCTTGACATATATTTGTGGACCGATAGTGATACGAACATCCCACCCTCCTCCTTCTACAGAACTTTTGAAATATTTTTAACACTGGTAGTAAAGGAAACCTGCTTGACCGAAACACCCTCCTCCACCCGTCCGGCAATACCCCCCCCCCCCCACCACCACTACCACTACCGGCCCGCCAACAACCCATAACTTTACACCCACAGCCCATCCCACCCCAGTTGAGTCCCTAATTTCATTATGCTCGCCCGGTTTCTCACTATGCCCGTTGCCCCACAAACCCACACAGTCTGTGCCCTGCACCCTTCCCCTGGTCCCCCACCCAACCTAATTGTTTTGCAGGCAAGCTGAAGTGACTTTTCGTGAGCCTTTCGACCATGAAAAGTTGGTCCAGCCTCCCAGATTTAAACGCAAAACATGAATAGTCATAATAGATCAAGGATATTATGACAGGCTTCTGACAAAAGAAACTTTGCTTTATTCAAGAATCGTGCAAACATCCACTCGGCAATTGTGTATTATCACCGAACCGGAAAGTATGCCCTCGATGTAGTACAGTAACATTGGCTTACTAACTACTTGCCTTCATGATTTGTTGTGTGGAGCGATAACACACACAGTCTGACACTACTGTAAACTGCTACTTGACAACCGCAAATTAGTCCGGACATGACAACGGCATTTCAAGGGGCTTCCAGCGACTAATCCCGGCCCGCTGTTCACTGTAAAAGCACAGTGGACTGCTTTGAAGTACCTGACATGCCAGATACGGAGACGCATGGTCTTTTTAAAGGTAAGATTAGTTCATTACCGTTAATTTGTTTTACCTCCAAGGTAATGAATGCTGAGGTGGGTTTTCGTTGCATGAGTTGCTTCCGGAAGCTATAACGAATGAGTTTTATCCCCATACTTCAAGCTAAAGTTTGATAAACCCCATTATGCGGTGACATAATAGCTTTAAATCCGCCTTTGAAGTTCAAATACTTGAGACTTACTTTTAAAACACAAACTTTATTGTAGAATTAAATAATACTGGAATATAAGTCCCATGACAAGTTGGTTAAAGAATACACCGGTATAATTATGGATTAATGGTTTTCGTTGGAAAAGGTTTAAAATGGCCGCACCGTGGCTGTTTTTCCCAACAATCGCCGTCAACTGTTTGCTTCGTCAAAAAAATCGACTATGAACCACTTGGTCACGAAGTACCAAAAGTGAAGAGCGTTGTTTCGATTTTATAATAGAGGTATAGAGAAGTTACATCAGTTTGTTGACATTGTTACTTGTTAGCTAACATCAGTTCAAAATGGTCTGATGCAGTGTTACTCAAACTGCTACATGTAAAATGTGTGTAACAGTTTTTAAATGTAAAACTTTAGTTTTACTAAAGTTCTGAGTACAAAATGTACCACATTTTTATTCGATGTTAAAGGCAGTAGGCCTATACGTGCATGATTAGTACGGTGGCGGTAATGATTGAAACAACTCGTAAATGATTCAGCAATACCAAAGTTCAATTGTTGTTATTGTTTTAAACATGTGTACCCATTGTCATGTTCAAATACATAGACCATCACAAACTCCCTAATTTTAAGCAAGTCATAACTTCGTACAACGCTTATCAATCACGATTACTGTTAGAATTTGGAGACAGTGGGGATTTCCCCATAATTTTCCACATGGGGTTTTCGCCCATCATGCATGCATGTCGAATAGTGATAAAAATGCACGACTCTTATTTATTGTTTGTGTTCAAAAGGTGTCGAGGTACGTAAACATAGTTTTAATTATCTGTTGTATTATTTAACTGTTTTCGTATACTAGTCAACGCTTAAGAGGCATTGCCAGTTGGTGGCAATTTGTCCCCTTAGAGTTGAATGAGTGAACTATTTACTCCACAGCTTTACTGTTGGTGTTATGTTTTCAAGTGAATTTACATTCTAAGTATATTATAAACCGTGTTTTTAGTAAACGTAATTTATGATGTAGTTATGTATGCAGGACATCAATTTTAACTCCGGTAAAAAAAAAAGTTAATTAAATATATGATAAATATATTTGTCTGGATTACTACGATGTGAAAAGGAGGTTTTAATAAACAGTTTTCATTTCGATTTGATAATAGAAAACAATTAAAAGCGGTAAAATCCATAAAAGCATAAGCCATTATTATTTGCCCCTCTTTCAAAAAGTAAACACCTAATAGTGGATGGAAATGTTAAAAACCCATCAACATGATTATTTTACCTGTGGATTTATGCAAAACAATATATATGTTTAGCGTCCCCGCCCGCTTCCTTTTTAGCGGCCACCTGCTTTTTGTTCTGTTTTTCTTTCTTTAAAACTAAAAATAAATGATACATTTTTAACGATCCCTGATGATTTTTTTTTTTTAAATAAATAATATCGTATTTTCGACTTTAACACATTGAAAAAAAAGGAACCATCTTGAAAAATAGCCCGGCCGGCTGTTCTAAACTTTCAAATTTCAATTAATACAGAATTATAGCGCCAATGTGATACGTGACATAACAAATTCCCTGCCCACTTCCTTCAGTGTACACAATACAAAATTTACTCCCGCAGTGCGAGATGTTAACACTTGATTGTCAATTCTCAATTGGGGTCCACTTTTGTTACTGAAGAAAGGAAGGTGGATAAGTCGATATTCAGTGTAACTGTTCCCGTGACGTATACAACAGTGACTGGGATTATTGCCTTTTAACATAATTGCAACAACTTGTTCAGGAAGGCATTCATCAGCAGGTGTCGGAGCTATACAACGTAGCATCATATAAACGAATGTTGTTTCACTCGGGGATTACTGCGTACAAGATGTGTCTAAACGCATCTTGATCGGTTAAACTTTAACTGCTTGAGCACATTGATCTGAACGATGGAATTGAATGCTCAAGTTGTTTTCCAATAACCCACATAGTGACAACTCAGTGATATTCTCCGGTTTTACGAACCATTCGAAGTCTTCGTGTATACTTTGGTCAGGAGGGCTCGTGTGCAAGGTCGACCATACATTTTGGTTCTAGACTAGAGTCAACCGGACAATGCCTTTCTCCATTATAACGTGAGACAGTTCTTTTCTGTTGGACTTAATGTGCTTTAACTGCACTCGAGGGAGGCATACGCTGACGGTTTTTCTATGAACTATCATGCACCCCTTTTATCCAGTTGCAGAAAACCTGCATTTTAAATAACTTGGTTGCTAGCGAGAACTGTCAAATTATTCAGGATATATGATTGCTCAATGCTCTATGGTTAACGTCACACAAGGTAAGAGGTAGCCAATTAAATTTTCTGGGGACGTGTATAAAAGCAAATTGATAGGTTGTTGCTATATATTGTATACATTATGGCTTCAAACTCAATCACTCGTTTGGATCACTATTGTTTGGTGAGAATAAGCATTGTAGTTTTACAGGAAGATATTCTACATAATGTTTGGTGAGAATAAGCATTGTAGTTTTACAGGAAGATATTCTACATAATGTACGCTATCGTATATTTATAAGCAATTGCAAAACCATTTAATTCTTTTAAATATCGCATAAACATTCGACTTGTTTAAGCAGAGACTTTTCTGGGTTTTACGTTCTGATGCACTAATCCTAGTTATTGGGGGAAAAAATCACGACGGTTGAACTTCCAGGGGTAATACGAGTCGTTGTTGACAACAAGGTCTGAACCTAGGATCTCGATCTGAGGGGGATGTTGAATGTTGTAATCCCTCACGTGAGTTTCATTTCAAAGAGCTTCTGGCAACAGTATCCGCGGTGGTAGAGAAATAGATCAAAAGTACGAAGCAGACGTACAAAATGTCTGAATTTGGATTTGAAAATCTGAAAATGTCCAACACCCATGCACTAAGAAAACCAAAGATGTTTCACATCTTTATTTATAGTAGGCCTAGGTGTTAAATAAATCAGTGTGGTACCAGGCAACAGAACAGATTACATTTTTTGGTGGTACTCTGTTTTCGCCAAGCAGGATTTTTCATCATGGGTCAACCTATGTGGGTAAACCATAACTATCTAAACCCTTCAAAATCAAAATGCGTGTTTTGATACCGGTACTGATGGACGATGGACCGAGGACTTTACTATCGTGCTTTACATGGGAGTTTATTGGTCCATGATCAGTGTCTAACGTTTGAATTTTGTTGAGAGTGAAGAATGTTGCTACCTCAAAGGACTGCGAGTAACATGGTTGGTAATTATAGTTTCAATATGTCAGCTAACAAAATGTTAAGTTTGGGATGACACCACACACAACATTGCTTTCAATGTAAATGTGTTTCAATTACCGCAATCTTTATAGGCTCAACATGAACGTCCACAAGATCATGACAAAATATTAACAGTTTTTCGTTGTTTTCACTAAAACGTAGCTACAGTATTTGATGAATTTTTTAAAAGTTGGTTGTTTGTGTTTATTGGAAACTAGAAGATGAATTAACTGTATGCCTACTCTCCTTTCAGGAAACAATAATGGTTTCACTTTTGAGTTCCATTTTGCCTTTCGTACACACGTTAGTAGAATGCATTGCTCACAATGTGGTCGGAAGTCATGTTCAAGAAAACTATCCAAAAACCTAAACAAATCACAACAACTGATTTCGGTTGTTACAACAAAAATTAAGGACAATGAATTTACATGCTAACACTTGTGCATGGTTTTCAATATTTTCTCCTGACTCACACAACGGATTAAGCCCAAATTTTCACAGGTTTGTTATTTCCAGGGTGTTTAAATTGACAGCATACGTGTTGTCACATAGATACCCAAGAGAGAATCAAAATTAACACCATAGGGTGTTAAAATAACACACAAGTAATTGTGTTGACAGAAATTAGTGTTGTTTTAACACGTACATTTTGATTTCCTTTTTCGGTATCTATATGTGACAACCCATGGTGCAAGGGGAACATAATCCATTTTAATTCAACTTTGGTCCTATAGTTGTTAATTAATGTGGTTTCAGTATTCAGGCGCTTCCCTCATACAGTGGCAAGACAAACTATAAGGGTGGCAACACATTGTATTATGAAAATCGAATCGAAAATAGACTCTGGAAAATTACCCCACATTGGCATTGTCAAGTCTTATCAACACGTGGCCTTATTGAACCCGGAACCGATAAGATCCATGCCAGCAAATAAGTACAGCCTATAATCATCAATCATGTCATACTTTGTTATCATGATCCTGAACATTTTTCATGTTATGTGCCGTTAGTTTGGAAATGTGTCCGTATAAAACTATTACCCCATGAGCCAGAGAAGGGACTTAACATTGCAATTCAGTCTCACCGTTGACGCAGGCACATCGGGACGCGTTTGAAACCAAGTAAATTGAAGTATAAGGTATGTGATAAAAGTTTCATTTCAATCAGTGGAGTATCCTTGTGGACGGGGGTAGGGAGGGGGTACACTGCAAAAACTGGGGTGTTAAAATTGACTCCACGTGGGTGTTGTCACATGATAGATACCGAAAAAAGAATCAAATTCTACAGCATAGGGTGTTAAAATAACACTTATTTCTGCCAACACAATTACATTGGTGTTATTTTAACACTCTATGGTGTTAAAATTGATTTTCTCTTGGGTATCTTAATGTGACAACACCCATGGTATCAATTTTAACGCCCCAGTTTTTGCAGTGTGGTATGGGGATAATCGTAACAGAAGCACATCTCCTTACACCTGGCTGTTTTAACTATGATTGTTTACTTTTTAGTTGCATATTATACTGAAAGTATCTTTTTATTGCATAGTCTAAACGAACCTCCACTCATTTTTGGCGTTCCCCCACTACCCAACGGCTTTAAAACTGAATGTTAGCCGCATCTAATGCTCTCACTTCAACTGAAATTACTTATAAAAACATTGTAAAATTTTCAGAACATGCTTCGTCGTGCGCTCCGGGGTCTTCTAGATTAATTTCGCAACCCAATCACCACTTGTATTCTCTCCCAATAAAACTCAATGAGATGTTTTTATTTGCCCGTATGCATGTTTAATTCTTCCTTTCTTCCTGTGTATTTTATACTGGAGAGCTAAAGCCAGGAACTTAAAATATCCCGACAGCAACACTCGGGTTCTCGAACGTACAGGCATAGTTCTTGCCCCATCATTGGTTATTACAATCCAGAAAGCTAACATCACTAACAAAGAATTGTAATGTTGGATTTGGTCCGTCCATTAAACATGACAGTTCTGTCAATACCTGCTCTTTGTGATTTTAATAAATCGTATTTGTTTAACCATGGGAAAGAAGTGCTTGGCGTATCCTCATAGGGAAATGCAAATAAATGTACATTAGTCTTATATGTGTCTAGTCGAAAGGAGAGTGTTGTTCCTATTTAGTTATATTATGGTTGTTTTTGAGTGCACCGTAAATATCCCAGTGTGCGTGCAAGTTTTACACGGATGTATGTGCCGGGATCGTAAAATTTAAGAGCCGTGAGGTCGTTATTAAAATGTAATGAAAATAAAAGCCTAAATCACAAACTTGATACATTGGTATGTAATTGCAGGTGCAGTGTTTTTTATGCAGGGAATTCATTTTATCAAACTGTCTCATTTATCATGCTCACCACATGTTTATATAGGCCCTATTATTTATAACACATGAGTATTTAAATAATTTAAATTAACCTTGTGTATTCAAATAACGTATATTACAACAATGTAAATTAACCTTAAAATACATTTTCAGGCGATGATTTGTAACAACTACGATGTACGCGTTCGGATTAAAAATCGGGCCTTCATCTCTAGTGATGATTAAACTTGTGCTATAAGGACAACATGCATCAACATGAAGCTTTGTGATGAGTTACCAAATAAAGTTATGTGTAACTGCACTGGTGTAATTCCACACCATTTTAAGCCAAAATATATTTGAGCCAAGAACCTCAAATTGTTGAATCACGTGACAGAATTTGCATAGAATATGTAAATGAGATCACAGTGTTTTCAAATCACAGTGTTGTATTTAGTCAAGTACTTTTCAGTCAAGTATCAAATACTGCCGAGAACTAGGGTGGCCGAGCCGAGTAGTACTCGAGTGCGATTACATTGTGTCCGAGTAGGCTACCGAGTGTTCTGATATCCGAGTACCGAGTCCAACAACCGAGGTACTTGGATCTCGGAGTACGAGTATGAGTAATTGATAAAAAATACTGCAAAATGAGGTATAACAACATTTATTGTTTTTGTTTGTTTGTGCATGTTGATAACTTGATAACCTGTAAACATGAGGTTTTTTTCCAGAGCTTTATTCATCTATAGTTACATGCTTTTACGCACACAGAAAAGTTGAAAGAAGTGGTTTTTTGACCACCATGAGTACAGTCTGAGTAAACTGTGAGTAGAGTATCGAGTACATGACTTCGAGTACAGCTTAGAATGGACTTCGAGTAGTACGAGTATTTCGCTGGCCGATGTTTATACGAGTACGGGTACTATAACGGTATCGGTACTCGGGTAGTACTCGACATCAAATACCACGGACGAGTGCTATTAAACACTGCAAGAAAAACATTTTGATTGGTATTTATTATTTATTTCGCAGCCTAAAGCAGCATTTGAATGTAATGGAAGCCGACAAAAAGGCAGCCTCTTTGCTGGTGTTTCACAGGGACCGTCTCAACAAACTCAGGGACGGCATATCCCGGGTACTTGGTGCTTTTTCTGAAGTCTTGGGAGTGAACGGGCCGATTGCGGATGGAGAACCAGCTGAATTGAACAGAAAACTTCAAGAAATAGTAAGAGATCATAATTATTTTGTTGTTATTTATAGTGATTTCGATTGATTTTGCGTTCCGTAACAGTCCTGTTGAAAAATCGATGGAAGTTTTAGCTTAGGCAAAAACTATCTTCGCTGATGTTCAAACATGAGCAACAACACGACTTACAACAAATTTTATAACAAACAACAGTAAGCATGAACGGCCACACAAAAACACATACACAGCTAACCCAACAATAACAACTGTGAAAACAAGCAAACAAACAAACACCCCAACACCCCGAACAATCAAGCACCAGCAACAACCCTTAGTTAACTTAATATTGATGTCTTGATTTCGTTGATAATATTTGGGTTTACCGATTTATCCTATGTCCTGCGCTTATCACAGATCGGTGAGAAGAAAAGAACCAAAATTATAGGGTCATTATCCCTGATACAAAAATCACATCAATTGTTTGCGGTAACTGCTGCTAATTTACAGTCGATTAGTCTAGTAGTGCGATTAAGTTAAGTAAAGTTAGGATTTGAACCCTAGGTCCCACATTCTAATGTAGGCCTATCTTAGGTGCTGCAGGCGAAAGATTGGGCAACTCGTGCTGAAATGCGAAGTATGCACTGGACGCCATTTTAGTAAGCAGTTCTTTTGATGCAACACTAGATCAGTGCAGAATGACCATTGATATCAATGCTATAACAGAACAGCTGCTTATCAACAATAGATAGAGCCCCAGTTGCCCATCTTGCCCAGCTTAGTTTGGTTAACATACCTTGCAATGCGGGACATAGGGTTCGAATCCTATAGCCTGTTGATTTTTCCCTGCATGAATCAGAAAGCATCGAGTAGGCCTATACACTTTTCCAAAAAGGGGGCGGAAAAAATTCACTAACGGGAAAGCCCCCTTTCTATGCCTGATATCGTTAATCTGTGTTGCTTTATTAAATCATGGAGGTACCTCCATGATTAAGTGAATAACGGTTTGTTGTCATTGGGGATTTTATATCATGGTTACTTATAGGCTTAATGTTTGTGCGAGTGATTTAGATATAGACTGACGTGATGGACAACACGTTGGTAATGATTATCTAAAACGATGTCACTGCGTAAGTGAATGCAAACAGTGAACTGGGAACTTCTTGTTTGTTTAATTATAAGGGGATGTTGAATAAGGAGCAGACTCTGTTGTAATTCTTAAAACAACTGGGATAAAAGAGAAATCCTTTATCATGATGGCGAGGATGTAGTTTTCATAAAAAAACCCATTTAGTGGCTACTGAACAAAGTCCAATAGCAATCCCTGCTAAATACAAAATATTCAAAAAATACTCTTAAAAGATTAAGACATTTCACAGCGGTTATGAAATATGTGCAGATATAGGTGTGTTTAAGAGGGTCCATACAACCCTTGGGCCATTTTCCTCCCTAATAAACAAACTCATGCAGTACCCAAATGCAATGTCACAAAATGAAACTCTTGCATCGGTAACAGTTTCCAAATATATTAAGTAGGCCCTGCGTTTGTAGTTTAATGGCTCAATGCCCAAAAAAATAAAAGTTACAGCACATCTCAAGGCATATCCAGGGTAAAACATCCAGTGAAAAGTTTTGTGCAAATACCGGTATAGTTAAACAGCACCATATCAAAACGCATAAAGAACATAATGCACTTTGTTATTGTTTGTTTATTTAGTTTTATTGCTTTTTATTCCTACCGAATCGTTGAGTTGTCTGGGCAAGACGAACCCTTGTATAAAACAGACACAAACAGACATAAAACATGGGCGTTCATGTGAAACGACTTCAAGTGGGCTGCGTGTAAATCTGGCGAAACGGTACACAGGCCTATGGATTACAATCAAACGGGTTATATTATTTTTTATAAGTGCATGGTTTTTCCCCAAGGTTTTACTCGGACATGAAATGGGTGCGGGTCAAAAGAGGTCCGTCTTATTTATCCATTTCCTTAATGTTAATGTTTTTAGAAACTTACAATCCGGGTCAATTTCAAATGGAATCTGGTTCATGCCCACCCAAAAGTGGATAAGATCCAATCGAAGCAAAATAATTATCGTATTTTTTTCTTCAAACCGGGATATTTATGTATTGATTTATATATTATTACTTTTGTTTAATGCCATAAAGGAACGGGCTTCTTGGAGTCGGATTCGGGAGCATTTCCTGGACAATCATGTACCCTCAGATGGATTTGAAACTGACAGAAATGTTGCCAGTATCCTACTGGACTTCACCAACAAACTGGACGATGTAAAGGAGGCACTGGAGGACAAGCTTAGGGTAAGACAACCGATATCACATGTTGGAGGTCGGTTCTGTCAACCGTTCACTGCAAAAACTGGTGTGTTAAAATTGACACCATGGGTGTTGTCAGATATCATAGATACCAAAACAAGAATCAAAATTTACACCATAGGGTGTTACAATACATCGGTGTTATTTTAACATCCTCTGCTTGGTATCTATAATGTGACACCACCCATGGTGTCAATTTTAACACCCCAGTTTTGCAGTGTTCGCTTACCGTAGGCTTACGTCTAATATAGGAGCCACCTACTTCTAGTATAACATTGTTGCTCCGCTAAGACAAAGGACTATACCCGATTCATACATAATATTCTGCAACTTCGAGTCATTCACAATTTTTTATTTTCAATTTCAAGTTCTCAACCTCTTCCCCTCTTGACAACATAAATGATGCCTCGCTCCCAGGTATAAGACCCGAGACGGATCCAACTCTAAAAATGACATTGACTATCTTATAGTCCTCGTAACCAAATTTTATGTTTTATAAACCTCAAAGTGTACAACTCGTATTTTTTTAGCAGCTGCATTATATATAACAAAATTATTCTGGGTCTGTTTTACCAAATAATGTTCTTTGTTTGTCCCTACGTTTACATCAGAATCTGCAACAGCAACAAGATGAAAAAATACAGCAAGAAATTAAAAACCTTCAGAGTAAGTTGCATTTTTATTTTTTTATTTTTTTATGTAGATACTCCGGTCAAATAAGTGTTAATTCTTTTTTTTTACAGCTATAGTATGAGTTTTTACTATTTGATTTATGTTGTCATAATTGCTTGACAGAATTTGAAATAATGCATGTCTGCACCGATACTTAAAGATGGATTATAGAGCGACGGACAAAGTGTATTACCGTAATCTGCAGAATCGGATTGTTATGTTATCTTCCAAAATTAATAAAACACCTTATTTATTTTGTTCACAGAAAAGCTTGCGGAGGAAAAAGCAAATGCTTCTGATTTGAAATGGAGGCATCAGGAACTGAGCGAGACATCCAGCACAGAAAAACACTTCAAGACTATCTTGCATCAACAGCTGAAGGATAAACAAGACATTATCGCTCAGTAAGTAACTTTTAAAACGCTTGCTTCTTTAGTTTTCAAGGCGGCGTTTCAGTTGTAAGCGAGAAGACCGCTCCTACATGTATTACTATTAGGCAGCTTTAGATTGCCATAAAGTACGGAGCTCTAGAAGTACCATCCGACATGTTGAGATCCTGAGATAATTTACCGCAGGATGATGACATCAGAAACGTAAGATGACGACATCCTGAGATGATTTATCTCGGAATGACGACATCTTGAAAGTAGATTTTCGTCTTCCAGATATATTTTAACTCGGTATGATGACATCCTGAAGGTATGATGTTGTCTCCCCAAGTAATGTATCTTGGGTTCTCAACATCTTCAGGATGTCATAATCCCATGATGAAATAACTCGGGAAGTCGACATCCTACATTCAGGATGTCGACATCCCGAGATAATTTATCTCGGGATGTCGTCATCTTACGTTCATGATGTTATCATCCTGCGGAAAATTATCTCAGGATCTCAACATGTCGGATGGCACTTCCAGAGCTCCGTAATAAAGAGAGTAACTTCCAGACCACAAAACCATTAACTGATGTAATAAATGCATCACGGAAAAATACTTTTATTTTGACTTCACCCTTATCCTGTGCGTAATAGGCCCTTTTCGAAACCAAGGCGTTGACGTGGGCTCAGACTTAGGCTCCGTCTGCCTGTGTGAAACCCCATACTTAAAGCGCACGTTTTCAAAATAACTGACGGAGCCGGAGCCCAAATCGTAGTTTCGAAAAGGGCCATAGTTGGACTTATTTTATTAAGTTCCTGTATAGGGAATAACCAAAAACATGTCGGATTTAAAGATGCTATAGGTCCAATTTGGATTAAAATTTTAAAAGCAATTTTTGTAGATTTTGATAAAGTTGTGCCGATGCGCTTTCATTTAAGGTACTGCACACACACAAATCCCCTAATGATAAGTGGCAGTTAATTAGAAACTACAAATTAATTATTTGTTGGGATCCCAACATTACATCACGCCCAACCCCCACCCCCACCCCCGTTTTGTAACATTATCAAATGTCAAAATTGTGATTGTCACAATTTGTGATTGTCAATTAATGTGATTGTTTAAATGGTTAATATTTTGCCCAATCTTTGTTAGATTGCAAAGAAACGGAACAGTGCAATTGTGGGAAAAAGAAAAGAAAAAACTACTTGAAGGTAGCAAACAGCGTGAGGAAAACCTGACACGAGAATTGAATAAATTACGTGAAACACATGAAGATATGAAGGACCGTCTCCAACGAAGAATAAAGGTAATAACACATTGAAATGGGATCGGTGGGGTTTTTTTTAGTGAAAAGAAGGTATCGTAAAGTTCAGTTTTAAATCAGAGCAGTAACTCTGTATTATAATTCGTTTTATCACCATCCTTATTAATCTGTTGTTTTTTCAGTCTTTATTCAAAATAATATCGTATTTTACTTATTCTGACACGTGTAACTCAATGTCTTTTTGTAACTTTCATCCATTTTATAGTTGTATTATGAATGTGTTTTCATTTGCATTTTGGTAAACTTAACTTTTGAATGAAATTTCGTTGTTATGATTTAGAATAATTTATTGATACACTTATAAATACAGTCATTCTAATGTGCATTCTGTTAGTGTCCAAAATCAAGTTGTTTTTTCGTTTCCTCGTCACGTAACTTATTTTTGGGAAGTTTAATCTATTTCTTTTAGTGCAATGTAATGTGTTGTATATTCAATTGAATTGTATTGTATTTTTGCTTGATGAAGTACCCTCACGGCGATGATAATTGCTACGATTGCAACACCTGTTTTGAACATTACTGTATTCAAAGAAAAGACAAAACCTTTAGAACAGCTTTTTAATTTCTGTTCTTGTTTCTGTGCAGGATTTGGAGGACAAAGTGAAGATAGAACGGATGCGAGATGTTGTCAACAAGATTACTCCGATGTCTGGTATGAGTAATAAAGGAATCAAAGGTTCCCTCGAATTCAAACCCCCCAAATGTATTAAGTATACAGTGTACACTGAAAGAGTGTATCTCTACACATAAAGCACAAGGGAGTACTTAAAACATCTTTGGAATACAAACGGCTTGATAAATAAATAACTGTCTGAAATTGTTTTTTTGTTCGTATGAAATATTATTTTAAAAATATACTTCCAATTTAACAATTTAGGAAAAGTACATCTTTGCTTTTTTGATAGGTAACCGTATTCCCATCTTCTAGTTTTCAAAGCTAAAACCTGAAAAGTGTGATTTAAACATAATGCTTATGATAAAGAAAAGTAACAGCATCTGTGTGTTCGTCCCCAGATATTGAAGCTGAATCCGAGACCTTAAAGCGTCAACTGTACACGAAAGAAGTCGATCTCTCCAGGTTCGAGCAAGAAGTTGTTAATCAGCAAAGACTCACCGTTGGATGCATCAAAGGAATACAGCGTGATTTCAGGTGAGGCACAGATTTGTGTTAAACTAACCACACTATTGGGTGAAGTATGCGGTATTCAGATACATATACATAATAAAAATACAGTGTACATATAATATACAGGTACAGAATACACCTATACAGAATACAGGATGCCGAATACAGATACACTACACTATACAGATACAGAATACAGGATACAGTACAGATACAGATACAGATACAGAATATAGATAGCAACGTTGACTCAAAAATGCCATCGGCTTAACCCTATAGTATCAATGTGCCCCTACCATATTTTTGCCCGTAACTTTTTAACACTGGATCCGATCACCACCAAATAGTCTGACTAATCCCGATATTTATCTAGGACTATACAAATACATGTAGTTGATATTGGGGGTTAACTGTTACCGCGGCAACCGCTTTTTGACCCTGGGTCAAACCATTTAAAACAAAAATTGTGTAATTGTTTTTGTTTTTTTAACAAAATTTCCAATTGTTTTTGAAATTACAAGAAAGTGGGATGTGCCATATCTGGGGTTTTTGTGTGTGAAAAAAAGGGATTAACCAATAGTTATAGCGCCCCCAACGGTGACCCCAGTAATACAATCCAATGTCATGTTATTGATTATGCCAAAATAAACAAGTTTTATAGTATTTCGACACAAAATACGGACATTATGGAAAAAATACAATGTTTTTATTCAAAGATGGGCACAAAGCTAATTGCAATTAATGCCCTTGAATGGTAAACTTTAAAAAAAAAAATTAACGTCATCATGTAGAACTTGCTGGAATGAACATTTTGTGGCAAGTTTCATAAATATCGCTGGAGAACTTATGGAAAATACGGAGGGTTCACCATTATCTGGAGCTAAATTGTGAAACCGTTTAAGGCTGGTTGAGACCCGTACCTTATAATGTTATACTGCTACCGATAATTTTTTTGGGTACAGAATTATGGAAACCAGGCAGGAAGGCCGCAAACTTCGGAAGGACGACTTGAGGAAGATGAACGCCATATTGGATGCCATATTACACGGGGCCAGAGAGGGGAGGCTGGATTTCATTAAGGCAGACTTACCTCTTCACTATATTGCACTGCCTGAGGTTAGTCAGTACTTGATTAGATAGTGTAAATTGTCCTATTTTAAAGCTCTAACCAATTTGAGCTAAGTCAGTGTTTGCAAATTCAGAATCTTTTTAAAGGAGTAGGATGGAATGAATAAATGCATCATGCTTGCCTGCTCCAGGGTGGAGAACATTAGGTTCTATTTCATCCCGGGGACTACATCTTTGCTGTATGTAGTTTTGTATGTTGTTGTATGTATAGTCTTCGGGTGCTAATACCTACACTGTAAAAAACTGGGGTGTTAAAATTGACACCATGGGTGTTGTCACATATAGATACCGAAAAGAGAATCAAAATAAACGTCGTAGGGTGTTAAAATTACACCGATGTAAAACAATTAGTGTTATTTTAACACCCTTTATGTTGTGTAATTTCTGATTTTCTTTTTGTATCTATATGTGACAACACCCATGGTGTCAATTTTAACACCCCAGTTTTTGCAGTTTAAGTGTGTTTTTTGTATTATGCTAACGTTGATTTTCTTATTTGCTTAACCTTCATTAGGACATTATCGCTCATCCTGGCAAAAGAATGACCAAACCCGGGTAAGTTAGAGTTCTTCAAAACAATTAGTTTTACTATAGGAAACATCATGTGAGCAGCCTATAGTATGTATGTGTACAAAGTGGTCTGAACAAAGTTGAAGATGAATGAAATAAACGATGAATTCCAAATTAATAGTTTCGGGGAAAGGTTCAGATTTTGTTTTTATTAAGACAGTCAATTTAAAGAATTTAATTGCAGGTTTAATTTATAAGCAGGTAATTTGTTTTCAATTTATTTACTCGATCTTTAATCTTATTCTTATACAAGTTCAGATTATTAGTATTTCACTATATATTTTATATATCACCTTTCAGTGTTTTAGCGCCAGTAGGCAACTGGCATCTTGAAGTAATAGGGGATTCCCCGGAAGCATCACCAGCTTCAAGTCCTCCTGGGAGCCCAAAGTTGTCTCCTCGCCGTATGCCACCACTGGAATTGTCTCACTCACTCTCTTCTCCTTCAATCCGGTCCCTATCCTCCACTCCAGTGCCGTCCATTGAAACTCCGTCCGAGCCGGTGTCCGTCTGGAAAAAACCCTCAGTGAAAAACAAGATCTCCGTAGATGAGGTTAATTTTGTCACTTCACCACGTAGCCTCGGGCCCAAAGCACCGCCAAATCCCAACACTAATCCCTCCGGAAGGAGTCCGAGCCTCGGGCGGAAGAGCCGCGGCTCGACCCACGCTTCCGAAGCTCCACGGAGTCCTTCCTTACTGAGGAGACGGACTGTGTCATCACCGGTGCCACCGAACCTCGCTGCTTTGAACACAACGGAGAGGAGGCGGGCCGGTACGGTCGTAGGAGTAGCAGCGAACTATCGCTCTGCTAGCCCCAATCCCGTAGCAAGAAACGGCATGGCATCGGCGAGGAAACTGAGAGGTTCAAGTAAGAGCCAAGCTGGCAATGGTGATGCAGATCCTCTGAAGGAAGAGGGGACAGGGAATGTCAAGAAACCACGGCCGAGGAGTGTTGTTTCTAATCCTGGAGAAGTTGCCCTTGATTCAGGTATGATCTTTCAATGTCATTCCCGTCTACTGAACATTCAAACATCATACCTGCCTTTCGTCCTTGTATACAATATGTTTGACAGTCAATTAACCCCTTTTTACTCGTGTATGCTTTGCTGTGCATATATACCTATACTGCCATATTTTTGATGGATGATTTGAGATCCTTTATAAATTACTTTGAATTTGAAATGAATTTTTGTTTTGCTTTCGCGTATTAACCATTTAAATAACACGACATTATGTATGTTCCGCTGCCGCCAATTCAATAGCTTAACAATGCAATCAATATAACATACCTATGGATTCTCTTACACCCGTAAAATAAACACTCACCGTGCATAGTTGCTGCACATCCTGTAAAAAGTAAAATAATTCACGTCGAGCCGATATGTAACTTAAGTGAATAAATGCCTTTACGTTAAAAAAACAAGAAAAACCCCGGAAAAACAACAAAAAACCGGCTATTGTGCCACATTATTTATTTGTCTCAAATATCCTCTCGTATATGAAACGGCCTCGTAGTAATAATGTGGTTTCATATAAAATTGCGGTAGTATTTTTTTGAAATATCTAAATCAGATATACCCACTCTCTGATAATATCCGCATTTACAAAATTAAAACATATTTTATTTGTGGTTGTTAAAAGCAAACCTTCCTTACAAATTGTACTTTAATCGTGAACTTGGACCACCTGGCAATGTATGTCAAATCCTCTATTTTTTATTCACCAACAAATCAATTGTTTTTCCCCTGTCCCACTTTTCCTAGGGCTGTTTTCCAGCAATCTGTAAATGGTTTAATGGAATATTCATGATTGTTGTTATGATTTGATTATTATGCTACTTCAATGCATAATTTTTCCCGGGCTACTTGCAGATCAGCTGCTGCCTTATTTATTCCGTGCATATATATTGTAAGGGTTGTGCAGGGAGGATGTATATAGATATATTATACATGGCATTTTACCCTTTCCCCCTAAACTTGAAACTGGTACCAATTATAACCCTGAACTCCAAAAGATTTCCTCCCCCACCCACAAGCATCCTATAGTTAAGTTAGTGTGTTTCATGTCGTGTTCTACTCTTTAGTATAAAAGTGTCGAAATAAACAATTGCTAACTATTGTCGCGTATTGTTACTCGTGAATTTCATTAGCATGTAAACATCGCTACATCTATAACTGCTGCATGCACTTGGAAGTTGCATGGTGACTTTAGTCGAACTAAACCCTAACTTTTACCACACTAAAATGTTTGTTTGTGTTGACTGATTTGTATAACTGGCACTTGAATGTTTTAATTTTTGCGGCAGTTATTCCGATTTTATTGCTTTTGTGTTACATCTGCTATTTCCATGGATATCAATGTTTTGTACTAACACGCAGGGATACATCGAAGGACGAACGGCAGTGTTTTAACAGAAGGTCGTCTGTCTGTTTTGCCAGGTTTGGAATCTGCATTTAGCTTCATCATGTTCTATATGTATCAAAATCATTTGTTTTCCTTTGTCATTGTTGACCCCTTCTCTAAAATATATTCCCTGAGAGTGATCGAGGGGAGTAGAACGGAACAATGAGACAACGATTGGTAGATATATAACCATAGTGAAAGATACATCTACACTGCAAAAACTGGGGTTTACCATGGCTGTTGTCACATATAGATACCGAAAAGAGAATCAACATTAACATCGTGTGTTAAAATAACACATATGTAATTGTTTTAGCAGAAATTTGTGTTGTTTTAATACCCAATGTGTAAATTTGGGTTCTTTTTGGTATCTGTATGTGACAACACTCATGGTGTCAATTTTAACACCCCAGTTTTTGAAGTGTAAATAGCCACAGCCCAGTGTTACTTACACGTTTTGCATCATCGCATTCTTTATTCCTTATTCACATCTGTTATACTCATTTACACGCAAAGTAATGACGAGAAATGTTTCCGTACCGAGAGCAGTTTCTTAGTGTGGAAATCGTTGATTATTCATGCGTAAAAGTCTCGTGTATATTTATTTGCAAACTGGCAACCTACAGCTGCTTATACACTTGCGAATGGACAAATATGTACATTTATTATGAAAAGTGAATAAGGAATAAAGAAGTAAATCCATTGCCATCCATTGTTTTTGTGCTAACAGCTGATTTCATACTCTTACCTTCTTGATCTTAACTTCTTACAAACTGTGTGCGATTCATATAACTTGCAGTTTGAGATCACTAATTAGAACGTAGAATGCAAAAATAATTAATAGTTTAGATTAACAGCCGCTTTTTTCCGATTAGGCTTATAGCGAAGGAGCAAAACGTCAAATTTCAGCGAGTTCAGTGTATAACCTTAACTTTCCCATAATTCCCTTTACCTGACTATTTCTATCAAAATTTCTTTAATATCCATCAAATAAACTTATTTCTGTGTAGATTAGTGTTATGGTTTTCTTGAAGAAGCTGTTAATTGTGAAAGTAATTGCGTTCTGTATTTTGTCTCATCCATTAGAGCACCCAGACTTGATTGACCAAGAAACTGGACAGGTGGATGTAGTCACAGCTCGCATATGTTTCCCGCACTTTTCGGAAGAACAAGTAAGAATCCAAATTGCATATGCAGACCAATAAGGAAACACAGATAAAGAAACCTAATCTTGCTAGGCCTATATTAGACCGATCAATTAGCCACGCCCGTGCTATAGTGACCTATAACATTCTCTTGTCTTCTCGCTGTGTGCAGAGCATAATAGATCGTTGTATTTATATTGAATTTGTTTACACCACTTCAATCTTTATTTCGCATTATTTTCAAAAAATACACACCGTTTTTTGTTTTAAAAACGTTATTGACACTATGGTCGGCGACAATGATTCTACCATGTGTCACATACGGTTTATATGACGTGGGTTTTTTTTCTGCATGGTTAGATACGGGAACATTTACAGCAATTCAAGAAATACGACACGAATGCAGACTACAGCTTGGATTTCATGGAGATGACGCAGGCGATTCAGTCAACGGTTTCTGATTATTACAAACCCAGGCAAATAAAGGTAAATTAATACAATTTCAACTCTCCCTTATCTCTCAACCTTAAAACAAATCATCCATTAAAGAAATGGCGTGCGTAGAAATGGCATTAACATATCATTTAAGAACATGTATCGTAAACAAAGTGCTTGATAAAACTGCATTTTGTAACAGTTCATATTTTTTCCCTATAAAACCCCGTCCGGATTTCAGAGACCTGCATGCGTTTCCTTTGCTTGCAAAATGTGCTTTAAAAAGCAGCACTGTGACATGAGTTTCATTCATTATGTAACTTTTACTTGTTAGATGAAAGACATGTTTCTAGACACGTTTTTACGGAATACAATTTATTTCTGTTTAAACATTATTTACCGTCTCATTAATTTATTTTTATTTATTTATAAATCTCTGTATAATTATGTATTATTTATTATTTGTATTTGTTTTATACGCAGGAAGCAATGGTAGAAATTGATGTGGACCAGTCAGATTCAATTGATTTCTATGAGTATCTTGGTATCGCCACGATGCTTATTATGAAAGTGGGCAAGTCCGAGATCTTCCGTAGTAGCATGGTCAAGCATGCTGGGGGATCCATATCCAAAGTCTGCTCCATACAGTGAACTGTTGTCGAGAAATTATCAATTTGAAAATTTGACTCAAATTCAGGGAACAGTTGACTTCATCTTCAGTGAGAGATTCACGTGTCAGTTTCAGTGAACAGATCATTATTCGTTGTTCGTTTTAACTGGCATGAGGTTTCAATTTTAATTTGGGTGAGGTGTTCCGTTCAATTTGAATGTACTATTAGATGTAACTTTTAATTTTGTGCAATTTTCATGATAATTTGAGTGAACTAAGCTATGCATCGGAACTTGTGTGGCTTATTCACTTTAGGGTCAGTGATCATACTCACTTCAACTGGAGAGTGAAAAGATCCAATTTTAATGACCATGATTGTACTACTCAGTACTCACTTAAACTTGTGTGAACCATAATCACTCCAAGTTAAGTGAAATATTCAACTCGGTGAAAATGTAAGCTTTGCTTTGTGTGGAACGGGCAACTTGGGTGTAAATAACTTGAATACTAAAATAGCTTTACCGGCTCTTTTCTACATCACGAGAGATTTACATTTTGCTTTCCGAAAATGAATACTTTGTGTGAAATATCGTATTCATCGTCAGTATATTTTATTAATAACAGAAAAACCGATTTCTAAATTTAATATTCACATGTTTTATTGTTTACCCAGCGTAGTAAATTAAGGGGGAAAACCCCAAGTACTCAGATATTGACAATCAAGTTATAAAGTTAAGTAATTTCCAATGTTTACAAGAGAGATAACAACTAATAATAAAAACAAAATTGTCTAATAGGCACGTTTTTATTCCAAAATTTGATCATGTGTTAATTTTTCATTTTTGAAAGAAATTGCTCATATGTAATATTTTATGTAATATTTCGAAATATTAAGACATTTTGAGAGTAACGTAGATCTTCTTTTGTTATTTGTTAATGTCATGAATAAATACAGTTTTATAATTGGGAAAAACAAAAATAATTGAGAACCAACTTGTTTTTTCCGATAGTGGTACGGCAGTGTTACACACTTGTGCCACAAAAGAATTACCCGTATTACCTTTTAGCTCTTATATTTATAAGCGAAAGAGTGCGCACTTATGGACGTATTCCCGTTCTAATTAGCGTAGGTATATCCACCACTTATGTTTACATAATGGTATCACGCATGCGCAAAAGGTCACACAAGCAAAAAGCCAAAGTGTGTGCAGCGTAGAAGACGATGTGCGGAATAGTGATCCATGGGAGGGGATTTTATAACCGTTTCATCTGATGTTACTCACCATTATGTCCGACGTGGACCATTATGTCCGACGTGGACCATCATGTCCGACGTGGACCATTATCCCCGACGTGGACCATTGTGCCCGACGTGAACCATTGTGTCCGACGTGGACCGTTATGTCCGACGTGGACCATTATGTCCGAAGTGGACCATTATCTCCGATGTGGACCATTGTGTCCGACGTGGACCATTATGTCCGACGTGGACCATTATGTCGACGTGGACCATTATGTCCGACGTGGACCATTATGTCCGACGTGACGTGGACCATTATATCCGACGTGAACCATTATGTCCGACGTGGACCATTATGTCCGACGTGGACCATTATGTCCGACGTGGACCATTATGTCCGACGTGGACCATTATGTCCGACGTGGACCATTATGTCCGACATGGACCATTATGTCCGACGTGGACCATTATGTCCGACGTGGACCATTATATCCGACGTGGACCATTATGTCCGACGTGGACCATTATGTCCGACGTGGACCATTATGTCCGACATAAAGGCTTCTGGGACACAATGTGGGTCGGACATAATGGTTTGTAGGACGAAATGGGTGGGACATAACTTGGTTTGTAGGACACAATGGGTCGGACATAATGGTTAGTAGGACATAATGGGGTGAACATAATGGTTTGTAGGACACAATGGGTCGGACATAATGGTTTGTAGGACACAATGGGTCGGACATAATGGTTTGTAGGACACAATGGGTCGGACATAATGGTTTGTAGGACACAATGGGTCGGACATAATGGTTTGTAGGACACAATGGGTCGGACATAATGGTTTGTAGGACACAATGGGTCGGACATAATGGTTTGTAGGACACAATGGGTCGGACATAATGGTTTGTAGGACACAATGGGTCGGACATAATGGTTTGTAGGGCACAATGGGTCGGACATAATGGTTTGTAGGACACAATGGGTCGGACATAATGGTTTGTAGGACACAATGGGTCGGACATAATGGTTTGTAGGACACAATGGGTCGGACATAATGGTTTGTAGGACACAATGGGTCGGACACAATGGTTTGTAGGACACAATGGGTCGGACATAATGGTTTGTAGGACACAATGGGGCGGAGATAATCAGTTTGTAGGACACAATGGGTCGGACATAATGGTTTGTAGGACACAATGGGTGGACATAATGGTTTGTAGGACACAATGGGTCGGACATAAAGGTTTGTAGGACACAATGGGTCGGACATAATGGTTTGTAGGACACAATGGGTCGGACATAAAGGTTTGTAGGACACAATGGGTCGGACATAATGGTTTGTAGGACACAATGGGTCGGACATAAAGGTTTGTAGGACACAATGGGTCGGACATAATGGTTTGTAGGACACAATGGGTCGGACATAATGGTTTGTAGGACACAATGGGTCGGACATAATGGTTTGTAGGACACAATGGGTCGGACATAAAGGTTTGTAGGACACAATGGGTCGGACATAATGGTTTGTAGGACACAATGGGTCGGACATAATGGTTTGTAGGACACAATTGGGCGGAGATATCGGTTTGTAGGACACAATGGGGTGGACATAATGGTTTGTAGGACACAATGGGGTGGACATAATGGCTCAAACATTTTGTCGGACATAATGGTACACGTCGGACATAATGATGCGTAACAAACGGATTACTAAACCCTGCGAATGGATTATTAAAAACTATAAGCACTGTGTTTTTGTTTTCTTAGCACTGTTCATTCATTACGGTATTGGCAATCTGTAACTCACATGGACATCACGTTTGTGTGACATTGAAAGCCCAATAATTGAAATTGTCTCCACAATATAATTAAAACTGTGGCTTATTAATTCATCAGGCTCCATGGCTACTTTAATTCACTTTTCTAACAACGATTTATGCTGGTACACTGTACATTTTTGTTGATTGCTCCAAAGACAATTGCTCTTTACGCAGGCACAGTTCTTTTGCAATTTAAAGATGAGTACAGGAACGGTTAAGATAATTGAAAAGGGCTGCTTTACACGTTTGTTAAAAAACCCCAAAACAACAACAACAACAATAGTATATTACTTTCTCGAAGACAACATCATAGGGCGGAATTATTTATCGGGAATGTTCCTATTACTTTGACAAATCCATACCAAGTTTCCGGGGTTTTCTACATATTTACAGTCCAAACCCTCTATCTCGTCTTTAAATTTGATCAAGGATTTTGACATCTGGTAGCAATCAAATTAATTAAAGAGAAATTGTTTATTGACCTTGCCGGAGAAACATAGATTTTAATCAAACCGTCCTGTATAATGTGACCTTGGGATTTCATTTTTAAAGTCGTTGCATTCAAATTGTTTCCTAGCATTACATACAATAAATACGGTAGAATTCAAATGTTGTATATAGATTACTGTTGTATCACAATAATATAAAACAAAGTGAACACTGGCAGTAAAGAATACTGGTCCACTTTACACCATAAAGAGCTCAAATAACTGTGTCACACAAGCCTAGTTTTCAGTGAGAGTAAAAATTTCGTTCAAACAGTAAAACTTCGAACATTTTCACCACTGTTTAAAAAGTGCGTGCAGTAGTATAATGGGTCACCATGAAGGTACCCCAATTTTAGGGTACCACGTGGGTACACACCCTTACATCTGGCCGTTCCACGGGGTCCTTCCAAAATGTTGTTCAATTAATCACTTTTTCGAAGAAATCCTCTGTTTTAGTAAAGTACCTCGTTTGTGTGTGTAAGAGCACACTTTAAACACTCTAAAAACTCGCGGGTCAGAGTTGACCCAGACTCCGGGTCACAGGGGGCCTGACCCATATCTGGGTCAGGTTGACCCGGAAACTGGTTGTTGTAAAGGGATTTTGACTGTGATTTCGGGTCACAGATTTGACACAGATGAAATGGGTCCGACCCACGAGACCCGGATCCGGGTCCATTCTGACGTGGAAGTTTTTAGGTTGTAGCCTATATAGGCCTATAGGGTACTGGTAGGCCTACTCGATTATAGAGCACACACTGTCTATAGATATAGAGAAGCCGTTATGGTTAGGGCCTACCCTCATTATGTGGCCCTCCTTATAGGGTGAGTTTATAACAGTGGCACATAATGATGGTTTCTGCTCATCTGACTTAAAATGAATGACGACGTGTATTTAAAAAGCATAATTGACAGTTGGCGTTCGAAAAGCCGCACTTATATGGCGGGGAAATGGTTTCAAATCAATCATTTTGACTATGGTAAAGGTCGTGGGTTCAAATCCCAATACACAGTATACAGTGCTTAACACACGTTGTGTATATAGGAAAGCACAAATAAGTCTAAACATAATATTACTGGGTAAGTTTTTGCGACAGATGTACGTCATTGTTACGACTGTAGATTATGACGTAATGGAAGTGGTCTTGTTCGGACAAGTCGAGATTCTTCTTGGATACATTTTACGAAGAAGCGAATTGGTTTATCTAAAGAAATAAAACGGATATAATGTGATATTGAAAATGTCTTAAAGAAAATGTATACTTTAACGTGTATAAATCAATGTAGGTTGATGGTCTAAAGATTTTTATATATTTATATTTATAGCCTGCCTTATGTCTTCGATGTTACCAATGTCTAAGTGGTTGTCGAGTGGGTCCAATATTAGAGTACACGTTGCACAATGGTTAGGAGATAAAAACAATGAACCCTTTGGCCTTACTGTAAAATGGTTAGGAGATAAAATTGTTTGTTTTTTGTATCGAACTGACCCCGATCACAGGGGCCTATATAGCCTGTTACTTTACGGTCAAAAGGTAGATATGACAGAAACGGATATTTGATTCATCGGATCCAATAGCCCCAGCTGTACTGTATACAAGATATGGCTGACGAGTAACACGGATTAATAAGCCTATCCGTTTAATAGTCTACCCCTAACCCAGATACAATGAATGTATATAATGAAGCAAGGCATAGAAACGGCTGCCTTGGAACAGGTACGGTACGTGTCGGTATTAGAACAAAGAAAAAATTATAATGATGAGCTTGGCATATCAAAAAAAGCATTTTAACAGTTAAAAGTGATATTGTATTGAATGTAATGATTTGTCTGTTTTTCTGTGATGTAGATGCAGTAAAGAGGGAAAATGAAACACAAAGCCAACGCGGCAAGAAAAGAAATCATGACAGCGCAGAAGAATAAGAGTATTCACCCAAAACAAGCCTATAGGAGGAACAGGGACCACCCCCGATGGTAACAGTTGTTCCCCTTTGGCACGAGGCTCTGCCCCTAGGGGCACACGGCTCCATCCCTACTCAAGACCAAAAGAGAGGAGGACATCCCTGGTCCCTTTAAGACCCATCGATGGGGCTCCAGTTGACCACATGGATAATCTTCAAGACAACGGCAGTTCAGATGACTCTCTATTTGTAGAAGAAAGTGAACTATAGATGGATGGGTCAAGCCACGGTAGCGATTATTCTCTTGAGGAGACCCCCCAGATGAGGAAACCAACTTGATCGCAATCACTATTACAAACTTGTAGCGAGGGCCACCAACATATTTCATTGGTATAGAGAATCAATCATGAGTTCCGTTCGGGGGGGGGGGTAGGAGGTTGGAGGCAGGCCTATTAACATGAACGCACGTTCAACGGTAACGTAACGTTTGGAAATTGTCAAAGACCAGTGTTCTCACTTGGTGTACCCCAACATATGCATAAAATAACAAGCCTGTGAAAATTTGGGCTCAAGTGGTCATCGAAGTTGCAAGAAAATAATGAAAGAAAAAACACCCTTGATGTACAAATTTGTGTGCTTTCAGATAAGGAATAAAAACTTCTTGCATTTTTATTATTTTAGTGAGAAATTACCTCTTTCTCAAAAACTACGTTACTTCAGAGGGAGTCGTTTCCTACAATGTTTTATACTATCAACAGCTCTCCGTTGCTCGTTACCAAGTAAGTTTTTATGCTAATATGTATTTTGAGTAATTACCAAACGTGTACAGTGCCTTTAATACACAAGTACATTCTCTTTATTGCAGAGATCGAGAAGAGTTTCATAAACAATACAGTGGTTAGCCTTGTGTAGGCCTATTTTGAGTCATTACCAAACGTGTACGATACCTTTAACCCAAACTGTTGTGCTAGGGCGATTGAACTAATCCCCAATATGGCAATAAAAGTGGGTCGACTCGAACTGAGCTGGCCGTCAAATTACACCAGCGCTCAGCACGATTATTTTTAAGGGTACCAGTTCAAGGCGAGGCACATGGAGATGTGTAAAGAAGTATCACTGTGATGGAGGCACTTTACAGATTGCATTATGTATTTCTTGAGTACTGACTGTTTTGACAAACTTGAAGAGAAGACCGCTACAAAGACGAAGAATGTTGTTGGCCCAATGACCAGGGCAATAATGTGAAGCGAATTGATACGTTATTGTAAAATGCGCTAGATATGAACTAGTTAATATTATTAAGTATAAAGTTTCAGAGAAGATCTTTGCGTTCTTGGCGATCTTTTCGCGTGGGGCCGTGACATGCATCCCTTGTTATCAACTGTCCGATGGTCAATTTAAAATATCTGAATTGTTCAAAGTGGCTGGCTTGCCTATACATTGATGATGAGCAAATATGAGTGCGTTGCGAACTGGGCAAATATCATCGGCGGTCGGTTACAGGGTCGAAACGTCAGGCCAATAACTATTGTTGGCATTTGTACCATAGGTCATTTTGGTGGTAAGAAGTTTACAACAGTTTCTCAAAACATTATACAAAGTGATAAACAATTAACAAAAAAATTGTGATTACACATTACAGCGATGTTTTCTCGAGTGTTCCGTAGTTGACTGAATATCTCTCGGGAAGATTTTCTCTCATTGCCTGCACTGTGCTCCATTCAACCAGGAGTTCTTCTACAATCTCTGCCATCTTGTTGCTAGGGCATCCTGGGCTGTCGTACTTGGAGTCTTGAACAGCTTCTAGTGCGTCTAAAATCTCACTAAGAGAGTCTCTTATAATATTGATGTTAGTCTCCATTTTGTAACGGCTCTCTTTGTCAGATGAGAATGTCTGGGAGACCTGCAGTACCGTCTTAGATTCCTGTGACAAATAAAGATTACATAAACATAATTTTAAACTATGTGGAAAAGAAAAGAACAAAACTTGAAAGTTTCCCCTAATTAATTCCGTTTCCTTTGCCTATAACATCCGTTTACCGGATTAAACACTGACTCGTACCGGGGCCTTTTTGTGGTCCCTTCCTCATCTACGTCGTTTCCCACATCTTAGCTTCTATAACAAATACATGTGATCATTTAATAGATGTTAAAACATCTGATCATGTTTGTACTGCGCTGTCCATTGATTGTATCCCTAAAAAGCGGGCCCAGCAGCCGGTACTTTTGAATCGGTAATTCACTGTAGTCAACATTTCCTTCAGTTAATTAAAGAAAAACAATTTTAAAAACAGTTTTTATGAAAACTTACATCTTCAAGTATTTGAAACAAGTTTGGAAATGATCTCTTTGCTAGTTCATCGATGTTTGGTTGCTTTTCAAGCCGTCGATATAGCCGCTCCTGGAGATCAACGAGCGGATCGATGACCTTTAGCAGCTGACCCAACCTGTAGTGACGTGCCAGTGCAGCTAAGGTAGGCGTCTCTCCAGCCGTTGCATTGTGTGTGGACTCGTTTTTGCAGTGATCTGTACACTGTGCTTCTCGGTGAGAGTTTAAGCATGATGTCAGACTCACGGATGACTCACAAAGACGCCGGGAAGGGGGTTTCATTGACGGAACCAGCCCATTTTCTGACATCTAGAAGTAACAAATAAATACGATCATACCATAAGAACAGTTTTAAAAGATGCTATGTGAGCATTTATTTTCCCAAGGGATAACACATAATGGTTTTGAATAGAATAAATGAATTACTAGTTTATAGTTTTCAATAACAATGCAATACAATTTAGCTATTTTGTTTGGACTTCATTGACCTCGATGGTCAATGATAAAGGGTTTATGTTTTTGTTTATTTATTTTTTTATTTTTTTATATAAATATAGATATAGACAAAATTTGGAGGCATATTGTAATAAAGTTTTGATATTACTTTTTAAAACCCTATCAAGACCAGGCTTTTTAGGCTTAGGGGGAGGGGCACATAATGCCCCCCGTATTTTCTAACGTTCTTGAGCGATTTTTATGAAACTTGCCACAAATTTTCTTTTCACCAAGTTCTACATGATGAGGTAAAGATAAACAACCATTTTTTTGCGGTTGTTGCCCATTTTTGGTCAATAATTCCATAATTTCCGTATTTGTAGTCCAAAAGCTATACAACTTTGCAAACTTACTTATTTTGGCAAAATCAATAATGTGACATTGAAATTTATTATTAGATCACCGATGGGGGCGCTATAATCATTAGTTTTCCCATTTGGGGAAAAAATTATATTTTAGTTTTTCCATTTAAAATCGATATTCCCATCAATTTGGAGGGCTCAGGTGCAATGATAAGGCCTGATTGATGATTCTATATTATTTCTTGGCCTGAAAAATTAGAAATTTGAAGTTAAAAATTATATAATTACAAAATTTGATTGAAAACACAAAATCCAAGATGGCGGTTGGATATGGCGGCCATTTTGAATTGCCACAATTGCCACAAAATATGGTAGGGGCACATTGTTCCCCCTCGTCCTGACAGGGTTAAACAGGCAAACGGAGCTCTAAGGTCAATTCATTTTTGTAATGCACACATTTTCAAATAATATAGATTGCTTATGAACGTATAAAATATTATAAATCTCTAAAACCTCACGTTACAACGGTGTAAAATGCCATTGTATTTGATACTCTAAAGGGAAATTTGAAAAATTAGTGCCATTAGTGTTCGGACCCATGCATAATATAATATTATGGGTCCGTACATTCCACACATGTTGTTTTCGTTTCGGCAATTTCAATGCCATTGTGATTGAATATCAATAAAAAACTTTCAAAAATCTACAGACCCATGCTATTTAAAATGTGACGGCAGTGGATGTTTATAGAAGATTACAAATTAAACACAATGGCATTTTACATCATTTTAACGTGAGGCTACAGACTTGTAGTTTGTCCACTTTTTTAATGACGCCAGTGATTTACAAAACTGAATTACCCCATTAAACAATAAGACTCTTGTTGGGACGATAAATTTTAATGTTTCAATGTGAACCGAAGATATCAACTGAACCTACATAACAACAACAACAAAAACCTGAAAAAACGCTGGTAGTTTAAACGACATTTTAAATGGTTTAGAAGCCAATTTAACAGCTCGAGCTCTGTTGATGATGATGGCCGTCTTTTCACTTGCTCAGCAGGGGCGTGTAGAGTATTTCGGATGCTTTGACGCCCTCCAAGCACATAAAACAAAAAGGATGCATTTTGTTCACACAATAAAATAGCAGAATATAATCCTGAGCCAAAATCTGGACTGTTCCATTTCGCTTGGCTTCGCCTCGGAAAATGGAATCGTCCAGATTTCACCTCCATGATTATAATTCTGCTGTATTGTACTTATGCATCCAATATTTGTATAATATACATATAATAATCAAACATGCTCTTACTGCTTTTATTGCGCGCTACTCTCATTGCTCATTCAAATCATTATTTGTCATCAAAGTTGCAACAAAATTATGAACGAAACAATAACCTTGTTGCATAGAATTATCTGTGCTTTCATATGCCTGGGAAAAACTCCATGCTTCAAATTTGTGGGTCAAAAGTTACCTCTTTCTCTAAAACTACCTTTAACAAAGTTTTTAAAATATCAACAGCTCTCTAGTGCTCTTTACTGAGTAAGTTGTTATGATCATTAACTTGTGGAGTAATTACCAAAAAACACCTTACCTTTAATTTATATTTTCTCATAAGTATTTTAAGATTATTTTTTATTGTCATTGTTGTTTGTTTTCGTTTTATAGAATGTTGATTAATTTATCTTTGAATCGTTCATTGTTGTACTTCACTGTGTTCGACTAATGAGTGACTTGGATAATTGAAGCCGTATAGCTTCAACGCAAGAGAAAAATAAATAGGCCCCCAAAACTGACAGCTTCAAAGTGTGTCGTCTTGTTGGTAGTAAACGATCAACGATGATAGGATTAATGATTATTATAATACAAATAAAAAAAGAGAAGTAATGTCTCAACCAAGAATATTCTTTTTGAGATGTGACACCTGTTTTGTTTCATCCCACTGGACAAGAAATTGCTTGGTATAGAACGCAAGCATCCATTCCAATTGAATACGTTCAATATTACAATTTTGCATTTGAAAAACTACAAAGATATAGTGGGGGAAGTGTCACTTAGCATTGTCAATCGTGTGATAATATCAGCCACCCGATTAAATAAATATGTATTATATTAATAATAAATACATTTTAAATAACATCAAAATAAGGTTTTAAAGGTGTGTTATTCTGACATTAAATACTTATAAAACCAAGGGGACCGTCAGTTTCACATCAGATGCAATGCGACCCTGGAGAAAAAAAATACAACGTCACCAAACAATTTCCAATTACCCTCGGAATTGGTTGACCGCATTCGGTGATGACCATAAAATTGTATGGTGTTTCTGATAAATGGAATTTGATTGTTGTTGAATTCTTCGTGTCCGTACGCACAAAATGTCATTTTGTTGTTAAAAACACAAATGTTGCTATCACAGACAAAAAAATGGCTTAAGATAGAAATATCAGCTCCACAAAATTTTGTTTTATATAAATAAAATATGAATAACAATAATTAAAACATAATAATATAAATAACTAACTAACTAACTAAACAAATAAATGCAAATAAATAAATAAAAACATGACAAAATAATAAATAAATAAATACAAATATTTGGAACACGACGTAATTGTTATTTTGTTTTATCCTTTTTGCAGAATCCTGCCACAGCCATAGCCACAACAGAAGCCGTCAATTTGAATACGGTCTTATTATCTATTTCCCCTATCTGCTTTCTAATCGTACCATGGTGGTAAACGTGGTATAGACGTCAATTTCAATACGAAGTGACGTACGTATCGGTTGTGACAAAGTTCATTGAATGGTGAGTCATCGAAGCAGTATTGTATTCATCATCATGTCTTGCAGAGGCAAAATGTTCAACATACTGACGTAAGCGTTGCGATCATAAAGGATGCAGAATACCATTTTTATTCTACATCTCTTATTCGCCCTTTGCACGGTCAGCCATTTGTGCGTAGAGCCTCGAATTGGGGACAGCAGTGAATAGAAGCATTATACAACTCTGTATTGTCACGGTAATGAAATGACACTTTCATCCAAACAGATGCATAAATACAATACAAATGAAGCATGAAGTCGAGGCTCAACACGCACATGGCGGATCTTTGCAAAGGGCGAATTATGGTGCGAGATATGCGTCAGGTGTGCGCAAAACGGCGTTGCAGACTACGCGGACCAATTGCATGGCGCTGTATACAGCGGAGTTCGGTGCGCAAGATTATGATGGCCGGTAGCGCTGACCTCCACCATAAGCAGCACAAATAACCACAGCAACGAGAACAAATCGATTGCTAATGGTCATTCACACGCGTATATGCGGGAATAGTCTAGGAATCAAATCTGGAATTATTTAGGTATGTTGAATCCACTAATTTAATGTTTTCTTGCCAGCAAGGCATTTTAACAGATGATTTAAAAATGTAGGCTGTCACTATTGTTTGGCTATCTTCGTGGTTACATCCCTAAATGTTCCGACACCCCTATGCTCCGAAACCCCTAGAGTATTTTCCTAATCCTAACCCTAACCTAACCTATAACCATAATCCTATAGACCCTATGTTGTGTAAATCACGAGGGGGGTTTCGGAACATAGGGGTGTCGGAATAAAGAACAGTCACCATCTTGGTTAAAGGTTAACAAGTTCCCTCTATGATAGTTTTAAATGACGTTCCAAATGAACAAAAACATCCCTTCCAGCCTCAGTTTGAATTACATTGAACTTGACGGAAGACCTACAAGATATCCGCAGTCTGATGCAAGTTGAATCTTCTCAAAAGTTGCAGTGATGTCACGTGGTGTTTGTTTCGGCCATCTAAGCGCGGTTCGGAATTCCAGACAACAGTTACATTTCTGTGCTATAAATATTTAAGCTTAAAGCCTTGATTAGAATGCCAACCTGTTAATGCATATAATGCAATATAAATATCATCCTTGAGAAATCAAAAATTGATGTAAAGGCTGGAGACTGGGGCATCCCATTATATTTCTATGGTTCCCATTTCTATCAACCGTATTTTTGACAATTTTGTTTCAACGTTGACCCTGTATTAAGGGGCTATTTAATGTATCGAACCATTCGTGTGTACATTTCTCCATCTCGTTTGGTGAGAAGAAGAAGGGGCTCGATCCCCCGGTTACGCCACTGCTGGGAAACTACTTAACCCACCCCTATATGCGTTGAGTAGCTTCCCGTCGAGTCAGCCCGGATTAATACAAAACTATATTCTCTTTATTGTACATTTCTCAATCTCATTTGGGGAGGAAAGGAGGGGGGCTCCACCCCCCCCCCGGTTACGCCACTGCTGGGAAACTACTTAACCCACCCCTATGGATGCGTTGAGTAGCTTCCCGTCGAGTCAGACTGGGTTAAAGGCACTGAACACGTTTGGTAATTGTCAAAGACCAGTATTCTCACTTGATGTATCCCAACATGCGCATAAAATGACAAACCTGTGAAAATTTGGGCTCAATTGGTCATCGAAGCTGCAAGAAAATGATGAAAGAAAAAACACCCTTGTTGTACAATTTGTGTGCTTTCAGATAGGAATAAAAGGCTTCAGGCCTGAAGTATTTTATTATTTTAGTGAGAAATTACCTCTTTCTCAAAAACTACGTTACTTCAGAGGGAGTCGTTTCTCACAATGTTTTATACTATCAACAGCTCTCCCTTGCTCGTTACCAAGTAAGTTTTTATGATAATATATATTTTGAGTAATTACCAAACGTATACAGTGCCTTTAATACAGAAATATATCCTCTTTATTGCAGAGATCGAGAAGAGTTTCATAAACAATACGGTGGTTAGCCTTGTGTAGGCCTATTTGCATATTTAATTTTGGATATTTAAAACACAGCGTTCTGTTTTTTCAACTGATTGTTTCAGCGCTTTTCCTGTCGGCTAATGTTTTTACGAGAATAGTAATAAATATAATATAATAATACAAAATATAATAATAATAATAACCATAATAATAACAGCATCTTATTAATCTTTATAATGGTTAATTAGAGTCACATTCAAACACAGAGACTTTGCAAAATTACAGGTAAATTAAATATAAGCCTACAAACAAATGGGTTGGAGAATAAAAGCACTTACCTTCATCGACAACAATCGGTTCTCTCCACGTTGTACACCTTGCGATATGAAGACAGGCCTTGATTGCAATGAGCTCCACTGCACACGGCAAAGACACTTGCTTTCAAGCTAATTATGGCAAGCTGTCAGTGTGTGCTGCCATCAAGCGAAGCGAATAAATTATGCTAATCTACGCGTCAATTATACGCGCTGCCCGAAACGGTTACGGACTGTGAATGTAGAGTTCGAGGTATGTTTTTTTGCTTGACTCTACAGCAGAATGAAAGCCCCCAATAACGTCACATCCAGGTGCCTATTCGTATTCCTTACTTTGTCCAAGAACACACATAGAACAATGATTGTAATAATCAAGCAGCTGTTTTCAACGCAAAAACGATAACACAGTATTATACATCTCAAAGTTCAATTAATTATGTGCAAATATCTTGTTTTTCAAGTAAACACGTTTTGCATTGCAATCTCATCAAAGTGTTTACATTAGACTAGAGTCAAGTGTTGGTTTACAACATAGGCACTATCGGAACAAGTAAAAATAAGAGAACTACTCAACGGTTCATGTGTCATACATAAGAGCCGCATGGATAATTTTGAGTCAATAAGAAACATTATACGTGATAATGGTGCAATTTAAAAGGCAAACGAATACATATTCATTCGTCCTTATTTCTGTTTGTGTTTTCTTCACTATATATATATATTTTTGGGGTGGGAAATATGAGGACCTATATGTTTTTTTCATTTTTGCATCGGGGATAAAGCACGATATTAAAATGTTTTGGATTTTACCCATATATTTATATATGTATTTAATAATAAATACATGCTGCTTTGCAGTATTTCTATAACGCCTGTACACCAGTGTGTGAAGTATTTAAAGTGTTTCTGTATTGGGGAAACCGAATTAAGTAACAATTTTATTTTCTTTCAGCATTAATATCACGTAATAAGATGTTAGAAATAGAAGATACAAAAAACATTATAAATGGTGTCATGACATTTTTGAAGTTTATTGCAGTAGATATTACCGCCAACATTTCTATTGTCTCAACGCCTGGTTGTTATTGTCAAAAATAGTGACAAAGAGACCTCGCTGTGATTGTGATCCGTTTATAACTCATATTGCTGTTATATTTACAGTGGGAGAAGTTAAACCTAAGGCCACGTCAAATCAGTGAAGAGTAGAATATTCTGCTCATGGTCCATGTTGGGTTAATATGAGAAAAATATCTTGCAGAAAACAAAACGATGCTGTTAGTACCCAGTAGACAATTAAATTTAAAAGATTTGTCTAATCAATAGTCTGCTGTTGAATCCCCGGTGAGCACAGATGCTAATAAAAACCGTCGATGAGAACGCTCTTTTTGGAAGGAATGTTGCTGTTTAATTTCAAGTGAGTGAATTTCCTGTGAGACTGGGGAGGGGGACATCGATCTTATCGCGGTTTTATAATTATCCTGCTATGGCATCTATCCATATGTTGGCGGTCTCCCTATTTCTTTGGTCAATCCCAAATTAGGTAATTAATTTCCATTAATGATGACAGGATGAAGAGGATGTACTAGTTGAGTCTTGGACTGGTTTTTGTCTTTCGGGTAATGAAATCAAAGGTTCATCAACAATGATGTTTCACTTCAAGTCGACCGGTATGAACAGCCTCGAGCATTCCCAATACGCTGTTATGCGCTACATGTACTGGCCCCAAGTTCCCAGTCCCCAGTCACGCTACACATTTTGTTAATGACTTCTCGTGGTCTGATGGCTTCTTTTGTGTGACAGTATTAAATAATCATCTTCTTAAAAGTGCCATATAAATATCAGCCTCGGCTTGAATGGAAGAAAACCAAATGGCACGACGAAGATCAGGCCTGACGAAGATCACGGGTCAATCTTGGTCAGGAATGAGGCAGATTAAGACAATTTAATAAGACAGAATCATTTCATAACTTTTTGTTTATTTGTAGAAGCAAAATGTACAATAAAAAGTGTTATTTTAAACGACTAGTTTTATCTTGTTTTTCAAACCTAAAAAACTGATATACTCATGCCTCTAACTCGTCACCAAACGCATTTTGAAACGGGGGGGGGGGCGGCGGCTGTACTTATCCATCATTATTTTTTAGAACAGATGAATCATCAATTTATTTTTGTCTTCTTCAAATTTATCCACAATTTTCTATAAGGCTTCGATGATGTACAAAAGAAAATGATAACAAAGAGAATATATTTTCAATTTTGATTTCGTTAACGGTGACCTCATATTTCTTACCTCATATTTTGGTAAATCTGTTCAGAAGTTGAGCTGGTGTCCTAGGAAAATCTGCCCCCGAGAAACTATGTCCCCCATATGGGAAACTAACTTGGGCTGAGGGAGTTTGATTCAGAAGAGGGCGCTATCAAAAGAAGTTAATATACACAGTTCGCCGTATGGGCGGTGGGGACCACAGAATCTCCTGCCACACCGTAATTAAACTAGATTCTGTGTCCCACAGTGGGCCTGACCCTTTCTTTGGTCAGGCTTACCCATCAGAATGGTGTGTTTGTTAAGTCGGATGTTTTATCTCGGATTTTGCGTCAGTTTGACACAGTTTTGTGGTTAGTTTGACGCAGATTTCGAGTTATTGACCCAGAAAAGGGCAAGGCCTTATGAGATCCGGAATCCAGGTAAAATCTGACCGGGAGTTTTTAAAGTGTAGTTTTAGATTATAGTTTTTAAATGCTTTATATTTCTTTGGACTGAAACTGTGTCCCCCACCCCTAAAAAAACACAGCAACGCATTTTAACATGGGGGGGGGGCTGTACTTATCCATCAATATTTTGTAGAAAATGAACCGTCAATCCATTTTTCTGAAATTCTCCAAAAGACTTCGATTAAAAAGCTTCGATTATATTCAAAAGCAATGGTATCAAAGAAAATATATTTAAAATTTTGATTTTTTTTTTAACGGTGACCACCAGCAAATAATTCTTATAATATTTCGCCGAATCCTTTCAGAAGTTGAGGGTGTCTTACTCTAACAAGTCCCGGGTCAGAATTGACCCAGAGTCCGTGCCCCGCGATGGGCCTGACCCATTTGGGTCAGGCTGACCCAGAATGTGGTTAAAAGCATCGGATTTTGTCTCAAATTCTGTGTCAGTTTGACACAGAATTTTGACACAGAATTTGGGAAAAAATTACTTACCACACTAAATGTTCAAAATCTTCCGAAAATCCATAGAAGATTGTAGCGATTGTATAACAAACAGACAGTGTCAAAACAAGAAAGGAACGATGATCTGATAAATCAATGATCAAAGCTTTCTGATCGAACATTGGTGCACGTCAAATCAATTTATAAAACTCCTGGATTTTGTAAGAAGAAAAAAAGAATAACCTTCCCTTTTTGTAGAGGTCGAGAAGAGTGTTTTAAACGTGTCAGTGATAAGTCCTGTGTAGGCCTATTTGCATATTTAACTTTGAAAATTTAAAATCAGGTTTTTTTAAATGTTTTTTTTTATTGATTGTTTCAGCGTTTTTCGTGGCTGCCTACCATTTTGTTTTTAAAGAGAATAACAATAAACTATAACTAGATATTAGGTTTTTGTCCTTTGGACGAACACAGAGCTGGGGTTTTTAACTATGATTATACGATTCAGACCCTGAAACTAACCCTAAATTTGAGGCAGTAGACATGACCGGAACACAGACTCAAACTTTGACTCCAACTCTTCCACTAACTCTAATCCTAACCCTGGTCAAACATTGACCATCATCCTGACCCTAGCCAGTAACTTCACCCAGACCAGTAGGGGCCTACCCATCATTAAATCTAAACAAACTGTCCATACTTCTGTCTCCAAACGTTAATTATACTGGTCTGTCCTCGGGTGTTTTATTTAGTCTTGATATCGTAGAGCCTCAGAGTATACTATAAACCACAAAAATTGACAAAGCCCAGGAAGGGGTGCTTGGGTGTGGGAAAAATTAATTCGTTTAATCAGTATAATTTCATAACCTTGATGCGAAATGCGCACACGTTGCATAGATACGCTAGAACCACGTAATTAAATTGCGCCGCGGTTCGCCATTGAAATCATCGAAGCGTTTATTTTATCATCGAAGCGGGTTTTTTTTGCCAAGATTCTACACAATAGGAACATTATAATATTGTTGCCATTAGACGCCGCACTCTTGTTTCAGGCAACTAAGAATGCAGCTACTTATAATACACAGGAACAAGAAACTGCTAGCAAGTCTCATGCTTGTACTGTAGAATCAATATCTATTCAGTCTCGACGACTTCTACAAAGCATGTTTGCAAGTCAATGAGGGTATTGTATGCAGTAATCAAAACTGGTGTGCTTTGGGTACTTCGTTACCCATTTCGTAAATGAATTTACGAAATTCAATGTTGAGTGCACCAACTAACATCAATAAAGAAACGAATCGGCGTCTTGTCTTCGCTTTGCCCTTGTTCCCACAAATACGTCACTCTAATCTCAAATTAGTGCACTATCACTACACCCGTACTGGGTGCTCCAAACTCAATAAGCTCATAAGCTCCCCATAGCAACCAATGCTCAATGCTAAAATATTAATAATAATAAAAATACTAAAATATAAAATATAAATAAATAAATAAAAAGTCTTTCAGCATCATGAAAACATATCAAATTTATTTTCTGACAACTGAACTTCATTTTCAGTTTATAGTGAGTTAGCCGATTAGGTTTTGAGCTAGGCTCATCCAAAATAGGAACACCCCTGAACGAGTGAACTGTTCAGACTCCGAAAGTCATCAACCCTAGGTTTACAACTAATTTTGGACAATTGTTCATCAATATAATATTCAGCATTGAGAATCGGTTGCTAAGGGAAGCTTAGTGTGGTGCACCCAAAAGGACACTAGAGCGGGACGCCCTCTATCTTCTGAAAAGTCGGGGCGAAAGGGGTATTGCGCAACCATTGCAATCACGGTTTGGTGATGACCATTAAAACAGAAAAAGAAAACTATGTATACCGTTAAAATGCTCTCTTTAACAGCACTGAAAACATAACAGTATAAATTGTAAGAGCATTTTCAATTGTTAAGGTGGTTAGTTTTATATATGAAAAGCGTAAAAATATTACGGAAAATTTTCAAGTGGTTTATTGAAGCGGCGCCTAACGTGTATGAAATGGTCCAGGTGGGAATTTCATTACTGTACAAAACGTCTCCCCTAAAATGGCTACAAATATCGACATTATGTGAAAATAATTTACCCTTCACCCTCATTCTGATTGTTTTCGCTGAACGTAATATCTGAGGATATATCTTTCATTCCTGAAAGTGAAAACAAAATCCCTTCGCACATACTCTAGATATTTTACGAATTTTAGAAGGTTTTTTGAGAAATTGGTTTCTGCTTATTATTCGTTTGCGTGAAAACGATCGTCTGTTGATGGACGGGAACATTTGCCGCAGGTAATATTAAATCCGAGGCAAAGTACACATCTTAAAGGCACTGTACATGTTTGGTAATGACTCAAAACAAATATTAGCATAAAAAACTTACTTGGTAACAAGCAACGGAGAGCTGTTGATAGTATAAAACATTGTAGGAAACGACTCCCTCTGAAGTAACGTAGTTTTTGAGAAAGAGGTAATTTCTCACTAAAATAATAAAAACTTCTTGCAAGAAGTTTTTATTCCTATCTGAAAGCACACAAATTTGTACAACAAGGGTATGTTTTCTTTCATCATTTTCTTGCCAGTTCGATGACCAATTGAGCCCAAATTTTCACAGGCTTGTTATTTTATGCATATGTTGGGATACACCAAGTGAGGAACACTGGTCTTTGACAATTTCCAAACGTGTTCAGTGCCTTTAAAGACAATGTAGGTGACAATTATTGTCGGAGAAGTAATTCATCTGAAAGCCCGATTAAATAGTTCAAAGATGTATACTCCCACTGACTCTTCCAACTGTGTGAAAATACCGGGAATCATCAGGTCGATCAAACAGCATTTTCGACAGTTGCATACCTGCCAACATTATGTGAAACCTCAGAAATAGGAACAACAGTTTTACGAGTCCACAGATAGCGACGCAAGAAGTCGTGCAAGTAAAGCTTATTACTTATGATGTAATGTACATATACAAAAGATGTATGTACTTAATATCACATTTACGAGTCCACATACAGGGACGCAAGAAGTCGTGCGAGTAAAGCTTACTACATGTCAGGGGCGTCAATCCTGGGGGGGGACACAGGGGGTCACGTCCCCCTCCCCCCACTTTTTGAAGGGTGGGGGACACCATATCAAATTCCCCCCCCCCCCCAGTTTGTTTTAACTCATGTATCTCAATTATAGGGGCAATTTAATGTGTCATCTACTGTATGACTTACGGTAACGTGCTGTCTGTAGTAAAGCTAATGCTTTTAGTCGATGCACCGCCCGAAACTGCTTGGCAATTTACTCACTGGATCGGACCACCCAAAACTGCCCGCGATTGAAACACTTCGTATCCTTGGTTTTACACACGGTAGCGGGTCGCACCAAACAGCCGCCGAAAGAGCGTGATCTGAAGACTTTGATGGTACTGTGTGTTTACTTCCGGTGACGCGCTGTCTACGTAGAGCCCGAAATCGACTAACCATTAACAAAATAAAAGTAAATTACTCACTGGACCGCCCAAACTTGTGACATGCTAGCGGGTTGCACCAAACAGCCGTCAAAAGAGTGTGTTCTAAAGACTTTCATAGTCCAAAAATTTAATGAATTACGCGTAATGCGCGTTGGTTGTCTTTTCAGCAAACTGATCAATGCATGAAAAAGCAAAAATAGCCCCAGCATCGAAGGCAGCTATGGTAAGTAACCGAGTAACCAACATAAGTCAGCTTTTCAAGTTTCAATTAAGAACAGAACAAGTGAGTGAACATTGAAATGTTTGATAAACAGTAGTAGGCTGAATGAGATAGTGATGAGATCCCGATTGTAAATTCTGTGTGAATTCTACACCTTTCCTTTATTAGGAAATTGTTGAGTGCCTGTTTAAATACTTCTACAATGTTGATTTGGGTGCACTTTTTCTCTTCATTGAAAACAAGATCGCATCGACATCTCCAAACATTAGTCATTATGGCAACAATAATCATAGAGAACCGTAGTCTTGCATTATATAAACAAATGATCAATAGTTTCTGCGTCAGAATCACAGAGTGGACACTCGACTTTTTCTATGATTTTCATTCGAAAAAGTTTGTTCCAAGTTGGGAAGATCCTGTGATAGAGTCAAAAAATCATATCTTTGTCCTTGGCATCTAAAAGGAAGTTTTTATGAATTTTACCCCAAACTTCAGTCTAGTTGAAATCTTTAGTAAGATTTCAAATCTGAACCCATTTTTCTTGGGCCTTTGGCAGGACAAAATCTCTGGCTATATAAGGGCTTTGTAAACAATTTCGGTGGACAGTTTTGAAAATGTCGGAAAATCCTCTACTCCATGATCAATTTGTATATTCAGCCATCTGCTTGGAAGATTACCGGGCCTACATCGTGTCTCTTAAAACATGACCGGATTGATATTTTCAGCAAGACGCTTGTTTGTTTTTTTGTTTTTTTGTTTGTTTGTTTGTTTGTTTATTTATTATTTTTTTGGTGCAATGTTTTTCTGTTTTTTGTTTTTGTTCCTTTTATTGCCTTGTAATGTATTTGTTGTTCTTGTATTGTTGAGGTCGAATAAATAACAACAATAATAGCAATAGTATTCCAAACACGTGCCAGGATCACAACTCATTAACATTTTTCCTGAGTTTGCTTAACAGTTTATTAGTAAATAAATTGTATTTGTTCTGATAGTGTATTTTTAAGTGTAAACATCCTGTATAACTTAGATATTCTATAAATCGACCCATTGTTTAAGCTTTAAGCAGTTGTCCTTAAAGTTTGATACATTTTATATCTTTAAAATATAGTATACAAGAAATATTCATCAAATTTTAATCAACATCCTTCATTTTTCTTTTCATCGCTTACTGTATTGTTACGCACAAAGCTAGAAATGTATGTTACTGGAAGTGGCCTTCAAAAAAAGGATGATAAAACATTCTATCTGAAAGTCAAATGATGACTTTACAAGTTTCCTGAACCGAAGCAAAATTGTTAATTTTACAATCCATGAGAGTTTATTGTTTTTTTGTTCTAAATAGGACACCATCAAAATAAAAATGATTAAAAGAAAATTGCATGCTCTGCGTGTAGCACGAGTTACCGATGTTCGCCGCTGTCCCATGCATACAAAAGTAAAAAAATCAAAAAATCAAAATACTATGCATGACTCTAGCCTTGAATGTTGGTTGTTAAAATACAAAAAAAAAACAAGATTCCAAACAAATTGTTTAATATCCGGAGCATAAAGTATGTAAAAAGACACCTTAAAGTGTAGCACGAGTCACAGTGGTAGGCCTATATCATGTATGTTGTTCTTTTATTAGCGTCGCTTGTTCTATCTCTCTCTGAACCAAGTCCAAGTTTTATATGTAAATAATTATAGCAAGGAGAGCTTTTCTAGGTCGTTCAAACATGCTAAAACCCAACAGCTTCAGGGGGCTCAGCCCCCTGAACCCCTGCCGAGGGCTTCGCCCCTGGACCCCACGAGCGGGCCCCTGAACCCCACACCGTAAATGATCCTGCTGCCCCCCGCCCACATTTCAAGACGGATTGACGCCCCTGTACACATACAAATGGTACATTATGTACCTAAAACATTATGCAAAAAATCACTGTATCCCGTAAGAAAATCTCTACTGTCGCAAGCAAATGTCACCCTCTTTTGCCAGATCTTTTTGATCTTGCTCATTGCTGTCTCTTGTCAGAAATGGGATTCTGATTTTTTGCGGCCTGTAATCTCAAAAATCTTGACAAATTCCAATTAAATCTGAACAGTTGGCAGGTATTCATGCAGTTGCCACGTGCCAAAAGAATTATTAACCAAGACACTTAACAAAGGCACTGAACACTTTGGTAATTGTCAAAGACCAGTGTTCTCACTTGGTGTATCCCAACATATGCATAAAATAACAAGCCTGTGAACATTTGGGCTCAATTGGTCATCGAAGTTGCAAGAAAATGTTCAAAGAAAAAACACCGTTGTTGTACAAATTTGTGTGCTTTCAGATAGGAATAAAAGGCTTCTTGCAAGAAGTATTTTATTATTTAGTGAGAAATTACCTCTTTCTCAAAAACTACGTTACTTCAGAGGGAGTCGTTTCTCACAATGTTTTATACTATCAACAGCTCTCCGTTGCTCGTTACCAAGTCAGTTGTTATGTTAATATATATTTTGAGTAATTACCAAACGTGTACAGTGCCTTTAACGAACATTCATAAATACCCCAGACAGTTTCGCTATTCCTATTGGTGGAGAGCACGTCACGTGGGGGTGTTTAAACGGATGATAAAGCACGGCCAAGAGTGTTTATAACCGGCTGGGCTTCGCGTATTGGACGCGCAAGCTCCGCCAATTTACTTACGCGGAACGCAATACATGGCTATAGTTCCCGCGCGTAGCCTAATCTTTTTGTACACGCGCGTCCACACAACCCAACGCGCACAAAACAGAATTTTACAAAAGTTTTTGAAAATGTACAAACTTCGATGTCAGAGATTGTCTTTTTACCACCGATTTTGATTATTCTTTCACTTGTTAACAAAAACGCATTTATGAATGGGAATAAATGAGTAGTGACTCGTTCCTTAAACGGCCGTTTAAAACCTTGCAGGGTCGTGGCCGTGCGATAAAGGCCCTCGCCTTCGGCTCGGGCCTTTATCGCACGGCCACGACCCTGCCGGTTTTAAACGGCCGTTTAAGAACTCGTCGCCACTCTTTTATTCCCTTAATAATTTATCCCAATAGCCGGACTTTTCGCCACTTTTGAGAGTGGGGTACCGTAAAAAGTAAACACAACTGGGATTGTGCTTGGATTATCATCAGTCAATATTGATATGGATCACATTATTGTCGGCTTGATTTGAATAACACCAATGTTTATGATCATGCAGTTTATGACGTTGTGATGCGAGTATGGAAACCATAGTTGAAGGTACGGTGTCCCATATCTACCACGTGCAAAAGTATAATTTCCATTTGCATCATTTTCAATGAACTTTTTGGTTTGTCGTTCATTTATTTTATAGTTATTTAGAGTCACTGTTCAAGTCTCGGTTGTTTAGTCTTTCTCTCATGGTCTGTTTGATGCTACCTTTATCTTAATCAAATTATCTTTTTGTTTCCTTGTTTAATTAATAAAGAACAACAATGTAAACAAAGTAATAGAAACAGATTAATGAAAATATTATTGACTCAACGAATTTGCTTGTGGTTATCTTGCATTCAGTTGATTTAGCAACCTAGATAACTGAAACTCTAGCCACACAACCAGCCAATGTTTAATGTTGGGGTCAACATGAGGAAGGCTGGAAACATAAAGTTCCACAAACATTTCTGCGTAATTTCATTGAAATGAGGAAAGCATCATACAGCGTCAAAAACTATGCAAACAAATTGGCAATTTTTGCCCAACATTTTGCCCAATGTTGGTCTAAATATCAACAGGTATTGGTCAACTAGTGCGCTCGACAGCCACTTCCCCCTTTAATTGGTCAGTGTATTTTGTTAAAAGTTTGGCTGTTTTTTCTCCCATAAATTAGTCAAGGGTGTTAACACAATTGTTGGTAAAAAGTCACTTGAATTTTGTTTTCTGTTACAATGCCCCTTTGTTGGTTAATTATAAACTTTCCCAAAAAAATTGTAAAATCCCTTACATTTTTAATAGTTATTAATAAAATCTAGATTCCCTTACATTTTTATTAGTTAATAAAATTTTCCCAAGAAATTATAGCCCGAACCACTTCTACAACTATAGAATTGTAAAAGAAAATCGAACTTTCCCAATAAGATCAAATCCTATTCCACAACTATCGCAGTGGTTGCAACAGGCCACCGTAGAATGCAGTGTAACGACCCTTGTACCATTGAACACGATTAATACGATTGCGTTTTTCCAGTTGTGTGAAACTACCGGAATTTTAGCCGATACTTAAACTGAACATAATTATACTTTGGACGTGCATGTATACGGTTGGCAAAGAGGGGTGCACTGTTTTAAAACGTTTTTAACGTTGTTTGTCGTTGAGAATCCATTACTGTTGCTGGCCATCAGCCACTTCCTAAAGTTCAACAAATAGGTTCAACTGTATGTACAGAGTGAGTAAAGTTAAGTCACATCTACAGCTCCAGGTAGGACTTTACTTGCGCTAGGGTCTATGTTGTCTTAAATGCACGTGACCAATATTAGTGTAATAACTGACAGGTCGGACATTGTGAAAATTATGATCATGATTTGGTTCACACAAACCAGTATTTTGTATATGAACAGTACACGCTCTTGTAATGAAACCCGATCTGACAAGTTGTCTGAACGCTATGGGAAACAAAAATTAGCGATGTTCTATAGAAGTACCGTATTTTTTGTTTTTAGGAAACCCAACTTGACAGATTAAACTGCCCTCTGAAGAAGATCCGGTCCTTATGGGCCAAAGCCACAATTTATAGGGGGTATGTGGGACGGATTTTCGGGTCAATATCCCCCAAATCGAACTCAGACACACAGTTACATAACAGCTGGTCAGTTTGAATTGGAAAACAAACCACGTTGACTCGGGTCTGTGTAGAGTATGGATGCTAAACATTGCGATTGCCCGTTGGTTTAAGTTTAAAGTTAAAGGGGACAATGGTGAGAATCATTTACAACCTATAATTATTGTTTATAGATTATGGCATACACATAACCCAATTCCTTTAAATGTTAGTGGAGTAATTTTAGCGGAGTCCATTGCTTTTATTCGAGTGCAAATACTTTTACCCGGTCAGAGCTGTGCATTGAGAGAGTTGCGACATAGAGGGACCAGTTTTCTTTGGTCACGTGGCCTTGCTGGACGCCATTATTTTTTGGTCCAAATGCAGCACAACCCTATGTGCAGTATGGTTTGACACACTGTGTGTTCGCGCATGCGTTTGTTGAACCGAAAATGGCTTCTAATCGCAAGCTGTCTCAACTCTTTCAATAAACGGCTCTGTATCCGGTAAATCTGCTGCCACCTAGTGTCTAAAAGTCACTCATTTTATAATAATGAACTAACAAAAATGACATTCCTGTTTTACTCCGCTGACAGGACAGCCCATTCTCATCAAGATGGTCGAAGTTGCACTTCACACTGAGACCACTTGCAAGATTAGACATGTACACATCGAATGCCCAATCTGCCTAACTCGGTTCATCGATCCGAAAACCCTGGACTGTCAGCACAGCTTCTGCTTAAAATGTCTGTAGGACCTTGTAGACAGGATCCGAAGATGGATATTATTATTTGCCCAGTGTGTAGAAAAGAAACTTCAATCCCAGATAAGGAGCCGTCAGCTCTTCTTAACTGCTTTTTCTTGAGCTCGCTTATTGATGACGTCATCAATCTAGAAGGTCCGGAGGAGGACATCAAGCCCCCTGTCTCGACTTGCGAATGGTGCGACGAAGGTCTTGAAGCCGTTTCACAGTGTGATGACTGTGAGGTGAATTTGTGCAAGGCATGTCTAGAAATGCACGCAAAAATAAAAAGTAACAGGCATCATCAAATCGTTAATGCTTTCGGCTCGTCAAAAAAGCGACCCCAAGACAAGGGGAAATCTGAATCTCCAAAGTGCCGGAAACACACTGACCATGAACTGTGTTTCTATTGCGACACGTGTGATTTACTTGTGTGTCTCAAATGTGTGGCATTTGATCATCGAGCGTCAAACCACAATCTCTCTGAAATCAATGACTCCATTCGATCTTATCATCAAGCTGTTGAAGAGGCATTGATGAAGTTTGATGAGTGTCGCAAGCAATTCCAAAAAGTGGATGACTCCATCAAACGATCACAGCATAGATTACAGCTCATGGTCGACCCGGCTCTTCGAGATATTGTGGCTAAGGAGGAAGAGGAAATTACTAAAATAAGAAATGCATCTCGCCTCCTTCAAGAAAGAGTCACTCAAATCAGCCAAGAAAGAGGTGAGGAATTTGACAGCATACAGAGCAGCAAGTGCAATCAGATGAGCCGTGCAGAGCAGATCGCAGCTTCAGTCAATGACTTGATGCAACATGCTGATGACTTTGAGCTGCTGGACTTCAAGCCAAAGGTTATGCACAACTTGACATTCCACAAAGAGCTCCAGTTTCAAACAGTGCAGCACAGCAAGTCATTCATCGAGTTCAAAGGTTTTGATGTCGTCGCTGATGAAGATCTCGGTGAAATACTAAAGGAAGAGAAGTGGGAAGCGAAGACCGAGTTTGGTAAAGAAGGGGAAGGTGAGGGCGAGTTCAGTTTGGCAAGGAACGTTGCTTGTTTTAGCAATGGTTGTCGTTACTGATACAAGAAGGCGGCTATTTTCCACATTTACATCAAAGAGTAGCAGTGGCGTAACTAGACATTCTCATTTGGGGGGGGGGCAAGTGGGGGCAAAGATTAAATTTGGGGGGGGGGGCCAAAGAAGTGCAAGATTATCATTACATAATTATGTTAACTGATAGTTGATACACACCAGCTGATACACACCAATGCAGTTCTAAAACAGTCTACATAGTTTGCAGGTAACAAAAGATTGCGAAAACAACCAAATATTAGAGAACTTGTCATTTTTATAAGATAAAAACTTTTCGGCTGTATACAAGGATTAAATTACCAACAGTGATTACCAAGTATCAATTTAGAGTTGTACATGCAATACTCTGATGGTACCACATCAGAATCAGAATCTTCTGTATTTTCCCGTCTCTGCCTCTTAGGTGTTGGAGCACGAGGTAAAAACGGGCACTTTGATATGGAGAAGAAGTGGTCTAAGCTACCTTTTTCGCTGGTCATTTTGCTGTTTAAATCTCTCTGTTGTGCATCTGACTACGTTGTGTTAACGGAGCTATTGGTCGTGCGTTCAGCCACCACCACGTATTAAAGGAACACGTTGCCTTAAAATCTCAAGAAATTTTGCTGTTTGGAAGTGTTCCATATCCTTATTAAGAGTTGTTCGTGCAATAACATGCCTTTAATGTGTTATAATTAGTGAATGGTGATTAAAAAACCCAAACATTGCCATCTGACCCCGAGATCTGCCCCGCGAAACGTATACGTATTTCCAGCCGTAAATACCACCGTCCATGTAATAGGCAAAATGCGCGACGAACAGTCGTTACGCTAGTGCCGTAGTCAGTGGCCTGGTAAACCAGTCAGATCTCCTTGCTCTATGGTCAGATGAAAACCGGGTAATAATCTCATTTTCTACCTCGCTCGCAACTTGTAAACCGAGCTAAAGCTAGCTCAGTATTGGGTCCAAAATATCCAGCCAGGTATTTGCGGAACGGCCAGCCGCATATTCAGAATATTAGAACACATGCAGTACAGGTAGGAGACAAACTATCACATTTGGTTCACCTCCCTGTACTGCATGTGTTCTAATCGCCGGCTGGCTATATCGGGCCCAATACTGTGCTAGATTCAGCTCGGTGTTGGATATTTATTGGAATACAATAAACAGATGGTAATCGTAACATTTTTAATAAAATAATTGCTCAGTCGTAGTTCAACAGCTGCGACTGGAAATAAGACTAATAGAATTTGTCCGCCATTTATGGGAGTCAAAATCTTGACTCCCATAAATGGCGGAGCGTTTTGTTTCGCGAAAGTGAGCAAAAGCGAAGCATTTCTAAGGCACGTTTGTGTGGATAATTATATTCTACTTTTTAAACATCTTTCCGACCGTGCTCATTATACATCAAACGCTTGTTATAGCCCAAAAGCGCCCAACAGCGCCCAACCCGAAGGCAACGTGTCCCTTTAAACTGAACTTTGTGGCTTCCTGCGCTCTCTGTAACCGCAAAACCACAACATACATTTACCACCAACGATCGCGCGCGTTTCCATGCATTTGTCATGACTGCGTTATAGTCCACATACTGATATGAATAAAAGTTTTACTTTTTACGGCAGCATTTTTTACAGCCTTAAACGATTGATATATTATAAGAATATACTTTTCTGTGATTTCATATGGGGGCAAGAGGGGGGCAAGGGTTCTGAGCGGGGGGCGCAGGCCCCCCCTGCCCCCCCCCCTCTGGTGACGCCACTGAAGAGTAGTTACAAATCTACAGGTTTTCAAAGTGGAATAGAGGATGGTAAACTAGAAAACCCTTACGGTGTTGACGTGACCTCTGATGACCTGCTTCTGGTTACTGACGGACGGGATGTAACGGTTTATGATAGAGAACTGCGATATATTCTCAGTTCAGACCCTCACATAATAAAATCGAGGGGCAGTCAGAGAGTGTACTCAGTGATATCGCTGTGGACAAGAAAGATCGGATTGTGGTGACTGACTGTGAGAGAAAGGTAATATCTCTACATAATATGGATGGATCCACCATTTACACAATACATCATGGTGATATTAGTATTCCATGCATTCTATCTGTAAGCAGCAAGGAGCGAATGATCTTCACACACAACGACGAGAAGAAACTAGTTTGTATGGATTTCATGGATTTCAATGGATTTTTCATTTTGTGGGGTGTCGTGGCCGAGCGGTTAAGAGCGCCGGATTCTAGCTCTGGTGTTTGATCAGCAGAGTGTGGGTTCGAATCCCGGTCGTGACACTTGTGTCCTTGAGCAAGACACTTAACCATAAGCTTCTCTCCACCCAGGGGTAAATGGGTACCTGTGAGGGCAGAGATGGTTCTTGTGATTGATTTAGCCGAGTAGCGCATTAATGTTGCACAGGCTGTATACTCCCCAGGGAGCTGAGATGGTTTAAGGAATGATTTAACGCCCAGTGACCAGGGGTAATAATGTATGTAAAGCGCATTGAGAGTTCTCCCAGAACTGAAATGCGCTCTATAAGAACGTCATATTATTATTATTATGGGAAACGAGGTGTTCAATATCAGCACCTCCATTGACGGCAACCCTGTAAATCCTACTGGTGTGTGCTGCGACGATGCTGGCGACATCTATGTGTCTATTCCTTGCGGTAACGTGGGAACCGGTGAGATACATCATTACGATGCATCAGGTGAACACATCGGGCGTATAGCTCGTGGCTTGTACAATCCCAAATGCATGACATTTACCCCTACCGGTGACCTCATCGTGGCAGACAGGCACTCGGTCAAGATCTTGCATCGCGTGTGAGTGTCAATGACGTCATGGTCAAACACATTATCAAGGCAATTCACAACTGAAAAAGTTAACGATAATAATTAATCGAGAGACTTTTAAGGAATCATACTCAAGAATGTGAATAATCTGCCATTTGGACAATTTCCACGTACAAAAACGTTATTATTCAAAACGTACCAATCACTTCATCAATGTTCGACTTTCGCGTTACATTGAGTTTTACTTATGAAATTATTTTCCGCTGGGCCGGTTAACCAAACAAAAGGAGGTGGGGATGTAAAATCATTACAATTATTGTGAGGTAGCCTCATCACAATCAGAAACCTCTTACAGGGAACTCCAATCGCCAATATTCAGTTGATATGAAAACGTGTTTGTGAGACTACATGCAGGTTCTTACATTAAGATTTCAAAGAAGGCACAGCTTTGCAGGGTGGTTGACTTTTTAGTAGATCCCATGAAACATTAAATACAACACCATTAGAAGACAACGCGTTGTCTTCTAATGGTGTTGTATTTAATGTATCAGACTTATTACTTACAAGAGCATTAGCTTTAACCCGGCTATAGCTCATAACAAGCTGATTGTTTCAGGACAGGTCGAGAAATATGTCTAGAATAACATACTAAAAGTCCCCTAAAATCCCCCTGGAGCTCTCTCCGAAATCCAAGATGGCGTCCAAAATGGCCGCCATTTTCGAATCTTTGCAACCAGACATGATGTAAATATAAATAAAGAGTCTAAATATATGTTTTGAGGCACAAGGAATCTGATAGAATAATTATTTTAAAATTTAAAACTCATAAGTATCTAAAACCAAGATGGCGTGGCCATCATTTTCAATTCGTATCCATATTTTCTAACCAGACAATAACAAATACATATAAACTGTCAAACATGTTTTGTGGCACAATAAATCCAATAGAATCATTATGTTGTGAGTTTCAAACTCAAGAGCCAATCAGTAGGCCTACCACTCAGTCAGTCGACTCGTCCTCTATTCTCTTTGCATGAGTGTCAGATAACATCCAAGGATCAACCCTTCTGTGGAAAAGGATGGCAGTAGGACTTTGTGGACCCTCAAATCACCTTTGATTCTGAGGAGTCCACTTCAGGGTCTCCCATACATGTTAATCGTACATGCAGATTAGCAACGAGAGAAGGAGGTGCGCTATGTGGGGCCTGGTAAAAATAAGACTGCTTCGGGAAGCCCATCCCCTGGTCTCTTTGCGCTCTCCCAAATTGAAAGTTCTAAAACAAGAGATCAACTTAACAAGATGAGAGATCAGAGCTGGTCAGGGCTCCCAGTGGAGAACATCTCTTTAGGCCTATCCTGCTGGCTTGAATTGTGTCAACAGAGAGGGCTGCATGCGATTTTGTTTTTGCAGTGCAGCCCTGCCTGTGAGTCTGTGTGATTGCTCGACAACATCAGGCAAGGCAAGTGAGGGATTCTTCCTGCGTATGGAACCTGAGATGTCTTTGGTACAGTAGATCCGTTCACTTCTGATCAAAAGAGGGAAAATCAGTAGCCGCACAAACTTTTGAAACCAGGGCTGTCGTGGCCAGAATAGGGCTATGAGGATCATTCTGCAACAAGGGCTGGCATGGCAAGAACGGGACTATGAGGACCACTCTGCATCCAGGGCTGGCATGGCCAGAATGGGATTCTGAGGACCACTCTGCATCCAGCTCCAGAGCTGGCATGGCCAGAATGGGACGCTGAGGATCATTCTGCATCCAAGGCTGGCATGGCCAGAATGGGGCTATGACGATCATTCTGCAACCAGGGCTGACATGGAAAGAACGGGACTCTGAGGACCACTCTGCAACCAGGGCTGGCATGGCCAGAAAAGGACTCTGAGGACCAATCTGCAACCAGGGCTGGCATGGCCAGAATGGGACTCTGAGGACCACTCTGCAACCAGGGCTGGCATGGCCAGAATGGGACTATGAGGACCACTCTGCATCCAGGGCTGGCATAGCCAGAATGGGATTCTGAGGACCACTCTGCATCCAGCTCCATCAGAGCTGGCATGGCCAGAATGGGACTATGAGGATCATTCTGCAACCAGAGATGGCATGGCCAGAATGGGATTCTGAGGACCACTCTGCATCCAGCTCCAGAGCTGGCATGGCCAGAATGGGACTATGAGGATCATTCTGCAACCAGGGCTGGCATGGCAAGAACGGGACTATGAGGACCACTCTGCATCCAGGGCTGGCATGGCCAGAATGGGATTCTGAGGACCACTCTGCATCCAGCTCCAGAGCTGGCATGGCCAGAATGGGACTCTGAGAATCATTCTGCATCCAGGGCTGGCATGGCCAGAATGGGGCTATGACGATCATTCTGCAACCAGGGCTGACATGGCAAGAACGGGACTCTGAGGACCACTCTGCAACCAGGGCTGGCATGGCCAGAATAGGACTCTGAGGACCACTCTGCATCCAGGGCTGGCATGGTCAGAATGGGACTATGAGGACCACTCTGCAACCAGGGCTGGCATGGCCAGAATAGGACTCTGAGGACCACTCTGCAACCAGGGCTGGCATAACCAGAATGGGATTCTGAGGACCACTCTGCATCCAGCTCCAGAGCTGGCATGGCCAGAATGGGACTATGAGGATCATTCTGCAACCAGGGATGGCATGGCCAGAATGGGATTCTGAGGACCACTCTGCATCCAGCTCCAGAGCTGGCATGGCAAGAATGGGACTATGAGGATCATTCCGCAACCATGGCCACAATTACACAACATTACACAACATTCCCTCACGATATTTGTGGTAGATATTGGGGGAGGCATACACAAATATGTTCTCCAAGTGCCCGGATCTCGGTTCTGAGCACAAAAGTCTGGGAAAATGTTGTCGAAGGCTGAGAGTGGATCGGAGAGGTCTATGTGCGGACAGTCACTGGAAGATCGTTTGAATGACTGCATGTTTGGTAGAGAGACCATTGTGAAGGGAGGACTTTTCCTCTGGACGAACGCTGCCATGATTCTCCCCGCATGGTGAACTATGGGGAGAACTATGTTGTTTTTGTCTTGTACAAACATGAGTGGTGAATGAGACTGAGCTCCGCCTTGTCAGTTAATGTAGGAGACGACTGTTGAGTTGGGAGTTTCTGATTTGACAAAAACAGCGTTCCTGTGACTGTTCTGTGCTAGTGCCTCAATGTTTGCAAATTTAATTAAGCTGTAAATGGGGGCAATTTTGGACGCCATCCTGGTTTTAGATACTTATGAGTTTTAAAATCTTAAAATAATTATTCTATCAGACTCCTTGTGCCTCAAATCATTTAGACTCTTTATTTATATTTACAACATGTCTGGTTGCAAAGTTTTGATAACATTCGAAATGGTGGCCATATGGGTGTACCCCACTAAATATGGAGAAAACAGAGCGTCGAGTTCATGAATATTTTGTAGGCCCTCAAAATATCCTGTATTAGACAGATTTGAGAGCCCAATAAAAGGGGTAGAGTGTGAAAATGTTGCCCAATTGTAACCCGGGGGTTGTTGACTTCCAACTTGAGGTATTTTGGATGACATAGGCCCTGAAAAACTGGTCCTATTTGCCGAGAGGTGTAGGGACATTTTTCAAGATTGATGCTCGGACGTTTGGAAAATTACACCGGTGTAGGGGTGTTTTTATTTGGAGGGAGAATAACTCGACGGGACCAGGGACTCCCCATATTAAATTGAATAGAGAATGAAAGTTCAAGAGTCAATTAATACTTTTCCCTTTACTGTAAAAAGCTGTGAGACTTTTAAGTATTTTTCGTGTATTTTTGAATATTTAGCCTTTTGCACTGAATGCTATGGGAGTGGAATTAGTGGGGGTGCACCCTATAAGCTTGAATGGTGTCGGCCATATTTTATTTACTTGATGGGGTTTTAAACGTGTCATTGTTTACAATAATTTGTTAGCTGACAATCAATGTGATACAGAAGCTTTTTTCAATCAAGTGATAATTTTATTTCAATTTTTACGGTGCAAAACAGTTCATTTACAGTAAAAAAGTTATGTTAAATCATACAAAATGGTGGATCTCACCCCAGTCGGCATGTGTTGTTTTTGGCAGTTTTGGGGAGTAAATGTTTTGTGTATAAATCACCTTTGACTGCTCAAAACTGCTTTAAAAAAATCAACCTTTCATTCTCTGATTTTTAGATGTGGTTTGTAATTTTTACAAGCACTAATTTTTCCAAAAAGAAATTGCTTTCAAGGAAATTATGAGAGGGTACATTACTGACTGGGGTTGAACTTCAAGCCACATACTGAAAATTGTATACACTGGTTGTACACATGAAACACTGCATATAAACAAACTGACAAAATGGAAGCCTGGAAAGGTAAAGTGATGGGGCTATTGGCCAAAAAATCTAAAGCGAAAGGTGGCAAGGGTTGTATGATGTGGCGGGGCTATTCTAGGAGGAATTATGGGTTTGTAAATATCCAGGTCCCCGGATCGAACAAACGCACAATGATTCATGTGCACAGAGTGGCTTACATGCGGATGTGATGTAAGCCATTTGTGCCATCATGCATTGTGCGTTTGTTTTGAGCATTTATCTCTAGAGCCCCGCCACATCAACAACTCCAGAAAAATATGTCGGAGAAAAGGAAATTGTGAGGGGCACGGTGTGTACCCTGACTGCTTAATCTGATGAGAAGTATAAGTTTGTTTGTTTAAATTATCTATCACTATCAATCATTAATTCATTCATCATCTCTTCATGGTGGGCAACGTTTGCTATAACTGTGTTGTTTTGAATATTGTGCCAGTCGTTTTGAAACTTTGGTTCCAGTTGCCCTTTCTTGTACAGTTGTTGTGAAGCATAGTACAAATGGAATCGATTGTATCGACACTGTGCCCTTCGTCTCTTGTATGCCTTTCCTTTGGCCCTGTCAGAGTAATATTTCTGTTTCTTATCCATTTCAGAAAGGGCCTTAGCAGCTGGGGAGCCAACAGTTACTGGACAGCCAGCAGATTTACATTTTTTTACTATCGAGTTTGCATGACCGTTATTGACCAAATGCACGGCACTGTGATCTCGACAAGGACCATTTCTCGCAAAGGTCAGTGCTCCTTTTGGATTTGTGACTGAAAATGCATGGTTCATGGATTCTGCTTTTTGAGTGCTTGTACCGTACTTGGTTTTTCCATGGCTTCTTTACCAAGTCGTTTGTCCAAAAGTTTGATGACTGTCTCTTTATCATGTTTAGACAATTTAAATTTTTCCCGAGCACTAGCAGGCAGGTATGGAAATTTGTATTTCTGATGTCTGGCACCACCATGGCAAATGTGAGATGTCTTTTTGCACAGATCATGGTTTCCCATGTAACATTCAGGAATTGCAATTGCTGCATTTGCAGCCATGGCTGTCTTTGTGACTGATCACCAAGTTTTTGGTTAAGGATTGAACCAGCCTCGGCCTGAGCCCTATGGCTGACATCATCGGCAAATCTGTCTTGCAATTTAGACTTTTCTTTTTTGGTTTTGCCCGGAAACATATCTGTGCTGAATTTAGCACGACTTATGGCTGCACAAAGAGATCTATTAAGATGAGGGGGGTCTAGCAAATGTTCAGTCTCCATACCTGCCTGTGTGTGCATAAATGTACTAATGCCATGTGCAAGACACCCATCGGCATCAGTTGTGACTCTATTTATTTTAAGTGGCTCCTTACAGTTCAACAGTTTCTTTGCACACTGCAATCCTCCTTCTCGTTCGTCACCCATGTTGTAGTTTCCAGGACGAGTGGCGGTGCATGTTGCATTTCTAGGTTTGTGTCCTTTTTTGTCTAAGGAGGTTGAACATTGTTTGCAGAGTTTGGATTCATGGTTGAACATCACAATGGGTTTTTTTGTAGTCACATTTTCACAAAAGACATCTCTCGTTTGTGTTGCCGAAACAAAATGTGTTTTTTGCGACAGTTTCTCAGCGGATTGTTGTACTGTCGATCTATTTCAACGGCCACTCCACTCTCCCTTTCGTAGCCTTGTAACTCGTGAACGTCTTTCACGAGCCTTCTCTTTTCTGCCAAGTCTTCTTCGTTTTCAATTGTCATAATAGCACCCACTCTGTTTGCATTTTTCTGCAGGGCGTTTTGTGAGGGAACGGCTGTATCCATCGCAGATAGAAGTCTCCTTGCACCAGCAGCTCCAATCCCAGTATTGTGTAGGCCAACTTGGAACGCCATGTTTGGGACGGCAGTTCGTCGTCCTCTCCTTGTCTGAGGTATTTCTGTGTACAGTTTTTTCTTGTCGGTGTGGAACCCACACTTTCGGCATGACATCATCTCGGCCACGGCAAGACCTCGACGCTCCTCTGCACCAGCGTCAAGTTGGGGACGACCATTGCATTCAGGATTTGCTCGTTGGTGATCTAGTGCAGCATCCACTCCTAAATTTACTGCAGAATTGACTTTGACAAAACTGTAGCCTCCTCCTTCTTCTTCCTGGTGATCATCCTCACTCTTGAGATGGAGTTTGTTAGGCATTTTCTGAAGTGCAACTCCACTCTTGTGTTGGATTTCCTCAACAGGGGTCGTTTCAGCACATGTTGGTCGAAGTACCATGACAGGTCTGGTGGGTAACTCTGCATTGGGTTTTGATTGAACAAAACCCTGCTCATCTCTAGTGAAAGCCAAATCAAGATGATCCGTTGATGGCCTGATGTAGACAGTTGGTGAGTTTCTCACTTGGGGTTCATGTCTCACTTTCAGCTTTGGCAGGGGGCCCAGTGTTCTGGTTTTTTTGAGCCATCTTTTTTTCTTTTTGTAGATTCCACGTCCAACCAGCCCCATATTGAACTGTGTGAGTGAGAAGCTAACAGAACTTTCTTCCAGGCAGAAGTGTAGCTTTCTGTTAGTCATTCAGTTTTCTTTCTCACACCCCCCTCTCCTCCCCAGATGTCACCCCATTTGTGTCTTTACAAATTCTTTAGAAAGTCAGTGATCATGACTTGTCCAAGTTGTTAGTGTATGCAGTTTTTAATTACAATTTGATTACCCCCCCCCCCCACTTATCCAATTCTGGAGCTCCACTCTCTTTGACCACTCTCTTTGATCCATAGAAATAGGCCTACATAGACATATACACTGGTCCACCCCTTTTGCCAGTAATAAGTGAGGGGCAATAAAGTAGATTGTTCTGGTGAGGCCACTACAGGAACACATGTAGGCCTAAATTTGAGACCCTTTGTTTGTTCCAAAACTTAAATTGTCTGCTGATTGAGGATTACAACCCTTACCTAACTCTTACTTGAAACCTAACCCTACCTATTTTTCTACTTGGAATATGAAACAATTATTGCACTGGGTATAAGAATGGTTTAAAGCCCCTCAACTGTAAATTCTCCAGTTCATTTGCCCATTGCCCCCCCGTTGCTATCACCAGGGATCCTCCCACTTAAACGGTTCAATTTAAAGAAAAACAACACATTCTCAAAATGTTTCATCAGAACCGTAGGATATATTGTCAAGGAAATTACAGACAGAGCAAAAACTCTGTGGGTAGTTCAAATGGAAGAAAAATATTACATGAGAGAAAATATCTAATGTGTGTTTGTATCACTATCAGGCATGATCATTCATTTGAAAATGTACACAAAACACCATAGGAGTGGTTTGTTTGTTTAAGCCTGCCATTTCTCAACGGATTAAACAAATTCAAATTTTCCTGAAGAAATATGTTCTTGACAATATTCCTAATATCCTGAATGTGGTTTCCAGTCAAACTGTAAAAATAATTCCTCTATAGGGTGCACCCCACTAAATATGGAGAAAACAGAGCGTCGAGCTCATGAATATTTTGTAGGCCCTCAAAATATCCTATATTAGACAGATTTGAGAGCCCAATAAAAGGGGTAGAGTGTGAAAATGTTGCCCAATTGTAACCTGGGGGTTGTTGACTTCCAACTTGAGGTATTTTGGATGACATAGGCCCTGAAAAACTGGTCCTATTTGCCGAGAGGTGTAGGGACATTTTTCAAGATTGATGCTCGGACGTTTGGAAAATTACACCGGTGTAGGGGTGTTTTTATTTGGAGGGAGAATAACTCGACGGGACCAGGGACTCCCCATATTAAATTGAATAGAGAATAAAAGTTCAAGAGTCAATTAATACTTTTCCCTTTACTGTAAAAAGCTGTGAGACTTTTAAGTATTTTTCGTGTATTTTTGAATATTTAGCCTTTTTGCACTGAATGCTATGGGAGTGGAATTAGTGGGGTGCACCCATATTGGACGCAATTTTGGACGCCATCTTGGTTTTGATACTTATGAGTTTTAAAATCTCAAAGTAATGATTCTATCAGATTCCTTGTGCCTCAAAACATATATTTAGACCCTTTATTTTTATTTACAACATGTCTGGTTGCAAAGTTATAATAAGATTCGAAAATGGCGGCCATTTTGGACGCCATCTTGGATCTGAGAGCTCCAGGGGGATTTTAGGGGACTTTTAGTATGTTATTCTAGACATATTCCTGGACCTATCCTGAAAAAATTAGCTTGTTATCAGCTATAGCCGGGTTTTGGCATATATGACCTAATGCTCTTGGACTGCAACGGTTCCTTTAAGAACCGTAACTAATAGGTCTGATAAATCACTTTTAGATTGTTGACAGCAAACTGAAGCATTTAGAAGAGATACTAGGAAGGTTATAGGGTTCCTTGATCCAAAAATTAGCCCAATGGTGTCAGGTTGGTATCGAATTTCTTAAGAATGAACTGCGGGAGAAGAGAAATATAATCAAAATGATCTGAACAAGGTTGCTACCCGCAAACTTTTGAATCATTTACAGCTTTAAAACTCACTGCCCATCGATTACTTCTATGGTTAAACTTTACGGATGAACTTGATATTATTTGTTATTATAATCATGCCACGTTTCTAATTAATAGACAAATCGTCACGTGATAATTGAGTATTTTAATAATTGAAGTAACAGCTGATATTATTCTTCAAAAGATCGATATAATTTTGCATATTATCAAATTATTGAGCATAATGTAGTTCAAGTAAATGTTAGAAATGTTTTAAGATTCAACGGCAACTGCATTGATTCCCTAAAGTTGTGTTCACATTGGACTTAACGTAGGGTGTTGTGGCCGAGTGGTTAAGAGCTTCGAATTCAAGTTCTGGTGGTTAAAATAAATAAATAAATAACAAGTTCTTATATAGCGCATTTTACAATAAACGTATCAATGCGCTTTACATTAGTGCCCTGGTCATTGGGCCAATAACATTCCTTTAATCTTTCTCAGCTCCCTGGGGAGTATACAGCCCCGAGCTGCCGTGTGGCGCTCCGAAGGCTATTTCAAACACAATATCAACCTCTACCCTCGCAGATACCCATTTATACCCCTGGGTGAAGAGAAGCAATTATAGTTAAGTGTCTTGCTCAAGGACACAAGTGTCATGACCGGGATTCGAACCCACACCCTGATTTGGTGACATTGTGATGTGTTGCCACGTAGACTATTGTCGTAAGGTACGGTGTTCCACATATGCCACGTATACATATCGTTTTGCATTTGCATCATTTTTCCATGTAAGGTTTATGTTGGGGTCAACAGGTAAAAGACTGAAAACATTAAGTTCCACAAAAACATCTGCGAAATGTGAAAATCATCATACAGCGCACACTTTCACAATGATTCGCAAAAGGCTACATTATAATGCAGTACCAACACTAGTCTTGGTCCAACTCCAAGACGTCAGTGATCGATAGTGGATAGTGTACTGCGCTCGTTGTAAATCGTTATAGCACGCCATCTTACGGCAGGATGACGTCTTGGGCCAAGACTATACCAACCCTTGTACCATTAAACACTATAAATACGGGTGGGTTTTTCCAGTTGTGTGAAACTACCTACTATTGCGTATGGGATTTTAGCCGATACATGTTGAACACCAAAGAGGCAATTAATCCGATCTTGGGCCAAGACTATACCAACCCTTGTACCATTAAACACTATAAATACGGGTGGGTTTTTCCAGTTGTGTGAAACTACCTACTATTGCGTATGGGATTTTAGCCGATACATATTGAACACCAAAGAGGCAATTAATCCGATCAACACATCGATCGGTCTTTTGCATCGATCGATCAGTCTTTTGCATCAATAGCTTGGTCTTTTACGTCGATCGATCGGTCTTTGCACCGATCGATCGATCTTTTGCATCGATCGATCGGTGCTTTCCATCGATCGGTGCTTTCCATTGATCGGTGCTTTCCACCGATCGATGGATGAAAAAAAGAGCAAGTGAAAGAGCGATTAGCCTACATCGATGCGTATACGCCTCACACAGTCCGCTGCCACTTTTGATTGTCTTATTTACTTTGTATATTATTGACCCAATTTAGTCTCCATCACATTGCCCATTCTTTATTAATTAGTTTGCTACAAAGTTTTCAAGGCAAATTTCGGGGAACGGAGCCTCCACTAAATTCCGTATTACAAAAATTGTCAAAACTAACTTTTAAGTTTCGTTTTTTGAAATGACCATAATGTAATTGTTCACAAAATCGTAAATTATATATTTTTACTTTCTGCTCGATCCACATGCACTTACAGGTAAAAACTTGTAGCGGCGTGTACGTATTTTTGTTTATTCAAATTCATTTTTTGTTGTAGCTTCGATTTCTCGTAGACTTTGAAAAGTATTAGACCGGTTCAAAAAAAGAAAGAAGATGTTAAACAAAAATCACAAAGAAGGCACATCAACAAAATGATGAAGGAGACAAATACTGTGACAAGATATTGTTTTAATCACCACATTGTCCTTATTTATTTACTATTTGGGGCATCTCCAGGGTGGTCCAGAGGTTTAGGACGTATGGTTCATTAACACACCCTGATGCACCAAACCCTCGTCACCACGCCAGACCCTTGCTCTCATCACGGGGGTGGGACACCCTCGGATGCCCCGTAATTTATGAGCCAATGTAGCGATTTATAAATTGAGCATAGTGTAATTGCTACAAGGCTGACTATACCCATTATTGAAACAGAATTCCACGGTCTGTGTTCCATGCCACTTTGGATGATTCTCAGTCTCTGGTGAAAGCTCGGTTGTACATTGTACAATGTTTGAGTCTGTCTGTCTGTTCAACGTTAGTTTTGGGCTAACTTTGCCATAAATGTAATGACAACTTAAATGCGAAATAAAATTATCTGTTGCAAACTGCTTACCAACCGAAAGGAAGTATGGTATAAATGCAAACAAATAGTTAGTGGCCTGAGGTTTCGACCCTAGAAGAGTCTTCATCGAAGGCTAAAAATAATGATTTAGCCTTCAAGAAAGACTCTGCTAGGGTCGAAACGCCACAAGAAAATGGTTTGCCTTTTTGACACCAGACGCCTAAATCAACTACAAAATCAGCAACGATTCCTTCAAAATTGCTTTATTTAAAAGACACATTATAAGAGTAAATAGTTAAATTGCGGAACGACAAAGGAGAGGCATCCGAATGTTTTATTGAAGTCGAAAGATACACGTAACTGCGTGGACTCCCATTAGAATATTGCTTGGTGACCGAATTTTGTTTGGAGCTACAAATTATAGTTTTCCAACCTGTACTTTGGTTAGAATTTGCGATACGATTTTTCCCGTGATGTATTGATATAACTCCGATGGTTCTTTGTTTGTATTAATTACCGTCGGTGGCCCTTAAGGTAGCCTTGATCAAGGCGTTGGAGGTTTAAAAAAAAAAAATTATTGTAATGTTTTAATTTTTATTTGATTTGCGCCGCGCTACCCGCCCGAGCTACCCGCCCGAGCTACCAGCTATACGTGCATGGACGTGTCTGTGTGCAGTATCAGTGTGCGCATGCTCATATTATTGTGAGCTATACGTCCCGATCAACGCCTTGATGGTTTTGTATTGAAGCCAATGACTCATTACTATAATGCGCGCGAAAGGCGAGACCCCATTGGTCAGTGGCGGAAGTCTTGTTTACTCATTCTTATGAATATGCATGCAGTATCCAGATGTGGCTACTTGCATGCACTGGCGCGCCGGTTTGAATTTTGGAATAATTATTTTGTTATAATAATATCTATCTGAAAATGTTGCGTATTCCCCACAAATTGTCAGCTGAGCGAGACAATGAGGGCAGGAATATGAGGTTGAGTGGATCGATTTAGTACATAACATGTATACACCATTTCCCATCAGGAAGACGCTTTTCTGACGTTTTATTTTATTTTATAATGGCCTATAGGCCCGATTGACCATCTCCTGTCTCCATCTTGCACCATTAAAACAGTGATTTAATCATTGTTGGTGCATTCATTCGAGGTAGAATATATACAAAACAAAGCTAGACCTCACATAACTACAATATTGTTGATTGTTTCATCATGGAATTAATAGCTTATTGCACTTTTTATATCTTGTGGGCCGCCCCAAGAGGTGCCCAATTTCAGAGCTGCCTATTTATTTAAAGCACATTTCCCAAGTACACTTACTAGAATAAGGTAGCTAAAACTCTAATTCACATGTATCATGTGTGACTGTGTATCCTTTCAATTTTTGCTTAGCAGTAAATTCTTAAGACCCTGCCCGAGAACAATTCAAAAGTATGAAGACGGTGTGGCTGCACAGAGTTAAGTCGGACTTCGAGAGGACATGTGTAAGAAAACACAAATGCAGAAACTACATCAACTCCAGAATTAATAACCAAAAGAATGGCGAATGATCAGGGTTGTCCATATCCTTGATCAAGGTGCTCCAGCCGGCCGCGACCGGCCGATCCGCGTGTACAGCGTATAACCAACACAGTGGTCGTCATGGATTGCATAGCAGCAGTAATTATGCAGCCTTGTCGTCAAATAGGTCATTCTCAATCGCGCCTGTGATTGGCCAATGTTTAGAATGAAACGCCCACATCCTGCATAAGTGCTTTTATTGGATTTCCAATAAAATATAAAGAAACACATAAGCTTTCATTTACAAACCGGTCAAGGCTGTTGTTTGAGTCACGCGTTCGAGGTTGAAAGAACGACCGTACTCACGACTTGGCTATACTGTTCTCGCTGTACAATGTACCTGTACTGTACCTGTACAATGTACACTGTCTATGCACTGCAGTTGTTGCCGAATCGTGCCGAATCGTGCCGCACCGGGCCGGGGTACACTACGCCAACAGCCTTGAATCAAGGCTACCCTTAAGGGCGCTGATCATAAATTTTGAGATCAATATTCATGACTCACAAAAGACCGATCGATCGATGCAAAAGACCGATCGATGTGTTGATCAGACTATTTTCCTCTTTGGCGTTCCATGGATACATAATGCGGAAGTAGGGGTTGCGACAACCTCGTTCCCATGGTGTACGATCTCGCCGCGCCATTTTGTTTTCTTTCCCAGAATGCCTTGCTCGATTATACACCCTGGGGTGCGTTTTGGCGGCGGTAACCAAAAACTGTTTCGGTTGTTGGTCGTTGGTTCTGCTGTCTGCAGAGAACGATAATAAGCTGTGAGCTCGGTTACCGTTTTTGTTTTGACGTCAGTCAAACAATTATTGGTTACAGCCGCCAAACGCACCCCTGGAAGTGTGAAACGAAAGTAGCCCATATATTTGGCTATTTTAATTAGTCCTGTGGTTGATCCATTCTGTTTTAGAGACTACGCAGAGCGCGCTGTCAAAATACGCATCAAGTCATAGAGCAACTGGCCCCTCCCATTCTTTTTCGATCTTGTGATACGTCTAGCTGTATGCAGTTTAGGGAGACCATGTAAAAAAATGATTTATTTGAATGTATTGCGTCGAAATACTTGCATTTTTACACGCGTTCTACGTGCATTTTTACGCGCGTACTAGGAGCCCGACAAGCGCCCTACAAGCGCTCGAATGTTATTAACAAGCGTGCAAGCAAATCAGTCACTTTTGGGAGCCAATCATTGGTGCGTTTTGGCGGCTGTAACCAATAACTGTTTCTGACGTCATAACCGAAACGGTAACCGAGCTCACAACTCGGTTATCGTTCAGTCTGAACAGCAGAACCAACGACCAACAACCGAACCGGTTATTGGTTGGGGTCGCCAAAACGCACTCCAGCATTGATTTTCAGTGTTTCCCTCCCAGGGGTTAGTGGTGAGAGGTATCGATACTGCGCGCTGCCCATGGTAGCGAGGCTGGGGTTGCGAAGACGTGCACTGTTTTTGTGCAATTTCAACGTTGTTTGTCGTTAATAACCCATTATTATTTGCTGCCATCAGGACACACTTCCTTAAGTTCAGCAAAGAGGTTCAACTATACCATGGTTACATCTACAGCTTCAGGTAAGACTTTATTTATTATAATAAGTTTTTAACCACTATGGAAATATGTGTCAAACTTTGTTATTATACTCACGGATAATTAAAAACAAAATCTGAGTTAAATTTGATACAGTAATCATATTTTTATACAGATGGAAGTACAACTAGCTGAATGATCAGAGTTATCGGTTTGAAAGGTTTTAATGCAGACAAGCCCCATGCACGCCACGTGACCCCTATTGATTTTGCATTTTAAAATCATTATATAGCCGGATAGGTATATATATATAAATGATTTTGGGTTGAACGAAGAAAAATTGACTAGAGCGGGATTTGAACCAACGACCTCCGGTTTAACGTGCCGGCGCTCTACCAACTACCAATATATATATACAACAAATTTGTAGGAGAGATGGCCTTAGCTTTATATTTTGTTGATGTTTATATTCTACTTTTGGGCGATCTTTTTGGTCATGCTTTCAAGAGTCAACAGGCCTACTTGTTTAAACAAATAAATAAATAAACAAATAAATAAATACATAAATCGACAAACCAACAATGCCCAACGAGACTGACTACAAACAAACAATTATAATGATAAAATTGATTGCCGGTACCAAATATTAGTTAGTTATTACCTTATGATATTAGTGATTGTTTGCTAACAGCTATATATTAGATGTTTGCTCAGGGGTTTAATGCGGAAGATTAAAAACATCAAGTTCCACAATAGATCTGCGAAATATCAGTGAAATAAAGGAACATATTGCAGGTACTATCTCAATGGCTGCAACAGGCCACCATAATGCAGTCCCAAGCCCCTTTTCCTATTGAGCATTATTAATAGCACCTGACTCAGAAATGAATGTAGCCCAGACATATCCTTTTCCGGGCGTGAGGATGGATGTTAAATAATGTGATTACCTACAAGTCTTTGTGATGTTCTATAATCAAAAGTACAAGGGAAACAAATGAAGAAAATGTATTAATTACCAACAATGCTGTTCGTAAACTTGGCGTGTCTTTATGGGATTTTGACCCCCGGTGTGGTGTGCCCCCAAATGGTAAATTAACATGGGCTGGCTGAAGGAAGTTGATTAAAAAAGGGCGCTATCAGAAAAAAATTCTGAACAACTCGCCGTATGTGGTGGGGGACAGAATCTCTGGATGACAGAGGGTACAATTTTATTTTTATAAACTCAAGCGTTAGCAAACACTAAGTCAGACTCAACACAAGCTTGTAGAATTGACCATGAATGACCTTATTAGAAGACACGCATGGCTCCCGAGTAAAACAAACAGTCACTATGTTTGCAAAAAAAAGGTCCTATCAATTACAAAATATCTTTATGACACTATTATCATAAACAAAACATATATATATAATACTATTTAAACAAATAAATAAATGACTTTCAAAATTGATAACGTGTTTGAGGATTTTCTTATTCCCATCTTGTGTTCATCCTCTGGTCAGTTAAAACAAATTGAAACATTTCCGCTGCATGCCCCCAATTATTGACTGTTTTGAGGGTTTTTTATCAATATACATCGGAAGATGTATTCAATCGTTTGGGTGAGTTTGAAAAATCGGGACCGGTTTAAAAACAATTGATGTTTTGTTAAATCCTAAAAATTTTGGAAAAAATTAAATCACACTTTTCCCCACACTCTTCTCTATTCTCTATTCTCTCCCCCATCCTGTGTCCTCTCTCACCCAGTCTCACTGGGTCTACCTGTATCTTATTTTCTGAAAGGAAATGGAACGTTAGCAATCAATCAAATAATGCAATGTTTACCGGGATTCGAACCTGTAACAAGAGAAAACAATTTATTATACACAAGAGAGCATGCCTATACCCACACGGCTATGCGGCGTTGACACAAGAAACGGTTTGTTGGTCCTACATGTTTCTCCCATTACCTGGTTCACTAAAGGTCATAATGAATATGTAATTTTTATGAATATTAAAATCAGCTGTGATTGTCCAATGGTTTGCATAAACTGAATATTCATTATTCCATTAGTAGGAGTCCTAGGTAAGTTCAACAGAAGACGCAACCCACGCTACCAGCTCTACCGACGGCTTCGGTTTCCGGCTAGCCGAGGACATTCAGTAACATCTTGCTGTTGTACAAACCACATCAACGTTTTTGACTCTGGACCGTCCCCGACAACTGAATTTCCTTAAATGCTCAATAAATCAAAATATAACAAACAACTATTACCATTTATTCAATCAAACAATTGTTTTATTTATTACCCTAACCCTAACCCTTACCCTACCCCAAACCCTTACCCTACACCTACCCAACCCCTTACCCGGTCTTAACAGATCAGTGTTTAACTTTAAACAAAACCATCACAACAATTTATATTCTGATTTACGGACATAGTCCATTCATCAACGCACGTGTGCTTTGTTCGTTGTTCTAAGTTCCCTCCCTAAACATCATCTTCGTTTACCCATTTCCGAAATCGAAAAGTCCTAGCGAATTTTCCAATGCGCATGAACGATGACCGACTGATTGGAGTATTGCACAACTTAAACAGACAAACACACAGCAGGAAAACGAAGCAAAATGGCGTTTATTTTCATCTCACTGCAAGGCGAAGACTTGCGATTTTCGGATACCTTTTTAAGCCTTTAAAATTGTTCAATTCTGCCTGTTTTCTGGCTGTATTCGGTAAACTATAATTCAGTGTAATTTGACCTAAATTAGGGGGTATAAAATGGTGGCATGCAGCGGGAAATGTACCATGCTGCCACCTAGTGTCTAAAAGTCTCCATCCATTATTGCACTCAGTGATTGTATAAACTAACTAAAATGACATTCGTTTTACTTCAGGTTACAGGATCGCCCATTCTCATCAAGATGGCCGAAGCTGCACTTCCCACTGAGACCACTTGCAAGATTAGACATGTACACATCGAATGCCCAATCTGCCTAACTCGGTTCATCGATCCGAAAATCCTGGACTGTCAGCACAGCTTCTGCTTAAAATGTCTTCAGGACCTTGTAGACAAACAGGATCCGAAGACGGCTATTATTATTTGCCCAGTGTGTAGAAAAGAAACTTCAATCCCAGATAAGGGACTGTCGGCTCTTCTCAACTGCTTTTTCTTGAGCTCGCTTATTGATGACGTCATCAATCTAGAAGGGTTGAAGGAGGACATCAACCCTCCTGTCTCGACTTGCGAATGGTGCGACGAAGGTCTTGAAGCCGTTTCACGGTGTGTTGACTGTAAGGTGAATTTGTGTAAGACATGTCTGGAAATCCATGCACAAATAAAAATGAACAGGCATCATCAAATCGTTAATGCTGTCGGCTCGTCGAATGAGCGACCCAAAGACAACAAAACTGAATCTCCAAAGTGCCGGAAACACACTGACCAGGAACTGTGTTTTCATTGCGACACGTGTGATTTACTTGTGTGTTCTAAATGTGCGGTGCTTGATCACCGAGCGTCAAACCACAATCTCTCTGAAATCAATGATTCCGTTAAATCTCACCGTCAAGCTGTTGAAGAGGCATTGATGAAGTTTGATGAGTGTCGCAAGCAACTCCAAAAAGTGAATGACTCCATCACAAACTCACAGCATAGATTACAGCTCATGATCGACCGGGCTCTTCAAGATATTGTGGCTAAGGAGGAAGAGGAAATTACTAAAATAAGAAATGCATCTCGCCTCCTTCAAGAAAGAGTCACTTAAATCAGTCAAGAAAGAGGTGAGGAATTTGACAGCATACAGAGCAGCAATCGCAATAAGATGAGCCGTGCAGAGCAGATCGCAGCTTCAGTCAATGACTTGACGCAACATGCTGATGACTTTGAGCTGCTGGACCTCAAGCCAAAGGTTATGCACAACTTGGCATTCCACAAAGAGCTCCAGTTTCAAACAGTGCAGCACAGCAAGTCATTCATTGGGTTCAAAGGTCATGATGTCGTCACTGATGCAGATCTCGGTGAAATACTAGAGGAAGAGAAGTGGGAGGTGAAGACAGAGTTTGGTAACAGAGGGGAAGGTGAGGGGGAGTTCAAGTTTGCATGGAACGCAATGGTGACATTGTCGTTAATGATACAACAAGGTGCCTTTTATCCAAATTTACATCAAAGGGTAGTTACAAATCTACAGGTGTTCAAAGTGGAACAGAGGATAGCAAACTAAAATGCCCTTATGGTGTTGCGGTGACCTCTGATGACCTGCTTCTGGTTATTGAAGGACGGGATGTAAAGGTTTATGATAGAGAACTGCGATATATCCGTCAGTTCAGACCCTCACAGAAGGAAGTCGAGGGGCAGTCAGAGAGTGTACTCGGTGATATCGCTGTGGACAAGAAAGATCGGATTGCAGTGACTGACATGGAGAGAAAGGTAATATTTCTCCACAATATGGATGGATCCACTATTTCAACAATAGATTATGGTGATAGTGATCCATGCATTATATCTGTAAGCAGCAAGGAGCGTCTGATCTTTACAGACTACGACAAGATGAAACTAGTTTGTCTGAATTTCATGGGAAACGAGGTGTTCAATATCAGCATCTCAATTGACGGCAAACCTGTAAATCCTACTGGTGTGTGCTGCGACGATGCTGGAGACATCTATGTGTCTTTTCACTATGGTAAAGCGGGAACCCGTGAGATACATCATTACGATGCATCAGGTGAGCACATCGGGCGTGTAGCTCGTGGCTTGTACAATCCTGAAGGCATGACGTTTACTCCTACAGGTGACCTCATCGTGGCTGATAAGAACTCGGTCAAGATCTTGCATCGCGTGTGAGTGTCAATGACGTCATGGTCGAAAGTGATACATAATCAAGGCAATTTACAACTCACAAAGTTAACGATAATAATTAATCGAGAGACTCTAAACCAATCATACTCAAGAATTCGGACAATTTCCACGTTCAAAAACGTTATTATTCAAAACGTACCAATCACTTCATAAACTCATAAATATTCGACTTTTGCGTTACATTGGGCCACCTACGATTTTCCGCTTATAGCCTGTTTACCAAACAAAAGGGGTTGGTGGATAGAATCATGACAACTATTGTGAGGTACTTCACAGCCAGAAACCGCATAGAGGGAATTCCAAGCTCCGATATTCAGTTTATAGGAAAATGTAGTTTTAAGACTGCAGGTTCTTCGATTTTAAAACCCTGTAATGAGGGCCGCTGTCAACACATGCTAACAAATTTAAATATTTCCATTGTCTTAACCACATCGTACACACCGGTCAGCTCATAATGCCATGATACTCTGCCAGCGTCCTTTATGTACAAAATCGGTACGTCAGTTGTCAATGGTAGATCAAACCGATATAAAACTTAAACAGGTTCATTTTTAACTGCATTTTTTAGATTTTGGTTATTATTCAAATTTACAGCTTAACATTATTATTTTAGTCCAAAAATTTATATCGAAACAGGATTTTAAAGCAACACATTTTTCTTTTACTATTTTCTCCTCTAAATTGTGAAAAACATGCTCCAGATTTTACGAATCAATCTAATTTTTCTAGGCTAACAATTTAAAAACTCGCAAAAGTACTGAGTATACAGTGCTTCAAACAGATCGGGAAAGGGTTAAAACCAAATTATAAAAACACACCGAACACCTTTTGTTTGTAATTTACAAACAATATAAGTCTAGTTTCTTAATACTTCTTCTTCTTCTTCTTCTTCTTCTTCTTCTCCCCGTCGCGTTTCCGCTAACAAAAGCACACTTTCCAAGCACATAAAATTTGAAACTTCACATATAGTTAGATATATATTAGGAGTTGAAACCGCTTCAGTTACGTCATGATGACGTCATCGGGTGTCGAATTACGTCAAATCAAAGTTTAATATTTGAAAAAATCATAACTCATGAACCACACAGTGGATTTTCACAATCTATACATCATCGAAAAGGCCTTTGCAAACTCAAAAACGCTACACAAAGTGTGACCCCATTTGACCTTGACTTCCGATTCAAACCGGAAGTTGAAAATTTCAAAAAAATCATATCTCAAGAACTACTTATACTTTTGTCACAATTTTTTACATCAGGTTATATGTTGTTCTTCCTCCGCAAACTTTTCCATAGAAATGTTACCAATTTGACCCTCACTTCCTGTCGAAATCCGGACGTTAACGCTCACGTATTAAAAACAACTGCACTGAATCTATCCAATAGCACGTGGCTGGCTGTGCGCTCCAAACCTGCATACTAACATGCAGCCAAGAATTGTGTGCAGGTTTAGACGTGTCAAAGTTCATTGAACGTCATTACGTTGTTACATAGTACACACGTACAAATCTCAAATCTCAAACTCATTCAAAGTTCAGCATGGATTTACTTCCGTTTTGCGCGTCTGATGGCGTAGTGGAAAACAAGGAATATAAGAGGAGGCTTCACTGAGATGTCCACCTGCTCTAGTGATTTGTATGGCTTTTAATAACTGACTAAAATTCAATCTGAAAAAGAACAACACTGTTCGCTTAAATTCCTCAAACAACGAGACCGTGTCACGCTGATCGTCGTGACCATGCCGGCCAACGGCGTTCTAGGCCCGCTGAGTATGTCCTTCAGACACGGTGACTAAAATGGTAAGTTTTATTCCAATAGCATTCATTCATTGATTAAAACAATAATTGTTTGTTCATTTGATGTCTGCCAACAAAGACACTTTCCAAACTCATTATAGCCTTCAAACTTCGCACATAGCTCTTGACTAGTACAAGACACCGCTTTAACGACGTCATCAGTTGTCAAATTAAATTTGATTTACGTTTGATTTTTTCCTTTCCAAGCTCATATGTACTTGAAACTTCACATAGTTAGATATTTATTAGGAGATGAAACCGCTTCAGTTACGTCATGATGACGTCATCAGGTATTGAAATACATTAAATCAAAGTTTAATATTTGAACAAATCTTAACTCCTGAACCCCACAATAATTTTTTACAATTTATACATCATCGGAATGGGCTTTGAATACTCAACAAACGCTGCAAAGAGTGTGACCCCCATGTTGATGTTTACTTCCGGGTCAACCGGAAGTGAGAACCATATCTCAAGAACTACACAACCAATTTTCAAACTTTTTTCAGTTATAGACTCATTGGGCATTGGAGATTAGCCTTGGGTAACCGTGACCCCGTGTTGACCTTTACTTCCGGGTCAACCGGAAGTGGGACCATATCTCAAGAACTACACAACCGATTTTCAAACTCTTTTGTTTCAGTTATAGACTCCTTGGGCATTGGAGATTAGCCTTGGGTAACCGTGACCCCATGTTGACCTTTACTTCCGGGTCAAACTTGAACTAATAAACTTAAAAGTGTATTTTGATGACTTTTTAACAATACAATACAGCATCAGTTGTTTGCCGACCGTTCAGTTGGTGTTCATTTTCTTTAAGATTGAACACAGATGCCTGTACGGAACAACCAATAATTTGTCAAGATTTTAAAGTACAAGTTGAGAATAAAAATTGTATACAATTTTCCAAAACTAACATTGCCTCCATTTGTCTATGATTCGGATATATTCCCCGTAGACCTACACCCACCAACGGCACACAGAATGTTGGCATATTATCACAGCACACAAGAAACTTTGTTAATTAACTAAATTTGTTTGCAAACTATCGAATTCCCATCCACAAACAACGGTGTACTAGTTGTTTATGTTAGAAGCTAACTCGTAGTCTTAAGCTATCTCCCACAAATGACGTCACATGGCAGAAGTGTTTTTAATTTTTCAAAACCTTGAGGTTGGGGCCTAATTTTTTGATGGATAATTACGAGAAATCCAACAGTGTAAACACATGAAAATTACAATTAAATGACAAACAAACACATTATAAACAAGTTTAAATAGCATCCCCGTTCAAAAATTATCGCTCAAGTAACTGTTTGAACCAACCATACTTAGACTGTAGTGTGTCAATAAAACCGCAAAGGCTTTGGGGATGATGACGTCATCGATGACGTCATAACATTAAATCAATGTTTAATATTGAAAACAAATTATATCTGAAGAACTATAATTGCTACACACAAGATCTTTTGACAATGTGAAAGAACCTGTAGTATTTTAAAAATCTTACACAAAGTTTGACCCCCTGGGACCTTTACTTCCGTTTAATTGTTTTTATTGTATGTTTTGTTTTTTTGTTTTTTAAAAAACTCGCAAAAGTACTAAGTATACAGTGCTTCAAACAGATCGGGAAAGGGTTAAAACCAAATTATAAAAACACACCGAACACCTTTTGTTTGTAATTTACAAACAATATAAGTCTAGTTGCCTTTATTTCATTTGACTCAAATTTTGTGTTCCCCCTAAAAATCACAGGAATTCTGAGGGGGGAAATGTCGTGAAAAACCAGCACGAGCACGAAGACACTTAGTTTCTATCGGTGCCAGTATCTCTCTGATTGTTAATTGCTGCTGCAGATTTACAATCAACCTGCCGGGTGGTCAAGGAGTGTTGACCTTGTATTTTAGCAACGGGAGACTTTTGAGACGATAGCGGGCGTCCCACTCACCCGTACTGGGTGCTCCGCACTAAATAAGTTAATAAGCTCCCCATAGCAACCAATGCTCAATGCTAAAATATTCAAAAATACTCCAAAAATAAAAAAAGTAATTTAGCATCTTGAAAAAAAATCAAATATATTTTCTGACAATTAAGTACGGCTTGTTTGCTAGCCTGGCGCGATATGCTTGGGGAGTAGTAGGAACAATGGGGGTTCTGGACCACCTTGCTTTGGGGTATATACAAATAGAGCACATGGGGTTTGCTCCCAGCTTTTTTGATAGGGTTCGCCCCGCTCTCTTGGTGGGCTGCTGGTTCTAGACCACTTTTGGGTTGGGGTATATATACAAATAGAGCACATGGGGTTCTACTAAATTTTCGTATACGAAAATTAGGTTTTAATAGGGCTCGCCCCGCTCTCTTGGCGGGCTCGACCCACAGCCAGCAACTCCCAACCTTAACGCCTCATTTGTATATACAATTAGACATATACACTGCACCTGTATACACGATGGAGTGTGATAAGTGCCACAAAATTTTAAGAGGTACTACAACCTGAAGAGACACCTGGAGAACCGTAAGACACCTTGCTTACAAGAACCGCGGCAATACATATGTATGGATTGTGGTGGGGAGCTGAGCTGTAGCTCCTCCTTGTGGAGGCACAAGAAGATTTGCCCGGCACACCGCAGAACAAAAATTGTGATATAACAAACTTTTGCAGGCAAAGTTTTCGTCTACGAAAGTTGAACACGAGCTAAGAGCTGTGACAACACCAACGAAAACTGTTGTTTAGCTTTTTTTCTTGAGATATGTTCCTATGTCTTATTTTATCTCGGCCACAGTCTCGGCATAGCTGTATTTCACTCTGAACCCCAATACCACAGGATTTACAGGGTATTGAAATATTTCTGCCTTTACGGATCTTTACTAAGTGGTACTTACAATATTTACCGCAGCAGCTCCTATTACAAAGATCAACTTCACCAACTTTAACCCAAGCACAAACATTGTGTCCTTTCATTTCGCAGATTGAATATCTCAGGTATACATTTATGTCTAAATGGTTTTATCATTAGGGGAATCCCCAATTTATTGCGCAATGTGCATGGGAAATTCCCTAAGTTTTGTAAAATGAACACTTCAATTAGAGATATGTGTGTTGTAGGTTATGCTATCACCTGCAAACCTCATGCCCTCTACTGTTGGGTTTTGTGTGTTAATGACTCTCTATTAGAGAAATACGTCGTAGCTTATACTATAAATGACGAGTACTTCAAAAACGTTTAGAACGGTACAAGACTACCAAAATGAGATTCTAGAGCAGTTTGAATATAAAGAGACGGATGAGCTAGTCTTTAGGCAGACCCCACGGGTGATCGGGAAATATCTGCGGGGTTGGCAGATGGTTGTGCCCAAAGGGCATCTCCTTAGCGCAGACCCCAGAGCCTTTCTGGACGACGTGCGCTCTCAGATTTACCAAAAACTTGAGGAAGAGCTTAAAGCTTTTAACGGTATTAAGTTTCAGCTGGCTCTCAAGCTTCAACTTCGAAAAGACAACCCTGATGGGAGTGAGGAATACACTGATCCCGTGCTCCGCCACAAACAAGAGTCTGTTTTGCAGGCTAACGATATTAATGATGCACTAGACAGGGCCTTTCCCCGCATCCAGGAGACGCTTGAAAAATTTACTCAAAGAGGCTCGGGGTGGACGGTTGACCACGTAGAGATGCTGTGGCTTGACATTGCTCGGTACCAGCCCTTGAGAGGCGGCTCATACATTCCACTACCCGCAGCGGTGAAAAGCAAGAAGGCGGTCATCAACGTGAAGAACAATGATGATCACTGCCTGAGATGGTCCTTACGGTCTGCTCTCTTCCCCGCCAGAGCCCACACGGATAGGCCTTCCCAATATCCCACTGATGATGGCCTAGACTTCACGGGGATCGAGGCTCCTACTCCCTACTCTCAGATCCTGAAGGTTGAAAAACAAAACAACCTAGCTATCAACATATTTGGCTGGGATAAGGGTGTTATCGTTCACGGGCTAAGCAAAAAGCCCATGGACATGCCCAGGATTAACCTCTTGCTGATCGAGAAGGCAGGCAAGTTTCACTACACCTGGGTCAAAAACCTAAACCGTCTTCTCTACCAAGAAAACAAGCACCGGGAGCGTACGCACTTTTGTGAGAGATGTCTCCATGGGTACTCGAGAGAAGACCTCCTAGAAGCTCACAAGCCTGAATGTTGTGGGATCGGTCAGACGGCGGTGAGGGTAGAGATGCCAGAAGAGGGAAAAAATAAGCTGACCTTTCAAAACCACCACAAGCAGTTTCCCGCCCCTTTCATCATCTATGCCGACTTTGAGGCTCTAACTACAAAGGTAGAGGGGCCCGAGCTGGACCCCACGAAGAGCAACACTCGGAAGACGCAGCACCACGAGACTTGTGGCTATTGCTATGTAGTCGTTCGCTGCGATGGACGGACAAAAACACCTGTAGAATACCGTGGACACGACGCGGCGGAGCACTTCTTAAAAGCGATCCAGTATGAGGAGCGAAAGATCAAGGAGGTGCTAGCCAACCCTAAAGCAATGAAGATGACCGCTAATGACCGGCGAGCCTTTAAGGCAGCCACCACCTGCCACGTGTGTGAGAAGCCACTTGAGGGAGATACTGTCCGCGACCACTGTCATATCACTGGAAAATTCAGAGGTGCTGCACACAACGCTTGCAACTTGAAGCTGCGCCTGAGCCCTAAAACCACAACCATACCTGTGGTCTTCCACAATTTGCGGGGCTACGATTCTCACCTCCTGATGCAGGCTATTTCCAAGGTAGAGGGTAAGATTTCTTGCATCCCGAACAACACCGAGAAATACATTAGCTTCTCCCTCGGTCAGCTCCGATTTATCGACAGCGTCCAGTTCTTGCCGTCCTCTCTTGACGAGTTAGTAGCAGCCAACCTGCCCGAGGCTTTCCAAATAACGGGCCAGTACGAGCCATGTAAAGAAAGGCGCAATCTTTTGTTGCGCAAGGGTGTCTACCCGTACGAGTACATGGACTCTTGGGAAAGGTTTGCAGAGCCAGGTCTCCCTCCGAAGGAAGCCTTCTACAGCAAGCTGAAAGACGAGTACATTAGCGAGGCCGACTACGTTCATGCACAAAAGGTGTGGGACCTTTAGACCTTTAGATGCCACACTATGGGAGACTACCACGACCTCTACAACCGCACAGATGTGCTCCTTTTGGCAGATGTCTTCGAGACTTTCCGGAAGACCTGCATGCGGCAGTACGGCTTGGACCCCGCACATTACTACACCAGTCCTGGCCTCTCTTGGGACGCGTTGCTCAAAAAGACGGGTGTAGAACTCAAACTGCTCACAGACTATGACCAGCACCTTTTCATCGAGAAGGGGATGCGAGGTGGTATCTCCATGGTATCTAAGCGCTTTGCGAGAGCTAACAACCCTTTGGTTAAGGGCTTTAACCCCTCCGAGCCGAACAGGTACATTTCTTACCTGGATGCTAACAACCTATATGGGTGGGCAATGAGCCAGTCGCTGCCTACAGGCGGCTTTGAGTGGGTGGAGGAGCTGTTGTCTACAAAAGTTTTAACGGAGCATCCGGCAGACAGCCCAGAGGGCTACATCTTGGAGGTAGACTTAGAGTACCCTGTAGAGCTCCACGACGCACACAACGCCTATCCGTTAGCGCCAGAGCGCATGGTCGTTCAGAGAGAGTGGATGTCCGAGTATCAGCACAACCTAATCTTTTGCAAGCAAAAGATTATTTCTACAGAAAAGTTTTCAGGCAAAAGATTAGTTTCAACAGAGGTTGAAAAGCTGGTACCCAATCTCCGTGATAAAGAACGATATGTGCTACACTATCGCAACCTACAGCTGTACCTCTCTCTCGGCATGCGCTTGAAGAAGATCCACCGGGCTCTTCGCTTTGAGCAGAGCCCTTGGATGGAACCCTACATCCGGATGAACACGGAGTACCGGAAGGAGGCAACCAGCGACTTCGAAAAGAACCTCTACAAACTCATGAACAATAGTGTATTTGGGAAAACAATGGAGAACCTACGCAAGCGGGTCGACGTTAAGCTGGTGCGCAGTGATGAAGAAGATAAGCTAAGGAGACTTATTGCCAGCCCGGCCTTTGCTCGGGCAAACATCTTTGATGACAACCTCGCGGCGATCCAGGTTCATAAGAGCCGCCTGGTACTCAACCGGCCCGCCTACGTGGGTATGAGCATACTCGACCTTTCGAAGCACCTTATGTACGACTTCTACTATAATCAGATAAAGGCTCGGTATGGTGATCGGTGTCAGCTCCTTTACACAGACACAGACTCTCTCCTCCTTGATATCCAAACCGAGGATGTGTACAAAGACATAGCCGAAGACCAGAACCTCTACGACACATCTGACTACCCCAAAGAGCACTACCTCCACAACACGGTAAACAAGAAGGTATTGGGAAAGATGAAGGACGAGTGCGCCGGGCGCCCCATCGCCGAGTATGTGGGGCTGCGGCCTAAGATGTACTCTATCTTCGAGGCTGGCGGGAATAACATCAAAAAAGCCAAAGGTGTGAAAAAGTCTGTTGTGAAGAAACAAATTCGACATGAGCAGTATAAAGAGGCTCTATCACAAAAAAAGACCTTCCGCCACGGGATGGATGTGCTGCGTTCTGAGAGACATAGAATTTACGGTCAGCGTCTGAACAAGGTATCACTCTCCCCCTTGGACACAAAGAGGTGGATAGCTGAAGACGGTGTCACCACACTAGCCTATGGGCACAAAGATATTATGCCTGCATAAAAACTAATCTTTTGCCTGCAAAGATTATCTTTTGCTTGCAAACTTTTCTGTAGAAAAGTTTGATTAGTTTAGTTTATCAACGAGATTGTCGCCTAAACTTTCGTAGACGAAAGTTTAAGCAAAAGTTTAACAGGTGGCACCTGGGTGTTGGGAGGCACCACAAGTAGCTCTTCTCGTACAAACCTACGAGCTGGTACCCCACGATCTTTCATAAGATAATAAAGAACAGGCTCTCCGGGTTTAGTGACTGAACGCCCAAGCCGGTGCACCCGGAGGGACCATACTGGGTCAGTTGCGCGACGACGCCCACCTTCTAGCTCACCTGGCTGGTAGAGGTACCGAACGCCCACGCCCGAGGGGAGCTTTTGCTCGTTGAGACCAACAGGGCGGTCTGCAATGGTAGAGGGCTTTTGTTTTACCGATTTTGCCTTGATGGCTTCTGAGGGCTTTTTTCCGTCAATCTGGTAACCTCTGTGTTCAGAGCTAAGACAACGGCGGGAAGTCGTGCTACCCACTCAGTTGACCTCTCATCATCTGGGAGACGCAGCTCTACCGCATACTGATGCCCAAAGAGCTTTTCTGCTAGAGTTCGGTTGAATCTTTCCACGATGCCCTGCGCTCGATGCAAATCTTTTTCACCCCGTCGGACTTTGACACCATGTTTCTCCAGAGTTTGGGATACGGAGCCCATAAACTCACGCCCAGGGTCAACCTGCAGCACCTTCGGCCACTTTAAAGGTCCCCGCTTGTAAATGCGGGACAAAGCAGTAGCCACCTCGGTGGATTCCTTTGAAGTCAGTGGTTCAGCTTCTTTGTAGCGGCTGGCAACATCAACCACAGTCAGGGCGTATTTGTAAATCTTTCGGCCCCTGGGCAGGCGATCGTGTGGAAGAAACAATAGGTCAGCTTGGTGGACTTCATTAGGCACTGAAATATCAAATTTTGGGCGAGGCACATGGCGAGGGGCTGGGAGATATATCTGCCATATAGCTTGTCTCTTGAGCCAATCTTTACTCACATCTTGAGTGACTTTTGCAGCCTCGGCTAGTTTTTGTATGGCCGCAAGTCCCTTCCAGTATCCTTGGGGGCTGTAGTACAATGCAGACAGTTTAGTATCCATATAAGTTTACGCCTGCAAAGTCTAACTAAACTTTTCTGAAGAAAATTTTTTTACAATCAAAAGATTATCTGTAGAAAAAAAATCTTTTGCCTGCAAAGATTAGTTTGTGATTGCAAAAAATAACTGAACTAAACCTAATCAAACTTTTCTACAGAAAAGTTTTCAAGCAAAAGATAATCTTTTGCAGGCAAAAGATTAGTTTACTTAACAATCCAAACTTTCGTCTACGAAAGTTTATAGGCTGCGAAGGAAGTAACTCCAAGCCCCATGATAACGAAAGCAATTTCGCGATCACGTTGCTCTGGGGACGGCAAGTAGAAATCTGAGAGTTTGGGTTTTGGTTCTTCTAGCGTGGGGGCCATTGAATCACTGCCAAACTTTTCTGTAGAAAAGTTTATAAGATTGTACTGGCGAATAGCTTCATCAACATTGCGGAAAGTGTGCACGGCATGTCCTTGGCGGCGAAGCTCTTCATTAATCCAGTCTAGGCGTTCGGCCCTCTTGCGTGACCATTCAGACTGCGCAGCTTGAAGTTGTTCTACAGCCTTGTCATGTCGTTTTCGCTCTTCATCGGCACCTGGATCACGCATCATCGAGAACAGAAAATTTGACCCAGAGAACGCAAGTGCGTTCACGACCGCTCCGCCAACAAGCATTACAATAGAAGCCATCAAACTTAAACTTTTGTAGACAAAAGTTTTTGTAGACAAAAGATTAGTTTAACTTATATTTGTATAATCTTTTGTATTCAAAAGAGAAAACTTATACATCTTTACTTTAATATGTCTGCAGGAGTATCCCTGCTTGACAAGCATGTCTTTAGTGGCCATAGCTAGGCCAACATCTAGTATGACCATGCCAACATCATACGGCGCAAAGTCTAACTTTGGCGTAACACCTTTATGATTTTTTACCAAGAGTAGCGTATCCACGGCAAGTCCACTTACTACGGCGGAGTGGTACACCAAATTAGCAAGCTGTTTACCATCAGTACTGGGGGTAGTCATTTTTGTTATGCAAGAAGGAGATTATTATTGCATATAATGAGGATTAGTTTGTTTGTCTAATATGTTTGTCTTTGATTTTTGAGATACATTTGGTAATTGTTTTGCAGGCGTATACGAAAACTTAGCATATACCACAGCTCCAACAGCTATAACAGCCCCTGCAAGGAGCAAACAATCTTTTGCCTGCAAAAGATTATCTTTTGCAGGCAAAAGATTAGTTTCTGATTGCGATGAGATTTCACTTTTATGTTTGCGGTCTTTTGTAGATGAAGGATTAAGATTATCTTCAGACTTGAGACTCTGCTTGGCCTTTCGCAGCTGCTCTTTCAGCGCTTCTTGTTTTGCTTTTCTAGCTGCTGCACCTTTGCGGCCAGCCTCAACTTTTGTGGATCTTTATTAGTCACTCTCTTGACTTTTAACTGCGTCGATGTCGTCTCTAGGTCTTGCGCTGCTGTCATCTCCAGAGCTTGTGCTGCTTCTGTCGATGTCGTTTCTGATGGCTTTGCCATCTCTTCTGTCATCTAAACTTTCGTGTACGAAAGTTTTACTTATACTCGTATAAGTTTTGTCTTTAAATTGACAGTGCTTAGCAGTTGTCATCGCTGCTGTAAGCGGGGCTAAGTACATACCATAGCGATAATACAGCTCGCAGCAGGCTGTCGTCAGCGCATGTCCGACAAAGGGGTCCTCCTCGAGGTCTATGACGAGCTGAGGCTTATTTTCGGGTGGAATTGGTAGAAATGTGCTAGCCGCTAGTGCATACATCTGCAGCGCAGACGCCCCGAGAGTTTTTGTCATTGAGGCCCCTAGTCGTGCCTCATAGCGGCTATAGTGCTTAGAAATCTCGTCATCACTCATCACATCAAGTTGTGCAAGGGTTAGTCGGGTTCCTATGTATTTTTGGGCTGTGCCGCCAGCCACAATTGCCGCCAGCCGGGTCCGTTTTTGTTCTTGCAAACGATCCAAACTTTTGTAATCTTTTGCTGGCAAATCTTTTGTAGACGAGGTGCAGCTCAAACTTTTGTCTACAAAAGTTTTGTTTAGCGTCGAGACGGTGGTATCGGTGCTTTCATCGGGAACCTCTTGCAACAATTGGTTGATCAAATCATCACAATCCATAATCTTCTGTGAGCAAAAGATTACTTTTGAGATCAAACTTATACTCTGTATAAGTTTATGCGCATGAGTCTAACATACTTGACAAACATCACAAGAACTACTGCCAGATGTATAGTTTGTATGGCTAGCTGTGTTTGCTCACATAGAACTTTAGTTTAGCAAGCTATTAAGCTAATCTTTTGTCTACAAAGATTATGTTAACAACTGATAAGCAACCGGCTGAGCAGTCTTTAGTATAAGCTTAGCGTGTTTAGCTTTAGATAGCTGCTGTCTAAGCGCATCTCGCTCCTCTCTCGTCGGGACAACGTCGTTTTCTCGCAGGCAATCTTCAAAAGAGTCCCTGTCCTTGCAGTGGAAGAGCCCTATCCACTTAGTCTGCTCGCGGAGATCTTTAAGAACCGAGTTATACTTTTGCGTCAAAACCCACACAGATTGAGAGGCGTGGCGCCCCGAGAACGCAAGCTCAGACAGCATGTCTTTCTTTTGGTCAGAGCTTTACTAGCTGAGCAGTCGTCGATGATGTACAATGTCGGCTCGCCAGCAAAAATCGAGTAAAAAGCTCGCAACCACTTTTGAAGCTGATCGCCAGGGTCGACGATATAGACCTCTGGGTCTGTCCACACCCAGGATCGCTCGTGGTACGTTTTGTTCCAGCGAATTGTGGGGCAGAGTATAACGATGTGCGAAAATTCGCCGCAGTAGTGATCTTCGAGAAGGTTTAAGATAAAGACTGTTTTCCCACAGCCAGTCTGGCCACAGATGATGGCCGAGTGGGGTAAAAACTTATCCTCGTATAAGTTTTTACTTATACTTTGAACTTTCGTTGACGAAAACAATCTTTTGCCTGCAAAAGATAAGTTTGGTTTAGTAGAGCGCACTAATATATCGACCATTTTCGATGTTGAGCTGAGCATCCATGATAACATACAAATACATCTTCAATGTGCCCGCCGTTTCTGCCTTTTTGGTGATCTGGACTGTGACCTCCTCACTTGCATTTTCTATGCGCCTGCCGCTGCCGAGCAGTGAGTCATCATCGTTGCTTCTCAAGTCCAGCCATAGGCCGTACTTTGTTGTCAAATACTCTCCTACCGTTACATCAGCTAATGCTAAGTCTTTGGTGACCATTGCAGACGTGGGGTGGCGCTTGGTTGAAGGGCTGCTAGCGAAGTACTTTCGAACTTCATCCCACTGTTGGTACCCGCGCATACCCTGGGCATACAACTGGTTTGGCTTCCCCTCGACTATGACCTCAACTTTTTCGATCTTGGGGTTATAGAACGATTCTGTATTTCGGTTAAACGCGGTCGCCGCTCCAGCATCCTCGAAGAGCATGAGTATTCCCTTAAAGCTTCGGGCTGGAATATTAAGATTGACGTTCCACAGCGTATCACTCTTGTTGAGGGTGACCTTTCGGTGGCGCAAAATGCGGTCATACAAGATGGCAACTCGCGCAGTATACTGGTTGCGAATCATTCGGGCTAAGTTTGGCTCGCTCATAATTTCAAACTCGAGAGAGATGTTGTCGATGACGTAGCTAGCATCTGTATCACCTGTTGCCATTATAACGCGGCTGTAGTCATTAAAGGTAAGCTCGTACTCCAATCGGTCACCAAGGCCTGACTGGAAGAACGGCATGTGGCTCTCCAACAGTTCAAAGTCTAGTGGAATGCTAAATCTGTTGCTGTATGCATCTGCAACAGCCTTGTCTTGCGCCGTAGAACTATCACCATCTCCGGCGCCCACCCTCAGTTTAAGCATGTTAGCGTCTTCCGCCACATCAATACCCTGGTAGACCTGAGACCGGCGCTCTCCCAACGTTTTCCAAAGGTCGGTGTAGCAGCCGATAACATCGCTGTCATCTATAGACATGACCTCATTACCACTGATCCTGATTGTCTTTTTCTTCACAACGGCTTGGCCAAGGTTTTGAACCACTGTTCGATTGTCGTCGGTCGAGGTGAGGGCGATGGTAAATGCGAGGCGGGCTGTTCCAGGAACAATCACATCCTGGGCGCCAAGGTTGGGAAAGCGGACCAAGAGCTGCTGATTTTGGTCGATAGTGGAGGGGTTGTTGGTTACAACCACGCTCTGCCGTATGCCTTTGATCCCGAGTGGATCCCGCAGGCTTCTAAGAGGATTCAGTTTGCGTCCGTACTTTGACGATGCCATTCAAACCAAACTTTATCTTTTGTCTATTAAACCTTGGCGAGTGTTCAATATAAGTAAAGCCAACCTTTGTATTCAATATGGCAGAAGGTGGCTTTGAAATGAATGATTTTGATGCACCCGAAAAACAACCAGAAGTCGAAGAAGACACCAGTTTTATTTCCCCTGAACCTCCTATCGGGGCACCCTTAGATGGGCTATCGGCTAATGAATACGGCGACCGCATCAACCAAGCGCGCGACGACATCCGTACAGACGAGTTGCGAGAACAGCGAGACCGTTTAGTAAATGCTTTCTATGAGGAGATAGGTCTAAACAATGGCCCTCGACCTACGATCATAGAATACAAACGGTTTCAGGTCGGCGAAGATGGTAAAACACTTTACTGGGTAGAAGGTGATAAAAAGGTTCGGATGAGCGCTACTAAAGGCCCTAAAAAGTTTTTAGGATTGGGTACTATTGCCCAAAGTTTTGGCTCTGGGGGCTCCAGAGCTATTCGAGATTTTCTCAACCTGCCTGGGTACGACAGTACACTGCGTCGTCATTCTCGACCTACCCTTCGCGAGTTAGAAAAGGTTGCTGATAAAGCACAAAATGCAACACAAGCAGATGGTGATGTACTAGATCAGACAGTTAATGTTTTAGATGATTTAGTTATTAGTATGTCATCTAAGCCGCCTACTGAGGAAGAAAATCTTTTGCCTATGAGAGATTCTAGGGCTTGACAAAGCCCTGAAAACTTGCGTGCCACAAAAGCGGTGCAAGAGAGCAAAGTAGTTTCTCTCCAGCAGCTAATCGAGGGCTATCGCGAAGAGCTTAAGCAACCCGGGACAACTGAGCGAGCGGACCAAATCGAACGTGAAATTACAAAAGCCGAAGATGATCTCGCAGCGGCTCGAGACAGCGTTGATGTCCTCAACCAACAACTTCGGTCACAGTTCCGCCAAATTCGTGAGACCATATCTAGCGTTCTAGATAAAAACAAATCTCTGGCCGATCGGCTACGGACCCTGTTCCGCGAGCAGGGTGTGACCATAGCCACCATTATCACTGCACTGGGCTTTGCCATCAGCACTCTGGTTCTTGCCTTGACTGGTGGGCCAGCTGGCGGGGTTACACCGCCAACACCTCCCACGCCCCCCGCAAGTAAAGATGGGGTAAAAGAGTGGGCGAAAACACATTTGCAAGCTCTCGGGCGCCTTCTAGCCCAATTAGCTGGAAAGGCTGCAGCCGCACTACCGGGCATCGTCGGAGGCATTATATCGTGGCTCCTCAACCTCTTGAGTAAAACTGCTGGCTGGCTCGCGGGAAACCTATGGGCAATAATTGTTGCCATCGGCGGTGTACTGTTAACTTTAATCTTTTATAAATAATAAACTTTTGTAGACAAAAGGTTTTTGTAGACAAAAGTTTTTTGTAGACAAAAGTTTTAGCGTAGAGCGAGCCAACCGAGACCAAGAGCAACGCCACCAACAACAAGTGCAGTTCGCCCATCATAGTGCGCTAAACTTTCGTCTACGAAAGTTTGTCTTTCATCTACGTCGATATCAGGCTGTGCCAAAACCGGTCCCATCAAACTAACTTCCGGAGTTTGAGCTAGGTGTGCTGGCCTTGCAGGAGGCCCCTCCATATCCTTTACAGGTAACAAATTCTCGACAACTGCATTTATTCCGTTGTTAAAGCCCAAATTTTGCCCCTGCTCCGCGATCACAATCTCGTTGTTGTAGTCCTGAATAGTTCCAATCTGCAACTCCATGTTGCTGGGAGCCATATACAAACCAATTCCGAATACATAGTCAACCTTAGAGCGGGCGTATCGAAGCATGTCTTGGTAGCGTGCCACCGCACTCGGGAGATCTACAGGGCTTGAGACTGCATCCTCAACATTCGCTAAGAACTGTTTCTGGGTGTCAAATGCGGCACCGGTGCCAATAATACTCGAGCGAATCTGCGCCTGTGCGCCTAGGATAGCCCACACGTATGTTCGGATAGAGTCGTTGATTCTTTCAACCCCAGGTTGGGTAAAGCCCTCCGACTTGTCGAGAACAAATGTTGTCCATGCTTGGTCTCCTTCTGGCCCCTGACCGATGTAGTCGACGCTGAACGTGGCTGGTCTATCACCAAAGCTCATGCGGTCTTTTCTATAGTCGTTCGACGAAACACCGAAGCTGGGGTTAAGACCCCACTAGCAACCAAATCGTTGCTCACTTCTTTAATAGAGAGCACTGAACCTTTCCACCAATGATACGGCGTTCCAAGACCACTATTTTGGTCGATGCTCTGCCGCCAGTCGGTGTACGGTGAGACACCAAACTCCGCGCAAATTTGCTCATATACCCTCTGGTTGTATGGGGTATCAAAGGCATCCCAAGTGTCATCCTGTGGGAGTGGCACCTGCATCCCTTCAAGAATCCTTCGCACCTGGTAGTATACGTGAAAGCGGTAGACTGATCGCACCATCGGGACTTTAGAGCTAAGATGGTCTTCTGCAGAGACACCGCAACCTGTGGTAGCACACCACACTGCAAAGTTAATCTTATTTTGCCAAAATTTCATCGGGTTTGAGCTCCACGTGTCCACTACATCATCACTTTGTACGTGTGGCAGCCTATACCGCTCCGCCGACAATATATCCGGAAAGACGGTGTCAAAGCTCGCCGCCCCCGTATCAACCTGTATTGTAACATTTTGCAATACGGGTTGAGATTTTGCGGAGTATACCCCACCTGTTTGGTAAGATGCATCTGTGTTAAAGCTATAAGCTTGGTTAGACATAACTGCACAAACTTTGCTTGCAAAGTTTAAGTTATACTCGTATAAGTTCAAAAGATTATTTGCAAAGTTCGCTATGTTTGTTACACAAACCAATATTCAAAAGAGAGAAGCGCCGCTCCTCCAACCCGCAATTAACAATGTAAATGGTAAACTCTGTGTTGCCCTAAGAGAGTTGCATTTTAAAAAAACTAACACTCTTGATGTTGACTCTACTGTTGATCTTAAGTTGGACAGTAATAATAATCTTAGTTATACCTCGATTAAAGTTGTTCAAGGAATGTACACCTTTGAAGATATACAACAGTTTTTCAAAGCAAATATACCCCAAATAGTACTCCAAATGAACAAAACAACGGGGTTTGTCAGTGTCAATGTCAGGAGTGTTTCTATGTTTTTTAAATTTGATGATACAATGTGTTCACTATTGGGCATTCTCTCTAATCTTTTTGACGGTCATTGGTTCCAAGGAAGAGTAGATGGAATTAGACCCTCAAGGTTCCATACCCCTAACCTGGTTTCTATACACCTCAATCAACTTTATGCGGCTTCTAATATTATTGATGGCGCCCCCTCGTCGCTGCTAACCATAACCCCGTTCAAATCTGAAAGCAGTGTAAACGTTAACCTTGCTTACCCTATGTACAAAAAACTTAAAGCAGGACATATATATAAACTAAACTTTCTCGTGTTAGATGAATATGGTGAAGATATGCGTGACAATCCTATCTCTATGACTGCAGTACTTGAGATTAAGCCTGTCTAGTAGATGCGTCTGTGTTGAAGCTATAAGCTTTGTTTGGTATAACTGCATTAACAATCTTTCGTAGACAAAAGATTAGTTATGTTTGTGACACTAACCGATATTCAAAATGAAGAAGCGTCGCATCTCCAGACTGTAATCGATAATACAGATGGCAAGCTCTATGCTGCCCTCAGAGGTTTGCATTATGAGGTTAGCCATCGAAATATTGGGCATTCAGCTGGAATTTTGTGGCGTTCTAACTTGGATGATAAACCTCGAAAGATTATGATCCCTGCTGGATTATATACCTTTGAATACCTACAAAATCTGTTCACAAAAGAGCTGCCCCAAGTATCGGTCGAGATAGATAAAGCAACAAATCTAGTCATGTTCAGCATTCCAACGGGCGGAGCCTTAAAAATACCCTCTGATATACGCCGCCTGTTGGGTATCAGCGATAAAGGTTGGATTGATGGGAAATACGAGGGAGACAGACCCTCTAACTTCGATATTCACAAGTGGGTATACATACACCTCGATCAACTTTCTACAACCTCCAACATCGTTGATGGCGCTCCTTCAACACTACTAGCCATAACCCCAGCCGCACCCAAAGGTGTTATAAACATTAATCCTATTTGTCCTATGTACAAAAACTTGAAGTTGGGCACATACATCAATTGAACCTTCGCGCGTTAGATAAACATAACCTGTTGCTACAAAACCATAGCAAACCCATAACTGTTGTGCTTGAAATTCGAGAAAATGCCTAAGATACCAACAGCTCCTACCATCGAAACAACTGAGCGATTGTATCCCGTTCTTCAGCCCGAGGACAACAACACAGGCTCTAATTATCGCCTGACTGAAATCCGCAACCTCGAACGCAAACTTGAAAAAGAGATAGAAGACAGAAGTAAGCTGTACAAAAGTACCGTAGATCTATCAATATCGTTGATGGTATTGACACAGTGTTGATTCTATCATGCCTTGGAATGGGAGCTACTGGTGTAGGATTGCTCTCCACAATTATAGCTGCGCCTATTGTCATTGCACTTGAAGCAGCTGCAGGTGTTTGTGGTCTTGCCGGTATTGCCGGCAAGTTCGTCTCTCGGCGGCTCCTTGTAAAAGCTAAAAACACGATGAGATTCGTGTTCTCGCTCTATCTAAGCTCAACAGCGTTTCAGATGTGATCTCACAAGCGCTACAAGATGGGCACATCTCCTGAAGAGTTCAAGCTCGTAATAAACGAAATAAATAAATATCGACAAATAAAAGCTGATATTCAGAAAAAAGCCGCAAAGTATACGCAGCTCAAACCAACGAAGTAGCAAAAACGAGCTGATGGCCGAAGCCCGAGCTTCAATAATGAAAGAGCTTGCGGCAACGACACTGAAATAAAGTGCGGTTGCTTTGCCAGTTTTAAATTCAGCCGTGGTAGCAAACTTAACGAACCTCCACCCAGTTATTCACAAACGTAAACGTCTACAGTTGGGTTCACTCATTGTGTATACCGTGCTACACTCCATCGTGTTCAACTTTCGTAGACGAAAGTTGAAGCGTTAAGGTTGAAAGTCGCTGGCTGTGGGTCGAGCCCGCCAAGAGAGCGGGGCGAGCCCTATTAAAACCTAATTTTCGTATACGAAAATTTAGTAGAACCCCATGTGCTCTATTTGTATATATACCCCAACCCAAAAGTGGTCTAGAACCAGCAGCCCACCAAGAGAGCGGGGCGAACCCTATCAAAAAAGCTGGGAGCAAACCCCATGTGCTCTATTTCTATATACCCCAAAGCAAGGTGGTCCAGAACCCCCATTGTTCCTACTACTTGGGGACCTCTCGCACGAGAACGGGACTTGAATCAAGTCTATCTCAGTACAAGCTCATCAGCCCATCCAAGCGGTCTGGGATGAGACCCGTGGGGCCGTGCGAAGATTTGTGACAGATTCATTCGCGATGCACAGTGCAGTGGCGCTCAACGCTGCATGGCCAAATGAGGGCGAACTTCGTTTAAGCTAATACAAAACTTGGTCAGCTGCATACCATTGCGCAGAAGAGAGTTCGTCAAAAATGTTAAGCCTGTGGTATTAGTGTTGTTCGTAACACATACACATTGGCTCTAGTTAACGTTTTGTAATCGTCTACCACCATAAAACCCCGAACGAATCATTGCAGGTTACAGCTATTCAATACTGCCTTGATACCGTAAGTTGCATGTCCCGATTTTCGCAGGAAAACAAGTATGTTTTTTCTTTTATAATGTTTTCTCTGAACGAACATTGACAAATGACGCTGTTTAAAAACGAAAAACACAAAAACTGTCGCATGCCCACTGACATGCAACTACGCTATAAAGATATATGTAGGCATGACTTGAAGGCCATGAAACTAAAAACCAACACCTAGGAAGCATCAGCTTTCCGTGGCTGATGGACGAGACTGATGGACGTGAAATAATGTCGGGATCCTGACAATAACTCATTTTTAGTTTTTATTAACTATTACTAATCATTGACAGATCTTTTCGTGCATAAGGCCTACCTCAAATGAAAGCTTATAACTTTCTCGAATCTTTAAAAATAGCTTTTTAAAATTTTAATTATAATTTCCGGGTCAAATCGGCCAAAACTCGGACCTTACATATTGAATTGTAAAATCACGCTCATACACATTTTAGACTTATTATAGACGACAATGCACTAGAGCTATTTTTCTTTTCGGGATTTACGCACGAAACTGAAATATTATTCACGAAACTGATTATAATGATGATAATAATAATTTGGAATGCTAATCATTCTTACTTGCAGTTGAGAAGCTGATTTGCAGAGGTTGCTACAACGTGTTTGAGCCGCAGGCAGGCAGCCGGGCAGCGAGCCGCAGGCAGAAAGGCCACATCAACCCATGAAAACGGAGCACAGTCAGAGATCGAATGTGATTGCTTTTTCCAGAGGGGGGGGGGGGGTACCGGAGGCCAGGAGAAAAACCCTTGTGGTAAATGAGAAAACCAACTTTACTCATATGGCCTTAGCTGACACGCAAAGCGCTTTTACGCACTAACCACCCATGATACCCAAAATGTTCTAGGCTTATATTCACAATATTTCGCTAAGCCACGAGCTTCCATTAATTTAATAGTTACACAAATTCTACCGATAGTCTCCGAACTACGGAAAACGAATTATAGGTTTTAAGGGTGCGTGGGTAACAGCTTTCGATCCAGAAGTTATACAAATCCGGAGCGTTGACCAGTGGTAGCGAGTTTCACATTGACTAATTACAGCGCGCTCGCCAGCATTCAACAGAAAGATGCTGTTTTTGAATGCTTGTTGTGATTTTTGCCCGAAGTTCGGTTTTATCTTACACCCATCACATTTCAACGCATTGTAATAAAAGTCGTTAACCAAGCAACGTGAGCAGACCAGGCTCTATAGTCAATGTGCAAAGTGACATGTAACTAAAAATGTCCGCTGTTGTAAATCAGCAACTACTCTTAACCCAATTGCAAAAAATAATGTAATAAGATTGAAGGTTGTCATTCGGCCAGAAAGTAAACTATATCAGGTCACTGTTGGATCAGAAAAGTTCACTCTTTCAGAAAAATCAAACCAAAGACAATAGTTACCATTGCGGAAAGATGTCCATAGTATAACTGATAGTGAGTGGCGATTATTGACCTCACGACCGTGGGTCTTGGTCCTTTATACATTTAGTTCGATGTTAAGTCTTTGAGCTCTATAAGTTCCCAGCCACAGGTGGCTACTTTGTCAGCTGAATACCTGTCCATGGTGTGTCCAAAGAGGTAGAGAGACACGAGGTGCAGTACGGACTCTATCTACCGTCAACAATACACAGTTATTCATGATTGTGTAGTATAAGGACCACATCTGGCTTTACGGGGACGCTCGCAGACGATGAACATTTCCCTATCTTGCGAGTTAGAGTCACCCCAATAGCCAAGTTTGTCATGATTATTCTTGTAATCAAGGGTTATTATGAAGCCATTATCCTGATCTTCTGGCCAGTTATCATCATCTGGTTGGTCTGGCTCCCACTTCCGATATTCAGTCGGATATTTACCATCCTCGGAGCAGTTCCATTCACCTTCAACTTCAACGTCATTACAATTGATCCAAACACCTATTAGATCTCCATGGTGCTGAAACGAAGTAAATATGAATTTATTCTCCCAATCTGAGCTTGGGACCATTATAGATGCGTTGTTACGATCACACTGCATCACGGCAGTGGACCAGTCGCCACTCTTGGATCCACCCAGACCCAAGTAGCAAGAATCAGCAAAAGGCACCCATCCATTAGGGCACCCTCTCGCTGCAAAGACACCCTTGGACACCATGCTGATGACAGATAGAGCAACCACAGTGATTCGGTAATCTGCGGCAACCATTTTTCACAAATTGATTTAGCTTATTATATGTTTGAGCTTTATTCAACACTGGATTGGTTGTGATGATTTTGATACACGTAACGTTCAGAAGGCAACGCAAAAATGAACAAATTGAAAGCAGTCCTTCATCATTCAAGTTCAATTTCTATTTTGATTTTACGGGAACTTTATACGAGTATAAGCATAATTGAAAAAACGTGGTCGTGGTTAATTGTTACGTCTTCGTTACTTGGAAACCGTCAAAATTACCATAATTTATTTTCAAACGTGCAGTCAATTTATTGATGCCCATGTACTGGTGCTGATAGGACGCGTAGTAAACCTTGTACAACAAACTTATAGCTCTACATAATATTTTATTTTGTAAAACTGTGCTTGTTGCAAATATAAAGGTTTATTGGTGTACCACACTAAAAAAAGCTCCCCATATAACATGCTAAAATGCTAAAAATTCTCAAAAATGCTAAAAAAATATTGAAAAGGTTCCCCAGCCTCTCGACAACAAATCAAATATAATTTCTTACAACTAAACTTCATTATTCGTTCAATTTTTGGTAGGTTACCGGTAGTCGTTTGGCTTTTGAGCTAGGTTCATCAAAATAAAAACACCACTGAAAGACAAAACGGACCAGACTCCATCTTGGAAAAATTAAGTTTAGTTGGCACAAAAGATATTTGGTTTGTTTTCAAGAGGCTGGGGAACTTTTCAAATTTATTTTTAGCATTTTTGAATATTTAGCACTAAGTATTGGTTGCTATGGGGAGCTTATTTCGTGCACCCATAAACCTTTTGTGATTTGCAACAAGCTCCTCACTGTAAAACAAAATACTGTACAAAAATAAAATATTATGTAGAATATAAGATTGTGGTACATGGTTTAAAATGATCATTAAATTCAACAATTTCTGTTTCAAATTTCTGAATAAATCATCCCTAACCAAAATAATAACCAAAAGTACTTTGGGAATTGGATCACAGGCCGAGGTTATCAAAATGAAAACATATATGTATCCATTTTGAAATTTTAAAAGTTTAATTTCCACAATTTTCCATTAGGATTTGATGGAATCAGAGTCAAATTTACAACAGAAAAGAACGTCACATGAGAGTTTATTTTAATTTTATTTTAAATATTTGTCCCCCTTCTGCCCCCCGTTCTTTTTCTTTTCTGTCCTTTTTTCTTTTATTTTCTATGTTTTTTTTTTGTATCCACCTATCTGTGGTAATCACGTGACCTGTTTTTGTATCCATACTTCATCCAAAGAGTACGAAACTAACATGTTTCAAAAGATATTCTGATAGAAATGTCAATTATTACTTAGAATCCGATTCAAAATCCATTTTTTAAACCAGTTTCCGGTTCAGCCTGGCCCCGAACTGGGTTAAGCCCACTGAAACCCGGAATTCTGACCATGGAGATTTTGAAGTGTATGCATGTAACTTGATCTTGTAGTTTCTGCAAGTATGGGAACAACGTTATCTTGTCCGATGAAACAACTGAAAGTGCAATACCCATGCATGTCCCAATGCGCACGATCGACGCGCAAAGGGTCTGGTTGTCATCCGAGTCCGTCCAACCAAGCAACACTGGCAACCATGGCGTGCTGATTTTGAAGCAATGCGGTATGCACAACTATTTTAAGGGTTTGGTAGTTGGAACCCATTGTTTGTTTCAATCCTATAGTTGTAGATATATACCATAAAACTAACCTTTGAAAATTTGATTTCAAAAGGTGGTAGCATTTTTTGAGATATTGCCGAAAATCTGACGTGGTAATTTGTCCACGTTAGGAAGAATAATCTGCAATTGGAATACACAATCTGAGAAACGTTACTGCAGTAACGCTTCTCAGATTCAAATTGTTGGGGATAAAAAGTGATATCTTTTTCCATAACCGCAGTACTTAGAGGTGAAAAGTTTCTCAATATGCATTTTACTATCCAAAGCTGCTGTTCTTTTTACAAAGTAAGTTTTTATTGCCATTAATTTTCAGAGTCAATACCAAACGTATACAAACCCTTTAAACCTGGCATATTTACATGTAAACTACAGCATGGCGTCCATCTTATAGCAGCCTGATATATTTCATAACTGTTCTCGGTTAATTGAAAAAACGTGGTCGTGGTTGATTGTTACGTCGCCGTTACTTGAAAATCGCCAAACTTACCATAATTTATTTCCAAACGTGCAGCCAATTTATTGATGCCCATGTAATGGTGCTGATAGCAGTTGAAAGCAGATCAAATGAATCAAAAGTATTTCCCCTTGAGTAGAGCTATACAACGTTTTTACGGAGCAACCGTCTCGAGTCATTGTTCATTTTGAATTCGTGGGGTTTTTTTCTGACTGCAAGAGAACAAAACTATTGCATGTATACTGTGATAAATGAAGAACTCTACTCGCCGTGAAAAATTAAAAGCTTCGCACCAAAAAATTGCACAAGTGTATTTTTGTTGCCGTTTTTGTATTTTCATCTTCTCAAACCATGGCATCGCGGTTTTGCTTAGGTGTTTTTTTTCTTCTATTTCATTCATATTTGAAACCTAGCTCTTTTTGTGTGTAAAATCAAAATAGTTATATGCATCAATGAACAGTACCCCCCCTCAAAAAAAAAAGGAATAAACAATTAAATACAAATAAATTAAATACATCAATAAACAAATAAAAACATTATAAAATAAATAACATATATATATAAATATATGAAGAAAAAAAAAACATAGGCCTACCAATAAATATAATATAATTATTACTGCATTCGTTGGTTGATGTAGCCTTACGGAAGTATTTGTGTTAACATAATTAAGGTAAAGATTTCAAAATAATAACAGCTCAGACTAGATTTGTATTTATGTATATTCCAAAATGCCATAATATGCTTGTTTCTATCGGCTTTGAATGTGAGACCAACAATCACATTCAGACACTTAACCATCTATTCACTGTACCACCCGAAGCTGCTGCAAAGTTAGCGGCATGATTGTAGTATACAAGATACTTGCAGTAAAACAATATAATCATTGTTCAAAAGCCGTCTTAGGGCTTATTTCGTTATTTGCTTACAATGTTCGTTATCATTAGCTGGTCAATGAACAACGGCTGATGTCAAGTGCAGAAGTGATAATGAGAGAACTATATAACCAGTGCCGTAACTAAGGTACAATTTTAGGGGGGCACAAGAGGTGCAGCATTTTTTTTTTCTGTGGGGGGGGGGGACACTTCTGGCCAAGTTTCCGTTTGCCTTTTTCTTAAACAGCCCCCTTTTTAAGTGATTTACTCTTTTTGTTATACTATTTTTGTTATAGGATAATCTGGCGTAAATGTAAAAATGAAAACATTGGATTGGTGTAAAATGGAAAAATAGTTTTAAAAACATCGAAATTATCACATTAAAGCGTATCAAATGTTTCATTTTACTCTGGAAATTTCCAATCCCAAAAGTCCAGTTTTCAAATGGGGGGGGGGGGTGTTTCACAGACATCAATTTAGAGGCACGTGCCCCCCCCGGCCCCTCCCCTTAGTTACGCCACTGACTATAACTAATACTCAATAGGAGCTATTGGTGTGTTTTAAATTTATTCTTCAAATTAAAGTACTTTAACAATTGGAAGCCTTGAGTAGATCAGACGCTCATATTGACGTATCGCTTTCATTGTCAGTTTCAGCGAAACACAAAATGCCTAATGACCGTGTGTAATTAAAGAAAACCCATTAACGTGTCTTTGGTAAGACCGTTAATAGCTCTAAATTGTAGCTAAAGGGTCTGTATACGTTTGGTAATGACTCTGAAAATTAATGGCGTTATAAACTTACTTGGTAAGAATTACAGCAGCTTTGGATAGTATAATGCATTTTGAGAAACTTTTCACTTCGAAGTACTGCGGTTATGGAAAAAGCTATCACTTGTTATCCCCCAAAATTTGAATCTGAGAAGCGTTACTGACAGTAATGTTTCTCAGATTGTGTATTCAAATTACATATTATTCTTCCTGCGTGGACATAACCGCTCCATATTTTCCGCAAAATCTCAAAAACGCTACCACCTTTTGGAATGAAATTTACACAGGTTAGTTTTATGGTGTATATCTACAACTATGATTATAGGAATGAAACAAACAATGGGTTCGAATCGCTTTGTATTTCCCTCATTTCATATAGTCTAAGACACTAGAATTCGTAAAGAGAGTTCTACATTTGGGTTGAATATTTTGAGCCATTTCAAAAAAGATTCGTTTTGGGCGTGGGTTGGAAGAACCCGGACGAAACAATATCGGTGTGGAAGTTCTTTTTTTTCGAAGTTGATAGCCAGGTGGTTCTCTTATTTGATAGGCCTACATTAAGCTTGGTCTAATTATCGAATATGAGTTAGGGGTCTTATTGTGAAAGTTGCCAAGCAATAATAATAAATATGTCAAGGTATTCAAGTAAAGTTTTACATAACACCAGGTAAACAGAAAACTGTTGTTGTTGTTGTTTTTTTCCACTCGGGTCAGCTTTGTCATTATTACAGAGGAACTGTTTCTGTTTCATGACCTCTATAACTCGTTGACCAACATCACTTTGAATCACAGATTGTCAGAAGACAGGCCTTTATCGCCTAATCGAATTTCGTACTTTCCACAATAGTCTATATTTGTTTCGTCTGGCATCTTTCAGAAGTCGGGTTTGTGTATTAAAGGCATCGTATAATTGTCAAAGACCAGTGTTCTCATTTGGTGTATCCCATATGCATAAAATAACAAGCCTGTGAAAATTTGGGCTCAATTGGTCATCGAAGTTGCAAGAAAATGATGAAAGAAAATACACCCTTGATGTACAAATTTGTGGGCTTTCAGATAGAATAGTAAAAACTTCTTGCAAGAAGTTTTTATTATTTTAGTGAGAAATTACCTCTTTCTCAAAAACTACGTTACTCATAGGGAGTCGTTTCTCACAATGTTTTATACTATCAACAGCTCTCCGTTGCTCGTTACCAAGTCCGTTTTTATGCAGTTTCAGGTTGATGACGTCATCGATGACGTCACAATATTAATTCAACGTTTAATATTTTAAAAAAATCATATCTAGAGAACCATCATTGATACATACAAGATCTTTGCACCATAATTATGATAGTTCTTTATGCATTGTAGAAATCGTACACAAAGTGTGACCCCATGTGAAGCTTACTTCCGGTCGAAACTGGACGTTGAAGTTACTTTTTTTTAATAAACATTATATCTTATTACCCAAACACGGTACATCAATACTCATTAAATTATCTGAAAGCCCTTTAACGGTTCGACAAATCTTTCATAGAGTGCGACCCCATTTGACCTTTACTTCCGGTCGAAACCGGAAGTTCAACTGTCATACTTTAAAACAAACCATCATATCTCATGAACCAAAAAAGGTTCAGACTTAAAAATTTACCATGTACCTAGACCATAGTGTGTGTGTGTGAAACTTCAAGTCTTTTGAAGATAATTACGTCATCGATGATGTCATAACATGAAATTTATATTTATTATTTACAAAACTCTTATCTGAAGAACCATAATTGCTACATAAAGATCTTTAATCCGTATGAAAGCTCTTGACGTAACGTGAACAAAAACTGTGAACCCATGTGAGATTTACTTCCGGTCGAAACAGGAAGTTCAAATCTCAAAATACAAAAGGTTATATCTCATTATCTAAAAAGGGTTCAGACTTGAAACTGCTCATGTACCTAGACTTAAGTGTGTAGATAACACCGCAACTGTTTCAGTTTAATGACGTCATCGATGACGTCATAATATGAAATCAACGTTTAATATAAAAAAGTCATATCTGGAGAATCATAACAGATACATACAAGGTGTTTGCACTATATAAAAGCTCTTGAAGTATTATACAAATCTAACAAAATGTGTGAACCCATGTGACCTTCACTTTCATCGAAACCGGAAGTTGAAATTTCAAAATTAAAAAAAAGAAGTTCATAAGGTAACGTCCGAGTCATGATCACGTCATCAGTTTTCAAATTAAGCTTGATCAAAGTTTCCAATTTCAAAAATGCAAATATTTAGACCCCAAATTAACTTTACCTTAATCAATATTTCAAACGAAGACATGTGTACCAAATTTCCAATTTAGTTTTCACAGCTCAGCTAATTTCTAAATGTATACACCGAATACCTTGTTTTTGTTTAAACAATGAAAAACTTAAATCGAGTGTTTTTATGTGGTTTTATTTTTACCTCCGTTTACCAAAATCCGGCCCAGACTGACCAAAACATTTGAACAGCCGCTGGATTTACTCCTCAAATGATTGGGGGGGGGGGGGGGGTGCAGCTGCCCCCTGCTGCCCCATACATTATTATGGCGGCCCGGCTTCCACGATTTCTATCGTCAGACAATGTCGATTGTTATGTCCACCAACATAAACATTAGTTGTTCGAATTTCTGGTATCAGCAAGTGGAATGACAGTTCCATCATGATTTTGAGATTTGCTCAGATTTCGACATTCCATCAGTGACCATCCTCAATCAGGCTAGACTTGGTTCCAAGTCTGTGATCGTGGTTTTTAGTCGTCCTGACAGCCGATACATTATTGGCTGAAACAGCGCCCTCTTGTGGATAAACCTCCATCTTGAACCTACGATCACAGACTTGGAAACATTGTTCGTCGGTTTGTACACACCCTATGGCGAATGGACGCAGCCAACGGGAGTTTTGTGGTCTCCTGATTGGTTATCTCTCTGGCATAGTGTTGTTATGTAAAATGTCAGTAGTGAATAAATGATCACAAGAGGGTCAAGTCTGAGATTGCGAGTTAGAGCGCCCTATAGCAAATCTGCGGGGGAATTCTGCGTGGCTGATGCAGAGAAATAACCGCAAGCTCAGACTTGAAATCAAGTCTACAATCAGGCAGGCGCAGTGACCGCTGTTGACTCAGACGGCTGTTTTACAAACCATGTAGACAGAAATACTTTTGCCTCGAACAGTCCTTGATAAAATAGTTAGGTTCCCATCCGTTCAATCGACGTTTTCTTTTTTTCAGGCAGCAGTACAGTGTAGGGGCGCGCGACGCCTGTGTTTCAGACCAAGTGTAAGGTGAGGGGTTCGCGCGGATTTTGAGACCTGGTGGAATTTGTTTTTACTTTTCTATTTTGAAAGTTCTTTAAAACTTTGTACTTAACTCTTCGTTAGTAGTGGCAGTTCTGTTCCGATTGTGAAACACGTGTAGAAGAATGGGTAAGTATTTCAGCCGGCCTAGTTTCATAATTATGATTCCAACGGCCACCAGTCATGCCTTTGGCTTTGCAATGTACACTAGCTGCCTACCTACAAGAAGTTACAACTGATTATCTAATCATCATGATCATGCCTCTCTGGCAGTGCTATGCAGAGTTCAGAACTCAGAAATACATGTGTACAATCATGGTACAATGAGTATCAGTATTTAGTGGGCAAAATGTCTATCCATTTGCAACTTTTTCACTCATTGTTACCAAAAAGCAATATCTCATTGACCAAATATGTAAGATTAGATACTATTTTATTTCATAATAAATGAAGAAATTTTACCCCCTACGCTACGGATGTGTGGAGCTCTCTATGCATGGAGGAAGGAAATACATTTTACAAATGTATTTCCTTCCTCCATGCTCTATGCGTGTACATTATAAATCATGGAGGGCACTGTCATTGTCAATGTCACAAAGAAATTGAATGAGTAATTATTAATAATGTTACCAGCAGAGGGACTGGCATACATGGCGATGGCATATTGTAACATTACTCACATAGGCAGTCAGAATATCAGATATGGAATTTTAACCTATTTTTATACAGGCAGGATATACAGTTTAGTGTACTATTCTATATTTACCACACAACAAAACACAAACTCCCACCTACATGTAGTCCTAGAACTATTGAGTATGACTATAATAATGAGGTTCGTTCTGCTATCGTCTCCACGAACCTCATCTCATGTCATACTATTTTAATTATCATGTACAAAATCTTATTTCTTTTGACTCACGAGTCACATTCAATCCATGTATGTATAAAAAACATGAACCAATGGTTATCGTGGACCAGTGTTGGTTGCAGCATATTGTTTACCATTGGAAGTAGCCATGTTTGTTATTGAAAGGCTATGCCGATTAAGGATTCTGATTGATGGTGAGAATGTATTGTTTTTTTGCATTTTGTTTTGCGGAGTGGATTTTCTGGACCCGTGCAGAACTCAATGAGAAGAGTACAAAGAACACAGAACCTACTTTTGGCGAGATCTGGTTTTCAACAGAGAACATGGCCTTTGTAATTTTGTTGCCCCTGGTCTTGGCCTTGGTGCCCCTTCAAAAGTTTCCCATAGACTTTAAGATTTTCCAATGGAAGTGCCCTTTGCAAACTGAAAATGGCCTTGCCCTCTCAAAGATGACATTCCAGGCCTAATGTAGGCATACAAACGTTAAGGGCAATTAGTTTTGAATAGGATTTTGTACATGATACTGATAGCCTATGACTATGAGATTTGTGGAAACGATAACGGAACAAACCTCATATTCATAGTTCTAGGACTTGAGGACACACGACATCATAGCCCCATAAATAGTGTCGATACGCTGGACTCCCTCCGCTTCTTCCCTACAGTACACCCACATAGCATCAGGAAGTATGATGATTTTTTGAATAGAAACTCACGCTTTTTGCCGAAATATTTCATCCATACTTTAAGATTTGGACGGTTGTGCTTGGTCAATGCATTTGGGGCTGAGCATAACAGATGGGTATTGTGTGAAGAATATTTTTTGCTCACAAAGTGGCACGTTTTATAAGACACTTGTAATTGTGTACAATATTCTATCATCAAGCAGATAAGAAGACCAATTTTATTGTTTTCTTTAAAATCCAGAAACATGGATAACTCTTATTCCCAACTGACCACATCACTGATGACATCTCACGCACCTACAGCAGAAAACTTCAATATTCAAAACGGCGGAGTTGGCAGTAATGCCTTTCACATGACAGATCAACAGATTCAGATGGCTCTACAACAAAATGCATCGGCATCAAGAACCGCAGGAGGGTCGTCATCATCATCTTCCATCTCAGGAAATGAATTAAGTATAGGAGGTGTTAGGATTGGAGGGGGACAAGGAAGAATAAGAGGAGGCAACGAGATGGCTCAAGATGTTTCAGATGAAGGAGTACAGGAGACGCTAAGGTGAGAAATTTCAAAGTCCCCGAGTCCCTGATCAAATTTGTTTTATTGTTTTATTTGTATTTTTTCCTTTAAAAAAGTTTTGTTCTTTTGTCAGTAACATTAGGTTTTTGTTGCCATGGCTTATACATGTAGTACTAAGATACACTACAGACCTTTACCAGGTTTGGCCATTCTTTGACCTGGTTCCTGTCATCAGGTATGCAACTTCTTGAACCCATGGATTTCTGCAGATAAAAAACCCTGCTGTTCTCTTTAAGGAATTATTTTGGTTCTGACTGGCGCCCCCAAATAACGATATTGACAAAAAAGGGAGACTGCCAACATTAGGGCTAGATAGCTCAGTTGGAAGAGCACTGGCATGTTAGTCCAGAGATCGCAGGTTCAAATTTTTTTCCAGTTAATTTATCATTGTTCACCCCCAAAATTGAATTAAAGTTTACCCAGTCAGTTTCGCCAAATGGTCATTACTTGATATTTGAAATAGAAAGTCGCTGCCCCTTAAAGTGATCCCTGTACTGTCACTTCCCAGGCTGTATTGTATATTGGGTGTGCTCCCTTCTGATTGGCACCCCTGAACAAAAATATTGACAAAATAGGGAGACCGCCAATATTAGGGCTACAATGGCTCAGTTGGTAGAGTGCTGGCACGTTAAACCGGAGTTCACAGGTTCAAATCCCGTTCTAGTCAATCTTTCTTTGCTCAACCCAAAATTGAATGAAAAATCACCCAGTCAGTTGCCCTCATGGTTTATTTCTTGATAAAATCATACATGATTCATGTACAGTGTTGCTTCTAGTGTGTTTCTATAAATTCATGCTCATTACTCATGATTTTATGCAGTCTGTTCACGGAGAGAGGTCTGGTGTAACATTCTTCACAATTTCCTTTTTTTTTCAGTGAAGAAGTGTTTACTAAGTACCAAAGCACAGATCTTATACCCGGAGCACGGATTCACCCTGGGGATATAGTAGAAGCAGCGTCACTAGCAGTAAGTAATTTTGTCATCTCTGGAATGTGATATCTTTAAATTACATTTTTCCAGTTCAACTGTTTGTTGCTTCTTGTACTGATTGAATTTTACTGTAGTTGATAGTAACTAAAATTATTTGTTTTTACCCTTACATTGTACCCGATGTGTGTTAAGCCCTGTATTGACTCCTTGCAGGACCCACAGTGCACTTACACACGCCTGTCCTGCCCCCCATTTTGGGTTCCAAAATGTTCACACAAAAATTGACCCCAAAATGGTAGAAATGGTAGACATGCATTTTGCGGAGGTGCATTCCTCATCTGCAATGGGTCAGTACTCGGAACTTTTCCCGAGTCCTGTGAAAAGAATCCACAGGCATATTACTCGGATGGATCGATAGTATTTTTTTGGCTTATTTCTGTTTTTTTACTTGTTTAAGAGCCCATAAATTAAACTCTTCTTTTTTTGGCAACACAGTGCTTTGAATTGATATTTGTGTTTTATCCATGATGCAATTTTAACATTATGCTTTTACACTCCACACGTCCGGCCGGTGAATGAAAAGGAAAACCAGTACAATTTTCACTGCCTCTTGAAAATGGTCTGGAATCAATCCCAGTTGGCTCACCATTGCATAAGTCCACAAACAGTTTCACTGATCAATATGTAGGCCTAATGGTTCACTGTGAACATTATATATTTTGGGATGAACAAAGAAAAATTGACTAGAGCAGGAATTGAACCTGCAACTTTTGTATTAATGTGCCGGCACTCTACCAACTGAGCTATCTTCACGTATATCTAGCCCTATGTTGGCGGTCTCCCAATTTTGTCAATGTCTTTGTTCGGGGTGCCAGTCAGAAACCTTCAACCTGTGGTTTATTACTTAACATTAGATATTGTAGGAAAATAACAACTAACTAGTGGGATGCCGCACCCCACGATTACAGAATATAACACGGAAGTTACCTGACCAAAAGGGCGCGGGTCAGAAGGCAAAGAGCAAGAAGTGAACCGATCCGGAGATCCGTCTGAAACAACTGATGAGACACTCCGGAACACGGCAGTTCAGGAGAATTCTTGGAAGTCCGAGGCCACCATCCTAAAGGGTTCTCCCCGCTTCCGATCAGATCCTGAAGGGATTGTTCCTCCTCCGACCAACCAGGAGGCCCGTCTCAACCACGGCGACCGTTTACCGCATCAAGCACCCGCGCGGACAGGGCAACCGCACCGGCATGGAAGTTGCCATTCGAAAAACCCAAGATGGTGGAACTTCTAATCCAAGATTTTGTAAGATGGCGCGCCTTTAAATCCAATAGTATAGATAGTGTGTATTAACGATTGGTAATGCTTTACTTTGCTACCAGTATCCAAATCAGAATTAAAGAATTGTTTGTGAGTGCTTGTAGACCGAGCATTGTTGACTAAAAATATCTCAGTTTTCACATTTTTGTTGACTTGTTTACTTGCCTCGGTGTAGAGAGATGTTTATTATTTATTATCAATCGTTGTAGTCCTTCCATTATTACAACGGAACCATTGATTCCATTTGGGTGATTTAAGTCTCAAATTATTTTCTAAATTGATCTGACTTTAGGCGATTCCATTACCGAAGCCAACCTATAACCTTGCAGCGTCCATTCCAAGAGAGCTCATCACTATGGGAAAATTTAGTCGTCTTCAACTTGAAGGAATCCTCTATGCTGTAAGTATTGTGAACAAAAAATCTTGAGATCTTACTCAAAAATTTACTGAGATCTCTCTTGAAACTTAAGAAATCATAGTCTTACTGAGTGTTATTCATGCTAAAGTTTGATTTATTTTTAAAGTGTAGATCATCTTAATTTGTCAACAGAATAAACTGTGACAAAATAGATACATGTACTGGACAATATGTCAGTACATCAACAAAATTTGAAATTGCGGATAAGTCTGGATCAAGAGACCACTAAAGACTGTTTCATGCTTTCATCTTATGCAGACTGGACTTCTGCAGCCTTCTCCATAAGCCTTTTTGAGATATGGCGGACACAATGCTACAACACTATAAGGTTTGGGTAAATTTGTGTGTATACACCCAAACCAAACAGTACACTCCTATCACGTCCGCCATACCTCAAAAAGGCTTATTGCTTTCCAGTACCACAAATTTCAAAACTTCAACAAATTCAGAACTCTGCCACTTGACATGTCAGTTACTCAATACCACCCTCCCCCCAACATACATGTATAACCGCAATACTTTGCACACCTCATTGCTTACGTGTTTCCACTGACAAAAAAAAACGTCAACCAATCTGCAACCAACCACCCACAATTTCTAGCACTACTTCAAAACTTGTCTCATATTTACACTAAATCATATAAAGCCCTCACTTGTCCTCAAATTCTTCACCTTCACTCTGAAACAGCTTCAAACACGACATCAGAACTGCTGCAAACGAGAACATTTCCCAAATCCTGCTGGAAACTCACTGTTTCAAAGTAACTTTTTTACTTGTTGCAAAGCACTTCGGGGCAAATGTGTGATGATAACAACTGGTTTTTATTATCAATTTTTCTGGAAACAACAATGAGGTTTATGGTAACCCCATAAAATGCCAGTCCAGGGCAGCAAGATAGTAGCTCAGTTTGAAAAAAAGAAAAGAACCTGTTTCGTACACTTGAAAATGCCTCTTCTTATTGCCAGCCTTGGTTATATGCGTATTGTTAACATAGTTCTTGATGTCGTTGCAGTCAAAAAAAGAAAGTGGTTTTAGTGTGGCTGTATCTCAAACAACCTCGTCACACTGACACGACAAAATAATGTTTCTTATGAGTTGTAGTTGTTGCATTTCAAAGCGTTTTTGCTCTAATCAGCTTCATAAAAAAAAAAGCAGGACACTACAATTCATTACAGAGATTATGTTCATGGTGTTACTTTTTGGTATTGGTATTGGTTTATTTACATTCCATTCGAGGCCACAGGCCAAATTGCAGAATGTTAATACAATAATAAAAAACTTTAAAATGGTACAGAAGATACATGAATGCAATACACTAAAACAATGCAAACAGAAACTAAATAATGAAGGTAAAAAAGTTATGTTCCAGCCACAACCAATGACCACATTAAAATAATTTAAAACAAAAGGAGAAAGGTTGATACCAAGAAGTTGTGAAAAAATATACTATATATATAAATCCTTAAAAGCAATGGTTCAGCCACCATAAAAATATACAAATAAATTAGATTGTATTCTAACCAGTCCCAAGTTTTGAAGATGATGTAACAACGATTGTTCCCCCTGTGGTTGTTTTTGGCAGTGTCAGCGGCATCTGACCATCCTACCAAACGGCTCAAGGGCTGGTTGCTTTATCGGTGATGCTGCTGGTGTAGGTAAAGGCAGACAGGTAAGAAACAGAAACAGCATTAGACTTATCAAACTTTAGGGGGCAAATGAGGCACAGAGAAATGGTTGGGGTTGGGGGGCAGTCGAGTATCTGATCACATGATGGTGAAAACAAACATCACTGGTAGTGTATGTAATTATTTCTAGCAAAGTTTGTTATAAAACAAAAGATGATGATATAATGTGCCAACTGCATGTAAAGAGTACCCAGTTTAACACCCAGTTTAATACCCAGTTTAATACCCAGTTTGAGTATATGGGGGTGTCTGGGATAGGGTCAAATGTCCCTCTTTGCATCTCCGTAGCTCTGTCACTGGTGGGGAAAATTTTGCATTGTAAATCTTCAGACATAAATAATTTTGTAGGTTTTGTTAGTCAGTGAAATCATAACTTTTTTTCATGTCATTTTCTGTGAATGCGATGATCCTCCTGTAATTTGTTGTTTCTTTTTCTGTTCTTTCAAGATTGCTGGAATCATACTGGACAATTTTGCTCGTGGTCGTACCAAGCATGTATGGTTTAGCATATCTACCGACTTGAAAGTAGATGCTCAAAGGTATTGATTATTTTACAAGAGTATCTTTTACCCCTAAATCCCCAGAAAACCGATTCCTTGGTTTTTGATGAGTTTGATGGATTCAGTGCTGTACAGTCAACCCGGAGATGTGTGACATGGAGTCAGGCATACAAATCTGCACAGTGGGCCAGGCCTTAAATAGACCCGTGTACTGATGACGCCACGGTTTGTTTACTGCATTGCCTTAGTGATGTAACTGGGTACTGTATTTCTGACAGTGAGTTGTCGGAGACACCATGGTTTCCCATTCTTCTGCAAAGTGGTGACCAAACTGTGATGTCATCACTACTAAGGTCTATTGTGCAATAGGGAATGCTGGGATGTCCTTTGCTTTCTGGATGCCCCATGCTTTTGTCCTGAGTGCCCTTGCTTTCAGTAAAAGAATACATTTTCATCCTGGAAATGCCCATTAGCAGGGGATGGTTAGTGTGTCCCACTAAGAACAGTGTTTTATTATTTGTAATACTATTATATCTTTCTGGTATTATGAAACCATGAGGCCCTTAACGCTTTCGTGCACCATTTTTTTTTAGTGACAAATTGATCATATGGACACATTAATTGTTTATTTGTTTTTTTTTGCAAATGGCGACCCCCCAAACAATTGTTCACAATAGCACCCTCAAGTGTCTTTTTCCATTCTGAAAACTGTGTTGCCGTGCAATCTTTAATTTTTATTTTACAAAAATATTTTTCTGAAGGGATTTAACCGGTCGCTAGCGAGTTAAAAAGCAAGTCGCACCCTGACCCGTAGGCTGGAAGATACATGTGTAGAGAGAAATGATGAACAAATGCCTGTTTTAGATGTGGGAGGAAAACCCCAAAAAGGGAAACCCACACAATCAGTTAGGGACTGAACAAACCAACCCACATGCAAGGCTCCAATCTTGGATTAGAACCGGGGACACAGATGTGAAAGGCAGTTTTTAAAAAATGCCCGGAAGTAATGTCTTTGTGATATCACGATGTCATTGTGCTGTTGTGTTGATGTCATGATGATGTCATTGCACTCTCATGTTGACATTGTAATGACATGATGATGGCACGGTTGTGTCATTGTGCAATCATGTTGACATTGTGTTTTCATTTTGCTGTCATTCTGAATTAATGTCATTGTATATGTTTATTTTTTTGAAAGGGATGTTCATGACATTGGCTGTCACATCAAAGTGATTGAGGGATGTCAGCAGATTGATAAAGAAACAAAGTAAGCCACTCAACCTATTTTCAGTTACTTTCTTCACTCTGTGTTACCTTCAACAATAGACGCTTTGCATAGGCCACCATCGCTGAGGTCAGACAATAGAATCGTGCCACGCAAAACTCTCAGCTAATTAAAAGGTCTTCGTTTGACCTGTGTATTAAAGGATGCTGTTTTAGCTTGTGACGCGTCATGGCCGAGCGGTCTAGTTCACTGAACTCTGGTGTTGTGAGCAGCAGAGTGTGGGTTCGAATCCCGGTCATGACACTTGTGCCCTTGAGCAAGGCACTTAACCATAACTGTTTCGTAAACAGTTGGGAAGGTAGTGCTTTCTGCTCTACCAGCCAGGCTCCTAGTGGATGATACCCATGCCTACATCCTTACGGATTGTGAAGGGGGTAACCCAATTTCAGCCAAAGGAGTAGGTGGCAACGTGCCCCTGATAACAGTTGATTTGGGTCGACAGCCCAAATCAGTTAAGTGTAGACCTCACCTTGAAGTGGCCGTCTGGCCTTGTTATGTTAGAGGGTTTCTCATAATTATTGATTTTTTTTAAGGCTGCCTGCAATCGTCACTCCATTGCATGAAATTCTTAACTTCTTACCTTTGTTTTTGTGGTTCAAAAAATTGCAATAACATCATCACAATGTCAGTTATCAACATTCTCAACGATGTTCTGTTTTGTGTCGGTCTCTTTTCTTATGTAATAGGCACTTCCTGTCCAATCTGTGATGTTATCCTGCCTTTGCTATCTGTCTACATCTCTTTGTATTTCCCTCTACCTTTCCTTTAATGATGAGTTGTGTGAGTGGGCGTACACTTCCTATAATGATAAGCCAAAAATGTTTGAGCTTGCGCTTGATCATTTCACCTAGCAACTTTCTGCTAACGACAAGTTCTTGCAATATGCTATCATGTGTTCTTATTTTCTTTCAACTGGTGCTAATAGCATTTTCCTGAAAAAACCACATCTCTGATGCTATTGCCTACACAAACTCCAGTTCTCTGCTCCATATGGGAGCATCTCAATGAACATTAGGAACATTGTAGGCGTAAACGAAAGTTCCCGAAGGCATACACCTCATTCACACACCTCATTCTTCCTTTTGCAGTCGCTAGTACTAGATCTTATGTCTTCAGTACAATTTGTTGTGTTGGTTTTGATGTAGCCCAGGAACTTAAATTACTGAAGCTAAAGCTGCCATGGTGTCATAGGGATTTTGTCCCCGGTGTGTGTGTGTCCCCCATGCAGTTGGCTGATGGAAGTTGATTCAAAAGAGGGTGCTATCAGACAAAATTTTGACATAATTCGCCCATTGGGGGAACAGAATCTCCTGCCACATCAGCATGGGTCATGCAAATTCATTCTCCTTTAGGGGAGAGTTTGCAAAAATCCTTGTTTCTTCAGCTGCCTCAAAGGTCAAAGGTGAGACCTCAAAGCATCAACTTGTTTGAGATGGCACTTTTACAAACCCAAGTTTCTCGGGACTTTGTTTTACTGTAATAATTTTCTTGATATTATGACAGAGTTCTTGGACTGCCTAAGGATCTTCAGCATGGTGTTATCTTCAGTACATATTCAACACTTGTCTCATCCACACAGAGAGGAGGTAAGAGAGATTGTCAAGATGTGGTTATGATTTGTACATGTATAATACATGATTGGTGATGAACAAATTCTGAAGATCTTATTTGATGGTGAAGATTTTATTTGCACTATTTAGGAGCAAAACTCAAACAGATCCTTAGATTCTTTCCAGCTGATTGACAGACTTTTTATTTTTGGTTGAAGGTATGTGGGGATCAACACGTAAGAGTCGATTAGATCAGCTGATCAGTTGGTGCGGAGGGGATTCATTTGACGGCTGTCTCATCTTTGACGAGTGTCACAAAGCTAAACATTTCGTTCCGGTAAGTACAACAAGTACTATGCAGGGCTGGAACTTTACACTGGACCACAGGCCCAAGGGCAGTGATTTTAGCGTCAGGCCAGTAAACTCACGACTTGACAAGTCTGGTGGTCTTTTTATTTATTTTTTCAATTAAATAATAATATCCCACTGAGTAAAAAATGTAATGTTCAACTGTTGACTTTGAGTCTGGTACCAGTAAATATCATTCAATTCTGTTCAGTATCAAAGTATACTAACCCATACTAGAAAGAAATCCTTTCAAGTGCTTTTTCAATTAAAAACAGTTTACATGATAAACTTCGTAGAAAGTTCTTTCTCATTTAGATTCTGGTCTTGTGAAATAAATTCTGGTCTGGTAAAACATGAGCTACAAGCCCTGCGGTCTTGTGGAATTGTGGAATTTTAATCCAAATTTGTGCCCTGCCATGTTGAAAATATGAAAGTATCTTGGACCATTGCATGGCAGAACATCATTGAACAAGGACGAGCGGTCTCAAAGCTTGGTGTTCAACTGACTACAAAAACGACCAAGCAATATCTAACAAACAGTTGAAGTCAATGACACCTATACATATCATGGACTGCTTGTTTATTAATTGAACCTGGTTAAACATCCTCTCATAAACTCACAATTTTGCAACATTTTGGGCTACAAAAGGCAAAAAATATGAAAACAGGGTTATTGGTTGCAGATGAGACCCTACATCATGCAGAGCTGCCAACTCTCCCTGATTCTGCAGAAAATTCCTTGAAAATAAACCAATCTTTCCACGAGGAACAAATATGAAAATCACCCTGATTATGCGAACATTTTCTCTGTTATGTTGCATGTAATTCTAAATATCTCCCAGATTGTTGTACAAAATCTCCCTGATTGCAAGATGCAAATGTTAACAGCTCTGCATCAGTAGTTCTTAAAGGTTGAATTCAGTCAATTTAGTTTGAAATTTGTACTTCTGCCTGTTTGTAAAAAAGATGAGGATCGCATGCATAGCCATTTTCCTGCAACCAGTACAGATTTTCCTTTTTTCGAAAAGAAATTTTTCCAAAATACGACAATCCAGGCATGTCCAAATAAATATGAATTTTTGAATTATTGCTTTTAATAGCCCGGAGAATTTTCAAAACAATGAGCCCCGATGACAAGCAATTCCTTAATATCACAAAATCTTGGAGCTAAATAATAAAAATAATCCTGCTAAAAAACGTGTAACACACAACTCTTTGAACAGTTGTAGCCACTCAAAAGGGAAACCTCACTATTCACCATTCTGCAAAGAAGCTAATATTTAAGTAATTAACATTTTGCTGTGGAGTCCCGAGTCACAAACATCAAGTCCAGATGGTTGAGTCCAAGTCCATGGTGAAAATGTGACTTGAGTCGGAGACTGTGTCATAAGTAATACATCACTGGTAATTAGCGATTACATAAATGTGTCGGAACTAAAACGTCCTTTGCCTCTTTTCATCTCTTTTAAATTCATTTGGAAAAGCCCAAGGTTGCATGGAGTTCAGCAATTTCTTTGTTGTAAGTTTCTTACTTCTGAGATAAAACTCCTAAAAAGATTTCCTACTGTTTGCTTGATATATTTTCATTTATTTTAATGTTTACTATCTCCATGTTTCGTGGTCTTCAATTTGCCAAAGGAAAGAACGCAGATTTTGTCCAAACTAGATCTCTTTGTGATTCTTGTAATCAAAGAAAGTGTTTATTCATTGTTTCTTTTCTTCAGGGAAAGGAAGAGCAAAGTACCAAGGTGGCTGCTGCCGTGGTAACCATTCAGAGGTGAGATTAGAACAAATTAAAGGAAGAATGTTTTCTGTCGGCAGAAAAGGTGAATTGTGTTTCAACAATCAAATGTTGGACGGACAGCTAGTTAACCCATGATACCAAGATTTTTGGAGACATGGTTTTCTTCATATGTATAAATTGTTTTGCTGTGTTTTTTTCTGCACAGGATGCTACCAAAAGCAAGAGTGCTTTATTGTAGTGCGACTGGAGTGTCGGATGTCAAGAACATGGTAATCATAGCAACCGTATTGTTAGTTTAAAAACTTTGAGATGTTAAAGTTGATGTGAAATTTGAATAAAATGATCGAGTTCTTAAGCCCCTTTCACACTTCCCATCAGGGTTTTTCCTGGGAATTGGATTAATTGTGTAAAAAGGGCTGTATGATTTTGAATAATTATTAATCCTCGCTCTCCCAAATCCTTCTATATCTTCTTTGCCAAAATGAAAGATTCAGAAGGACCGAGGGCTGTAGGCCCAAATAGCAAATGCTTATCACTGGGTCATGCATTCCAATCTTATCAAAGTCCAAACAATGTGATGTGAAGTGACATAGGAGAGGATGATATTTTAAGACTGAGGTCACCCGTTCCTAGGTTGGAAGGTTTTAAAAACAAATAAATAAATAAATAAATAAATAAATATTTTTCTCCAACTGTTTGTTACCAGGCTTTTATGGAGCGTCTTGGGATCTGGGGAGAAGGTGCAGCCTTCAAGTCTTTTGAGAATTTCTTAGATGCTATCAATAAGAGAGGATTGGGTAAGAAACTTCATGTTAGGTTGCAACATTAGTATTCTCTTATAGCCAATATTACAACTAAGCTGAATGGCAGAATTTTTTTTTGAAGTATGCTGTCCTCTTTGAGTCAAAGGTTTGAAAAGCCCGTAAATTTTACTGTGTTTTTAGTGACAAACAATTAAGAAGCGTTAATGGTTTGTGGTGTCTTTCCCTGCCTTTCACCTCCTGGTTCAAATCCTGCCTCAGACTAGAGCCTTGTATGTGGATCATGTTTTCAGTCCTGCCTGATTTTCACCACTGGTTTTCCCATATTGGGGTTTTGGTCCAATATCTAAAACTGAGTATTTCATCATCAGTCCTGTGGGTTACCGTGCTAGTCATTTTGGAGTATCCATTGGTTTCAGTACCAGAGAGATAACTTTATAGCTTAAAGTGGAATTTTGATCTCTTGAAGGTGTTGCTGAGATGTTGGCAATGGAGATGAAGGCATCAGGGATGTACGTCTCTCGTGGTCTTAGCTTCAGAGCGGCAGAGTTTGTTACCATGGAAACAGACCTGCTAGAGGAGCAAATAAAGATGTACGACACTGCCGCTCATGTCTGGTGAGTCATAAGCCGTATCCGAATTGGTGGCTACAGCTACGGCTTCGACTGTAGCTAAGGGTGCTGCCAAGCAGGTCCTAGCTGCAGCCAATTTGGACATGGCCAATAGTTTCCAAGGCTAATTTTGTAGAATGAGTTTTCATTGTAAAATAACTAGTTGATGATTTGACTCCTCTGAAACAATGTTTGTTGAAATCAAGGAAATGAAGGAGACATAGGACGCCATTGAGATGCAATAGTGCCTCCTTAATCTTTCAACTCCTTTTTCTTGTTAGAACTTCATGGTCTCAAACAGCCATTATGGATTCATTGAAAGGCAAAATCTATAATTTTAAGTTTGAGGAAGAAGGTATTATTGTAGCATTGTTTGTTTTAAAGTCAAAAATACCTAAAGTTGGCAACATCATAATAATAATAATACGTAGTTCTTAAATAGTGCTTTTCACACCCAAAGGGCATCCAAAATCACTTTTTTTTTGTTTTACAGGTATGCAGAGCTATGTTTGAAATTATAAAACCAATTTTACATGTTTATTTATACATGTAGCACTTTGTAACGGTTTACGCCTGTCACTGTTTGTCACTTGCATTTGGTGAGCGGGCAATTGTAAAGTTCAAAGTCTGCTCTGAAAAAGGACAATTTTTAGAGAAGTACTGTAATTACGTCAAATCCTCATCACTCCTTTTTCATTGAAATGTTCTTTAGGAATGAGTTAAAGAATTCTCTGGAGGCTGCTTTAGGGAGGACAAACACAGGTTCTCCCAGGGTATGGTCATTTTTCTGGTCTTGTCATCAGCGGTTCTTTAAACAACTGTGGTAAGAATGGGGTTATTTTGCTCTCATTTAGTTTCCCCTGTAATTTTCTTGTTGCAGATTTGTATTTTATGAGTTTGTATTCATAAAGTCGCAGAGAAATGTGGCTTCTTATATAGCACTCAATTCCATCACTCGTTGATGCTCATGGCGCTCCAACAATATTACCTCTGGTCACTGGGCCATTTATTTCATTCATTAAACCATCTCAACTCCCAACAGCCTGTGCTGCTAAATATGTAGTGCACCAAGCTAAATCAATCACAAGAACCATCTCTGCCCTCACAGGTACCCATTCACCCCTGGTTGAAGAGGAGAAATTATACTTAAATGTCTTGCTCAAGGACACAAGTGTCATAACCGGGATTCGAACCCACACACTCGAGTCCGATGCACTAAACCACTCGGCCTTGACATGCAGGAGTTTGAGGGAGCAATTTTGATGATCGGATTATCCTTAACATTCTCAAAAAAAATTATTTTTTTATGTCTGATTCGAAAAGAAAAGTTGCCATGAAGTTGATTTTTGAGTTTTGTTTTTCTCAGTTTGGGTGTGAAAGTGCCGAAGATTGTCAAGGAAGCAAAGAAAGCATTGGAGGATGGATACTGTGTTGTGATTGGTCTACAGACTACAGGAGAGGTAAGACTTGTAGTAACAGCCATTCAAAAAAATGAAAAATATAATTTTCAAGATTAAGCATATAATGAGTGATATTTTGCACCCCTAAGTATCGGATGTTTTTAAAATGCTCTTTTCTTACTGCATTTAGAAATGTTTTGTCAAAAAAAGTCTTTACTGAACTCTCATTTTGAGACAAGGTGTTAGCCAAGATCTAGAAATAGAATGTCATAATTTGCAGAAAGTACGACTGGGTTTACGAATGGTTATTTTCTAACATGTAAGTGATGGATAAAGTAGGGTGTTCAAAAGACACCCAGACACCCCTCTGGCTAATACTATTGTGGTGGTACCGTCAGTCTGCAACCCCAAGTTGTCCCCAACTGACCTCGGCAAATGTTCAATTAAAAAAGGGCCATAGGTAGAGAGCTTGTTTTAGGGCAGTGTACCACCAGGGCCCAATTTCATAGAGCTGCTTAAGCATAAAAAGTAGCTAAGCATAAACAAATTATGCTTACCAAAATAAGGTTACCAACCAAACTACCATGTCACAAGTACAATTTGTGACTGGAATCCTGCTCATTTTTGCTTAGCAGAAAATTGTTTAAGCAGCTCTATTAAATTGAGCTCAGGTGACGCAGCACTCACAACCTAGTGGAGGGAAAAGTAGCCAAATGGGGAAAGCCGGGAGGCTCCGTTAGGGAAGGACACTTTCACACTTCTATATTCCTTTAGTAGTATTTACTTTCCATGCCTTAGTTTTCCTGACTAACTCCTCTTTACTGAATTGACCACATCTCAGATGGATTTCCTTTCTGTAGTCAAAAGTCCTACATGTATCACATATGTGTAATACAAGTTGGCTCAGTGGTTTCTTGCCCTGCCTTTCACCTCGGTGGACCCTGGTTCAAATCACGCCTAAGACCAGAGCATTGCATGTAGATTTGGTTTACAGTCCCTACGTGATTGCGTGGGTTTCTTTATTTGGGGTTTTTCTCCTACTTCTAAAACTGAACGTATTCTTGTTTCCTATTCATCCTGTTATTGGCGCTTGCACGATTGGATGTGTAATGAAGTAAATAAATAACTATATGGGCTAGACTGCTTTGGCTGAAGTCCAGCTAGAACTACCTGTTATGGATGGCACTCGTTATATATACCCCCACATGCACGGTCTGGTTTACATAAACACTGCTGTGTGCATTTATTAACCGTAGTTCATGCTTAGGTACCTATGTTTACAGGGCCAGTGCTCGATTTCACAAAGAGCTAAGATTGATCATAAATGCGAGTCAATCTTAATTGCTAAGCAAAGTGTGATGTCACAATACAAATCACTATGGTAATACTGACAACTCATCTTAAGATGAATCATACTTCTTTGTCTGGGCCCAATGTCATGGCTCTGCTTACCGTAAGCAAATAATCGGAGCTTACGGAAGCAGGGAACTCCATGCTTACGTCAAGCATATTCCTTGGGTTAGCAGGGAATTTTTTGCTTGTGCCAAACATATTCCAAATAACTAGGCATTCTTTGAATACACAGCTAGCGCAGAAATTCGGTGCTTGCCCGTAAGCAAAGAATGGCGATCACAAGCGGAGAATCCGGCGATAGGCTGTTATTGAGTGTTTCTGTTTGGGATTTGTCTTTGTAGGCGAGTATGGATAGTGAGCGCAATAAAGGGGACAGTGGTTCTCAATCGGGTTTTGTGTCTGTCGCTCGTGAGATTCTTCTTCGATTCATCAATCAATACTTCCCAACAGTCATCATTGCGGTAAGAACGTTTTCTTGTTTTGGCAGCTAATAATTCCATGTGACTTCTGTGTATGTCACTGTCTGCATTTTCCTACCTTTATCTATTCCCTTCAGCATGACCACATGTAACACCCTGGAATGTGAGCTTCCTCCAAGACTGTCATTAAACCTAATTTTAAAGAGATGTTTTTGTGTCGTATCGTTTGGTGCCTGGCAGCAAGATGGAAGACTGTTACGCCCTTTTACTGGGCATGCTTAGTACAACATTCATCCAAGCAGAAATTAGCTATTAGCCTTTTGCACAGATAGCCATTTGTGTGTAGAGCTTCGACTTTGGGACAGCAGTGAATAGAAGCATTATAGAACTCTGTATTTTCATAAATACAATACAAATGCAGCATGAAGTTTAGGCTCTACACGCACATGGCGGATCCGTGCAAAGGGCGAATAAAATGACTACATTAGGCCGAGTAAAAAAACGTCCCCGCCCGCCTCCTTTTTGGCTGCCGCCTCCTTTTTTTTACCATTAACTATTTTATTTAAAAAAATAAAAAATAAAAAGAGAGGAAAATTTGACTAAAATGATACAAATCATTTGTTTTGTCATACATTGCATCAGTACACTGAAATAGCACAAAATCTGTGAATAAATATACCTTGGCCAGCCATATTTAGCATGGCGGCCATCTTGGAAAAAATAGCAAAAAAAATGAAAAATAGTAAAATAGTAGAGCCATGTCTCCTCCTCTTTTTGAAAAAATCCGGACATGTTCAATGTCTTGTCCAACATGTTTCTTTTATGTATTGTGTGTTTGAACAGTAAAAAAAACAATGGATATTTGAAATTTAAAAAAAGAATGGCGGCCATCTTGAAATAAAAAATAAAAAGCCCCTCCTCCTTCTTTCCGGACGCTAAACGTTTCTTTTTTTACTCGGCCTTACAGCCATAATGCACTTTTGAAACATTTGTGAAACATGCCTTGTATTTTGTCTCATTTGATTTCAATGTGTCAATGTTTTTCTTTCTGCCAATCGGCTTGTAGGATGATCAAGGACCGAGGGACGACACCTGGAGCTTGACAGCTAAGACTATGCTCATTGACTTCGCCAAGAAGATGCCTTTACCCAACAGGTGAGGGACAGATGGTAATCTTATTTAGGGGCTGTCTGGATAAAGAAAACACAGCTACCCATCTTTCAGATTTTTTTATATTTGTACAATTACCCTTCTGCAATTTTCTAAACTGCATCGTCTTTCAACAAACCCTCCCCCAACCCTTCCTTCCCCTCCAGTCCTCTTGATGACATCATTGATCAACTGGGTGGAGTTTCCTTCGTTGCTGAGATGACTGGGCGTAGAGGGCGTATGATACGTGATGGTCCGAATACCACGGCACGCTTTGAACCTCGCACACCGAGCGACTCCACTGATGTCAATAGTATAAATGTCCAAGAGGTAAGGTTAGACAGGCCTGGTATTCTTCCTACTTCAGTCTGATTTCTGAATTTATTTTTGCCCTTGAAAAATTCAGAAAAACTGTAATTAAATAGCCTGAAATGTCTATTAAACTGTACACTATATGTGACCTGTTCCCACGAAACCCGGACAAAGTCGCATCTCTTTATTTCGAGTAACCGGCGTGCAAAGTCATTTCAGGCTGGAATCGTCCCAAAAAATGTTTTGGGATAATCGTACTCTTTACAAATTCATCTATCATTTAAACAAAAAAACATTCAAATATATTCACGTAAACTACCTTTTTCCCGCCTATTTTCGGAGTAAAATTGATGAACAAGAGGTGTTGACTGAAACAAAATATCGCAAATTATCGCAAAAAGTGCCAGGAAATAACCCGTTTTCCCGCTAGCGTATAAACCCCCCCATTGAAAAAGTGGTACCATCATAAAGCTCGCTGTCTGCAGATTCTATTTTCATTCATAAAATTTGTCAATGACGACATAATAATCCAATAGCAGTGCTTGTTACAGAGCTAAAACACGTAAACAAATATTTCACTGGTGCTGTGGTCATCTCTTACGGTAAATGTGATTCGCCAAGTTGTATCACGTGATCGGTTTCATCATCTTACTCCCTGAACGTACACGTACATTAACAGTACAGTTTGCACGCCAATATAGGGAGCCAGACTATTTCGTTTGTTAGCATCATGAATGCACGCAAAACCTGTTCGACGTGTACCGAGGGAAATCTTCGTGTGTCGAAGCCAGAGTTTGACAACAATTTAGGCATTTTGAGTTTGAGTTTGTACCCGTAGTTTCTGAAGTACTACAGTATTTGTGTTTTTAAAACAAATTTGTGATATTTTACGGCAGAAATGTCACGAAATGAGACCGATTTGCCGGGGGACATATTCGACCGAGCGGTGTGCGCTGATGCGTGTACTATGTGTGTGTCGAGTTTTCTTTCTGTGCACAAACAACTGGTTTTCTCGGAATATTTTTTTTTTTTGGTCGGGCAATGCTTGGGTTTAAATCCCCTCTCCTGGGGTTCTATGGAGGGATAATCAATACAATCTATACACCATTGGAAAGCTGAATTATTGGACAATATGAAAATACTATAAACTCAATTTCAGTTTTTTGCGACTTTGTCCGGGTTTCGTGGTTTCATTACAAAGGCATGACACACTTCTGTATATAAAACATTCATTCTGATTAAGATATCAGTCACAAATGGCCTTTTCAAATTTGCTGAAAATCAAAAAAAAAAATGGCTTCCAAATTGATCCCTCTTCACATTTGCGCTTTACATATTTATACAAAATGATACAATGATGTAGATAACTCGTGATATTTTAAATTCAAAATAAGGTGACAAAATGTTTCCAACATCTTTCTAGCTCGCAATATGATTTTAATCCTCTTAACCTCTTCATGTCGGATGAGGTGTATATCCGCCAATTTTTTCAGGACTGGCCTACGGTGGACACTAATGAATTTTTTTTTCTTCAGAATACCGACATAAGTTGGTTATCTCAAAAGTGAGTATCTCAAAAGTCAAACTGGCTGGAACATTCCACGGGGAATACACGAGTGATCCTCTTGGAATGCACCAATGATTGTCCGGGAACACGAAAACAGTCCGTGGGAACTGTTCAACGCGACGGAACATTCCACAGGGAATATGTAGGCATTCTTTGCTGTAATAACAACTCCTTGGGACCGATCCCACTGGGAACAACATGACTACCTCTTCAACATTTGTGAACAAGTTAACATTAGTGTGCTTGCTCGCTTTGCGTCTGGTAGACTGATCCCAAACAAAAACCATTTGAAAATATTCATTGCTCTTACAAAGAACACGTCGCGGTTCCCACGGATCGCTGGCTTATTCCTGGCAGAACATCTCCAAGGACGGTCGTACACACATGTACATGTAAACATTCAGACCTTTTAGAAGCTCCTAAATATGAAATTGTTTATATTTTATCTCAATATTTTCAGAGGAATAGTTTTATGTCCGGGAAGAAGTTGGTAGCCATTATATCAGACGCTGCTAGCACAGGTAAGACAGTTATTTCAACTTGACGATATATGAGTGTTTCAAAATTTCATAACCATTTACATAAATGCAAACACCTTGCCTTCGGACTTTTGTTTGATTTTGTTGGTGCTTCATCAAAATCAGAGCTTTCGCCGATTAAACCTTTTTTTTTGCGTAGAATAGGTCACAAACAATGTACTTTGCATGGTGTTTTTGCTGACGATATTTTTCTATCATTGACAGGCATGATATTCTTCCTACTTTAGTCTGATATCCGAAATGTTTGCACTCAGAAAAACAATGAAAATGTTTTAAACTATAAAAAAAAGTCTACAGAAGTTGTGACCATTTGTTATAGGTCAGCCCTTGTAGTAAAAAAGTACTCAACAAAAATATGTCTTACTAAGGGCCGACTTCTTGCCTTGTATTAAGCAAAAAATTCCTTTAATGCAACCTCTTTTGATTTTAATAGAAAATATAATTTTAAAATTGTCTACTCCAAAATATGTTTTCTCTATTTTTTGCCATAAATGTGACGTGTTTAATTCCACCCCTGGGGAAAAGGTAATTCATTTATCTTTAGTAAATTTCGTTTTGACGGTTTATCAATGTTAACTTTCCTCTACAAACCAATAATTGTATGGACTGGCTAGTCAAGAACTTGATCAATGGAAAGGAGGCAGAACCAGGTGGTGGATTATATAAGATTTAGGATATGTGAGGGTTAACCAAATACCATATTCTGCCCAGGTATTTCGCTGCATGCAGACGCCAGGGCTAAGAATCAACGGAGGAGATTACATCTGACGATTGAGCTGCCGTGGTCAGCAGATAAAGCCGTCCAGCAAATGGGACGATCACATCGGTCAAACCAGACAAGGTAATTACAAACAAACCTCTCCCCCCTCTCCCTCATACAGTGACCTCACTGAGATCAATAGAAGGCCAATCATTGGTTGACATGAGGCCTGAGCGACTAGTGTGACTAGTCAAATAGTCAGCACTGATTTCATTTGTCACAAGTGTAGCCCAGCCACAACTATCATTTCACTGACTACTGAAGACCTGCCCCAGTCAGGAGACTGACAGTTTGACATCAGTCAAACAAAATTAAAAGAAAAACTTTGAGCTCTCATACTGATAAAGCTTTCATCACACAGGGGTTTATTGTAAACAAATATATGTAGTATTTGGTTGAAAAAAGTTGTGACTAGTTGAATAGCCATGACCTTGTCAGATGACTAGTCGAGTAGTGAATTCCACAAATAGCCTAGGCCTACAGTCAACAAGCCTAGGCCTAGTCGATAGTTGTATTGGCACAAACATATTTGTACGTTTCCATTGGCAGTGTATGCAAGGGGACCGCCCAGCCACATAATAATAACAAGCTACAAAATTATTTTGTTTGTTGACCCAAAATTGTCTTTTTTTTGCAGCGGTCCTGTGTATAAACTACTGACGACCAATCTTGGTGGAGAGAGACGTTTTGCTGCGTCTGTTGCTCGGAGGCTGCAGACCCTTGGTGAGAATTCTGGACTCCATTTCATAGAGTTCGTTAGCAAGAATTGTTCAGCTAAGCAATTATTAGCAGAGGATGGGTCACATCTCAATGTGGTATTTTTGCTGGGACCTCTTTCTGCTAAGCAAGGATTTTCTGTATTAAGTAAATTCATGTATTAAGTGTACCTTACTTACACAGCTAGCATTGAACTATGGCACTTGCCTTGTAAGCAGAGAATGGTGTTTGTGTAAGCACATAGTTCCACTGTAAGCAGAGCCACAAAATTCAGCCCACGTGTCTTGCAGTTATTCATATTACCATAAACTTTCCTTGTAATTATTTTCAAGTATCTGTCCAAACAAACTGCTGAAGAAGAATGCTTAATGGAGATTGTGACATATTCATAAACACAATTTTGACTGCTCCCTAAGTGATTTGTTTTCAATAGATATGACCATTTTTTAAAACCACCGCTTATGCTTCTGCCCCTGCTTAAGCACAATCTGCCTGTTTGAAGTCCTGTACCGAAAGTCTAGATGTTTTCAAATTTACTGACAGAGCCAAATCCATGGTTTTGAAAAGAACCTTCAATTTTTATTCATAAAACTACATAGTGTCAGAAATAGAATGATGGATGGTGTTCACATTGACATGTGAAAAATGTCAAGTGGGAAATTTCTCCAAAGTTCTTTTGGGAGTTGTTATCGTTAGTTTTACTAGCACTTGATTAGTATTAATAACGGAAAGGTTTATCCAACGTAAGATTGCAACTCACCACAACTTGTCTGGTCTGATCTGTATCATTGACTCGGGACTGTGCTGAGATCGAGAGCAGTTTTAATGTGTTGTGGATCGTTCACAAAGGACAGACGACTGACAAACAAATATCATGCACGATAAACAGTTAACTTTATATAATCCTCGAAGGCTGATGAAAGAGAAGTAAAAACCTGTGATTGTGTGCGAAAAACTAACTATCAGAAGAAGTGAAGAATATATATGTGAACAAAAAAGCAGTGAAAAGTCAATGGCAAAACAGTGTATTTACAGTGCGCCAGTGAGCGAGTAAGGCTGGAGTTGATTGGTCCTTTAGCATCATGTGATGTAAACATTTCTATTTGTAAGTACATGCAAATGAGGCAGTCACCATATACTGAAAGAAGGCATAAATTCTTTGTTGAGAAGAATTATAAAGATAAAGATACGTCAATGCATAACTTGTGTGATTTTGACCACTAGGTGCGTTAACTCAAGGTGATCGTAGAGCCGCAACCGGAGCTGACCTGTCACAGTTCAACTTTGACACGCCGTATGGCCGTTCAGCATTACGTACTATGTATGCATCTATATGCAATGTAAGTTCTGTAACAAAATGCTATCATTTATAATCATGTGTAAATAACACATGCCACCCCAAAATCAGTTTGGACTCGGTACTGCACAGCCAAACCAACCATGCGTAGCATGGAGTCAGACATAATAATCTTATCAGAGTCTAAAGGTTTTGCCTGAGTTTGATGGCTGACTTCTTTATTTGTACAGAACTGTCAAAGTGTTCACAATCATGCAACTGTTTTTATGAGTTATTAATTCCTAAACACATACGTCACTTTGTGAAAAAGGAAAACGAGACAATCACCTAGAGCACTGTGTACAAACCAATGCATATTGAGATATGTTGCTTCATGAAAGGCTGAACCTGAATAGGTAAACAGATATGTCACCTGTTGAAAAGGCAAAAGTCATACCATGCCTGTTTTGCACTGTGCCAGCGCTGTGTGTTTCAATGCATAAAGTGGTGTATAATGATACGTTACATTGTGGAAAAGCTAAATGGCAAATCTAGTGATACTTCGGTCACGCTAATTAGTTTAATTATGAAGCTATCACATGTTAGGTCCTAAAACTTGCTGAAATTGTTAACATAATGAGCATATAAATAATTTATACAAAAACCGATTAATAGCAAAATCGTTTTTTACTAATATGTCGGTTCGTGATGCGACTGTCTATATGATGTCAGGAGCTTACATTGTTTTTTTACTCTACAGAATGAACTGGCCCCAGGTGTATTGCTATCTGCAATTTCAGCCGGTAAACCAGATGCCACTTTCCAAGCCCTCAACGTTGATTTACAAGACAGTATTTCAGTGATGGGTGTTAAGGAGCCCCACGTAATCGGCTTTCGGGTCATCGATAAGGACAGTAGAGACGTCAGCAAATTCCTAAACAGAATCCTTGGTCTACAAGTGGAAAAACAAAACTTGGTAGGACTCCTAAATCACTAGCTTTCACCAGCTTGGCGACATGTTTTACCCCAATTCATATAATAGTATAAACTTTCTGGTAAGGTTTGGGGCGTGTGATTTCTCAGGTTTTTTTTTCCTGATTTCAGAATTTTCTCCAAACACCTTGAGCTTTTAAATCTTTAAAGAATGGCCTAAAGAGAAAAGATATTTGGCTGTTACATCTGGTTAAATCTGTCTGTAGACACCTTAACAAAGCAGTGCTGTCCTATACAGGATGTTTAAAAGAAAAGTGTACCCAATTTTGACAGCCATTTTCACCTACTTACTTATAATCTTTTACAATTATTGTTGTATTTTATAAAAGTGGTGACTGTTGAGCATTAGTGGTGAAAAAATCTAAGAAATCAGTTATTTTGTTTTCAAAATTATGGTACTTTAAAGATATCATATGCAAAATGTATTTGTCCATGGAGGTTTTCTTATCTCCGCTTGACTAATACTTCTGAATATACATCAACTATAGCATCTTCTCTTTTCTAATCTTTTAAATAATGAATAAGCATTGAATAACGTTACACATCGATGAACATAAAACTACACTTCTCTGAACAGGTGATTTTAAAGTGATACACATTACTTCATGGATTTGAAAGCCCACGATCATTTGCTGTTGGCCAGGTTAGCCTCAAAGTGGATGGAGTTGAAAGAGCATTCATGGACAAATCAGTTTTGCACATATGATACCTTTACAATACCATATTTTGAACAAAATTTATCAGATTTCTTAGATTGTTTCACCACTAATGCTTAACAATCACCACTTTCATATAATCCACAAATAATTGTAAAAGTAAGTAGGTAAATATGGCTATCAAATATGGACACACTTTTTTTAAACCTCCCTGTACTGTCCACTATATCTCAAAAAGGACAACAAACTTAGCTGTCAAACTGTATGTTTTGAATGAGAATTTAACATAATAATATTACCTTCCCTTTCTAGATTTTTAACTACTTTTACGAGTCCCTCCAAGCTGTGATTGCTATGGCTAAGAAAGAAGGAAAGTAAGTTACTGCTGTATTTTCTTCAAAACAACCCCTTCCCTTTCACATGGACTAAACAAATCCCAGAGCTACTTAGTATAACAATAGTGTATCATTTGTTTTTTACCCTTACACCGATGTGTATTAAGCACTGTATACTCGGTACTTTCCTGAGGTTCTGTGAAAAAAAAAACCAGGCAAATCACTCGGGTGGGAAATATAGAGCTTAGCAAATTTATCTGCTTACCAGAAATTTGCATGAAACCAGGCACAATATAATATGTTATTAGCATAGTATTTTGGTTGGTAATCTGTAATATTTTTCTGTAATTAACAAATTTATATGTTTAAGAATCTTTATGGAATCTGACCTAGATTACCAAACAGTTAATACTTCTTACAATATCTCACCAGATCGATCAAGATAATTTTTGGTTTACATTTAGGTACACTGAGGGTCTTGTTGACATCAGCGCATCATCTGTAGAGATGGTCTGTCCTCCAAAGGCAGTCTTCAAGGAAGCCAATACAAGCACTCCCACCCAGTAAGTTGACACCTGTACAAAACGGCAGTTTCTTCAGTGTGGTACTTGCAGACTAAATCCCATCCCTTTTCAGTTGTAGACAGTCTACATGTATGTCAAATAGTCAATAAAAGTGGGCAATTGATCCACTCTCTGTAATAGAGGCTGCTGATTTTGAACCCCCAGCATGGCCCTAATGAAGTGATTGATTAATTGATTGATTGATTGGTTGATTGATTTGATTGACTAATTGATTGGTTGATGGATTGATTGATTGATTGATTGATTGATCGATTGATTGATTGATTGATTGATTTGATTGATTGATTGATTGATTGATTGATTGATTGATTGATTGATTGATTGATTGATTGATTGATTGATTGATTTGATTGATTTGATTGATTGATTGATTGATTGATTGATTGACTTTTTTTTTACTTTTCAAAGCAAATACTTTATTCACTCACAAAATATACAATTTCCTTAAATCAAAGAAACTTAAAAATTACATTTGTACATGTAGGTCGGGCCTTGTAGTCAAAAAAATTGTCCTACTTTTTTCCATGGACTAAATATCATGCCTGTTTTTTTACAAACAGTTCTTTGTTAACATTAAATTCACTCCGCATTGTACGACTGATGGAAATACTCAAAGTAAATTTGGATCCAAGATATTGGGTCAATACAGGAAATCAACTGAAATGCAAACAATAAAAATTCCCACCATGAATCACGTCCATGATCTTATTCATCTTAGTATGGCAGGTAGGTGATGTGGGATTGTGCCTTTGATGATACAAGCATGGAATTTGGCACACAGTCAGAATGTCATGAGAAACATATTTGGCTATAGGGCCATTGCAGATTTGTCCTTTGAAATAATATAGGTCGAACATAAGGTTATATAATAGAGGGAGCACTCTAATTACTCACACGTAACCGCGCTGGCCCACCATGGGTTCGAATCCCCATTGCTAAATTACATACAAAATTCCCCTTACAAAATGTTGGCTGTGTTATACGATGGGTCAGCAACATTTTCTCAATGGCAAAAAATGCTTCTTGTCGGGCCGTGTCACATGGTTTTGTACGCCCTCTAGTTCTTTTATATAACTCTATGAGGTAGAATAACAAGCAATGGCAGCCATTTTGAAAACTTTCAAAATTGCTTGTTATTCTACCTATATTTTTTCAAAGGACAAATCTCCTCATATCTTTCTCACAACATTATCTGACTGTGTGCCAAATTCCATGCTTGTATCATCAAAGGCACAATCCCCCAATTATTTCCCCTCTCTGCCCCACTATCTTGGGTGTAAACTATTTCTACTTCACATTTTACCCAGACTGTTGTCCTTGTCAGTGGATCGAGGCTTAAGCTGGCAGGCAGCCTTGGAGAGATCGGAGAGATTCACCGGTAAACATGACGGCTTCTACTGCTCCAAGAGAGATCAGTTCGGCAAGAAACTGTTTATCCTAGCAACCCAGAAGGACAACTCATCCCATCTGTTCAAGATCGCAAGGTTAATGTCTGGGCTAAGTAATCATTATTCAGCCCCAACCACTACAAACCATAGTGTGTGGCCATATTGTGGACAACCCTGTCTGCGGTTTGGATGCTCTGTCTTGTCTGTCGTTTACTTGTAGAAGTATTGGAGGTGAAGAGTTAGGACGCCCCCGCCAAAAAACAAGGTTTCTAAACTGTCAAACGTCAAACCTTCCTGACCAGAAATGTGTAACCAGTCAGAATACCACGAAATGTACATTAAGACTCGTAGACTGGCACCCTGATACATTTGATTAGTTATTTTTCGGAACTTCACTTGAAAAGGTGAACATTTGTTATATTATTATATATTTTTCTGTCGTTAGGCCAAATACTGGAGTCTCACCGACGGATGAGGATTATGACGATTTGAAGATGCGATATGTACCAATCACTAAAGAGGAAGCTGGTATGTTTTGTTTTATTTGCTTTCCTGGGGGGGGGGGGGAGATTTCTGTTGAATCATCTACATACCTGTTGTCATGGCTTCAGTAAACAGAGTAGCATGTCAGGACCAAACTTAATAATCTACTTATTAAGGTAACTGAGACATCAGAGTTTGGGTTCGAATCCCGCTCTGGCACTTATCTTCTTGAGCAAAACACCTAACTTGTGTTCCTTCTCACACTGTGAGTGCATGGATACTCATGGAGGTACATGTAGAGATTGGTATTGTGATTGTTTGGTCATACATGTGTGCCAAATTGGCTTCATACTCCAAAGGGGTAGTTACAGTATAAGGTGCTTTTAGAATTTAGGAAACTTGTTAATAAATGCCTGTTTTTGTTGTTACTTTTATTATCAGAGGAAGGGTGGAAGGATCAATATGAAGCAACTAAAGATAGATGTATGCATGGATCACATTGCAAGAACCCTGGCAGCTGCACCAGTGAGTATACATGTAGTTCTAGACCATGAACCTCGGGAGATTGCTCCTTGCCGTCAATATTTCTTGGAAGTGAAATTGCAAACAAGGGGAGAAAGACAAAGCTGCATGATGGGAATACAATCTAGTTTAGGTTTGTGGTAACACCATGTACTGGAGTAGGATTTGAAACTTTGCATGGTGGAGATACAATTTAGTTTAGGTTTGTGGTAACACCTTGTACTTGAGTAGGATTTGAAACTTTGCAAGGTGGGAATACAACCTAGTTTAGGTTTGTGGTAACACCATGTACATGAGTAGGATTTGAAACTTTGCATGGTGGAGATACGTTCTAGTTAGGTTGGTGGTAACACCATATACATGAGTAGGATTTGAAACTTTGCAAGGTGGGAATACAATCTAGTTAGGTTTGTGGTAACACCATGAACATAATCTCTCTATTGACTTGTGGTGGCTCTACACCACCGGTTCATTTCAGAATCACCACAACTCATAGAGATCTTGTTGGTGTTCTGGTGTTACCATAAACTTAACTACAAAGCTGCATTGTTTTCCAAACCTGTAGTTTTCCACATGCATTAATGAACAGAGCCTGTAAATCCTCTGAAGTATATAAAATATATACCCAGTGCTCGTAATACCCACTGAACCACAGGCCAGAGTCCGGTAATTTTAACACTTTACCAATATGACACCATAACTGAACAAAGTCCTGCAAAGTCTAGTGTTTTTCCAAACACATACACATTTACTATGCTTATCAATTCTAAACCCTAATATTTCCCATGTGGTTTATTTGATATTCAAAGGAAAAGTCACACCCCCTTCTTAAGGTGAACCCCTTACAATAATTCCCAGGTTGTATCGTACACTGGGTGTGATTCCTGGCTACATGGCAGTATAGGATGTATGGCTTCTGACTGGCACCCCTAAACAAAGATATTGACATAACAGGGAGACTGCCAACATACATGAAGGGCTAGATAGCTCAGTTGGTAGAGCACCAGCACATATACCCTGTTCAAATCCAGTTCTGTTCAACATTTTTCTTTGTTCACCCCAAATTTGATTTATACATGTAATTACCCAGTCGGTTTCCTGTGTGGTTTGACAAATGTAAAAAAAGAAAAATATATTTCAGGTTTTGTGAAAACTTTTTCTGATATACTGTGAAAGCTTAAGAGCTACAAGACCAGTGGGTCTAAGGGAGATTTTCTTGTAATTTGAGCCCTGGAGCCCTTCTGTAAATTCAGGTTTTATAACTCAAGAAGAACACTACCAATCTTTCAGGTTTTTTGCAATATCGTACAACCACACCCTTGCCTAGTTGATTTTATTTTCGAAAGATTTGTGTATGTAATTAAATGTTGTTGCTCAAGGCTTTTTCCCCATGCATTGCTTACTTGTATCATAGAGAAAGGACCCACTCTCTATGCTTGTATTAACCTTTGACCTTTTTAGTTGGTACCCGTCTCCATGGTATTGATCTGTTGTGTGGAGGGATAGTCACCCTGTTGTCAACTCTAGAAATGACTGCCAATAAACACGCACCTAAACTAGATCTGAGGTATGGTTGCGATTATTCAGTGCATTTCTCTGGGAACCTGTTTATTTTGATAAGATGTTTGTTTCACATTAACTGTGTGTCAGAACTATAAATAACAATCTGTGATAAAATATTTTTGTTTAACGATATAATTCTTGTGTCAGTGCAACGTCATGTCTCAAAAAATAGCATTTATAATGTTACAGGCGAGTTTTAGAATGTCAAAACATTGTATCTTGCTTGAAATAACCCGGTTGTTTGCACAAAATCAATAGGCGCCGAGATACAACATTTTTGCACAGGGCATTTTTGTGCAGGAAATGACATTGTTGCACAATCGTTGCATAGGCATGATGTGGCATTTTTAAGTGGATGAAAAATGTAATATCTGCAACTGAACATCAATGCCCCAGCATGACACCAGGGTTTGCCCCAAACTTTTTCAGTGACTAGCCAGCGAGATGAGTTTGCTTGTTGTTTCTCTAGTATCAGTCTACCAGCTTTTTACTTGTCCATATTTGTATTATAAAAGGAATGGTGAATTAGCCAGCCGGACCACTTGGAGAGAATTTAGGCTTATCCTGAGGTGTTTTCACAGCAGACCACTGTTAAGGGAGAACGCTAGATATAATGGTGCACAATTATCAAACAAATAAACCTTGACTAATGAACGTTGATAATCTCAAATTGCAAAACAAGCATTTAGGCAATGTACAAAGAGAGATAGCCCAAAATGTAAACAGAATTTAATAACAATCTTTAATTTCTTTGCACTCTATCTTTTTGAAAGTCAAATTGCCAAATTAATGAACAATACTATTGCCATTACCCCTGAAATGGCAACATAACTTCTCATGAATATGTATGGTTTAATTTGCGTAGAAAATGTTCAATAACAGTTAACTGATATGTGCAGTTAGGTTTTTAGAGAGAGTTTTGTTTTTGTTGGCAATTTGTTTGTGTTCCTTACCTGATGTATTGTTTGATGTGGATGTTTTTCGTCTGTAGTAAGACCAGTTACAGCATGCGAGTTGTACGAGTTGCTCTGAGTAATGACAAACGAGTGATCGGTATCCGCTACCCAGAATGCCTTGTAGAGCTTGCTGAAGACATGGTCCGTGAGCAGAGGCTACTAGATACATTACAGAGGGTAAGAATCTTTTATACGGACATGACATCATTTGAAAAGGGAGCACTCGCAGAGCTGCAAACTCTCCCAGATTCTATGTTCTGATGAACAAATTTGAAAATCTCCCTCACCATGGAAACATTGTCTCTATTAATGTTGAATGTAACTTTAAATATCTCCTTGATTGTTGTACAAAATCTCCCTGATTGCAAGATGCAACTGTTGGCAGCTCTGTTGTCGGCTAGAGGTCATTGGCCCATCCTGTGCGCTGCCCCTACATAGATATGCGTTTCCATTGTTTTTTATAATCGTTTTACCTCTTAGATGGGGGCATGATGAAATCAATGCATAAGGTCTATTGTCCTTTTGAACATAAGGCCGTTGTTCACATGTGTTTTGTAATGGATGTTAAGGAACCCAAGACACATTATGTAAAAGAAGGGGGTTTCAGGTGTGCAACTTTTCAGCTGATTTCCTCTTTTTTAAAAACATTATAGTGGCATAGAAAACTGAAAATCAATACAAAGCTTTGTTTGCTTTATTATTTTGCAGTTACAAAGTTACATGTTAGGGGCTTGCTACAGTGTTTGCAACAGCAATTTGCACCACATCACCTTATAATTAAAATAATTTTGGGAGGCTAATCGTCCTTTCTCGCAGCTGAGAAGCTGAATTGGTCAGGATGCAACTACATGGTCGAGGCACAGGCATATAAAGGCGCCTTATTTGGTAGCCAGCCACATCGACCAATGTATGACCACCCACAGCCAGATATCAATATTGTTTGATTTTTTCGGAGGGAGGAAAACCAGAGAGCCCTGAGAAAAATCTTTGTGGTGCAGCTCTACTGACATATGGCCCTAGCTAGTGCCACAGTGCTGAGAGGCGGTCGCTTTACACCCACACCCATGCTACCCATTTGTAATCCTTTCAAGGTGTTCTGGCTGCTTCGGTCTTACCACCCCATTGCAATCTTATAATTTCCTTTTCTAGCTTTGATACTGAAATGTATGAAATTATTTTTCTTGTATAAACAGAGATTGATGCAGAATGAGGCAAATGGTATAACAACTCCAGTCTCCTTAAATGATGTTAAGCATCAGCCAAAGCTATCAACAGTTGAAGCAGAAACACCAGTCAATCCTAAGCTGGTAAAGAAAGCCATGACTGCTCCTGTCACCCTTAAATCCTTCTTCAAATCTACCCCTCAAATTGATAGTGGAGACACCCAAAGCCTTTCTGTAAGCTCCTCTAAAGATGGTGCTACTGTTGCATCAAAAGGGAAAGGGGTAGATAGTGATGATGACTGCTGTGTTGTTAATGAGGCAGAACTTGATACCAACCCACACAACTCAAAAGGAAGTGTCGGCCACAGAAGTCGTAAGCAGAAGCGCAAGAGTTGTGAGAGTGTGACGGAGAAGTCCGAGAGGAATACAAAGTCTACAAAGGATGAAAGAGAAGATGCTGATTGTACTACTCTACCAAGCACTGTTTTGGGTCATTCGTCCACATCACAGGGTGCAGCAATCATCAACAGTGGCAATCCCTTCTCAAATGCACCATGTAGTCCGGGTACCAAACGCCCCTTACAGGACAATAACGGACGACCTGCTGAAAGTTCTTGCCAAGAGCCCTCTGCTAAGAAACCGAAGCCAATAAGCAGCTTTGTAGACTCCACACCACAAATGGAGGTCAAACAGTCAAAGGTCATAACCTGCCCAGTCTGCAATAAAGACCTTCCACCTGGTATATTATTGGCCATGTTGAACAGACACATAGATGCCTGTCTCCTGAAATCCTAAGTTTCCTTCAATAGGCTGTGCAAGTCTTGCACGTTGAGAAAACGAAAATAAAGTCGAACAAAGACTATATTTTTGCATGAAATCAAAGCTCCTTTTTAAATTCTATATCTCAAAATTCTTAAAGATAAAAATACCGACAACAACTCTTTGTAAATAAAAAACCCTTTGTTTATATAATACAAATAGCTTGTTAAAATTAACGTTGAAACAAAATTATAACTTGGAACGTGGATACTTTAGAGACCCCATTTGAGAATCATGCCCGAGTTTGTGCAACCATTACATACATGTAGGTTTAATGATAGCATGAATGTCAGTTGGGCAAAGTTCTTAAGTGTTAACAAGTAACCAGAAACATAGGTTAAGTCTTATTCTCTGGTTTTATTCATTGAAAAAATTTTGTTTTACATTCAAATTATTTCATCGCTAAATGTTATTTTCCCAACAATATCACAACATTTTGTTCAGCAATAAACTACGTTAAACTAGAGTACACATGTAAAACTCAATATGATTGGGACCAACTTGGTCCTTGAAGTTTGAATACATGCGAGGCTTGCAGAGTTTATTTAATCATAAGAAATGGGATATGTATACTGGGTTAACGTAAACTTGTCTCAATTTAATGGCACTGCTTACTATAGATTTCTGTGTTTACAACCCACAAAATTCTGCACTTAATGAGAAGCTTATGGATGTAAATGCAAATAACTGATAAATAGAACCATTCAAGTTTTCCTTGTTAAGAAGTCGAAACCTTATCTGGGCATTCAGCGCATGATCAGACATTTCGCTTCTTAGGGCTACAAAGCGGGCTTAGCTTTTTGTTCAATCTTATTTATACAAGTTCTTTCATTTTTACCAGGCAATGTTGATTCTTTTAACAGAAGATGAAATTCAGGGTAAAAATGGTTTATGAAAGGAGATTTCATAACTTCAGGGTTTCTTGCACAGATCCAAAAAAGAAAAAAATAGCTGAATGCAAATTCCTCAGGGCTTTTGATAATCACAAAAGTTACCGTACAGTGGGCAGTCTTATATTCCAGGCTGATCAGCTGATCAGCTGATTTCTTCGTTTTTGGCTTTCAGCTGTGCCATTGAAATTGAAAAACACTGTGCCTAGTACTGTTCTCTTTTTTTAACAAGCTGCTGTTGCATGCCTGGTGTTTAAGCTTGAGTCTGAATCCTCAATGTGGGAGTCTGTGTCCAAGTCTAGAGTCATTTTGGTTAATGAGTTCAAACCCGAGTCCAGAGTCTCAAAGATCAAGTCCGAGTCGCAAGTCACTTAAGTTTAAAAATTTTAAGTTTGAAGAAAAAAATACTCCCAAAAAACAGATGTATACAAAGCTTTGTGTACATCTGATGTTTTGGTTACTTTGGGTTTTAAACTTATGGAGAAAAAAATGTGAGTTTCCTTCTCATCACTTGTTATTAAATTTAAAAAAAAAATTATAAATAAACAACCAACAGTTGGGAGGGTGTCCCTAAGTGTTAATGAATCTCTGAAGCTCACAACTCTTTGAAAAGCCATTCAAAAGTGAAAATTTCAGTCACTGTTTTCACTATCCTGCAAGAAATTAATGTTACAAACATTTTACTGTCGAGTCTTGATGAGTCGCAAATATCAAGTGTGAGTCCCAAGTTCGAGTCTAGATGGTCGAGTCTGAGTCTGAATCCAATTCATTAACCATTGTGACTCAAATCAAAGTCCGAGTCATGAGTCACACAACGCTGAGAGTGGTCATGGTTAATTCTGGAGTTGTGGCACCCTAACAACCAAGATGGAGTATGGGGTGCATATGTGGAGTGTGAAAATACCCCTGTCAGCTGAAGAAACTTACCATAATTTATGGAAAAATGTGTTATCAATATCTTTTACATGATGGTGCTTTACTGTAAATGGAAGCTGACAAAAACAAAGTTCATATATCTTTTGATACTTTTGCATATTGGTATCTATTTATTGTAGATAACAAAGATTCAAGCAATATTAGCAAATAACTCTGCACTTTTGTTTTGCCAAATGGTTTGCAAAATTGTCATCTTCCCATCTGTTGTGTGGCGAATTATTATTTACAGTGGAATTGTATGTGCTTAATTAGCTGTGTTCCAACTGAGAATTATTGGCTGTGGCTCTTGGATTTTAATGCAATGCTAAAGTATACGCTGACATAGCTTTATAAGCCATAGCCAGAGTCACTGTTCCAGACACAACCTTCAAAGATCATTAGCTCAGTTCTGTAAGGTCCATGTTTGCAATTTCATTTATGTGACACTCAAAAGGGACTTCAATCTAAAATGACTAAAACCAGAAGAAAAGAAACAACCAAAGTTTGTTTTTCCCAAAATATCTATTTTGAGAAGATATATGACAAATAAGCTAAAAAATACCAGCTCAAAAATATGTAAAATTAATTTTTGAAATTCACAGTAACTGTGATGCATTTAATTAGGATCTTATAAGACCCGACATTTGTACTTTGTTTTACACCAGTTTTAGATTAATGCAGTGTTAACCCGTAAACATAATATAATAACAAGTTCTTACATAGCGCATTTTACAATAAACTTATCAATGCGCTTTACATTAGTGCCCTGGTCATAACTTAGTACTTTCCCCAGAGTCCTGTGAAAAAACACAAACACACACAAAATAGTTGTTATCCTGATTCAAATATCACATCTCCTTTGCAGTACCCGCTGCTAAAAATATAGGATTCGAACGGCCACAAGTTCTCTGTCAAGCTTGGTGGTAAAACATCTGCTCTAGAACGGCAAAGATCATGGGTTCGAATCTCACCCAAGTAATATGCCTGTGGATTTTTTTCACACGACTTGAGAAAGTACCAAGTATACAGTGCTTACTACACATTGGTGTAGGGTAAAACACAACGAAAAATAATGTGTTTATACTTTGCAGGAAGTACTGGAAAACCATTTAAGAGTATAATGTCTGTGTCCGAATTGGTGGCTGTGGCTGTTGCTAAGGGTGTTGCTATGGGCATCCTATGCATGTTAACATGGTGACCAAGCTGCAGCCATAGCTGTCAATTCAGAAAAAAATTTCTTAACCACTAGACCAGTTTGTTGAATGATTTAACGCTCAACTTTCAATAAAAATCAATATAGTGTTACAAGATTTCAGTTCACTCAAGTTTATTCAGCTTTTATAAAATATACAGTAATAAACCAGAAGGGAAACTGACTGGGTAAATTTTAAATAATTTGGGGTGAACAGAGAAAAGTTGACTAGAGCTGGATTTGAACCAACGACCCCCGGTTTAACGTGCCGGCACTCTACCAACTGAGCTATCTAGCCCTAATATTGGCGGTCTCCCTATCTTGTCAATAATATCTTTGTTCGGGGGTGCCAGTCAGAAGCCATTCAACCTGTAACTGCCTGTAGCCAGGGATCACACCCAAGTTTCGATAAAAACTTTTTTTTTAAATATAAAGATTAAAAACTTCACCGTTTGCTTGACAAGGCCTTTTTATGAATGTAACTTTAAATAGAAAAAAAACTATCACCATAATCTGGAACTAATTACATTGATTTCATCATACAGTTTCTTTGTTAATCAAAATAATAAACAAAAATACACTTACATGTACATTTAAAAATACAAATATGAATACACTTTATGGAATATGTTTTGTTGTCAACCTTTAAGCACCAGTACATTAATTCTCTAATGACAGTATATTTCATCTGCCCTGTTGCATCAAAGGATAAAAGATATACACCCTTGCAGGAATTGAAGGAGCCTCCTACAAAAAGCATCTGAAAAGTTGGTCCAAATTGATTTGTCCCCTACTGGCTCTAGCAAAACCTGCCCTGTTGCATCAAAGGATAAAAGATATACACCCTCGCAGGAATTGAAGAAGCCTCCTACAAAAAACATCTAAAAAGTTGGTCCAAATTTATTTGTCCCCTACTGGCTCTAGCAAAACCCTTAACTTTGACCCAACATTCAACAGTGATATTTACGCATTTGTTGTTCCCAACAACATTTCATAATGTTTCTTCTTCCATCACAATTTAGATAAAATGCCATACGGTAACCTGAAAATCTCAAATTAGGGTAATTTTGTTTTACCTTACGGCTGTTGCGCAGAGACAATGCCGAGATGTTTGCCTTATTGCTAGCGCAGGTCTCTTTGGTCATCAATGCATACAAATACAATCTTTTTTGTTTCTTCTTTTTACTTAATAATACAGAAAACAAAAAGACTATTCCATTTTGTAGCTTATCTTATACAATCGTGTATTACTGAATATAAGTGATTTATACAATTTAATTTCACAGTACATGTATTGCCTTGATTTACTAGCCACATAAACTCTACATCAAAAATTTGCAAATAGAAAATTTGATAATATAAAATAATAAAAGAAATATAAATTGAAAGACAGTTGCATTAATTCATTATTTACACAATGTACTAAAACAAAATGCAGCTATTACTATTCCAGTATCCTGAGGGCTGACAAGAAATGGTCTGAAACTAGATTCCAAATAATAGGTACCCTACATGTATGTTGGAAATGATGGCATTTCCACTCGTTGCTAACCCAACAAGTTGTAGATTACAAGGAGCTTTTAGGAACAGTAGGCCTATCCTCAGCACTAGAGAAGCAGATCAAAGAGCAGGATTTTTCTATAATATATCTCAAGAAAATAACAGCAATTTTTTTCACCTGGCAGACAGACAAAGGTATGAAAGTACGAATCCCTGCATTGTAGTAGACACTTATCAAGCTGCTGCCATAATTGTTTAGTTCTCTAGCTGTGTGAAATAGAAACCGAGTACTGATTCTCAAACCAAAAAGGGGCCAGACTAAAACCCTCAAGCCTCACTTTGGTTCATTGTTTTGAATGCAAGAAAAACAAGATGATCGCAACCTGATACAGGGATGAGATTCTGAAAAAATGAAAAAGACTGAAATTTGTTCATCACGGGAGGTGAACACACGTAAAGCTTAAAGTTTGTAAAAAAGGCACGAAGGCCATCAACAAATAATTAATTGTAAATCAAAATAACACTGTAATGCATTAGCTACCCTAAAAGTTTTTTACACAAATTACAAAAAATGTAAATTGGAAAATTGGCCAGAGGTTCCCCTATGGGTGGTTAACCCAATAAACAATTTGCATGAATAAAATATTGATAAATCAAATTTTATTCATAAACAAACTGTAAAACTGTAAGCCACCAGATGTCACATACTTTCCAGGTTAAAAAGAACACAACATCCACTCCTGGGAGTCACAAAACTAGGTCAAAAACCCACAGAGACACCGCACGCACACCGCTAGTCTTTTGAGTGAAGCAACAGTATTACAAACTAAAACAATTTGTATAACAAACTGTAGAGGATTAACCACATAGACACCGCACAGGCGGCTTGTCTTTTGAGTGAAGCAAGAGTATTAAAAACTAACCAATTGTAGAGGATTAATATAAGAGTAATTTGGTCTCAATAGGAGTGTCAATCATTCTCCCCGAGTCCCCGGTGAGGCCTGGTACAACATTAAATAAAGAGGAGGAGGATCTCCAACTGTCGGCATCGTCTGTGTAGAAAAGTTTGTTTTTTTCGTAATCATTGACAACTGGGTAAAAATATTCCGTGAAATCGCCCCAGTGGGCGGCAGTCTATTTTTCAGCTCTGAGTTCGGGGCGGAAATTGTCAAAAGAAATTGCGGAAAAACTAGTCAATTTGCCAAAGTTGGAGATTTTAAAAAGTCGGAACTGGAAAAAAAGACGGTTTTTGAAAGTCGGAAAGTCGGAATTCCGCCAAAAGGCGGAAGAATCTCATCCCTGCTGATAACAAGGGGCCAATTTCATAGCTGCTTAACGGTAAATTTTGTGCTTACTGTTCCATTTCCATTTCAAAGCGCTGCTAACCGTAACCACAAGAAAAGGCATGCTAACCTTCCAGCGCTGTAAGCAAACTTGAATCACAATCCTAATCCATGGTGAAAGCACAAGCTGGCTGCCTAATTTTCTTGCTAACCTGTGAAATATGCTTACAGAAATTGTTCTCCTAAAGTTGGCACGAAAATTTGCTTACTGTTAAGCAGTGCTTTAAACTTGCTCCCAGGTCATAGGTATATATCAAGATATAAACGGTCCATGTTTTAATTCATCAAATAGATCAAAAGTTTGCGACATAGCAGTCCTGAGAACAAAGTAATCGTGATTTAACTTGTTGCATCAAATATTCAATAAGGTACAACATGCACACAAAATGGCACAATGGCACATCTCAAACCATTATAAAGTTTTCAACATCGTTCTTTACTTGATTTGATCAGTTTCTGCTGAGTATTCAGGACACTTACATGTAGCTCAATGACAGACCATAGAATTAGCGCAAAAGGACAGGTTTCTTAAAAATGTTATCCTTCTGGAAATGTTGCAGTCATTCCCAACCCTCACACACTCGTTCCAAACTCTGACCCCAACCCCATATCCTAACATCCATCCCCCTACCCTCACAAACAACCCTACCCTTTCAACCAGCCGCTAGCCCGACCCAGGAACCTACTCACCCTTGCATCCATCCCCTACCCTTACACCAACACAACCAGGGATCAGCTTTTTTCCCAACCTACCCTTGAGATGATAATGTGGGACCAGGGATCATTTTTTTCCCTAACCTACTCGTGAGATGAAAAAGAAGGGGGACCAAGGATCAGCTGTTTTCCTAACCTACCTTTGAGATGATAGAGAAGGGGGACCAGGGATCAGCTTTTTTCTTATCCAACCCTTGAGATGATAAAGAAGGGGGACCAGGGATCAGCTGTTTTCCTAACCAGCTACCCTTGAGATGATAGAGAAGGGGGGACCAGGGATCAGCTTTTTTCTTATCCTACCCTTGAGATGATAAAGGAGGGGGACCAGGGATCAGCTTTTTCCAAACCAACCTTTGAGATGATAAAGAAGGGGGACCAGGGATCAGCTGTTTTCCGAACCACCCTTGAGATGATAAAGAATGGGGACCAGGGATCAGCTTTTTTCCTAACCTACACTTTATCCTCCGTGTCTCCTCCGCCCTCAATGTCTACTCGGACCACGTTATAATTTGGGGTTTCGTCTTCCACCCCTGTGATGACAGCATCCCCCTCTTCTATATCAAACAAGCCTTGGTTGTCCTTTCTGATTTCTCTCGGTCCTCCCTCTGGATCCTCTTCCTTGGCATTCTCGTTCTGTATCCCTGCTTCCTTAATGTCCTGGAACGCCTTCCTCCACCTTGCCGCTCCGCTCATGATAACCCGTCTCTTGATGAGGAAGTGTTCCTCTGACCGTTGACTCATGAGGTACGGTAAATCTTGGCGGTCATCATTAAGAAGGTTCCTATCGTACTTTTCGTGAAGCTGTGGGACAAAAAAGTCATCATTTCGACAAAATAATTCAAGGGTTTGCACCCAATCAGAGACTTAGGAATGCTCAGTGGCAGCAGATATACCAGGTAAATTTCCATTGTTTCAGCCGTTCAGACAATGGATTTACCTGGTAAGTCTGCTGCTACATTGCATCCCACAATGTCTCTTATTGAAAGTTTCAAATAACATCTGAACAAATGTTCCCATTGCTCTTTTTGCTGTGGTCACTTACCATGGCACAATGTCAACAAACCATCACAACTGTTCACATGTGGGTTACTGTATTTCCTTCCTCCATGCTAGGGCCAAGTTCGCACAAGGACTATCGTTAACCATCGTTCCACTACGTTAGCCTGAACTCTGTCTAGTTGACGATAGTTGGACTACGCTAGTCGACTATTGGAACCAGCCTACTGGGCATGGACGCATCGCTGGTTATCAATAGCCGTTTTCATAGCACAGTGCAGAGTGGACCAGTTATCAGAAAATGATAACATACGTCGAATTGCCGGTCTCGTTGACATGACATGACTAGAGTCGTTTGCACTATGTCACTAAACACCACTAGTTAACCATTGGTCCTTGCAGGAACTTGATCCATACTGAATTATTTAGCTCCGCAAACCAGTGAAAATTTGGGCTCAATTGGTCATCAAAGTTGCAAGAAAATAATGAAGGAAAACCCCCCCTCGTTGCATAGAATCGTGTGCTTCCAGATGCCTCATACTGAAGCCTTTCTCAGATTATAATGTTTTGGTGAAAAGTTACTTCTTTAACTAAAGTTACATTACTTCAAAGGGTGTCGTTTCTAACAATGTTTTATAGTACCAACAGCTCTCCAGTGCTCTTTACCAAGTAAGTTTTTTTGGTCATTAATTTTTGGAGTAATTACCAAAGGTACACCCTCCCTTTAAACAAATACTGCTTCGTAATACTTACCACATTACCAGGATTTTTTCTGATGATGCCAGTAAGGTTAGGGGATTTTGTCTTGTCTTTGATTGCCATGTACTCCCCTTTAGTCTGCTTCTTAGCAATGGACCTCCGTCTGATTGAGTCAAAATATGACGCCTCTGTAAAGAGTAGAACAAGAGAAAAATTAGTAAATAGTGAGCTCAATTATATAAATGAACAATACATGTACATAGGTAGAGGATGTTGTATATGTTGTGTCTATCCTGTTTAGTATCTGTGCGTTAATTCCATCATAACCATCGCCAACTTCACAATGACTGAAATGTTGTGCTACAGCATTTCATCTAGGATTTGACTTGCATTTCACATGTGTTTTGCGAAGACTTGAATGTCCCATTATAGGGAGGGTATACCTTCGGTAATTACTCCAAAAATTAATGACCATAAAAACTAACTTGGTAAGAAACAATACAGCTGTTGATAATGTTTAACATTTTGAAAAACAATTCCCTTCAAAAAAATGTGGTTTAAGAAAGAGGGATTCAAAAAAATTTCAAATGCTCAAGTTAAATGCAAAACCAAATACACTACAGAACAGGTTTGGGGTTGTGCTAAAAAACCCTCCCCCCCCCTTAGAATGCCTTCAACCGTTTGTAAAAATGTTCATCCCTTTTTTGTTCTCCTTAAAATAAAATATATATATTTATATATAGACCCTTTGGGGGTGCTTGAGCATTTGGAGCTTCCCCCCCCCCCCACTCAGTGTAGCACTGATTCAGATATAAATTACTCAGAAACAGAAAGAAAATGAAACCAAAATTGACATACGCTTTCCCAGCATCGGTTTGAAGTTGGCTATCTCGGTCTGAGATACCTCTGTATGTTCACATGCTCCTTTACTTAATTTAAAGATGTGTTCATGATGATCCCTGCAAATTAAAAACAAGACATTTATCAACTTTTCTAACTTTACCCGGCCTACCATGGGTAAAAGCAATATAAATAAATAAATGCAATAATTTTGTTATGTGTTTGCATTGAGATTGCTTGAGATTAAACTATTTATTAGATTGCACTGCACACATCATTATTTGTATTGGAAAATATGATATAAAATATATAATACATAAAACATAGTCTTACTGGTTGGTAATTTCTTCAAATGTGGCCATGACTTGGGCCGCCCAGGTTTCTGGCTGACGTTGCAGATATTTCTTCATGAATCGATTGTCTAGATCTTCAAGCCAAATCTGCAAAAATAAAGAATCCCTTCTACATATCAGATCTCAATGATACGGGGACAAGAGAGAAGTATAGATCTACTAACAAAGGACTGGATCTACAAAGGATTGGGTCTACAAACGATTGGATCTACAAAGGGCTGGATCTAGAAGGGACTGGGTCTACAAATGACTGGATCCACAAAGGACTGGATCTACTAAGGACTGGATCTACAAAGGACTGGATCTCCAAACGATTGGATCTATAACGAATTGGATCAACAAAGGATTGGATCAACAAAGGACTGGATCTACTAAGGACTGGATCTACAAAGAACTGGATCTACAAAGAACTGGATCTACAAAGGGCTGGATCTACAAAGGATTGGATCTACAAAGGACTGGATCTACAAAAGACTGGATCTACAAAGGACTGGATCTACAAAGGACTGGATCTACAAAGGACTAGATCTACAACGAACTGGATCTACAAAGGGCTGGATCTACTAAGGACTGGATCTACAAAGAACTGGATTTACAAAGGGCTGGATCTACATAGGACTGAATCTACAAAGGACTAGATCTACAAAGAACTGGATCTACAAAGGGCTGGATCTACTAAGGACTGGATCTACAAAGGACTGGGTCTACTAAAGACTGGATCTTCAAAGGACTGGATCTACAAAGGACTGGATCTACCAAGAACTGGATCTCCAATGAACTGGATCTACAAAGGGCTGGATCTACCAAGAACTGGATCTACAAAGGGCTGGATCTACTAAGGACTGGATCTACAAAGAACTGGATCTACAATGAACTGGATCTACAATGAACTGGATCTACACAGGGCTGGATCTACCAAGAACTGGATCTACAAAGGGCTGGATCTACTAAGGACTGGATCTACAAAGAACTGGATCTACAATGAACTACTGGGCATTAATAGGTTGGTAGAGTGGTTTCCTCCCTGCCTTTCACCTGTGACACTGGTTCTAATCCCGGACTGGCACCTTGCATGTGGATTGGGTTTCCCGTCTTTACCTGCTTACATTTTCCCTAGATTTCCTCCTACATTTCATTTATAACTCAGATTTGTTCATCATCTTCTCTGCACACAACAGCTATTTTATGGTATAAGTGGTCATTTTGTTGAGGGCTTCGAGGGTCCCTTGGGTATTCTACCAGAAAGATGCATTAATAATAACAATCCATTACAGTCATACCCTGAGAGAATTGCGTCCCTTGTGTCCAATGATTTCTTCAATTCCTGCCATCATGTAGTCCACGATCTGCAAAAAAAATAAAATTACAATATAACCATCTAAACAGATCAAAGCAGTCTTTAAAGAGTTCCAACATGCACATCGTCTGCTCAGGACTAAAGGTCATTAGTGTAATTTGCATGATTTCATAAAATTGCTTTTGCATATTTTGGAGCTCCTGGTAAATGGGGTTTATTGATCAAGAGTGGTCTTCAGAGTAATTGTTTATCAAAAATAAACATTCATTTTCTAAATAAACCATTTATTTGTTGATTTTGATCAACTGTTTTCAAATTTATACGCATTTTTCATTTAATGACCGTTTGATCATTACGAGTAAGAAATTGCAATTAATGACCTTATAGCACTGAGCTGACGACATGTACATCATTGTATAAAGGAGTGAAACGATTCTATAAACACACCATCCAAACAGCTTGTGACAATTTCCTAAAAAATCTTTAGGTGAATATATGAATATATGAGCTTACATTATTATGGATTCCCAGCACCACACTTGGCTCATCTTCCTGAGATTGGCGTTTGATTCTGAATAGCTTCACCAGTGGTTTGATGGTAGTCCCCTAGAGAATAAACATCCCGTTGATGATAATTTAGAAACAGCAATAGAACTATCCACTAAGCGCAGCCCAGCATGGCATGTTCCTGACAATGGTGATCATGTGAATGAACACATGCAGCTCCACCCCTCTATTAAAACACTTAATAATGATGACGCCATGGTACTGTTTTGAACAGTCTGTTTGTAAAAATCTCAAAGATTCCAAGTTCCCTATTGAGACCAAGCCAAATAGCATTGAAAATGTCAAAATACCCTGGGTTGATTCTTTGGGGAAAAAATTCCATTAATGATCACCCTTTAAGAATTCCCATAGGAAATGTAAATAAATGTTTCAGCATTTGGCTAATAGCCACTCTTGGCTGAAATCAATGTCTTTGACAGATGGCTTCCACATGGCTTGGCGAGTTGGAATTTGTTTTATTAAGTTTAAAGGCTCTTCAGATGTTGAAAAGGATTGTGTTCACACACAAAAATAAAATAACACGCTATTATAAAACATACTGTTGGAAACAGTACGATGGTGTAAGCGTGTGCGTAGATTTCGAGGGTGTCAAGCCAGCGAACTGCCCCACACAAAAAATGCACATCACTCCCCTTGACGACAATACTCATGCAACCAGCGCCATCAGCCTTTCTCCCCAAGACGGTCAGAGCATACTGATGGAAACATCCAATTGGTGCACCATCGGTTCTTATTAGAACTACCACAACTCATAAAGAGATATTTCATGGACACGGTGTTACCGCAAACCTTACTAGAATCCAATATGTTTTCAACCATAAGTAAAAGTATACTTGACATTTGAAATAAAAAGTTGCATCCCCTTAAACAAGGTGATCCCTCTGCTACCGCTTCCTAGGTGGTATCCTAAACTCTGGTGTGATCCCTGGCTATTTACAGCAGTTACAAGTTAAATGGCTTCTGACTGGCACCCTGAACAAAGATATTGACATAATAGGGAGATCGCCAACATTAGGGCTAGATAGCTTAATTGGTAGAGCACCGGCAAGTTAATCTGGAGGTCGCAGGTTCAAGTCCTGCTAGAGTCAATTTTTCTTTGTTCAACCCAAAATTATGATTAAAGTTCTACTGACTTAATACCTGAATGAAGACTGTGAAGAGAATGACCACCAGGGTGGTGGTAACCAGCACGTTACGGACAGGAACATCACCTACTGTTAGTGTAGCTACTAATGAGAAGGCAACAGCACCTCGCAGACCACCATAGCTCTGAATTCAATAAACACAGACAGATCGTAAATGAATGATACATCATCGGATTTTGGAATATTAAAAACATTCACATTCTTTAGTTTTCAATGAACATACTATACAACCAACCTATGTCATCAGACTTGCTGAAAGTCAAAAAACAAAAACAATCGGCTATTAGATTATGTCAGTGTAAGATTTTTGTAAGTTCACATAGTTACTTATTTTGATTGCTGCCGTCGAAAGAAGCAAGATATTGATGATATTCCTCTTCAATGACAGTTTTTGAGACAGAACTGTTTCTCTCAAATGAAAAAAATAAGCTCAATTATTTCAACTATGAATGCCAACCCTTTTTTTTTTTACCTCAAGAGCAAAGTATACCTTTGGTTTCTGGAACCAGTCGATTGTTTTAATCCTATATAAATGTAGATATATGCAATAAAACTAACCTGTGAAAATTTCATTTAAAAAAGTGGTGGCATTTTTAAGATATCGCCGAAAATCTGGAGCGGTCATGTCCACGCATGCAGGAAGAATAATCCTTAATTGGAATACACAATCTGAGAAACGTTTCAATCTCAGATTGAATTTGTTGTTAAATCCCCTTCTCTAAAACCACATTTCTTAGAAGGGAATCGTTTCTCAAAATATTATTCATTATCAACAGCTGCAGTGCTTCTTACCAAGTAAGTTTTTTTTGTCATTAATTTTCCAGGTAATTACCACAGGTATACCCTCCCTTTAAATGCAGTCAATACTTTGAAATTTGTCACTAAAGTCGTCTTCAAAGAGAGAAAGGATAAAAAAAGGTTCAGCATTACACGGCGAAATTTGTTTAAAATGAATCTGTAAAGAAATGTTAACAGAATAGGTTTTCATCATGCGAAAGTTTGTTGAGGTGGTTGATAGCAATCTTTAAAAACACATTTTTTTTTTTAATTTGAGCGCATGCTATTAAAGTGTAAGTTTGCACGCAAAAAATTACACACTATTGTTACAGACGGAAACTGAAGCATGATCACAAACTACACGGTTTACATGAATTTCACTCAACATCAGCAGACTACACGAATTATCACATTGCATGCCTTTGTCCATCGCTTTGCATAAAGTTGGCCCTTAGCCAGAAACAATTAAGAGTTGGACAGTTTGTGTGCAACCCTCTTTACTCAAGTTTGGGAACAAAAATATAACTTTAGGCAGAAGTTAAGATCCAGCAAAATGCTACTTTAAACTTACCCTTTAAACCTTTGGAGGTAAAATATAGTCCTACACTACAGCATGTAATTTGTGGTGGTGGTCAAAATTATGGTTGAATAATGAAATTGCATGCTTTTCAAAGATTGCGCCCCAGCTCTTTTGCGCATGTTTTAAATTTACGCACGTGTAAACAAAGTTTGTGTTAACAAAAATTGCGCACTGCACAATTTTTTAATTTGAACGCCTTTAAAAATTGTTCTCAACAGGGTCATCTTCCCTGTATACAACAGCAGTGATAAATACTGGTACATATTACACTAAAAGAGGTTTGACTTTTTTGGCAGTTCAAGCCTCAGTTTGTTTACACCGATTTAAATGTGAACAAAATATAATAAAAATGGCTGCATGATCTAGCAAAAAAAAGACTTACCATTATAAATTGCTCTTCCTTATTGATCTTGTTGATACGAAATTTGTTGACTACAAACGTCATCAATACCACCCCTTGAGAAATACAGAAAACAATAAAAAGTACTGATTTAAAAAATCTACAACTGGTATCCAGAATCCATAAAACAACTGTTCATCCAATTTGTGACCCACTCTATGGTCAAATGTAATACAAAACATGGAGTTGTTACACAGCACTTTATGACACCAAACGAGCGTCTCAAAGCACTCACTATTTTTACTACTGGCATGCAGAGCTGTTCGACTTGCAAGACTCATTTATACATCACCTTGGAAGGGTTTACAATGTGATGTGGCGCAATATGCCGCCAACTATGCCAAAAACACCGAGGCTCACCCCTTCTCTATATATGTGTATATCCAGTTATTTTACATGCATTACACAACACATGGGACCTAAGGCTTATCATCCCATGCAAAGGATCAAGCACTTATGGCTATAAGTGTCTTACTCAAGGACAGAAGTGCCATAACTGCACCAACACACACTCTGACAACAATGGATAGACCGCTCAGCCCTTTGACAAAAGGGTTACCCTGAGGACCAGTCAAAATTCTCTCTGGCTACTTCAGTGTCGAAAAACATCCCTATTTCATTTCAAATTATGGACTAGTGAAAAAGCTTGTGGACTAGTGAAATGATAAGCTAACTGGTCCTGTTGGCCAGTCACTGAAAAAGTTAAGAGCAAACACAAAATCTGGTTTTCCTTAAGGTATCAACTTCAAAATATTGAAATTTATTATTAATAGGAACAAATCTATAGACGTCAAGTCTAAAAGAACACCACATTGAAACTTGTTATACAATTGACAGTTAAAATTGTTTTAGTTTTTACCTACTGCTCGGTAGACGAAGATGAATAAAAGAGTTAGTAGCACAAATCCTGTGTTCCATTCATGTGTCTGAGCCCATAGAGTCTGCCCTAGCTGGAAGAAGATCAATGACTCTGTTGTTGTCCTGAAGCAAAAGAAGTAAACATCAACAACAACAACAACAACAAGGGCTGTCATTCTCAACATGGCCATACTTTGTGTGAATGTATACATGTTGAATAAACAACTGAACCAGTATTCAACCTAACAACCTTAACAGTATGGTCAGGTGAATAAATGACATGAATCACAATAAAGGGAACCACTTTGCACTCATTATGTTACCAGTTTTCCAATGGTAGTAATTTTGTTAAGTACCTGAAACCCAAAGTGTTTAACATGTGAATGGACATCCAGGCTTGTACTCTAAATACGTTGAGCTGATTCATTTGTTGTTGTTTTTTTATGATTTTTTTTTAAGTCACCTTCGAATTTCAATCAAATATGGACAGAAAAAGTTACCTCCTTGTTTTGTCTATCTTTTGATTGAAAGCTGGCATACGTTTGTGTGTAATTTTACCAAAAATCTTCCATTTCATCCTTCAAAAGCTTCTTGTTTTTTTGACAAAAACTTTTAATTCAGAGACGGCCAATAGTACTTGAAGAACATATGTAAACGCCAGGTCCAACTTTCTTGCTTAAACCATCAAAGAAAAATTAGCTCAATGCAATTGCTGTGGGCTTCTATTAAGGTAAAATTAAGTCACATTTACAAACAGGATAGATGAAAGGGATCTTCATCTACTGCACAACTGACAAGGCACCAAGAAGTGTGGAAAGTTGGTTGAGAGGCCTTCTTCTAACATGGAATTGAAGTAGGCTAATGGGGTATTTTATGAACAAAATTAATAACAAGTCAATATTTTCTGTAAGGAAGAACCCTGTGATGCTTAAAAATAATTCATGTGATAACCTCTAACAGGAGTTCTAGTGGGGCAATGTAAAACTGAGAATGGCCAATTTTACTTACGATAGCATCTTGGTGAAGTAGGTGACTGTTGTACTGGACTTCCTTGAAATGTTTGCAAAAGCATACTGGCACTGAGCCAAACCACAGCAAATAATACTGAAAGAAAAATACCTTGATAAGTTTTAATCTCAGAAAGCTGAATTGGTATTGAAATGGTACTTGTGCTATGAGAATGTTACCATTAACGCTGTCAGTTAAAGGTATCGTACACGTTTGGTAATGACTCAAAACAAATATTAGCATAAAAACTTACTTGGTAACAAGCAACGGAGAGCTGTTGACAGTATAAAACATTGTAGGAAACGACTCCCTCTGAAGTAACGTAGTTTTTGAGAAAGAGGTAATTTCTCACTAAAATAATAAAAACTTCTTGCAAGAAGTTTTTATTCCTATCTGAAAGCACACAAATTTGTACAACAAGGGTGTTTTTTCTTTCATCATTTTCTTGCAACTTCGATGACCAATTGAGCCCAAATTTTCACAGGCTTGAAAAGAATGGGCGACTTTGAGCCTCTAGATAACAGCAGATTACCACCTAACTTTCCATAGTTAACATCTGAGCATGTGCAAAATTGTTTCAAGGAATTTCATTTTTTGAAGGCCCTAGCACTTCACTGGTCTTTACTTCTGGTGCTCAAATCGCCTTCAAAATCAAACTTTATTCAAATTTGTGTAAGTCCAGCACTAAGGGGTGGGTTAAACTTTGTTTAAAAGGAGCAAAAAGTAGAACACATCAGTATCTTGATTGGAGCACTGGATGCAGATGTTTATTACTTCACTGCTAACATAAGAATGACAGCAAAGAAACTTACTGGGATAGGTTGCATTTCCTACTGGGTGCCTTAACCAATCAAAAGAAAGTGACCATGGCAACTGGATCACACCCTGGCCAGTCAGCTGTGTGGGCTACCAGGAGTGCCACATGGACAATAGTGGAGGAATAGACTGTGCAAGTCTCGCGCAATTTTGAACTTCCGGGACCATTGTGGTCCCAACCATATGGAGATTTACGTGGACAAGATTTTGTTTTGTCAATTATTTTATTTAAACGTGGTTTATGACCATGAAAAATATATATGTTGTTGGGAATGTAATACTTAGTGATAAAAAAATATGAAAGTAAAATCAATTCAACAATATAACGAAGAAAACCCGAGAATTATACTTGACCTCAGCTTCTGGTTTTGGCAAGAAATTTAGAATTCTGTGCCCACCTCCAGTCACAAAACTTATGAAAACGCTTGATATGGATTCGCAATGATAATCGCCAGATGCTGCAATTGCAACGCAAAGCCTTTTCAAAGCAGTCTATGGTTGTTGAGGCATCAACGTCCTCTATAAACTGTGTCAAACGTTAATTTTACACCCATGTGACCTTCGCGAATCCATTTTAGTGGTTTCTGAAAAGTTAAGATCAAATTAGCATCCTTGTCCCAGAGCTTTAATTTTGGTAAAATAATAATTAATACATTATTTGTGTATTTATCATAAAAACTTAAACTGATTTATAAACATGTAATGAGTATTTTTGTTGTTCAGATTTTATCATTAAATATAATTTAAAACAAAGATTTGATTTCAGAGTAAAAAATGTTCTTCGTTTGACGTGTATTCTCGTTCCGATTCGCGCGAGACTTGCACACTCTATTGCCACATATACAATCTTGAGAACTTGCAAATGGGAACTTGTTTGTTTTAAGGGGGTGGTATTTTCTAACTCCTTTGAAGGGGTCTCTGGGAGGGGCACTACACTGATATTCATGCGACTTCTTACCTGATGATTCCAGAGAAGTGGAAGAGTTCAGCAGTTAGATAGGAGAGATACGCCATGCCAAGCAGGGCCAGGGGCTCCACGACTACAGAATACAAAGGTAGTCCATATCAGGGATGTGATCGTACAAAGATTGACAAATTCTTAAAATGGGCAACTCTCGAACTGGCCTCTCATCACCGAGCATAGACGGTGGATTAGTGGTTAAGACGTCTTCTCTAGGCATGCTAGAATGTGGATTTCATGGGTTTGAATCCCACTTGAGTACCCTGTGGATTTTTTCCCGCAGGACTCAGGAAAGTACAGAGTATACAGTGCTTACCATACATCGGTGTAGTTCGAACACCAAAGTGCAATAATACATTTGTTAAATTATTTTAAAAAAAATTCCCTACACTGATGTATGATCGGAGCTTGAGTACTCTATAGAGTTCTCTAGAAAAAATCCAGGGGTACCTCATTTCATCTATTCTGGTTGTGAAGCCAAGGACTCTCAGAAAAGGGAACTTAATCATTGTACTAGCCAAGAACCCAATGAAGAAAAGACAAGGAAGTATAAGTTTTAGTTTTAGATGTGGGAGGAAAACCCCAGAGAATCTTTCCAGGGAAAACCCACGCAGTCAGGTAGGGACTGAAAACACAATCAACGTAGTGCCCCCGGCATGATTCGAACCGGGGTCCTTGAGGTGGAAGGCGAGGAAAGATACCACTACACCAACCTGACCACCCACTTGTATGTAAGTTCGCCCCAAACAAGGCTACAGGCCACTCTTGGTAAGGGGCTACAACAAGAAGAAAACATTTAAGATGAAAATAACTCTAGGGGAAGTTGGTGGTAGGAATTGATATTCCTCTTAAAACAGTCTAGATTGTAGGATGGAGGGAGTTCAGCTAAACCACAATGAATACCAGTGAATATTCCCTGAAACAGTTTCAGCTTCAACCTGTCGCAGAAGCGTATTGTTAATCTTGTTGGTGAAGGGATGGGATCAACGTTGCAACCTCTTTCCCACCAGAGGTCTGTAGCCAGCCTCTTTTCTACAGATATTTTTATGGTAAATGTGCCACCAGCATGTCCAACCTGGTTCCTCCTATAAGGGTGTTTGAGCACGAAACCAGGCTTTCTGCTTCTTCTCACCCATACACTCTTGCTTTGCTGAGATGTAGAACAAAGAGCCACTCCAACAGCTTTATTCCACCTACTGCATCTCTTTGGAACTCCCTCCATCCTACAATCTAGACTGTTTTAAGAGGAATATAAATTCCTACCATCAGCTTCCCCGAGTTATTTTCATCTTAAATGTTTTCTTCTTGTAGCCCCTTACCAAGAGTGGCCTGTAGCCTTGTTTGGGGAGAACTTGCATAACAAATACACATAAATATAAACAAAGTTGAATCATAAATACAATAATATAAATGTAATTTACTTTTTCCAGTGTCAATAATTTTAGAAAAATTGACTTTGTCATGCTCACTGACCTCTGACATGTTTGGTGAATCTAGTGAGGAATGCTGTTGCTAGACCGATTATGAAACCAATGATGGCTCCTCCTAGACTGACTGTGAAGAACGACACAAAGCCCAATACAATCTACGACAAAAAGACAATGGCAAATTGAGGACAAAAACAGCAGCACCCCTACGCTCACCTCCACAATCAAGGAAAATGCTTATCGCTCTCTAAGACTGATCAAGAGTATACCAGCAACCAGGCGAGTTTAAAAGAAAAAGGAAACCCCCTCCCTATCTGCTTCTCCCATTGCCAACCACCAAGGAGACTGATCATCTTTCCTCCAAGACTGACCAAGAAGGACCCAAAGCCAAGCAATCTAACACAAGGAAAACAAGAACATCATGAATTCTTTCAAGATCAAGAACCAGCAACCCTTTCCCCACCCACAAAAAACTCTAGAGCAATCTGACAGCCTTGTTGCAAAACAGTTTTTACAGGCAGTTTGGGGGCAAAAAACTGCACTGCAAGAAAAAAAGAACACTTAGGTAGCACAAATACAATATTTACCAGTCTCTTACTATCACTGAGACAATTTATTGACAATTAAATGCGATTTTGTTTTCTTCATGAAGACTGTGTGAAACTAGTTGCCTATAAATTGCTCAGTGCTACAAGACATCAAATATCACTATGAGGTCTCTGTCATTACCTGGCTAAATGGAATGGTTTCCAACGTGACAAAACTGTTCATCATATTATATAGCACAACAGTAACAGCATCTGAAATAGTAAACAACAAAATATATCATAGACTTCATAAATGAAAAATATCATCTTTGGTTTTATGAATGCATTTCAAATGAAACAATGTTACTTCTAATTTTACTGCTGCAGCTACAAATGTGGCCCAAAAGGCTAAGCTTGTGGACTCAGCAAAATGTTCATATGATAACTTTCAGTAATAACTTTTAGGGTAACTATCATGGGATGAAAGATTATTCATAACTCACCATTTAGGAGTGACTCCCCAAATACTAGAAAATATAAGACTTGGTTGACATGGATTTCTTGAAAGATTGCTAGAACGGCAACTGGATCTACAGCCGAAATGAGGGAGCTAAAGACAAAGCATTGTACTAAGCTGATAGTGAAGGTGTCCCCATAGGCGCCGACGAGTGAAAATCCATATAGAGTGAACCCTGCAGAGACAAAATAAGAACATTCTGTAAACTATTCTGTAGAGAGAATACAAGAGACTATACAGGCTGATTGTTAAGGTGTCCCCATAGGTGCCGGTGAGTGAAAATCCATATAGAGTGAACCCTGCAGAGACAAAATAAGAACATTCTGTAAACTATTCTGTAGAGAGAATACTAGAGACTATACAGGCTGATTGTTAAGGTGTCCCCATAGGTGCCGCTGAGTGAAAATCCATATGGAGTGAACCCTGCAGAGACAAAATAAGAACATTCTGTAAACTATTCTGTAGAGAGAATACTAGAGACTATACAGGCTGATTGTTAAGGTGTCCCCATAGGTGCCGGTGAGTGAAAATCCATATGGAGTGAACCCTGCAGAGACAAAATAAGAACATTCTGTAAACTATTCTGTAGAGAGAATACTAGAGACTATACAGGCTGATTGTTAAGGTGTCCCCATAGGTGCCGGTGAGTGAAAATCCATATAGAGTGAACCCTGCAGAGACAAAATAAGAACATTCTGTAAACTATTCTGTAGAGAGAATACTAGAGACTATACAGGCTGATTGTTAAGGTGTCCCCATAGGTGCCAGTGAGTGAAAATCCATATAGAGTGAACCCTGCAGAGACAAAATTAGAACATTCTGTCAAATATTCTGTCCAAAGAATACTGGACACTATACAGGCTGAAAGAAGTAGTCCCCATGTGCCAACGAGTGAACATCCATATAAATGGAACCCTGCAGAGATAAAAATTAGAACATTCTGTAAACTATTCTGTAGAAAGAATACTGGACACATACATGTACAGGCTGAAAGTTGCGGTGTACCTTTGTGCAACAGTGACTGCTGAAAATCTGCTGTCAGACTGGTCACATTGACCAAAGGATCATCACTCATCCCCTATCCTCAAGGATTGCCTTCTAGTTCAGAAATCCATTGATTTCAAAGTTCTCTTTCTCATGTATGTGTATCAGTCTCACCAAGGCAAGGCACCAACTTACATCCAGGACCTGATAAATTAAAACATCTTCATGCACCACACAGACAGCTCCGATCATAAAACTTCTTCACATCCCATGCACTGGCCACTCATGGAGCATCCGATTCTTCTCACACCCAGGTCCATCTCTATGGAATGAACTCCTTCTCCATCTTCAACAAGATATCACATTATACCAGCTTCATTACTAACTTGAAAACTCATTTGTTTGAGTAATCTTTTATCTTGAGCAATGTAATGGCATAGCTGTGTTTTCAATGTACTTGCCCAACGAGTGAAAGACATGATCCATTACAAATATCCACTGTGGTGTAAATAAATGGGTCTTATATTTCAAACATAGCTCTGCATACCTTGTAGAAAAAATAACGAGTGCTTTGAGACACCCTCGGTGTGATAAAGTGTTCTATAAGAACTGTGTATTATTTTGTTAAAATATTATTGTTAAAGGAACGTTACAGAACTGGTAATTATAATTTTCTTTATGATCACAGATTTACATAAAACTTACGCGGTCTAATGATGATGATAGTAGAAAACTCTCTAGAAATATTTCTGTCTGAAATGCCATATTTGATGAGAAATAAATAAAACTAATTTCCGATTGGAGTTTATCGCTCATGAGCGTTTTATTCATGCATTGTACAACACATGCAAATGTGTAATCGGTTTTTCACTATTTTCTCTTGACGCAGATGGCCGATCGATCTCAAACTTCTACATGTTTGTCAGTTTATGTATATGGTGGATTATATAAAGTGCTTACACTGCCAGTTAGCAAAAACCAATTCTGTAATGTTCCTTTAAGCAAAGTCGTGTTTCAACTTACCAATAAGGAATGTGTTGAGTAATGTTCCCTGTAGATACAATAAAAAGAAAGTAATGATAATCAGAAAACTTACTATTTGTGACTTTGCACAATGGCCAAGCAATAATACTTCCTACTGCTTGAAACCTGTATGAATATTTTTAAAACTGCCAAAATACTACCTCTTCCATTAGGGATACTGAATGAATCCCTTTTAATAATAATAATAATAATAATAAAACGTTCTTGTATAGCGCATTTCAGGACCGAAGGAGCTCTCAATGCGCTTAACAAATCAGTTAATAAACAACAGTCTGAACGTGTGTGATGAAAGAGCAGTCTATTGGAAACTGCTCTCAAATAAGTAGGTTTTAAGGCAGTTCTTAAATGATTCCAGTTTAGCATTAGAGCACAGTGACAGTGGGAGAGCGTTCCATAGCTTAGGACCTCCACATGCAAATGATCTTTCACCATAGCTCTTCATTTTTCAGGGTTAAAGGTGAGAAGATGCTGGGAAGATGATCTTAGGAGCCTTGATGGAATGTAAGGTACAAGTAGTTCTGAGATGTAGGTTGGACAAAGACCGTGGATTGCTTTGAAGATAGTGAGAATGACCTTATAATGGATGCGAGACTGTACTGGCAGTCAGTGTAGATGTTTGAGGATAGGCGTTATGTGGTCATTTTTCTTAGCTCTTGACACTAAGCGAGCGGTAGAGTTCTGGATCCTCTGCAGTTTGGAGATTTCTTTCTCTGGAGTTCCCAAGAGGAGGCAATTGCAACTATCTAGTTGAGAAGTCACAAAGGCATGAACTAACACCTCAGTTGTACTGCTATTCAGATACTTGCGGACTCTGCCAATTCTCCTGAGTGTCGGTTCTATGGTGACATAAAGCTGCGTGTCGTCTGCATACATCATGGTTGAAAAACCATGAGCATGGATGTCTTCAACAGGAGCAGTGTAGCAAATAAAGAGGAGTGGCCCAACTACCGATCCTTGAGGCACTCCCCACAGAAGTGGTGCGGGATCCGATGTCACACCCTGAATCATCACACGCTGTTGTCTTCCCGAAAGATAAGAAGCAAACCAGTCCGATGCTACCTCAGTCACCCCAAATCTTTCCATGAGCCTGGTAAGAAGGATGGAGTGATCCACAGTGTCGAATGCAGATGTCAGATCAAGCAAAACAAGAACTGCTTCATTGCCTTTATCCATGGACTGCAAAAGGTCATTTTGAACTCGAATGAGAGCAGTCTCGACACTGTGGTGCGGCCGATATGCAGACTGTCTGGAAGGCAGAAGAGAGTTGCATTTCAGGTAAGTCATCAGTTGCTGACTGACAATGCGTTCTATAACCTTTCCAAGAAATGGCAGATTGGAGATCGGGCGGTAGTTCTTCAGAATTTCTGAGTCAGAAGAGGGTTTTTTGAGTGTTGGAATGATGAGGGCAGATTTTAGAGGAGTTGGAAAAGTACCAGTTTGAAGTGATTGGTTTGTTATGTCAGTGACGGCTGGAAGGACGACATCCAGGCAATTTCTAAGTACACATGCCGGAACAGGGTCAAGCTGGCATGACTTGATCTTGTTAGATCTGATGATCTTGCATACATCCTCCTGAGAGACCCGACTTGGTGATAAAGACCTAGTTGCCTAATCTTTTATTCCCTTATTAAAAGCTACAGTAGATAATGTTCAATGGTCAGACAGTAGGAGGGTTGACTGTGTACCATCTAGATGCATTTACCACATGAAATCATATTGCAGGCTGGCATAGTTTATCTATCATTCAAAACAAGTATGATATTTGGCCCTTGGAAAAAAAGTAGGAAAACTTTACTGAGTACAGGTCTGACCAATATGTACATATGGTGTAGGCTTTAGTAGACTTGTCAGGTTATTAAATAACCACTTTGCTAATTTATCCAAGGGCCAACAAATTGGAAATCAGACTGAAGTAGGAAGAATATCATTATCATGCCTGTCAAAACTACAGTGGTTGATATTGAATGGTCAAACAGTAGGAGGGTTTTAAAAGATATCTACGGAGGGAATCAAAAGCAACATCTTCCACAATCTGAGGCTAATTTACAAACTCCACATTACACAAGTTTTAATGATAATCCTAGATAGACTTACCATAACAGCATAAACCAAAATGGACCCCAAGTTATCAAGGAAAGTACGATCATGAAGTGAGTAAGATGCCTCCAAAATAATCCTAGAAATCAAAATACAATTTTAAAAAGGGAGTTTCACAACCAGAAATGGCCCACCAACATTATTACTTATTTATTTACTTTAAGTCCAGCTACAGGGCAAAATTGTAATAGTTTTGAAGACAAGGCCACTTTTCACAAGAAAAGATCATCACTTTCACTCAAAAATATAATTGTCCTTGGAAACTTTATAAAGAGCAAGATCAAAACCAAGGTAAGACCATGGATTGTGAAATTCTAGGGCGAAAATCAGTTGAAACTTCAACAGCCTTTTAGTTTGTGTGTAACTTGTCATTAATAGATTTATGGACATTGGAGGATACAGCAAACAGCAAACACTTCTTTCCAAGTATTTTCAGTTTTCAGTGGTACTTAACTCTTTAGAGACCATAGCAGCTCGTAATAAATTCTCGCAGCGACCACAAATTTTGACCTACTTCCATTCAACCAAAAAGGTCCAATAGGTCATGATCTGAATTGACATTTTCCAATGTTTCTCGTGTTAATACATTGTATACTATACTAGATCTAGATTTGTAAAAACAAAAAAAAATAAAACATTTCGGATATTTTTACTGAAAAAATAAAGTCCATATACAGGCCAGATGCTGCGTTTTTTGCAAGGGCAAGGGCACCAAGGCATTTTCTCCTTGGTAAAGGGCACCTCTATGAGCAAACTATAAGTTAAAAATGAAACCTTTAAAGGGATACCGAGACAATGACTAGGGGCAACGGAGGCAATTGCCTCAATAAATATTCTTGAATGAAAAGAAAGAAAACAAAATAACAAAATTATGCAAGTTTGCCCCAAACAGGGGCTAAACGCCACTCTCGGTAAGGGCTACAAGAAGAAAATATTTAAGATTAAAATAGGAGCTGAAGGTAGGAATTTACATTCCTCTTAGAACAGTCTAGATTGTAGGATGGAGGGAAGCATGCACCAGGCAAGGAGTTCCAAAGAGATGCAGTACGGGAGTAAAGCTGTTGAAATGGCTCTTTGTTCTACATCTCAGCAAAGCAAGAGTGTATTGAGCATCTAGAATTAAACATAAACCCACCAAAGACCTATTAAATTCTGGTACCATCTTTGTGTTCCTGTGTTTCACTAATAATGCACACTACTTCTTATCATACCATCTCTACCTATGGTCAGATAGTTCGCCTTCTCGACTGTCGGAAGGATCAAGGGGGTGGGGGTGTATGCAGAAATATAGTATGGCAGATGTTACAACACTGTAAGACCACTGTTTCTACCTCCCAAACTTTGACCAACTTTGACAGTGTTAAAAACTACACCTTCGCAACAACTTACGGTGGCAGCAGAAACAAGAAAAACGTCTCAGATTCATACTTGCTGACGTAACCAATGGCACTGGGGATATAAAATAAAATATATCATGCTCAGGAGTAAAACTTCAGTGACTTAATCAATAGCTTGGAATTAAAAATATGCGAGAAAATAAATTTATAGAAATGCTTGAAAGAAAATATAATGGCAGAAGTATGGAACATCTAGAAATAAACATAAGCCCACCAAAGACCTTTTAACATACTGGTGCAATCTTTGTCATGTTCCCCGTGTTCCATAGTAATAATGCATACTGATTCTGATTATAGCATACCAGGGATCATACTGTATTATCCTTCTAGCCTCAATTTGGTTACATTGTTTCAAATGGAAACAAATAATATGTCTGCATCGTGATCAAGGTTTTTATCTTCATTTGTTGGTGTGCATTATTACATTACTTTGGAAGGATTTTAGAATCACCTGTCCACACTTGCTAAACCAGGAAAGTTGTGTACATTCAAAATGCTCAGAAACTACAATGCTCTCACGTAAAAAGTAAATGAAATAAAAATTAAAGTTTCCAATTTCAAAATAGGATGCCCAAAAGAAACACGAAATTCTTCTTACATACAATGGTACACTGGCTAGGGAGTTTTAGACGCACTTAATTTACGCGAACGTGAACAAGAACATAAGAGCCTCCCTCATGTCAACAGTTTCCCTTGAGGCCCAAGGCACAAGATACACAAGGTATATTCTTTTTTGAATGGTCTGAACTTTGATTAAACTTACGATGAAATTCCTCCGAACACGACGCCAACAACTATCAGGAGAACAGACTCAGGAAATAATGCTGAGAGGAAATTTGCATGATGAAAACCTTGAAAAATGAACAAGAAAGAGAGGAAATTTGCATGATGAAAACCTTGAAAAATGAACAAGAAATAAATTCTGACTGTTAAAACAAATACTACTAAAACCCACCAATAGGGCCTACTAAAAGTTTTGTTAATCATAAATTAATTGTGTGTTTTGTCCCAATTTTCACCATGTCATCATTATCACTCCTATCACCACAATACAACCATCACCATAACTTAAAATCACACTAATCAACACCATCCCAACGGTATAAAGACTATTCTATTTTGATTACAAAAAGAGTGACTATTAAAGGGCATTTCCAGGCAGGCAAGATACAACAATGCTCACTAAACATTCACTTAAAAACAAGTACTGTAAAAAAAAAATACTGGCAGAATTAGTTTTGAGATGAGTGCCCCACATTTTCATAAATGAGAGCTTGATATTAAAAATCCTACAATACCCTTATATTGCCTGTGTACACTTTGTGTAGCAGTACAGTGTAACCAGGTCTTTTTCAAGGGGGGGGCTGTTATTTGTCACTGGTGATGGGGGGGGGGATGTCATGCTTTATTAACAATGATGTCATGCTTTATTAACAATTACAATCTGTTCAGGTTTTTTTTACAGTATTGCATATGAAAAGATAGAAACAACTCACAGACTCAATCAGGCTATAGGCCTTTCTTAATCTAATGATTTTTGGGGAGGTGGTACTATGACTTCTTCTTCTTCCATATTTAAGTACCGACTCAATTACATTCCCATCAGGATATTTTTGTGAGGGGTCATGTGTGACGGCGGCACTGGAAATTTGTGGTCCCTACCGACTGTGGCTATACTACTGTCTTTGTGCAAGCAGGAAGTACAGGCCCTGTAGGTACAATCTCATGAGCCCCATCATCTTTTATACCACATTTTTTGCACCATCTTCACCATCACTGTCTCTATCCCTCACTACAGAAAGTTACACAAAAATTCTTGACATTTTAATTCAAATTTAAAATACCTACCGACTTTGGCAATACCGACCATCAAGGCAAAGGCAGTTACAGCTAATGGTATCTCCACATACTCCAAGTTCCAGGATGCAACATGAACGCCCCCATGCCCAGTATGTGCTTCTGACTCCCCACCGTGTCCGTCACTATTATTATCATGATGTTTGTCAACATCTTCATGATGAGTGCTAGTGATTGATTCTACGGTAGTTAGGTTTGCTGTTAGTACTGGAAGCAACTGCTGCCCGATGAGAAGACTCAAAAACAAGACCAGCAACATGGTGGGAGCAGCAGATTTCTTTATTGCCATGGTAACTGATCAGCTGTAAACAAAAGGAATTTGTCATACAAGTATCTCGTGGGATGGAGATAGGGGGCAGGCCTGGAGTTACACGGAGGCCACAGGGGCCAATTTATCCATCCGGTGGGAAGATCCTAATTCCTGTAACTTAGCGTATTTTAATGTTATTTTTGGATTAAGGTAGAGACAGTTCATTAAAAAAAATTGTTTCCAATTACGTTAGTATAGTACCACGGTCAGAGGCTCACCTCCAGAAACCTAGACCCAGTAACTGGGGCTCTGTACTCCTTTTTCGAAATTTTGACATTATCGGTCGTACGAAATGTTGACATTATCTAGTACAAAAAAGTTTCTGCAGCATGCCTCCAACTTATTTTCGTTTTGTTTTTTTGTTTTTTTCAATACACACCTGAGGATGTATTCAATCGATTGTGGAAATTTCAAAAATGTTAAATTAATAGTTTTCATAGAATTGCCCATTGCCTGTTTTCCGTTTGGAGATGAAAAACCTCCTTGATAGGTAAGATATAATTCAGTGTAATTTGACCTAAATTAGGGGGGGATCAATTGGACTCGTGGAGGCATGCTGCGGAAAATTTACCTCTAGTAGGACGACCGATAATGTCAAAATTTCGAAAAAAAGAGGTACAGCGCCCCAGTTACTGGGTCTTTCCTCCCCCTATGACTGAGGTCCCTTTATGCTATCGTCAACGAACGATAGCGGAACGAACCTCATTCGTGGAGACGATAGCAGAACCAAGGTTTTAGCCAGGATTCGGTACCCCTAAAAGGAAAGGGTGTCCAAATTTGCTGGAAATAAAAAAAAACTGGTTGCCGAATTTTTCACTTACATTACAATGTCAATACATTTAAGTGACAGATCAAGCAGGGTGTCCAAATTTAAAACAGGGTGTCCAAATTTAAAACAGGGTGTCCAAAAGACACCCCTCTGGCTAACACTAGAGTATGAGCAGAACGAACCTCATATAGGCCTACTAATAGTTCTAGTCTAGTTCTACAACTTTAGGAGTAGGCCTACTGGCTAGGCATGCTATTGCTACACGACACTTACCACCAAGCAAGGACTTTGTCAGTTGGTGGTTTTTGGGTGCTTGGATTTAGGAGGGAGCTGATCGACGTTGTGCGGAGCTATTGACAGCAGTAGGCCTACGGCATAATAAAATCACGATATTGATAAAATCATTCAGTTGCACACTCCTCTCTAACTCTCCTCTCATGGATGCTCCCCTCCCCTGTTGTAAGGGTGTGTGTGTGGAGTGTGACACCGGCGGCGCGCGCTTCCAGCATGCATCATGTAGTTTGGATGTTTGCTTGAATGGAACCAATCAAATCGTCGGTGTGTGATTTGACAAGATGGCGACCTCCATGGGAGCACGGTGAGAACGCCGGACAGTCGAAATCACAATAATCGTGACCTGAGTAAGTTAAATTAATGTTTTCGAAGCGATTTTAATTGTAGAAGACCGTGATTTACTGAAGAACATGAAGCTATATGCAATTCATGACTTAAACATTACAGTAATTAGTAACCGTAATTAGTAATCGTAACCCTCCTCCCGACGGTCGCAGACCGGAGGGTTACGAGTTGGATTTGGCAATAGGGTGCGAAATGTGATTTTTTTTTAGAGACTTGTGACCAGATTCGCCCAATTTTTACCATTTTCAAAAATCATGACCCACATTCCAAGAACACGGATTTGATCTTGAATGTGTCATGAATTCATTAATAACACTCAAAACATCATTGAACAAATATTTAGAAGAAAAAAAAAGACAAAAACTTACTAGAGACTGAGTGAAATACCAAGCGTAGACCAGACGTATACCAGACTATGGGGATTCGACTATGGTTGAGCTTGAGGATTTAAACCCCGCACTTAGCAAACATCTTTTTGTTATTTTAACACGATGTCATTTGCAGGAAAACGTGTGTACTTACCCATATGACAAGTGAGATAAGTCTTCTTTTATTACTTGTTCAAATATTGAGAAACATTTTAAACTGTGCTTAAATAACTGTTCTTAATCAATGTGATTCTGGTCTTGTCAAAGACAAATCTGGTCCAGTAGACATTATGAGCTACAAACCCTGCAATCTTGTTGATTTTGCCCCAAAACTTGAGCCCTGAGTTTGGTATAGTAACAACTGCCATTCAGTAAAATAGTCATTAATACCGGGAACAAGTCATTTGCTGGGGCTATGACATTTTATTAAACAAAACAAATAGGAGCTTGAAGTTGAAGGAAGGAAATCTAAGTGAATTCATAATTTCTTGTTTCAAACTCTTTATAAAAAATGTGATTTTGTTCACATTTGTTTTATTTGTGACATAGAGCCAGTGTTGACTTGTAATGACTCAGGACTTGGGACTCGGACTTTGACGCGGTCACATCTTTTATGACTCAAAATTGAACTGAGTCATGGTGGCCACTGTCTCCGACTAGACCATCTGAACTTAGACAAAATAATAAGTCAATATTGTATTTTAGTGAAATTTCTCTTGTGAATGGCTACCACTGTTCAAAGAGTTGTGAGATTCAGGGTTTCAGGTTTAAGGGTCATACATTGGTTGTTGTCGCCGTAATGCTGATTGATAGACAAAATTATAAAGAAAGATACATCAAAAGTCACGTACGTGGACGTTTCATATGAATGCAGTGTCTACTTGTTGAGAAAACAGCAAAAAACTGCCACAGTATTTTCACACGAATGTCAAATCCATCCACGTTTAGTGAGGTGACAGCGGGTACCAACCGCATTATCTGGCTGCAGCATTCGCGAACGGACACCAACCCTCTGAGAAACAATTCACGCATGAATCTTTTCTCAGCTTCAAATTTTGTGTGGTGAAAACTTATCCAAACCATAGGACCTAATGCTTCGAAGGGAATCCTCTCTCGAAGTACCTTATACTATCAACAGCTGCAGTGCCTCTCACCAAGTAAGTTTTTATGGTCATTAATTTTTGGAGTTACCAAATTTTTGGACTTACCAAAGTATGACCCTACCTTTAACATTTTAACCAGCCTCATACGAGTCTTCATTTGGAGGACTTAAAAACAAAAACAAAGTGAAACAAAAACACCAAACAGAGAAGGTTTATATGTGGACATTTGCACTACTCTTGCTTGTTGCACTACTCTTGCTTGTTGCGTTTTTGTTTTTATATTGCTTTAAAATGTTCTTTTGAATTATCATTTGTATAGTAAAAGAAACTAAAACATGTCAAAAGCTCAGAAGAAGAACCAGAAACGCTCCGGCAAGAAACCACACGATGGAAGTGGTTTTGAAATTGAGGAAAACATCACTGGAGGACCAGGGGAGAAGAAAAGGGACCCTGTACATGAACTAAGGCAACAACTTGCCCAGGCTAAGGCTGACAAGGTAGAGTTACTTGAGGGAGGAATGCTGGGTCGCTGCACTTGTGTCCTTGGACAAGGCTCTTCCCTTGGTGATTATTAGCTGCTCATGCACCCATTTGGCTGCTGGTGCTGCATACTCCATGTATTGAACCTGAGGGAATAACTTGTGGTATGGGGACCTTTTTAGCAGTTGGAATAAAAACAAAAATATCGAGCAAAGTGATAATAATAATAGAAGTTTATATAGCGCTGGTGTCTGCTAATTTGAATGTTCATGGTGCATGAACATTGTTGCCCAAGTCTCTGGGCCATTTATTTCATTCCTTAAACCATCTCCTTGGAATATGCAGCCTGTGCTGCCAAGCAAGTAGCGCATCAAGCTAAATCAATCACAAGAACTATCTCTGCCCTGTGCCCTCACAGGTACCCATTCACTCCTGGGTGAAGAGAAGTAACTATAGTTAAGTGACTTGCCCAACGACACAAGTGTTGTGACCGGGATTCGAACCCACACCCCAATAATTTTGCCACCAGAATTTGAATCCAGTGCACTAGACGACTGGGCCACAACACAGCCAAGACAAATAATGAAAAATGTTAACGCAATCAGGAGAGAGTTTTAAAAATTTAAGTAGCAATTCTGTAAAGTATCCATGAAGCATCTAATAACACCGTGATCATCACTTTCTGCTTTTAGAATCATGACTTGGCAAACAAGTTGAGACAACAACTTTGGATAGCACAAGATCTTGCTGCTGGATACAAGTAAGTGGGATTACTTTGGCCGATCTTGATTTTAACCCTCCTGCTATCTTACCATTCAGAATCATCCACTGCAGTGTTTAATGAAAGATGATCTATGCCAGTATGCAATTCATTTACACAGTCAACCCTCCTACTATCTGACCATTAAGAATCATCCACTGCAGTGTTTAATGAAAGATGATCTATGCCAGTGTGCAATTCATTTACACAGTCAACCCTCCTACTATCTGACCATTCAGAATCATTCACTGCGGTGTTTAATGAAAGATGATCTATGCCAGTGTGTAATTTGTTTACACAGTCAACCCTCCTACTATCTGTCCCTTCAGAATTATTCACTGCAATGTTTAATGATTGATACAAGTAGATGCACAATGCCAGTTTGCATTGCGTCTACACAGTCAACCCTCCTACTACTTGACCATTCAGAATCATCCACTGCTGCGTTTAATGATAGATCACTATGCAAAATAGTTATATCAGGAGGAGGGGAGATCAACGACTATTCCATTGCACAGGGGAAGGCTTTTAAGCCAAAGTTCCCCTGACTAATGGCGGAAGGTTGCAGTTTAAAAAAGGGGAAGGGAAAAAAATATAAAATAAATAAAACATCTTTTTAAAAAGTCGAGAGCAGGGTGGGGGGATCCAGACCCATTAGACCCCTCCCCCTTGAATCCACGCCTGATAATAACAGTTATATTTTCAGATCAGGTGATTCATTATTGTTTTAAATTACACTTGAAACTTTTAGAACATCCTTTATATGGACAAGTGTGATTATTGTGACCGTTTTCTTTTTTCTATAAGACCCAAGATAGATTCTGAAGACAAGGACAGTCAAGATGCCCTCACTAAGGCAGTTGAAACTATCACCATATCAGCAACAAAAGGGGCCACAGCCTCTGCATTGTCATCATCTAGTCTTGGAGTAGAGGAGAGAAAACTGAAGACTCTTCACAAGAAACTTGATCAGATACAGAAACTGAAGAAGAAACAAGAACAGGGCATCAAACTGGAGGCTAACCAGGTACAGTATGGTGGTTGTTAGATCTGCAGTGGTAATGCTGGCAAAAATTGCCGTTAGTGAACTACAGGGCCCAATTGGCTCTGCATTTCATGGCGATAAATCAAGAAAAAAACGTATACACTGTAGATTGGTAAAATTGACAAACTGCCAAAAGACCCCTTGCATATGACGTCACACGCTCAAAAAGCACCCTCACTGAGGCCAAAAAGCGCCCTCACTGAGGCCAAAGGAGGCAAATCGTTGGATGATAGCTGTTCTTTGTGCTTAAAAACGTGCGTGTGATTTCTGCATCCCTGTAGCGTTTCGTGTTATGCAAGGGGTCTATTGGTATACCTAATTTTAAAATCAAGATTGTGTACACTGGCAATTTTGGCGACTGTTGTTTCTTCTATACTATCATTAAATCAAGATAAGTTACAACATTGTCAATGGGATTGCCAGATGATTGTCATAGTCCTGTTAAGATTTCTTTGTTTACTTTTGTTCACAGATTGAAAAGTTGAAAACCGAAGAATCCGTTTTAGAGGAAATAGAACACCTGGATAAATTACTAAGCATTCCGGTGAAGAGGTAACGGCAAAGGTCATAGCCATGTTGATGACTGACAATTAATTTTAGAGTTTACAGACAATTACACACAGTTGATGGGTGGCTGGTGCGTAAAACACTGGCCTCTCACCAATGTGGCAACTCTGGTTTGAATCCAAGGTGAGCCATATGCGAATAGAGATGTGCGTTGGTTCTCTCCTATGCCACGACGGCTTTTCTCCAGGCCTTCCTGATTTCCTCTCTCCGGAAAAATCAAACACTTTCGATCTCTGGATGTGCTGCATGGTTATATATGGGACAATGTGGCTGCCTGCCAAAGGCGCCCTTGAATGCCTGCAGCTCCAACACGTTGTAGTCCCGTCCTTCACAATTCAGCTACGAGTAAGGATGATAAGCCTCCCAAATTATTATTATTGTTATTACTACTTGGTAATCATCGGAGACCTAATTTGTATATTGAATTGAACCTGTATGAGTGACTGCAACTGGTATTCTAAAGAATTATATTTTTGAATTTGTGTGGTTTTGGAGGGGTATTTTTCAGCCCCAATGGCCCAAATGATATCTAACTACGCGAGACAGGTTGTACTTTAATGAATTTGATAAACATACTGTTCACTGATGCTCCTGGCCATCAAAGTTGTCAGTCTTCAATATAAAGGTTGCATTACTAACCCCTTGTTCCCCCCCCCAAAAAAAACCCAAAAAACGTAATAATAAATAATAAAAATGTGACACTCTGATTCATTGCAAGTATTTAATTCACCAAATCCCGCATGAACACTTTTTTTTATCATTTAAACGAACCACAATTGTAACAAATACGTATCCTGGCACAAGTAAAATCTGATCATGTTCAATTTCAATACAAATATTATGAATGATATTAAATATTAACATGTACAAATGTTTATAACTCTTTTCGGTGCGACCTTGTGTTTGTAACTAAACATCAAGCTGTTGTGAGTGTAAAAATAAACTGTAATACTTTTGAATATGCTAAATTGGTTAGTTTCTTTTTTCTCGTAAACAGATATTCAACACCAACAAAAGGACAAACTTATTTCCATAATATAATTATTCAGACTGGTGGAATGATTATGTATGTGTTGAATTTTGTTTTAAAGGTATCGTACACGTTTGGTAATGACTCAAAACAAATATTAGCATAAAAACTGACTTGGTACAAGCAACGGAGAGCTGTTGATAGTATAAACATTGTAGGAAACGACTCCCTCTGAAGTAACATAGGTTTTGAGAAAGGGGTAAATTCTCACTAAAATAAAAACTTTTTGCAAGAACTTTTTATTCCTATCTGAAAGCACACAAATTTGTACAACAAGGGTGTTTTTTCTTTCATCATTTTCTTGCAAATTCGATGACCAATTGAGCCCAAATTTTCATAGGTTTGTTATTTTATGCATATGTTGGGATACACCAAGTGAGAACACTGGTCTCTGACAATTACCAAACGTGTTCAGTGCCTTTAAATATATTACATACTGATGTAAAGAAATGTTGAAAAGATGTCAACAAGATGGCCCCCTTCAAAAATAAGTATATTCTGGAGTTTGGATGTTAAACTAGAACAGCGAAGCTGCCTTGGCGAGCTGCCGATCGCCCGATAGAAAAACATTGACTAATGAAGAAAAAACCAATCATTTGTTCAACTGATGCTAGGGGTGGGGACATTAACAAGTATATACTTGACCACTGCCTACTTGTTTGGTATGGGAGTGACAGGGGGATCGGGATGGGTGAGGGCCGACTGGGAAGAGAAACAAATAGGCATGGGTGTATGGTGACTCGTTGGTTGGGGGGGGGGGCAGAGGGTGGTTTGCCTGATATTTTACAAAACTAAAAACACAAAGTTAAGATAATTATAAATTTATAAGGTTTGCACTTTTGGAACCGTCCATATTCTGAAACCTTTTATTGTTGTTTTAGCTCATTCAACTGGAAACTGACATTATTATGAGTTATATTCTTTTGATAAGAATCAGCATGTTGGTGGCAATAATAAATTTGATCCAAGTTTGAAGTGGATAATTCATTGCAAGAAGGAGTTATGGCCACTCAAGCTTTTCATTGTTTCAGCTCGCTCAACTGGAAGTTTTGTTCTTTCACACAAATCTGCTTGTCCGTGGCAAAGTGTGATATAAGTTTCAAATCGATACATCATTGCATTAAGGAGTTATGGACATTCATGGTATCTCATTGTTCTCACTCATCTGGAACCGGCAAAACAACCACGAGTTTCATTCTTCATGTGACTTTGCAATATGTGCATGTCTGTTGTAATTTTGCCTGCTGTAAGTCAAAGTAATGAGTTAGTTTAAAAACTTCAACATTTACTCTGACTTTGGCTCTTTAAAATCCAGGGGGCAATGTTAAGCCTGGCATTGTTTTATTCCCAAAAAACTTCAACATTTCCTTAAAAACATGATTGAGAACCACAAAACTTGACTGTCACTGTATACTGATCTCACTTGGGGATTTTACATTGCATAAAACAACTCAACACTTAAAAGTTGAAGCTTCATACTAAAAACTTTAACATTCACACTGAATGCGGACGGCCGGGCAGACCGACGGATGGAAATTGTCATTACATAGGCTCACTCTGCTCGCAGCTCGCCAAAAAGGAAAACAAAAAATAAAAATGTCCAATTAGTTGTCAGCCTGCAAACTAATATAAGAACGGAGGTCCGCCATTTTAACCCGAACTTGGGTACAGTTTGGAATCATTTGATTCCTCGTAACTCTGTCGACCCCTTTCCAAAAAACTGTCCGGTAAGTTCTAGGCAAATACTGTCCATTCCTGCCAAATACTGCCCTGATTACTTCTTACCAAATACTGTCAATTCCTTTCGCCCAAACACTATTTGGCACGTAAAATACTAATACTAGTCCTGCGTCCACTGTGCATGCTGAAAGGATAGGATGTTGTGTACCGTACACTACGTGTGATAAACCGTTTTCTTTTAGCAACCGTTCTTCTTCATTTCTGGAAGACCTTTGGAGTCATGCTTTAGTATATTTTGTAGCCCAAATAGCCCAACAGAGCCGGTGTGTCCCAAGGTATGTATGCCAGCCGTATCAATACCTCTCATCACTAACCCCTGGGCTCAATTTCATAGAGCTGCTTAAGCAGAAAATGTTGCTTAAAAATGTTCTGCTAAGCAGAAATGAGCAGGATACCAGTCACAAATTGTACATGTGACATGGTAGTTTGGCTGGTAACCTTATTCTGGTAAGCAACATTTTATTGTGCTTAGCTACTTTTCGTGCTTCAGCAGCTCTATGAAATTGGGCCCAGCTGGAAGGAAAGCATGTCAACGCTAATTGGCTACAAAAAGTGACTGCTCTGTGCGAACGCTTGTTAAAAAACTTTGAACGTTTGCAGGGCGCTTGTCAGGCACTAAGTATGAGCATGTAAAAATGCACGTATTTCGACGCAATACCTTTCAAATGAATCATGTTTTTATATGGTCACCCTGAACCAACCTCGTTCCCAGTGGTGTACAATCTCGCCGCGCAATTTTGTTTTTCTTTCCAAAAGAGCCTTGCTCGATTGTAACCCGCCTGGAAGTGTGACTTCGAAATATCCAAATATATTGGATATAGTCCTGTGGTTGATCCATTCTGTGTTAGAGTCTACGAGTCTGAGAGTCAGTCTGAGAGCAACTGGCCCCTCTCAGTTCTTTTTCGATCTTGTGATAGACCACTTGCACAACGTACAGCGTACTCACAAGTGCCTATCCTGGGTGTCATTTCGGGTGTCAAAATCGTATAACATGCACAAAAGAGAGTTGACACCAAAAATGGCGTGCATTGTTCGGAGGCGCGTTCCGCGTTGTGTAAAGGTCTATATATAAATAATGCGAAACGCTACAGGTATGCTGAGGTCACGCACACGTTTTTACGCACAGAGAACAGCTATCGTCCAATGATCTGCCTCCTTTTTGAGAGTGTGACGTCATATGCAATGGGTCTATACATCTAACCGTATGCAGTTTAATGAGACCATATAAAAACATGATTCATTTGAACATGGAGCAATAAACTAGTTTATTGCTCCATGATTTGAAATGTATTGCGTCGAAATACGTGCATTTTTACACGCGCGTACTAAGCGCCCGACGAATGCCCTACAAGCAGCACTTGAATGTTTTAACAAGCGTGTGCGCAAAGCAGTAACTTTTGGTGAGCCAATCAGCGTTGATTTTTATCCATACAGCGCACTGCCCATGGTAGCGAGGCTGACCCTGACTAACTGCACACAGCTAGTTAGACGTATCACAAGATTGAAAAGGAATGAGAGGGGCCAGTTGGCCCAGTTGCTCTGTGACTTGATCCGTCTTTTGTAAAAACTTTTTACTTTCATATATTGTATAAAATGGAAAATGATTGTGTAGTAAAGTAAACGAATCAGACACTTTCATTCGATTTATGGCAAGATTTATTCACCAAATCCCACACTAACACTTGTTATCAATTTAACCTCAATCCACAAAATAATGTAACAATATGTATCCTAAGTAATGCAAATCATGTTTAATTCAAATTCATAAATACCCAAGACAGTTTCTCTATTCCTATTGGTGGAGAGCACGTCACGTGGGGGTGTTTAAACGGCGGATAAAGACATAGCTGGAGCTATTTAAGACCGGCTGGCTTCGCGTGTTGGGCGCCCAAGCTCATTTATGCCAATTTACACGCGCGTGCACACAACCCAACGCGCACAAAACAGAATTTTACAAAAGTTTTTGAAAATGTACAACAAACTTCATATTCGCTAATCAAACAGATTGTCACAGATTGTCTATAGGCCTACTTGTAATTTTGTTTCGCTTTTTAACAAAAGGGCATTTATGAATGGGGACGACCCTGCCGGTTTTAAACGGCCGTTTAAGAACTCATCGCCACTCTTTTATTCCCTTATTTAAATAAAAGGAATATCAATAATTAACTTGTAAAAATGTTTTTAGATCTTATTGGTGCAACTTTCTTGTATTTGTTAACTAAACAACGTGTTATTGTGAAATTAAAAATAAAGCGTCATACTTTTCTATATGCAAAATTCATTAATTTCTCCTTATTTATACCAAGATCTTTAAACAGAACGAAAACAAGTTAGTGCCCAAAATGCGATTATTCAGACTGGTGGCAAGATGATTGTGGTGAATTTTGTTTTAAATAGTACATAATATTATGATGAAAAGTAGTACAAAATAGCACAAAGATTTCACCCCATTGGATATTAAAGAAAAAAGTTCTACCAAAACAAATCAATACTGTAAAATATTTAGGTCAACGTAGTTCAGTGGTTATTTCTTACGATATTTCTTAAAATTATTTTACAAAAAGGTTAAACACGAAATGCACATTAGATACATGTGTAGCCATTATCATAGTTTTCCTTTCAGAAATAATACTGTAGCCAAAATTACCTTTACACCATAGGCACAGTTTAAAGGCATCGTACACGTTTGGTAATTGGAGACTATTGTTTATTTCAAACCTATACAGTTGTAGATATAATTTCATTTGAAAAGGTGATAGCATTTTTTTGAGATTGCCGAAAAAACGGAGCGGTTATGTCCACGCAGGAAGATAATCTGCATTGGAATACAAACTCTACGCGTAACGCTTCTCAGATTCAAATGTTTTGGGGATAAAAAGTAATATATTTTTCCACAACCGCAGTACTTCGAAGTGAAAAGTTTTTCAAAATGCATTATACTATCCAAAGCTGCTGTACATCTTACCAAGTTAGTTTTTATTTTCAGAGTCATTAACAAACATGTACAATGCCTTTAATAGAGCTGCTTAAGCACAAAAAGTGTAGCTAAAAGCACAAACGCCAACTGTTAAACAACGTTTGCTTTATCATGCTCCATGAAATTGGGCCCTAGCATGTGGCTGCAACCAACCCCAATGTCGGCATTGACTCATTGATCATCAAATGGTCTTAGTAAACTTCATGCCATGAATTGACAAATGCATGTCCACACCCATTTCTCATGTCATCCATCGGCTCACAGTGCTATAGTTGCATCCCTTGGTTTCTACCGGAAAGGTATAGTAATAAATAATCATATTCAACAGACCACAGGTATTAAACTGTAGCTCACAACTTTCACATGACCAAAATATTTTGAGAAGGCCTTAAATATTTCTTCTCGTTTTGTGTTTGCCAACTTTTAGGAGGATTTTATCTTTGAAAGCTTTAAATGTACATGTGGTTGGTAAATCTTAAAATACTTAACTGCTGGACTGTTCACTTGTGGGGTTACTTGCTTAACTAATGCTCTCTGCGCAGGGTCCAATGGGTATTTGAAGCCCTGGTCAGTGCAACAACAATGTAACTCAGTTAGGGGAATCAGGTATCTTGCGAACTTGAAATAGAACAATTACACTCCAAGCAATATACAACCTCAATACATTCACACAAAGCTGTAATAGCTCATGTGCATGTCCCAATGCGCATAATCGGCGCGCAAAAGATTCTGGGTGAAGTCCGAGTCCAAACAACACCGGCAACCATCATGGTGTGCTTGTTTTGAAGTAATGTGGTACACAACTATAAGACCAGGCATAGTTACGTGTCAACTACAGCATGGCGTCCATACTGGTAGCTTGATTTATGTTTTAACAGAACTCGGTTTCCTAAGATACATTGTTGTATATTTTAAAGATGGCTCTTGTGCAAATGGCCCAATGCAACAAGGTCGTATACACTCCTTATACATGTACGCCCTGGTTGCACTGGCATGTAGATTTTTTAAAAATTACAAACTACGTGCTTCCATATATTTTCAAGACGGGAATTCCTGTGGCATTTTACAATACATAAAAGCATGGTCTCTCATGGTTTCTCATGGAGACTGTTTTACAAGCCAGAGAGCATTTCATGTACCCAATTTCCAACTTGTTACAGCTTCTTGATCTATTTCTCTTTAAACAAGACATACCTTAATTCATCTGTTGTGACTAAATGATAATCACATTATCTTTTTAACAGTCAAAGCACTGATACTTTTAACTACCCCTAAAAGTTACATGCATACAATTTGTTTTTCTACAAAAAAGTTTTTTTGCAAGTACAAACAACTGGTGCCAAAAAATGGAAAGCTGCAGTGGTTTATTTATTACTATCGTATGCTATTCATGTATAACTTATTGCTATATTGTACGGTAACACACTTCCGACATTGCGTTTGCATAGCGCATTTAAATTTTATACAAATCTACAACAGATATACAGACATAGTTTCAATGACATATACTTAATTGATTAATAAAAATATTTGTAATGCACTCTGCCAAGAGATGACGAGTCCAAAGTTGTCACAGCAAAGCAACAGACCTTGGAAGAATTTTGAAGACGCTAGGTACTGCAGACAATAGCAGATACATCATTCTTGGAAATGTGCACATGTTTAAAATTACATCAACACTACAGGATTTCCAATATCTGTGCTGCTACTTAGTCTGAAACGCCCATTCATTGGCTCATTGAAACTTGTGTTGTAAAATTGATACATTTATTTCTTAAGTCACGTAGAACTCCAAAAAGCTGTATTAGGGGAAATATGTAACCTTTAGCAATTGACACACAACAGTTGCGAGAGAGGTAATCACCAAATTAGCGGCTTTGACTGAAAACGTTCACTCCCCCAAAGACAGAAAGCACATTCTTTTCATCAAACAATCAAACACCTTAATAAAATTTACAACTCAGAACAGTACTTAACAGTGTTATCCCAGCGGTTTAACCTAACTATGGAGACAAAATGATTTATTGAATTCTACACAATTTTTATGTCGTTGCATAATAATGCAGTAATACTGTTTTACACACAAACACTTTATTATCTAAATTTATTGTCGTCATTTGCTCAAATTATCTTTGACAGATATGTGGGAAGTGATTAAAGAAAAGCTCAAAGACAAAAGATGATGACTTTTACAAGTCTGGCCTATAACAGGCCTGATACTTCACAGAGGTTGCCTCCGTTGCCCCTGGTCATTGCCTTGGTGCCCCTTGAAATGTTCCAATAGACCCCTTGCGTATGACGTCACAAACCTAAAACAGTCCCATCACTGAGGTCATTGAAGAGCTATCATGGCTGAGAGTCATGCGCAGCGCGTGCACATATCCATTGTTTGACATCAAAGATGGCGGCCAATGCAAGGGTTCTAAAGAAATGTACAATTTCCTTTACTGAGGGAAAACACCTTGGTGCCCTTGTCCTTACAAAAATTAAGTTATCTGCGCGACTCAGTTGCGCGACCATGTTATTACACATGTATGGCAAAATTGTATTATGCGTATGGCCATACAGACACTACGTCATTTAGATCGCCCAATAAAAAACATAGGAAATACTCGATGCGTATTGCCATTTCGCCATACACTAGTGTAACATGGTATTGATCCACAGCAGGACACAGATTGCAGTCGAGTTCAATGTACTCTGGATTCTATTTCTATGTGATGCCGACATCTCTTCCATTGAAATCAATGTAACAAAACTGAGTCTGGAAAAAAGGCTGGCCCCTTCCCATGCGTTACAGCAGTACTATACATGCTATGTATACGGGAGACAAGACAAAGATGGCTGATTATGATAAAGGTCTACTGAGCTACCATAGAAGCTGTTACACTCTCGTCCCTCTATCCCTACTTCTTGGAGGAGCTAGGGTCCTTGATCAACTGGCGGGCTTTCCTCAGCTACAACTTTCTTTAATTCTATTGACTCCACTGTTGAGCTCTCCCCATTGGGTTCCCCCACTGTATCTATTGCTGGTTCTGTCACAGGTTTTGCAGTCTCTACCACTGGGTCTGTCACAGCCCCTGCTGCATTTGTCACTAGATCTGTAGCAGGATCTGACTGTGTTTCCGACTTTTCTACAGCGATGGGGCCAACATCTTGGAATGCTAATACTTCAATGATCTCACATTGGAATCTACTATTGGTCGTTAGGGGTGGATTGTTATATGTCTTGCAGCTTTCACTCCAACCCTGTGAGATGTCATTCTCCAGGTGAATTCCTTCACCCTCACTGAAAATGTAATAATATGGATTACCTTAGTAAGGGGATGCCATTTTATATTTTAAATATTAGGGATAAATAGCTCAGTTGGTAGAGCGCCGGCACGTTAATCCAGAAGTCATAAGTTGAAGTGCCACTCTAGTCAACTTTTCTTTGTTCAATCCCAAATTGTTAAAATTTACCCAGTTAGGTTCCCTTGAGGTTTATAACTTGATAAATTTTTTCTAACAATCTTTCAGCGTGTACTAAAAAATTTGACATGTCTGACAATGCAATTTTAAGTGTTTCATAATTTGTTTGCGAAAAAAGGTTTTCCTGTTTTTCTTCCATTTAAATCAACAAAATCTAACTGAGACTGGAATTTAAAAAAAACCTTGTCCCCTTTTTTTTTTTGGGGGGGGGGGGGTGGTGAGAGGTCTCGAAACCCAGTTTGTTGAGGTCTCGGCTCTTTCCAGGTTCTGCATGACTTTGAAGACTCGGTCTTGGTCTCGGAGCACATGATAGCTTTAGCCAGATATGACAATGGTGCAATTTCAATCACAGTCTTTTTGGCTGGTTTTAACAATTTGTGAACTGACACCACCAAGTCACATCCTGGGCCCAATTTCATAGAGCTGCTTAAAGGCAGTGGACACTATTACAAACCTTACTTGGTAACGAGTAATGAGGAGCTGTTGATAGTATAAATTATTGTGAGAAACGGCTCCCTTTGAAGTAACGAAGTTTTTGAGAAAGAAGTAATTTTCCACGCATTTGATTTGGAGACCTCGGAATTAGATTTTGAGGTCTCGAAATCAAGCATCTGAAAGCACACAACTTAGTGTGACAAGGGTGTTTTTCTTGCATTATTATCTCACAACTACGACGACCAATTGAGCTCAAATTTTCACAGGTTTATTATTTTATGCATATGTTGAGATACACCAAGTGAGAAGACTGGTCTTTGACAATTACCAATAGTGTCCAGTGTCTTTAAGCAAAAAATATTACTTAATATTTTCTGCTAAGCAGAACTGAGCAGAATACCAGTCACAAATTGTACATGTGACATGGTAGTTTGACTGGTAACCTTATTCTGGTAAGCATAATTCTGTTGTGCTTATAGCTCTATGAAATTGAGCCCTGGAATCCACTCGACAAATAACACTCACCCTCCACCTATGGAAACCAAATTTCTTGTTCCCCTCATGAATAACTGGCTGGCTACGTCCAAGGGCTCCTTATCCTGCCTGTCACTGAGCCCCACCCAGGGGTAGTGTTGCTGGGTTGGCATGACCGTGAAGAGAAAACTCTCGCCGTTACCAAAGTATGACGTCTTTAGTTCCCTGCTGTTGCGAGTACTCCATGGACTTGATAAATAAGCCCCAAAAACCTGGAAGGAAATATTGACAAAAATTGTTTATCACCAGCTGGCACACTGCATTTGTAACTACCCCCTTCTATTATTTGTCCTTTTTTTTATATAAATGGTTTTAAAGTATAATTCATTATTGGTTTTTGGAAAAGCAAATTCATTCCAATCATACAGTTTTGAAAAACAAGCCTTACAACCAATTTGTACAAATATTATGGTTACACTTGTGTGAATACACCGAATATTCTCAAAAATGCTTAAAATTACACTGCCACCTTACCCCTCAAAGTCTCCCATTATTAAGGAAATAAAAGAGCAGGCGACGAGGTTTTAAACGGCTGTTTAAAACCGGCAGGGTCTTGGCAGTTTGATAAAGGACTGAGCTGAAGGCCGTTTAAGATGGAGTTACTACTCTTCCCATTCATAATAACCTTTTCATTAATAAGTGTAATAATAAAAGAGAACCTGTAACTGAACTTGTCTTTTTGTAAATGTTTTCAATTGTCCTCAGGCCGTTCCACCAAAGGTAAAATTGTACGCAACGCTCAATGGTTGTGAGTACGTGCGTGTCCTTAGAGATTTTACGTTGAGTATTGTATCCCGCTCAAGCTTGCGCGCCAACACGCTTATGGCTGTGAATGCCGAAGACGCTTTAGCCAACCGGTCTTAAACAGCTCCAGCTATGTCTTTATCAGCCATTAATACCAGGTAAACATGGTCATGTGACCACCTTTCAACCAATAGGACAGCATAAACTGTCTAGGGTAATCATTAAATCTAATTTAAAAGAGAAGGTTTGACTTTCTTTGGGTAAATAAGCTTGCCCGATAAAGTGGCAGGTCATCCCTCACCCCTCAAAAAGCCAAGTATTTTAAATTGGTTCATAGTAACAACAATTTCACTGTCCTTTTTGCTTGTATCCTCACCTCATTATCCAATGTTTTTATGAGAAGTAACGTCGTTTCCTCGTCTTCACACCTGTGAGTCAAAGATTAATAAGAATAATGTTTGCATTAATTTGACCATGAAGTGATAGACTCAACAGGGCTTCTGTGTTCTACTGCAGAAGTATAAAACTAACCGATGGCACCCACGCCAATTGCTGTGGTTGCCCCTTGTTTTTGCTGTGCATTGCAGTGGTGTCCTTTCAGAAGTTTCATTCAAAATTTACATTTTCGTCAGAGAAGTACAGTACTTTTTACCGGGGGAAAAATTGCTCAGCCAGTGAGTTGACTAACAGTTCAGTTTGGGTGTTGAATTGCCATGTTGGACTTGAGGAACCAACTTACTCTTGGTAACATTGTCCAATGAAACAAACAAACCATTTAAAACCATTCAACTGCATGGATTGTGTGACATGACGGTGTGCAGAACTAACTGTGTACTGTGTAGATGCATTCACCACATGATATGATATTGCAGGCTGGCATGTTTACCTATCATTCAAAACCTCCATAGATGATATTGAATGGTCAGACAGTAAGAGGGTGGACTGTGTAGATACATTCACCACATGATATCATATTACAGGCTGGCATAGTTTACCTATCATTTAAAACCTCCATAGATTATATTGAATGGTCAGACAGTAGGAGGGTTGACTATGTACTGTGTAAGCACTATATTCACCACATGGTATCATATTGCAGGCTGGCATAGCTTATAATTAAAACCACAGTGGATGATATTGAATGGTCAGACAGTAGGAGGGTTGAGGGTGGATAGAGGAAGACAAATAGAGCTCAATGTTAAAAATAAAGATTAGTTTTCTCTGCTCTGGTTCTTCTCAGAACCACCACTTCCCTCAAGAAAAGATTATGACCTGGTTTTTACCCATATGCAATGTGCTAGTTCCCTCTGGCCTCCAACACTATGCTGAACTTTTCATCTAACGCTCAAACAACGCTGGTGGACAAGCAATATTCCTGTGGTTAACAAGGTTAACCAAAAACTTACATGTTATAGAAGGTGTTGAGACTGACCCCATGTTCAGTTGTTGTGAACACCAGCCGAGGTTGCATCAGGGAGATCCTCTGTGGAAGCCATCGCCAAAGAGATTTGAGCTAAAGCCAGAAAGAAAGAATAACACAGCATTAATGACCTCTAGAAAAAAAGTATGAAAATTACAAGAGCGAACCTGCAATCTACACATATTATTATTATTATTATTATTATTATTATTATTATTATTATTATTATCATTCTTATTATATTCTATATTTCTGGTTATAACCAAGGATGCCTCATAAGTGAAGTTAATCACTGTAGCTTGAAAGCCTGAGGAAACCTGTAAACGGGGGTGCTTGCTATATGAACTAGAAACGCCGGGAATCCCCTACTCTTCCACGTGTAGTACCCACGGGACCTACAGCTTAATGTCCCATCCGAAGAACAAAGCAACTATGGTAAAGTATCTTGCTCAAGGACACAAGTGCCAACACTAGGACTCAAACTCACACTTTGCTGATCAGAAACACCAATGCTTGAATCCGGTGCTTTTAATCACTCCGCTCGGCCGCGACACGTGGAATACACATGTAGGTTTTGTGAGTAAGGTAGCATTTTGGTTGCAACATTGTTGCCCCATAAACAATTCTGCACAATTCTGTTCCCTGCCTTCGCTTTTAATAGTTTGAGCAACAAGAAGACAAATAAAAAAGAAACAGATGCACCAGATATTGAAGGGAAAGCTTCAACATAGCATGTTTGAAGTCAGCATTAATGCAGTTCCTCATTATACAACTTTACACAAGATGTAACTAGTTTACGGGTGACAATCCATGTTGAGGTATTGGTAGGTCTCAGTGCCTCTTCAGAAGAATGCTGGGCTGCTTCTGATGCAGCAACTTAAAGGGGGTCATAGATTGGTTTTTGTCAACGTAATGCTGATTTGTGGGCAAAATTATAAAGAAAGATACAATACAAGTCACATGGGAAAGTTTCAGCTGAATACAGTGTTTATTTAAATTACTGAGAAAACAGCAAAAAAATTGTCACAGTATTTTCACACAAACATCGAATCCATCCACATTTAGCGAGATTAAATGTCAGTGGGTATCAACCAAATCTCTGGCCGCAGTATTCGCGAACGGACACCAACCCTCAGAAATCTGAGAAACGTTTCATGCATAAATCGCTTCTCAGATTCAAATGTTTTAGGGTGAAAAATTATCAAAACCATATTACTTCAAAGGAAATCCTTTCTCAAAATAGTTTATGCTATCAACAGCTGCAGTGCTTCTCACCAAATAAGTTTTTGATCATTATTTTTTGGAGTATTTACCAATCTGTGACCCTACCTTCAAGGAAGCTGAGTATATTGTTTAAAATGATGCATCTTAACCCCAGTTCTTCTCAGACCAACCATTTCTTCTGAATCTCAACCCACAAAGTAAAACTTTTTTACTCCTTACACCAACACTCTATATATGTCAGGTTCCCTAAATACAGAATGGCAAAAACAGTTCTAATTCTCATCTCAATAAAGAGTGCCAGACTTCTTTTCCTTTCTGCCTCGGTTTGATCACACTGATTTGTATGGAAGAGCAACAGTATGGCAGTAGAATGACAGGTGTAGATCTACATGTATTCCTACAATTTTTTATCCAATCTATCTTTTACTTAAAATATAAAAACTAGTTCTTATATAGCGCATTTTACAATAATGTATCAATGCACTAGTTCAGTGTTGTTGACTCGAGCCGGTGACTGACTCTAGTCTGACTCGAGTCGCCAAATTTGGCGACTTGCGTCTTGACTCGACTTGAGCAAAAATGACTTAGTTACAACACTGTGCACTTTTCCTGTAATCTTTCTCAGCTTCCTGGGGAGTATATAGCCCTGGGTTGCCATGGCACTCTGAAGGCTTTTTCAAACACAATATCAACCTCTACCCTCGCAGGTACCCATTTATACCCCTGGGTGAAGAGAAGCAATTATAGTAAAACATCTTGCTCAAGGACACAAGTGTCATGACCGGGATTCAACAACCAGAACACGAGTCCGGTGCACTAATTCTATCACATAGAGCTTTTCATATCTGACCTGTTTAGGGGTAATGATGGACGAGTTGACTTCATTTAAGACAGCAGTAACTCCATTATTTGTCTTCCGGACGGGTGCAGATGAACCCTCTTCTCTTATGTTCATCTTGAACTTGGTGTTATACGTGTCAATGACGGTGCGCGATAAACCCCGGAACTGGAAACCAATCTAAAGATCATAGACAAAGTTATTAGCGTTATTTGAAAAAGTGAACACGTTATTTCTTGGCACCGGTATATGGATGTATTTTAATAATATTAATAACATTGGAGTCTTATACAGCAGCGCACGTATCTACCAATAAGGTACTCATAAGGCGCTTGAACAAAGAGAAACATTTTAACCCTTTAGAGACCATAGCGGCCACAAGCGGCTTGTACAAAAATGCCCATAGCGGCCACAAACGGCCTCAAGGTTTGACCTACTTTCATTCACATAAAGAGGTCAAAGTAAAGGTCATGTCCGGATATGAAATTTTCCAGTGTAGTATGTTAACATAGTATCCCAATTTCTAAACACAAAACTAAATTTGTTGTTTCATGTTATTTCTGTTGACATTTTTACTGACAAAATTTGATTAAAGAAATGAACAATTATTAGCAATGTCTTGGCGTTCTGTGATGATTATACAGAAATGAATGGTCTCTAAAGGGTTTAAGACAAGTCAAACTCTTGAGCCCTTTGTATATGATTATACAGACATGCAACTAATTTTTGCCAAAAAGAGGAAATGCCAAGCACACAAAATCTTGAAAAGTGTTCTTCCGAGTCAATGGCACTTAAACAAGAAAATAAAGAGGAACTCAGAAGCAGCTGAAAAGTTTCATGCCTGAGTGATAGACAAACTCCCTTTGCAAAAGAACTTTCCTGAATACAACCAGACTTATGGTTAAGGCATGGCACAGCATTTGACTGTGCAAGTCTCGTGGGTATCAAAAAAAGGAAACTGGAACAAAGACTATATTTTAACATGAAGTCAAATCTTCTTTTTAAAATCTAAATTCTTCAAAATAAAAATATTCCTAGCTATTTGTTATAAATACCATTTCAATTTCTATATAGTACAAATAATTTGTTAAACTTTACATTGAAACAAAATTAAAACTTGGGACAAAAATGCTTATTTTTTAGAAACACTATTTGGCAATCAAGCCCGAATTTGTGCCGACATTACATACATGTAGGTTTAATGATAACATCAACGTCAGTTGTGAAAAATTCTTATTGTTTCTAGTAAACGGAAACGGACGTCAAGTCTTATTCTCAGGTTTTCTTTGTTGATTTGTTAGATTTGTTTTACTTTCATATATTATTCCAAGGCTAAATTTTACTTTCCCAAGAAAACGATATCATTTTTTATGAACATAAACTATGTTAAACTAAAGTATTTGAAGAAACAAAATTGCACACACCTAAAACTCAATATGGTAGGGACCAACTTGGTCCCAGAAGTTCAAATAGGCGTGAGACTTGCACAGACTTGCACAGACTATTTAAAAACGGGTTATTCAGAAGGTTTCATCTGCACATTATCTCTTTAAACAAAAAGATAACTTTGAAGAAAAGTAGTTACGAGATAGACTCACCCCTAACAACGCCTCTGGAGTGACTGGAATCGCTTTGGTAAATTCTCGAATGGAAGATGCAAAATCACCAGAGCTCCCCACCCATCCTGGACCAAAAAACAGAAACAGGCAATGAAAGTTGCTCCTATAAATCCATTGCATTGATGTTACACAACTGTTCGTCATTTTGGGAGAAAAATTGTGAAGATATGCAGGGCTCAAAATTAACACTGGACCGCAGGCCCGAGCTTAGTAATTTTAGCATTGGGCCAGTAAACTCACAGCCGGAGAAGTCCAGCGGTCTTCGTTTTAGAAATAAAGATGTTCAAATGTTGAGTTTCAGCCTGGTAAATATCTTTCAATTCTGCTGAGTATCAAAGGTTACTTAACCATAAGACAAGAAAGGGAACTCTTCTCTTAGTTTAATAGATGTTAGTTTTTGCATCGGGGATCTAGTGGTACGACATCTGCTCTAGCAATGCAAAGTCGTGGGTTCGAATCCCATCCGAGTGATTTGCCTGTGGATTTTTTTCACAGAACTCGGGAAAGTACTGAGTATACAGTGCTTAATACACATCAATGAAAGGGTAAAAACAAATAATATTCTTCTCTTAGCGTTTGTTTAAATAAAAACAGGTCAAATGTTAAAACTGTCTGAACTCCTTTTGGTTAAGGTCTTTTCTCAATTTGATTCTGGTCTGTAAACAAAATTTTGGTCCAGTAAAAAATCTGAGCTACAAGCCTTGTGGATTTCCCCCCAAATTCGAGCCCTGATATGGTGTGTGTCTAACCGCTTGAGCAAGAGCATTGTCTAAAATGTGCACTTCACAGTAACACACCGGGAATCTGGCTCCCCCAATGTTTCCTAACACTTGTTTACATGCAAATATACCTGGCATTCCTTTTTCGCATCACAGGCATCAACGAACAATGATGTTGCTGCAACTACATGTATACAAACAAGGTGGCATGTTAAAGCCTGACCAGTATATGTATTGTACGTCAGCATAATTGTGTCCCAGTAATTACGAAAAACATTGGTACAAGCCGTTTGATGAAATTGACCTAACAAATTTGTTTTTACATGTAGCTGTAAAAAGTAACAACCTACATGTAGCTATAACATGACATTATGAGCCAACTCTACACCTTGGTGTCCAAAATGCCCCCCCCCCCAACCATCCTGTCCATAAATTCCATGCAGGCCCAACCCCAAAGATGTTATACCACCCCGAAACCCCCTTTGTTTTCGTCAAGATTTTTATTGGGGGTTTCGGCTATCCGCCGAAACCACCTTTGTTTTCGTCGAGATTTTTATTATTTTTATACTTCCATCCGAAAGTTCTCATAGCATTAATTTAAGTTATGGTTCGATCTCAGGAACTAGTCTTAAAACACACAAACAACACATCAAATGAAAGCTTGTGCTCTAACTAAGATCCAGCAGTAGTTTTTTCAAGTGTTTTTCATTCATTTCTTGGCGATATTACCGATTTAGAAACGTATATTTTCAAATTGTACAATTTCTCCGTGTGTGATCTTGCGTAGACACTGTACGTAGTGATACGGTCCTCTTACACAGCCATGTATAGAGAGCCCGTCAGAGCAACGCGATATCGTACTGACCTTTGATCCTTCCATTCATGATTTATCTAACGATGGCAGGATATAGAGCGTGGAAATAGGGAAACACAAGAGGGTGCTATACAGGCTGACCATTAATATTTCTCTGATTTCTCAGCGCCCTAAGGGTTATCAATTATTTAGCATCTTTCGTTCACTACAACCCTATACACCAATCCTTCGCCGATCTTGAACTCTTGGTGGCAGCAGAAACGCCTCCATTACTGCGGTGGTACCTGGGTGGTACTGTGCTGCCTATCGATGAGCTTAAGGGCTGGGCTACACTAGTTAATTTATAAATGGTTATATGTAAATAATGGTTGTTTATAAATAATAGTTACATAAGTGGCAAGGTCGTACCACCGCAGTACCACCGCAGTTTGTCTGCTGCCACCAAGAGTTCAAGATCGGTGAAGGATTGGTGTATAGACACCTATTTCTACTCATGTAAAACAATTCTCATGGACACAAGAATTACAGAAGGCAGTATTTGAACACACTAACAGCACATGTAACTTTTCATTTTTAGTTTTTAATTTATTTTAATATTTTTTAACGGCCTTTTTTCCCATATGCTTTCAATTACTAATAATCATTACGTCACCACCCCTTCATAGCGCCTTCTGTCAACGTGTTTTTGTTCGAAGGCATTGCATGGGGACAAATCTTATACCATAATGTAGGTTATAATATCTTACTATGAAAAACAAGTTTTCGTCATTGTGACGTCATTAGGTGTCAAGTTAATTATTATTAAATATGGAAGCGTTAAAGGGATAGCTATTGGTTTTGGCCCATCACAATGTCAAGGTTGTGTGACAGAAATTGCATCATAAAAGTGCCCTAAAGCAATAGGTTCCATTTTCGTTAACTCTTTCACGCCTGGTGGACAATCGATCGCATCATCGGGACTAATTAACAAACTACATTATGCCACCAAGACATTACTCAATTCTTAATAGTTCGCCTTGTTAAAGCCGAAACCCCAGTATTTGTTCGAAACAAATTCACTTCTAGTCTTATCCTTTGTTTTTGCTATCTTGTAAAATAACCTTCTAAAGACCTGGTCCTGGCAAGACAAAAATCCGAAGTAATTTTGACACCATACACTCTTGGAGCAGAGGATTTGCCTGTCTCAGTTGAAGCATGCTTAACTTGTACAAATCTTCAGCCTTGCAAATCTACAGTCACCATAAAACAATTTCGCAATTGTCATACTCTTTCGGTTGTTGCAAAACTAATATATATTTCACTATTAATCTTTGTTATTTGAAGTTCAGAAAGTAAAACATTGACTTTTGTTCTGTTTATAAAACTGCAAGGTTTATTCCAGTACGTTTCACAACCAAAATAATGACTTTCTTTTTGTTAAAAATCCCCTCTACTAAACTAAAACAATTCCACTTTCATCAAAGAACACACAAAGCCCGTGAAGTATATGATTAATCTTACCTGGATTTTTTTATTTATTTGTATAAGTTGCAAATTCAAAAGAAGAAAACCACTCTGGCAGAGTTTTACCTTTTCTTTTTTTGTAGAGTTGAAGTACTGCCAGTGCTACCCTGTAAAATATCTTCAACCCTTCCATAAGGTAACAATCTATCACATGGACCTATAGAAGAAAAACACATCAGCAATTGTTTAACTATTGTGCTTCAATTAAAAAGAAATTAATGTCAATACATTAAGCTAAATTTAAATTTAAATTAATGTGATTTGCTCGTTTCTTTTTTATGAGATCATCAAAAGTAATTTTGGGTTGAACAAAGAAGAATTGACTGGAGCAGGATTTGAACCTGAAACCTCAAGATTAACAAGCTGGCTTTCTACCAACTGAGCTATATCTAGCCCTAATGTTGGCGGTCTCCCTATTTTGTCTATATCTTTGTTTGGGGGTGCCAGTCAGAAGCCATCAACCTGTAACTGCCATATAGCCAGGGATCACACCCAAGTTTACGATACAACCTGGGAAGTGGCAGCAGAGGTATCACCTTAATCAAAAGTTTTTACTTTTTTAATGTGGAATATGAAAAATATATTTGCACATTACTAAAGTCCAGCTTAAAAAATTTCCACAGAAACCCAGGGTGGGATTTGAACCCACAACTTTATGCATTCTAGCAAAATTCTACAACAGTCACCGTCACCATTAAATTGTTGAAATGAAATCATACACATATAACCTCAACTACTACTATAGTTGACGTCATCATAGTGTTGTTGCTTTCCAACTTCACATTCGTTGGGACCGTTCCCAACTTAAGCTTCAGGCCTACAGTTTGGATGGCTCAACTACAGCTGGGATTGCCCGACAGTGATAGGACAGTAATATAGTAATGTAAATGTAGATAACCATGATCAGCGGGACTCTAAAGTAATTTTCAATCCTTTCAACTTTCTCTCGGCTTACAGTGGGGCTCGTACTTAAACAAAGTAATTTTCACGATCATGGCAAAAATTAATTTTAGAAAAACTTGAGAAGAATCAATTTTTTCTCCATCACCTACTGCAACTAGGTGTCTGGTGTTGCGACCATCCCATGCAACTGTATAAGAGCCACAGTTCCCTGCAGCGTGAAAGATCGGTGGATCCCAGCTATAGTTGGGTCGTCCGAACTGTAACATTCAAGTTGGGACCGGTCTCAACTAGCGTATAGTTGGGACGATTCTAACAGTCTTACGATCTTACCAAATGTGTAAATGGAAGGTCCTCCAGAATCCACCAGATCCAATCCTGGTAGACGGCATCCTGTTCACCGCTCTGTTTAGCAATCAGAGAATTGGCCTGAGTCTGAAAATGCGACAACGACACACAAAAACAACCCCACATCAAAAGCAAATTAATATTCAACTTAAAAAGTGGCTTGACTCACAAGATGCAGTGCAGAAAACATAAAACAAACAGGGATTTTGCCTCGTGCTAAAAACTGAGAATGGGGTTCGAATCCTGGCCATGGATTGTGGTGACTGTACCTGTAATATTAAAAACAATAATTTTTTTATTTATTTTATAATAAAAGGCATTTCCAAAGAATGAAGCTAATCAACTATTTTCAAACTTATTGAGCGAGTTTTTAAAATCATATGCAAATTTTGTACAACAATCACAATGAAAAAACTGGTGTGATTTTGAGCTGTCTTTATGACTAATTTAAAAAGCGGAAAGTTGCTTTCCTTTTATGAAATGAATAAACATTGAATCATTTCTGGTTGAGGGCAGCAGACATACTTGGTAACTTTCCAATGTTAAAGTGACTGTTGGCATGTGCACATTTTCTAGAGAATGAGTTTGATCCAAATCACTCTGATCCTGCCACCTGCACGTAGAATCTCGTAATTCCCAATTCAGGGTTCTCCCCAGGATTTTTCAAACACTGTGAGGCATTCTGGACCCAAATTTCGGAAGTTTGGCCGAAGCACGCTGAATTGAAACAAGGTCCTCGATGTTTTCTACTTGGTGTTTATCTTGGTTTTAACAGCCCTTCTGTGCAATTTGGAGCATTCCAAGTTCACCCCAGTGTTCCTGGTTTGACTAGCTGCATATTGCACCACAGCACCTTATATACCACATTATACATGGTGCTACGTAAAGGAAAATGGTCTCATACTTTAAAAAAAAAAAAAATACCTTGCAGGAAAAATACTGATAATGTTGGAGTGCCATGAGCGTCACTGAGTGACGGATTTGAATGCTATATAAGAAGCCACTATTATTATTATTGGGGGTTTCGGCCATTAAATCAAAGTGTATGCCCTGACTTAGAACATAAACAACATGACATCATGATTGCGTCACATGTACCTGTACTGGGGTGCGTTTTCGCGGCTGTAACCAATAACTGTTTCGGTCACTGACCAGTAATTAACCACTGGCCAAGTCAACCGAAACAGTTATTGGTTACGACTGCGAAAACGTACTCCTGGAAATGTTTTCGAATTCGGTCATTGGTCATTTTCAAAAGTGAACTCTTGTGATAATATTTAGCGAGCTGACCACTGTCATTAATATTCAACAGTGGACTTGTATAGCGCCCTCTCGTGGAGAGTTCACATAATTCTTATACTGTATACACCGCATGAACTATTAACATTACGGAAGCGCTAAGGGATATTAAGAGAAATTAAAATGATTAAATATAAAAGCGTTATTTATAAGGGATATTTAGTGGTTTTTCCTGTCATGGTCCCACTCTGACTGTTTCTTTACTTTCTTACGGTTCATAAAGCAAGTTCAAAGAGTTCTTTCAGGGTTTTTGACCAAAGTTAACATTTTGGATATGACATGTAATTTCTCTCTTTTTGTTCCATCAACCAAAATGCCCAGTGTTTATTACGCAACAAACACATGTCTAGTTATTATTATTATCAACAAATTATATAAAGTGTGGTAAATACTTTATAATGCCAAGGTTATCAAACAGTGCGGAAGGAAATCTGGATTTAAGCCAAAGTATTAATGACCACTAATATTGTCCTTCAGTTCACTCACAAAAACAAAACCAGTTCACTGAGACTGAAACAGCCTAACGCATATGTGCCAAGGACTACAAACAGAGAGTATGGATTTTGAACTGATATAGATGGTGAAAAATTAATCAGCATTGTGAAAATAAATAAGGGTGGGGAGGTATCGGCAATGGAAATACATGTACTGATGAATTGAAGGAAAAAGTTGAAAATAAATCAGTGATTTTTGAGATGCTAAGCTGTTCTTGTACACGTAAGTGCTTGCTCAGAGTTACAGATTATTTCAACCATTCTAGGAAACCCAAATTTGAGTAAACTGTTGTGCTTACTGTTACATGTAGCAGAACAATGGGCCTAAAGCATTAAAGGCAGGGTGTACTTTTGGTAATGCTCCAAAAATTCATGACCATAAAAACTCACTTGATAAAGAACACTGGAGAGCTCTTGATATTATGAAACATTGTTAGAAACGACACCCTTTGAAGTAATGTACTTTAGAGAAAGAGGTTATCTAACACACAACCTGAGAAATGCTTCAGGTCTCAGGCATTTGAAAACACACAATTCTATGCAACAAGGGTGGGGGTTTTTTCTTTCATTATTTTCTTTTAACTTTGATGACCAATGAGCCCAAATTTTCACAGGTTTGTTATTTTATGCATGTTGGGATACACCAAATGAGGATACTGGTCTTTGACAATTACCAAAAGTATATCCTAGCCTTACGTATACGATCAAGGAAGTTTGACAGAGCATGTGCACGTTCACAATGGATTTGCAATGTTGCATCACTTATCCACTTTATTACAAGAATTGCCTACATGTACATGTACATGTTAGCATGCCTTTTATTTTGCTTACGGTAAACAGCGAATTTGAAATAGAAATTCTGCTAAATGGAACACTCTGTAAAGCAACAACTACTTGCATACAGGCTTCAAAACAATGGCATTGAGAGGTTAAAACAAAACAAAAAATTGCAGGGTGCGAAGAAGATCACAGAGATTCGTTCACATCTTACAGCAAACTTCTTGGCCAGTTTCGTGAAGCTCCTTCTGTAGGCCTCAAACTCCACCCAGCTCTGATCAAAGTACTTGTAATTATGACTGCCGAGGAGGGCAGATAGACAGTCAAACGCCCTCTCTGCGTCCATGTAGTGGAGTAACAGACTGGCCACGGGGTGCAATAGAGGGCAGTAACTGATTTCTGGACGGGTGTGAGCGAGGACGCTAAGTAGTCGAGCCAGCTGGTCTCGTCCTGATTGGTCAAGTTTGTATGTGGTCAGGTGGTCCTCATTGCCGAAGGTCTGATGACTATCGTTTGAATTGTGATCTGGCAACAAAAAAGCATTTTGTATTCAATTGCAATTCAATTCATTTAGGTTTATTATTAAACTCAAAATTACACTAACAGTAGTTAAAAAGACTAAAATTGACAAGTTTACATAAAATAAAACCGACAATAGTATGTAAATTAAAGATGAAAAAGTTGTAAAGCAATAAAATCTGTATACTAAAAAACAAAAACAAAAACATAATGGACAAAAACAGTGGAACTAAATAGGACAAAAAGCATCGATAAAAAAAGTTGCTGATGACTATTACAACAAAAAACTGGTTTTTAAAAAATTTTTTATTGATTACAATTTTTCTTTATAATGACACCTCGATAATGAAACTAAACTTACAAATAGAGAAAACTACATGTAGTTGTTTCTCTTTGTTTGAAGGTTTTGAATTTGATAATTGTTTTCATTATCAGCAATATTAATTGTTATTTGAACAGGGAGTTGGCAGAAACAAGAGAAAAATTAAACTGAGATACATGTTATAATAATAATAGTGGCTTATATATAGCGCTCATACCCGTCACTCAGTGACATTCAAGGCGCTTCGACAGTCAGTATTTTCCTGCTAGGTATGTGGAGCTACGTTTCTGAAGTATGAGACCTACTCCTTCACATAGCACCATGTAGGCCTAATGGTTTACAAAGTGATGTGGCGCAATATGCAGCCAATCAAACCAGGAACACCAGGGCGAACCCCTTCTACTTTTACAGGTTCTTTTACGTGCATTACACAACACACAGGACCAACGGCTTTACGTCCCATATGAAGGACGCAGCAATAGTGTCTTAACATCTGCTGATCAGAAACACTTATCCGCTCGGCCACGACACGCCACAATAATTTGCAAATTTATGCACACATTTTTTAACAAACTTTAAGCCATGATATCTGCAAATAATTTTAAAATCTAAAATATTCCTCAAAGATCATGTAAAGCAAATTTTGTTTGTATTTTGTACATAATTCGCAAATTTATGCACACATTTTTGAACAAACTTTAAGCCAGGATACATGTACCTGCAAATAATTTAAAAATCTAAAATATTCCATTTTTCAAAGAGCTAGGGCACCAAGGTGTTTTCTCCATTGTGTAGGGCACCTCTATGAGGAAATTGTAAATTTCTATTGGAACATTTCAAGGGGCACTAAAGCAAGGCAATGACCGTGAAGTATCAGGACTGATCATCTTTATTGGGATGTACAAAAATAATCCCTTTCTGAGAAAAAGGGGGGATATGTGTTTAAACTGTAACTAACCACTGCAAGGTTCTCTCCAGGATTTTTCAAAACTGTGGGCCACTGTGAACCCAAATTTTGGAAGACTGTCCTTAGCACGTTGAACTGAATCGTGGTCCTCATCAGAACAGGGGTTTTTTTCTTTAAAAAGCCCTACATGGATTTATCTTTAAATTGGGGTTGATGAACAAAAGACAAATTTACTAGAACAGGATTCGAACCAACGATCTCCAGATTAACATGCCAGCGCTCTACCAAAAGAGCTATCTACATGTAGTGTTGGCGGTCTCCCTATTTTGTAAATATCTTTGTTCGCGGGTGCCAGTCAGAAGCCATACAACCTTTAACTGCCGTGTAGCCAGGGATCACACCCAAGTTTATGATACAACCTGGGAAGCGGCAGCCAAGGAATCAATCATTTTGGTTTTATCTTTAAGTACATTGGTGTAAAACAAAAAAAAGGTATTATTATTGTGTTTTTGTTTGCGTTTTGGCCGCAATTTGTAGGTTTCAGCCTGATATGGCTTTTTACATAGGGAGACCTCTGAACCACTGATGAGGCCATTTAACATTAACAATCCCCAGGACTGTCATAAAATAATGAATAATTCTAAGCCTGCCTGATGGGTTAATTGGCTGATATAGTGACACTAATTACTGGAATGGGATGCTGGTAGGATGTGAGATGAATTACGTTGTAATAGTATCTTCCTGTCCACAATATGTATTGGAGATATGGAATTAAAGTGTCATGTACAACATCCAAATAAAAAGAGGACAAATTTAAATACATGTACTACATGTAGTTAGCTTAAAGGCAGGGTGAACTTTTGGTAATTACTCCACAAGTTAATGACCATAAAAACTTACTTGGTAAAAAGCACTGGAGAGCTGTTGATATTATAAAACATTGTTAGAAACAACCCCTTTGAATTTAAGAGAAAGAGGTAGTTTTTCACCAAAAAATATGAACCTGAGAAAAGCTTCAGGCAAGCCTTTCTCATGCATCTTAAGCACACAAGTCTATGGGTTTTTTTTTCATTCATTATTCAGTGACTATTTGATTCCAACTTTTCAAAGGTTTGTTATTTGATGCTATGTTGGGAAACTACTCCAAATGAGGATACTGGTCTTTGACAATTACCAAAAGATATACCCTGCCTTTAAAGGGGGGTGTCATTCCGTTTTAAATCAACCAGTTGTCCCCAAGTGTCCCTCACTACATTTCTGTGTAATTTCAAAAAGACATTCTATGGCAATGAATATTTAACAACAACACATTTATTATCTCCCATCCTTTGTTGATTCTGAGAAATGGACCCCTTCAAAAATGTGGCCAGCCTGGACTCCCCCCTCTTTTGCAATCGCAAGTCAGGACGGTTGTACTTCACAAGCTCATAACTTGGTTTATAACCATCAGTAGGCAATAAATATCGCTGTCAGAAATGTTTGATGGTAATTTATCTCCAACTGAGCTAGCTTATCAATGAAGAGACAGACATCAATCAACTTAAACAAAAAATGTCTAGAATGGAATGTTGTTACTCAGGTGTCAACTTGGAAAGTGATAAATTAATTGTTACGCTTGGGAAATTATTGCTAAGCAAAAACAGGTAACCAGCTGAGCACAAATAACAATAGTAACGTTATATTATTTGTGACTGGTTCCTCAGAAAATGAATACTGAGTAAAATTTTCTAAAATCAGAACTGTTTTGTCTGTGAATGGGGTGTTAAGTTCACATGCAAAATGCATTTGATCTTAACATTTTGAATTGTTAAGCCCCCTATTCTACAGGAAATGGTCTCCATTTAAGTTATGTTGTATTTTTCCCGCTACATAGCACTGCAGAGTGAATTTTGTTTTGCTTATTATCAGGCTCAGTCTGACTGCACTCAAATTATGGAACTCTTTACACATTCATATTCACTGTTGTACTTTGATTGATTAGTTCAGAAATAATTAAGGCCTAACGACTTCCCTATTCACATCTGCTGGTACAATGTTAATTTTGCAGTCCTTTTTATATTGTTAATTTTGTTGATAGTTTTCAGGCCTGGAACTAGAATTTCATCTCTGAGAGGTCAGGGCCCTTTCATTTTGCAATGGGAACTTCCATTGGAAACTTTTGAAGGGGTACCAAGGCCAAGACCAGGGCAACAGAGGCCATGGCCTCTATGGCCTCTGTGTAATTCCAGGCCTGTGTTTTGTTTGATTCTTTGTGTTTTTTGTGCCTCGGATTACCTCCATTGACAGCACATTATAAATTACGATATTATTATTATTATATTAAATCTAACGATGTTTTTGAAACAAGGACCTAACCATGTTGCTAAGTAAATAAATGTATCAATGTTCTTTATTTTAAGCAGCCCCATGATGAACGACATTTTATGTACATTGCTGTCATTAAATTCTTTGCAGATTGTACATTTGAAAATTTCATTAACAGGTATGGTATTTTGCCCTTGTTCATCATGCTAAGAATATATTTAGGAATATTTCATCCAGTACATTTAAAGATGCATCACCTGAATTTTTACTGAATTGATGGTAAAGAATTGTATATATAATAATTTTAATATTTTCCTTCAGTCAAGGAAGTTATAATGTTTCATTTGAGACACCAAATAAAAAACAAAAATATCAGTGGTTAGTAATAGTTAGTTACAAGAAAAAAGTTATTGTAGGGATCACCCAACATAAATCTCACATAACCAGAAGCTATCAAACAAAATGTGCATGGTATCTTGACTATTGTTTGTATTGAAACTGAATCATCTGTCAAAATTCACCAAGAGAATAAATTATAAATCTGTTGGTCTTTCGTTAAAAAATTTGGCAATTCAAATTTAAGGGCCAACAAAACAGATAAGCTTTGATAAGCCTTTAGAAGCTTTAAAAAAGTTAAACCAGACAATACCTTCACTGTATTTTTATGGCCCATTAAAATTTGCAAATATTATTCAAATAGGAAGGATATCATGGCAGATTCCGAACTGCCATTTCTTCAAGCACATGTTGTACATGAACACAGTGAATTTACAGCATTGGGATGACAGACATTGTAATTACTGAAGGCAAGGCTTCCTTTGCCATTTCTATTTCCCTAGGCCACACTGAATAAAAAGCAAAATTGAATTGGATTGAACCAGGCACATCACAGCATCAAAATAAGATTGTGAGAAAGTAGTGAGCAGGTGAACCCAGTGATGCGCTTCCAATTGTTTGCATGGTCAAGCCCGACAGTTGGGTGATTTAAAAATGGCATATTTTATATGTGTAATTACAAACAAACACTCCAAAAACAAAACTATGAAAGCATTATTTTCTGTGTGTGGATGGATTTCATTCTATACCCACTATTGGTTCATATACTTTTATTTTGGTTACATGGGCGATTTAAAAATGGCATATTTGTTATGTGTAATTACAAACAAACACCCCAAACAGTGACTATGAAAGCATTATTTTCTGTGTGTGGATGGATTTTATTCTGTACCCACTATTGGTTCATATACTTTTATTTTGGTTAAATGTCAACTGTGCTGCATGTAATTTAACAAGTGAACCCTAGGAAAAGGCGCTTTATAAATGTTGTTATTATTATTATCATTAAAATAACACATGTTCTGCAAAACACATTAAATCTTCCATCCATGTACATGTATATTACAGAGCTGCCAACATTTGCATCTTGCAATCAGGGAGATTTTGCACAACAATCAAAGAGATATAGAATTAAAATCAACACAATAGGGACAAAGTTTCCATAATCTGGGAGATTTTCAAATTTGCACATCACAACATGGAAAGATTGGTTTATTTTCAGGGAACTTTCTGCAGAATCAGGGAGAGTTGGCAGCTCTGATATTACATTTAAAAAAAACCTAAACTTTTATTTTTAATGCGTAAATGACAATCAAAATGAGGTAAACTTTACATACATTGACTGTACATGTAGTTTAGACTAGCTGATCATCAACCAACATTCTGCAATAGGCCTACTGGACTAAGACTACCAGTAGTAGCCGGGTCTTAATTATGAGCAAGTATGTATTGATTGCAAGCAATAGATTACAGGCATACATGCACCTAATGATCAATTAGGCAATACGAATAGGCAATTTTGTCTTGTACCTGTACCAGTAGACAATTTGTACAATTCACATTGCACACTATGTGCAAAACAATTTAAAACCCCCAAGAAGTGTTTACGTGTACATTGTAGCATATTGCACTACATACTGGTTTATGTTCAACAGGGTACATCATGTACTTGTATATTATATTATTTATTATATAAAGCAAGAATTTAAAATACATGTTAATACATGTCCAAATTTAGGCCGGAGTAAATGAACAAATGAGGGCGTCTTGTGTGGGGCTTGAATTTCAAGAAAATCTCCCCTAAACCACAGGTCTTATTGACCTCTTAGCACCTTAGACCACACCAGATGTATAAAAATACCTGAAATATTTCAATCTTTCGCTTTTAAAGTTGCATCTAGCCCATATTTCGCTGAAATAAATTGTTTTCTAAGATTGATTTCTCTGAATGATTTTTGAAGGATAATCTCTGTTTAAAGGCACTGAACACGTTTGGTAATTGTCAAAGACCAGTGTTCTCACTTGGTGTATCCCAAAATATGCATCAAATAACAAGCCTGTGAAAATTTGGGCTCAATTGGTCATCGAAGTTGCAAGAAAATGATGCAAGAAAATGATGAAAGAAAAAAGACCCTTGTTATACAAATTTGTGTGCTTTCAGATAGGAACAAAAACTTCTTGCAAGAAGTTTTTATTATTTTAGTGAGAAATTACCTCTTTCTCAAAAACTACTTTACTTCAGAGGGAGTCGTTTCTCACAATGTTTTATACTATCAACAGCTCCCTGTTGCTCGTTACCAAGTCAGTTTTTATGCTAATGTATATTTTGAGTAATTACCAAACGTGTACAGTGCCTTTAAAAAACGAAAAACACACAAAACTGTCCCATAAATGCCAAGGACAATGCATAAAGTTTAGTATGTAAAAAGCAAAATTGTTTGTCCATGGCTGATGGATGTGAAATAAAGTCGGCAAGTGTCGACAATAATTCATTTATCATTTTTTATTAACTACCACACCTTTGGCATATTTTTCTGTGCAATACCTTAAAAGAAAGCTTATAACTTTCTCAAATCTTTGAAAATAGCTAGATTTAAAATTGTAATCTAAAAAAACAAAAAAACAACAACAACAACAACACCAATGCACCTCATAGGGGATGATGGAAAAACTGCTGCATCCTTTTCTAAAAACTACCCTGTGGTTTGTGCATTATGGCACAGTCCGTATAGTTTGGACATGTTTATTTATTCCCCTAGAATACAACGTATGGTATTGCTAAGTTGATAATCCTTTTAAAAATGGATCATATTCAGGTCATACCAGTTTAAATGTATTCATCCGTATCAAATTATTATAATTGCATACAATAGGGAAAAAATGAAACGGGGTACGTATTACAGAGCTTTGGGATTCCTGCAAGGACTTTACTGCACTATAGCATGCCTGGTTATCAGGGCTCAATTTCATAGAGCTGCTTAAGCAGAAAATATTGCTTAAAAAGTTTCTGCTAAGCAATAATTAGCAGGATACCAGTCACAAATTGTACATGAGAAATGGCATTTTGGCTGGTAACCATATTTTGGTAAGCATAATGGTGTTACCGCAAGCCAAATATACACTGATACCCCACCATGCAATGCCTCAAATCCTAAGCATAATGTTGTTGTGCTTAGCTACTTTTTGTGCTTGTAAAAAAGCAGCTCTATGAAATTGGGCCCAGGTGAGAGGTCAGATCAAAGACCGCTCAGAATGCTGAGTATACAAATGTACACGTATGTAGACTGTTGATCACACATTTTTGTTATCTAAAATTGAGTATTCTTTATTCCTGATGCAATGCAGTTTAAAGACACTGGACACCTTTGGTAATTGTCAAAGACCAGTCTTCTCACTTGGTGTATCTCAACATATGCACAAAATAACAAACCTGTGAAAATTTGAACTCAATTGGTCATCGAAGTTGCGAGATAATGGAAGAAAAAACACCCTTGACACACGAAGTTGTGTGCTTTCAGATGTGATTTCGAGACCTCACGCGTGAGGTCTCGAAATGAATTCAAATATTTTACTGAGAAATTACTTTTTTCTCAAAAACGACGTTACTTCAGAGGGAGCCATTTCTCACAATGTTTTATACTATCAACAGCTCTCAATTGATCGTTACCAAGTAAGTTTGTATGCTAACAATTATTTTGAGTAATTACCAATAGTGTCCAGTGCCTTTAAGAGAAAACTCCAAATGGAGCAGTAACCATTGTTGCTTCTTTCAATTTTTAAATATACACAAATTACTGAGTTTTAGTATTATTTTTTATGGAACATTCATTGTACATTCCCTTGTATTTTTGCATACTTCAATTGTTTTAAGTAAAGTCCCAAAATATACTGTAAGCCCTTCCCTCAACAATGTCTGTATACATGTACTTGACCTTGTTGTTTTGACCTTAGTGCACTAAAGTACTTTATCATCTATAGCTTTTCTGATTTTGTAAAGGAAACTGTGCCTTTTTTTGAAGGGAAAGTGGCCCTACCCATTTATGTAATGTTCAAGATAACAAATACCTCACCTGCTCAAAACTTCTCTGGTAATTTTTTCAACCCAAAATTACTTTTAAAATTATTCAGTCAGCTTCCCTAGTGGTTTTTTACTTGATATTTGAAATAAAAAGTTGCATTCCCTTTTAAAGGTAATCCATCTGCTGCCACTTCCCAGGTTGTATCGTAAACTTGAGTGTGTTCCCTGGCTATACGGTAGTTACAGGTTGAATGGCTTCTGTCTGGCACCCCCAAACAAAGATATTAACAAAATAGGGAGACTGCCAACATTAGGGCTAGATAGCTCAGTTTGCAGAGCGCCGGCACATTAATCTGGAGGTCGCAGGTTCAAGTCCCATTCTAGTCAATATTTCTTCCTTAAACCCCAAATTTGATTTTTAATTCACACAAATTTTAAAATTAACAGTCCTAGAAAAATGTATTTCTGAACAAGTTACAAAAACTGTGACTTGGCATGTTCCCAATGTCACCTTGAATTGATGCCCATTGATGTGGAAAAACAATTCATGGGAACTGTTGTGCTTACTGATGAATCAACTAATTGTTTTTAAAGGCTCATGTATGTAGAATGAAAAACAAAGGTTGTTATTCCAAGGCCCTACTCGGAAATCCTATGTTCTGAATATAAAAATATTAAAACAATTTGACATTTATTTTGACAACAGGACCAATTAAATAGTGGAAAAAATTGTTTAGAATGAAAGGATCCCTATTCCATGGTTGACTGCTCAGGACCAACTGTCTTTTCCCATTATTTGTGCCTATATTAATTTGCTGTTATTCTGTTTCTTGTAAAGCGCTGAGGTACCAAGTGTAAGAGTGCTCTATAAATGCATGTTATTCTCTTTGTTATACAACATTTCCAGAATGTCCAACAGCCAAGATGTGTTACACAAATGAGCCAAAAGCAACACCCTTTCCACCTCAATGTCAAGTTATTGTAATTTCTTATAATTCCCATAACTGCAAACAAATAGTTAATGGCCTGACGATTCGACCCTAGCAAAGTCTTTCTCGAAGGCTATTTTTTGCATTATACCATAGGTCCTTTTGGTTGGTAAGCAGTTTCGAACAGCTAATTCTATTTTCTCAATTCCCATTAACAATTACATTTTTATAAACAACACTGGATCATGTGACCTTGATAAGAAGTTGAATCAACTGTGGGTTGATGAATCAATTCTACTTCCGAATCTAGCCAATGACTTCCTGAACTGACCTAGTTGGTGCCAAAAATACAATCAGCTCTAACAAAGTTGTCTGGTACATGTACGGTATATTTGTTATTTAATGGATACCATTAGTAGGGGGCCTATTGCATCAGGGGTTAAGAATAATGATAGGCCTACATGTAAATGAAGCTAGAAGACACGAAGGGTAGATCTTCCCTTCTCCAAGGACTCGAAGGGAAGATCTTGTGGCGTGTCGTGGCCGAGCGGATAAGAACACCAAACTCAAGCTTTGGTGTTTCTGATCAGCAGAGTGAGGGTTCGAATCCCAGTCGTGACACTTGTGTCCTTAAGCAAGACACTTAACCACATGCTTCGTCCTTCGGATACAGGCATTAAGCCGTAGGTCCCGTGTGTTGTGTAATGCTCGTAAAAGAACCCAGTGCACTTATTGCTAAGAGAAGGGGTTCGCCCCGGTGTTCCTGGTTTGATTGGCTGCATTGCGCCACAGCACCTTGTAAACCATTACATGGTGCTATGCAAAGGAATAGGTCTCCACTTACCTTGTAGGAAAAATACTGGGCGCTTTGAGACACCCATCGGGAGTATAAAGCGCTATATACATGTAAGAACTGCGTATTATTATTATTTATCTTTTACTTCTCCAAGGAGTCGGAGGGAAGATCTTTCCATCTCCAAGGACTCAGAGGGCGTTCCGGAGGACATTCTCAAAACTTTTAAAATGTTTTCCTCTCAACATTTAAAAGGTGGTTTGGAGTTTGAACTTGATTTTTAAAAAGCTAAAAGTACAGGTACACATGTTTGCACTAGTAAACCCTACTGGATCCTTCACGAATTGAATGATTCAGCAGGACTGAGGCCCCGTTCCCACTGGACCTCGCATTGATCTCGCAATTCGAGAAAAGGGTGATCAGACCCCGTAATTTCTCGAAAAGGGCGATCAAAGGGCGATCAAGCGTAAGTGGGAACGCGAGGGCGATCAGGATCAAACCCCGCAAATTTGATCCACCTCGGGAGTAGGATTAAAGCGGGATCTGATCGCCCTTTTGGATTAATGGGCGATCAAAAGTCTAGTGGGAACGCAAAGGGCGATCAGACCCTGCAATTTGAGGGCGAACATCCTGGGTACAGTAGGCCCGAATGGCGCGAAAACGGTGTTCTTTTTTCTTCTATTTCCAGCACGCACCACGCATTTGGTGACATTAAGAATTGCAAGTAAAGCATAAAGCAGTATTGACGTCGCGTGACGATACCAACTACTTGAATGCTGTGTGAGTTGGCAGCGGCAGCACACACGAGTCGTATCAAAGTCTGCTCTAAAAAGCATGCACCCATCTCCGACGTGCGTTTATTATTCAGAACGATGTCTGTACACGCATTTACTATGGCAGCCGGTACCCAGAAGTAAGCCATTTTTCAATGACATTTAGCGTGTGAGTTTTCTCTGTGTGGAAGGGCAACCCGACTATATTTCTTTTGCAGCTATCTCGTACCTCGTACTCACGATCGTGCCTTGTGATCGACCCCACTATATTGTGAGACATTACGGATTATATGATGGGTCCAAGGATGACAATTATTTTCAAAAGCCGCTGGACTATCTTTGATGTTCAAAGTGTTCATAAATATGGACAAAAAACGGTCTTGTTGAACAGACGGATTTCCTTAAAAAATTATGGAGTAGAAATGGGACTTTTTGTGACCCATTCATCTAGGAATAAAAACGAGGCAAAAATTTAAAAGAATTTTCAGAGTGAGTTTGGCGGTGTATGATTTTTCCTGTCTGTTTTGTATTTGTTTTTAGAATATTTTACAAACGATCTCTCTTAAAAAAATGTACGCTGTTTTTTTTCTTTCTACAATAATAATATATCGGCATATAAGCCGAAGGTCAAAATCAATGTATAAACCGCGGTTTATAATCCGAAAATTACGGTACACGTTCTGTACAACGCATCCACACTAAACCCAAACCGACCTGCGTTGGTGAACTTTGAATCCACTTCTGTCCCAAAAGGGGGATCAATGCGTGATCATACTCAAGTGGGAACGCGGCCGCGATTTCCGCCTGTGGCTAATCCTGCTGCTTGATCCTGATCTCGCATTTGTGGATCCAGTGGGAACGCGGTCTGAGGGCTGTAGGCCCAAATGACACTTGCTTATCAGTGGGTCAGGCACTCCAATCTTATCTTAATCTAAACATGTTGGTGTGAAGAGACATAGGGATGGAGAATATTGGAGGATTGAGGTCGCCTAGGGAGTAACGGTTAATACATGGAATAAACACCACAATGCAGGGTTTTTTAGTTCAATTCCCTACAGTGAAATTGACTAGATTTGGGTTTTGAATTGCTAAAGAATACATGCAATGTACATCTGGGAAATTCCTGATGTGCTCTCACTTCGTCACAAACTTTAGCATTCGTGACTCCTCAATGTTCCGACACCCCTACATGTATGTTCAGATAATTGCTTGTGATCTACACGCAAGGGTTAGGGTTAGGAGAATACATGTACATTAGGGGTGTCAGAACATAGGAGTGCTGGAAAACGGATGCCAAACAATCAGATGCCAAACAATCAGATGTCTGATGTCTGTGAGCAATGTAACGTGAGTAACCGACTGTGGAAACACCTATATCATGTTAAAATTTGTTTTACCTGAAGTTGAGCTTTGTGATTCATCTTCGAATAACGCCCGAGCGGTTTCTTTGTAAACACTGCCCACCGTGACAACGTTTAGCATACAGATGTGATGCCATAAATTCTGACGAATGGAATGGTTCACCGGCCAGTGACCCTTCCGAACAAATTTCTTTAGTCTGTTTTGATCGGAGGTTAAAGGTAGGCTGGGGGGCGAGGAGCCATTTTGATGGGTACCGTCAGCATTTTCTTTATCTTTCCCAACGTCAACCCATGGCATGAAGATGGAGGATCTTGCATTTAGTGACATGTCTGAATTGGTCTTGTACTTCTAGTGCAGCTACAGGTCTCTCAGTCAAAGCTCAGCTGAAAAAAAGAGAATATGGGAGGGTTTTATTTCATTATATCAATAAATTTAACATAGTTTCAAAATAGCTCTAAATCCTTACACAGCTTGGCTTTTTTAAAACATACTGTCTGAATTTTTCAAAATATTACTCTTTTCTTTAAATTTTATTTTATGAAACCACGATTAAAGGTGATTTACATCGTACATGTACCAACAAAATCAGTGTTTGCCAACTGAGCATATTACTAGCACACAAACAGTTCTGTGAAAATTAAAAACAACCCTTGTTTTGCACTTGTGAAAGTTGAGTAGTGGACAGATTGTTGCCTTTACCAAACCGACTCCCCTACCCCCCCACCCCAAATCCACTCACCTTTAACTGGGACTATCAAATACACATTTCCAGATGCATTTACCGTAATCGCCATCATTTACCATTCAGAAGCCATTTAGTAAATTTGTTGAAGGCTGTTTTTCACAAAATTACATAGGACTACGGCTTTGTGAACATGTAGGCCTAACCTAGTAATACAAGCTATCCAGCTATACATTTTCACAAAGCTGTAAACTTTTGGCAAACATTGAAGTAGTTGCGATAATCGTAACCCTCCATCCTCCCGTCTCCCGACGCAACTAACAATGAAGGACCGTGACGCACATACCGTTTTTTTGACCGACCATGGCTTGATTTTGACGCATCCCTGTCCAATTTTTCATATGGTTTCCGTGTACGAAATTGTCAGTAAAGTCTAAGCTTTCTGAAAATAGGCTTGTTGATGTCATCATTTTATAGCCCCCTCTAGCGAGAGGTTCCATTTCCAAACTAAACTTGACATTTTCACCAGGACAATTATTGATACACCAAATTGGTTGGGACTGTGGTGACGTAGTCAACAAACTGCATAAAGTCACCATGAAATCATACATTTCTCAATTGTTGTTAATGTTATACCCGAAACGAAAGTCTGGTGCAACAATGTACAAACACATAAGATCGATAATAATTGAATATTTTATGAATGATGATTGAGAATTTTGTGTCTAACCTAGTTTCATACATTTTGTATTTTATTATATTTTACACAATACAAGTTAACACAACCCTTAAATAAGTTATTGGCCACACGTCGTAGTCATTTTTTTTTTTTTTTTTTTTCATTCTTAAATTTCATTTTTTTTTTCATTTCTTCTCTTTTTCATAGTAGTCTAGATACTACTCTACTCATCGGTACTCTAGTTAGTGTGTGCATGGAGCAATTGCTCCATGGTGTGTGTAGGCATCGTAAGACTTGGGGGGGGGCTAAACACAAGACAAGCCTTGCTTTCTTCATCAATCCAATTGTTAAAATTGTCTTCATTTCATATCATTTTTTTTCGTACAAGTACAACTAAGATGAGTGATTTGACCTTGACGAACAATTTTGGAAAATATTTCCGTATCCGATTTACAGAAAAATACAAAAATACCTACGCATTGGAATCAGAACCAGGACAAGTAAGATATCAAAGCTTCTTTCTGTCGGTGGGCGAGTCCGCACACTTGTCCGATCAAGCGTCCTTCTTCACGTTCATTCAATGCATAAATAAAAGTCACATGTCATAACACAATCCCCAGCTGACAAGATTTTTTAGCATTTTTTCAGTGTAGTCGATGTAAATCTGAATCCCAGAGATCTTTAAAGTGCACTGTGTGTTTCTAGTATTAGGGTATCAGACTACATAAAAAAGACACCATTATCAACAGAGGGCGCTCTCATTCTTGTCACGACAAGCGCGCCACACGTGTGGTTATTTGACAGGCTCTGTTCTAGGTAAGTTTTTACTTTTCGATGTAAATAAAACACAATAGAGATGTAGAAAGCACTATACCTACAAATATAAAGCCAAAATATATATATCTTTTATGTGTATAATTTTAAAGTAGACTATAGTATAGTCTATACTCCAAATCAACAGACAGTTATCAGGCGTCAATTTGATTTGAACCCACGGCATCACCAGATCACCTTTTTTTCACCTGCATGACCTGAGCTGAGCTGAGCCAAATAAAATTATGGTCAGGATTTCACCACCACTTCACTCTATCAGCAAATGTGTTAGTCCGGGCTTCACCCTTTGAATTATTTCCATAGGTGAAGCTTCAATTTTTCAGTTTTCGCCTGGGCTGGGTGGGGTCCGCTCACTCAGAAAACGTTGACGCAAACGGTCGCTTGAGCGGAATGCACCCCAGGTCTCTGATTTTTCTGACGCTTATTACCACTCGCTGTTTAAACCACTACCCACCAACACCTAGGTCTCGGAAGCCTGAACATCCATAGAGCAAGGACCAGATGGAACATCTGACGTCTTTCCTTGCTGATAAGGACAGGGGACCAGTCTAGTTCGCCTATAATTGCTATTACGTTCGCCAACATTGGCGGCGCACAACTCGTTCCACTCAAAATGAGATCGGTGGCAAACAAGCGCAAACTTGGCAACGTTTGCACAAGTGGAACGCACTCCAGGATGCACCCCCAGGATACAGTTCAAGGTGGTGATGGGCGCGCGATGTTAGATTGTGTGTATTTGTGTGGGCAAACTTCAGTTCAAAAATTGCGCACAAGCAAGTTCCAAGTTGGCTTGCGCGAATTTCAAAAAAAGGCCATCTTCAGAGATTGCATTACAACAGTTGTTTGAAACGCCACGACATTGACATATTTTCGGCGCGACCGATGTAGTGGATTCGATGTCACATCACCAAACACAAATAAGGCTCGTCAATGCTTCACCCTTTCATCAACTTTTAGGTAACGCTTCACCCAATTATTAAAGAGAACGTTACGGCTTCACTATAACAACAAATTATTGACCTCGGGCTTCGGCGTCGAAGCGGCGTCGATATTTTGCGACCTCTGAGGAGGGTGGGTCCACGCTTCAAATTGACGCCTGCATTAGAGGAGCGTTCATCACGCGTCGAAACCCTCATGAGTCCATCTGCCTTCCGACGACCGACGGTCGTGGCCCCACTTCTGTGGCCGGCTCGACGGTCGCAGACTGGAGGGTTACGAGACAACCCATTTAGACCCATGTAACAAAATCAATGACATGCGCAATTTTTTCGTCAGACTAGCGACCAAATTTGCCAAATTTGTACCACTTTCAAAAATCTTGACACACATTCTAAGAACATGGATTTGATCTTCAATGTGTGATGAATCAATTTAGAACGCTTAACTTAAAACATATCAAGAAAATATTTTGAAGAAAAAAAAGACAAAAACTTACCAGAGACTGACCGAAATGTCTGTGAACCGTCACTTTTGGAGGCAGAACATCTCGACCAATCAGCGAAACCCAAATGCTTGCAGACTCATTGCCACTTGCTGAGCGCATTTCATTGATTTGCACAATCACAAGTTATTTTATTTATGAGATCGAGCACGCATTCTGGAATACTGATCCCACAAACAAGCAGCGCAGCCTGTAGATTGTACAATCCGTTAAATAAATTAACTGCACGCTTAAAGACGAGCGCCGCGCGTGCCTACACAGTGGTTTGGTCTACGCTGATTGGTCGAGATGATGCTAGGTGCAGGGTTTAAAACCTTAACCTAGCGCCCCAGACAAACATACATCAAAAGAAAGTTTTACCCTGGCCTGTACTGGACTGATCCGGCAGAGCTACAATACTGATTAGACAAACTTTTCTTAACTGAATTAAAATCTACAGGAACAATGGATGCTACAAGTTCTGCACCACCACCAAGGAGATGGATTGGACGAGGAAGAGGCGTCATGGGTCTTCCTCTGGCCAAGGAGAAAAGACCAGGACATCATGTGAGGAATTTCAAAAAGATATATTGAAATAAATAAAGGAGAGTTAATACATATTGTACCTGTTGCGATAATTGTTTTCCTCATTCCTCCTGATGGTTGTAGACCGGTGGGTTAGGATGATCCATCGGTTAAATATTTGCACATTTGTTGACCTTTTTTATTCAACATTTAAATGTACCCAATTGGGTACCGTCATTTTTATAAGTTTGAAAAAAACCCTTGTATAACAGCTCCAGCTATATCTTTATCAGCCGTTTAAACATGGTCATGTTACCACCTTTCAACCAATAGGACTGCCTAAACTGTCTGGGGTATTTATGTTTTATTTAAAAAGGACAGATTTTCAAACTCAGTATTTTGTCTTACTCAAGGCCTCTCATACAAAATGGTGGTCAGTGTTTGTAAACAGTAGAAAGGTCTAAAGTAATGTTTGGGGTTTCAACTTCCATTATGAAAGAAATGATTCGGATGGAAGAGGCTGTAGGTTCCAGACCAAAATGTTTTATGGGGGATGGGGGTCAAGGGAATGTTTTGATCTTACAGGATTCTCTTTCCATTCAGCAGGAGCAAGAACGATTCTCTATGCCTTCCTCAAACCAGAATGACAGGTTGACAGAAAACTCCAGACAGGAGGAGCTACTTCCAAAACAGCAGTCTACAGCAGCTGAGAGACGACAACCTCATCAGAATGCCAGTAGCCATGGCAATATGAGGACTGAAAACGATAACAGACTGGGTAGAACTCGGGGTCAAAATGGTGCCGGTAAGTGGAATACTTTATTTAGGGCAAGATGCTGACGATAGGATTTATCCTGGCGTCTCTGGTCACTGCAGGAGCTTGATTAAATTGTGGAAGGTCAGGGGTCACAGATGCCTGTGAAGTATATTCAAGAGGATTCAGAAAGCACTGAGTACATAGTGCTTATAATACATTGGTGTAGGGAAAAACTAAATCACATTAACTAAAGCCAGGCTTATACTGCAAGTGAATGCAGAGCCAATTTTACGTCAAACAAATTTGCAAGGAACAATTTGCTAAAGTTGAAACGTTCTCAACTCTTGTGAAACATTTACTTTGAATATAGAAGTATGATTTCAAGTTCGATTCAAATTTGCATGAAGTATGAACCGGGCTTTACTGAACACATGAACAATATAGGGTGTATATTACCACAAACAACACTTCACTGGTCCAATTTGTTCAAGAGATTTAAAGTATTCTTCTATAAAGACCCCTTGCATACGCCACAATCGCTGAGGACAAACAATGGAAATGCACATGTGCAGGGGTGGGATTTCTCAGGATTTTTCCTGATTTCAGAATTTGTCTCAAAAGTTTCCTTGAGCTTTCAAATTTTCTTGAAAGAAAAAAAGCAATCTCAAAAGGAAGAAAGAAATAGTCCACATTGTGTCCAAACCTGTAGTTTTGTATTTCTGGTGATGCACATAATCTTCCTCCTGAATTGTAACATCTAAGAGGGTCCAGGTCTCAATGCAAGGGAAACCCAGACCTGCAAGTTATTTTTCAGGAATTGTTATGTTTGTCAGATCTCATCCCTGCATCTATAAGCACAATGTGTGACTATTAGCCAAGGTGAAGTCTTTCTGTGACCTCAGTGAGGGTGCTGTATGAGCTTCTGATATCATATGCAAGCTCCATTACCTTTATGAATGATAAGTACAGAGAGATCATCCTTTGATCCTTAACTCGTCTTACAAGGTGTTCCAGGTTCCCCCTGCAATATTTAAAAATGCTGAAGGTCTTGTCCATATCAAGTATAGTTTTGTTACTTTCTTCTTGTAGGTGATGCTCCAACCTCAAGGACAAAAGCAAAGACGTTGCTCGCTAAATACAGCTACAAAGTTAACCCTGCTAGTCCACTCGGTGCTCCTGAGCTAGGGGTCAAACAAGGTCAGAAGCTCATCCTAGTTGAGAAACATCCGACAAATGAACATTGGTGGAAGGTCCAAGATGAAGCTGGGAGTATTGGCTTCGTTCCAGCCTCATATATGTTGGTGAGTCCATAATATAAGTTTCACTAGAACATAGCAGGGACTCCTCAAGCCACTTACTTGCCCGTCATCAGGATGGGGAAAATGTGTCTACAGTGTCGTTAACCCTAGTAGTGTCCTGGGCGGATTAAATCTGCCAAATGTTTAGATTGTGTATTGGCAGGACTGATTAGATATTCCTATTTGTAGCACATATTGATTATTTTGACCCTGATCATTTAGCACTTGCACACAATTAAACATAAGAGTCATGTACTCCTTGACCGTGGCACGGGATTCACAAGATTTTCTGCTGTACCTAGAAATCCTTTGATAACTTTCGTTGTGATTATTTTGGAAGTGGAAACTTTTTTTTTATGGGGACCATGTGCTTAATTTAGACTATTGTCATCTTGAGATTGTGCTTTATCTGCTGCTGTTTACTGCGTTTTAATCGCATGTGTGAAACTCAAAATACAACTTGTCAAACTTCGAGGGCAGTAGCTGGTGGTTTGAGGAGTAACAGGCAGGGCGGTTGCAGGTGGTATGCTTGCTAAAGTTGTGACTAAACTAAAGTTTGGGAAGTCAGCTTTGTACTAGTGTTTGTGTTGAGTGTAGTCATTCAGCTTAAAAAGCATTGCATTTCACTTATTTAACACAATGACTGCTAGGGTTAAGATCTCTTTGGTGTGATTGTCAGGGAATGAAAAGCCCTAAAAACTAGAGACTGGCATCCTTTTGTTGTGACGATGAAGCTTTCTTAACATCTAGGATATTACATTTAAAATCCTTAATTGAGTGCTGGTAGCACTAAGTCGTGGCACATTTTAATTATTTCACTGTTTTCTCCAATTGAGGGGGTCAAAATCTGTGATATCCTAGGCTGGACCATTCCACATATTGAAGAGGCTGATCAAGTCCCAGAGTTATGTAGATTTATTTTGAGGGGCTGAAAAATATTTTCACTCATATACTTTGTGCACAAACAATAGCCACGCAGACATACAGACCTACACAGATCTAACCCTCTGATAAACCCATCTGTTCTTTGTAGCAGGTTTCCGGATGTCTTGCTGACAGCCTGTGTTGGGTTCTAAGGTTTCCAACACCCCTCCCCTGCCAATCAAACTTTTGGGCTTACTAGTGGAAACTTCCTGCATTTGTGTAATTCCTGGGGTTACTCCCGCACTTATACAGATTCACTACATCACCTCAAACAGAAATCTGGAGGTTTGGTCATGAAAAGGAAAATCTGAAGGCAAAGGGAGATCAATGAAACTTTTTGACACCTCACAAGCCTAAAGATTTTCATTCAAAAATTTGAAATAAATGCATTGTATATTTACAAATTCTGTTCTTTTTTTCTCTAGATGTTCTGAATTGACTGCCTGTCTGCTTGTTCACATATTTACCCAATTCACCTAACGTCATCATCACAATAATCTTGGTTGCGCCATTTTGGGTGTCAATGTCCCTGTGTGTTTAACAGTGTAGTGTGCTTTTTAGACAATAGAGTGTTTTCACAATTGCCGCAATTTTTGCGTACAATTTGATTCCCAAAATGGCAAGCGTGGCAGAGAGTAGCTGCATGTGACTAAGGGGTCAATATCTCAGCTTTCTTCAAAATCCATCCCACTTGCTCACTTCTTAACTTCTCTCTCTGTTTCTGTCTAATTTTGTTTATCTTCAGGTTCAAGAGACAAAACTTAGTTCCTTGCCCTGGTTGGAAAATTCTCGGCAAGAAGAGCCTGAAATCAATGCAAAACGTAAGAAGGGAGATTCTGGTCTTTGTATCACCGTTTGTTTTGTTTTTTGCATTGAACTAGAAGGGTCTGAAACGAGTGGCTTTTTTGCAACTTGCCTCGCTATAAAAAGTTGGATTATGTTGTTGTTTGTAGTTGTTTTTTGTTTGTTTGTTGGGTGTTGGGATGTTGGGATGTTTATTTGGGGGGGGAGTTCATTTAGTGGGCTTATTTATTCATTTGTTTTGCCTACTTATATTTATTTTAGTTTTTATAAATTGGGTGGTGTGGGGGGTTACATCTGTTAATGCATACAAAAAGAGCGGTTTTCCAATTCAGAAAGTTTATTTTTATTTTTATTTAGCTTAAAACTTATAAATTATAAATATATGATTACTTGATAATGTGTAGAGTCGAAATCACCTGAAATGGTGTGTCGTGGCCTCGAGGTCTAGTGCACCAGACTCAAGCTCTAGTATTTCTGATCAGCAGAGTCCGGGTTTGAGTCCTGGTCAAGACACTTGTGTCCTTGAGAAAGACACTTCAAAGACTAGTATCCTCACGTGGTGTTTCCCAACAATGTGCATAAAATAACAAACCTGTGAAAATTTGGGCTCAATTGGTCAATAAAGTTGCAAAAAAAAATCAAAGAAAAAACCACCTTTGTTGCACAGAATTGTGTGGAGAAAGGCTTCATGCCTGAAGCCTTACTCAGATTCAATTTGTTTGTTAAAAATTACCTCTTTCTCTACAACTACATTACTTCAAAGGGGGTTGTTCTAACAATGTTATATATTATCAACAGCTCTCTAGTGGTCTTTGCGAAGTAAGTTTGTATGGTCATTAATTGTTTGAGTAGTTACCAAAGGTACCCTTTAACCATTAATGATTCGTCCATCAAATGGGATGTCAAACCTTTGTTCTCGTGTTTTGTGTAATGCATGTTTAAGAACCCAGTACACTTGTCATAAAGAAAGGGGTTTGCTTTGGTGTTTTGAGGCGTGTTGACTGCAGAATGTGTCGCAGCACATTGTAAAACCTTCAAGATGCTATGTAAGATGGATTTCATAACTCTGCATGTCTGTCGTAAAAAATAATGAGGGAATAGGGAGGACCCTGCCCATTTGTGGTTGATACCAGTGCTTTATAAGTTTTCATCAATATTATTAAGAAATATAAACCTTCAACTTTTGAAACCACGCCTCTAGGCTTAGGAATAAGGTCTGCCAGTGATTTTGAAACCTTGTGTTCTTCTCAGCATGGGTCTACAGAAAAGCGGACATCGCCCGTGGAGGAAACAAATTCGAAGGTCTTGTACTTTTTGAAAGACCTAAAACATTTGACACTTTTTGTCACATCTTGCCAACAGCTGTATTCAAACCGTACGTCTCGGCATACAACAAATCAACGGAGCAGGGCACCAGTGAAAAAAAGTACTACTGCAGCATTTGCCAAAAACAGTTGAATGGTCCCAAACCTTATGGTGCTCATATGACCAGCAAGGCACATAAGGAGGAGGTTGAGATTGCAAGAGAGATGGAGCAAATGTCTTGAGAGGATGTGGGGACAGATGAAGGATGAGTAAGGTATGGTGAGATGGCTTGGATTTCATTATTGGATTGCCAAAAATTATGGTCTTTCTTAAAGCTATCAGACTGTCCACATTTCCAAGTTTATTCCCTGATATGCAAGAGTAAACAGTGGGGGGGAGGAAAAAGGTTTCATTATAAATTTACTTTTGGATAAAGGTTCCTGCATAACGGAAGATTCATTTTCTGCAGCCTGTGGCCTTGTCCAAAATTAAATTAGACCAATAAAGTATTTTGTCAATAAAGAAGAAAAGTTTATTTTTGTGAGAGTCGCAAACATTTAGTCGCGTCAGTGCAAAAACATTGTATCTCGATTTTGCAAAAACGTTGTATTTCACACGAAAATGCTTTGTGGTAAAATGTTTTATCGCAGCATGTACTTGTTTTGTGTGTGGCTATTTTTAATGAGATACAACGTGTTGACAATTTCAAACTTGCGCATAACGTAAGTGCTGTTTTAGGAGATGCAACACTTTTGCACAGACCTATGATCTGTATGGTGCTCGTTTTAAATTTAACTAACATTTTATACATTCTCACTGTATCTTTTGTTCTCCATAAATTTTGTATTATGCATGATTGTTTGTTTGTTTTTGTTGTTAGGTTGGGTTTTTTCCACTTTGTAATAAATTTATTAGTGTTTTATATATATTGTAGATTTAAAAAACACATTGAAAACATGCCATATTAGAACTTTTCTGTTATTATTAAACATTTATTAGCAGTTCATTAACACATTTTGATGGTTTCATCGTACAAAAATAAACATTATTTAAATTTAGTATCAATCAACAGTCTGATCTCTTCTTGCCAGTGTTAATACTTCATTTAAGTAGATTTACAACAGGGAAATAATATATATTTGACCAAATTAGGGTTTGAAGATTTTATACAGTCGTCGTGTTTAAAGGACACTGACAACATTGATAAAATTGGCAAAGGCCAGTATCTGTACTTTATGTAACCAACATATTCGGATGACATAACAAACCTGTGAAAGTTTGAGCTCAATCTGTCATCGGAGTCCCAGAAAATTATGGAAAATCCCATGATATGATTTCACTGTTCCCAAACATTGGGTTTTGGACTTGCGAGATCACATCTAATTGTTTTAATTTGTTCCCAAAATTAATAGACCATGTAAGCAAAAGAGTGATCTTGTACATTCCAGGGCATCTCACGGCAGGCAAGATACTACACAGGTCATATTTACATTCTGTATAATAATTTCCACATCAATTCAAGAGTTATGAAAATAACAGCTGTACAATTTGTTAGCTGTGCCCCCTTTCTTCATATCAAAAGTTGATACAAAATTGTACGTTGAAATCTCCATGAAATAAAAGATTTTAAGTTTTCTTCCATTGAGCTGTGTACAAATCGTGCCTGAAGGAAGTCCAGGCTTTGTGGCTCTTTTGTAAACATGTGATGTCACAGGTTACATGGTCTATAGCATTTCAAGCGAAAATATTTTGAGGGAAGTTTTACACCATGATGACCTTTATTCATTGTACCATGTAAGTTATGTGCAAATCTGTAAACATTTATATTTTCAATCTTACCAATGTTGTGCACACCCTTTAACCACTTCAATTCATCCAAACTTTTCCAAACTAACTTATGCTGGACATTTAGGCCTGGAACAATTTTGTAGTGTCCTTTTTTGTTCTGCCGTTGACTGGCCGACAGGTATCTTCACCCGGACATTCCATTGTGTAGTGTGCACAGGCATCCAATAAAGGATGTACTATGTAAGACTATGTACGTAAGACGATGACTATGTACATAATGTACTATGAAAGACTATGTACATACACCGTGTACAAGTTTCCTCTTTAGAAAACTACTCCAAACATTCATCAAAAATCAAGACATTTGAGGTCCAGTATATCAATCCTCAAAATAAGTGATTTTGTTCACACATGCTTTCCTGGAATTCAATAAACATTTGATTAATGGTCTAAAAAGAAAGACATTATCACCAGAGTTAAGCATTAGCCTTGGGTTGTTTGAAATTTTTGAGCAAATTTCAGCTTCTTTTTGAGAAAAAATAAATAAATTATAATCTTTGGTTTTAGTGTTTCACAACAGCCAGAAATTAGAGATTACTGAAATGACTCTTCAGTGCATGATTAACTAATCAAGTGTTTGTACCAGTGTGGCAGGAGATTCTGTCCCCCCAGAGATTCTGTCACCCCATACGGCGAACTGTGTACAAATTACTTTTGATAGCGCCCTCTTTTGAATCATCCTCCTCCAGCCCACGTTAATTTCTTGTGTGGGGACAGAATCTCCGGGGAGACAGATTTCCCTGGGACACCGGCATTAGGATGTCTTGCCCCAGAGTAAGATTTAATGAAGGCAGGGTGTACTTTTGGTAATTACTCCACAAGTTAATGACTATAAAAACATACTTGGTAAAGAGCACTGGAGAGCTGCTGATTTTATAAAACATTGTTAGAAACGACCAACTTTGAAGTAATGTAGTTTTAGAGAACTCTGTAATTTTTCACCCCAAAATTTGAACTCGGGCATCTGAAAGCACACAATTCTATGCAACAAGGGTGTTTTGTTTCTTTCACTATTTTCATGCAACTTTGATGACCAATTGAGCCCAAATTTTCATAGTTTTGTTATTTTATGCGCATGTTGAGATACGCTAAGTGAGAATACTGGTCTTTGACAATTTCCAAACGTGTACGATGCCTTTAAGGTACAGGACTATTCTTCAAATCAGACACTACTATGAGATGAATTTTAGAAGCCTAGATGTATCCAAGGAAGGTGCATGCCTGTCCAATACATTTGAATTCATTTGAATTTATGAGGGATATCACAGAGTGCCCTCCCTCTTATAGAGGTTAAAAGAAGCTTGGCTCATTCTAGCATTCATAGCTGTGTGTTTCCATTGTTTTTACCGAATGCGTCAGGGCTCGAAGTTTACACTGGACTGCAGGCCCAAGGCCAGTGATTTTAGCGTCAGGCCAGTTAGCTTACGACCGTACAAGTCTGGCAGTCTTGTGTTTTTGAATGCTACCACGTCACCATTATTTTTGTATTTAAATTACAAATTCAAGTATCTTCCAATTCTGTCAAGTACTAAATATTACCCATCAGACAAATGAGATAAATTTTCTCTTAGTGCTTGTTCGAAAAACAGCTCAAATGTGAAACTGTGTAGATAGTGTTTTTCTCATTTTGATTCCGGTCTTACAAATTTTCTGGTCCAGTAAAAGTCTTGAGCTACAAGCCCTGCAGTCTTGTAGATTTTTCCCAAAAATTCAAGCCCTGTGCATAAGGTCTATGTTCTGGCATTATAGCCATGTACAGTGGAATATTTTGAAGTATCCTGTAGGTACTAGGTAAGTCATATGTCACACACAGCTGCATCTGCTATTTGCCCAACGTTTTCTTTACTTCCGATACCAAAGTCGGTATATGTTTGTGTGTAATTTTATCCCAAAACACCAATTTCATCGTTCACCTTTTACTTCTAGGAAGACCTCAAGTCTGAAGTCAAGTCCAATTAGTACTCAACTTTTCTTGCATAAATCATCAAAGAAAAACCAGCTCAATGCAACTGCTATGGGCTTCTGGTAATCAGTGGAGCTATGTGAAGTGGGCTTGGCTATTGGTGTAATTACGTCATACTTACAAACAGGATTCCAAGTCATAACCACCCAAGCCTAATGTGAAGTTTTACTTTATTATACTCTCGACAATCTTCCTCTTGTTTGAAGATGCAAATATCGTTCGAATTTCAAGTATTGTTTAATTTTGCACTGACTCTGACAACAAAGTCCATTTAAGATCTTAGAATTGAAATCATTACAGACCTGGAATTTCTTTCCATTATTTGTCTCGAGGAAAATGACACTTCCATTTCAAAATGACAACTTTCCTCTTGCGCCATTTTAAAGTGGGCACCAAAGCCACATCCAGGCTAACAGAATCCTGAGAGATTTTGATTTAAGTACATTCCTGCATTACTGATTACAAAAGTCAAGGCACGACATTGGTGATGTAGAAAAAACATTCTTTGATTTGGGTATATGTCAACTGTATGTATTCACTCTATTCTACCAGCTTCTATTCATTAATGTTACATAAAACTTTACATTTTCAATGAATACCCAATGCTGTTTCATACCTTTACTTGCAAACTCTGGGAATGTTATGTATCTAATTTTGTTATTGATAAAAGTTAGTTTGTATTAAAAGGTAAACAAGTACATTTATTGCAGAATTGATTTTTTGAGTACACCTCATTGCTTTCTATGTGTCTTGAGAGGTAGATGTCGTATCATCCTCTTGCGTGTGTTCATTGGCCTCATACACCTGTTTCTCCTCATGTACCTCATCAGCCTCATGTACCTCATCAGCCCCATGTACCACATGTACCTCATCAGCTTCATCAGCCTCATGTACATGTAACTCATCAGCCTCATGTGCATAGAGGCTGTCTTCTGTGTGAGGTACATGTACCCCATGAGGCTGATCATCCTCTGGTAGATTACTATCCTCACTTGGATGCTGTTCCACTTCAGATTTTCCATTTCCTGAGTTTGGAGTGTTGTATTGGTCACTGTCACTATTGCTAGGTATTGCAGTGTTTTCAAGTTTTGCTTGTGTGGATGTGAGATTGTCATCATTGCTTTGCACTGTTTGTTTATTGTCAAATGAGTCATTTTCAGGATTACCTGTACCGCTGTCTATGGTGATCGGGTCACCGTCTTGACTCTGAAAGATTTCTTCCATATCTGAGGTTGATTCAACCACTTTACGCTGGTCCTCTGCGAAGGGAGTCTCTGATTGGACATTGGTTGACATGTCAACACTCTGCTGCTGGGATACACTGTCACCCTGTTGTGGGTTGTGGCTTGTAGTGGTGTCTGTCACTGCATTTGATGCTTGCTGAGGTTCATCCGATACTTGATCTCGCTGTGTATTAGCCACCTCATTTGCTCTTGCAACAATGTCCAACTCATCTTCAGGACTATCCTCTGAGGCTGCTTTTATTGCCTCAGTTTGTACAACCGCCTCTTCTTCAGCACTGCTGAAATGTTCACCTTCAGATGCTCTCTTTTCTTCTTGGTCAGTTGCTGCGTCTTCTGTTTTTTTAGTCTCCTCATTTCCATGTTGACTACCAGTTGAGACATCACCTTGCTTTCTCTGGACCTCTGGTGACACTTTCCCTGTCTCGGTCTGTGTCAGAAAAATCGCCGTACCTGCTACACTTTCAGTGTCACTCAGCTTGAACTTATTTGCATCGTATTTGATGATTGAGGACAAAGAGCTTGATGCTAGGGACTCTGTTCCCCCAATGCTCTTGATACTGAGATGACCATCTTTGGATTGGCTGTTCGTCTCCTTGCTGTTCTTGGATCTCCTCCCTCCGTCGTCATCAATTGAAAAGACCACACGATGTTTCTTACTATATCTCTCGATAAAGTCCAAACTTCTGGAAACTGCAAGTATAAACACAGAGCGGGAATAATCAGAAATGTTTTTTGTCAAGAAATAATCATAAATTCCTTCTATTATTGTCATCTGACACTTGTTCTAGGGGTCTGTGCAAAACAAACACTTGAAAGGTTTTTGTGTGATTTCATACGCCAATAAAAATATATATTTTTTTAAATAAAAACTTGTTTGTGCGTCCAGCAGAATGAATGTCGCACACAATTAATGAGCAAAATTGTGTTTTGAGAAAACAAAGTTGAAAAGTTAATTGTCCTCAGTCAGTTAGTTGAGAATGAAGGAAATTTAAATTCATCAAGGTAGAGGTAAATCATAACTAAAGAAAAAATGTTTCCACAATGTATTTCATCTACATAATATAGTGGTTGTTTATTGCCCAGCAGAAGGGTACAAGATGCTCACATCCTTGTCGTGGACATGCAACGACTTCTTAAGGGTAGTGCTACAGTACCTGACCTCAACCGTACTCTGTCCTGCAGCATATCAATACTATGTGGCATCTTTGTATGACAAATTGAATGAACATTTCTATGATGGTTTCTGTAGCATGTCCGGGCCGAGCGGTCAAGTGTACTGGACTCAAGTTCTGGTGTTTCTGACCGGCAGAGTTTGGGTTTGAGTCCAGGTCTTGACACTTGTGTCCTTAAGCAAGACACTTAACCACTCAACCTTTGGATGAGACATAAACCATAGGTCCCATGCGTTGTGTAATGCATGTAAAAGAACCAAGAAAACTAATCGTTAAAAGAAGGGGTTCGCCCCGGTGTTTTCTGGTATGGTTGGCTGCAGATAGCACCACAGCACCTTGTAAACCGAAAACAGTGCTACAATGTATGTAAATGAAAGGGTCTCATATTTCAAACATAGCCACGCATACCTTGCAGAACAAATACTGAGTGCTTTGAGACTCCCTCGGGTGTATTAAAGCGCTATATAAGAACTGAGTATTATGATTATTATGAATAATTCAAAAAATTGTATTGGTCGATCTAAATAAGTTAGTATCTGTATGGCACTTACCACACACGCATGTCATGAGATATCATTTTGCAGTAAACTTGCAAAAAATGTAGCAGAATAAAATGGCCTTGTGCATCCAATTCAAGTTGTCTCAAAACGAAATTGACTCAATTAGCACTCTCCGGGTTATATTTCAGTGGATCACACAAATCTTTCACACAAATAACAAAAAAAATGATACTTGGTTCTTATATAGCGCTTTATCGCACCCCTATATCAAAATGCTCATTATTTGTTTTTCAACAGGATAAGCAGTAAAGCAGAGCTTTGTTTTGAATTATGAGACCCATTTTTGAAGCACCTTATGATTAACAAGGTGCTGTGGCGCATTCAGCAGCCACTGCAAGAAACACTGGGGCAAACCCCTTCTCTTCGCGATAAGTATAACTGGGTTCTTTTATGTGCATTACACAACGCACACGACCTACGGCTTTACGTCCCATCCCAAGGCAAAGCAATAATGGTAAAGTATTTTGCTCAAGGACACAAGTGCCATAAGTGCCATGACTGGGACTCGAACTCACACTCCGCTGATCAGAAACAGAAACACAGAGCTTTATTCCAAGGCTCTTAACCACTCCGCCAAGACACGTCAAGATTGGAGCATGTTCCTGGTTAACTATAGGTCTACAATTTATTTCCATCTTAACTTCAAATTACCTGGAGCAGATGAGGCATATCGCTTGTCACTTCCCCTGAGGAGTCCCCTACCCCGTGGGGAGCCTTCCTCTCTAGGTGTTTCCACTTTCCATGAGTACCATTTGGTGTTGGTCCCTGGCATGACTGGTAAGAGGAGGCGGGGTACCGGTTTCTTATCATTAGAGGAGGCCCAGTGAAGGCGTAGAGGATTATCTCCATCACCCCTGTAGCTCTGCCTGCTCTTGCACATGCCCTAAGAAATGAAATCGGGATATGGTGTTATGAAATGTTTAAGATTACTAGAAATTGGTTTATCCTTTTACGACTATCTTGATTTCCAGTCCAATCAATGGGACCAAACTGAGGCTGAGGGAAACAAATAGTCTGATAGTGATCCCATTTTGGTCTAATTAGGATCATTTGTTACTGTTAATATAGCACACAGGGTACATGACAAAAGCGTTGGTACCATGATAACAGTCTCTTGGCGTTTTTGTGAAACTTTGTTTGTATAAAACCTTGACAAAACCATTCCACTACGTTTGGTAAAGAATGTGTTTAAATCATACTACCTACAGGAGGCAATTGCCTCAATGCCCCTGTTCAGTGCCTTGGTGTCCTTTGAAATATTGGTCAGTACAAATTTCTGTTTGCTTTATAGAGGTGCCCTTTACTGAGGAAAAACTACCTTGCCCTTAAAAGAACAAAAATCCAGGCCTGTATTTTGGTGAAAATCCTACTTTTAATAAAAAAAATTGAGCAATGAAATATAAATCGTTACTTCACCTTTGTTGGCATGCAACACAAACGTTCCAAACCATACATTTTTGAAAGAAAAAGTGATCCTCATGCATCAGATAGAAAATGTCTCCTTAAATGGAATACAATCAATCTATAAATTGGATACAATTTGGCAGGCTGTCAAAAAGAAAAACACCCCGAGATATTAAAAAAATCTTACCCTGTAGCTGGTCGTACCGTCACAATTCCTCACAGCGTTGGAGAGGTGTGTTACTTGTGCATACAGCTGCCTGAGTTGATGGTTTGCCCGGCCGTAGTCTGACGGGCTGTGGAGGATGTGGTAAGGCTTAACGTTCCTAACAGTGTGTTTATACAGACTGTGGGGATTCTTTGGGACTCGGAGTGGTGGGACCTCCGGTGTTTTCTCGTTCTCCTGATGGGAGGGAAGAATGATTCCTGTCAATTTTCCTTGAGATGTATTGCCAAAGCTGTCAGTCTTTTATCAATAATTCAACATGAGGAAAAGTAGGGCAAGGGGTGAGCCAGGAGAGGAAAAGAGTCCAAGAGGTAACCCTTGAGATTTAAAGACCTCTATAAGGGCACTTCTGTTTTGTTTTAACTTGGAAATTCTACACTGAAAGTGAACCAGTTGCTCTCTCTCCCAAATGAACAAAACACATCAGCATGATGCTTTAAACAAAATATTTGTGGAAATAAATTTGGGAATTAATTTACATAGTTCTTGAACATCAATGCTTTTGGAAGTGCAAAATAAAATTTCTAAATCCTATCCTCTATTTTCAATAAACATGTTAACCTACCAACCTGTGAAAACTTAATCAAATTTAGTGGTTGTGTTCTAGTGAAAACAGCGAAAAAAATAAATGTTTTGTCAACAGGGATTTTTGTACCATTCATGTAAGGTTTATTTTCACTTATGGTAATCAAAGTAAGTCGGCCCTTAACTGTGATTTGGTGTGTCTTCAAATGCTATTTCAGATAGAAAAATTTCTATAGAGAATAGGTGTACTATGAACTTAGTGATGAACTTCCAAATTAAAACTTTTCAAATTTGTTTTTTTTATAATTACTAGTCTTGTACATGGTCTTTAACTCTTTAACACCATGTGTCACTGCCTGCAACTTGTACCATTCTCCTCTCCCAACTTCTTTCTTTTTTCATGAAAATGGTCATGTGACCAAAGTTATAAAGGCCTAACTCCAAACTAAGCCAATTTAGACCAATCTTGATCAAATTAAACCTTGACAGTGCTTATAACCTTAGGATTTTCATAATTTTTTGTTGAATGGTCAGCGTGATCATTAAAGGCACTGTACACGTTTGGTAATCACTCAAAATATCTATTAGCATAAAAACTTACTTGGTAACGAGCAACAGAGAGCTGTTGATAGTATAAAACATTGTGAGGAACGACTCCCTCTGAAGTAACGTAGTTTTTGAGAAAGAGGTAATTTCTCACTAACATAATAAAAACTTCTTGCAAGAAGTTTTTATTCAGATCTAAAAGCACACAAATTTGTACAACAAGGGTGTTTTTTCTTTCATTATTTTCTTGCAACTTCGATGACAAATTGAGCCCAAATTTTCACAGGCTTGTTATTTTATGCATATAATGGGATACACCAAGTGAAAACACTGGTCTTTGACATTTACCAAACGTGTACGATGCCTTTAAGTGGATATTTACAAAATGCTTGTTCTTCCACACCGCATTTTGCAGCAGATTGCGGCCAAACTTTGACAGATACAATAACTTTTGTATGCTTCAAATGGGGTGCTTCATAATAGATTTTTGCCAATAGTCACAGATTTAGACCAATGGTCACCTAGTGGTTAGTTAATGAAGCAATTCAAATTCTCTCATTCTTCTACTGTTTTCTGCCTAACTATGTAAGTAGAGTTAACAGATTTTGGCCGATGGTCACCTTCAAAGTAGTGGTCAGTTAATGAAGAATTTCAAATTCTCTCATTCATTGCCTTTTTCTGCATAACTATACATGTAGGTGGAGTAAACAGATATTGGCCAATGATCAGTAGTGACAGTTTATGAGATAAATACAAATGGTTTATGCTCAATTGCTGCAAGCCTAGGGGTGGTCTCAGATTTCTGCCGATGGTCACTTAATGGTCGGTATAGTCAGACCCTCATTCTTGGACACCATGGATCTATTCAGATATTTACATTGTTTCATATTATTTTCCCAGAAAATTTTGAGTAAAAAGATCTTGGGTTATGGTGATGATTAAACAGATATGAATGGTCTCTACAGAGAGTTTAGGAATGGTGTGTACGTCAGGTACTATTAAAAAAAACAGGCTATTTGGAATTGATAATCGTCAACAAATGTCTAGATATATACATGATGTTTGGAATACAATATTTGGGAAAAGAACTCTTTGAAAAATTTGATTCAACAGGCCTATGTTTTCATCCTTACATGTTCCCTGTGTGTTTTGCACAACCATGATAAATCATGAATTAGAGCCAAATTATTTTCACTCAGAGCGCAGAGAGGTAGACTACCTCCATGCTCTGATTCACGTGGGTGCTCATTGCTTTTAACAAATCATTTATTTACTATATCAAAACGTGCCCATACTATTTTTTCATTCTGAGCCTCGTGGGAGCTAGCCCCTTGATTTTTCCATTATAAAGTCCTAGGAATTTCATGTTTGAGAGGGCACGGCCGTTTTCATTTTGCAAAGGGCACTTTCATTGGAAAATTCTAAAGTCTATGGGAAACTGTTGGAGGGGCACCAAGGCCATGCAGACCAGGGGCAACAGAGGCCATGGCCTCCGCATGGCCTCCATGTAATTCCAGGCCTGAAGTTCACATACAAATTTACATTTTCCTCATAAAAGAAGTTTCCATTATCAAAATGGGCTGCCCTTTCAAAAGGAGAGTTCATGGCATGGGTTTGGTTGCATCAACTTGAATGAGAAAAACAATATGGCTGGAAAATGTTTAATGTTATTCTTTTTCCCATCCAGTTACATTTAAAGGCAGTGGACACTATTGGTAATTACTCAAAATAATTATTGGCATAAAACCTTACTTGGTAACGAGCAATGGGGAGCTGTTGATAGTATAAAACATTGTGAGAAACGGCTCCCTCTGAACGTAACGTAGTTTTCGAGAAAGAAGTAATTTTCCACGAATTTGATTTCGAGACCTCGGAATTAGATTTTGAGGTCTCGAAATCAAGCATCTGAAAGCACACAACTTCGTGTGACAAGGGTGTTTTTTCTTGCATTATTATCTCGCAACTTCGACGACCAATTGAGCTCAAATTTTCACAGGTTTGTTATTTTATGCATATGTTGAGATACACCAAGTGAGAAGACTGGTCTTTGACAATTACCAATAGTGTCCAGTGTCTTTAATGAAACTGAGGCTGACGGGAAGCATAGTCTGATCCCCTTATTGACTTTCAACATTGTGATAGTGCAGTAGAACACAGGGAACCAAACAAGAATGGTCGCTGTGAACACCTCTTTGATAGACCGTTGATGGTTTGAATACCTACTACATGTACCTTTAACGATGAAAGTGAGACAGAATTGTGGGCACATGATACAGACGGAGCCTACGAGTGAGTCATGCATACTGATAACCAAATCTGAATAGATTTCTCGTATAAAATGTGTATAATGGCAAGCCAGGCGACGACCCGTTGAATGAACGAGATGCATTATTTATTTCTTCCGTCGATGAATTTGGCACAATGGATTCAAAATGTTGCTTCATGTTATCTTTATCAGGTAACATCGGGCTGTCCGGGTAGTGATCCTAGATACTGGGAAATTCTAAATTTACCAAAATCTACCTCGGTAAACTATGATTGAAAATAGTGTATCTAACACTGATGAGATTTCTATGTATCCTCAATTTAATGTCAAGTGTAAAAAACCTTAACCATTTAATGTTTGTATGAAGTTCAAATTTGTAACATTTAAATAATTCAGTAAGCTTTCATTCTATATTTTGCTAAAGAATGATAAAGTATGTAATGTACAATATTTTGTACTACTTCAAAATCAAGGCATGCCAGTTAAATTTATTTGGGAGTTTTTTTAACATTGACCTTTTATAACCCACTGAGAGAAACAAGTCACACATCTTGAAATGTCACAGGCCTGATACTTCACAAAGGCAATTGCCTCAATCCATGCACCTCTTCATTGCCTTGGTGCCCCTTGAATTGTTCCAGTAGAAATTTACATTTTCCTCATAGAGGCTGGTTCCCTACTAAGGAAAAACTGCCTTGGAATGAAGTAGCAGGCTTGATGTGTTCATCAACTTTTAAAGCAGAAATAGAATATTTGAAATTGTTTTTTTCTTCACAGACCCATACTCAAACTAAATTTCACCTGTTCGGTTTAATTTGATTGATTATTGATGAATGAACCATGCCACTGCTCAAAAGACTCACTGATGGACCACTGATGGCCAGAGTCAAGTAAATTTACGCAATTGGACAGTATATATAACTCCACAGCTGAACAAGTACTGCAGTCTAGCATGTTCCAAAACATGCTTTTGCTGGTGCAGTAGTTCTGCTGCGATTAGAATGATTATCAGCTCCCTTGCACTAACATAATCTACCTGGAAAAAATGCTTGCGAAGCAATGTCTAAAAAATTGCAAGTACAGCATAAGCTACATGTAAGTGTCCTTCTGGCCACCTGGTCTGTGGCCCTCCAGTGGAGGGCAACGGTGAATGACCATGAGGAGTGGTCATTGGTCAGAAGACACCCACATCAGGGATATGTATTTAAAAGGAGTCATTATGATCATACTTCAAAGCAAAATCCCCTTTGCTTTTTCCCTTTAAAGGCAAAGTATAGCGAAGTCTTTTGGAACCGTTCAATTGTTTTAATCCTAAATAAATGTAGATATATACAATAAAACTAACCTGTGAAAATTTCATTTCAAAAGGTGGTTATATAGCAGTGTGTTAAATTGTTGGTGAAAAATTTTGAGCAATTATGTCCACGCAGGAAGAATAATCCGTAATTGGAATACACAATCTGAGAAACATATCATGCAGAAATGTTTCTCAGATTGGAATGTTTTTGACTCCTTCTCTCTAAAACCACATTCCTTTGAAGGAAAATCTTTCTCAAAATGTTCTACATTACCACAGCTGCAGTGCTTCTTAATTACCAAGTAAGTTTTTATGGTCATTAATTTTTGGAATAAATACCAAAGGTAGACCCTCCCTTTAAAGATTTAATAATGTATACTAAAAGCTTTTCAATTCCAAAACCTCCAAAAGGTTCAGCAAATTAGAAAAACAAATAAAAATTGTAGGTCTTGTAAAAACTATTTCAGATCCAGTGACAGTTCTGAGCAACAAGACCCATATGGTGTAGTGGGGATTTTGTAGAAATTCAAGCCCTACAAACCTTTAATGGTGATCTCATTATGACTCTGGAATAAATCACAGGGAGCACTGCACTTTGTTTTCATTAATAACAATTTTTCTGTAGCGTTATAATCCCATGACTTATTTCAGCTGAATGATTTACTCAATACGACGAGTGAATTGTTTATATCAGACTGAGCCAGACACCCTGAGAATCATCCCCAAGCTTTCTAATTAAAGGCATCATAGCTGGATTGCAATATTAATTGCTTTTCCTTCATATCATATTCATTTACAAACCTGAGCTTCCGTCTCGGATATGTCACAGATTTTAAATACATTTTATGACTGTGGTTTTGTTTTATTATTATCATTATTATTATTATGTGTTCGGCCAAGATTTCAACAAATAAAAGAAACTAACACATATTTACTTTAAAATCTTAAGATAACTAAACAAAATTGTAAACCAAAATTCATTACTGATTTTTGAATGGAACAGTAACACTGACCTCAAGGCAAGAACAACTATTGGAATCAGATGACAAGACAAACCCATTCTAAGTTGGCCAACAGGGTTTAATAAAAGTGAACCTAACCCCTCTGACTCAAATGCCTAGTATTAATCCAATCTTAAAAAGGGAAATAAATCCTTAACAAAATAAACATACAACGAGAAAAGGGCAATTGGAAATAAATACTTAAGAAGATCAAAATAAACTAGAGCTTCAGTTTTTGTCATGTGACAAAAACAAGGTGTTCGTGGGGAGTGATTGAATGAATAAACATTCTACCTTATCAATCCAATGCCTGGTCCAGGAGTTATGAATTTTTCAAAAAAATTAACATCAACTTCCGGTTTGGACCGGAAGTCAAGGTCAAATAGGGGTCACATTTTGTGTAGCGCGTTTAGTTTATGAAGATGATTTAGATGATGTATGGATTGTAAACCTCCAACAATTTGTTGGAACATTTACTTTCATATTCCGGTTTGAACCGGAAGTCAAGGTCAAATGAGGTCACAGTGTGTAGCGTTTCTTAAATCTTTGGAGCCCTTTCTGATGATGTATAGATGATAAAAAAACCGATGTGTGGTTCAGGAGTTCTGATTTTTCAAATTTTAAATTTTATCTTCCGGTTTGAACAGGAAGTAAAGGTCAATTGGGGTTACATTCTGTATATCGTTTCTAAAGTTGTTACATACTTTCCCAATGATGAATAGATTGTAAAAATCGAATGAGTTGTTCAGAAGTTAAGATATTTTTAAATATTAAATTTCAACTTCCGGTTTTAACCGGAATTTAAGGTCAAACAGGGTCACACTTTGTGTAGCGCGTGTTAGGTTTATTAAGACCTTTCAGATGATGTATGGATTGTTAATATCCAATGTGTGGTTCAAGAGTTACAACATTTTCAAATATTGCATTTTTCGCTCGTTGTTTCTTTGTATATTGCACAGTCACGCCAAATGTATCCATACATGTAGCTGTACAGTACATACATTAGTCTTCAACCGGAGCGTCTTGGAACCAAGACTATACACAACGTAAACTAACTACACGTGCTCACGTGCTACGTGCATGTTCAGTGTGTGCGTAGTGCCTACATGTGTTAATACACTGTTGTGCCGTCGTGCGTTGTCAACGTGAGTCACGTCAAGAGACACGTGCGCTTTAACCAACGTTGGCTTTAACGTCCGGTTTTGACCAGATGTAAAAGTCAAAATGTTGTCATGTCTGTGCAAAAGTTTGAGCAGGCTCAATCATCTATCACCTGATGCAAAAACTTTGATAAAACAATACGTGGTTTTTGAGATAAGAATTTTGTGAAATTTTCAACTTCCGGTTTGAACCAGAAGTCAAGGTCAAACAGGGTCATACTTTGTGTACCTTTTGTTGATCGTTTAACGACCTATCCGATGATGTATAGATTGTAAAAATCCAATATGTGGTTCAAGAGTTATGATTTGTTTACAAATATTAAACTTTGACTCATTGTAATTCAATACCTGATGACGTCATCATGACATCATCAAGTTTGTGTCGTCTTGATATTGAGGTCCAATTATCTGGTGAGTTTCAATGTTCAATTCAATTTTAATCTTGAGTTATGCCCGAAATTCATTTTTTTAAGAAAAACAAACAAAGGCAAACTTTGACCTTCCGGTACGACCGGAAGCAAAGGTCATACGATTTTTGCGTTAACTTTTGAAATGTTGCCAAAGTCTTGATCTATCCGATGCTCAATTATGAACATCACAGCTTTCAAATTCAAGGAGATACAGCCAATAACAAATGGTCATTTTTCAACTTTAAAACCCTTGTAATTCGACACCTGATGACGTCATCATGACGTCAGTAAGTTGGTGCCGTCTTCATATTGAGGTTCAATTGTCTGATGAGTTTCAAGGTTCAATTCAGTTTCAATCTTGAGTTATGTTCTAGAGAAGAGTTCCAGGGAAGAAGAAGAAGAAGAAGAAGATGGAGAAGAAAAAAAAAAACAGAACAAAAACAAAGAGGTGTTCGTGCTCATATTGCACGAACACCTAATCAGTCTATGTTTAAAAATCAAACGATGCTTGGTTTTTTTAGGAGAGTCAAAAACAGCCTGAAAAATTTTAGGGCTCAAAATAGCCAAATGGACCAACGCCCTTTCCCTACAGTCTAGTGTTTTTCCCGACACATACTTGTGACGCCCAATGCCCAAATCAGGTATTTCTTATAGGAACAGTGAAATGGCATTATAAGTCGAGAAAACCAAAACATCCGACGTGATATCAATGTGATGTGATGTCTTAAACATTCTATTTGTAAGTTGAGAAGTACTAATATAGGCCCTTACATGCCTGGAATTACATGGAGGCCATGCGGAGGCCAGGCCTTCGTTGCCCCTGGTCTTGGCCTTAGTGCCCTTTCAAAAGTTTCCCATAGACTTTATGATTTTCCAATACAAGTGCCCTTTGCAAAATAATAATGGCCTTGCCCTTTTCACAGATGAAATTCCAGGCCTGCCCTTATTAAGAACGATTTGAAAGCTCTTTTTCTCATTGAAAGCTCTTTTTCTCATCTATTTGATGAGCAAAATAAACACAGTTTTGAGTTTTGGCAGGAAGTGCCTGGTTTTTGCATGGAGCGTCCAACTTTTTATGTTAATTAGTACATTAGCTTTTTCAAGACAAATCTTAAACCTGCTCTAAAAGTTAATCAAATGAAACAGAAAGAAAGTCACGTATGGGCTTGTATAAGTGTTTCCTGTCCATTGTATGTATTAATGTTAAGCTACAAGATGTCTGTTTCTGTGAAGATTGTCTTGAGTTTTGAGCCCTAGTAATAACTTTTTTCGTCGGGACAGACAAATGGTTTAAGCACATAATAATTACAATAATAAAAAAGGAAGAAACAAATACACAGCAATAACATCCATGGTAGCATTAATAATGTTCTCTTGCTAGGGAGGGGGGGTGTTTCTAAAGTTACTTTTTAAGGTCAACGGGACATCACCATAAGGAGCTCATAGCTAGTACATTGTATCTGACGAGACTCATAATGAAATGTCAGGCATTAATCCAGGTAAACTAAAACCCTGGAATCATACCAAGCTCTCATAGACCAAGTTAGATTGCTGACTATATTTTTTGGATCTGCCTTTCAGGTATTTTGCAAAGTCTCAGGGTCCCCTCAGAATTATCAGTTTCTTTCGTAAGAAATTCCTTTGAATGATCAATGAAATTAGTGATATTTAGCCTTTGCCAGCTTTGGAACTAAAGTAGCAACAAACTTGTGTGTACAGCAGATGTGGGTGTGTGTGACATTTTGACTTAGGATTGGGAGCAATAAAAAGGTTGTGTGCTCAATCTCTTTTAAGAAGATTATATTTTCAATCAAATATTATCTACTTACTCTTTGCACCTTTGCCTTGACTTCAATGGTCTCGTAATCCTGCCATAGCTTCTTAGCGCTGTGGACGTTGCGTCCCGTTGCTATCTTAGGCAGGGAGGTAGATCTGGTGTGATGAGATCGATGCATGGCTGCCTCTTGTCTGGAGGAGATGATCGCATCACGATCAAGATGCTCGTAGGATGACGTCTGACCCATTGAAAGAAAAATGAATTCATATTTGACACCTCAAGATTCAACTGTTTATGTTATGAGAACGGATAAAGAAGTGTATCAACCCTTATTCACAGGCTGATCCCCTGCCCACCACAGGCTTGGTAGCTCCCCTTCCCCACCCAAGCCAAACCCCCTTTCCCTAAGTAGTCTAAGAGAACAATATCACCGAAATATCTTAGTATTGAGACTTTTACCCTGTTTATAGCCCCTCTCACAAGAAACTTGACCCTATCACAACCCAACGTTTTTCACATTTTAGGGGGGGGGGGTGAACACTCAGTATGCTAACCCTGGGTTATTTCACATAACCCAAAGCCCAGGTAGAGGTAGCTATTTCCTGGGAAACGGCTATTATTACAGTGAGTTTGCCATGGTCCAAGCAATTTAAGTGTGAAAAGGTCAACCAAATTTGTTCTGGAATTTCACAGGAAAGTTGTCTATTGTGAAAGGGGCTGTATAATGTAACCCTTTTCTTCCAATGCGGACACTAATATTCCCAACTGGGAATTCTAGTTGTAACATACCGGGATTTGAACCATGGTTCCTAGTATGCTGGAACTCTGTTCCCTCATTGGAGATATCAATTGGTTCCCAATCAAGAGACCCTTGCATTCAAACTGGGACATTTACCCCGAATTGGGACCCTCTGCAGTCAGCACAATCAGAAAACCTCTGGGTGAGAACCCACAACTTGGGGCTGTTTCAATTTATGTTCCAAGCCAAAAAAGCAACTAGTTTGGAACCAGTCAAATGCAAATTACAGTGTACAGTACATCACTTAACATTTCGGTTGATAAGGTCAGCAACATTTTTTGTTATTTAGAGCAATTTTTACTTTTATTCAGAGCTCACTGATAATGGTCTCTGTTTGCTATCTTCAGGTAGGTATACTCATTTTAAAGGGTAAACATGTAACCGCATCTTCACAAGTGACGGTTTGACATCCAATAAAGGTCATTATGGATTGAGGTTAAAGGGAAATTGTACTCGTTAGGAATCATCCTCTCCTCTAGTATAGTTTCCCATTAACAACCCACCTGTGAAATTGTCAACATTGAAATCAACAAAAATAAATGGTTATGACTGTTTTGTAACAGATTTCGAGCACATTCACATCCGGCTGAAATTGGTTATGGTAGTTGATATAAAGAAATATGTGATTTGTTGGGTCTTGATGCTACTTTGTAACAGACTGTGCAAGTCTCGTGCGTATTCGAACATTGGTACCCGTTAAAGTGAGCGAGTTTGTTTCCTTCAGTGTTGTTTATATTCCCATCTGTTCAAACATCTGCTTTCTCTGTAGACCATGTTACCTTTGTTTTACAAAAGTGACTTTGTACATTTCAGGGAATTTCTGGCAGGACCCAGGCGAAATACTACACTGGTCCTTTGGGACATTTTTTACATTTTATGTCATAATTTCCACATAAATTCCAGAGTTACAAAAAAAAAACCAGCTGAACCAGTCTTGAGATGTGCCCCCTTTCTTTACATGAAAAGTTGATTTATAATATAAGAATCTGACAGTGCAACTTATTAAAAAGTGTTTATGTTTTCTTCCATTGAGCTGTGTACAAATTGTGCCTGCAGGAAGTGCAGGCACTGATGTCACAGGTTAAATAGGTCCATATTTATCTCACTTCAAACAAGCTACAATGTAAGTAACAAAAGAAAAGCAACAACCCCTCACACTGGTTACAAACTTTATCATCAGTGAGCTTTTAGATTGAAACTAATTAGTTATTTTGTCAGTACTTTTTCTTCAAGCGAGGTTGCATTTAAGTGTTTTCATTAGTGTCTTACCTGTATCTTAGGGGTGTGTCTTGCCTTGCCTGCTGCTACACAGGAGTACCTCTCAGTAGAATCCATCTCAAAGATGAAGACGTAAGACTCACTCTAAGAAGATGCCAATTACATCATTGCTCCATCATTTTGGGCAGCATTAAACCTTGAAAGAAATATAGTGATTGAATAGTAACACAGATGTTATTAACTTTAGTCAAATGTACACAAATTTAATTATTTTTAATATACTGACACAAGCACAACATCCTAACATAGTTCATCAAGGGCCGGAGCAACTATTTCAAAGTTATTATCTAGAGCATTGAAGGTATCAGCAGTAGGCCTACCGCCCGACTACAACTTGAGGGCAAGTGAGGGGCGGGGTAATCAATATGAAACAAGTGTATGAAAAAAATGTCAACTCCACGATTGGTTAAAATCTATGTACACACCAAATGTGGTGTGGAGAGCATTTTGTGTAACATTAAAGTTTGCTATAAAACAAAACAAGACAATGAGTTGGGTGTGCAAAGAACCAAAATTCATCAGGCCATTGTTGCTTTTTTCTTTGAGTATTTTTTACGATCTCGTGCTTGGTGTTATAATTTTATCATGCCTAATTATTTTTCGCCCGTACTTTGTACTTTGTATTTTGTAACCTTGTTTTAATGTTCGTTTATTTGATTTACTCACTATGGGGCAGAACAAGAAAGCCTTTTGTATGTTGATCCTGTGACGAATAAAATGAAATTAATTGAATTGAATGACAATCGACTCCACAAACGGCCCACCCTTTCACCCAAACCGCGCGCTCCTCCAGTGAGCTGTTGATCGATCATAAGAAAATAACAACACCATCAATACATTCAAACTATTAATTGCATTCAGTTGATTTAAATGTCTCATTTTTCATAATTACCTATGACTGAGAACTCTGTCCAGTACGGCACCTCCATCATCCATGGAGCCGAATCTCCTTATATCTGTTCCAATGCCCGATTTGTGGCCGATTCCCCGAGTGCCAAGTTGTTATCGACCACACCGCGCCTTCCCACATGTATTGCTTGGTTACATGAAGCTTATAGAATCCAAACAATGTCCCGACAGGTGGACAAAGCCCCCCACTCTTGAATTATTCGATCCGAGCGGACATCAGCCATAAAGCTAGCATGCTAAACAAAAGCGCAATCCTTGAATTGTAAATAAGGATCGTGCATGTACTCGAAGTCGTACACTACACCGTAGTCTTCGGGGACCGGGATTATAGCAGATACAAATTATTAAACAATCTCATAACGTAATTAATTACTTCGACAGCCCAAAATCTCAACTATATCGCCAGGACCCGAACATGATTTAAGAAAAGCACCCACAAGTGTTGCAGTCCCGCACCAATGTCCCAAGTGCAATACTTCCGCATACTAGAGCGTCCTAGCAACGCCAATATAACCCCTAGGGGTGTAACGAATTAGCGGTATGTGACCCTATACTTCCTCCATGCTTTGCCGATCGTGACGATCATGGGTCCACACATAAAAGCCATTGCTTTCAAGGATAAGTGTATTTATAGTGTAAATACAAGCTTTATTTGCTTATTACCGCTGACGTGAATATTTACTACTTTATGGTGTCAACAATGGTAGTCGTAAACTTATTTGATTGCAGTTTTATTTATTATTTGATTGTCGTTTACGGACAAGTTGTTTGTGGTCTGTTATGGTTCTCGCAGCAGACGATTTGAGCATGAGGGAAACGACCTGTACCTTTATGCATGAGTAAAAAGTCATAAAAGTGGGAGATTGTTGTACATATAAAAAAACACTGCAATTTGTGATTTTTTTTCCCGCCAGTTGCTCAATTTATCTCAACGAATTTTGGGAAATTCTTTTCGCTCACTCAAACCACACAAGCTCATTATAACCGTGGAGGAAAGAAAAAACTCCATGTTATAACCAAACCTTTCCAATTACTTTATAAACGAAAGAAGCTTTAAAATATAAAAAGTGAAAATAGTCAATTTATAAAGGGAATCGAAGTTGGGCTACAAAGCCACTTCATTTTACAATAGTGGTCTATTCTGTCTCTCCTCCATACTTTCAACACAGTCTTAAAGGGTCTGTATACGTTTGGTAATGACTCTGAAATTATTGGCAATAAAAACTTACTTGGCAAGAAGTACAGCAGCTTTGGATAGTACAATATTTTTTAGAAACTTTTCACTTCGAAGTATATACTACGTTTATGGAAAAAGAATATCACTTTTTATCCCCAAAAGTTTGAATTTGTAGATTATTCTTCCTGCGTGGGCATAACCGCTCCAGATTTTCGGCAATATCTAAAAAACGCCACAACCTTTTGGAATGAAATTTTCACAGGTTATTTTTATGGTATATATCTACAACTATATAGGATTGAAACAAACAGTGGGTTCCAATTACCAAACGTATACAATCCCTTTAATGCACACTCAATCACAAAATGTGTTCCAAGCAGTCCAAAGCTGCCAACATTGTCAGGTCAGTACCACCAACTTCTTTGACAAGACTACACCCCTGCCAAACCCCACCATTTAACAAATTATTAAAAGAAAGTAGTGACTCAGAAACATGTCAACACAAACACAATACAGTTACTGTCACAACATGATTTAATAACATAAATGACAATACACAAAAACCATGGGGCATATTATAGCTGAAATCTTCAGACATCACATAAACCATCCTGTTTTTTTGTGAAACAGATCTTCAAAGGTGCATATTTTGTATTAGTTGCAAAATTCTTGTAGCTTTGATTCTAAGAAATCATCGCATCATCATTTCCAGCGAGTATAAAAAGGTAAACATAAACAAATAAAATCCAAAACATAGTATGAAGAAAAAAAGTTAGAATCCCCTTTAAATTGCAAGGGACAGATAATGAGTGATTGACTGGACAAACAGTGATGCAATTTAGTCCTAGATACCATTGACTTGATTATCCTATACTAACTTGCCCCTGATGAGACATTTTCATTTTCTATTGGACTGGTCCTTTACCAGGGCAGAGTTGCTCTATAGCTCTATGGCCCTTTATAACACCATGACTCGGGCTTTGTCTTGGACTTGGGCTCTGCCATGCGTTTTCTAAATAAATGAGGGAGCCTTGGGCCGTGGTTTAAACAAATTTAAGGGCCTCATTGGTGATGCCATGGCTTCCTGTTGATACCCTTTATAGTCTAGTGTGATATTCTTCATTAGTTTGGGCTTTATTATTAAGAGAAACAAAAAGGTCAAATGTAATCATCCAATGCAGCAAATCGTTCAGGAAATAATGCAACACAATACATCCTTAAATTGATACGATCTTTGTGTTTGGAATATTTCAGACACAAGAATTTCACACTAAATATCCAAATTCCTTCCTTCAACACACAGAAGTTTGCAGTTAAAACACAAAACTGCCTGAAAACCTCCATGGACACATATTATACACGTTATAAGAGTGCAATAAATAAAGTATTGGAAACAATCTACAATACACCTACAAAGCTTAAAACATTTGCTATTATCTTTGATTGCATATACATAGTGATATAGGAAAGCAGTATACATTTAACAGCGACACTAATTAATATTCATATACATGCTAATTTTTTAAAATACGCTAATATCTTAATGAGTTAACCTTGTCAAACAGCTTTTAAAAACAAAAATACTTCAGTAATCCAATATGCAATTCGCCGTATTACATGTATTTTGTCATTCATGTTGTGCCTTATAAACTGTTATGTTGACGTTATTTTATTTCACAACATTATGCAATGTTTTGTTATCCTTCAGGGACAAAATTATTAATTTAATTAATTTTTCTATTCTACATACCCAAAACAAAGTGGAAATTCCAATAAAATAGTGCTAAGAGGCTACAAGCAACTGGCAATCTCCAGAAAAGCAAAGTTGGCATTTCTTTAAATTTTACTTTTTCCTAATGTCAATGTAAAATAAATCCGAACCCTGCGGGAAAAACAGGCACCTTATGTGGGATCTGAACCCATGCATCTGAATGGTCTCATACCTGTTTTTGATTAAATCACACACAAAACGTATTCAAGATCTGAGTCTGCTGCAAATGTTTGCGCATGGAATGTATTTTGATGTATCGACTTTCACTTACCAACAGAAAAAGGCCATAGTTGCTGATAACATTCGCTGGGAGTCAGCCAAGTGTGACTTTATCATTTTACAAACATCCAAATATAATCTCTTTTAATTTAACATAGCTTTTTGTTTGAAATGGTGACACATACGAGCAGATTATATTAAAGGTAAAGTCACAGATTGGTTTTTGTGACAGAAATGCTGATTTTTTGCACAAAATTATAAAGAAAGATATATTAAGAGTCACATGTGGAAGTTCCAGCTGAATACAGTGGCTACTTGCTGAGAAAGAGCGAAAAACTGTCATGGTATTTTCAACAGAACATCAAATCCATCCACTTTTAGCGAGGTTACAGCGGGTACCAACCGCATCTCTGGCCGCAGCACTCGCAAACTAACACCAACCCTCAAAAATCTGAAACATAATTTCGTGCATGAATCGTTCTCAGATTCAAATGTTTTGGGTGAAAAACCATCCAAACTATATTACTTCGAAGGGAATCCTTGCTCACAATAGTTTAAACTTTCAACAGCTGTAGTGCTTCTTACCAATTACGTTTTTATGATCATTAATTTTTTTAGAATTTACCAATCTATGACCCTACATTTAAAGGAGCAACTGCATAATGAGAGGGATAAATAGAATTAACTTCTACTATTTATACAACCATGAACCATACCTACTTCGTGTACAGCATGTTAACAAACATTGCATGCAAAAATAAACCATACTGAAAATATAAAATATTGTACTATTTTTTTTACAGATATATATGCTTTGAGATAAAGAGTTTAATACGTACGCATACAAGTATTTAAGAATGAAGTTTCTGAAACAAGATAGTTCATTATAAATGACAGTAAGATCAAAGGTTTCAGTATAAATCATGAATAAATTAAATGTCTGTTTGATATAAAATCAAGATTGGTCTATGAACCTCTAAACGAGTTGTTAAGTGTTAAATGCAGTACAAAACTCATACAAAAATAATGTAAAAGTGTCATATTTGTAAGTACCATGTAAGTTAAAGCACCTATTCTTTGGATATTAATTTACCCTGATCCCGTTCATGTTTCACCTATCTGAATCCATCAAATTCCAACAGCAGACAATATTACCATGTCACATTGTTTACAAAAGAAAAGTGACCTTCATCAATGGGCAGCAGAACCAGTTGGGTGGCAGCTATGTGGTAGCTACTTTTTCTGAACTGTCCAACTTATGGAATGTGGTGAAATCAGTATTCTTTGCTTTAAACACAAATAAAAAAGTACTACATTAAAAATAATTTTCATAGCTTTTAACAGATACGCAGTGTATAGTAACACACATGGAATCTGAAATTCTGAAATAAAATGTTGCAAATAAGATTGATCATGGGTGATGTAGGTCCGTTCACCAAAATCAAGCATAACCTGCTGTTGGATTTTGATGGTAGTGAAACAGCTAACTTAAAACTGTAACCAAAACTGATGCTTTTCAACAAAATACTGGCTTTGAAACCAAAAGCCAATTAAAAAGCATCAAAGGAGCAAAAAATCAAATTTTATTACAATGTTATTGGTTTAAGACAATATGATAGGAACAATCTTGAAAGTATTTTAAAAAGGCAAACTTGAAGGCATAGAAGAGTGTTGATAACCCTGTATAATGTAAGTTGGTAATTCAATGGCTACCCAAAATTCATTTACCATAGAAAGTGCAAATCATGTTTTCCAAATAATTGGAATTATTTGATGTGTTAAAGGTTGTATATTCGGTTTGCGGTAACTACTTTGCTGTGTAGATTTTGTTCTTTGAGAAGTTGTCTCGCTATTTATTCTACTGCCGCAGAGTAGATTTCGGAATTCGAGAGACTATTATACTGCCGTGGAGTAGATTTCAGAATCAGGAGACTACCTCACTGCAATGCTTCAAATCCTATATGTGTTAAAAGTTGTTATTGATAACACTGTATCATCAACATTATTGCAATAGTAAGTCCAAAAACCAGACTTCTGATTACTGTGATCGATGTAACATGGGGAACTGCAAACAAAATTGTTAAGTACAGTTTCATAAACAAAAATTCATCAGTTAAAGTAACGTAAAGTTGCACTTTGCAATATTAACCTGTGATCATAAATGAAAATCCATCTTCAAGGAAAAAGGGACAGCCAAGGAAATAGAGAGTAATGAAAATGAGAAAGATGTTGAAACGTAAACCAAAAAGGAAAACTTGAAGAACTTTGTAACATGTAAGAGAGTGAATGATGAGTCTACAAGAGGACAACTTAAGTACCACTAAACTACGAAGTATGAAATGGAAAAACTCAGCCAAGGGTAAAACCCAAGACTACACTTAGTACTATTACTAAGAAACTATGCTAAATATTAATCAAAACAAAACAACAATTTGGCAAAATAATTTGTTTGTAAGTATTTATCATATTGAAAAGTAGTCAGGACAACCAAGCCAACATACATTAAAGTCAATTAAAAGTCAATTAATATCTCTGACTTTCTGAAACACAGAAATTTGTCACCAGAATATCCAATACTTACTTTGTTTAATACTTCTAATTTTGTATTATTTTAATTTTATTTTTACTTTATTGGTTAAAATACAAACACGTCTTGTCACAAATATTTCTTACAACCTGCAGAAAAACATTGACAAAACTTTGCAGAGAAATGCTTTTGCTCATATATTAAGGATGGTACTAAGCATCTGGACGAAAATAAATAGTGCCATCTACAAGTTATGAATTGAACTCCAAAAAACTAAAGAACAAACAGTTGATGCTGAAAGAACAGGTTAAGTTGTTTGTGGTCTGAATCTTCTTTTAACATTATCTCTTCTTCATGTTTTTTTTTATCAGTTAAGATACAAGTCTAAACTAAACAGTTTTTCAGGTATAGATGGTTCCCATTTGACGACACACAGTGTAAAGTTGGCCATCTTCACGGCCATCACAACTATGCGTATGCATAAACAACACATGCGGCACGCAGGAGTTTTATCAAATTTCCTGCACGATTGGTCGTGTAAAAAAGTTAGAACATTTTACGCAGCTCAAAGCCCAAACCCAAGTTGCCAGTAAATATGGCATCTATCAGGCACTACCTATACATGTAGGTTTCAAACTTTACAGATTAAAAGTTTTGTTGTACATGTATTTGGCAAATCCAACCTTCTGCTGTATACATACTATGTGTGGCAAACTTGCTTAATCGGTGGTGGCAGCGAAGTCAAGACTAGCGGTGTCATTAATCAGTGTCCAAATCAATTTCTACATGACTTAGGGTAGATGTGGTGGTGGGGAGGGTGGTGGTGAGGGTAGGGGCAGGATGGGGTTCTCACATCATCTCGTACTTGTTGGTGTTTATGAGTTTGGCGAGTCCGAAGGCAAGAACGATTCCGATGATCTGTGGAGAGCAATACACAATTAAGAGAAGTTAAACTGGCCTATGGTCCTGCACTCTGGTAAATTGTAATGTTTAATCACATAAGACTTTCAAGGTTTGCATGGTGGGAAGACAATTCTGAAAGAAATTTGCGTTGACAACACATGGTTCATCTCTCCTTGGAGTATATGTGGTTCCTAAGGAAATGGTGGATTCAATGTTTCAGACAGTATATTCTGGTCATTATCAGGAGACTGGGCCTGTGGCATGGGACAGGACAGTCAGCTGTGGATGCTGTATGCGTTAAGCTGTGAAGGCCGGGAAACCGGGCGTGTGTGTTGTAGTGGATACTCAAAAGAAAAATTAACCACATGGTGTCACTGCAAATTACTTGAGGCGATGTTTTTTAGCATTGTTTAATCAAGTGATTAAGCCCAATTTGTAATGTAGAGTTATGTACTCTTTGTTAACGTTGGAAAAACATGGTTATTTGATATTGATATTTCATAGATTTTGATGAGAGGCCAGAGGATGACACAATTTTCACTTCTTCAAATTCAAATCAATTGACTGGTGTTGAACCCAAACCAATTGTATAGTCCCTGGTGATTTTTGCACCATTATATATGTCACAGAGTCTGACCCTTAAAACAAATTTAAAGAGTGCAATATTCTGCAAACGGCACAAGAAAACAAATATGTTAAATTTCCTCTGAACCAGGAAACCTAATCTAGTTGAAAATGCATCTATCAATCAAGTTAGGGGTAATTTCTTTTTAAAGGACATGAAACTGGGGAAAAAAAAGGCTGCAATGAACCCTGTCTTTATTTGCCCCCCAAACCCAGACATCAATGAACCGTTACAAAAAAACTAATTTGTCTTTTTGCATTGAACTCTAAATTAGGATCTCACCAAAGAAGAGGACAAAAATGCTGCCATGAAACCCTGTTTTTATTTTATCATAAAATAAGACACCCTTTAATCATTAAAAGAAAAACTAATTTGTTTTTCTGAAAAACTCATTATTTTTTTTCTGAATTGAACTTTAAATTAGGATGTTATCAAGGCCTCACCTGAAAGAAAGCAAATCCAAGAGCACTGCCCCCAATAATGGACATCTTGTTGTCAAGGAAAGAAGCCACTGTATCATAGCAACCCTGTAACCAAGCAACCATTTATCATGTCATTAGTTTGGCATTGTACCGAAATATGTACAAGGGCTGAACCGCTCTGTGCATCACTATGTCAGCACTCCCGCTGTTGCTAAGTGGATGGGGAAAGACATTTCCAGTTTGCTTGTTGTCAAAAATAAAGAAATACTCCCGTTGCCCGGAGGGTGGGCTTTTCATGAATGTGCAGCAAGATGGCTTGGAAATTGAATCGACATACGAGGGATGATAAACTGGGGTCTTCCTTTAATGCTAAATTGTCAGACTGACTTGATTGGTCTGGCGTCAATGCTTAACATAATTCTTCCAGACAGTCTGTACAGGAGAGCAATTGTGAACAGCCTAAATTTGATAGATGTCAAATTTGCATCGGGGACACAGAATATTATTTGTTTTTTACCCATACATACTCAGTACTTTCCCGAGTCCTGTTAAAAATAAAACCCACTGTCAGCATATTACTCAGGTGGGATTTGAACCCACACTGCTAAAAGGTAGGATACAAACTGCCTCTAGCTATCGGGCAATCTCGGTGGTCTAGTGGTAAGACATCTGCTCTAGATTGGCAAAGGTCGTGGGTTTGAATCCCACCCAAGTAATATGCCTATTTTGGGGGTTGTTTTTTTTGTACTCTTGTACAGTGCTTTACACAAATCGGTGTCACATCGGTGTATGGCTAAAAAACAAATAATAAAACCCTAAATTTGCTCAACTTTTTAATACATTTTGACGATATAAAATGGAGGAAGAAATACATTTAAAAATGCTAAGAAACACGCTTAAGTGCACAAATGCATTTAATATAATTTCAACCCATTTTATTACGGCTGCCTTTGAGAAGTAAAACAAAGTAATAGAGAATTTAATATGAAGACTATTGTTAAAATAGTATAACAGCATACAGAATGTTGTTCCTTCATATTGTTAGAATATACTTGTGTGTGTCATTACAGTATAATGAACTGTAAATATATTTAAATGAGTACATGTAGATGTACATGAAGGACTGATGAATTTACAATAAATTGAAAGGTAAAAAAACAAATTGATTGGTATTTAAATATTTTGTACTTGTAATTTCCCATACTTTTGCCAAATTGGCGAGTGGGCATCTTTTAGACATCCTGTATAAATTCAACCACTCTGCTCTTCTTACCATTTACTGGCACATGGGATATGAAATAATTGTGAGTACCCACTGACTACAGTGTCAGTGGACAGTTTTTTTCTTCAATGTTTACAGTGTACACATGTACACAGCACTGTACACGGATGTAGGCATGGGAATCATCCACTGGAGCCTGGCTGTTAGAGCAGAATGCAATACCTTTCCCAATTTTTTACGAAGCAATAGACCTTTATCATGGTGCGGCCATCTTGATTTTCGTCCATTCAAATCAATGTAACCAAATCGAGGCTGGAAGGAGAAACAGTCTGGTTCCTTTGTGTACAATGAATATTAGCATCCATTACTGTTATTGGATACAAGCAACATGACCAAGATGGTGGCAGCATGCTAATGGTCTATTATGGTTAATTGCCTGGCTCAAGGCTCAAGGGCACAAGTGTCATGACCGGGATTCGAACCCACACTCTGCTGCTGACAACACCAGAGCTTGGTTCTGGTGAACTAGACCGCTCGGCCACGACACGCCACTGGTGGGTAACTAGAAACATTTTGTGATGCACGATGTACATGTAGGTGCATACATGTGTATACATTTTTTATAAGTACATCTCTTATACATTGTGTAAATTAATGTTCTCAAAATACTGCATTTATATTATGTTCACATAGAGTAGGCACTTTTTCATTTTGGGACTTAGTCTTTGTAGTTTTATTAACATTATTAGATTGGTATGCTTCAGCATAAGTCAGTTAAATTTGAAAAATCCGCCATCTTAAAACCAAGCCAACAACTCAGTTATGGTTTGGTCAGAACAGCGACATCGCCACTGTACAACCCAAGCTCAAACAAGTTTCTGCTCGGGGTCGCCAAAACACATCTCATGACTCATTTAAGTATCTTGACCCTTAATAATGAAACTAATAATAATAAGCTCTTGTTACGGCACTTTATCTACGGGCGTCTCAAAGCTCTCATTATTTTTATGACAGGTATGCTAAGTTTTGGATTTTGAGACCCATTCATATAGCACCTACATGAAGTACAGGTTATAAATAATAATAATATGCAGTTCTTATATATAGCACTTTAAACTCCCGATGGGTGTCTCAAAGCGCTCAGTATTTTTCCTACAAGGTATAGTGGAGTTACGTGTTGAAGTATGAGACCTTTTTCCTTTACATAGCACCATGTAATGGTTTACAAGGTGCTGTGGCGCAATATGCAGCCAATCAAACCAGGAACACCAGGACGAACCCCTTCTTTTTACGATAAGTGCACTGGGTTCTTTTACGTGCATTACACAACACACGGGACCTACGGCTTAACGTCCCATCCGACATGTCCGAAGGACGAAGCATGTGGTTAAGTGTCTTGCTTAAGGACACAAGTGTCATGACTGGGATTTGAACCCACACTCTGCTGATCAGAAACACCAGAGCTTGAGTTCGGTGTTCTTATCCGCTCGGCCACGACACTTATGAAGTGATGTGGCACAATCTACTGCCAACATTGACAGGAACATTGAGGTAAACCCCTTCTCTTAAAAATAAGTGTAAATGGGACTTCTACATGCATTATACAACACATACATGTACACATAGGACCTTCGGCTTTACGTCCTATCCAAAGGACAAAGCAATGTAGGCCTACATGTATCTTGCTTAAGGAAGCAAGTGCCAAGACCTGGGCCCAATTTCATAGAGCTGCTTAAGCACTAAAAGTAGCTAAGCACTAAACAATTTTGCTTACCAAAATAAGGTTACCAGCCAAACTACCTTGTCACATGTACAATTTGTGACTGGTATCCTGCTCATTTCTGCTAAGCAGAAAATTATTAAGCAATATTTTCTGCTTAAGCAGCTCTATGAAATTGGGCCCAGGAATTGAAGGTACACTCTGCTGTTCAGAAACAGCAGACCTTGAGTCCAATGAAGTTGACCGCTCGCTTGGCCAAGACGAGCACTTTCAAAAACAATGTGAACACAGCTTTAATTTGAGTTACACAAGACTTAATAATTTGTACATACCTCGTTATATGCTAGCATCGTTCCATTGTCCTTGATAGTAATTGCAGACTGCTGTTTGTGGCAGAGGTCTGCATTGACGGACGCGTTGCAGCAGCTTGCCGGTACCTGGTTAAAATGTACTGGATCCTTGGACCACTCGGTGTCTGGTTGCAACCAGTCAGTGTAATTTATAGAGCCACAGCATGAAAGCTGTAATTTAATGAAACAGTCATAAATATTTAAAGGCAGGGACAAACTTTGGTAATGACCCCCTGAAAAGAAATTGTGTAATCTTTATCCCAAAGCCTACTTGTTATAAAGATGGTAATTGTGGTAAGCATCTTTGTTTCGTCTGAAGTGCCCCTGTTGATTAGAAAATCAATACAAGTACATGTATGTCAAAAAATGTGAATCTCAAAATATCGCCTGTAAGTGACATTTTGAAATTTTCTTGTTGTCCGTTTGAATGCTGGATCCTCAATATGGCCAGAGATGCGGTTGGTACCCGCTAAACCATGCAAACCTGGATGAAGTCCATGTTCTTGACAGTTTCTTCCTGTTTTCTCAACAAATAGACACGTACTGTATTCACATGAAACATTTACAGGTGACTGTTATTGAATCTAATTTTGCCTATAAATCAGCATTACATTGACAAAAACCAAATGATGACAACTTTATTTCACCAGTTGGTTGTATTACACAGGTCTGTAGTAAAAGCTAGAGGCAAGAAATTCATGTTCTCTGCCAAAAAAGCAATATTGGCACATTTTAAGGATAAAGTAAACTGTACAGAACTGATAACAAGTCTGATGTGCATGAAGGACATTCATTATCAAGTTGTAGTTTTGTCTATAATCATCCTCCATAGCCAAGCATGCAATGACTGGGAAGAGAAAGGTCATATCTTTCTATTGGTGTACCTTACGGTGTGCAATTTTACATGGTTGTCAGATTGTGTACAAAAAAGTGTTTGAGTTTTCAGATCAAACAAAGGAATTTAAGATCCAGAATTTATAATGTACTGTTTATCGACTTAGAATTTTTATAATATGAAAGGCAATTTTTACATAATTAAAGCAAGAAAGTTGTCATTACTTGTTTGGCTTTAAAATGACAAATTCAGGTTGATAATAGAGTTTGCAAAGTTGGCATCTGAACACAGGCGGGTTTATTGTGTAAGAAAATGTGCTTCGCGCAAACGTGGTCAAACAACGCGATCACCAGCGGTTCCTTATTTGCCATCGAAGTCATGTAATCCCCAGGTCACCGAACCGCAACCATAGCAACTGGATCACGCCTTTCCGGTGCAACAAGCCATGACTGTGATCGCAATGTACAGAATTTGTTATACTTTCCATGTTTAAATAAAACCCATCTTAATTGTAATCTGCATCTTTCTCCTCAACTGCATGATCACAACCTGCTGCAAAGCTCACCATCATTTACCGATTCTTTTGCTGGATTTGGATATTATCGCGGCATTAAAAAGTGTAAGTTTGTGCTCTGTTTTGAGTAAACAGCAGAAAGCGTTGTTATGGAAGTGGTTTCATTGTCAAGGTAGTGAGCGTGACCTTGGGAGGAAGTAACGTCAGACTTTGACCGTGAATATCAAAACAATTTGACCAAGGGGTTGTTAGTATCATGTATAAAAAAAACCTTGATAAGCAAACACAGGTAACCAGTCCATTTTCAATTCAGAATACACGTGACTTGTTCCCCACTGATTTTTGCTTTATAGCAACTAAATTTAGGTTGGACAACATTTTCTGCTCAACAGTTATAGACTGTGCAAGTCTCGCGCCTATCCAAACTTCCGGGACCATTGTGGTCCCAACCAGTATTTTTAGTTTAACGTTGTTAATAGCCATGAAAATTATATATGATGTTGGGAATGTAATACTAAGTGATAAACAATATGAAAGTAAAACCGATTAAAAAAAATATTGAAGAAAACCTGAGAATAAAACTTGACCTCTGTTTTCGGTACTTGTAAACAATTAAGAATTTTGCCCAACTGACGGTCATGTTGTCATTTAACCTTTGTAATAGATGCATAAATTCGGGCGTGATTGGCAAATGGGGTTTCTAACAATAGGCATCCTCGTCCCAAATTTTAACTTTATTTCAATGTTATTTTGAACAAATTATTTGTATTACAAAAATTGAAAATTTATTTATAACAACTTGCTAGGGGTATTTTTATTTACAAGAACTTTGTATAAATATAATTTAAAAAGCCGATTTGATTTCATAGAAAAAAATAGTCTTTTTTCTCTTCTTCTCTTTTCCGATATGCGCGAGACTTGCACAGTCTATTAGGAACTAGGCCCACAAGGGAATTGGGGGATAATTAGATGTCGTTTAGCATGTCTGAGTGATACAGACTGTGGGGGAAGGAGCCTTGTTGATATAGTGGCAGTGAAGTGGCTGGATTGTAAACCATGAGTTAAGGACGAATCTCTCGTATTCACAATGCTCCAGCCTTTAACTCTATCATGCATTAACCCTAACCATGCTAAATGCAACAATATGCACCAAATGGTAAAAGTCGTTGTAATCTGTTGCATTTGGCAGTCAACTCAGATGTCATTCTTTGAATGAATTTGTTGCATTTAGCAGTCAATTGACTTCATATTGGTGTTGCATTTTGTTGTAGTCACCACTACACTTATAATGTGCATACTGTTGCATTTAGCAGGGCAAACCTCCTTGCTCAGTCCTAACACAAACAACATGCCTGCACAATGCAACAAAACCCCTTGTTGCATTTTGTTGCATTTGGCATGGTTCTCATTTCAACTGTGTTGCATTTTGTTGTATTTGGCAGGGTATGTGGAGGGACCCTGATGGGGGTTAGGGTTAAAGCGTATTTGTCGGGGAATTTGATATATGTCTTTGGCGATTTATCGCTAAGCATTTTCTGATTTAGTGCGTTTCCTGTTTTGGGGTTTCCCATTCCACATTTCATTAAACTGATATTTCTTCATCATCTTCTCTACACAGGTATCTTCAGGCCAACAGGTCACAAGTCACTAAGGGTCCCTTGGTATTATTACAAGAGAGATAAAGGAATATACCTCAGCCATCCTTTCCATTTGGCAGTAACTCACCTTTTGTTGGAGTTTGTCTACATATGAATCCGGTACTTTGGATGATCCCGTATAATCCTCAATGTGTGTCTCTAATCCTCTCTTGAATCCCTCTTGCAACTGAAAAAAAAGTGAGAGAGACTAATAAAACCATATTCAAATCAGAGTTGTACATATTGTACTTTGTACACACTTGATCTCAAGTCCTCTTTTTTCTCGACTTACAGAAGAAATGCATTGTACTTGACTAGTTCTACTGAAACAAAAAGTACTTGTACTTGTACGGAAAATGTACTCAACTAAAACTGTTCCTGATCCGTCACATAAAAAAAAGCTTTACCTTGGTAATAAGGTTCTATTTGAGGGAGAAAAAGTGCAGTTTCATGGCCGACACATCCTCCATCCCATGTAGTCTTAAACGTGGTTGTCTGAATAGTACTAGTCTGAGAATTATTATGTTCAAATTTGCTACCAATGATAAATTTCAACAGATCACGAGTCAAAAAAAAAAAAAGGGCAGTATTCAATATAATGCATGTAACCAAGGAATTGTATAAAAGTTTCTTTAATTGCGGAAAACAAACAATCTACTGTACCTAGCAAGTAGATATACATGTACACATGGTGTTACCGCAACCCAAATATATATTGACACCTCACCATGCAATGCCTCAAATCCTAAATATACAAACACATCTGTTAACCAACATTATGTTTTGAATTGTTAGGTGTTCGGGCATTCAGCCCGGAACACCTCTTATTTTTGTTCGGTTTTTTTTTTTTTTACTTCTTCTGCTTCTCTTCGTCCCTTGTCCGGTAACTAAGACACCTTTCCCAACATCACATGAACTTGAAACTTCACATATAGTTAGATATTTATTAGGAGATGAAACCGCTTTAGTTACGTCATGATGACGTCATCAGGTATCAAATTACAAGCCATTTAAGGTAAAAAAGTGACCATATGCGAAAGCCTGTATGTCCCCGAATATTACAGATACAGTATTTATATTTGGACATATGATAGATCAAGACACGGGCAACATTTAAAAAGTTAACGTCAAAATCGTATGACCTTAACTTCCGGTCGTACCGGAAGGTCAAAGTTTGCCTTGGTGTAATTCTTCCAAAAAAACACTTTCCCGGCAAAAACATTAACTTCTGTGTATCAGATCAACTTCAAATTTACACCGTGTAAGGAACTTGATAAAACCTCAATCAAGTAGTTGTGACGTCATGATTACGTCATCAAGTGTTGAAATACAGTAAATCAAAGTTTAATCATTTAAAAATTCATAACGCAAGAAGTACATATGCTATTATAACAATCTATACATCATCGGAGAGGTCTTGACAAATGTAGCAAATACTAAACAGAGTCTTATACTGTTTGACCTTGTCTTCCTGTTCAAACCGGAAGTTGAAAACTTCACAATTCAAACTTTAAGGAATACTTGTACTTGTTACATACACATTACTCACAATTTTTACATCATGTTGTAGATTTTTAAGCCTTCTCAAACTTTTCCACAGAGATGTTACCTTTTTGACCTTCACTTATGGTTGTAATTGGGTATACATTGACCCGCTGTCAAACCGCGGGAATAAACTGCATTGAAAACACACACAATACGCAATCTAAACCAGTTAGACGGTGAGCGGCTGCTTGCTCCATTGAATCAAACCGCAAGGTTCAAAGTCCTTCAAACATGCTTGTAGTCTAGTCTCTTTTCAAGGTTCGCGCAACCTGATTTTGACATTACGCTTTGTTAGTCTCTAAAACAGCCGTCCGTGCAAACCTCGCTAACAATCAAATGTCAGATTTTTAAAAAATTCATAATTCAAGAACTACACAAGCGATTTTCAAACTTTTTCAGTTATAAACTCCTTGGGCATTGGAGATTAGCCTTGGGTAACCGTGATCCCATGTTGACCTTTACTTCCGGGTCAACCGGAAGTGGCACCATATCTCAAGAACTACACAACCGATTTTCAAACTGTTTTCAGTGATAGACTCCTTGGGCATTGGAGATTAGCTTTGGGTAACCGTGACCCCATGTTGACCTTTACTTCGGGTCAACCGGAAGTAACACCATATCTCAAGAACTACTAAACCGATTTTCAAACTTGTTTCAGTTATAGACTCCTTGGGCATTGGAGATTAGCCTTGGGTAACCGTGACCCCATGTTGACCTTTACTTCCAGGTCAACCGGAAGTGAGACCATATCTCAAGAACTACACAACCGATTTTCAAACTGTTTTCAGTTATAGACTCCTTGGGCATTAGAGATTAGCTTTGGGTAGTCGTGACCCCATGTTGCCCTTTACTTCCGGGTCAACCGGAAGTGACACCATATCTCAAGAACTACTCGCCCGATTTTAAAACTTTTTTCAGTTATAAACTCCTTGGGCATTGGAGATTAGCCTTGGGTAACCGTGATCCCATGTTGACCTTTACTTCCGGGTCAACCGGAAGTAACACCATATCTCAAGAACTACACAACCGATTTTCAAACTGTTTTCAGTGATAGACTCCTTGGGCATTGGAGATTAGCTTTGGGTAACCGTGACCCCATGTTCACCTTTACTTCCGGGTCAACCGGAAGTAACACCATATCTCAAGAACTACTAAACCGATTTTCAAACTTGTTTCAGTTATAGACTCCTTGGGCATTGGAGAATAGCCTTGGGTAACCGTGACCCCATGTTGACCTTTACTTCCAGGTCAACCGGAAGTGAGACCATATCTCAAGAACTACACAACCGATTTTCAAACTGTTTTCAGTTATAGACTCCTTGGGCATTAGAGATTAGCTTTGGGTAGCCGTGACCCCATGTTGCCCTTTACTTCCGGGTCAACCGAAGTGACACCATATCTCAAGTACTACTCAACCGATTTTCAAACTTTTTACAGTTATAGACTCCTTGGGCATTGGAGATTAGCCTTGGGTACCGTGACCCCATGTTGACCTTTACTTCCGGGTCAAACGGAAGTGACACCATATCTCAAGAACTACTCGCCCGATTTTCAGACTGTTTTCAGGTATAGACTCCTTGGGCATTGGAGATTAGCTTTGGGTAGCCGTGACCCCATGTTGCCCTTTACTTCCGGGTCAACCGAAGTGACACCATATCTCAAGTACTACTCAACCGATTTTCAAACTTTGTACAGTTATAGACTCCTTGGGCATTGGAGATTAGCCTTGGGTACCGTGACCCCATACTGACCTTTACTTCCGGGTCAACCGGAAGTGACACCATATCTCAAGAACTACTCGCCCGATTTTCAGACTGTTTTCAGGTATAGACTCCTTGGGCATTGGAGATTAGCCTTGAGTAGCCGTGACCCCATGTTGACCTTTACTTCCGGGTCAACCGGAAGTGATACCATATCTCAAGAACTACTCAACCGATTTTCAAACTTTGTTCAGTTATGGACTCCTTGGGCATTGGAGATTAGCCTTGGGTACCGTGACCCCATGTTGACCTTTACTTCCGGGTCAACCGGAAGTGGGACCATATCTCACGAACTACACAACCGATTTTCAAACTGAAAATTAACTGAAATGTAATGTTTCAAAATTCATAATTCCTGAACCACACAATGGATTTTACAATCTATACATCATTGGACAAGTATGTAACAACTTAACAAACGATTTACAGAATGTGACCCCAATTGACCTTTACTTCCTGTTCAAACCGGAAGATGAAATTTAATATTTGAAAAAATCAGAACTCCTGAACCACACATTGGATTTTTATCATCTATACATCATCAGAAAGGGCTCCAAAGATTTAAGAAACGCTACACACTGTGACCTCATTTGACCTTGACTTCCGGTTCAAACCGGAAAGTGAAAGTTAATGTTTCAACAAATTGGTGGAGGTTTACAATCCATACATCATCTAAATCATCTTCATAAACTAAACGCGCTACACAAAATGTGACCCCTATTTGACCTTGACTTCCGGTCCAAACCGGAAGTTGATGTTAATTTTTTTGAAAAATTCATAACTCCTGGACCAGGCATTGGATTGATAAGGTAGAATGTTTATTCATTCAATCACTCCCCGCGAACACCTTGTTTTTGTCACATGACAAAAACTCATCTCTAGTTTTTTATTTTATTTCTACTTCTTCACAAATGCATTTTGATTACCATGTCAATCTAACTTTAAAATAACAACTGTTGATTAATCAAAAACAAGGCACTTGAGGAATGGGCTTGAAATCCACAGCAAATAATGTGCATACTTAATCAGCCACCACACATTAACATGTCTGTCCTTGAGCTCCCTGGGCGCATAATAAATTATTGGACACAGCCTTCCTCCTTTATTATTCTTCCCTTCTCCCTCCCCCAATCTACAGGTTTAATCTTCTTCTTTTTAAATTCATGTTTGTATCCATGGTTTTTTTTAGGTTTTTTTTATCATCCTCCTGTTTCATCAGATTGAACATTTTAGATGAAGATTAAAGTGACCGTGTAAGATATAAATAATGTACAGGTAGAAAATTAGAAGAATGAGCACACACTCTGTGTGTTGATATGAAGATGAAGAAATAACAAGAAGGAATAACACTGTTTTTTACACACTAGCTTGGTGGTCTCGTGGTATGACATCTGCTCTAGAATGGCAAAGATTGAGGGTTCAAATCCCACCCGAGTAATATGCCTGTGGATTTCTTTCCACTTGACTCAGGAAAGTACCGAGTATACATGTACAGTGTTTAACACACATCAGTGTAGGATAAAATAATATTCTTAATCACCAAAACAAATTTAAACATTGTTTTTGTTTCAAGCTTCACAGAACAAAGGTTTTTTTAAAGTGTTCTCTGAGAAACTGGGCTTGGAACAGGGCTTGGTTGATGGAAGCTTTCTTATATCTCAACAGCACCCAATTTCTTAGAGCTGTTTAAAATAAGAAAATATTGCCGAACATTTTCTCCTAAGCAAAAATTAGTCACCTACACCGCATGTGACATGTTATTTTAGCTGTTAACCTTAATCTGGTAAGCATAATTTTGTTGTGCTTAGTTCTTTTTGTGCTTCGGCAGCTCTATGAAATTGGGCCATGTCAAATATGGGACTAGTTTAATAAATCTGGTAAGCATGAACATCAGCTAAGAACAGAAACAGAAACCTCGCTAAGCAGAACTGGTAACCATCTAAAATGCCATGAAACTCACATTGTGGTGACAGGTTCCCTGTTTTTTTATTATTATTTATTTTTTTTGCCAAGTATGATGCAGGCATGATATTGGTTCCTTAAAAAAAGTAGGAACATTATATCGAGTACATGGCTGACCTACATTATGTCCACATGGTGTAGGTTCTTGTAGACATTTCAGCCTTATTATTTTAAAAAATTCTGATATTCCCAAGGGCAACAAAATCGGAAACAGACAAAAGGAGGAAGAATATCATGCCTGATGTTGGGAATCTTGAAACAGCATAGTTCTTTAGGAAATTATATTTGTCCAACAGGTAACAAAACCGCTTTAGAACTCAAAATTTGAATTTATGATATTCACTTCTTTATAACTAGCAGAAAAAATGTGTCCCCCCCCCAAATGTACAGTATCAGATTTTTCTCTCGGTCATTAATTATCAACTAAATTGTACACATGGGTCACTTCAAATTGTTAAACCATCTGGTAAACCAAATCAACTGCATTGAAATGTATGGTTTGAAAACTAAATGACTATAGGTGGTTATGGTTGACAGTACAGTATGGTCCTCCGTCACTATCTGGAATCCTCATGACAGTGCAATGAGAAAATAAGATCCTGAGCTTTCAGGGTTGAGCGAGCAGACTACTGAAGGACGCCATACAGTAGCAAGACTCTTTTTAATTATTGGCAAAGAAGAAACACAACCTGAGATGAAATGAAGAATGTCTGACCAGTAGAATTTAACAGAAGTAGACAAATCATTTTGGAGTAGAAAGGACACAACATTTGGAAAATACGTAAGGTTTGGGTACACTGACATTTTTCCATGGGGAGTGTTTTTTATCAAATCTTTGAATAACATTGAAACTTGATGAAATGTTTCTCTTGTCAAGCAACAAATTCTGCGTCCATAGTTTTTATGTACAAGTATCGTTGTTTTCTTTCAAAATGTTCATACCCAACGTAACTGTGTTCAATGGATGAGTAATATTATTTGCCTACGTGTATTTGTTTGTCTGTGGTGTGTTCCACAATGTTAATTTTTAAATGGCCTTTTATACATGGGTGCATTCCTGTCACATCATGGTAACAGGGACAATTGCCTCCATGCCCCTGGTCAATGACTTGGTGCCCTTTGAAATATTCCAGTAGAAATTTAAACCACCCTTTTGGAGCAGCCCTTAAATAAGGAAAAACTGCCTTGCCCTCATAAAAACAAAGTACAAGACCTGACAGAATAGTCAGGTGGTACTTGTAGTTATTACTGCATACTGACAATGTAAATGATTTGGGATGGTGTTTTACAAGTGTTAAAGGCATTTTATATAACTGCCAATAACTATTAATATTGTCACCATGTACAACTTTTAACAGTTATGCAAATCTTTCTAATTCGTTAAAATTTATGACTTACTGGTTTTCGGTAAACAAATCCAGAGATACCTGCAGCTAGTAGAGCAATAAAGATGACAAACACCATGACTCCGTACTGTAAACAATGATAGTAACAATAACGGTCAATTTACAAATAGCTATTAATTCACAGGGGGACTGCTCTATATTCCGACACCCCTATGTCCCGACAACCCCCTCATGATTTACATAGGGTTAGGGTTAGGGTTAGCCCATCAAAAAATTCAACAACAAGAGAAGCTCACATTTTACAATGTTCAACAGTTGCATGCTTTGTTTTGTGTCATATGCTTAATAACATGCCTTGAGAAGCACCGCTGTACATTAGATTAGATTAAACCTTGTGGTTTATTACTTGATAGAGTTAAATTAGATTAGATCAGACTTGATTTGATTCGATTTAGATTAAAACTTTAGTATCCTCACATCACGGGAAAATTCAAATGGCCTCGGCAATGAACGGTTTACATTTAAGCAATAAAAACCATCAGTTAGGGCCTACAAAAGGATTTTTTTAATCATGAGTTTTCTGAAAGATAAGAGCATTGCATTTGTAAATAATATTTATTGAGTGCGACACAGCAGTGAGTCATTATTTGTACTTAAATCACAAAGCATTTCACACAAAAATAAAGAATGTATCATTTGTCATATTTTCTTTTGTGCAATATCCCACGGTGTGCATCCTCTTTTACAGCAGTAATTTGAACTCCTATCTAACCAGATCAGAGCATTTTAATCGATGTAAACACAGGTGTGTGAAGTTGACCTTTACGCATTCTGGGCGAAAGGAGGGGGGGAGAGAGGAGGGTGTCCATCACCATGCCCCGAGTATGATAAATTGACTCACGAGTTGGAGAAGCCAGGCGATATTCTTGACTGTAGCACAGCATCCGATGATCCCCGCGGCAATCATGAAGCTACCTGTTCCAATCAATACGTATTCCACGTTGGAGTAGTCCGTATCGGAAAGCTCTAGGTAGTATTTGAGTTCAAATATACCCCATATGCCGACAGCTAGAAGTGACAGACCGACAAGCTGTAGGGAAGAGAGAAACAAAATCTTTCATTTTAGCCGATGAAGTTATTGCATCAGGGAGAATAATATGAGAATAAAGTTCTGTCCCTTTAACATCGATGAGTACTGTCTACTCAATTCATTCTGAGTCATGCCGTTTGTCTAGAGGCACCTAGGGTGGCATTCGAACCCGGAACCTTCCGCATTCTAGAGCAGATATCTCAACTGCAACACTATTACATTATGTACAACTTATTGTTATCTCTCACGGTCAAACAGGTCTGGAAAGGGCAAAAAGAGAAAATCTATTCAGGACCTAAATTCATAAAGCTGCTTACAGCATGCAGAATTCCCTTTTACATGTACAATGTATTGTAGATGACAATAAAACTTTCACTTACAAAAGACTGTGATTTCCATAAAAAATAAAAACACCCCCTGAAAACAAACACACATTTGAAAAGGACCATAAAAAATAAAATAATAACACAAATTGTGTATTAGTTAAAAGATAAGTGAGGTTTTAAGGAAGAGAGGACTTTCAATTTAGTTCTTTATACATAATTCAGTATTTACGAGAAAGGATGATTGTAACACCTTCAAACATGTGCCCTATACGTCAGCTTTTAATGCATTCTACATACAGTATTATAGTCACATAATAATAATAGTAATAATAACCAGTATTTTGATATAGCGCCAAAATCCGCCTAAAAAGACGCTCAATTACAAGGTACAACATGTACACATAAACTGCGGCAAAACGTGTTAATCATTGGTGGTTTTTTAACTGAAAGTTTTGAAACTCCCCCACATATTGAATGACGCACGCTTGTTAACACTCAACCAAGGTCTTTGATTCTATACTGCATTAATTGGGCAAGAGTAGAGCTTACCGCCCCATTGCATTAGTCTAATCAGCATTAATAACAATTTAACAGCACGAGAGACAATAGACGACACTCTTCCCCCTGGGGGAGTCATGACTCAGGGAGATTGCAGAGAGTAATGAAGGATGTGGTAGGCTTCCTTAAAGGAGGTGATGGAAGATGGACAGACAATTGTCCAGCCCCACTCTTCACACGTACATGTACTACAACAGTACACACATAAAACATGTCACAGACACACATCCTCCCATCAATTATACACAAAGTCTGACCACCCATCAGACAGGTGTCTGGGTGTCTTTTGGACACCTCTATCTTTTATTTACATACCAGTGTTGTATGACTCAGACTCAAGACTCCCGTACGACTCGAGTCACATTGTTGATGACTCTGACTGTGACTCGACCATCATTTAAACATTGTGTTTTGAATTTGGACACCCTACTTTATCCTTTATTTACGGCGCTGTATGACTTGTGACTCTCGAGTCCGAATCGAGCCAATATTTTGATGACCCAGACTCCGAACTCAGACTCAGATAAAGACTCGCACACGAACTAAAGAATCTTTTGGACACCCTGTTTTGAATTTGGTCACCCTACATGTACTTAGTCTTTCATTTACCAGTGTAGAATGACTCCTGACTCGTACTCCGCCTCGAGTAACAATTTATATGAACCTCAGATTATTCATATATTACTTTTAATTCAAATCTCACATCAATGATAAATTTAAAGATCTACATGACTCTAGATATCGAAAGAAATTAAATAGTCTGTTTGGCTAGCGCCCCAAAAAGTATTGATGGCAAGCCCTAGCATTAAACAATGCATTTAAACCAAAAAGGTTTGACAGTGGCACCTGTATGTTTTTAGATAATGCGTTGTACATGTTACACATATGCTTCCCATCTGTAAATGAATACTAATACCCCCTTTAAAGAAAGTGTCAAAACTCCTTGGAGATATTCATGAGAGCAGAAAGGATGAAAATAATTTAGCAAGGGGGAGGAAGACGCTGCAAGTTGTCTTATTTACTGATTAAGGACATCTTCAGATTCCTCCAAGGTGATAAAAAATTCTCACTCAGTGAGAACAGAGTGGGTTTTTTTATTGGCATTACCCATGTGTACCCATTGAGAATTCATGAGAGAAATCCAGGAAAATGAAGAGCACCAAATGTCGAGGGCAGGTTTGTTTTAAGGGCATCTCAGGATTCCTCCAGGGTTGACAAACAAGGGAGTGAGACATGTGGCTTACTCCTCCGTTGTCATGGAGAAATCCATGTGAATACAAGGAAACAAGGACTAGGATATTCAGCAGGTTCCTCTGAGTGAAAGGTCATCTTAAGATTCTGCTGCATGGATGACAAGGAAAAATCAACAAAGTGAGACAAAATTACATTAGAAGCCAGCTTATTGGCATACATTCTTTGTGGACATTGGGAGAAACTGAGAACCATGACAGCAGCTGTAGAGCACATTAAAGCAAGGAAACTGCAGTAGGTTTCCTCAAAGAACATCTTCCCAAGCACTAGAAAAACCTGCACTAGACTGTGCAAGTCTTGCGCGTATCAAAAACGAGAAAACAACAAGGACAATATTTTTCTATGCAATCAAATCTTCTTTTTGAAAATTAAATTTATTCAAAATTCTTGAAAAAATAAATACCCATACATGTAGCAAGTTGTCATAAATACTTTTTAAATTGTTAATTAATACAGATAATTTGTTAAAATTAACATCAAGACAAAATTAAAACTTGGGACCAGGATGCTTATTTTTTTTAAACCTCATTTGCAAACCACGTCTGAATTTGTGCACACATTACAAGGTTTAGCGATAACATGAACGTCGGGGACAAAATGCTTAAATATTTACCAGAAATCGAAAACGGAGGTCAAGTCTTATTCTCTGGTTTCCTTGATTTACCAAATTTACTTTACTTTTATTTATTCATTGCTAAATTTTACTTTCCCAACAATATGATATAATTTGTATAGCCACACACTGCGTTAAACTAAAGTATTTGAAGAAACAGAATCGTGCACACATAAAACTCAATATGGTTGGGACCAACTTGATCCTGGAAGTTCGAATACGCGCAAACTTGCGCAGCCCTAGTATGTACCTATAAGAAAATGGCTAGCTCTCACGGAAGAATTAAACGGATGGCGTAAATGAGACAAAGTACATCATGTAGACCTGTCAATCTCATTCATCTCCCAGCTTCCTAGCTGAGACAAACACCACCCCAAACAGAAGTTTCTTTTCAGTGATTATTTTGGAACCTCAAAGAATATCTGAAGACATCATTAAACAATTTTGTTATGTGAACTAAAATCATTTGCTCATGTGGACACTGGACAGGCTGGTGGAGTACAGTATTTCCAAAACTACATTTATAAGTGTACAGTATTTTAAAATAATAATAGCAAACATTATAACACGCACATATCCATCGATAGAGTGCCCAAGGCGCCTACTTACAAGAACACAATACAATAACTTATACAAACTTACAAATACATACATATGGAAAATGACAATGATGATGCAATTACAATGAGCGAGAAAGGGGCCTGAGACATCAAATGCGTTTTAGGCTGTGATTTAAAAGTGCTTAAGGTACTAGATGAATGAATATATGCAGTAAAGCTTTATAACCACTGAATATCAATCAGTCCTCGGAAAAAAAGCTGGGCAAAAATTTCATGTAAGCAGAGTATTTCATTTTAAAAGTATAAACATATTTTGTTATCATGCGGCCAAATACATGCATTCACCTTCCGTACAAGCTTTCAAGTCGTGTATAGCCTAATCATTGTTATTTGCAAATACCTTTTCACAAAACACAGAGAAGAAAACTTGTGTGATAAGGTCAACCTTTTTAAATAGATCAAGATATGTTTTTGTGTGCTTCTTTTTCACTTTTTTTTGCATAAAGAAATAAGTACAGTGCAGACAGCCATGTACTAAAAATGCAACCAACTAAATACATGTACATGGTACATGTGTACATGTACATCAATTTCACTAGTCATTCATGTCATTGGCAGACTTCAACCAATTAGAAGTCAACAGGAATTACATGTAAGCCAGAAAGAACATTGACAATGGCAAGCCTCATACTACATGGAGGCAACGGAGGCAATTGCCTCCGTGCCCCTGGTCAGTGCCTTGCTGCCTCTTACAGGCCTGATACAATGTGATTCACGATGGTAACAGAGACATTGCCTCCATGCCCCTGGTCCGTGCCTTGCTGCCCTATACAGGTCTGATTACTTAGGTAATTGCCTTCATTATTGCCCATGGTCATTGCCTTGGTGCCCTACATGTATACAGGTCTGATACTTCACAGAGGTAATTGCCTTCACTATTGCCCCTGGTCATTGCCTTGGTACCCTATACAGGTCTGATACTTCACAGAGGTATTGCCTTATGAACATTATTGCCCCTGGTCATTGCCTTGGTGCCCTATACAGGTCTGATACTTCACAGAGGTAATTGCCTTCACTATTGCCCCTGGTCATTGCCTTGGTGCCCTATACAGGTCTGATACTTCACAGAGGTATTGCCTTATGAACATTATTGCCCCTGGTCATTGCCTTGGTGCCCTATACAGGTCTGATACTTCACAGAGGTAATTGCCTTCACTATTGCCCCTGGTCATTGCCTTGCTGCCCTATACAGGTCTGATACTTCACAGAGGTAATTGCCTTATGAACATTATTGCCCCTGGTCATTGCCTTGCTGCACTATACATGTACATGTACAGGTCTGATACTTCACGGAGGTAATTGCCTTCATTATTACCCCCGGTCATTGCCTTGGTGCCCTGGCGGTAATTGCCTTCATTATTGCCCCTGGTCATTGCCTTGGTGCCCTATACAGGTCTGATACTTCACGGAGGTAATTGCCTTCATTATTGCCCCCGGTCATTGCCTTGCTGCCCTATACAGGTCTGATACTTCACGGAGGTAATTGCCTTCATTATTGCCCCCGGTCATTGCCTTGCTGCCCTATACAGGTCTGATACTTCACTGAGGTAATTGCCTTCATTATTGCCCCTGGTCATTGCCTTGCTGCCCTATACAGGTCTGATACTTCACGGAGGTAATTGCCTTCATTATTGCCCCTGGTCATTGCCTTGCTGCCCTATACAGGTCTGATACTTCACGGAGGTAATTGCCTTCATTATTGCCCCTGGTCATTGCCTTGCTGCCCCTTAAAATGTTCCAGTACAAATAAATTACATTTCCTTCATTGGCCTTGTTGAGATGGAGAACACCATACATTGTAGGAATACACCATTTTGGTTGAGCGTATACAGGCAGATTTACCCAAACCAAACAGTGTAGTTGGAATACATGGCTTAAATTGAGTTGCTCTTTACTATGAAAAACATGCCTTGCCTTTATACATGTAGGAAGTATCAGGCCTGCAATGGGTGACATTTCATTTCATTTTACATGTATTTTCATTTCATTTCATTTATTCTGGTTGTTAAGCCAAGGACTCTCAGAAAAGAGAACCTACCGGTAATCACTATACTAGCCACGAACCCCATGGAGAAAAGACAGAGAAGGAAGTTTCAGTTTTAGATGTGGGAGGAACCAAGAGAATCTTTCTAGGGAAAACCCACGCAATCAGGTAGGGACTGAAAAACCAATCCACATAGTTCCCCCAGCGAGATTCGAACTGGGGTCCCAGAGGTGGAAGGCACCAACCCGACCGCCCAAATTTGCAGTTAAATTAAAAAAAGTACATACAAATTGTTTAGTTGGAAACAAATAAACATAAATTGTACAATAATATGTAAAATAAAGATAATGAAGTGAATTTTAAAACAGGTGTCCAAAAGTAACACTCAAAAGTAGCTAAGCACAAAACAATTTTGCTGAACAGCATTAGTTACATGCACAAGCCAAAATACCATATTACACGAACCATCTCTGACTGGTTTCCTTAAATCATTTTTGCTCAATATCAGAAATTTGTTCAGCAAAAATGTCTGCTTTTAGCAGCTCTATGAATGTGGGCTCTGCGTAGGTGTTGAGGTGTATGTACAACTAACTGAATGTGGTAAACTTGTATTTTATTAAACTTGATATGGACAACTACAGCTGCACCCCTGCCTTACAAACTATGCATGCATCATTCGATTGTTCATAGACAATTGCCTTTTTATAATCTTCAAAAGGTTTGCACTGCATCAGCGACGACATTGTCATCGCGCAGTACTGACATTCATGATTTATTCACGCTTAGTACAAGCACAGGCCCCCTGTTGTCAAGCCGACAGATTGACTACATGGATCAATGGCATTAAAGTCAACCACTCAACAAATCTTTTTTTAAACAGCTCTAAATCATACAGACTGAACAACTGCTTTCCTAAAAGCCATCTCGACAAGGCATTATTTTGATAGCAAGAGTAGAAAGAAACTGTACAGTAAGTCTGTGCCGAAGTTTGTAAGGGTCTGTTAGAAAGTTACATCAAATAGATGCAAAGTTGCTAACCACGAATTAGTCAACACCCAGTCACAAATGTATTCAAATGTACACTTAATGAATGCATTGATTTGCTAGCGACCGGCGCCTTTGAATGGTCCTCCAGATATCTGTGCGCCATATAAATTCTCTGTTATTATTATCATTATTAAATACAATATGAACAAAGAAACACAAACACAACAAACTTCAAATCTAGATGTTTATCATGTACACTGTCAGACTGTATTGACATTTTGTCAATTTCACTTGTGTCAATATTTGGGGTTTTTGCAAGAAAAGAAAAGGGATGGGTTCCACCAGGCACAACCCATGCAGTTGAATGGTTTCAAATGGTTGGTCCAGGCATGATATTAATTGGTTCATGGAAAAAAGTACATGTAGGAAAATTTTATAGAGTACAGGGCCTGACCTAATGTACATGTATGGTGTAGGCTCTAATAATAGACTTTTCAGGCTATTTAATCAAAACATTTCTGATTTTACCAAGAGCAAACAAGTCGGAAATCAGACTAAGGGTTAGAATATCATGCCTGTTGGTCGACTTGCTGGAAAATGTTAACATGGGGATTAAAACTCTCAGATTTCAAAACCACAGTAGATGGTGTTTTTAAACATTTATTTACATCAATTCTCAATTACATGTAGTACTCTTTCAATGATCAAGGTCGGAAATCCATGTCTCCGTCATGCGTGTGCAATTCGTAAAAATGGATGTACAAGCCAAGAAACGCACATAATTACATGTATCCATACTGCAGGACAACGCTATCCACAACAAATTATGTGCATTGCTTGGTGTGTATTTCATTTTAAAGGATTGCGCACTACCTAGCATAGGCCTTCACAACACATGACAAACACATGTGGATTTTAAGCATGATACACTCTACATGTACATGTATGTACTTTGCTACATGTAGTTTGGATGTTGCTGTTTTTGTCTCTAAGCAACCATGACAGTAAGGCCACATTGAAAACAAAATTGTTGAGCATCCTTTTTCTTTTAGGGTTGGGAGTTGGAGGGCGTTTTTTTTTCATTTTTTTTTTATTGAGTTTCGTCACATGGCAAAATATTACATACATTTTTAAGAAATCATCACAATCACTATAAAACAGAAGGTTTGTGTGATTTTGATGTTTTTAATTGTTCTGTTCAACCCATCTCCTGCATGTAGATGACATTTTCTGTAAACATTTTCAATTGTTTTTTTTTAACATGAATTTCCTTTCTCCAAACATAATTATTTTCAAACCTCATTGTGTGTGTGGCGCAGAACGTAGCAAAATTTGACTGAAAAGATCATTGAAAAGTCCGTTTTATGAACAAGAAAAAAATATTTTAAAAAGGGCTAGTGAAATGACCCGCAAACTGGTTCCGCCGGCAAGTCACTGAAAGTGAAGGGCAACCCCTCCATGTTTAAAAACATTGCATCGTCGGGAAAACAACATTCATATCAAAACCTGTCGAACACCTGTTTGAATTAAATCTGATCCTTTTCTGACACAGAAAACCTTTTGATTTCCATTGAAAATTCTCCCAGTCTCATTTCCTGTTTGCAAACAGTCTGTGTCTGCCCCAGAGCATGATGTCAGGAAACCCTACTGAGCGAACTGATTAATAACCCCCCAAAACAATACCAGGACCTTGTCTGCAGGAAACCAAGGGGAAGCAAGGCAAACTTGAACCTGCACACTGGTTTTTAATAATAAACTGAAGCTTTATGTCTGGAGGTGTACATGTATCAAATTTAAAGAGCGTTCTATTACACTACTTTATCACTGCAATAAACACCCCCAATAAAACAAATTGATGACAATACAGCGTTGAAAATGCTATACTTCAAAATTTATGATTATTGTTGGAACTCAAAATTTAAACTCCACCGCAGGCCCGAGCAGTGATTTCAGCTTTGGGCCAGTAAACTCAAGACCCCGAACCCCACGCCGAAAAGGGCTTTTCACTCGCATTAGGCCCTTCAGAACCCCCCCCCCCCCCCCGTACCAATCTTTAATTTTCAAAGTTGGAGAGCACTGACTGCTGATTCATGGTGTACATTTAATTTAACATAAATATTTTATTGGTAATAACAAGAAAATAAAAACTGCTACATGTAACTGCATACATGTTGATACACAATTTGTATTGTTCACGTACATGTACTTCTGCCTTGAGCTGTGGTGCTACAATATACATATAGCCCCAAAAAAGCCAATTTTCCAGGTTTGTTCACAAAATGTATGAAACTTTTCCGTTTTTACACTTGAAAGCAATTAATTTTGCCCCACTGAAATGTTACGCTCAGTACGTTTAAGTTAGACCCTACATGTACATCTACTACATAGAATAAATGTCAATTAATTTTATCATTTGTCATGTCCCCAGCTACCTGTAAAAGGTCTATTAATAAAAAACCAATAATCCATTCAATCAACTAGAAAATATCTGTTCTTTAGAATAAATACAACACAGTTTTATTAAATGTCAGTATTTCCATCCTCCATGGTAGAAGGCTTCACTTATAATATCAACTGTCACTGTGAAGGTCGTAAGAAGCATATCTTGCAGTCAGTCTGCGGATAAGAACACCGAACTCAAGCTCTGGTGTTTCTGATCAGCAGAGTGTGAGTTCGAATCCCAGTCGTGACACTTGTGTCCTTAAGCAAGACACTTAACCACATGCTTCGTCCTTCGGACGGGACGTTAAGCCGTACATGTAGGTCCCCTGTGTTGTGTAATGCACGTAAAAGAACCCAGTGCACTTATCGAAAAGAGAAGGGGTTCGCCCCGGTGTTCCTGGTTTGATCGGCAGCATATTGCGCCACAGCACCTTGTAAACCATTACATGGTGCTATGTAAAGGACTTAGTCTCATACTTCAAAACGTAGCTCCACAATACCTTGCAGGAAAATAATTAACGTTAAAAGTGCCTTGAGCGTCACTGAGTGACGGATATGTGCGCTGTATAAGAAGCCACTATTATTATTATTATTATTAGTCTGCACATAAGATGAGGCTTTACGTACAGTACACACAACAGTGCCCTTACACATGCCAACTTACTGGGTACTTTTAACAATAGAACAATGCTAGCCCACAAGGTTTTCTTTGTTCAAGTGATACCCCACAGAGGATTTCTTCAGAAAAGGGAATAATAGAACAACAATGGAAGTACCCCATAACTGCCATATGTAAGGGTGCGTGTGTCTGTATGTGATTATACTGTATTAGGAGTCCACTGGTCAGCCAGTTTACAAACCTGAGGACCAGTACATGTATTTGACTGAGCGCCTGACAGCAGCCACTCAAATCAGCTCTGTATTTGTTTGCTAATTTCTTAGTATATTGCTAATTTTTGTTCAGCGCCTTGAACACCCAGCAGGGTGGATATGTGCGCATTACAAGTCTTATTATTATTATTATTATTATTATTATTATTATTATTAAAACAGTCTTCATATAATTCATGGTTTCAAATTCCATACAAATATGGAAACCTGTGAAAATTCTTCCTGACTAATTAAATGGCAAGCCTAATACATTAGGCATAATTTCATACACATAGCTCTGCTTACCATCAGTGAAAACTCCACACTTAATGTACAAAATATGACATTATTATTTCACAGGTTAGCAAGGATTGTTTGTTTGTGCATTTGCATACTTTTTAAATTAGCCTTCTTCACTTATGGTACAGATAATGCGGTACCGACCCTGTAAGCGGAGAACAGTGATGGAACAATAAGCATAGTGAGCTATTTCCTGTGCAGATTTTCTTCATTTTGTATTGTAGCAGAGCTGCCAACCTTAAACTGGGCATTTCAGTATTCTTTAGGCTGAAAATCAGTATTTTGCCAATGAAATCAGTATTTTTCTGCGCGGCGCCGATACACTTCTTGTACTCGACTACCCACTGGTAATTGAATTACCTTTTACGTATGCTTTGCTCATATTACATGTATTAAAGCCAATAATTATGTCAGTGTTCAAAAAAAAAAAAAAAAAAAAAGTTTAAAAAAAGTTTTAAAAAATTTGCGTATCGGACCGCAATTTGCGCTACACTGTGCATGGGGAGAAGCCATACTGCAATTCTTTCCAATTAATGATATCAAAATACTTTAGTTTCTGTACCATCGTTTATTAAAATGAATAAAAAATGTTCACGTTTGCACAGGAAACACACCTTTACAATACCACAGTGGAGGGCAGTCAAGTGTTTGAAGGACTTCGGCAAGTTTGTCAACTTGGCTTTCCAACCAATTCCATGTCCACCCATTGCATTCTTTACGCCTTTTATCACTATTTTGCATCAGATCTTGGCCTCCATTGCGTCGAAGATATCTTTCCTTTTCGTCATTTTTATTTCAATTGATGCAGCGATCGCGATGTTTCACACACTAAACAACGTCAACACGCTTGTTCCTTGCAGAAGTAAAATTTATCACAGTGTCTGTTTGCCGCCGCATCCCATACACGTGAGCATTAGAAAAACTGCGGCGCCAGTCTCTACAAAAGCCATGCCTGTGGGTGACGTTGTGAGACATGTACTACAGAATGTATGCTGTACAAGGTGCATTGTGTCTCCGTTCAGTGCACGGAGATCACTCTGGCAGTAGTTAAGTCCTTCAGCGCAATAGGTTATGGTACCTAATAATAATATTATAAGCTCTGAAACGCGTGTGAATTCGCGGCTTTCATTTTTATTTATTACGATCTCATTGTTTGTACTGCATTTACACTGGGGCTTAAAAAGTATGATCGGCTTTTTCCAAATCCGTATTTTAAAATGCAAATTCGTACTTCCGTATTCTTGGTTGATTTCCGTATGAAATACGGAAAATCCGTACTAGTTGGCAGCTCTGTTGTAGTATTTGTTTGTCTGTGTGTTTTTTAAGGACCCCGATGGTTGTAAGCCGTGTTTGAAAAAAATACAAAGTTTGGGGGCTATCCTTGGCTTTGGAATCAGTTAACTTTTTACGAATAACTCTGTATTTTTTATTTTATTACCAAAATAAATTTAAAATACTCAAAATCAGTGTTGTCACTAGCCCAAATTTAGTGCCGGTCGGAATTTTTTTTCAAGATGGTAAAATTCACGCTAAAAATGTGAAGTGAGCGTTGCAATGGACGCCATTGCAGTAAGCATCTCTTTTGATGAAACAATACATCATAGCAGACAATGACAATTGCTATAATTTCTATCAAATTTTTAACAAAATATTTACTTAACGAAATGGCACCACCACCACCCCTACCTTATGCCTTAAAACTTAAGGCGCCAAACGAACCATGGATGAACGAACCATGGAGATACAGAAAATACAACAAGCAGCTGACAACAAAATCGAGGCAACACGGCGATAGCGTGTTGAGCCTGCCAAGCTTCGTTCATTCATTGTACAGGATTATTCTATTATTCAATAGGTAAGTTTACCCCATGCTGCCAAGTTTGTCCGATTTATTGAAGATTCTAAAGAAACTGTTAATACTTCGCTGCGATAGCGGCATGATTACGAGCAAATGATGAACTCAAAACTTTATATTGTAAATTAATAGGCTTGTCCACAATCAGCTGTCCACAATAATACAGTAGAAGTTATCATACACAAGCGCCAGTGGAATTGCACGTGCAGGCAAAGGGAAAATCACTATGAATGATCCGTCACTGCCAAACTTGGCAATCGCCCAAACTATAGCACCTTGAGTGATACAGTTGGGGAGCCGCAACTATAGTTGGGATCGCCCATAGAGCTCTGACGGTAACCTCACTGCAATGAGATACTGCGATCCCAACTATAGTTGGGCGATTGTCAAATTGGGGCGGAACTACTACACGTGAAAAGTTGCAGTCCCGCGAATAAGGTAGACGTTACGTAGCACATTGCTGCATATTTGCACGGTAGTTGATACGGTACAACCAGACCGGGACAAAATAAATTAAGACGCACGAAAATGAGAAGTTATCAGTGAGTATTTGTCAGAAATTGTCAGGGACTGTCAGGAATGGATATTAAAACAAAACGCGATGTATTTTGTCATAAATACTGGAATTTATTGTTAACTTCTGATGACAAAGTTATGTAATATTTAGCATTGCCTGTCGAAATAGTGCCAGTCGGTAAAGCTGTTAGCAAGGAAAAGTGCCGGTCGGGAATCTCCGAGTGCCGGCAGGCCCGACCGGCACTGACCGGCGTAGTGACAACGCTGCTCAAAATGTATTATTTGCTGCTCAATACTAGCATTCAGTATGCATAATACTATGTTTAGTCTAAATCGTTCCCCGACAGTGATATGTTTGCGGCAGTCGGCACTCAACACTCAATCCAAGAGAGGATACTGTCTTGTGATTAAGATTCTTGACTGATGGCTCTGTCAGAAGCTCAGAATAGCATGTGGAAGTGTGAAATAAAATGCAAGCATAATGTGTTTATTAAAGGTACACATGTATGAATACTGATTAGAAATGATCACAAAAACAAACAAATTGGGTTTTTTATTCACGAAAGCTTACTTCTCAGTAACTTGATAAAGAGTACAAAATGTATGGAGAAATGCAGATTTCCTTCTGGAAAACCGCCGTGTGAGAAAGTTGTGCCTCAAACCTCGTTTTTTGTTTCAATTTGACAAATTGCATCTAGGCACATGTGGCATAATGTGTACAAAATCTTATTCATGAATTACTGTTGCTCAACGCAGAGTACGCTTTGCTGGCCACTGCTTTAGTGCTGAAGACCAGGTCATACCAGATGTGTTATACTGGAGCCTTCCGTGCCCTACTTGAGGACCTACATCTCTCAACTACATCAACGTGATTGGCAGAGACACAGAATCTGAAACTAAGGACCTGCCAAACATGATGAGGGATAAGGACTCCTGGCATGACGTTGTGAACAAGATCTCGATTGCAACGGCTAAATGATGTTGATTTTAGGATCATTCACTTTTGGGTTTTTTTGAAGTAATTACCAAAGGTATACCCTCCCTTTAAAAAAGCAATGACAACGTGTAATTTATTGATTGAGTCTTGCATCATATCATGGCAACTCTTCTGAAGAGAAAACTTAATCAAACGGAAGGGTACACATTAAGGGCAATTAAAATACCCTGAAAAGTTCAACACATATATTTATCCTCTCTGAAGACCTGCATCACTGCATCCATCAACATCCTTGCAATGAGGCTTTGATACAAGCCACTCAAATACAGTGAAAAAGTGTGGATGGGGATTAACAAGCAGTTGGGTCCAGTATTGAGTACATGTGGGTGATCATACATGTGTAGCATAAGAATTTGTGCATTTTGGGCCTCAGAAAAATGAACCCTTTGAAAAGCAATTAAGGTAGTCATTAAATGAAGTGATTTTAATTCTAATGTTCGCCATCTGCCAATAGAAATACCCACAACAATTTATAGTACTTTGCACACTGTACATGTACATGCTGTATGGGATGATGGGACCACAAGGGGGCCTTTTCTTGGACTTGCCCCTTAGCCAGAGCCCAGAGGAGTGTCTAGGTGACTTTATGGTCACCCTAGTTCAAGTTTTCTGCAAGTCTGTCATTTACAAAGTATGTAGGCCTACACCCTAGTTCAAGTTTTCTACAAAAACAATGCAAATCTGCTCATCCTTATAATAAAGAGTTAGTAAGACTATTACATGTATTGTACATTTTTTTAACCAAATGTAACTATTAATTAAGGGCTGAATGGAGTAATCAATTATTATTATTATTATTATTATTTTTTTTTTTCAAAATTATGTGTGGCTGGGTCAAAAGCTGAAAATCAATATTCAGTTTTCAAACCAAATGTTTCTAAAAAATCTACAATTTTTTTGTGTTTGGCACAAAGTTGCATGCCGGAAGCCTGAAAACTCCTGAGCTGGGAGAACATTGATATAAATATTCTGCTTCATTTGAGTGCAGAAAACTGACGTGAAGTGGTTGAGCAGCTCAGTGAAATTGAGCCCTGCAGTTTGTATTTTGTCCGGGAATTTTGTGCATACATTCATATTGGGCTTATTTCGATCGAGGCAATCAAAATAAACAACAGTGGTGGATTTTCAGATGCCATTTCCTCGACTTTGACAGTACTCCAGAATACAGCAAAACATTGGAGAACTGGCACTGGTACATGTCTGTCTGACTCTGAACTTTGTAATCATTGACCCTTTTAGTAGATAGAACATTTATATTCACATTTTTATATTTTTGTTAATTTTTAAATCACCAAAAACAGGAGATTATGAGGAAAAAAGGTAAAAAAATTACTGTAATCCCACCAAAAGACACACACACCTTCCTTTAATTTGTTCAGTTTGCAATAACATAAAACGTCAACACGTTAGAAAAAAACACCAAAAAACACCGCAAGAGGATTAATAGCAACTTTTTAATAACAACTTCCCTTCTTTGACGTATGCTTCCTTAAAAGTATTGAGTGTTATTACTGAGCATGAAGCTGAATAACAAGATAGGATTGGCTGCCAGGCAAAAAATAGGTCAGCCTACTTCCTTCAGGTCTGATGTTAGCAAGTAAAGCGGAACCTCACTAAACGGAGACCACAAAAACACATTCGAATGTAAAGGGATTTGTCTTCAATGAAATGAGTATAACGTGTACTAATAATTGTACAGTATAATAAAACTTGTTTTCTATATTATTCAGGCCTGGAATTACACGGAGGCCATGGCCTCTTTTGCCACTTACATGCACTATGTAATATCTGGACAATTAATTCTGCCTGATATACTAAAAGTCAAAAGAGACATTATTTGGTTACAAAACTAAGCTCTTGTGACATTTTCTAATTATGTTACTTAAGATACTATTTAGTATTAAAACATGTAAACTACAATTTGCTTTGTATACAATGTACAATACTAAGTCAGGTACAATTTTAAGAATTATCATTGAAACAGTTAGTATTTCACCACACTACATTGTATTTTTCTGCACAAAAAGCAACAGTAAACACATAAATTCATGAACTATCTAAAATTGAAAAATTAGATGCAAAAACTAGGTCTGAATTTAGAAATGAGATGTGTGTAAAATAAAATGTCTAAAGTTTTAATTTTAAATGATTTTTCCCATGCAGTCAATCTCACTGACAATGACAAAGTGTGAAATCTAAAAGCTAATTGCATTTCACTCTCACTGACTGATGACAACATGGTAATTAGTGTTGCCAGAACAACAAAAAGCTTTCTGTTCCGTTTGTTTGACAATATTTAGTAATTTTTGACAAAGACAGGATGCATATTGTGTACAAGTGTGTGTGTGTGTGGGGGGGGGGGGGGGTGGTGATTGGGCTTGAGAGCCTCTGCAGCATTGAGAGATGGCAATTTGACCTCTGAGACAATAGCTGTAAAGCGGTGACCCAAACACTAGGCCTATCACTTGAAAGGAAGGAAGTGAAGTACATAAAAAGAGCACAGTCGGTATTATTATCATCATTTCAATCAGAAAATGTCATGCCACATCCCTGCTTCAAAAACACCAATTTACATAGGATAGGGATAGTAGTAGTATAGACTTAGCTCCATAGATGATGTTCTACATGTCATGAACTTTCAATATTCATCAGAGAGGTGAAAAATGCACAAGCGAACTTTAAAACTCAAGTGGTCAGAAACAGCAATTTTTTATAAAATTATGTGGAACACTATCATCAGACACAATGTCAAAGAAAAGGTGAACAAGACTTCTTTTAATACGTTTAATACAATGAGCAATGTTTTTAACTTATTTTAAAACTTGTATTACAACTTCTTTTATTCGAATGAAGCGCACAAATTTTAGTCTAGCCTATGTGACAAACAATCTTAGAATAAACAGAAGTTTTCTTTCCCTTATTTACAAGAAGAAAAAAAAACACTGAAACAAAATTTGCAAACTGCAAAAGTCTATGTCTGTTCAGTGTCTGACACTGGCAGGCTACCCACATATCAAATCAGGCCTCAACTCAAATCATTTCAAGGATATGGGTGTACCTGTTTGTACAGCTATATTATAGCTCATCATGCTCATATTCACATTTATGTTTAGATTACTTTTTCTAGTTTTTGTTTGTCAAATTGCACTTCATAAACGTGAAGAAATTATAGGCTACTCAATCGAACTACCATTTGGATTTAGTACACATAGTAAATTCCCAAAATAAAAAAAGCAGGTACAGGACTGAAAAAAACAAAATTATTACTGCAGTTTAATCAGAATATTTTTCCGAGGGGCACCTCCTACAGACCTAGTACTCAGTAGTACATGTACATGTTCATATCCTAAACTAAATACACAGGGCAGGGCCGCCATGCAAAACGTACCTGACCGCCATCCATGCCCGTCAAAAAAATACTAACAAAGTCACCCATACAACAACTCCCAATACGGTACGTGTGTACAGGCACACATTAACACGGAACAGACGTCAACTACACAGTTTGTCAAAACTCACCCAAAAAATCAAGTTGAAAATTGTCAAAAGTAGCTTGACAATAGCCATTGCTGCCGTGGTTTGCATCTGCTTCGCCATCTCAGCTCTGTTGTTAACTCTTTTCCGTGTGAACAAGTTCCCAAAGGTTGAATTTTCGGCTCAATATGTGGGACCCCGCCGCACCAGATTGGAGTCTGTGGAGCTACTTTCAAAGACGCTGTAAACGTGGCCTGGCGAGCTACAGTCTAGTCTAGCGAGTTTAGCTAGACGTCTTTTTTGCGTGCGCAATAAGGGGTGGAAGCAGCCTAGCCAGCATAAGGGTGCACCCCCCCCCCTAAATCTATTACCACAGCATACAGTGCAAAATGCTAAAAATTCAAAAATACACGAAAAATACTTAGAAATCTCACAGCTTTTTACAGTAAAGGGAAAATTATTAATTGACTCTTCGAGATATTCCCCCTCCAAAAAAAAGAACACCCCGACACCAGTGTAATTTTCCAAACATTCTGAGCATCAATCTTGAAAAATGTCACTACACCTCTCAGCAAATAGGACCATTTTGTTTAGGGCCTTTAATGTCATCCAAAATACATCCAGTTGGAAGTCAACAACCCCCAGGTCACATTTACACATTTGGGACTCTTAAATATGTCTAATGTAGAATATTAAATTAATGAGCTCGACGCTCTGTTTTCTCCTTAGTGGGGTGCACCCCATAATGTTTGCCAATTAATAATAATTTTATGGGGGCGGTTATGGGGGGCGGAGAATGATTCCCCGGGAAATGCTTTTACATGCGTTACGGAGTATAGCAGTTGGTAAACATTGGTTAAGCGCTTAACAAGTGGGAACACCATTGTTGTTGTTGTTAATGTTATATAACACGGGAATCAGAATGCGTTCCACTGAGTTCCGCCAGGTGGCGGTAAATTTAAACATGGAAAAGGGGCAATGCATTTCATGCAACTAGCACGTTTTTAACAAACTTAAAAATACCGTCAACGATTAATAAATTCAAGTAAAATGCATGTAAAAGTCCAACTACGAGGTAATTTTACGCTCCAGAAGGACTGAAGTTGTCCATCACAACTCAATTGATGCAATTGTCAATGCTGACAGAATGTGCACAAAAATGTTAAATTTTAAAAAGTTAATAAAAACACTGTAGAAAGTAATGGACACGAGTAGAACCAAAATATGCCGAGGGCTACGAGTAAAAGTGATATAGATCGCTCTGATTTGTTGGAAATCTTACTGAAATCAATTTGACGAGAGAAACAAAATAACTTTTTTGTTTAAATACTTTTTTTATTTTAGTAAAACAAAAAAGTATCTAAAAATGTAAAACAGTTGTTGTCTGAGGCAATGTTTTAAAAGTCTGGAATGAAAGAGTGAGTATAGGCATCATCCGTACACTTACACTACCTCAACGGGCCTACCGTACGTATAAACCATGGTACAAAAAACGCATCCAAAATTAGTCTTGGTGCAAGACGTCCCTGTTCTGTATTTCCACATACGCCCCATTACAAATTTCCGCCAATAGAGGGCGCTATCACTCCACGAACCCGCTATCACCCACAAACCGCTATGTGGGTGATAGCGGGTTCGTTCGTAGAGTGATAGCGCCCTCTATTGGTGGCAATTCGTGATGGGGTGGATCGCGGACTGTTATGGGTCGTGGAACTTACAAAACAGGGACGTCTTGCACCAAGACTAATCCAAAATTAAAAGCAAGTCCCAGTCCGTCAACATTGAATATTAATTGTCAAAAGAGGGCGATGTTTATTCTCAGTGGAAAGTTCTATCTATACTCAAACACTTGAACTAGATTTATTTTTGTCAACGTAATGCTAATGTATAGGTAAAAATGTCAATAAAGATACAATATAAGTCACCTGTGAAAGTTTTAGCTGAATACGGTGTCAACTTGTTGAGAAAACAATAGAAAAAGTGTTGCGGTATTTTCATCAAGAACCGTCGAACCTGTCCACGTTTAGCGAGGTCCGCAATGCCGGCTGCATCATTCACAAACGGACACCGTGGAATTTGAATCTCCGAAACTAGTCTTGATGTCGTCATATTACGTTTATTATGTCATCACCCAGTAAATTATCTCAGGATATCTCAATTAGTTGCTTCCAGAGCTCCGTAGATGTGTTATCTCACCGCTGTTATTAGTTTTCTTTTGATACAAAGTGACTAGCAGACTCCGGCCTATTACGGGATACTTAACTTAGAAGGTGACCCACTCTGATAGGAAAATTCGTGGATTGTGTGATCTTCAGGTTTTTTTTACTATTAATAATAAGAAAACTAATGAGATAATTGTATAGATCTTCGTGGCGTTACTTGAGCTCATGAACCATGTTAATTAATGACAGCGAAGTAGAAAGGGAGAATGGTAGGCTACAGATACCATGCTACCGCATGTAGTTTTTGGCAAAGTCATGCAACGCCAGCAACGGGTGTTTTTTCCTTCGAAAGCTGAAAGTTCAATAATAATCCATTGATATAGGACGATTTTACGCCAATCCGTAATACAGATAACATGTCAGTGTGTATGGTTCAAAGTTTTAGAAAATATAGACAGTTGCGTGCGTTCGTAAAATGGCCCAGCACTCCGTAAGAGTAGGCCTCACACCACATTGCCAATATTAAGACAACGTCTTTTTGGAACGTTCAATATCTAAAGTACATTATCATCTGAACCAATCCCCTTTTTGAGTGCTTTGTTTCCCTGCAGTGTGTTACGCATAAGAAAAGGCTATTCATTAGGCGGGTCACGAAAATCAAGGCACACTAACACACACACTAATACAGTACACACACGGGGATTTATTGCTGCATAATGGACTCTGAGCATCCCCAACACCTTTGAGATGGTCTAGAGATTGTAAAACCATAAAAAAATTCCCCCATACCCCCCCAAGCGCCCTAAAGGATTCCCCTATATCACTAAGGAAAAAAAAGAAAAAAAAAAAACAAAACCTCAATTCACGCTTCAATCAATCTTGTTTTATGACCTCTGACCATCCCCAACCCCTTACCACAATTGTAAATAACTCTTTAGAAGCTATGGTGAAGCCAGCTGGTGACCATCAAGTCTGTTGATAACAAGCCTGTCTGGCATTTTCAATTACCCAGCTTGTATGCTAAGGCATGCTAAGGCATTTTGTCAACACAAGTCAATGGGGAAATCCCCGTGAACCTTGGACCCCAGCCAGTTGAATTGGCTGTAGCGGGTAAACCAGATAAGCTAGGCCACTCAAATTCTCCATTATGGTTCTCAATCGTATAATGGAGGAAGTCAAGAAAAAAAGGCTTTCCACTTTATTCATAAGGGGAGTAATTAACAAAAAATGCTAATTGTGCCTTGAAAATCGTGGCTCGCCCGCTTGAGGCAGGGTTTTAATAGACTGTCTCAGACTTTGTGTCCCCCGTATACAGACTCTCCTTTGTTCCAAAGGGTAATTATTTAAATGTTTGCCCACTGCGGGTTTAAGTTCTCGTCCATTCTTGCAAAAAATAGTTTTCTTCGAGAAATACTCTGCACTAGGGTCGAAACGCAGGCCATAAGGATTGTTTTCATTTATACCATATAGGTTTCTCACCTTACGTTAAAATGGTGTAAAGATTGTGTTTGAGACCCTAGTGCGAATATTGTCCTCCAATGACGACGAAGTACGGTAACATTTCAAACATTATGTTTTTACCTATATACCCAGCAAACACGTAACGTCATCGTAACGTTACTGTAAAGTTGTATTTTGGTTACGTTATTTCCCAACTAAAACACAACTAACTTGCAATGTTGCAAAAAGGTTGCAGTTTCGTCTTGTTACTAAATAACATAAATACAACGTTATAACAACGTTATATTTTAACCCTCATCTAAAAACGTCTTGTGAATATTTTTTTGCAACGTTGTCTGAAGGTTGTGGTTCTGTCACGTTATTTGGTAACGCATATACAACGTTGTCCAACGTTGTATTTTGACGTCGTATACAACATCAATACATCGTTATGACAATATATTTTCACAACGTCTTAATAAAGTCGCATTAACCTATTTTTGCAACGTTGCTTGAAGACTGTAGATTTTTCAGGTTACTTTGGAACGTTATGACAACGTATGACATATGCAAATTAGTAGATTGGGCTTAGAAGTTGTAAAATACCTACAACTAATATTGCAAAATTTATGAACTAGGTGTACTCATTTCTTAAATTATCTGTCTTAAATATTACAGGATTTAGTGACAAATTAAATGTAGTGACTAAACATGTAATTTTACTTTCAAAAATATTATTAAAATGGAAAAACTTAAGAAAAAATATACACCCATGACTGCCAAAGTCAAGAAATTGATCTGTACATATAGTACATGCTGCACGATTTATAGTATCCAGGTTCAGTGAAGTCAGGCAACCGCAACGTAGAGGCCTATATTGGAATGGTAAGTTTGTATTGTTGAAAGTAATTAATTGATCATGTTGATATATCTCTAATATTAATAATTATGAAACTATTATGAAATATAAATAACTTGTATTAAATTGAAGTACGTCACAATCATGTCAAAAAATAACTTTATTTTAAGTGCAGTTTTTACGTTGTCAGAACGTTATTATATAACGTCAAAACGCAACGTCCTCTGGACGTTGACAAAACTCCACACTTATCCGTCCATACGACGTTAAATAAAAACGTTCTCTGAACATTAAAATAACGTCCTAGCGACGTCGCGTGGACGTTATTTTGTTTGCTGGGTAGTTCGTTCCTGAATTTCGATGATATTCAATCAAAACGGTTATTTTGTTTGCTGGGTAGTTCGTTCCTGAATTTCGATGATATTCAATCAAAACGGCATTGAATTTGACATCTTGACTCGGCGCAAAAAGTCTTGATTGAAATGTACAGACCCATTTGTTGTTCATGTTTCAAATTTCGATCTGAAGACTAGTAATACATAATGAGATTTTACATCAATTTAACGTGAGGTTAGAGCCTTGTATGTTTCTTTTTCCGAACCCAGAGACTCTTTCTATTCACCTTGGAGCCAGTGCGTTCCTAGGGGCATGGGGGAGGGGACGGGACGTGCCCCCATACCGTGCCGTGCTCCGGTCAGACTAGTTTACCCCATTGAGTCTGTGCTCTTTCTGTGGGGCCAGCTGGACGTCATTGGAACGCCCGGGAAAATCATCAACGCGTAACATCGAGCTTTGCTACGCTGCGCACTGAATGTCGGCTATACCCTTAACCATGCCTGAACTCCACTCACCAGTTCTGAACCCTATCGTCAAAGCAAACAAGTAGGAGTAGGCTAACCCTATTGATTTTGTATACAATAACTATTTGCATATTTTGCTATTTAGGCGCAGTTTGACCTTAAACTGGCCCACTTTGCGGCGATGCTTGGAGCTTGTATCTTTATCATGTTTTTGTGTTTGCCCGATTATTGACACATGGAGGTAGAACCTCGACATATGATTGTACGGAAGCCCATTAGTGCCACGTTGCGTTTCTCTTTCACGTGGTAGTGTTTCTCTTTCACCGGGGTGCCGCCGCGGCCGCCACTTACTAACCGGCGGCCGCCACTTAATAACCGGCGGCCGCCACTTAATAACCGGCGGCCGCCACTTAATAACCGGCGGCCGCCACTTAATTAACTGGCAGCCGCCACTTAATTACCGGCGGCCGCCACTTAATAACCGGCGGCCGCCACTTAATTAACTGGCGGCCGCCACTTAATAACCGGCGGCCGCCACTTAATAACCGGCGGCCGCCACTTAATTAACTGGCGGCCGCCACTTAATTACCGGCGGCCGCCACTTAATTACCGGCGGCCGCCACTTAATAACCGGCGGCCGCCACTTAATTAACTGGCGGCCGCCACTTAATAATTGGGCGGCCGCCACTTAAATAACTGGCGGCCGCCACTTAATAACCGGCGGCCGCCACTTAATAACCGGGCGGCCGCCACTTAAATAACTGGCGGCCGCCACTTAATAACCGGCGGCCGCCACTTAATAACCGGCGGCCGCCACTTAATTAACTGGCGGCCGCCACTTAATTACCGGCGGCCGCCACTTAATTACCGGCGGCCGCCACTTAATAACCGCCGCCCGCCACTTAATTAACTGGCGGCCGCCACTTATTAATTTGCCGCCTGCCTATTAAATTACTGGCGTCCGCCACTTAATAACCGGCGGCCGCCACTTAATAACCGGCGGCCGCCACTTAATTAACTGGCGGCCGCCACTTAATTACCGGCGGCCGCCACTTAATTACCGGCGGCCGCCACTTAATAACCGGCGGCCGCCACTTAATTAACTGGCGGCCGCCACTTAATAACCGGCGGCCGCCACTTAATAACCGGCGGCCGCCACTTAATTAACTGGCGGCCGCCACTTAATTACCGGCGGCTGCCACTTAATAACCGGCGGCCGCCACTTAATAACCGGCGGCCGCCACTTAATTAACTGGCGGCCGCCACTTAATAACTGGCGCAATAATAACTGGCGCAATAATAACTGGCACAAAAGAATTATTTAATTTGGCGAAGGTCCACCATTAGACAATGATGTGGAGATATTCGATGTTTAGCAATTATTCCTTCTTTTGAATCCGCCTGAAAGTTATAATATTTTGAAAAACATACTTAAAAGAAATCGTCGGAAACAAAATAGTAATTATTGGAGTGAATTGCGTGAAATACAATTAGACAACCCATTTATTTCATATTCCTTTCCTGTAACTTAAACAAATACGCAATTCAATTCTTAATTGAAGTTGTTAATATTAATAACATCCTTTAAGTCTCATTTTACACCGGCAATTAAAGACGAATGAATTATAAATTCAGTATTCATCGCAATGTTAAAAAGAGGAAACCCTATGTATAGTTATATTTACTTAATACTTGGCTATTTTTTTTTAACTATGAGCACATTGTACACTAAGTTTATCCGTTTTCTCAGAAACTGGACTTTAATAGTTTAACAAGTTTCACCAATTGGTCATTCATGCTTATAAATTGGTCAAAATGACTAAGTTTGCCTAGTCCTGAGTCTTTGACTAATACAGTTTATGCTGGACTAATTTTTATTTTGCAGTAACTAGTCATTAATAGTCAGGGCCCAATTTCATGGCTCTGCTTACCATGGAATTCTGCGCTTACGCCCAGCTGCGTCCCATAGAAATACACACTTTACAATGCGCGTCAGCGCAGAATTATTTGGTAAGCAGTGCCATGAAATTGGGCCCAGTTCTTGACCCCTGACTAGAATTTTGTTTCGACTAAGACGTTTTAGTCACAATTTAGAGTTTTGACTATTCTTGCCTAGTCTAAAGACTTTTCACAAATTAGTCATCTACAGAGCTTTGACTGAAATGGATTGGTCATTTTCCCGCCTTGGTTTTCCCGCTTGTAAATCAGAAACTTGACACTTCTCCAACAAATACTGTACCAGCGAAATTCTTTAAGATACTGGTACCCCGGTTGTTTTGGTGATGTGTTTATAACCATAGAACTAAACACATCACACACAGTCATTGTATGCATGTTCAAGCTAGGCTTGGTTTCGTCTTCATCTTCATAAGCATCTTACCGTCAGGTAGCCCTCCCCCAACAAAAGAGTGTGACGAAAATTCAGTCCTATTTGACGCACATGTGGCTCCTTCACATTCCTCAAAAATAAGGTAAGAATTTCAGCTTGTTTTGCTTATTTTTAAAGATTAAAAATCACAGAAATCTAGGCAGCTAGACCATATAGCACTAGCACAGCAGTAGAAACTGGTATGGGTAATGTACTGACTGATGAGCATGTACAACCGGTTGGTTGGCATGGCATGGGCATCGTCAATGCCTGCCTGGCTACTTAGTTATATCACTTGCTAATGCTTATAGGCTGTTTTAAAAGACCAACATGACCGCCAGACTGGAATGAGGATGTCCACCAAGTCCATAAACAAATTCACGTTTCGAGATAGATGTGCATATTTTTTCCTCGAGCTAACAAGCTTCATTATTTTTTAAATGACTGATGCCTACGACCTTGAGACTTTGGAAATGGGATTAAAGGTTTATATTATTAAACATGCTGATTTTGTTTGTCTGTGTTTATGTTTTCATTTGTTTTAATATACAGGGAAAGCTTGACCTGTAATCCAGGATGTGGCTCTTCATTTGATGCGTTCAATGATGGGATTGCTGCCAACAACTCTACTAACTGACAGCTGTCACAGTCTACTTTGCAAGTTTTTATGATTTTAACATGACCTATATACATTTAATAGGAAATTCCTCTTTGGAAGAAGCGTATCTCTCTTGATAAAATTATTAATCACAATTGAGACAAAAACTATGCTTATTATAGGGCTACACTGAGCCCCCGACGATGCAAATGAAATAGTTGTGTTGTAAAACTTAGCTGATAATAACCAGGCTTTCTGATTAATCTTTTGGATTAAATTTGTCTTTAAAAAATCCACAAAATGTTGAAGTCATATTTCAGAGTGTTATTGTTTCGAATGTGTAACAAGATCATTGACAAAAATCAATTGTGTTTTGAAAAATCAAAATCAAGTATTTCTAGGTACTGCACTCACTCACAAAAAGTACTGAACCCTTTGCTTCACACTATTTTCTACTTCATTTGAGTTTTTCAGAATTGTTAATGTTGAATTTCTCATTTATAAACTTGCAATACTCTGTATTGTAATGTTGTAATTAATTTCGAATCAGATGAATGCTTCTTGAGTTTGCATTAAAATAACCAGGTTAAGTTATCAGAAACGACTTGTCTCCTAAAATTGTGTGATTTTAGTTGTTTAACAAAATTATTTATTGTGTTTTATTTGTTTGTTTGTTTTACCGATATTGTTTAGCAATTTTCTAGGTATTGGTTGCACACTAAAGATTCTACTCTTTAAAGGATTCCTGACTGATGGCAACTAGTCAAGAGCATAATGGTCAACAATTTCAACAAGTTCAGATCAACATTGACTAATTGTTGACTTCTGACCAATAAAAACTAGTCAAAACCTCCAAAAATGATTGACTAATGTCATTAGTCAGAAATATTAATGAGGTACTGGACTAGGCTCAAAAGTCACTGGACTAAGATCAAAAATCACTGGACTAAGCAGTTAAGTCGCTGGACTACAGATTAGTCGTATAAGACATTGTCACAGGACTAATGAATTCTAGTCGCATTTTGACTTAAGTTCCTTAGTCATGCGCTGGTTTTAGACTTATCTAGATTAGTCCTATAAGACATCATGCTGGACTATTTTGTTTTAGTCAAAATGACCAATTAAATTTAAGAGTGTGTGGTTAAGGCGATGGTAGCGATAATCCCGTTAAATTCGCTGTGTTGGGTGTCTTGAATTTATTACCAAATTCTTGTTTCAAAAACATAACAAATCGGTTTTTGTTGTTTTCTTTTTAATTAAGGTGTGACTGAATCAATAATGGAATACGATGCACACATCCAACTGTATTTCTCTCTAGGACTTCAGCATAAGGAAATAATTAATGCACTGGCACTGAATCATAGAATAGTTGTCAGTATGCGAACTCTTAAGCGAAGTCTAAAGAGACTTGGCCTTTTCCGTAGGAAAACAAATCTGATGTTGAGGATGTTGCCAGGTTCATTGCAGAAAACATAAAGAGAGGCAGTCATTACGGATATAGGCTGATGCACCTGAGGTTATCAAGTGGCGGCCGCCAGTTATTAAGTGGCGGCCGCCAGTTATTAAGTGGCGGCCGCCGGTTATTAAGTGGCGGCTGCCGGTTATTAAGTGGCGGCCGCCGGTTATTAAGTGGCGGCCGCCGGTTATTAAGTGGCGGCCGCCAGTTAATTAAGTGGCGGCCGCCAGTTATTTAAGTGGCGGCAACCCGGTGAAAGAGAAACACTACCACGTGAAAGAGAAACGCAACGTGGCACTAATGGGCTTCCGTATTATTGAACTTTTCAGAATTCAGATCTACCATTGACAACGTTTATCATCAGTCGTTCATGCATGCACTGTATGCACTGGGATTGAGTTTAAAGACGACTTTGCCTTCCTGCCAGCTGAGTGCCAATGAAGTTCAATATTTGCTGCATGCTGCATATTTGCGAGAGAAAAAAACAAAACAAAAAACACAACAAAAACCACAACAACTATCAACCACAACAACAACAACACCAACAACAACAGCAGCAGCAGCAGCAATTGCAACAACAACAACAACAACAACAACAACAACAACAACAACAACAACAGCAGCAACAGCAACAGCAACAGCAACAGCAACAAACAACAACAGCAACAGCAACAGCTACAGCAGCAACAACAACAAGCGTAGCAAGCTGCCGGGTTGCTGCCTCTCACTGACATAATTTATGCGGATCGTCTTATGTCGTTAATTTGTTAATGACATTATAGTCTATTAGCCTCTAGAAAATATGGACAGCTGAGATATTTATAATTACAGTCCGTCGTATGTTTTTAGACTGCTGGCCAGTGAAGCAATGTGGTCTCTTGCGGTATAGTGCCGTCAGATGTTCGCGCTTTAAAGTACAGTGACGTTGCTAAAAGTAGCCTTAAGGGAAGAAAGGCTTGCCAACCTTCCAACAGTAACATCCATGTACATGTGCATAAGGAGGGACCCCACCACCCGGTGCTGACTCAAGCTGGTGCTGACTGAAGCTGGGCTTTATCGAAATGCCTCAGCCGACTCAGATCAGTGGCAAACGTGTCGTGTGCTGCATGAATTTCACACGTCAGTGTACTGCTAGCTGCCCTATAGCCCAACTTCTGTGGGATTTGCCGGGCCACAGAAGTGGGGCTATGGCTGCCCATGTTTTTAAATTAGTCGAGCGAGTGATATAGTTGCCGAGGTTCAATGTATTTACGATTTGCCTTGTATTGTCGTGTAGAATTTAGAGTATTCTATTCACCCATTTATCCAGATTTTGTTGTTTTTAGTGTGTAACGGAAAGGTGCTTTAATCTTTGAATTTTACCGGCGAAATGTAAACAATCTATTGTCTATGCCTCCAGAAGAACTAGGCTGGGTATCAACCATGTTTTTTCAATATTCTTTCAAAAGTTGAATGGATCTAGTTTAGTTATTTTATTTATATATTTATCATTAAAGTCTTTGGACAATACATTTGAAAAAATACTGTTAAAACATACATAATAATACCCCTCCAAGCAGCTGAAGCGTTTTCTTCCATATATTACAAATACATTTTGTTAACTTTAAACCCCTGTATATTGCCCCAGCAACAGTCCAGTAGCTTAAAGATTTGATCTTAAAATAATCTCCCTAATTGATTATTTACTATACTCACTGTACCAAGGCCCAAGTGTATTACCTTGTCCTTCCTACCTGTCATTACCTAGGTAGAAAGCCCATTAACATTCAAGATCTTGTCTTTGGTTTATGATGGCTTTTAAATTAGATAGTCTGCCCCACAATACTTATTAGTTTCTTCACTCACTCTATTTCCAACCACCAAACGAGACACGTCTTTGTGCTTTCACATAATATTGCCTACTATAGAATTATTTCATTTTATAAAGTTTTGTAAGATCAGTATTATGTGTGATTCCACATTATTCCATCAACTAACTCCCAAACTGGTGACCCAGACGTGATCTTCACACAACATTATAATTTTTGAATTAACAATGTCTACTCCGGCTACAGAGTACCAGCACACCGGCGCAACCACCTGTAAGCCTCGCTGCAGCAATCAGCCTAAAGCTCCCTCCATACTGGCCATCCGACCCAACTACTTATGTCGTCGCATCACTGCAGCCGACAATAGCACAACAGGTGAGAGACATCTTGAAAACGCCACCCTCGATACTAAACACGCTCAAAAAAGGAGCTGATTAAACGGACATCCCAATCCGAACAGAAACGTTTACATCAACTCCTCACAATAGAGGAGTTAGGGGACAGAAAGCCCTCCCAACCCCTCCGCAAGATGCAACCAGTCTTAGGGGAGCGTTGAAGCCATCCATTAATGAAGCAACTTTTTCTCAGCAGCTTCCCACCAATGCTCGCCTCATTCTTGCGTCAACGTCAGAGGAGGTCGACATCGACCAATTGGCAAAGTTGGCAGATAAAATTATGGAAGTTTCCCCGGCCCAAGCATCCCGTCTCCGCGGCACACATCGCTACCACACAGTTTCTCCCCCACCAACCGAGATTAAACAACGTCGGTACATTTTGGCATCAATGATCTCCATCCTCACCACCCATTTACGTGAACGCAGTCGCAGCCGCAGTCAACCGCGTCGTCAACGCTCTCATGACCGTATTGTAATAGTCCAGCAGCCACGGCCACTCCCGATAGCCCTGCAGAGTGTTGGTACCACTGGAAAGTTGGAGCTATGGCCCACAATGTACGCATCCACGTTCATATAAGGCCAGTAACCAGGGAAACGACCAAGCCGGCAAGTAGGGGCGATTCCACATTATTCCATCAACTGACTCCCAAACAGCAACGGGAAAAATTGTATAGATATAGGGCAACAACACTGAAAGCTCTACCGCCATGAGACGATGTCCTTGGAGGTGGTTTTGAGGTTTATTGTTGCAACAGGTTAAAAAAGGAAGAACGAAGATTTCGAGCTGGTTGATGGCGTTGAACGAGATCCTAGATAAATGAAGGGGCTAGGCCGTGCTTTGAATGTGAGAATGAGTGTTTTGTAAACGATTCGCTTTGAGACAGGACACCAATGAAGAGACTGCAGAATTGGGGGTTATGATCATTACGTTTACTGCGACAGACTAGCCATGGGCTGCAGGATTCTGCAGACACTCGAGCCTTTTGATGTCGCTGCTAGGGCAGTCATGTAGGCACAAAACAAAATAAAATGAAAGGCAAGCAACGGAATCAGAATTGGGCTACTCTTCATCATGGCATGCCCATGGGCAATAAAAAGAGTCCTTTGCTCGTTGCTCGCAGGCGGAAAGTGTTGCAACAATATTTAAGACGAACACAGTGAATGCACTGAATAAGCATGCACTGGCCCCATGAGGTTAAATAAATTGAATCGGCAAGCTGGATCGGCCGAAGCGATGGCAGACTCAGCACTTCTTTCGTTCGTCCCCAGCGCCTTGCCTTAATCAAAGGCGCTGGGATGGGCAAACGTATCAAGCACGCTCATTGGTATATCCCGAAAATGCTCAGTCCCATCATGCATCACTCTCACACTGCTATGCACTGCACGCATGACGTACTTCCTGAACAAGAATCTGTGCAAGCTGATTAGCCCATCCCAGCGGTCCTGGATAGACCCTGGCCGGCCGCTGGGGCCGAGCGAAAGCACTTCTCGGCTTCGTCAATTTCTGATGCGCTGTCATCATCGTCACTTGGCGGCACCCTGAAGCCAAAGCGGTCGTGTGCTTGAGCTGGGCAGGGGGTTGCTCGGCTTGTGTCAGCTCGTTTTTGCAATGATGTTGCGCGAAGCTTCTTTATTTTTTGGGTGGTTTCTCCCTGACTGTGGGGGTTTCCCTTTCAGTATAATATTATATGATCTTGTTTCTTGTGGTCTCTTCCGTGATCGCCTTTCCAGACACGACAAAGCTCAGACATCGCTTCTTTATATGAACCTTTAAAAAGGTAAATAGATAAGAAAAAAAGAAGAAATAAAATAAAAACTTTATTATTTTCAAGTATAAATTTCCAATAAATAAAATGCCCTATATTACAACTATTAAAAACGCTAAAGTTTTATTATGATCACCCAGAAAGTGACATGTACCTTTTGTCTTTGTCCTATTGAGTCTTCTCTCTCCTTAAAAAGATCAAACCTAGCTCAAAGATCAACATTACCTCAGTCAGATCATCTTTTTTTTGTTTCTGTCGGCTTAACATTCATCAGTACAGACTTGTTGAGAGCTTTGGCTGGAGCATACACAGCATCATCCACCATCACCACTATTTAATGGGTAAATCCCCCCTTCTTTAAACGAGCTCCTCAAGTTGTTCTGGAGAAAGGGCCTGGGATGCATTGCATGCAATCTCAAAGATTGAGTATCTGTCAATTCCTGTCGTTGATTTGGCTCGCATTGTCGGTGGCAGAGTGAAATGCTCTCAAATGGCCCAAAACATCCCACCACCAGTGGCTGTTAGATGTGACTTGTGTGTGCAGGGCTCGATTTCACAAAGCACTAAGATTCATCCTAAGATGAGTTGTCAATATCACCATAGTGATTTGACATCACATTTTGCTAAGCAATTAAGATTGATACACATGTCGATCGTAGCTCTTTGTGAAATCGGCCCCTATAGACTGTGCAAGTCTCGCACATTATTTGAACTTCCGGGACCATTGTGGTCCCAACCATAATGGAGATTTACGTGGACAAGATTTTGTTTCGTCAATTATTTTAGTTTAACGTGGTTTATGACCATGAAAAATATATGTTGTTGGGAATGTAATACTTATAATGATAAAAAAATAGGAAATGTAAAATCAATTCAACAATATAACGAAGAAAACCCGAGAATTAAACTTGACCTCAGCTTCCGGTTGCTACAAAAAATAAGAATGCTGAACGGAAAGTTGAGTCATGTGATTTGATCGTATGACTTGTGAATTAAGTAGTGTTTATTGAAACCTTTGTGTAGTGTCACATTAAATATTTATCATATGGACCTGACAACATAATATAACATTTTTTGGTACCTTGTGAAATAGGCCTAAATGCACCAATTTACAAGTATATACCGGTAAAAATTTCCACATTTTTGTTGGAAGGATTGGAAATCCGATTTCAGGTAAGTTGACAATGTTACTTCGTCTGTAGGGGTTGTTTACATCGCGCACAGTGACGTAAACGATATGCCACGTATACAGGAGCTCCTACGACGTGACTGTGACTCCAACCATTATGGAGGTAGAAATTAAATTTAATTTCTACCTCCGCGGAGGCGCAGGTATAGCTTCGAAGTGTAGGCCTACCTGTGCATTCTATGGTTGGGAACTTAGTTGTACGGGTGTTATTACTCTATGCCGGAGAATACCGGAAAACACTGGAAAATACCGGAAAACTGCCGAAAAACACAATTATGATACAGGAAAACTTCCTTGAAAACACCGGAAAACTACCTGGAAACCACCGGAAAATAACGGGAAAAAAATACAGGCAAACTAACGGAAAACACCGGAAAACTACCGGAAAATTCAAGAAAACACCAGAAAAACTCTCTAACTAGTTCTCACGCTTATTTTTCTGAGGAGATTTACGTAGGATTTAAGCGCAAAAGAGTAACCCGCGCAAGTTAAATATAACTGCGTAAGTTTGGAAATTGCGCATAGTTTTATTTGTGCAAGCAAGTCTTCAATTTGCGCGACATAGTGGGCATGTTTATTTGTTTTTCGAATTCTACCTTCATGGATTTCTTTCTCGAAATATTCCAGAATTTGTACCAGATACCGGAACGGCTGAATAAAGCCAGGACAGTTGTTTCAGCTATAGTCTTTGAAATTCTACATAGAACGTTAACGTTCACGATATGGTGCTCACACGGAAAACGAAAGTGTCGCATGCAATTTTACCCCTTCGCGAAACGAAAAGGAGCCCGAGGACGTGACAGGAATTGAAATATTTCAGAATTTGTTTACAGATTTTATAACATGCTTTTTAACCAAAAGGGAATTGAAGAATGACGAGTAGAAAATAGCCTTTTTTGAAGAAATTTTGGAACGTAACTTTAAAAAAAGGCCATACAAGCATTATTATTGTATATCAAGTGTGTGGGGAAAGTTTTTGGTGGAGAGTACAAAGGAAACTTCAGTTATTAATGGCGAACGATCGTAAAACTTTCACCTATCAACGATGATTTCAAAAACGTATAGCAAAATATTAGACCCCTATTGGCTCACGGGGAGCCTTATAGTTTCTAGAAGTAGTTTACACTGACCCATGCCTGTCCACTGTGTGGGTTCGCATCCCTTCGTAACACCTCACTTGTCTTGTGTGAGTGTCCTTTTGGTTTGGCATCAAGACACTTAACTGTAATTATAAATTTTGCTTCTCATCATCTAGAAGTAAATGGGAACCTGCGAATGTAAAGATTGTGACTAGCACTAGTACGTAGTACTAGTAGTAGCCCACCTTGTTGAGCTGTAATGGCTCTCTTTTAACATCGGTCTTATAACACTCACCATTACAGCCCACCATCCATACATGTCTTAAACGCGTAGTAAAAAAGTACGAGCAAGTCGTACCTCTTTGACCGCAAATTTCTCCCACTTATAAACATCACATACTACTCCAACCTCCCTCACTTTGTTCCTTACATCTGGCGAATTTTTGTGACATATTCTAGGGCTCACCAAATGATGCCTTTGTCCAGATATGATGATCTGAAAATAGCAAAAAAAAAATTGTGTACAAAAATTACATTGAAGTTCGTCTCGCAACGGGGCCGCCATTTAACTTCTGCTTCACTGCCTGTTGATCGTGAGAAAGTCAGGGCGCCCGGCTGATCATGAATATGCACGAGCGAGGAACGCCCAACAGCGTTATAGGTTTTTAGCCTACAGCGTGCAAGCGCCGAGCGACGTCACCTTATGCATATTCATGACTTGCCATGCACAGCACGCGCGCACACATCTAGACTTGATTCAAGTCCCGTTCTCGTGCGAGAGGTCTCCAAGCATATCGCGCCAACTAGCAAACAAGCCGCGTACAGTGCGCGCTCGCCGTCAAAATGTGGTCCCGAGAATGGGACTTGACGAGGTCGTTTCTTACACTGCACGTTGTTATTGGAAAATCTCCCCAAATGGGGAGATGCACAAAACCAATGGGAGCGTGGAAGCGCTGCCCCGCCGGTAAAATATTCATTTCACTCTGTGACATCACAGTGCAAGACACTGTAAGTGCACGCGTCTAAACGCGGTGACACGTGGGGGCGGGCAAACTCATCAGCAGGCAAGTGGGTGTCGGTACCAAAGTCGTTGAATTGCACTTCCCAAAGTTCAAATTTTGCAAACAAAACCGACCCAAATGTATGTTACAACGTATTAACTTAAATTTTAATGAACATTCAGTGCTTTCTTTTTATAATTAATTGGTTATTCAAAAATGTATTTCAATCCTCATCTAAGTACTTAACCCCCACAAATAACAAATGAACGAGTCTTCTTTTTGAATGCGTTTGATTGGACAACACGTATAACGCAGCAAGTTTACATATTCATAAGTGAATACATTTACATATCAGGCGACTGCTGCATCGTCAAGTCCCTGTCCCGCGTGCGGAACAGGTTGGGGAATGCAGACCATCACAAAACAATAGTTTCTGGCGATGGCACGGGATTGGGACTTGAGTCAAGTCTAGCACACATCGAGCGTCGAAGTGCTACAACTTCCCGTGACGTCATCTGATGCATATTCATGACACGCCATACACACCCCACGGACAGATCAGCCGGGTGCCCTGACTTCTCACGATCAGCAGGCAGTGAATCATACGTAAGATGGCGGCCCCGTTGCGAGACGAACTTCAATGTAATTTTTGTACACAATTTTTTTTTGCCATTTTCAAATCATCATATCTGGACAAAGGCATCATTTGGGTGAGCCCTAAAAAAAGAGGGCGCTGTCTAACCCGTAACACTGAACGCTTTTTCTTCCGGGCGGCAACACGACGGAGTCACAGCGCCAGTGCACAACTTGGACTTATTTTCGGAAATAATGTCATTCATGGATGTATTTGATAGGTTTTGAACTCAGCAAAAGTGTAATTAAAGGCACCAAGAATAAGTGAATGGAGTTTCAGCTTCTCAAATTAGGTAAACATATTTTAAAATGTTACTACAAATTTTGTTTGCATTGTAGGATCTTTATACCCAGGACGTCAGTGCAGTGGCACTGACTGACGTCCTACCAGGGCTAGGATGGTGGGCTGTAATGGTGAGTGTTAAAAGACCGATGTTAAAAGAGAGCCATTGCAGCTCAACAAGGTGAGCTATACTAGTAGTAGCTAGGTATTTTCAATGGGTAATATATACAGGTAGCGGTGTATATTGAAATATTTAAGTAGGGAAAAGGGATGGGAGTCTGGATGACTGGATGCGCGGATGCGTGGATGCGAAGTGGGCAGGCAATAAGGGAACTTCCATGAATAGAGGGCGGTATTTTCAATGGGGAATATATAGAGTTAGCGGTGGGGGAGTCACTAATTATGTCTAAGTGACAGATGGGAGTGTGGATGACTGGATGCGCGGATGCGTGGATGCAAAGTGGGAGGCAAAGAATGGAAATCAATAAATAGAGGGCGGTATTTTCAATGGGTGATATATAGGGTAGATGTTACTTTCCAAACGCCAGGAGTCGATCGCTACTCGTGTATAAGGATCCGATGCAATTGGTAGTCAGCAAGGTACTAATACATAGACTCGCTACACTGCTTTGAGCGTATTCTCCCTAAGAAAGGTTTTTGTTTTTTGATGGGGTAACTATAGTACAACCAATGTACAATAAACGATTAACAAATGTTAATCTGTTGTTAGTGGATTTCTCTTTTTGGTTCAGATAATTATTCATACAGTTTTCTTATGTTTGAAAACTGAAAGTCATGATAGCAAATATCACTTTGCTGCAGTCTTTACGTGTGTACCACACCGCCATGCGTGTACATTACACCGAAATCAACGCCAGGAGTCGATTTGTAAAACGGCTTTGTCAACATGTTATCATTCAAACTAAGCCAATCAAAGACTGGCATTCTACACACAAAGGTTTCATGTATTGTTGATGATTTTATAAGTTTTTTAGAATGCTTTCTTATATTTATTTCTGATTTTTAACTAATAGAGACCACAGATAACTTTGCTGCAGTCTTTACGTGTGTACCACACTGCCATGCGTGTACATTACACCGAAATCAACGCCAGGAGTTGATTTGTAAAACGGCTTTTTCAACATGTTATCATTCAATTTAAGCCAATCAAAGACTGGCATTCCACACATAAAGGTTTTATGTATTGTTGATGATTTTATCAGATTTTTAAAACGCTTTCTTATATTTACTTTTGATTTTTTAATAATAGAGATCACAGATAACTTTGCTGCAGTCTATTACGTGTGTACCACACCGCCATGCGTGTACATTACACTGAAATCAACGCCAGGGGTCGATTTGTAAAATGGACTTTTTAACATCATTCAAATTAAGCCAATTAAAGACTGGTATTCCACACATAGAGGTTTTATGTATTGTTGTTGAACTTATTAGAGTTTTAAAACGTTTTATTATATTTATTTGAGATTTTTAAATAACAGAGACCCTAATAACTTTTCTGCAGTCTTTGCGTGTGTACCACACCACCATGCGTGTACATTACACCGAAATCAACGCCAGGAGTTGATTTGTAAAACGGCTTTTTCAACATGCAGAAAAGTTATTAGGGTCTCTGTTATTTAAAAATCTCAAATAAATATAATAAAACGTTTTAAAACTCTAATAAGTTCAACAACAATACATAAAACCTCTATGTGTGGAATACCAGTCTTTAATTGGCTTAATTTGAATGATGTTAAAAAGTCCATTTTACAAATCGACCCCTGGCGTTGATTTCAGTGTAATGTACACGCATGGCGGTGTGGTACACACGTAATAGACTGCAGCAAAGTTATCTGTGATCTCTATTATTAAAAAATCAAAAGTAAATATAAGAAAGCGTTTTAAAAATCTGATAAAATCATCAACAATACATAAAACCTTTATGTGTGGAATGCCAGTCTTTGATTGGCTTAAATTGAATGATAACATGTTGAAAAAGCCGTTTTACAAATCAACTCCTGGCGTTGATTTCGGTGTAATGTACACGCATGGCAGTGTGGTACACACGTAAAGACTGCAGCAAAGTTATCTGTGGTCTCTATTAGTTAAAAATCAGAAATAAATATAAGAAAGCATTCTAAAAAACTTATAAAATCATCAACAATACATGAAACCTTTGTGTGTACCACACTGCCATGCGTGTACATTACACCGAAATCAACGCTAGGAGTCGATTTGTAAAACGACCTTTTCAACATGTTATCATTCAAACTTTACCAATTAAAGACTGGTATTCCAAACATAAAGGTTTCATGTATTGTTGACGATTTTTACAAATTTTTGAAAAGCTTTCTTATATTTATTTTTGATTTTTAAATAAAAGAGACCCTAATAACTTTGCTGCGGTCTTTGCGTGTGCACTACACCGCCATGCGTGTACATTACATCGAAATCAACGCCAGGAGTCGATTTGTAAAACGGCTTTTTCAACATGTTATCATTCAAATTAAGCCAATCAAAGACTAGCATTCCACACATAAAGGTTTCATGTATTGTTGATTATTTTATCCGATTTTTAAAACGCTTTCTTATATTTATTTTCGATTTTTAAATAACAGAGACCCTAATAACTTTGCTGCAGTCTTTGCGTGTGTACCACACCGCCATGCGTGTACATTACACCGAAATCAACGCCAGGAGTCAATTTGTTAAACGGCCTTTTCAACATGTTATTATTCAAACTTAGCCAATCAAAGACTGGCATTCCACACATAAAGGTTTCATGTATTGTTGATTATTTTATCCGATTTTTAAAACGCTTTCTTATATTTATTTTTGATTTTTAAATAAAAGAGACCCTAATAGCTTTGCTGCAGTCTTTACGTGTGCACCACACCGCCATGCGTGTACATTACACCGAAATCAACGCCAGGAGTCGATTTGTAAAACGGCCTTTTCAACATGTTATCATTCAAATTAAGCCAATTAAAGACTAGCATTCCACATATAAAGGTTTAATGTATTGTTGATTATTTTATCCGATTTTTAAAACGCTTCCTTATATTTAAGTCTGATTTTTTATTATTAGATAACACATATCGCTTTGCTGCAGTCTTTACGTGTGCACCACACCGCCATGCGTGTACATTACATTGAAATCAACGCCAGGGGTTGATTTGTAAAACGGCCTTTTCAACATGTTATTATTCAAACTTAGCCAATCAAAGACTGGCAATCCACACATAAAGGTTTCATGTATTGTTGATTATTTTATCAGATTTTTAAAACGCTTTCTTATATTTATTTTTGATTTTTAAATAACAGAGACCCTAATAACTTTGCTGCAGTCTTTGCGTGTGTACCACACCGCCATGCGTGTTAATTACACCGAAATCAACGCCAGGAGTCGATTTGTAAAACGGCTTTTTCAACATGTTATCATTCAAATTAAGCCAATTAAAGACTAGCATTCCACATATAAAGGTTTCATGTATTCTTGATGATTTTATCAGACTTTTAGAACGCTTTCCTAATTTATTTCTGATTTTATTTAATAATAGATACCACAGATCACTTTGCTGCAGTCTTTACGTACGTGTGTACCACACTGCCGTGCGTGTACATTGCACCGAATTCAACGCCATGGGTCGATTTGTAAAACGGCTTTTTTAACACTTGATCATTCAAATTAAGCCAATTAAAGACTACTATTTAACACACAAAGGTTTAATGTTTTTTTGTTGGATTTTTCAGATTTTTAGAACTCTTTTTTATATTTCTTTTTGATTTTGTAATATTAAAAACCACATATCACTATGCTACAGTCTACGTGTGCACCACACTGCCGTGTGTGTATATACATCGAATTCAACTCCAGGGGTCGATCTGTATAACGGCTTGTTCAACTCTTAATCATTAAAACTAAGCAAATCAACGACTGGCATTCCATACATACAGGCTTCATGTATTGTTGTTGAATTTGTCAGATTTATAGAAAGCTTTCTTATATTTCTTTCTGATTTGTTAATATTAAAACAGCTTGCCTTATTGCTTTAATCTCTACGTGTGTACCACACTGCCGTGCGTGTACAATACACCGAAATTATTGTTGTTGTTGTTGCCGCCGTCGTCGTCGTCGTGTCGCTTTGTTTTGTCCCTGTTAATTATTTTTATTATTTCACTATTATTCTGAGCAGGTGCAGAAGACACGATTTATTGTTTATTTTTTACAAACAATGGGAAATGTATCAGTGTAGGGCCTAATGAGAGACTAACTTATAGACTTGATCTGAAGTCCGAGATTGCCGTTATTTATCAACATGAGCCACGCAAAACTCACAGACGATGACCAATCAGGATTCCAGAAAAACCCTGTCGGCCGCGTGACAATCACTTCGGCACATTTTCTGTATGAAATCACACTGGTCTTAGTTTATATAGGCAGAGTGGTTGGAACGTATAGTATTAATAATTTATAGCTAAATAAAATAATACAAGACCTTGACGCATTGAAAAATACATAATCAAAAGTTTGTATCTTACTATAGATGAGAAAGCGTGTTAACTATAGTTTGAATAGAACCGTCAACGTTTTCCCAACGTTTTCATGTATTTTGAATTTACAAACTAGATTCAATAAAATATTTAATTCGAAAACTGCAAGTTGAATGAAACTGAGCAGCGGCAGAATGTAAATACATGTGCATTACATGTTTTATGTTTGTACTATCCAGTTGTAGTTGAATTAATTTGAGTATTCATTTTATCGAAGGCTTTAGCAATTCTGACCAATCGGACTGTTCCGTCCACTTTTCGAACAATCGTCATAGGGTGTGTGCAAACGGTTACCTGTGCAAACAGCTTTCAGCAGACAGGCAAAATACCAAAAACCACGATAACAGATTATTTCAACCAAGTCTACAAGGGACGAGAGACATTACGTCAAAGTGTTTTATGTATAGTACTTTTTTTCTAAACCATACCAATCTGCCTGAAAATAATTTCCCTCTGAAATGTTGTTTCTGAATCCTAAAATAAACAGGTTTTGATCAACTCCTTTCGAAGCACCGCCTCAATTGACACCTATCATGAACCTGTATGTAAATAACTAATTCCAAAAGTGCTATTTCTTTCCTTTCGAAGCACCATCCTCCCCACCTCAATTGACACTATCATGAACCTAGGCCTATGTAAATAAGGAATTCCAACAGTGCTATATATTTTTCTTTTTTTCGAAGCATGACCATCCTCCCCCTCGCATCAATGTTGAAAACTTTGGTTGGCGCTCAGGATTCAACATTGAATATTGCCTAATATAAACAAGAGAGGTTTGATTACGCACAATAAACTGGTACAAAATTAATGATAAAACCAAAACTATTATTCTTCAACACCTAATGAGCTGTACAAATTTACACCAGTGGCGTGCCCCCCCCCCCATTTGAAATCTGGATTTTTGTGATTGGAAATTTCCTGAGTAGAATGTTACATTTAGTACACTTTGATGAGATAATTTCGATGTTTTTAAAACAATTTTTCCATTTACATGCAGAAAATATATATGTGAAAAAGGAGCTTGTTCAGGCCCGAAACCAGGATTTTTTAAAAATTTGTTTGGGGGGAGGCGAATATGAAAGAAAATGTACATCAGCGCTTTAGCGCCGCCCGTCACGTAGCGACGCAGGGGGATATCAGAAGTTCGAGAAATTTTGTAAGAAAGAATGCCCAATTCAAGCCATTTGGTGCGCCAATTTGTGCTATGATATTGGTTATTATATCTGAAAACAACTCGATTACAGCTTTGCATCAATATTATTTCTGCATATTTAATGCCCAGACGGCGTATGCCAGCCATTGCGTTCTCTATTTACATCTTTGTATATTATTTTATGTAACGATAATAAGTAACACTGTAAAGATGCAGAATTGTTTAATTAGTACTTTTTTGCAGACTTTTTTATTCTATCTGTTGTAATAGTTTATTTACTTATTTTTTATTTTTGAAGGGGGATGTCCGACCCCCTCCCCCGATTACGGGCATCGGCTTGTTTTTAAAGAAAAGGGCAAACAACAATACATCAAACCTTTATGTGTAGAATGCTAGTCTTTGATTGGCTTAGTTTGAATTATTAAGAGTTGAAAAGGCCGTTTTACTGATCGACCCCTGGCGTTGATTTCGGTGTATGGCAGTCAGTCTGGTACACACGTAGAGACTGTAGCAATATGGCAAGTGGTTTTATTATTCAAAAATCTGAGGTAAATATAAGCAAGCTTAAAAAAACCCTTGAACAATTCAACGACAATACATTAAACCTTTGTGTGTGGAATGCTAGTCTTTAATTGGCTTAATTTGAATGATTAATAGTTTAAAAGGCCATTTTACAGATCGACCCCTGGCGTTGATTTCGGTGTAATGTACACGCATGGCGGTGTGGTACACACGTAAAGACTGCAGCAAAGTGATCTGTGGTCTTTAATATTACAAAATCAAAAATAAATATAAGAAAGCGTTTTAAAATTTTTATAAAATCATCAACAATACATAAAATCTGTATGTTTGGAATGCCAGTTTTTGATTGGCTAAGTTTGAATAATAACATGTTGAAAAGGCCGTTTTACAAATCGACCCCTGGCGTTGATTTCAATGTAATGTACACGCATGGCGGTGTGGTGCACACGCAAAGACTGCAGCAAAGTTATCTGTGGTCTCTATTAGTTAAAAATCAGAAATAAATATAAGAAAGCATTCTAAATTTTTTATAAAATCATCAACAATAAATGAAACGTTTGTGTGTAGAATGCTAGTCTTTAATTGGCTTAATTTGAATGATAACATGTTGAAAAAGCCGTTTTACAAATCGACTCCTGGCGTTGATTTCGGTGTAATGTACACGCATGGCGGTGTGGTAAACACGCAAAGACTGCAGCAAAGTTATTAGGGTCTCTATCATTTAAAAATCAAAAATAAAAATAAGAAAGCGTTTTAAAAATCTGATAAAATAAACAAGAATACATGAAACCTGTATGTGTGGAATGCTAGTCTTTGATTGGCTTAATTTGAATGATAACATGTTGAAAAAGCCGTTTTACAAATCGACTCCTGGCGTTGATTTCGGTGTAATGTACACGCATGGCGGTGTGGTGCACACGCAAAGACTGCAGCAAAGTTATTAGGGTCTCTATTATTTAAAAATAAGGAATAAACATAAGGAAGCGTTTTAAAAATCTGATAAAATCATCAATAATACATGAAACCTTTATGTGTGAAATGCTAGTCTTTGATAGGCTTAATTTGAATGATAACGTGTTGAAAAGGCAGTTTTACAAATCGACCCCTGGCGTTGATTTCGGTGTAATGTACACGCATGGCAGTGTGGTAAACACTTAAAGACTGCAGCAAAGTTATCTGTAGTCTCTATTAGTTAAAAATCAGAAATAAATATAAGAAAGCATTCTAAACTTTTTATAAAATCATCAACAATAAATGAAACGTTTGTGTGTAGAATGCTAGTCTTTAATTGGCTTAATTTGAATGATAACATGTTGAAAAAGCCGTTTTACAAATCGACTCCTGGCGTTGATTTCGGTGTAATGTACACGCATGGCGGTGTGGTGCACACGCAAAGACTGCAGCAAAGTTATTAGGGTCTCTATTATTTAAAAATTAGAAATAAACATAAGGAAGCGTTTTAAAAATCTGATAAAATCATCAATAATACATGAAACCTTTATATGTGAAATGCTAGTCTTTGATAGGCTTAATTTGAATGATAACATGTTGAAAAAGCCGTTTTACAAATCGACTCCTGACGTTGATTTCGGTGTAATGTACACACATGGCAGTGTGGTGCACACGCAAAGACTGCAGCAAAGTTATTAGGGTCTCTATTATTTAAAAATTAGAAATAAACATAAGAAAGCGTTTTAAAAATCGGATAAAATCATCAATAATACATGAAACCTTTATGTGTGAAATGCTAGTCTTTGATTGTCTTAATTTGAATGATAACATGTTAAAAAGGCCGTTTTACAAATCGACTCCTGACCTTGATTTCGGTGTAATGTACACGCAGGGCGGTGTGGTGCACACGCACAGACTGCAGCAAAGTTATAAGGGTCTCTATTAGTTAAAAATCAGAAATAAATATAAGAAAGCATTCTAAATTTTTTATAAAATCATCAACAATAAATGAAACGTTTGTGTGTAGAATGCTAGTCTTTAATTGGCTTAATTTGGATGATAACATGTTGAAAAAGCCGTTTTACAAATCGACTCCTGGCGTTGATTTCGGTGTAATGTACACGCATGGCGGTGTGGTAAACACGCAAAGACTGCAGAAAGGTTATTAGGGTCTCTATCATTTAAAAATCAAAAATAGAAAATAAAAAAAACGTTTTAAAAATCTTATAAAATAAACAAGAATACATGAAACCTTTATGTGTGGAATGCTAGTCTTTGATTGGCTTAATTTGAATGATAACATGTTGAAAAAGCCGTTTTACAAATCGACCCCTGGCGTTGATTTCGGTGTAATGTACACGCATGGCGGTGTGGTGCACACGCAAAGACTGCAGCAAAGTTATTAGGGTCTCTATTATTTAAAAATTAGAAATAAACATAAGGAAGCGTTTTAAAAAATTGATAAAATCATCAATAATACATGAAACCTTTATGTGTGAAATGCTAGTCTTTGATAGGCTTAATTTGAATGATAACGTGTTGAAAAGGCAGTTTTACAAATCAACCCCTGGCGTTGATTTCGGTGTAATGTACACGCAGGGCGGTGTGGTGCACACGCAAAGACTGCAGCAAAGTTATAAGGGTCTTTATTATTTAAAAATCAAAAATAAATATAAGAAAGCGTTCTAAAAGTTTTATAAAATCATCAAGAATACATGAAACCTTTATATGTGGGATGCTAGTCTTTAATTGGCTTAATCTGAATGATAACATGTTGAAAAAGCCGTTTTACAAATCGACTCCTGACCTTGATTTCGGTGTAATGTACACGCATGGCAGTGTGGTGCACACGCAAAGACTGCAGCAAAGTTATTAGGGTCTCTATTATTTAGAAATTAGAAATAAATATAAGAAAGCATTCTAAAAAATTTATAAAATCATCAATAATACATGAAACGTTTGTGTGTAGAATGCCAGTCTTTGTTTGGCTTAGTTTGAATGATAACATGTTGAAAAAGCCGTTTTACAAATCGACTCCTGGCGTTGATTTCGGTGTAATGTACACGCATGGCGGTGTGGTGCACACGCAAAGACTGCAGCAAAGTTATTAGGGTCTCTATTATTTAAAAATTAGAAATAAACATAAGGAAGCGTTTTAAAAATCTGATAAAATCATCAATAATACATGAAACCTTTATGTGTGAAATGCTAGTCTTTGATAGGCTTAATTTGAATGATAACGTGTTGAAAAGGCAGTTTTACAAATCGACCCCTGGCGTTGATTTCGGTGTAATGTACACGCATGGCAGTGTGGTGCACACGCAAAGACTGCAGCAAAGTTATTAGGGTCTCTATTATTTAAAAATTAGAAATAAATATAAGAAACCGTTTTTAAAATATGATAAAATAATCAAGAATACATGAAGCCTTTATGTGTGGAATGCTAGTATTTGATTGGCTTAATTTGAATGCTAACATGTTAAAAAGGCCGTTTTACAAATCGACTCCTGGCGTTGATTTCGGTGTAATGTACACGCATGGCGGTGTGGTGCACACGCAAAGACTGCAGCAAAGTGATATGTGGTCTCTATTGTTTAAAAATCAGAAATAAATATAAAAAAGCGTTCTAAAAATATGAAACAATCGTCAACAATACATGAAACCTTTATGTGTGGAATACTAGTCTTTGATTGGCTTAATTTGAAAGATAACATGTTGATCAGGCCGTATTACAAATCGACCCCTTGCGTGGATTTATTTGTATACTGCAGTATACGCACGGCAGTCTATTGGCGCACAGACTGCAGCAAAGGGACTCGTGGTATTTAATGTAAACAAAATTATATATAAAATATAAAGGGGAACGTTTTAACAAAAAGAAAATTGAAAAAAATATCAAAAAACAAAACAGGTGCTGATCCATAGCCCCCCTCCCCTCCATGATAACACACACGCAAAGTATTTGCACGCAGCTCGATGCGGACAATGACACATGCCTCCGCACGTAGGGATTCCACCCGCGTCAAGCACAGTGCAGTCACAAAATGCTGGAAGGACTATGTCAAGTTAAAATTCGTTCTTGCTGCTGTGATTAGTTCGGATCCTTATTCACAGTTACGATCGACTCCTGGCGTTTGGAAAGTAACATCTACCGATATATAGAGGTAGCGGTGGGGGAGTGACTAATTATGCCTAAGTAGTGAGAACAGATGGGAGTCTGGATGACTGGATGCGCGGATGCGTGGATGCGAAGTGGGCACCCTTCTTGAAATGACCCTCTAATGGGGTCATATTACGGCAATAATATTCATATTAGTGGAATTCGGGCTTTCTTTCCCTTCTTGAAATGATCCTCTTATGGGGTCATGTATTACGGCAATATTAATATTATTTACATGGAATTCGGGCTTTCTTACCCTTCTTGAAATGATCCTCTAATGGGGTCATGTATTACGGCAATATTAATATTTTTTACATGGAATTCGGGCTTTCTTTCCCTTCTTGAAATGATCCTCTAATGGGGTCATGTATTACGGCAATATTAATATTATTTACATGGAATTCGGGCTTTATTTCCCTTCTTGAAATGATCCTCTAATGGGGTCATGTGTATTACGGCAATATTTATATTTACATGGAATTCGGGCTTTCTTTCCCTTCTTGAAATGATCCTCTAATGGGGTCATATTACGGCAATAATATTCAAATTAGTGGAATTCGGGCTTTCTTTCCCTTCTTGAAATGATCCTCTAATGGGGTCATGTATTACGGCAATATTAATATTATTTATATGGAATTCGGGCTTTCTTTCCCTTCTTGAAATGATCCTCTAATGGGGTCATGTATTACGGCAATATTAATATTATTATATGGAATTCGGGCTTTATTTCCCTTCTTGAAATGATCCTGTAATGGGGTCATGTGTATTACGGCAATATTATTATTATATACATGGAATTCGGGCTTTCTTTCCCTTCTTGAAATGATCCTCTAATGGGGTCATATTACGGCAATAATATTCAAATTAGTGGAATTCGGGCTTTATTTCCCTTCTTGAAATGATCCTCTAATGGGGTCATATTACGGCAATAATATTCAAATTAGTGGAATTCGGGCTTTATTTCCCTTCTTGAAATGATCCTCTAATGGGGTCATGTGTTACGGCAATATTAATATTTTTTATATGGAATTCAGGCTTTATTTCCCTTCTTGAAATGATTATTACTAATTATTTAAAATAAATTACTAATTTCGAGCCTAATGAGGGCGCTGTTGTGCATCTTTCAGAGTGCCCCCTAGGTTGCCAAATATTTAGCAACAGAGCGCGACCTCGACTCCGGTGTATGTACGTAGGAACGTGACCGCGAATCCGCCTCCGGCGGAGGCGCAGTCATAGCTTCGAAGTGGCCCTGCATTCTATGTAGTTGTACCATAGCTAGAGATATATATCCTCCCGTGTCCGGTTTTCGATGTACTATGCCTTTTTCTTTGAATTAAAAAACAATAATGATGCCATATATCAACTGATGCCTAAAATATATTAAAACTTGATAGACATTGAAACTTTCACACCACGCACGAAGAAACATCGCAGTGACTTCAAGTGTTTCTGTGAGACGTTGTGTATGACTCTTTAGCCAGCAGTTGCCTTCATTTTATTCAAAAGTTTTGAATCTTTTTTTATGTTAACATTTATAATAAATAAAGCATATCAATAAACAGTGATATTTCACCACAAGCCAATGTTGTAAATGTTTTTGTTAATAATAATAAATGATATGAAAAAAAAAAATTTCTCCAGACTGTTAGAAAATGATATAAGAATTTTAAGTCACATGATTTTATCATCGTGAATTGATAATTGAAAAATTGTTCGATGAAACTTTTCGGCTCTGAAAACAGGACCTCCTACGGTATATAGTACTCTATACGTAGTTACTACTCAGTATTCTAGCACTAGCAGCGCACCAGTAGCAGTTACTGAATACTAGCACATAGACCTTCAACCTAGTTGTGCGCAAGTTTGGCTGCCGGTGTGGTGCAACTGCATTCTCCAAAAGGGTTGTCATGGACGGTTTCAGGAATGTTTAAATTAAAGATGGGCTCCAAGGTCAAATTCAGTTTTGTGATCCACTCATTTTCCAATAGATAGGAGAGTCCTTATGAAATGAAAATGGGGGGAAAACTTAATGAATAAGTCTCTACCCTCAAGTTAAAACAGTGTAAAATTACACTGTATTTGATACCAGGTCCTTCAATTCAAGTGCACTTTTTTTCAAAATCCAAAAAACCTTTGTGAACGTCACATTTCAAATATATGATCTGCATGTTTTTGTATGGAGAATTTTTAGTTCATTTTCTGAATTTTGATGATATTCAATCAAAACATACATGGAGGTAGGAATGGATGATCAAAACAACATTGGATTTGACCTTTTGACCTTTTGACTGGCATGAAATATTCCTGTTTGTGTTGTACATACCATGGAGGTAGAATTAGCTACCTCCATGGGGATGGTTGTACAGACGGTACCCATTTGTTTTTAATGTTCGATACGATAAACTGTCGCGTTTCAAATTTCGCTTTGAAAGACAAAATGACATTTTGTATCATTTTAATGTGAGGTTTGAGACTAGTAATTTTTTCACGATTTTTATGAGGACTTACTATTATGTATTGAAAACTGAGTGCACTACAAAACTGATTGGACATTTGATCAGCCCCTCATTAGGGCTCAATCAACCAATAGTGTAAGGCGCTTTAATACACAGTTTTAAAGAGCCATAAATGACCACTTTCATGAATTGAATGTTGTATGTGTTGATTGAAAATTAAGGATAGAGGGAGTCTTCCAAAAACCACGTAGGAAGCACAAACCAATGATGTACACCTTTAAAGGGTCTGTATACGTTTGGTAATGACTCTAAAAATTAATGGCAATTAAAACTTACTTGGTAAGAAGTAAGCAGCTTTGGATAGTATAATGCATTTTGAGAAACTTTTCACTTCGAAGTACTGCGGTTATGGAAAAAGATCACTTTTTATCCCCCAAAATTTTAATCTGAGAGGCGTTACTGACAGTAATGTTTCTCAGATTGTGTATTCCAATTGCAGATTATTCTTCCTGCATGGACATAACTGCTCCAGATTTCCGGCAATCTCAAAAATGGGTTAGTTTTATGGTATATAGGATTGAACAAACAGTGGGTTCAAATTACCAAACATATAGGGCCTAGGCCTACAATCCCTTTAAGCTGTAAATTATAGGGCCTTTGCTTTTTGTTTGTGAAGTAACACTAAATTTTCCTTGCTACAGGTTGACTTAACAAGGTAATCCAAGTGTTTAAGAAAGATGTCGACATCTCAGATTTTAAAGACTGCCCATGCTGTTCAACAAGATCAAAGAGTGCAAATAACCTTCAGAGAATTCTTTTGGGATCTAAGCTATGTTTGGCTTAGAGATCATTGCAGGTAAATTTTAGTTTGGGAGATCGTATATCCCTCCTATTTGTGGAGGGTTACCTTTTGCAATCTTTTTGTTCCCTAACTATTCCCAACTACTAGTTTGGAACTAGCTTAGTGTAAAAATAATTTTTTGTAATATAACACAAGTGCTTGTGGCATGTCGTGGCCGAGGGGTTAAGAGCACTGAACTCCAGCTCTGGTTTCTGATCAGCAGAGTGAGGGTTCGAGTCCCGGTCTTGACACTTGTGTCCTTAAGCAGGATACTTGGCCATTATTGCTTCGTCATTCAGATGGGACGTAAAGGTCCTGCGCGTTGTATAAGAAAACTGTTGATGCACGTAAAGGTCCCGCGTGTTGTATTAGAAAACTATTTCTGCGCGTAAGAGACCCCAGTACACTTATCGTTTTAGAGAAGGGGTTTGCCCTGGTATTTCTGACTTCCAATGCGCAGGAGCACAGATAGATTCATACTGTAGGCATTACCGATTCTGGTGCAGTTTCTAGGCAGTTGCTGCGATAGAAAGGGCTTTTGTGGCGTGTCGCGGCCGAGCGGTCAATCACACTGGACTCGAGCTCTTGTGTTTCTGATCGGCAGAGTGTGGGTTTGAGGCCCGGTCTTGACACTTGCGCAAGACACATTAACCAAACCATTATTGCTTCGTCCTTCGGATGGGATGACTGTAAAGCCGTATATGTGCATCCAGTGTGTTGTGTAAGGCATATAAAAGAACCCAAAGATACAGTTATCGCTTAGAGTTTGCCATGGTGTTTCTGGTAGTGGCTTTTGAGTGCAACGCAACCAGGGGCGGATCCAGGATTTTCTAAACGGGGGGGCGTGAAAATATTCCAAGCAGCAAAATGATAAATGAAGTTTGTTGCCCCATTTCTCCCTCCCCTTCTCTCTCTCTCCCTCTTTTTTTCTTTTCTCCCTCTTTTTTTTTTTTTTTTTAATATGAAAAAGGGGGGGCGTGCGCCCCCCACGCCCCCCCCCCCTGGATCCGCGCCTGGCAACACCTTGTGAACCCTTGTAAGGTGCTGTTATAATCTCATAATTAAAAAGAAAAATCTTCAAAAACCTTTCTTAAAAATCTTTTGTATATGTATACTGTATAAGACTCTTGTATTAGGCCTAATTATTTTTAAAAGATCAATCTGTTTCTGTTAGTGCCTGGTGCTTTCCAAGCTATGTGGGAAAAAGGACTTCATACTCCTTTAGGTGTGAACCTAAGTTCTTCCTTGTTCCTAAGTCCTTCCCTGCAGCTATGTTTGACCAGCTGGGGCACCTCATAGTCATAATTGCTGATAGTGGTGAATACAACAATTTATACCTTTTATTTTCCCTTGGTTTTCTCCAAGATGTGCAGATTGTTATGACTTGAGAACGACCCAACGATTGGTTGATACGTTCAGTATTTCATTGGACATCAAACCTCAGCAGTTGACATGTCAAAAAGATGGGCTGAACCTGATATGTAAGTCATGGTTACACGTTCCAACACCCCCATGTTCAGACACCCCTATGTTCAGACACCCCTACATTGTATGTTCCGACACCCCTATGTTTAGACACCCCTATGTTCCGAAACTCCTTTGTTCTGACAACCCTATGTTCAGACACCCCTATGTTCTGACACGCCTATGTTCTGACACCCCTAAGTTCCGACACCCCTATGTTCCGACAACCCCAATGAATCGGTAATCCTAATCCTAACCCTAACCCTAGCGTGTAGATCACGAGGGGTTATTAGAACATCTAGGTTTTCAGAACATAGGGATGTCTGAACATTGAGCAGTCACCATCATAATTCATGAGTCTTACCTAAGTCATTAGCAGGCATGAGTCAATATTTTAACTTTTTGAATAGTAACTGACTTTTATACTGGATCAAAAGACATTCTTTGTCATATCCCCAATATGCATTAACGGTTTGTGAATACTGATGTTGATTGATTGGAAGTAAGGTACCAGGCTAGTTTTCCTTACGGCCTCATTGCAAGATTGCAATTTTGGCTTCATTGATTTGAATAGGTAAGGGCAAAATGGCTACACCGTAAAGGTCTAACAAAAGACAAAATACCAGATAGGTCTAGATAGACTGTGTTTACAATCTGTAATAAGCTGACAAGTATAGTACATGTAGAACACACTGAGTTGTAACAAGGTCCTCAGAATGTTTTTTATGATGTTTATATTTGGTTTTAAAAGCTCTAACTGTGCTATCTGGATTATTTTAAATGAGTTTTTGAATTTGATCATAATCTAAAAACAAAAATGGCACAGCAGTCCACGCAGATCGGCCTGCAATTAGCACAGATAGGCCCGATACGCTAGCTCGTGCATTTGGAGACGCCTGACACTTCAGCTGGCTGTCCTGTTAAGAAAGTGTGATGTCGCATGTCCTCTTCACAAAGTGTGATGCCAACAATTATCAGAGACCCATTTTAAATAATTGGAATTAATGCACTTAAGCTTAACAAAATCATCTGGACTTAATTATTGAAAGTCAAGGATTGAGGGTCCCACTAAAGTATTTTAAATGCTAAAAATAGAAGCTAATTACCCGGATGTCAGATTTCACCTAAATGTGTGCGTGCGTACATGTCCAGGAGTTTGTTTACTTACATGTACAGACTATACTACTAGTGTGGTTTGGCTCGCCGATGATGGGGCAACCGCGTAAATAAGTGGTAGATGTTTGTCTGACAACCGGGTATTTTGAGCAAAAGTGATGTCACAGATGCGGAGTGCTATTGTGAATATGCACTGCTCAAAAAAAGGATAAGGTTTTCTAAGCTGTGGGCTGTATTTTATGGTCTTTTGTGAAGGAAACATTTTTTTCTCACTCTGTTCATTTTTTGCTTTTCCAGGGCCTGATAGTCACCTGACCAATCTCCCGTGGCAGTGGTTGGTGGAAAATGCTCCCGGCAGACAGCAAGCGACTGATGAGATGATGCCACTTCGTGTGTTTTGGAATGGCGAGAAGATGACGAGCATGCTCCCTCCTGACATACCTTTCAAGGAGTTCATCGAGACAGAGGCAGGATTGAAGGAAGCCGTGGAGAGATTCTACAAGTTTGGACTGGTGTTCTTCGATGGGAACCAGCCAAACACTGAAGATGTTAAGGTTTGGAGAAGCTCTTGAGTATCAAAAAGACGGGCTCAGAGGCAAATTATTAGCTAAATTTTTCTCAGCAAATTTGTTATTTATAAGCAAGATTGCCTGCTTGACAACTTTAAGAAATTTAGCAGGCCTGTCACTTCACAGAGGCAATAGAGACAATTGCCTTGATGCCCCTTGCCTTGGTATAGTTGTTTTAGTATAGTTGTTTTATTGTCACATATACACATAATTATATACAGTGAAATGCATTTTGGTTTTGCATACGTCTAAAAACATTAAAATACACAGTAAAACTTAGTTAAGCACTAAACACCATGAACACAATTCCTTACAGAAATATACATTATAAACATTTCAAAGTTTTAAACCAGTAATAAAATGGCAGCCCTACAGTCACAACAGTCACCCATTATTTGAAAATGACATCATTAAGAATACGAACAGCAGTCGAATAAAAACTCTCGCAATGTACGATTTGAACCAGATTTAATTAATCGATATCGGTTGTTTGAAAGCATGGGCTGAAAAGAACGAAGTCATGTGCCGGATGAAACTTGTCTTCTACTGTACAATAGAGTGATGGGAGTTGGCATCCAATAATCTTACTTGCAGTGCAAACGATCCGACTGATACACTTCCGGTCATTGGCTGTTGCAGTGCCCCACCAAACAATCATTGACTGTGTCTCAATCAACGCCCGGTTGAACCCCTTGCCTTGGTGCTCCTTGCCTTGGTGCCCCTTGCAATAACGTATCAGGCCTGAGGTAGGCCCCAGTTTTGAGGCCTGAGGAAGGCCCCTTGCCTAGGTGCCCCTTGCCTCGGTGCCCCTTGCCTCGGTGCCCCTTGCCTCAGTGCCCCTTGCCTCAGTGCCCCTTACCTCGGTGCCCCTTGCCTGGTTTAACCTTGCCTCGGTGCCCCTTGCCTTGGTGCCCCTTGCCTCGGTGCCCCTTGCCTCGGTGCCCCTTACCTCGGTGCCCCTTGCCTGGTTTAACCTTGCCTCGGTGCCCCTTGCCTGGTTTAACCTTGCCTCGGTGCCCCTTGCCTCGATACACCTTGCCTTGTTACACCTTGCCTTGGTGCCCCTTGCCTTGGTGCCCCTTGCCTTGGTGACCCTTGCCTACTTGCCTCCATGCCCCTTGCCCTTGCCTTGGTGCCCCTTGCCCCTTATCTCGGTGCCCTTGCCTTGGTGCCCCTTGCCTCGGTGCCCCTTGCCTTGGTGACCCTTATTGCCTACGTGCTTCTTGCCTCCGTGTCCCTTGCCTCCAGGCCCCTTGCCTCGGTACACCTTACGTTGGTGCCCATTGAAATTTTCCAATACAATTTGAATTTCACTCATAATAGTGGCCAGTGCCCTTTACCTAGAAAAAAAGCCTTGTTCAACAACGACACTTCAGGCCCCAGTTTTGACAATCAGAAGGTATTTTTTTTTGTAAAACCACTAGGCCATCTAGAAGCAAGGTTTTGCTGCCACACCATGTAAACATCTCTCAGGGGTTGGGGGCAATCTGAAGGGAACCAGTTGTTTAACAACTTAATGTTTCCGTTGGTATGCTCTGACATTTTAATTTTTTTTTGTCCAACTATGCAATGTTTCAAAACCTACCATTAAACAACGATTTCCATACATTCATTTTCATCTGCAGAAAGCTGCGAATCGGCTCTCCCGATTACAAGATACTTTCTACGGTGAAGTTTGTGTAGTGACGGCTGATAATGAGATGGCTGATTTGGCATATACCAGCGTTAAACTGAATTGTCACACAGATACAACTTACTTTACCCAGTCTGCAGGGTATGTGCATTAGTGGAAGAACACTTTTTACAAAAATTTGAAAGGCTTTTCAAAATATGTCTATATATAAATATAGAACTTCCTTTTTGCATCATTATATAGAACTTCCTTTTTGCATCATTCTACTTCAATAAGATTGATATGTTTTTCTAGTTTTATTGCTAATGACAGGATACGAACTGGCCTCTTGTCATTGCGCACGCTCATCGGTCTAGTGGTAAACATCTGCTCTGGGCTGAATGGCGGGGGTCGTTAGTCCCAATCCCACCCAAGTAGTATGTTTATGGCTGTGGTCTTTTTTCTGCAGGACTTTGGGAAATCAATGAGTACGCAGTGTTTCCCTGCCCCCCCCCCCCAAAAAAAAGGTTTTATTGCATTAACCTAAAAAATGTACAAGCCATTTGCAAGTTAGATTTTAATAATGTGTAGTACAATGACTTGCTTAGCCACAACCTACTGCATAAATTTGAATTCCTCAGACTATAGAGACAGTTGCAATGTCAAATGGTATGGGGCAAGCTTTTGTATAGCAACCTCCAGATGAGCAATGGTACCATTTTGCCATACAAATTCATTCAGAATTGTGTATGGTGTTCGCAGTCTCTTACATACCTATGACGCAAAAGCTTGCCCCGAATCATGTGTCATAGCTACTGACGATATAGTTAGAGGAATTCAAATTTAGGCAGGAACTTGTGAGTAAGCAAGTAATTGTACCAGACATTATTCAATTCAAATCTAACTCGCAATTGGTTTATTCAGAGAGTTACTACAACACATGACCCAGAGCACACATGTTGGCCCACACACATGTCCACTCAACCCTTAGACTTTGTTGTTGTTATTATTATTATCTATTATTTACAGAGCCATGTTGTTTACATGCTTCAAGCATGATGGACTTGGAGGGGATAATCCTTTGGTTGACGGCTTCCACGCTGCAGCCAAACTGAAGGAGATCCATCCAGAACATTATCAAGCTCTAAGCACCATCCCACTGTCTGCACACTACAGGGACAAAGAACGACACATTGAGGCGCACTTCACAACACTCAACCATGATCCTGTGACGGGGCAGTTGATGATGATCAGGTAAAAGGTTGTGAATTGTTCATTTTATCGCTTTATTCGGCGCAGAGACCCCAAGTCAGCTGAGCCGTAATGCAGGCATGATATTCTTCTGACTTAAATCGGATTTCCGGCTTTTTTGCTTTCCGAATATTGGATGTTTGCATTTCTTACTTTTTTTCTCTCGGAAAATTTGATCTTTGTATTTTTTTCGTCTTTTTTTACAGACAGAAAACCCCCAAATCCTGTCCTTGTAATAATGCAGGTAATTGTTTATTTCCAGGTTTGTAATGTATATGATATAAATGTCAAAAGACAAATCCTTGGAGGAAAATGGTTTCGTAAAATAAACACAGTCGAGTAAATTTAATTGGCTCACGATGAAGAGCATGCATGCTGAATAAGTTCTGTCACCATTCATCGCGCCGCGCCACCGCGCATGCACAGCTAGCTAACTGTACGTACCCAACAACAAAAATGGACCTTGGAGGAGGAGTCCAACCTGGGCTACTGCAAACTCATAATCATAACCTCTTGAGACAACTTAGTGAGAAAGGATGACATTGCAACACTGCACCAAAAACCACAATACTTACGTGCTGTGACAATGACAATGTATTGTATGTACATATATATAGGGCCTACATGATGTAGCGGTGGTTTTACTATAAACAATAAATCTTACTTTTTTTCAAGGGTCGAATATCATGCCTGGTAATGCTTTATACACGGTGTAAGATGATCCTATTTCGTATGTTAGAGGTTATAAGTCAAGCTTTATTCCAGATTATGAGAATCGACTGTTACATGCGGGCGGCCGTGTTATAAGGTGATACAATGCATTGTGGGAAGTAAACACTAAACTTGAGTCAGTCTGCTAATGGCATACTGCTACATCCTCTCTTCTAAGTTTTTTTTTTTTTAGTACTTGAATAAACACGGCTCAACTTTTTTCCTTTATACCGATCAGAAACACCAGAGCATGAGTCCAGTGCGCTTGACCGCTTGGCCACGACACACCACAGATTGATTTCAGTTGCAGTTTGAAAGAATAAGCTGTTGCAAACTGCTTACCATCAAAAATTACCTATGGTACATATGCAAAAAATGGTTAATGGTCTCACGTTTCAACCCTAGCAGAGCCTTTCTCAAAGGCTGAATGAATATAAAGGTCACACCAAAACCAATTCACCCTGAAAAATATTTCCATCCGAAACACTGTAAGAGTCGAGAAAATAGTGTCCAAAAACTTTATTTATAACAGTTTATTATCATGATTGCAGCTATCAAAGAAAACAACGACATTATTAGCATGTCTTGGCCAAGTGGTCTAGAGCATTGAACTGAAGTTCTGATAGCTCATCAGAGTTTGGCTTTGAATCCTGGTTTGAATCTCAGTTGTGACACTTATTTTCTTGGGCAAGACCTAACTATAATTGCTTCTCCTCACCCAGGAGTAAATGGGTACCTTATAATGGGTAAAGATTGTTGATGTGAATGATTATAGCAACCTGTGTGCCGATTTGGTTGCTGGTGCTGCATACTCCAAAGGAGTTGAGATGCTTTTCAGGAATACTTAAAAGGTCCAATGAAAAGTGTAAGGTGCTTTGATACAAAAGTTTATGGTGTGTTAGTTGAAAATTGATCAGATTTATTTTACTTTTTCACAAAGCAATGATATACTTTCCATTTAAAGGACCTGTACACTCTTGGTAAGATCGAAAAACACAAATGTTCACAGATTCACACACAACTTACATGATTTAAAGTAAGTAATGGTTGAAAGGGTTCCTTAAAATATTTTTGCCTAAAATGCTATCGTTTCTGAGAAATGAGTAAAACAATAGTTTTTATCACGCGCGATATTTTAAAATAAAAAGAAAACACATAAGGTCTCTTTACACTGTTTTCTCGTGACCTCGATGACCAATTGAGCTCAAACTTTCACAGGTTTGTTTGTTCATACGTGTATATGTTGAATCACACAAAATGTGGACACTGATTTTGAGCTGTTACCAAAAGTGTACAATGCAGTAATACAAATTACCAGTATCCCTAGGTGTTTTCTGTATCAAGGGAGCGTCTCAAAAGTTAGAATGATTGGAACATTCTAATTGGATTGGTTTTCCAGCGGGCAGGTGGGAGAACATGGACCTCACGCCAAAAGGTGTCCGCTGCCAAATAGTGTCCGCTGAGCATGCGCAGTGGACGCAGGGCGCTACATGCCAAGTAGAGTCCGGATCCAAATAGTGTCTGGGCGAAATTGACAGGAATGGACAGTATTTGGCTACAAAACAAAATTGATACAATCAAAATGATGCGACAAAGTGCTAAATGTTAAGATGACGAAGTATTTCAAATCCTTTGAATCACAGAAAATAATGAAAGTGTTCAAACAAAATTGCAATAGACTATAATAGACTAAATTACGAGGTCTAATTGGCAGCTCAATTACAGCAAGGCACGCAATAGGATGCATGCTTAACACGGACACTCTTTGGCAAAGGCTCCACAAACAATGTGGCCTCGTAGAATCTGAGCACAGTATGCTAATGAGAGCTGACACTTTTTGGCAGTCGACCCTTCTTTGGCATGACACCTGGTCCTGTGGACCGCCAGAGCGTTGCATTGGAAGGTTCTGTTCATGTAGTTCAGCGCAATGTCATGGTCCAGCAAAGTCTGGCAGTCCACTGGATTCAGACCTGCCAACATTCATATCCCAGAAATAGGGACAAACCAGGGCGGGGGTTCCAGGGGGCCGCCTAGGCCCCCGGAGGGGTTCAGGGGCATAGACCCTGACGGGGGACCAGGGGGCAGCCCCCCCCCTTGAAGCTAACAGAACTACACAGCTTCCAGGGCCATTTGGGGGCTAAAATTAACATAAGTAAATTGGCTTTGAATGTGGAATTACTACATACAAACAATACAAGTTGAATGTTATTTGATTAACTTGTAAAATATAACTTGTCACCACCTTTCTACTGGTGTAGACCTTTGTATGTGGATTGTTTAGCTTGCTTGAGGAGGGCTGGTTGATACTTGGTGTCAAAACAAGTAACAGGGTTAAATTTTGTCCGGGCGCTAAACCAATCCTGCACAATCGTCAAATTGCGCAAACCATTCCTGCACTGTTGTCAAATTGCGCAAATACTTCATGCACGATCGCCAAATTGCGCAAATTATTCCTACACTATCGGCCTATTGCGCACACTATTCCTGCACTATCGGAAAATTGCGCAAATTATTCCTGCACGATAGATAAGCCGATTGCACAAACCAAAATTCCTGCACGATCGGCAATTGCACAAACTATTCCTGCAAGATCGACTGATTGTGCAAATATTTTTGTGCAAATCATTTCAGCACGAACAAAACCACCGATCCTGAACTAAAAATCCATCCACTTTGTGCACGATCGCCCGATAGCTTCTACTTGGAATGCGAGTTTAAGATTTGCGTCTGGGTTTTTTCCGAACTCTCTGATCGGTCTCCTAATATCGCGCTGTTTGTTTGAACATCCAAAGAATTGTCAACCTCGGGCCCCGGATGGACAATGTACAATAATAATATCTCTCATGATGGCGCGGGGTCGACTCAATTATTGAGTCTTGTATACAAGGTTCCGTTTATCGACTAAAAATGTAGTCAGGATGCCCTGCGACACAGAGGAAAATGCACGCGAAATGCCGTTACGAAATAGCTGACTTCTGGGTACCAGTCGCTGCACACTATCTACTAGCGCATTGAAACGTTTGTGTTCGCCGTAAGTATTTTTCGACATTTTTTGCCTGGGCGCTCGACGATTTTGTCCGGGCGCTACATTTTTTGTCCAGGCGCATTTTGTATTTTGAAAATTTACCGCGTGTGGAGAACACTGTAGTCGTTCATCAGCAATTTTTTAACTTTTTAAAAAATAAAATCGGGAAAGTTGGGAAATCGGGACAGTCCCGATTTTAGGGTCTTAGAAACTCAGAAATCGGGACTGTCCCGGGAAAATCGGGACAGTTGGCAGGTCTGTGGATTGCGGGTGCATGCTTACGGGAACTTTCCTTCATTTTTATTTCTTTGAGCAATCGCCTAACATCACAAGGCCGGACGGCAACTTCAAGGTGGGGGCTACACTTAATTTAGGTTATCAACCCAAATTAACGGCCACCAGAGGCACGTTCCACCTACTCCTGGGGCTGAAGCGGGGTTACCCCCTTCACAGTCCGTAAGGATGTAGGCATGGGTATCATCCACTAGGAGCCTGGCTGGCAGAGCAGAATGCAATACTTCCCATCTTTTTACGAAGCAATTATGGTAAAGTGCCTTGCTCAAGGGCACAAGTGTCATGACCGCGTATTGAACCCACTGCTGCTGGCAACACCAGAGCTTGGGTCTGGTGAACTAGACTGCTCGGCCACGACACGCCACATGTGAATGACTTTTCAGATGATCCCTTATCAATCCCCCTCTTCTGAATTAATTTGACAGCCAGTTTTATGTCTTCGTCATAACCCTCGCTGCAGGTACAATAACTCGGACAGGGCTCCTTTGTCCCACCTATCGCCTGAGGACATTGACCGATTCTACGCAGCGCACCAGGCGTTTGCTGCGATCCTCCAGAGTCCAGCCAGCGAGTTTGTGGTCAAGCTCAACCCTGGGAGACTGATGCTGATTGATAACTGGCGGTGTCTACATGGTCGCTTTGGTTTCACAGGACATCGCATAATGACCACTTGCTACGTACAGCGTGACGAGATAAATAGTAAAATCAAGACCATTCTAGGGGTCAAAGATTAAAACTATGCAGCTCCAGAAAAAAACAAGACCCATTTTTGTAGAGATGCTTATCAAAAAATTGAAATAAAAAAGACTAGCTGAGCACCAGTCACTGATATCATTATGAAATATTTTGGCTGGTTACCTGATTCTCCTTAGCATTTTTTTCTTCGTTTTGCATATTTGTGTGTTTCCTGAAACCAAAATTTGCTTAATAGAAAATGTTACATCTCCACCTGCCAATAGAGGGCGGTAGTCTTTCCACCATGGCAGAGCCGTATATTGAGAGAGTTGCGACAACTTGCGATTAGAAGCCATTTTGTCTCCAAAAAATGCATTGGCGAATACAGGGTGCCAGACTAGTCTGCCCATTGGGTTGTGCTGCATTTGGGAACAAAATGGCGTCCAGCAACCACGTGACCGGAGAAAGCTGGTCCCTCCATGTCGCAACTCTCTCAATACACAGCTCTGCACCATGGCTGAACTAAGCTCACAGAAGTCTCCTCATTACTAACAATATTCTTTGAATTTTTTGTGAACTTCGAAGCAGGGTTACTCTATGCAATGACGATTTGTGTCCATCTGTCCATCTGATTGTCCACATTTAGTTTAAATTACATTAAACGTTTAAGCTTCTAAATTTATGTTTTCAGATGTTTTGTCACATCAGGAACTTCAAGAATGACCATTGCTCAGTCACATTCATATTTTCTCTAATTTTTGTTCTCCACATACATCATCAGAGGACACAACAAGCACCGAAACGCTGACAATTTCAGCCTATGATATCAAAGAGTATGTACTAAATGAATATAACACAAACCTATCTGTTAACAAAATACAAAAACCTGCCCATCAACACCACTACTGTAATTGACATTTCAATATCTCTAATTAGATAAAAACTTATTATTTTTTAATAAAAAATTTCAGTTATCAGATAAATTTTGTTGAACCTGCTCACCAACTGATTGAATCCTTCACCCCAATGCCTTTGTTTACAAATCCCTAGGGTCATACTGTAAACTAAAGCTAGCCTCCCAAGACAAAGTATAACATTTCGAGTGTATTACATTACTTTTCTGAGAATTAATAATATATCAACAGACCATCAGAAGAAAAAATAACTTCACAAACTTGTAAAACATTGTTTTTGAACAGTGCAAACATCATGTTTTCCATGTTGACTGTCAGCAACAGCTACTCTGCGATTGTATGTCTTTTGTAATTTACGTACCGCTGACCATTTCGGAAGGAATAATAAACACGTCAGATGGGTTTGTTTTTAATCCAAACTTACTAATTACGTAATACTTCATTGTAACCACTTTTTTGTTTCAACGTCAAAATAGTCGGCACACAAAACCACTTTAACAAGTTATAATACGAAAACCATGAGTCTGTTCTTATTTTGTTGTCTGCATTATGATTCCGTCCGACACGGTATTAATTGAGCTAGACGCATTTTTTTTATAATACGACATAAGTTAGAATTGTGGTCATACTAATCACTGACAACTCAAAAGTCTCAAGACAACACATCTAAAATACACAAACTTTACATTACTTGTACATGCATGTGAATGTACATTACAATTAAAAACTGGTAATTATACAAAGTTTAACAATGGGTTTTTTACGACCAGCACGGTTATCTGGCACTGAACACGTTTGGTAATTGTCAAAGACCAGTATTCTCACTTGGTGTATCCCAACATCTGCATAAAATAACAAGCCTGTGAAAGTTTGGTCTCAATTGGTCATCGAAGTTGCAATACAATGATGAAAGAAAAAACACCCTTGTTCTACAAATTTGTGTGCTTTCAGATAGGAATAAAAACTTCTTGCAAGAAGTTTTTATTATTATTTTTTTGTGAGAAATTACCTCTTTCTCAAAAACTACGTTACTTCAGAGGGAGTCGTTTCCTACAATGTTTTATACTGTCAACAGCTCTCCGTTGCTTGTTACCAAGTAAGTTTTTATGCTAAAATGTGTTTTGAGTCATTACCAAACGTGTACCATACCTTAACTTGTACAATACCATTACAGTGTATACCATTACAGACCAAATTTTTAAAATAATAACGTTTGACATGTTTAGCCTACTTGTTTGAAAATTACACAGTTTAAAATAGTTTGTCATACTTTATATTGTCGGTTGTTATATTCATATTTTAATAAAAATAAGAACAACAGTGCTCTATTTTATTCGTTACATAGTATATTCATCTCACTCTCTTCTGATTAATATGGTCCAATCGTAATACAACTATTCTGGGAATCCATGACCATTTTTGCTACGTTTCTTGTTTAAAAATTGATATTTTCACAACAGTAACAATTGGCAGGTATCAAACATGGCTACCATGGCATAGCCCTCAATTCAAGGTCACGTCACGGCAGTGGCGTCACCAGAGGGGGGGGGGGCAGGGGGGGCCTGCGCCCCCCCGCTCAGAACCCTTGCCCCCCTCTTGCCCCCCATATGAAATATTTTGATTTTGATTTTTTTAATGGCTTACACTTGTCACAATTATTATGTTTTAGGTATTTACACTGAAATAAAGCATACAAACAATAATTTAATTAGTACTCACAAAGCCTAGTTTGAGAATACCGTGTACAGCTCTAAATTGATACTTGGTAATCACTGTTGGTAATTTAATCCTTGTATACAGTCGAAAAGTTTTATCTTATAAAAATGACAAGTTCTCTAAGATTTGGTTGTTTTTGCAATCTTTTGTTACCTGCAAACTATGTAGACTGTTTTAAAACTGCATTGGTGTGTATCAGCGGGTGTGTATCAACTATCAGTTAATATATTTAATGATAATCTTGCACTTCTTTGGCCCCCCCCCCAAATTTAATGTTTGCCCCCACTTGCCCCCCCCAAATGAAAATGTCTAGTTACGCCACTGCGTCACGGTAACGTCATCAAGCGTTACATGATGTCACCTTAAATGTACATTTCTCAAGGCTTCATCTACATATAACATTCCCGATTCAGCTGAACTTTTGCATTATACTCAAGCCGCGATAGGTTAAATTTAATATTTGTGTGCCTAGTAAAATTACGTCATTAATATTGTAACATGATATCACCCTAAAGGTGCAGTTTTACCAGATCTATTTACAGACCAATAACTGCTTGGTCAAGCTGAAACCAAGCTTACTGATTGTATACAAGCTGGGATATACAAAAACTAATGTCTAGTTTCCCCCCTTCTTTTTGATCTACATAACCCTACTTTTAATAAAACCTTTTTTTGAAAATGGTGCTTTTGTTTTGCTTTGTTTTGTTTTACCAAGAGTCCCATTTCTGTACACCGTAGGCCTAAGTTGCAACTGATCGACCTGTATTGGGAGGCCTACACGCTCTTGCGAATTGGCTGTTTCGGACGCGACGCGTGACGGGCACTCTCTTCAACTCTCCCCGTATAACTTTATTTATCGGTATATCTTGATTGCAGAAGGAAGGATCGTTCATCGGGTCCGTAAGAAGAACAATGCTACCCTTGTACTGCCATTCTAAATATTTATACAATTCGGGTTTGGAGTCCAACAGTTTTATGTAATCCGCTAGTTCTTGCATGTTCTTGTAATCACTGACGTGATGAATGAGTTGGGCGGTGCGAGTTCTTGCCTTGATCAAGGCGTTGGAGTTTTTATCTCAATTTTATTTTATTGTTTTCATTTTTTTATTTATTTGCGCCGCGCTACCACCCGAGCTACCAACCCGCCCGAGCTGTGTGCATGGTGTCTGTGTGCGCAGTACGGTGTGCGCGTGCTCGTAGCTGTATGCGTGTACTCACGAATCAACGCCTTGACGGTCTCTCTCGAGGCCAATGACTCACCAATGCGCGCGAAAGGCGAGACCCCATTGGTCAGTGGCGGAAGTCTTGTTTACTCATTCTTATGAATATGCATGCATAATCCAGATGTGGCTACTGCACTGGCGCGCCGGTTTGAATTTGGGAATACTTTGTTATAATAATATCTATCTATGGTTGCGTATTCTCCTCAGCTGAGCAAGACAATGAGGGCGTGGCAGGAATTAAACAAACGAGGTTGCGTGGATTGTTGTTATACATACATTACATACACCATTTTCCAGCAGGAAGACGCTTTTCTGATGTGTTTTTCGTGGTGACGTAAGGCCCGATTGACCATCTCCTGTCTCCATCTTGCATCATTAAACAGTGATTTAATCACTGTTGGTGCATTCATTGGAGGTAGAATATACAAAACAAAGACCTCAATAAACTACCATTATTGATTGTTTCATCATGAAGGCATATATTGCACTTTTTATATCATTTGGGCCGCCCCACTAAAAAAGAGCTGCCTCACACCAAATTTCCCAAGTACACTCACTAGAATAGGGTAGCTAAAAATCTATTTCACATGTATCATGTGTGGCTGTATCCTGTCAATTTTTGTTTAGCAGTAAATTCTTATAAGACCCTGTCTGAGAACAATTCAAAAGCATTTATTTATTTATTTACTTTAAATCTTCGGACATAATTCTTTGTTGGCAGGGGCCGTCCAGGGTAAGGCAAAAGTTTTAAAAACTGTCATCAAAGCGATGTGCCCTCCCAGACCCCTCCAACAAATAGCATACATGTTTATAAAAATACAGAAGCATGAATTTAAAAAATATGAAGACGATGTGGCAGCACAGAGTCGGACTTCGAGAGGACATGTCAGGAAAAGACTGATGCAGAAACTACATCAACTCCAGAATTAATAGCCAAAAGAATGGCAAATGATCAGGGTAGTCCAATGAGGGAACTTGAGTGCAGCGCATAAAGCTCCAGGGGCCGCGCCCGGGTTCAGCACTTATATTATAGCTGACTGACCAGCCTGGGCGACAATCACGCAGATTACCGGTCCAAATGGCTGAGACAATGCTACACACAAACGCCATTAAGTCGGTAACTATATACTCACATCGCATCACATACAGCAAGCACGATATGGTACAAAGGTCATAGTGAGAGAAGCTCGTGATTGGACGTCAAAATGAATAATTCATTTGCTTCCCATCCTGTGTTGTCTGCAATAGGTCTGACGAAAAATTTAAATATTAATGAGCTGCATACTAGCCTATCCGACAGCCCCCCCCCCCATTTTCGTCCAATATTGGACGAAAATATCAAGAAACACATTAAACCCGGAAGTTACAGACCCGTCAAGGCTGTCGGCCTGACGGCCTCCGCATGCGTGAGAGTGGTACGAGTGCGGATGACCTGCGCACAGTGTGTGTACGGGCGTCGTGCAACGTGATACACACATTACGCACACACATACGGGTGGGTCGTGCGATGTGATACACACCTTTCGCACAGCGTATACGGGTGTGTTTACGGCGTCTTTTTTGGAGTGAAAAATGCGACTGCCTTGATCAAGGCTAGGGTCGGGTTTAAAATCAGTTTTAGAGTCAGTATCAGAATGAAGATAAAGGTTTGGTTTGTAGGCACACTTGAAGTCAAAATAAGGGCCTATTAAAAGTGAAGGGTCTTCTATCTCAAAGTCAGACTAACTTTAATTTATTTTTAAGTTGCATTTCACTTTTGTATGGTGTTCTATATTTGACACTTACACGATGACTTTTAGTTCTCTTTCCGCGGCGACTTTCTTTTTAGGGCGGCGACTTTTTTTTATGGGACGATTTGTTTTTTTAGCGGCGACTTTGTTTTACTTGTTTTATTTTTTGCCCAATTTGCCACCCATACTTTGGACGCTGGGAGCCTAACGTTTTCTAGACAAAAGAAAAAAGAGAAAACCGCCTCGTTTGAAAAAATAGGACTACAAGAAAAGTTTCTTAAAATGTATTATACTATCCAAAGCTGCTGTACTTCTTACCAAGTAAGTTTTTATTGCCATTAATTTTTAGAGTCATTACCAAACGTAAAATAGTCCCCGTTTGATCCTTGTCTTCAAACATTCATCACGTAAAAGGAAGCTTGACCATCTTCCATGGAAATTAGGTGTATAGTGTATAGGCCTACACCCATGTATCATAAATATATCACTCAGGAGAATGTGTAAAACATTTTAAATAAAATAAAACTTAACGTGTATACAGGAAATAATTTGTACAAAACAGTTGTCTGTGTATATGCCTACTAATGAACACAGGGAAAATACCCTAAAAATAAACTGTGCTTTTCTACAAGCAGACATCTCTGTCATATTGTACCGTTAACTGCTTATTGTTATAATTTATAAAGCCCTTTTGAAATATATTTCAAATGTCCTTTAACCTCTTTAACTTTCCCTTTGCCTAGCCTCATTCAAGACCAGCCTATCCCACCAATTAAAGAATTCGTCAAGACTATTCACGACAATACACGCTATGTTTATTGCTAGTCACTTTCATTTAAAGTATTTTTTGCTACTAAATGGTATAAACCTAGTTAATTGAAAAGTACAATTCTTGGCCAACACTTTTTTGCATACAGTTTGAAAAGGCATAACATAGGACGATTCGCAGCGTCGTTTCCAAAAAACCGTTCCCTGCCCGTATGCCCAAAACGAGGCAACAAGGTGGTGTCACGGCGGACAAGGTTGGTGTCTACATGGAGTCTTTTTAATACACGCTATGTTTATTGCTAGTCACTTTCATTTAAAGTATTTTTGCTACAACATCATGGTCTTAAAAGACCATGATGTTTTTAAAATGGAAAGGTTTTTTTTCCAGAGGTTGGGTTTGACGAGTTTCAGTGTCTGTTTTGTGTTTATTGTGAAAAGATTTCTAATGACAAGGATCTATGTGTGAGTTAAAACATAATTGCATTGATTACGTTCCGTTCATCGTGCATTGTCGAATATAATCACTCAGTGTCATCTGGCTTTTCCATTCCACCAAGCTTCGCCGCGTGAAAGAATCTTTGTGGGTTAATCCTTTTGAAAATCACATTAATAATATCCCGCCCAAAAAGTTCCAAATAGCTGCTTAGATTGCACGACAGAACCCTTACCCCATGCCGTAAAACTGATAATTGTCGCAGAATATCGGCCTAGTCACCAATCACTGAAGACTGTCTTTTGCATTTCACCCAAATTCGCCTCGTCGTGAAAATAAGTCATTGTTGTGGGGTAATCATTTTGCAAATTACACTAATAATAATCCCGCCCCAAAATGGGACATTAATCTGCCAAAAAGTGTCTCTGATTGCACGACAGAGCATCGAGGAACCAAAAGCTTCCGGACCCTTAAGCGGGCCCCGGACCCCACACCGTAACTGCTTTGCGCTCTGCGCAAGCCAATTGTCTTTGAAAAACCAGCAACCCTTTGCAAAAATGTGTTCTCCCGGGCCGGGGGGGGTGTCATACCTACCTTTAACCAAAGGGTCCCTCTTATGTTTTTCCCTGCCCGTCTAAGTGACACTAATTTTGATCTGGCGACCTCTCGTTTTTCCCAGGGTTTTCGCTGCAGTAGTTTTCTAAGGTTTCATTCTCGTCGAATCGCCACCTGAATAAGTGCCATTCTTTTCACATTTTTGAAGCCTTTTGTTTACATTACTAGATAACAGAAGAATATCGGCGAGCTTAGGATATTGTTATTGTGTCACGGATTATTGTTCATAATTTGTTGAGTAATTAGTTTGTAACTTGTAGTCATCTTTTCCTTCTTTGTTCCTTGGATATTCTTATAATGTCAAAGCCAGTAAGCTAAATATGTAGGTCGGAAAGCTACATGTCTAGGCCTTTAAGCTCAGTGATGTTTACTACTTCAGTGAAAGTTATAATTGACCATTGTATGTTTTTATAACTACACTAGGTGTGTGATATTGTAAAACCAAAGACTTAGTTTTTGTGTGTAATAAGGCCTGCCTAAAGACGTTCACTCGCCATTTTTATTTTCGATGTCATGAATATTCATGAGTTTGTTACAATATTTGGGCATCGCACGGTTATGAATGGAGAGTTTACTCTCGCTGTAAGACGGCAGTGCATTAAGGATTGTATGCAATGACGTTTGTTTTTATAGGTTGCTGAATTGACCTTTCGAGGTGAGATAGTTGAGGACATCTTGAGCTTTAGAGAGAACAGTTCTGTAAGAGAATTTCCATAGATTGTCTCATGTGATAGAATTTTAATAACTTTAGGATGTTTACATGCATTTGAAATTGTGATGTTTCTGTAAATAAGTGGGCATTATTTAAGTGACCTTTTGACTTTTATCACATGTATTTCTGATTTTATTGTGCTAAATCAGCTTTTACGTACTGTATTTTCAGTTTTACCTTTTGTGGCACACACACGATAGAGAAGATAATAAAGCAGTTAAAAGTTATTCTCTGAGTCATGGTTATCTGGTTGGAAAGAGGGCGCCCCGGTACCCCAAGTCCTCCACAACCCCCATACGTCCATGGATTTACCCATGCCCCTTTGTGATAGCAATGTGGAAGTGTCGTGGCCGAGCGGTTAAGAGCACCGAATTCAAACTCTGGTGTTTCTGATCAGCAGAGTGTGGGTTCGAATCCCCAGCCCGTGACACTTGTGTCCTTAAGCAAGACACTTAACCATTGCTTCGTCCTTCGGATGGGACGTAAAGCCCATGTGTTGCGTAACGCATGTAAAAGAACCCACTGCACTTATCGTAAAGAGAAGGGGTTCGCCCGGTGTTCCTGGTTGTGGCTGCTGAATGCGCCATAGCACCTTGTAAAAAACATTATAAGGTGCTACATAATTGGGTCTCATAATTCATAACTTCAATAACCCATCTTTCTGTTTAAAAAGTATATACTAAGCGCATTGAGTACCTTGTTTGGTAGATACGTGCGCTATATAAGACTTCGATATTATATTATTATTTAATTTTAGACGGAAACAATATTTATGGAACTTCTGTATAATTTTGCCAAATAAATTTGGTGACTGGAAAACCGATTAATTTGTCAGACTCCTGTGGGTGAAGGGTTCTGTTATTTAGTGCCTCCTCAAAACACTGTAAGGTAACTGGGTCATAATTGTAGTGTAACTTGTTGACAAAAAGGTACGGCATGACTGCAAAATGCTGCAAATAGCCAAGCTTATAAATGCAAATGTCCCTAACGAACTTGCCTATACAAGGAGGGGCAACTTTGTTTCTAATCCACAACACGAATTTTACATTGGTATACCAGGTGGTGATTGGGTACCCACCTGGTGTACCCTTAGCACGTTGAAGGGTCACCCAGTAAAATTCCTCCGGGCAGTGGGTGCCATTCACCCAGTTCAGCAAATCCTTAGCTTTAGGGTCGTTAATTACAAACTCAACGTAAGGCCGTGAAGCCGCAATGTGTTTACAACCCTTGAACAGTCCCAAATTGTGTGGAGGTTTCCCTTTATTTTTAACTCTATTTCCAAAATCCTGAGGGTTTATGCCTCCAGGGATGTCATTGTGTCCCTTGTACGCTTTGAGTTGACGTACAATCTCCAGATTTGTCTTCAGTGGGAAATCTTGACCAACCAAATTGATTAGATACTTCCACTTAAATTTGACGCCAATGTGACCTGTTAGGTCAACCATACAGTTTATATCGCCATGAAGCACCCCAAACTCACCCCATTTCACAATGTCCAACTTAGACGGTACGAAGACATTTTCGAAGCAGTTGGCCAGGCCTCTGACCGCATTCTGAAAGTCTTGCGGAGACTTTTTATCTGGATGAATGCAAATGATGTTCTGAGGTTGGTAAATTGCTCGCAGGAGTCGCTCTAATTGTACACTATCTTTATGAGTCATTATACTATAAGCAATCGGGTATGCAGCCTCTTCGTCTGACCTGGGTTTTGTTGGGTATTGCCTTGAGCTCCTGTACAAACTACAATCAACTGTCCAGTCTTGTACTTCTTTATCCGTCGGCAAGGGAAGGGAAGCTTTATTTCGTGCTTCTTGGAGCATCTTCGAAGCTTCCTTGATGACCTTTTCATCCCCGGAGAACAGGGCAGAACAGTTGGTCCGCCAGTGCTTGTGAAACTGAACCACGGCTGGAATCTTCGTGGAAACGACTAGCAATGGCTTTACTGAATCTGCCGTGGTTGTGAAAAGCCGTAAGTTAAAATAATCTCCGATCACATATTGCATGAGAAACACAGTACATGCTGCTGCTCCGGTTAGGAGAAGAAAGATATTAAATTTCAGTTGAAGTGCCATGTTCTTTCCGTTGCAATCTACAAAAAGGTAAAAATAAAAGAGACATTTATTATTTTTACTCCTTCTTTACAGTTTCCCAGTCCTTGCCCTTCTTTTTCTAACGCTCCTCTCCTTCACATATATGTCAGAGATTTAGTCGTTTAAGGCTTTGAGATATAAAAGTCGGCCCTGTGAGCAAATAATCGTAATGTTGAGTATAATTTCTTAGGCAAATAATTTTTATGTGCCCATATCGTTTGCGATGATGAAGCTTTTATCGTGAATTAAAAAAAACTAAACAAAAAACACGTGCACACACAATAACTTGCGATGTTGGATATTTTTTCCATGAATTTTGAGCGCATAAAATTATTTGCAATTAAAATGATGTGTCTTGTGTAAATATTAGATAGAAGGAACATATCGAAAAGGAATCTTACTGAAATGAGAGTACGGAAGCAAAATAATAAAGTAATGAACGAATTTACCAATAAGGTTGATAAACAACAACTACGGTTATATAAGTGACTAGACATTGTGGACAAACACAGAGCTGTTCCGGTACGTTGACCTAACAAGAACATTTCTGTTGCCAAACAAATAAAATAGACAGTGTAATTTGTGTAAACTTCCTGTAATCATTCTGGAACGAGATGCAAATGTTTTAGAAGTTATCACATAGAAAGAAATTCGGGACAAGCTCGGAGCTATAAAATAAGCAAACATCATGCTTTTCGTATAATCATTCAGGAGATATTCTTTTAATTTAAACATGTCACCAGAGGGTGCTGTATAATCATGTCATCACATCATCACATATTTTAAAATATATAAAAATGTGCTTTAAGCTACAGGAAGGTACAAAGATAATGTCTTTATGGCATGTGGTTCAGGAAATAACATTTTTTGAGCGTCCTTTTTGGACCGGAAGTAAAGGTCAAAGTAGGGTCGTCTTTCTGAATAAGATGTCGCAAGGGTTGTAAGCTACAAGACAACATAAACATTATGACTTTATGACATGTGGTTCAGGAGATATGATTTTGTCAATTGTTGAGCTTCCTGTTTGGACCGGAAGTAAAGGTCAAAGTAGGTCATCTTTTTAAATGAAATGTTGCAATTAGTGTCAAAAGCTATAAGACAACACAAACATTACGACTTTAAAAACTTGTGGTTCAGGAGATAGGACTTTTCCTTTTTTTTAGCTTCCTTTTTTAGACCGCAAGTAAAGGTCAAAGTATGGTCATCTTTTTGAATAAAATGTCGCAAGTGTTGAAAGCTACAAGACAACACAAACATTACGACTTTATGACATGCGGTTCAGGAGATATGATTTGTTTAAGTAATGATCTTTGAGTTACCGTAATTTGACAGCTGATGACGTCACAGTAAAAAAAAAGTGTTTTTCATACTATAACAAATTGTATAAGGTACACGATGGTTTTTAACTTATCCCCATCTAATGCCTTACCCTTAACTGAGGGGAGGGGCCAATGAATTATTCCACACAATCACTAATTAAGTAATTTCTCCAAAGTCTAATGACTGGGGGAGTCAAATTCCTTGATATACTAGAATGGACCATTCAACATATCTTAGAGGGGGTCAGGCCCCAGATTTTTTTTTTTATATTTTTTTTTATAGGATTTTTTCAAGAAAAATATTGGATGGTGTGGTAGTAAACAAGGGCATTGCCATGCCATTGAGAACGTAGATAATTAGAGAAATATACCAATTACTGGTTGCTAAATGACTCAAATAGTATTAGACAATAGCTAGGCATGTAAAGAAGACACTTAGATGTAAAAAAATAGTGGGAAATTCACATATTTATTTATATTTAGTAATAGTGGCCTTTTTGTCCCTCGGGATAAAGTGGGGGTGTTTCCACGCCCCTAAAAGGTTAGCTAATTAGGGAAAATAAATCAATTACTGGGTAATTAATGAACTGAAATAATTCTAGACAATTGCTGGGCATGTTAAGAAGTCTCTTATATGTAAAATATCATCGGAAATGCACAGAAAACATTTTAAATATATATTGGATGGTGTGGTATGATCTATTGGACCCTTCAAGGATTTAAGTATAGTCTATGGAGTTCCCGCAGTTAAGGGCGAAAACCCTAAACGTACGGAAGAATTACAAGTACTGGTTATGCACAAATCGAATGGGCATACACTAGCTAAATAGGTCCTCTGTCGGTTAGGAATTAAATAAACAAGGTACGCATTTCACGGTAATTTCCTAGACGGTTAAGTCCCAATCTTATAAGGGTTCATACCGTAGTGCACAAACCATACAAAAGACCGACCAACGCGAAGGTGATTAGATGGAGTCTACATGAAGCACTACGTTTTAGCCACTGTGCCAAGATTGACCAATTAATGGTTAATTATAGTGGCACTTTGATTACGTTTAACGGGATTGTATACGTTTGGTACCACTGTTTATTTCAATCATATATAGTTGTAGAAATATACCATGAAACTAACCTGTGAAAATTTCATTTCAAAAGATGGTAGTGTTTTTGAGATTTTGCCGAAAATCTGGAGCGGTTATGTCCACGCAGGGAGAATAATCTGCAATTGAAATACACTATCTGAGAAACGTTACTGCAGTACCGTAACGCTTCTCAGATTCATTTTTATTTTTATTTTTTATTTTTTTTGGGGGGGAGAGATAAAAAGTGATATCTTTTTCCATACCCGCAGTACTTCGAAGTGAAAAGTTTCTCAAAATGCATTACCGGTATACTATCCAAAGCTGCTGTACTTCTCACCAAGTAAGTTTTTATTGCCATTAATTGTCAGAGTCGTTACCAAACGTATACAGACCCTTGGCCTGGAACATCTCTTATTTATGCAATAGTAAACTAACATTTAACTTATATTTGAAAAGTTGTGTTAAACCAAAGATTGTGGATCACCGCAGGCGCAAGATGGTAAAATTCAGGCTGAAATGTGAAGTATGCATTGTAATGGACGCCATTGCAGCAAGCAACTATTTTGATGCAACAATATATCAGAGCAGACGATGACCGGTTAACCGGGTAGTTGTAAAGCGGCAGTCGCGACTAGACATATAGCAATCAATAGTAGCCACTTCGACAATAGTTGCACAGGCCTATTTTGCATGCACTATTTCAATTGACTGGCTTGATTCTGTTCACACGGTAGTAACTTTTTTCAATGTTTTACGAATAACGCAGGTGATTACAACCCAGGCGTATTAAATGCTTCAATATTGCGAAAGGTTCGGGATTTTTATGGTAGCCCTGAAGGATATTGACGCCAATATTCATGACAAAATTCACGACTTGTGCCCTGAATTTTGTTGTGAATATTGACATATGCACAAGTCGGCAATATTGATGCCAATATTTATGACACCAATCTTGACTTGTGGCCCAAGTCGTGAAGACGACAATTTTCATGACACAAAAATTCACGACTTGTGCCTAAGTCACAAACTCAACGAGGCATACATTTTATTTTTTCAGCATCTAGGTGTCTACTTACTGTCAATGCCTAATGCATGTACATGCAGCGCATACTTGTGTGCAATTTACTCGTGTGCATTTGTCTTGAATTCACGACTTCGGGAACGAGTCGTGACATTTTGTCGTCAACATTGGCGTCACTAATGTGCACAACTCGCATGATGGGGTCAATATTTACAACTTTGGGCACATCGTGATTAATGTTATGACTTTTGAAGTCAATACTTATGTTCGATGTCCCTTCAGAGCCACCGTAAATGTTGCTAAATAGTTATCACATTTATCGCTTTAAAGGTATCGTACACGTTTGGTAATGACTCAAAACAAATATTAGCATAAAAAACTTACTTGGTAACAAGCAACGGAGAGCTGTTGATAGTATAAAACATTGTAGGAAACGACTCCCTCTGAAGAGGTGATCGGGCAGAAGAGGTGATCGAACTGTTGACGTCATCATCATTAGCTTGCGCCATCATTAGATAAACCATGCATGAATGAAAGGTCCAAAGGGCAGAACGATGCCGTGCTTGTGACACGGCTGTATGTGTAGGTACCGACGTATCCAGTTTCCAGTGAGTAACACGTGTCATGTACACAGACACGGCGATTGCGATACATTTACGGGCGTTTTTAAATCGGTATTAGGGGCCATTCATAATTGTCGATGTTTTTTAAATTTCGATCTTTTTTCCAAAGATTTATGACCCACCCACCCACCCCTAATTTCGATTATAAAAAAATTGATTTGTTATCCAGTATTAAAAAAACAACTACATGTTGTTTGCATTGTACATGTACTTGCATTTGTTTTCATCAATAGCAACTTTCATGGATTCGTAATTTGAGGATCGGTTTTACAGACCTTCTTTTGCAATGAAATCTTCGTGATTTAACGATCGGTCGACGACGCACATTGGTAAAAAAAAATTGCGGCGAGAGCGATGTGTTCATGAGTACGAGGTTATAATTTTGCATAAAAAAATACAGGAACAAGGTTGAAATTAGACTCCACCGCACGTTTTCTGACCCTGGAAATTCGAGTTGCGTGTTTCCCTACTCGCCCAAGTATTCATGGAAGACCGCAAGCCGCATATCGGGCCAGCTGCGGGCCGCAATTTATTGTTAACGTGCCGTTTTTTCATGCACGCCTTGTGGTTCCGCGATATATGATTATACAGGCAAACTTAAAGTGCTTCCCGATGCCAGGTTCCCCTCTGTGAGAGCTGCTTGATGATCGATGTTGGACGCGGAGGTCTCACATGCCTGCTCGACCACCGCTTGCCAACTCGATTCCGACCAACTCGACCGTTTACCAACTCGATCGTTGTACTAACTCGACAGTTGTGCTTTCAATTTAAAAGCTCAACTCGTCTGTTGTCCAACACGTTCGTTTTCCAACTCGACCGCTGCAAGTAAAATAGAAAAGTCAACTCGTCCGTTGTACCGAATCACACGCGGGCCGTCCTCCCAATGGTGTTTCACATAATGGGCCAAGTACATTGTGTTTTTTGCATAGTGGTGAGTCACGCACATGCATGCTGTACAAATTATAATGTACGTGTACACATTGTACCTCGGGTCATCACGCGCATAGGAACGCTGTACGCAGGCAAGTCAAACGGTCTAGCTTTTTTCCGTTTCGGGGTTTGTTTTTTTTAATAAAAAGTGAATTTCGATTTTCAATTATTTACCTTGACCCACCCACCCACTAATTCGAAAAAAAATCGAAATTTAAAAAACATCGACAATTATGAATGGCCCCTTAGGGAACTTCCGATTCGGGACAGTAGGGCGTACAAGACGGAAAATAACAAAGGATCTATAACTGAAAAGAAATTGAAAATCGGTTGTGTAGTTCTCGAGATATGGTCCCACTTCCGGTTGACCCATAAGTAAAGGTCATCAAGGGGTCACGGTGACCAAAGTTCAATTGTTAATGCTCAAAGGATCTATAACTGAAAAGAAATTGAACATTTGCTGTGTACTTCTTGAAATATGGTCTCACTTCCGGTTGACCCAGAAGTAAAGGTCAACCCGGGGTCACGGTAACCGAAGTTCAATCGTTAATGCTCAAAGGCTCTATAACTGAAAAGAAATTGAAAATCGGTTGTGTAGTTCTTGAGATATGGTCCCACTTCCGGTTGACCCGGAAGTAAAGGTCAACATGGGGTCACGGTAACCCAAGTTCAATCTTCAATGCTCAAAGGGTCTATAACTGAAAAGAAATTGCAAATCGGGTGTGTACTTCTTGAGATATGGTCCCACTTCCGGTTGACCTTTACTTCCGTTTCAACTGCAAGTGGGACCACATCTCAAGAACTACATATCCAATTTTCGAATTAAGTTCAGTTTTAAACCTTTAGAGCATGTAAACAAACATGGAACAGCTTTGGGTTTGTCCACAAGCACCTAATGTCTAGCTATTGTTTTCGTTAGGATTGTTTCCGTCAAAACCCCATTGACATAACACATGAATTTTGTTATCGCGAAAAACTCATATTTCTGAACGGGACACCTCAGGTTTTTTTTTACCATATGGAAGCTTAAGCCTTGATTTAGATTTTAAAATGAAAAAATATTATTATTTTTAATTAATTAGCCATGTTTAAGCAAGATGAATATTTAATTAGCAAACCTTGTTTGCACCATATCTCAAGAAGTACACAGCAGATTTTAAAACTTTTTTCAGTTATAAACTCCTTGGGCATTGGAGATTAGCCTTGGGTTGACCCGGAAGTAAAGGTCAACATGGGGTCACGGTTACCCAAGGCTAATCTCCAATGCCAAGGAGTCTATAACTGAATTTTTTTTGAAAATCGGTGTTGTAGTTCTTGGTCCCACCTTCGGTTGACCCAGAAGTAAAGGTCATCATGGGGTCACGGTTACCCAAAGCTAATCTCCAATACCCAAGGAGTCTATAACTGAAAAAAGTTTGAAAATCGGTTGTGTAGTTCTTGAGATCTGGTCCCTCTTTCGGTTGACCCAGAAGTAAAGGTCATCATGGGGTCACGGTTACCCAAAGCTAATCTCCAATACCCAAGGAGTCTATAACTGAAAAAAGTTTGAAAAACGCTTGTGTAGTTCCTGAGATATGGTCTCACTTCCGGTTGACCCGGAAGTAAAGGTCAACATGGGGTCAAGGTAACCGAAGTTCAATTTTTAATGCTCAAAGGATCTATAACTGAAAATAAATTGAACATTGGCTGTGTACTTCTTGAGATATGGTCCCACTTCCGGGTGACCCAGAAGTAAAGGTCAACATGGGGTCACGGTTACCTAAGGCTAATCTCCAATGCCAAGGAGTCTATGACTGAAAAAAGTTGGAAAATCGGTGGAGTAGTTCTTGAGATATGGTGTCACTTCCGGTTGACCCGGAAGTAAAGGTCAACATGGGGTCACGGTTACCCAAGGCTAATCATGCCAAAGGAGTCTATAACTGATTTTTCTTTTTAAAATTCGGTTGTGTAGTTCTTGAGATATAGTCCCACTTCCGGTTGACCCGGAATTAAAGGTCAACATTGGGTCAAGGTCACCTAAGGCTAATCTCCAATGCCCAAGGAGTCGATAACTGAAAAAAGTTTGAAAATCGGTTATATAATTTTTGAGATACGGTGGTCTCAAGATTGGCTAATTAAATATTCATGTCATTATAACTAATTAACCTAATTATTCATTTTAAGCTAATTAATTTTTTTTTTTATAACTTCATGACCTAAGCTTTAATATGATATAAGATCTTACTCTTTTGTACTGAGCTCAGTATTTTTGTTTGAATTAACAAAATGCGTGCCCAAAACCTATGGGTTTTTGACAGAGCGAAAGAATAATAGAGGTGTTTGTGAACAAACACAAAGCTGTTCCGTGTTGTTTACTTTGATTAGACGCTCCAGAGCTTTTAATTGAGGCTGACTTTGAGATATACCCTTGACCTCCTGATAGGCCCTATTTTGACTTGAAGCGTGCCTAAAAACCTAAGCCTGATCTTCAATCTGATACTGACTAAAAAAACTTGTTTCAAACCATAGTCTGAGTCTGACTATAACTTTTACATTCCTTCTAACTGAACCATGTGCTATAGGACCCTAATTCGTACCCTAATCCCTCCTCGTTCGGGAGATATGATTTTTTGATTTCAACTTCTTGTCAACTTTTTGAATAAAATGCCAAATGTGCAGAAAAGCTACCAGACGGCACAAAGATTGAGACTTGATGACATGTGGTTCAGGAAATAGGTTTTTTTTATAATTTGAACATCCTGTTTGGACCGGAAGGAAAGGTCAAAATAAGGTCATATTTTCAATACATCGTCACAGGGGCTTTTAAGCTACAGAACAGCACAAACATTACGGTTTTATGACACGTGGTTCAGGAGATACGATTTTTTACATTTTAAGAGCTTCCTGTTTGGACCGGAAGTATAGGTCAAACAGGGGTTATCCTTATGAAGCTACAAGACAGCACAAACATTACGACTTTTTGACATGTGGTTCTGGAGATTTGATTTTTTTTTTAAATAATAAGTTATGAATTACCGTAACTTGACACCTGATGTCGTCACGATGAAAACAAAATAGTTTTTCATACTAAAACAAATTGATAGGGTACAAGATGGTATGTAACTTATCTCCATCCAATTCCTTTTAATAAAAACTCTAAACGTACATAGGAACTTCATCTGTTGGTCATGCACAAATCCAATAAGCTAATTTGATTTCCTTAAAATCCATAGGAGCCAGAAATTAAATAAAAGAGGAGAGGAAAGATTTTAATATCCATTGAAATACGGGAAGCAACAGTAAAATAACAGTATTCTTAATTTGTGATATGAGAAAAAAAATGAAATTAGTCACACGCATCGAACCTGTGTTACTTGGTTCCCATTCAGTGGCACCGTCCACTGTGCCACGCCGGGTATTCACGAAATAAACGTATTTTACATTAAATATAAAATTGTAATTATTTGCGTTTGCGTCAAAGAGACTTGTGTCCGGGTATAATCATTGAGTTATAATTGGCGTCAAATTATTTCGGGTGGATTATTTAAATTTTGGTCCGTACGCTATTGTATTAAAAACGTATTGTAACTTTTAAGTCTGCGCGATTCACAAATCTTAAGTCTTGTCTCTTTAGTTTGCATTGCATTATTCGTCTCTACAAAGAAAAGGGGGAAATCATCATTAGTTGACCCGTGTGGAAAAACACAGTAATAACATTGTTTTTTTTTACACTGTGGTTATCGGGTGACTAATGACTTAGGCTTGCGAGAACACATTTTTGGCGTGCAGGGAGTGCAAAGCCATTACGGCGTGGGGTCCAGGGCCCGCTTAAGGGCCCGGAAGCTTTTGGTTCCTAGATGCTCTGTTGTGCAATCAGAGACACTCATGGCAACATAAATGTCCCTTTTTAGGGAGGGATTATTATAAGTGTTATTTGCAAAATGATAACCTCACAATGACTTATTTTCACAAGGCGAAGTTGGGTGAAGTGCAAAAGCCAGTTTTTAGTGATTGAGTAGGCCGATATTCTGCGACAATAAACAGTTTTACGGCGTGAGGTAAGGGCCCCGGAAGCTTTCGGGTCCTGTAGATGCTCTATCGTGCAATCTGAGAAACTATTTTGAACTTATTGCTCTTTTTGAGCGGGATTTGCGAAATGATTACCCCACAAATATGGAATAGCCAGATTTCACCGAGTGATTATTATTCGACAATGCACGACGAACGGAACGCATTCAATTTTGTTTGTTTAACTCACACAACAGAACCTTGTCATTTGAAAAATTTTCAAAATAAACACAAACACAGACACGGAAACTCGTCAAACCCACCCTTTGAAAATAAAAAATAAAAATACTTTCTATAAAATAACAATTTGGAAGACTCCATGTAGACACAAACCTTGTCCTTCGTGAAACCACCTTGCCTCGTTTGGGCAAACGGGCAGTTTTGGAAACGACGCTGCGAAGCGTCCTATGTTATGCGTTTTCCAAACTTCGGCTTAACATCAAACGGAGCCCGAAGCCGAAGCCCAAACCGAGGTTTGAAACAAAACCATTCAATGGACTCCTTGTTAAATTTTGGCGCGTCGCCAAAGTTGATGGCTCCATAGGCAGTATAAACTTTTTGTTTGTTTAGCCCGGCCGTACGCGCCGTACGGGGGATTGGGAGCACCCCCACCCCATTTGAAATCTGGACGTTTGGGGTAGGGAATTTCCAGAGTGAAATGTTACATATTAGTTTTAATGTGATAATTTCGATGTTTACAAACTATTTTTCCATTTACACGCAGTCAATGTATTTGTTTTTACACTAACGCCAGATAATTTATAAAAAAAATTGTAAATTACATTAAAGAAAGTCGCTGAAAAGGGGCTTGTTTAAGAAAAAGGGAAATGGAAGCTTGGCTTGAAGTGCTTCCTAGAAAAAATGGTGCACCCCCTTGTGCCCCCTAAAAGTTTACACTGCTATACCAAGCAGCTGAATAGCAGCTACAGCTTGTATTGTGGCAATTGTTTTTAAAAATAAACCGTATTGTGATGTTTTAATTGACTATGGTTTGAATAAAAAAAGGCTTGATTTAGTAAATGTAAGTTGTAAACAAGTTTTAGATTATTATTTTTATTATTGTTATTATTATTTTTAAGCTTACCTTAATTTTCGCTTCACGTTCGACCAAAGAACATGCAATAAAAGGCGATCGTCGTGATCCTTGACGTACACACCAAGGCAAACTCGAGCAAGCTGTTATTACATGCGCGAAACTAGGACGTCGTTGATGGAGGCTTTTACATGGCATCAAAATGCTCTTACTGATTAATTGCAAAAGTCATAATTTTTTGACATTACCATGACGATGAAAGATTATCACCTTCAAACCAATTTACAAGTCAACTGTGAAGGGGGAAATTGATAATGATCTATCAAAGCATTTTACAAATATTGTTTTCATCCATACAAAAATAATCGCCATAAAAATTACCGGCAGCCATTAACGAGAGGCACTTATTGTTCCCTAGGGACTTATCACTTCTGAACCCGAAGTAATATGTTATTCAATGACGATATTAACAGAAAGGACGATAATTGTACATAAATAACAAGCCTTAGGTATCTTTTAGAATTTGAACCACGATTCTAGTTTGGAGAATTAAGTTGGGGTTGACGATAACGATAATTTAATAATTAAACTCACCACAGTACTGGTTAGGTGTCGGTTGTGGATTGGACCGGACCACTGTTCGCAAGGTGAACCCCTTAATCCAATAGTCGGCTGGACTGGATCAAGATCAGGGCGTCTCAACGACGGATGTATATATTCCACGATAAAGGTACGTGCGAAATATATATAGTTCACAAAAGGACAGACGACTAACAATGACGATGAACAATATAGCCTACTGGATACAGTTAACAAAATAAAACACTCCAACGATTCCTCAAGAAAAACTGGTTATACGGACGAGGATTAGAAGCGAACGTGTCTGTAAGCGAGACTAGATAAAAGAAGAGCGAAACTTAAACTTAACTATACATGTGCGAATTGCGACCAGCGAAAAGTTAACGTTAAAACAATGCACACGCCGTGCACCAACAAAAGCACAAATTCTGGCGTTGATTGGACGATCGAACAAACATGTGATGTCAATGTTTTTTTAGTCACCACACTGTAATTTACTGCAAGAGTCTTGAAAACTAAACATATTTCATGTTATTCAATGACGATATTAACTGAAAGGACGATAACAAGCCTTTGGTATCTTTTAAAATTTGAACGACGATTCTAGTTATTTAGCCTACTGCAAAAGTCTTGAAAACTAAGCATCTTTTCAGCAAACTCGAGCGATAGGGATTGTGTCAAAAATACTCAGAACATGAAAGTAAGCAATTGGTAGACTATAAGTACCTTGTGGTCACGTTCAATGTAGACCGTGTAAGTCTAGCGACGATAAGGTCACAATTTTTTTTTTTTGTCACATCACTTTTTTCCCACACCAAAAACATAATGTTGGAATGATTACATTTAAAGCTAACATTTTAATAAATAAAATTAAATTAAAATCAGGAAACTTGTAAAAATGAAAAATCCTGCTCAACATCATATCGCTTTGGGCGGCTGGGCGGTCCAGTGGCTACCTTTTAGTCATTGGACAGCCCAGCCGCCAAAAGCGATACACTGTTACATGCGTATGTAGGAGGAAACGCTCACCAGCTTGTGTTTGTAGAAAAAACCGTTACATCAAAATAAACTAGATAGTAATTGGTACGCGTTGGGCAAGTCAATGGCAATCCTTTATATAGATCATTATTAATTTTCCCCTCACAGTTGACTCGTACAATTTTAATGACGATAAAATTATTTGGCTTTGTAAAAATGTAAAAAAAATCATCATCATGATAATGTCAAAAACTTATGACTTGGCAATAAATCAGTAGGAGCATTTGATGCCAGGTAAAAGCCATCAAAAACTATTGTGTTCATCCTTATACAAAAAGTCGCCATAAAAATTACCGGTAGCCGTTAAAGAGGGGCACTTATTGTTACCTCGGGATTTATCACTTCTGAACCTGAAATAATATGTTATTCAATGACAATATTTACGAAAAGGACGATAATTGTACGTAAATAACAAGCCCTTGGTATCTTTTAAAATTTGAACCTCGATTCTAGTAATTTACTGCAAGAGTCCTGAAAACTAAACATCTTTTCAGCAAACATGAGCGATAGGGATGGGGTCAAAACAATCAGACCATGAAAGTTTACGGACCATGATGGAGCAATCAATACGTAGACTAGGTACCCTGTGCAGTCACGTTCAATTATGGAAGAAGGGGCCAGACCTTGTCTTCCTCTATAATGCACAGCAAACAACCCAAACTTACAAACTGTGGAAGATTTGGAGCACTGAACCGCTGCACATGCAAGATCATCTCGATTACGTCGGGACGCAGCTCAACTAACATAAGTGCCGCGTGCTGGATCGGAGCGCGTCCGACCACCAGCCAATCAGAACTCTCCAATGGGAGGTTTGGAGGTTGCTTTATTTCTGAAATATTCGTATAATTCTGAGTTGTTCGTTTAGTATTTCTGAGTTGTTTGTTTATTTCGCTACGGTGCTTTCTGGTGCGCGCAGTAGGTTCCTCGCTAATGGTGTTTTCGCATAAAAAAAATATGCAATGTAAAAGCCATTTCATGTATTAAGCTTTTGTTATTAATAATTTTAAATAGTTTCTATACGCAGTATTATTATTATTCTGTTTTAATGTATGTTTATTTTTGAGTTACTTCTAACAATATTTTTAATCTAATTTCATTTACTTATTACATTGAGAATTTTCGGCTTGTACTTATTTTATTTTATGTATAGGCCTAGACTTTGAAAACAGTTTTTGTTTGTATCTACGTAGGCATATCACGATTTGTTGTGTTTTTTTTGTGTTTTTTTTGTTTTGTTTTGTTTTTGTTGTTTTTTTTTTGGGGGGGGGCATTTCACTTTTGTTTTGTGATTTTAATTGTTATATTTGTGTAAACTCTTTAAAGTCACCTGGAAAGAGATTTTTTAACATAAAAGTACATCTTTATTAACAATAAGAAAAATGTTTGAGTAATTATTTGTTAGGATTTATATGTTGAAAAAATGTATAAAGTTGTTTGGGGTGACTCCGCCCATTCCTTTTTGTGACGTCAATCGAGGCAGACTTCGCCGGACTGGCCCATTTTGAAAACACGTGTGTAGGGCCTATGCTGGCCTACCACGGAACGGTTTGCTTCCTAGAACAGATCTTACGAGCATCCTGTACAACAATATATCAATGATATGCATTTTATTGACTAATTAATCATTTAAATTTAATATTTTGTACAATAATATTCATGATAAAAATTGTACCAAAGAGAGGTCAAACTTGCCGTTCATGTGAACCTTGGTTTTCATTGGTAATCGTCCTGGTATATGCAAGATAAGTAGCATTTCAAACGTGGGTTACCAGCGAAATGTGTTGTTCGTATCGGACGGAAACTGCATGGCCGGTCCGATTCGATAAATAGTTTGGTAACAAGAATGCAATTTCACAACCTTGACGAAAGTATAATTTCGCATATGAAAAACAATACATTTTGTCGTCACGGGGCCGCAAAAATACCTCGTATTACTGTGTTCACGTTACGACCGTGCTCGTATCTTCCGTTTTAAGACACAGAAACACGCATGGGACAATTCGGGACCGGTGAAAAACCTCGTATAAACCGGCGTCTCGTAATCGTATCTTCTGAACTCGTATTAACGAGAGTCGACTGACTTGTCATTAATTGACATGAAAAGAAAAGTAATTCTTAAACATGACGCCGACCCAACCATTGCTTGTATTGCACGAACACCTTAAAAAGTTCCTACACGTCTCAGTTTACATTTACATTTTGCGTTGTTTTGGTCGAATAAACAATAATAAATAATAATAATAGTAAAAAGGACAACTTTTTTCAGGACCGATGCCATCCAAAATACCTCAAGTTGGAACTCAACAACCCCCAGGTCACAATTGGGCAAAATCCTTACACTTTCCCCCTTTTATTGGGCCCTCAAATCTGTCTAAAATATTTTGAGGGCCTACAAAATACTGACGAGGCCGACGCTCTGTTTTCTCCCTATTTAGTGGGGTGCACCCGATATAGGAAGTCATTTTAACAGTTTGAATGGAGAATACATTCATCATGACACTAGGAATATTGACAGGATAATTTTTCTTCAGGAATCTTTTTTTTTTTTAATCCGTTGGGAAATGGCAGGCTTAAAAAAACCCCTGCTCCTATGATGTTTTGTGTTCATTTTCAAATGAATGAGCAGTGCCTGTATATATATATACACGCAAGTTATTTCTTTTCATAATAGTTTCTGTAGCGGCGTACTCAGAGCTGTGTATACGGCTCTGGGCGTACTCACAGCTCTGGGCGTACTCACAGCTGTGTATTGAGAGAGTTGCGACATGGAGGGACCAGCTTTCTCCGGTCACGTGGTTGCTGGACGCCATTTTGTTCCAAAATGCAGTACAACCCAATGGGCAGACTAGTCTGGCACCCTGTATTCGCCAATGCATTTTTGGAGACAAAATGGCTTCTAATCGCAAGTTGTCGCAACTCTCTCAATATACGGCTCTGGGCGTACTTGTGTTATAGCGCCCTCATTTGACGAGCCATTGCATTTTTAAACTTCTCCGACAAACAAATCAAGTTGAGGGTTTAAAAAGGATAAATTCACTCCTAGAAATGTAACAGTTTGTGAGTACATAGTGCATAATGTACATTCATCCATAGTTTGGGTTATTCAAGTTGATAGCTACTGGGATATAATTAAATTCAGAGGATTTTTGTTGAAAAAATCAGTCACAATTCTTTCTTGTAAACATCATGGTTCATGTAATCTATGTCATTAACAAACGATCATTAACTTGGTATAGCGCCACCACACAACATGTGGCCCAGCTAGCTACAGTCTTCTTGGACTTTGAACCGTTCAGGTCAATGGCCCTTTTGTACCACACGCTGGCTGCGTTGTCAACAGTTAAGAGAACCGGGAAAGCGCCCATTACCTTATGCGTGTATGAGATAGCCAGTGCGTGGTACGAACAAAAAGTGTATGTAACGTGTAGGCCTATACTTTTATTGTACGTTATCATAAAATGTGGCAACAGACACGTGCACTTTGACGTCCAGATTTGACCCTATGCAAAGTTTAAAAAGTTATCATCTCTGTGCAAATGTTTGAGCAGGATCACTCATCTATAACGTAATGCAAAATTTATGTTGAAATATTGCGTAGTTTTTGAGATCAGAATTTGTGAAATTGTTCAACTTCCGGTTTGAACCGGAAGTCAAGGTCAATTGGGGTCACTTTGTGTTTAGCGCTTGTTGATTTTTTATTGAACTGTCCGATGATATGTAGATTGTCAAAATCCACCATGTGGTTCAGAAGTTATGATTTCTTAAAAATATTTAACTTTGTTTTGTTGTAACTCGTTACCTGATGATGTCATCATGACATCATAAAGTTTGTGTGGTCTTGATAATAAGGTCCAATTGTCTGATGAGTTTCAATGTTAAATTCAATTTCAATCTTGAGTTATGTTATAGAAAATCCCGAAAATGATGTTTTTCAAGAAAAAAAAACCAAAGGCAAACTTTGACCTAGGGTAACGACCGGGAAGAGAAGGTCATACGATTTTGACGTTAACTTTTTAAATGTAGCCCTAGTCTTGAACTATCTGATGCCCAACTATGAACATCATAGCTTTCAAATTCAATGAGATACAGCTAATACCAAATGGTCCTTTTTCAACTTTAAAAACCTTGTAATTCGACACCTGGTGACGTCATCATGACGTAACAACTTTTAGAATCATCTACAAGTTATACTCTAACGACAAGCAAAGTTTCAAGTTGATTCGATTTTCGCAACTATACGTTTGCTTGCGGACAAACGACTCTGAGAAGAAGAATAAAAACTAAAAAAAAAAAAACTAGAGATTTAGTGTTTGTTGGAACAAACACTAGGTGTTCGGATTTCATTGGGGTCAGTGTTGTGTCAATGTGTGAACTATTTTATTGAGTCGATGAAAAGTTTGTTGATAGCTTTTGAAATTTCAAAGTGTAAATCAATTACGTGTATACATTTAGTTTACACGGGAAATTAAGGCTAACGTTCCTACTAAGAGCTCTAGAACGTGTATTAATTGAACATCTGTGACAATTTTCATGTAAATATTCATAAACTGCACTGATAGTTAGTATACAAGACTTTTACTGACAGCCTCTTAATATATATTTCTTTTACTTCCGGTTGGACAGGAAGCCAGGTCAAATCATGTCATTATCAATTATACAGAACTTTCATACATCAAACATTCACAAAAATGCAAAGCTTAAAATCATAATAGATTGTTTTTTTGTTTTTTTTTTCGAAATAATAAACTTTAGATAGATCAAGTTAAACTGCACCTTTAAGGTGACTTCATAATTATATGACAATTGATGACGTCATTTGAACAGGATCTCAAATTTTGGATGTTACAAATCCCGGCTTGAAGACATGCAAGGTTTTAGCTTTAATCACGCATTTTTGCCGTAAATATAAATCTGCCGTAAATATACAACTATTAATATCTTGTATTCAATTCAATAAAGTTTTTTTTTTTTTAGCTGGTTATCGATTCTTTGTTGATTAAAAAAACAAAACACTAAATGCCATTCATGTTGATGTTGTTAGGTTACAATTCAGAAAAGTTTTTAACAGGGTTTCAAATCCAGTGAGGTGGATACTCGGTTCAGGAAACATTGATTGTTCAATACAAAAAAACACTGATGATGATGTCGCTAGAATAAGTCAAGCAAGGTGCGATTTGGAAGTTGTATTTTATAAAAAGCTTGCTTGATTTTTAGATACTGATTTTCCTGCAGAACAGTTTGTTAATTTTTAGACTATTGAAAAAGTCATTTGTTTTAAGTCATAATGCAAAACGAAGGCAAATCATGAGGACGGCAAATCTAAGTATATCGTGAATTTTGACTTAGGCCTATAACATAATGACTAATTTCGACTAATAACATAATGATTTAAGTTCTATTTCTACCTGTATGGTGCATCATACAGGAAATAAGGAATGCAGCAGAAGTGGAAAATATGTCACTGGATCCAAGACCATTCTGGTGGATGTGCTGTATGCTGAAGAAGAAAAAAACAATATTAAAAATTAGCAAAGTTATGACTCAAGGAAAGTTAAGTCAAGCTGAAACTGTTAAAATAAACAAAAATCAAGACCTAAAACGTTTCATAATTATACAATAATATTACTAATTTATTGAATTTAAATTGCGCTCTTTCCAGGACCAGCCTGTTCAAAGGGGTGGAGGTCAAAACTATATAACAAAATTCAAATTGAGGAAATTGCACAAGAACAAGTTAGTGGAAGGTGCCCATATTGTTTTTGAAGTGAATAACTTATAAACAAAACCTACTTAACACAAGCTTTAAAAAGTTGTTTTTTTGATAATTATGCACGTCATAATACAAAGTTGCCGAAAAACGTTCATCAATCGGACCATTTTCTGACTTTAGTGACACAGCCAGCAATCATACCAATCCCCCATTGCCAATTCTACCTCTTCGACGGTCATACTAAACGTTCCTTAGTTTTAAAAACATCACCAACGCCACCACTTGATGATTAAGGATAAACCTTATAACATAATTGTGCATTAATACTCATTTTGAAAAGCAATGATTTTCACACAAAGCTTACCGTTTTATCACCGTGTAGCACCGATATAGCATCTACAACCTCTGCCGTAGACGCCGTCCGAAACACCCTTCATGAGCTGATGATGTCAGGTGTCTGGTCTCGGTGTTTGATCGAAACATAACCAATGTTCGTCTTTTTCTGCTTGCATTTTCTCACATAATTAAAAGCCATAGGAATCACTGAAGCAGGTGGTCATCTCAGTGAAACTTCGTCTTTAATTCCATATTGATCATAAAGCCATGAGAAGGGCGAATAGGGGAACAATTAGACGCTGAATATGAGGAGAATTCAGATCTATAATGTTAGCACGCCATTGAAGATTGCACTACGTTGTAACACGATGACCTTTGGCATGTCAAAACATGAATGGAAAATCACGCCAGGTGCACATGGCACCGATTGTAAACAACTACGGTTGCACCACGTTGGTCTGTAACAAGCGCCTTGACTGGCTAGCTACCCACCGTTGCCAGTCGCGCCGGGGTAAGCCATGCTGCGTTAGGCAATGGATCTAAGATTTGAACATTTTTAAAGGCCAATTTCTTTTAGAAATCTTTGAAAAACTTAATTTGTTCCAATGTATAAAACGATAAGTATTCAATACCCTTTGTTTTCAGGAAATAACAACGAATTTATTTTAAGTTTGCGAGTTCTGGACCAAAAACTCAAAATTTGATTAAATTAATTACATTTAATTACCCAATAAATCATTGGGTGACGGCATTATATTGTCGAAATTTCTGTTTCATCTATTCATCAGGTGTAATATTGTTGCCAAGTTTCATGACCGTGCGAGTTTGGGAAAGATGTCAAAGTCTGCGGACAACGATGCGTGTATTTTTGAGGTGGGCGAACAAACTCAAAAATCCACTAGAGCTTTAGTGTTTGTTGGAACAAACACTAGGTGTTCGGGTTTCATCGGGGTCAGTGTTGTGTCAATGTGTTAACTATTTTATTAAGTCGATGAAAAGTTTGTTGATAGCTTTTGAAATTTCAAAGTGTAAATCAATTACGTGTATACATTTAGTTTACACGGGAAATTAAGGCTAACGTTCCTACTTAAGACTGCATTGAGCTCTAGAACGTGTATTAATTGATTATCTGTTTCAATTTTCATGTTAATATTCATAAACTGTACTGTATACAAGACTTTCACTGACAATTCAAAAAAGAGCATCTTAATATGTATTTCTTTTACTTCCGGTTGGACAGGAAGCCAGGTCAAATCATGTCATTTTAAATTAAATAGAACTTTCACACATAAAACATTCACAAAAAATGCAAAGCTTAAAATCATAATAGATTGTTTATTTTGTTATTTTTTTTATTTCGAAATAATAAACTTTAGATAGATCAAGTTAAACTGCACCTTTAAGGTGACTTCATAACTATATGACATTTGATGACGTCATTTGAACAGGATCTCAAATTTTGGATGTTACAAATCCCGGCTTGAAGACATGCAAGGTTTTAGCTTTAATCACACATTTTTGCCGTAAATATAAATCTGCCGTAAATATACAACTATTAATATCTTGTATTCAATTCAATAAAGTTTATTTATTTTTCGATGGTTATCGATTCTTTGTTGATTAAAAAAAAACACACTAAATGCCATTTATGTTGATGTTATTAGGTTACAATTCAGAAAAGTTTTTAACAAGGTTTCAAATCCAGTGAGGTGGATACTCGGTTCAGGAAACATTGATTGTTCAATACAAAAAACACTGATGATGATGTCGCTAAAATAAGTCAAGCAAGGTGCGATTTGGAAGTTGTATTTTATAAAAAGCTTGCTTGGTTTTTAGATACTGATTTTCCTACAGAACAGTTTGTTAATTTTTAGACTATTGAAAAAGTCATTTGTTTTAAGTCATAATGCAAAACGAAGGCAAATCATGAGGACGGCAAATCTAAGTCTATCGTGAATTTTGACTTAGGCCTATAACATAATGACTAATTTCGACTAATAACATAATGATTTAAGTTCTATTTCTACCTGTATGGTGCATCATACAGGAAATAAGGAATGCAGCAGAAGTGGAAAATATGTCACTGGATCCAAGACCGTTCTGGTGGAGTGTGCTGTATGCTGAAGAAGAAAAAAACAATATTAAAAATGAGCAAAGTTATGACTCAAGGAAAGTTAAGTCAAGCTGAAACTATTAAAATAAACAAAAATCAAGACTTAAAACGTTTCATAATTATACAATAGTATTACTAATTTATTGAATTTAAATTGCGCTCTTTCCAGGACCAGCCTGTTCAAAGGGGTGGGGGTCAAAACTATATAACAAAATTCAAATTGAGGAAATTACACAAGAACAAGTTAGTGGAAGGTGCCCATATTGTTTTTGAAGTGAATAACTTATAAACAAAACCTACTTAACACAAGCTTAAACAAGTTTTTTTTTTGATAATTATGCACGTCATAATACAAAGTTGCCGAAAAACATTCATCAATCGGACCATTTTCTGACTTTAGTGACACAGCCAGCAATCATACCAATCCCCCATTGCCAATTCTACCTCTTCGACGGTCATACTAAACGTTCCTTAGTTTTAAAAACATCACCAACGCCACCACTTGATGATTAAGGATAAACCTTATAACATAATTGTGCATTAATACTCATTTTGAAAAGCAATGATTTTCACACAAAGCTTACCGTTTTATCGCCGTGTAGCACCGATATAGCATCTACAACCTCTGCCGTAGACACCGTCCGAAACACCCTTCATGAGCTGATGTCTGTCAGGTGTCTGGTCTCGGTGTTTGATCAAAACATAACCAATGTTCGTCTTTTTCTGCTTGCATTTTCTCACATAATTAAAAGCCATAGGAATCACTGAAGCAGGTGGTCATCTCAGTGAAACTTCGTCTTTAATTCCATATTGATCATAAAGCCATGAGAAGGGCGAATAGGGGAACAATTAGACGCTGAATATGAGGAGAATTCAGATCTATAATGTTAGTACGCCATTGAAGATTGCACTACGTTGTAACACGATGACCTTTGGCATGTCAAAACATAAATGGAAAATCACGCCAGGTGCACATGGCACCGATTGTAAACAACTACGGTTGCACCACGTTGGTCTGTAACAAGCGCCTTGACTGGCTAGCTACCCACCGTTGCCAGTCGCGCCGGGGTAAGCCATGCTGCGTTAGGCAATGGATCTAAGATTTGAACATTTTTAAAGGCCAATTTCTTTTAGAAATCTTTGAAAAACTTAATTTGTTCCAATGTATAAAACGATAAGTATTCAATACCCTTTGTTTTCAGGAAATAACAACGAATTTATCTTTCTAAGTTTGTTCTGGACCAAAAACTCAAAATTTGATTAAATTAATTACATTTAATTACCCAATAAATCAATGGGTGACGGCATTATATTGTCGAAATTTTTGTTTCATCTATTCATCAGGTGTAATATTGTTGCCAAGTTTCATGACCGTGCGAGTTTGGGAAAGATGTCAAAGTCTGCGGACAACGATGCGTGTATTTTTGAGGTGGGCGAACAAACTCAAAAATCCACTAGAGCTTTAGTGTTTGTTGGAACAAACACTAGGTGTTCGGAGTCGGGGTCAGTGTTGTGTCAATGTGTGAACTATTTTATTGAGTCGATGAAAAGATTGTTGATAGCTTTTGAAATTTCAAAGTGTAAATCAATTACATTTAGTTTACACGGGAAAGAAATGATAATGTTCCTACTTAAGACTGCATTGAGCTATAAGACGTGTATTAATTGATTATCTGTTTCAATTTTCATGTTAATATTCATAAACTGTACTGATAGTTAGTATACAAGACTTTTCCTGACAATTCAAAAAAAGCCTCTTAATTTGTATTTCTTTTACTTCCGGTTGGACAGGAAGCCAGGTCAAATTATGTCATTATCAATTACACAGAACTTTCACACATAAAACGTTCACAAAAAATGCAAAGCTTAAAAATCATAATAGATGTATTTCTCAAGATACGATTACAAAGTGTTTTCAGCAATTTATTAGAGTAAATTGTCCTTTTCATACAGAGCATCATTTTTTTTGAATTCCCTTTCATCTTGGTTGCATATCTTCAAACGAGCCGCTGAATTACTCACAAGAACAGCCATGTCAGCCATTTACTGAAGTTTATTTATTTTTCAATGAATATTGATTCTTTATGGATTAATAAATCCAACTATGCTTATCATGTTGACATTATTAATTTACAATTATTAGAAGTTTTCATCGGGGTTTCAAATACAGTGAGTTGGATACTCATAAAGTATCGGTGCATGAAACATTGATTGTTCAAAACATATGCACTGATGATGATGTCATGTTAAAATAAGTCAAGCATAGTATGAGCTATCGGTTGCATTTTTTAGACATTGATTTTCATTCATACAGAACGGTGGGTTAAATTTAGAATATTGAAAGAAAATACACTTGTTTTGGATAATTATGAAAGACAAAGGCAAGTCATAAAGACGGCAAGTCTAAGCCTCTCGTGAATTTTGACTAATAACATAATGAGTTGAGTACTATTTCTACCTCTATAGTGCACCATACACTCAGCAAGGAAATAATAATGGAACACAACAACGGGTGTGAAAACTTTATAGCTTTATTTCTCACATAATTAAAAGTCATACGAATCACTGAAGCAGGTGGCCATCTCAGTAAAACTTCGTCTTTGATTCCATGGTCACCATGAGCCACCAAAAGGGCGAATAGGGGAACAACTTGACGCTGAACATGGCACAGGTTGAGCGGAATTTAATTGTGGAGTGTTATTGCGCCATTGATAAGCCAGCGTTATAAGTGCGTTGAACTGCGACACGTCAAAACTTGCACGGAAATCATGCCACTACAGTGCACGTAGGCTTTGGACCTCGTGATCAATGGAGCGGAACGAATTCCCAGGCTATTACTAACGAAATGTTCAACTTACATTTTGAGCCGGAGGTCAAGGTCAAACGGGATCACTCTTTATGTAGCGTTTGTTGAGTTTTAAAAGACCTGTCCGATGATGTATAGATTGTTATAATCCATAAAATTGTTATCGAGTTATGATTTTTTGAAATATTAAACTTTGATTTACTGTAATTCGACACCTGATGACGTAATCATTACGTCACACCAACTTGATGGAGGTTTCATCCAGTTTCTAACATGGTGTAAATTTGAAGTTGATCAGATGAACGAAAGTTAAGAATTTTGCCAGGAAATGATTTTTTGTTAAGAATTGCACCAAGGCAAACTTTGACCTTCCGGTACGACCGGAAGTTAAGGTCATGTGAATTTGACGTTAACTTTTCAAATGTTGCCCGTGTCTTGCTCTATCATATGCCTAAATATGAATACCACAGCTGTTATATTCAGAGACCTACAGGCATTGTCATGAGGGCACTTTTTGAACTAAAATGGCTTGTAATTTGACACCCGATGACGTCATCATGACGTCATTGCTCACACACCTTCTGCTTGTTATGTTCTAATGTCACATTAAGTTTCAAGTTGATCAAAGGTTTGCAAGTATGGTTTTTTTTGCGGACAAACGACTATCAGAAGAATAAGCAAAACAAATAATAAAAAAACTAGAGCTTTAGTGTTTGTTGGAACAAACACTAGGTGTTCGGCTATCTTTGGGGTCAGTGCTTTGTTTATGTGTGAGCTAGATGATGCGTTAGTTTAAACAGGGAATAAATGCAACTCACAATATGAGGTTTCAAAAATAGTAATGATCGATTGTTAAGCCAAATTAAAAAAACAATGACGTCATTATGACGTTAGATAAGTTATTATCGAGACATTGGTATTTAAGTATGTGCTTAAAATGTTAAGTGAAAAAACAAAGTTGAACTATACAAAGTGTTTTCAGCAAAAGAGTACATCATTTAATTTATTAGATAAATTATTAGGGTAAATATTGTCCTTTTAATACAGAGCATCGTTTTTTGAATTCCCTTTCATCTTGGTTGCAAATCTTCAAACGAGCCGTTGAATTACTTACAAGTACAGCCATGTAAGCCATTTACTGAAGTTTATTTATTTTTCAATGAATATTCATTTTGATTCTTTATGGATTAATAAATCCAGCTATGCTAATCATGTTGACATTATTAATTTACAATTATTAGAAGTTTTCAACAGGGTTTCAAATACAGTGAGTTGGATACTCATGGAGTATCGGTGCATGAAACATTGATTGCTCAAAACATATGCACTGATGATGATGTCATTAAAATAAGTCAAACATAGTATGAACTATCGGTTGCATTTTTTTAAATCGCTTGCTTGATTTTTAGACATTGATTTTCATTCATACAGAACGGTGGGTTAAATTTAGAATATTGAAAGAAAACACACTTGGATAATTATGAAAGACAAAGGCAAGTCATGAAGACGGCAAGTCTAAGCCTCTCGTGAATTTTGACTAATAACATAATCAGTTGATTACTATTTCTACCTCTATGGTGCACCATACACTCAGCAAGGAAATAATAATGGAACACAACAACGGGTGTGAAAACTTTATAGCTTTATTTCTCACATAATTAAAAGTCATACGAATCACTGAAGCAGGTTGCCATCTCAGTAAAACTTCGTTTTCGATTCCATGTTCACCATGAGCCATCAAAAGGGCGAATAGGGGAACAACTTGACGCTGAACATGGCACAGGTTGAGCGGAATTTAATTGTGGAGTGTTATTGCGCCATTGATAAGCCAACGTTATAAGTGCGTTGAACTGCGACACGTCAAAATTTGCACGGAAATCATGCAACTACGTCCAGCCTTCAGTGAAGGCGCACGTAGGCTTTGTACCTAGTGATCAATGGAAGTGACAACGAAAGTAAGTATTCATGACTTGTCGCATGATTGCTTGCAATAATTACCTGTCTCATACAATGCTACGTAGAACTTCGGAGCCAGCCAGACACTTCGGAGCCAGACACTATTGTGTACATCCATTGCATTCATTTGCAAATTTGATATTTTAAAAGTTATAGGTCAGTAATTGTCGCATGACTGGTTGCAATGCAATGGTTTATTTACTTATACAATGTTCACTATACAGCCAATGCACACATTCTCATGTACGTAATAGCCTTTTTCAGGCGATTGTACAGTACTATCCAGATCCAGAAAGCACAATTTAAACGCTACATAAAACTTTGGAGTCTATAGGCACTATTTGTACATTTAAACAGTACATACATTTGTACATTTGATAGTTTCACAGTACATTGACAAAATGTACATTGATAAAAATCCATGCCTTGTTGAAGAACTGCTTGCATTGGTTTATTGTATGATACATAATGACATGAATATAATTAGCAAATCTTGAGACCACCGTTTCTCGAAAAGTATAAGTCCGATCATCTGTTTTCGTTTGTGTACTCGTGGGATACTGTAGATGTGTTTGTTAGGTTAAAACATTGTGCGACGTCATCATGATGTCACCAGTTCCCAACGTAAAATCAATAAATTTCGCTCGCCACAATTCCTGTCCTATGGCCTGTGTGGTAAAAAAAACTCCATAAAACTGTGCGGCGCGGTATGCTACTTTATGTGTTCTCTGATGTTATAATGTAAGGAATTATGAAGTCACCACCTGTAAGAGCACGCTCTATCAATCGTCTAATTTTCAAGATTATCAAAAAAAAAATAGTTTAATTTTGAAATCTACAGAATATGCTTGATCGAGTCAGAAGTTGTTCCCCATCCCATCCTGGAATACTGTGAGCTACGGTACTAATGTTTCAAGCTCAAAAACATTAAGCATCAATTCTTGATTTCACGTACTAACACAAAACGTTTAACTTTATTGCTTATTTATTTAGGACGAAAAGCAGTCATAAGCACCATGTATTAAAGTTCAAAGTAACAAGTCTCCACTGTAAGAAAACTAGTGACGTTTTAAAGGAAAGCCGCGGGATTTTATAAAAGCTTTCAACATTAAATGCCGTTTTCTACAATTGTTACTTATTACTGTCTATGTGTGTGTCAGTTCGTTGACAAATGTGTCTCGAAAATAAAAACATTAATACTTATCGCATGGTTGCTTGCACTGGTTTATTGTCTGACACAATGTAGGCTATGTACTAAAATAAACTGTCTAGACACTAGTGTGTACATTTAACCAGTATATTGTACATTTGATAGCTTCACGGTTACATTGACAATGTGTCTCGAAAGTAAACATGCATGAATTGTCGCATGACTGCTTGCAGTGGTTTAAATACCATCTGTTTTCAAAAAATAACAACGAATTTATAGTTCTTAGTTTCTGAGTTCTGGTTGATAAACCAAAAACTCAAAATTTGATTAACAGTTCTTACATTTAGTTACCCAATAAATCATTGGATGACGTCATTATGTTGTCAAAATTTCTGTTTCATCTATTTGTCGGGTGTAACACTGTTGCAAAGTTTCATTACCGTACGAGCTTGGGAAGGATGTCAAAGTCTGCAGACAACGATTTGTGTGTATTTTTGAGATGGAACAAACTCAAAAATCCACTAGAGCTTTAGTGTTTGTTGGAACAAACACTAGGTGTTCGGATTTCATTGGGTCAGTGTTGTGTCAATGTGTTAACTGTTTTATTGAGTCGATGAAAAGATTGTTGATAGCTTTTGAAATTTCAAAGTGTAAATCAATTACGTGTATACATTTAGTTTACACGGGAAATTAAGGCTAACGTTCCTACTTAAGAGCTCTAGAACGTGTATTAATTGAACATCTGTGACAATTTTTATGTAAATATTCATAAACTGCACTGATAAATAGTACACAAGACTTTTACTGACAATTCAAAAAGAGCTTCTTAATGTATATTTCTGTTACTTCCGGTTGGACAGGAAGCCAGGTCAAATCATGTCACTATCAATTATACAGAACTTTCATACATAAAACATTCACAAAAAATGCAAAGCTTAAAATCATAATAGATGTATTTCTCAATATATGGTTTTTCGAAATAATAAACTTTAGATAGATCAAGTTAAACTGCACCTTTAAGGTGATTTCATAATTGTATGACAATGGATGACGTCATTTGAACAGGATCTCAAATTTTGGATGTTACAAATCAGGGCTTGAATACATGCAAGGTTTTAGCTTTGATCACGCATTTTTGGCCGTAAATATAAATCTGCCGTAAATATACAACTATTAAGTATCATGTATTCCATTCAATAAAGTTTATTTATTTTTCGATGGTTATAGATTCTTTGTTGATTAAAAAAAAAAGCACTAAATGCCATTCATTTTGATGTTATTAGGTTACAATTCAGAAAGGTTTTTAACAGGGTTTCAAATCCAGTGAGGTGGATACTCGGTTTAGGAAACATTGATTGTTCAATACAAAAAACACTGATGATGATGTCGCTAAAATAAGTCAAGCAAGGTGCGATTTGGTAGTTGTATTTTATAAAAAGCTTGCTTGATTTTTAGATATTGATTTTCCTACAGAACAGTTTGTTAATTTTTAGACTATTGAAAAAGTCACTTGTTTTAAGTCATAATGCAAAACGAAGGCAAATCATGAAGACGGCAAATCTAAGCCTCTCGTGAATTTTGACTTAACGTAATGACTAATTTCGACTAATACCATAAGTTCTATTTCTACCTGTATAGTGCATCATACAGGAAATAAGGAATGCAACAGCGTGGAAATATGTCACGATGGATCCAAGACCATTCTGGTGGATGTGCTGTGTTCTGTAGAAGAAAAAACAATATTAAAAATGAACAAAGTTATGACTCAAGGAAAGTTAAGTCAAGCTGAAACTGTTAAAATAAACAAAAATCAAGATTTAAAACGTTTCATAATTATACAATAATATTACTAATTTATTGAATTTATGTTGCGCTCTCTCCAGGACCAGCCTAAACTATACAACAAAATCAAACTAAGGAAATTGCACAAGAAACAGTTAGTGGAAGCTTGGTGCCTATATTGTTTTTGAAGTGAATAACTTATAAACAAAACCTACTTAACACAAACTTCAAAAAGTTGTTTTAAAAATAATTATTCATGTCATAATACAAAGTTGCCGAAAAACATTCATCAGTCGGACCATTTTCTGACTTAGGTGACACGCAGCCAACAATCATACCAATCCCCATTGCCCAATTCTACCTCTTCGACGGTCATACTAAACGTTCCCTAGTTTAAAAACATCACCAACGCCACCACTTGATGATTAAGGATAAACTTTATAACATAATTGTGCATTAATACTCATTTTGAAAAGCAATGATTTTCACACAAAGCTTACCGTGTTATCACCGTGTAGCATCTATAACCTCTGCCGTAGACGCCGCCCGAAACACCCTTTATGAGCTGATGATGTCAGGTCTGGTCTCGGTGTTTGATCAAAACATAACCAATGTTCGTCTTTTTCTGCTTGCATTTTCTCACATAATTAAAAGCCATAGGAATCACTGAAGCAGGTGGTCATCTCAGTGAAACTTCGTCTTCAATTCCATATTGATCATAAAGCCATGAGAAGGGCGAATAGAGGAACAATTAGACGCTAAATATGAGGAGAATTCAGATCTATAATGTTAGTACGCCATTGAAGATTGCACTACGTTAAGTACGATGACCTTTGGCATGTCAAAACATGAATGGAAAATCACGCCAGGCGCACATGGCACCGATTGTAAACAACTACGGTTGCACCACGTTGGTCTGTAACAAGCGCCTTGACTGGCTAGCTACCCACCGTTGCCAGTCGCGCCGGAGTAAGCCATGCTGCGTTAGGCAATGGATTTAAGATTTGAACATTTTTAAAGGCCAATTTCTTTTAGAAATCTATAAAAACCTTAATTTGTTCCAATGTATAAAACGATAAGTATTCAATACCCTTTGTTTTCAGGAAATAACAACGAATTTATCGTTCTAAGTTTGCGAGTTCTGGTTGTTAAACCAAAAACTCAAAATTTGATGAAATTAATTACATTTAATTACCCAATAAATCATTGGGTGACGTCATTGTATTGTCGAAATTTCTGTTTCATCTTTTCATCGGGTGTAATATTGTTGCCAAGTTTCATGACCGTGCGAGTTTGGGAAAGATATCAAAGTCTGCGGACAACGATGCGTGTATTTTTGAGGTAGGCGAACAAACTCAAAAATCCACTAGAGATTTAGTGTTTGTTGGAACAAACACTAGGTGTTCGGCTATCTTTGGGGTTAGTGCTTTTTTTATGTGTGAGCTATATCATTGAATCGATGAACAAATTGTTGATAGCTTTGGGAATATCAAGAAAAGCAAAGTGTTAATCTTCTATGATTATGCGTTAGTTTAAACAGGGAATAAATGCAACTCACAATATGAGTGTTCAAAAATAGTAATAGTCGTTTGTTAAGCCAAATTAGAAAACCGATGACGTCATTATGACGTTAGATAAGTTCTTATCGAGACATTGGTATGTTAAACATGTGCTTAAAATGTTAAGTGAAAAAACAAAGTTGAACTTACAAAGTGTTTTCAGCAAAAGAGTACATTATTTAATTTATTAGATAAATTATTAGGGTAAATTGTCCTTTTCAAACGGAGCATCATTTGTTGAATTCACTTTCCTCTTGGTTGCATAATCTTTAAACGAGCCGTTGAATTAGTTACAGGTACAGCCATGTAAGCCATTTACTGAAGTTTATTTATTTTTCAATGAATATTGATTCTTTATGGATGAATAAATCCAACTATGCTAATCACGTTGACATTATTAATTTACAATTATTAGAAGTTTTCAACAGTGTTTCAAATACAGCGAGTTGGATACTCATGAAGTATCGGTGCATGAAACATTGATTGTTCAAAACATATGCACTGATGATGATGTCATTAAAATAAGTCAAGCATAGTAATAGCTATCGGTTGCTTATTTTTAAATAGCTTGCTTGATTTTTAAACATTGATTTTCATTCATACAGAACGGTGGGTTAAATTTAGAATATCGAAAGAAAACACACTTGTTTTGGATAATTATGAAAGACAAAGGCAAGTCATGAAGACGGCAAGTCTAAGCCTCTCGTGAATTTTGACTAATAACATAAGGAGTTGAGTACTGTTTCTACCTATATGGTGCATCATACACTCAGCAAGGAAATAAGGATGGAACACAACAACGGGTGTGAAAACTTTCACTGTAGACCATTCAGGTACTGGATGTGCTGTACTCTGAAGAAGAACAAACAATTATAAAGAAAGTGTGACTCAAGGTAAATTAAGTCAAGCCGAAACTGTTTAAATAAATAAAATTCAATAACTAAAACATTTCATCATTATATTATAAAACTAATAACTTATTGAATTTCTGCTCTCTCAAGGACCAGCCTGATCGTTGGCGCATAAAAATACAAAATATCAGAGTAAGGAAATTACGCAAGAAAAAGCTTGTGGAAGGTGCACAAACGGTTTTTGAAGTGAACAATAATGAAACCTTCTGAGGAAAACCTTCATCGAAGAGTTTCTAAATATGCAAGTCATGATAAAAACATTCATCAATCTGACAAGTGACACACAGCAATCAAACCCGTTTCCAATTCCCCAATTTCAACCCCTTCGTTCGACGATCATACTAAACCTTCCTTAGTTTTAAAAACGTCACCAACGTCACCACTTGATGATTAACAGTAAACTTTATAACATAACTGTGCATTAAATGAAGAATCATTTGAAAGGCAATTATGCTTACCGTTTTATTCACCGTGTCGCACTGGTAGACACCGCCGTAAATGACGGTCTGAAACGTCCTGCACGAGCCGATGTCATGCCCCGTTTTACGGTGTGTGATTAAAACATAACCAATGTCTGTCTTTTTCTGCTTGCATTTTCTCACATAAATAAAAGTCATACGAATCACTGAAGCAGGTGACCATCTCAGTGAAACTTCGTCTTCGATTCCGTGTTCACCATTGAGCCACCAAAAGGGCGAATAGGGGAACAATTTGACGCTGAACATGGCACAGGTTGAGCGGAATTCAATTCTGCAGTGCTATTGCGCCATTGATAAGCTTGCGTTATAAGTGCGTTGAATTGCGACACGTCAAAACTTGCACGGAAATCATGCCACTACAGTGCACGTAGGCTTTGGACCTCGTGATCAATGGAGCGGAACGTGCTTCCGAGGGCTATTACTAACGAAATGTTCAACTTACATTTTGAGCCGGAGGTCAAGGTCAAACGGGGTCACTCTTTGTGTAGCGTTTGTTGAGTTTTAAAAGACCTGTCCGATGATGCATAGATTGTTGAAATCCATTAATTTGTTATCGAGTTATGATTTTTTGAAATATTAAACTTTGATTTATTTTGATTTTGTAAAAATTGTGAGTAATGTGTATGTAACAAGTACAAGTATTCCTTAAAGTTTGAATTGTGAAGTTTTCAACTTCCGGTTTGAACAGGAAGACAAGGTCAAACAGTATAAGACTCTGTTTAGTATTTGCTACATTTGTCAAGACCTCTCCGATGATGTATAGATTGTTATAATAGCATATGTACTTCTTGCGTTATGAATTTTTAAATGATTAAACTTTGATTTACTGTATTTCAACACTTGATGACGTAATCATGACGTCACAACTACTTGATTGAGGTTTTATCAAGTTCCTTACACGGTGTAAATTTGAAGTTGATCTGATACACAGAAGTTAATGTTTTTGCCGGGAAAGTGTTTTTTTGAAGAATTACACCAAGGCAAACTTTGACCTTTTTAAATGTTGCCCGTGTCTTGATCTATCATATGTCCAAATATAAATACTGTAGCTGTAATATTCGGGGACATACAGGCTTTCGCATATGGTCACTTTTTTACCTTAAATGGCTTGTAATTTGATACCTGATGACGTCATCATGACGTAACTAAAGCGGTTTCATCTCCTAATAAATATCTAACTATATGTGAAGTTTCAAGTTCATGTGATGTTGGGAAAGGTGTCTTAGTTACCGGACAAGGGACGAAGAGAAGCAGAAGAAGTAAAACAAAAAAAAAACCGAACAAAAATAAGAGGTGTTCCGGGCTGAATGCCCGAACACCTAACTAAAAAAAAAAACCGAACAATAACAAAGAGTTGTTCGGGCTTAATGCCCGAACACCTAAAAACCGAACAAAAACAAGGAGTTGTTCGGGCTTAATGCCCGAACACCTAATAAATGATAACGTTCCTACTTAAGACTGCATTGAGCTCTAGAACGTGTATTAATTGAACATCTGTTTCAATTTTGCATGAAAATATTCATAAACTGTACTGTAAACAAGACTTTTACTGACAATTCAAAAAAGAGACTCTTAATATGTATTTCTTTTACTTCCGGTTGGACAGGAAGCCAGGTCAAATCATGTCATTATCAATTAAATAGAACTTTCACACATAAAACATTCGCAAAAAATGCAAAGCTTAAAACATCATTTCTAAAGATACGATTACAAAGTGTTTTCAGGAAAAGAGTACATTATTTAATTTATTATATAAATTATTAGGGTAAATTGTCCTTTTCATACAGAGCATCAATTTTTGAATTCCCTTTCATCTTGGTTGCATATCTTCAAACGAGCCGCTGAACTACTCACAAGTACAGCCATGTAAGCCATTTACTGAAGTTAATTTATTTTTCAATTAATATTGATTCTTTATGGATTAATAAATCCAACTGTGCTAATCATGTTCACATTATTAATTTACAATTATTAGAAGTTTTCAACAGGGTTTCAAATACAGTGAGTTGAATACTCATGAAGTATCTGTGTATGAAACATCGATTGTTCAAAACTATGCACTGATGATGATGTCATTAAAATAAGTCAAGCATAGTATGAGCTATCGGTTGCATTTTTTTTTTTTTTTTAAGACAGATTTTCATTCATACAGAACGGTGGGTTAAATTTAGAATATTGAAAGAAAACACACTTGTTTTGGATAATTATGAAAGACAAAGGCAAGTCATGAAAACGGCAAGTCTAAGCCTCTCGTGAATTTTGATTAATAACATAATGAGTTGAGCTACCTCTATGGTGCACCATACACTCAGCAAGGAAATAAGGATGGAACACAACAACGAGTGTGAAAACTTTATAGCTTTATTTCTCACATAATTAAAAGCCATACGAATCACTGAAGCAGGTGGCCATCTCAGTAAAACTTCGTCTTCGATTCCATGTTCACCATGAACCATCAAAAGGGCGAATAGGGGAACAACTTGACGCTGAACATGGCACAGGTGGAGCGGAATTTAATTCTGCAGTGTTATTGCGCCATTGATAAGCCAACGTTATAAATGCGTTGAACTGCGACACGTCAAAACTTGCACGGAAATCATGCAACTACATCCAGCCTTCAGTGAAGGCCCACGTAGGCTTTGGACCTCGTGATCAATGGAGCGGAACGTGCTTCCGAGGGCTATTACTGACGAAATGTTCAACTTACATTTTGAGCCGGAGGTCAAGGTCAAACGGGGTCACTCTTTGTGTAGCGTTTGTTGAGTTTTAATAGACCTGTCCGATGATGCATAGATTGTTGAAATCCATTAAATTGTTATCGAGTTATGATTTTTTGAAATATTAAACTTTGATTTACTGTAATTCGACACCTGGTGACGTAATCATTACGTCACAACTCACTTGGCATCTCCTAGTTATAGTCTAACTACATGCAAAGTTTCAAGTTCATCCAAGGTTCGCATCTATGCTTTTTTTTGCGGACAAACGCCAAACAGAAGAAAAAGAAGAACTAACTAGACTTAACTTTTTGTTGATAACAAAAATAAGGTGTTCGGTCGGATTCGGAAGTTTGGAAGGGGTTTAAACTTCCATTGAAATAGTTTTGCTTGAAATGGCATGCTACATTTTTGCTTGACCAAGTATCCTACTCATTATATAGATTTTGAACTTGCACCTTCAAGGTGATGTCATGTTACTCTTGACGACGTCATCGTGGTGTGAACCACTTTTTTGGATGTAACATATCCCAACTTGGATACATGCAAAGTTTCAGCTTGATTACTAAAGTTGTTCTGTGCTTATACTTGTTGTACGAACTAGCAGTTGCTCAAATGTAATTGAAAAATATTTCGTAAACATGACGATAAGTTTTCATCAAAAGTTAGTGAATGAGTCTCTGTTCACGTAACGTCGACACATCTCAACTGTAAGTACCACTAGTCATACAAAGTACCAGAACCTCCAACATGTCCGAGTCCATGTCCCATGACCATGCTTCGACAAAACCAACTGTAGCTCTTGAGATATGGTGTCACTTCCGGTTGATCCGGAAGTAAAGGTCACAAGGGGTCACGGTTACCCAAGGCAAATCTCCAATGCCCAAGGAGTCTATACCTGAAAACAGTTTGAAAATCTGTTGAGTAGTTCTTGAGATATGGTGTCACTTTCGTTTGACCCGGAAGTAAAGGTCAACATGGGGTCACGGTACCCAAGGCTAATCTCCAATGCCCAAGGAGTCTATAACTGTAAAAAGTTTGAAAATCGGTTGTGTAGTTCTTGAGATATGGTCTCACTTCCGGTTGACCTGAAAGTAAAGGTCAACATGGGGTCATGGTTACCCAAGGCTAATCTCCAATGCCCAAGGAGTCTATAACTGAAACAAGTTTGAAAATCGGTTTAGTAGTTCTTGAGATATGGTCTCACTTCCGGTTGACCCGGAAGTAAAGGTCAACATGGGGTCACGGTTACCCAAAGCCAATCTCCAATGCCCAAGGATTCTATAACTGAAAACAGTTTGAAAATCGGTTGTGTAGTTCTTGAGATATGGTCCCACTTCCGGTTGACCCGGAAGTAAGGGTCAACATGGGGTCACGGTTACCCAAGGCTAATCTCCAATGCCCAAGGAGTCTATAACTGAAAAAAAGTTTGAAATCGGTTGTGTAGTTCTTGAGATATGGTCCCACTTCCGGTTGACCCGGAAGTAAAGGTCAACATGGGGTCACGGTTACCCAAGGCTAATCTCCAATGCCCAAGGATTTTATAACTGAACAAAGTTTGAAAATCGGTTGTGTAGTTCTTGAATTATGCATTTTTAAAAAATCTGACATTTGATTGTTAGCGAGGTTTGCACGGACGGCTGTTTTAGAGACTAACAAAGCGTAATGTCAAAATCAGGTGCCTGAACCTTGAAAAGAGACTAGACTACAGGCATGTTTGAAGGACTTTGAACCTTGCGGTTTGACTCAATGCAGCAAGCAGCCGCTCACCGTCTAACTGGTTTATATCGCGTATTGTGTGTGTTTTCAATGCAGTTTATTCCCGCGGTTTGACAGCGGGTCAATGTATACCCGATTTCAACCATAAGTGAAGGTCAAAAAGGTAACATTTCTGTGGAAAAGTTTGAGAAGGCTTAAAAATCTACAACATGATGTAAAAATTGTGAGTAATGTGTATGTAAAAAGTACGAGTATTTCTTAAAGTATGAATTGGGAAGTTTTCAACTTCCGGTTTGAACAGGAAGACAAGGTCAAACGGTATAAGACTCTGTGTAGTATTTGCTACATTTGTCAAGACCTCTCCGATAATGTATAGATTGTTATAATCGCTTATGTACTTCTTGAGTTATGAATTTTTAAATGATTAAACTTCGATTTACTGTATTTTAACACTTGATGACGTCATCATGACGTCACAACTACTTGATTGAGGTTTTATCAAGTTCCTTACATGGTGTAAATTTGAAGTTGATCTGATAAACGGAAGTTAATGTTTTTGCCGGGAAAGTGTTTTTTTGAAGAATTACACCAAGGCAAACTTTGACCTTTCGTTACGACCAGAAGTAAAGGTCATGTGAATTTGGCGTTTACTTTTCAAATGTTGCCCGTGTCTTGATCTATCATATGTCCAAATATAAATACTGTAGCTGTAATATTCGGGGACATACAGGCTTTCGCATATGGTCACTTTTTTACCTTAAATGGCTTGTAATTTGATACCTGATGACGTCATCATGACGTAACTAAAGCGGTTTCATCTCCTAATAAATATCTAACTATATGTGAAGTTTCAAGTTCATGTGATGTTGGGAAAGGTGTCTTAGTTACCGGACAAGGGACGGAGAGAATCAGAAGAAACTAGAGATGAGTTTTTGTCATGTGACAAAAACAAGGTGTTCGCGGGGAGTGATTGAATGAATAAACATTCTACCTTATCAATCCAATGCCTGGTCCAGGAGTTATGAATTATGAAATTTGGGGTCACGGTACCCAAGGCTAATATCAATGCCCAAGGAGTCCATAACTAAACAAAGTTTGAAAATCGGTTGAGTAGTTCTTGAGATATGGTATCACTTCCGGTTGACCCGGAAGTAAAGGTCAACATGGGGTCACGGCTACTCAAGGCTAATCTCCAATGCCCAAGGAGTCTATACCTGAAAACAGTCTGAAAATCGGGCGAGTAGTTCTTGAGATATAGTGTCACTTCCGTTTGACCCGGAAGTAAAGGTCAACATGGGGTCACGGTACCCAAGGCTAATCTCCAATGCCCAAGGAGTCTATAACTGTAAAAAGTTTGAAAATCGGTTCAGTAGTACTTGAGATATGGTGTCACTTCCGGTTGACCCGGAAGTAAAGGTCAACATGGGGTCACGGTTACCCAAAGCTAATCTCTAATGCCCAAGGAGTCTATAACTGAAAACAGTTTGAAAATCGGTTGTGTAGTTCTTGAGATATGGTGTCACTTCCGGTTGACCCGGAAGTAAAGGGCAATATGGGGTCACGGTTACCCAAAGCTAATCTCCAATGCCCAAGGAGTCTATAACTGAAAACAGTTTGAAAATCGGTTGTGTAGTTCTTGAGATATGATCTCACTTCCGGTTGACCTGGAGGTAAAGGTCAACATGGGGTCACGGTTACCCAAGGCTAATCTCCAATGCCCAAGGAGTCTATAACTGAAACAAGTTTGAAAATCGGTTTAGTAGTTCTTGAGATATGTTGTTACTTCCGGTTGACCCGGAAGTAAAGGTCAACATGGGGTCACGGTTACCCAAAGCTAATCTCCAATGCCCAAGGAGTCTATCACTGAAAACAGTTTGAAAATCGGTTGTGTAGTTCTTGAGATATGGTCCCACTTCCGGTTGACCCGGAAGTAAAGGTCAACATGGGATCACGGTTACCCAAGGCTAATCTCCAATGCCCAAGGAGTTTATAACTGAACAAAGTTTGAAAATCGGTTGTGTAGTTCTTGAATTATGTTTTTTTAAATCTGACATTTGATTGTTAGCGAGGTTTGCACGGACGGCTGTTTTAGAGACTAACAAAGCGTAATGTCAAAATCAGGTTGCGCGAACCTTGAAAAGAGACTAGACTACAAGCATGTTTGAAGGACTTTGAACCTTGCGGTTTGATTCAATGGAGCAAGCAGCCGCTCACCGTCTAACTGGTTTAGATCGCGTATTGTGTGTGTTTTCAATGCAGTTTATTCCCGCGGTTTGACAGCGGGTCAATGTATACCCAATTACAACCATAAGTGAAGGTCAAAAGGTAACATCTCTGTGAAAAAGTTTGAGAAGGCTTAAAAATCTACAACATGATGTAAAAATTGTGAGTAATGTGTATGTAAAAGTACAAGTATTCCTTAAAGTTTGAATTGTGAAGTTTTCAACTTCCGGTTTGAACAGGAAGACAAGGTCAAACGGTATAAGACTCTGTTTAGTATTTGCTACATTTGTCAAGACCTCTCCGATGATGTATAGATTGTTATAATAGCATATGTACTTCTTGCGTTATGAATTTTTAAATGATTAAACTTTGATTTACTGTATTTCAACACTTGATGACGTAATCATGACGTCACAACTACTTGATTGAGGTTTTATCAAGTTCCTTACACGGTGTAAATTTGAAGTTGATCTGATACACAGAAGTTAATGTTTTTGCCGGGAAAGTGTTTTTGAAGAATTACACCAAGGCAAACTTTGACCTTCCGGTACGACCGGAAGTTAAGGTCATACGATTTTGACGTTAACTTTTTAAATGTTGCCCGTGTCTTGATCTATCATATGTCCAAATATGAATACCATAGCTGTAATATTCAGAGACATACGGGCATTGGCATATGGTCACTTTTTCCCCTTAAATGGCTTGTAATTTGATACCTGATGACGTCACCATGACGTAACTAAAGCGGTTTCATCTCCTAATGAATATCTAATCATATGTGAAGTTTCAAGTTCATGTGATGTTGGGAAAGGTGTCTTAGTTACCGGACAAGGGACGAAGAGAAGCAGAAGAAGTAAAAAAAAAAAAAACCGAACAAAAATAAGAGGTGTTCCGGGCTGAATGCCCGAACACCTAAAAAAAAAAAACCGAACAATAATAAGAGGTGTTCGGAGCAAAGCTCTCCGAACACCTAAAAAAAAAAAACCGAACAATAACAAGGAGTTGTTCGGGCTGAATGCCCGAACACCTAACTAGAGATTTAGTGTTTGTTGGAACAAACACTAGGTGTTCGGATTTCATTTGGGTCAGTGTTGTGTCAATGTGTGAAATATTTTATTTAGTCGATGAAAAGATTGTTGATAGCTTTTGAAATTTCGAAGTAAATCAATTACGTGTATACATTTAGTTTACACGGGAAAGAAATGATAATGTTCCTACTTAAGACTGCATTGAGCTATAAGACGTGTATTAATTGATTATCTGTTTCAATTTTCATGTAAATATTCATAAACTGTACTGATAGTTAGTATACAAGACTTTTCCCGACAATTCAAAAAAGAGCCTCTTAATTTGTATTTCTTTTACTTCCGGTTGGACAGGAAGCCAGGTCAAATCATGTCATTATCAATTACACAGAACTTTCACACATAAAACATTCACAAAAAATGCAAAGCTTAAAAAATCATAATAGATGTATTTCTCAAGATACGATTACAAAGTGTTTTCAGCAAATTATTAGAGTAAATTGTCCTTTTCATACAGAGCATCATTTTTTTGAATTCCCTTTCATCTTGGTTGCATATCTTCAAACGAGCCGCTGAATTACTCACAAGAACAGCCATGTCAGCCATTTACTGAAGTTTATTTATTTTTCATTGAATATTGATTCTTTATGAATTAATAAATCCAACTATGCTTATCATGTTGACATTATTAATTTACAATTATTAGAAGTTTTCATCGGGGTTTCAAATACAGTGAGTTGGATACTCATGAATTATCGGTGCATGAAACATTGATTGTTCAAAACATATGCACTGATGATGATGTCATTAAAATAAGTCAAGCATAGTATGAGCTATCGGTTGCATTTTTTAGACATTGATTTTCATTCATACAGAACGGTGGGTTAAATTTAGAATATTGAAAGGAAACACACTTGTTTTGGATAATTATGAAAGACAAAGGCAAGTCATAAAGACGGCAAGTTTAAGCCTCTCGTGAATTTTGACTAATAACATAATGAGTTGAGTACTATTTCTACCTCTATGGTGCACCATACACCCAGCAAGGAAATAAGGATGGAACACAACAACGGGTGTGAAAACTTTATAGCTTTATTTCTCACATAATTAAAGTCATACGAATCACTGAAGCAGGTGGCCATCTCAGTAAAACTTCGTCTTCGATTCCATGTTCACCATGAGCCATCAAAAGGGCGAATAGGGGAACAACTTGACGCTGAACATGGCACAGGTCTGAGCGGAATTTAGTTCTGCAGTGTTATTGCGCCATTGATAAGCTTGCGTTATAAGTGCGTTGAACTGCGACACGTCAAAACTTGCACGGAAATCATGCCACTACAGTGCACGTAGGCTTTGGACCTCGTGATCAATGGAGCGGAACGTGCTTCCGAGGGCTATTACTAACGAAATGTTCAACTTACATTTTGAGCCGGAGGTCAAGGTCAAACGGGGTCACTCTTTGTGTAGCGTTTGTTGAGTTTTAAAATACCTGTCCGATGATGCATAGATTGTTGAAATCCATTAAATTATTATCGAGTTATGATTTTCTGAAATATTAAACTTTGATTTACTGTAATTCGACACCTGATGACGTAATCATTACGTCACAACAACTTGATGGAGGTTTCACCAAGTTTCTAACATGGTGTAAATTTGAAGTTGATCAGATGAACAGAAGTTAAGAATTTTGCCAGGAAATGATTTTTTGTTAAGAATTGCAAAAAGGCAAACTTTGACCTTCCGGTACGACCGGAAGTAAAGGTCAAGTGAATTTGGCGTTAACTTTTTAAATGTTGCCCGTGTCTTGATCTATCATATGCCCAAATATGAATACATAGCTGTAATATTCAGAGACCTACAGGCATTGGCATGAGGGCACTTTTTGACCTAAAATGGCTTGTAATTTGACATCCGATGACGTCATCATGACGTCATTGCTCACACACCTTTTGCTCGTTATGTTCTAACGTCACATTAAGTTTCAAGTTGATCAAAGGTTTGCAAGTATGTTTTTTTTTGCGGACAAACGACTATCAGAAGAATAAGCAAAACAAATAAAAAACTAGAGATTTAGTGTTTGTTGGAACAAACACTAGGTGTTCGGATTTCATTGGGGTCAGTGTTGTGTCAATGTGTGAACTATTTTATTGAGTCGATGAAAAGATTGTTGATAGCTTTTGAAATTTCAAAGTGTAAATCAAATACGTGTATACATTCAGTTTACACGGGAAATAAATGATAACGTTCCTACTTAAGACTGCATTGAGCTCTAGAACGTGTATTAATTGAACATCTGTTTCAATTTTCATGAAAGTATTCATAAACTGTACTGTAAACAAGACTTTAACTGACAATTCAAAAAAGAGACTCTTAATATGTATTTCTTTTACTTCCGGTTGGACAGGAAGCCAGGTCAAATCATGTCATTATCAATTAAATAGAACTTTCACACATGAAACATTCGCAAAAAATGCAAAGCTTAAAACATCATTTCTAAAGATACGATTACAAACTGTTTTCAGCAAAAGAGTACATTATTTAATTTATTATATAAATTATTAGGGTAAATTGTCCTTTTCATACAGAGTATCAATATTTGAATTCCCTTTCATCTTGGTTGCATATCTTCAAACGAGCCGCTGAACTACTCACAAGTACAGCCATGTAAGCCATTTACTGAAGTTAATTTATTTTTCAATTAATATTGATTATTTATGGATTAATAAATCCAACTATGCTAATCATGTTCACATTATTAATTTACAATTATTAGAAGTTTTCAACAGGGTTTCAAATACAGTGAGTTGAATACTCATGAAGTATCTGTGTATGAAACATCGATTGTTCAAAACTATGCACTGATGATGATGTCATTAAAATAAGTCAAGCATAGTATGAGCTATCGGTTGCATTTTTTTTTTTTTTTTTTTAAGACAGATTTTCATTCATACAGAACGGTGGGTTAAATTTAGAATATTGAAAGAAAACACACTTGTTTTAGATAATTATGAAAGACAAAGGCAAGTCATGAAGACGGCAAGTCTAAGCCTCTCGTGAATTTTGCTTAATAACATAATGAGTTGAGCTACCTCTATGGTGCACCATACACTCAGCAAGGAAATAAGGATGGAACACAACAACGAGTGTGAAAACGTTATAGCTTTATTTCTCACATAATTAAAAGCCATACGAATCACTGAAGCAGGTGGCCATCTCAGTAAAACTTCGTCTTCGATTCCATGTTCACCATGAACCATCAAAAGGGCGAATAGGGGAACAACTTGACGCTGAACATGGCACAGGTGGAGCGGAATTTAATTCTGCAGTGTTATTGCGCCATTGATAAGCTTGCGTTATAAATGCGTTGAACTGCGACACGTCAAAACTTGTACGGAAATCATGCAACTACATCCAGCCTTCAGTGAAGGCCCACGTAGGCTTTGGACCTCGTGATCAATGGAGCGGAACATGCTTCCGAGGGCTATTACTAACGAAATGTTCAACTTACATTTTGAGCCGGAGGTCAAGGTCAAACGGGGTCACTCTTTGTGTAGCGTTTGTTGAGTTTTAATAGACCTGTCCGATGATGCATAGATTGTTGAAATCCATTAAATTGTTATCGAGTTATGATTTTTTGAAATATTAAACTTTGATTTACTGTAATTCGACACCTGGTGACGTAATCATTACGTCACAACTCACTTGGCATCTCCTAGTTATAGTCTAACTACATGCAAAGTTTCAAGTTTATCCAAGGTTCGCATCTATGTTTTTTTTGCGGACAAACGACTATCAGAAGAAAAAGAAGAACTAAAAAAAAAAAACCGAACAATAACAAAGAGTTGTTCGGGCTGAATGCCCGAACACCTAAAAAAAAAAAAAAAACCGAACAAAAACAAGGAGTTGTTCGGGCTTAATGCCCGAACACCTAACTAGAGCTTTAGTGTTTGTTGGAACAAACACTAGGTGTTCGGATTTCATTGGGGTCAGTGTTGTGTCAATGTGTGAACTATTCTATTGAGTCGATGAAAAGATTGTTGCTAGCCTTTGAAATTTCAATGTGTAAATCAATTTCATACATTTAGTTTACACGGGAAATAAATGCTAACGTTCCTGCTTAAGACTGCATTGAGCTCTAGTACGTGTATTAATTGAACATCTGTGACACTTTTCATGTAAATATTCATAAACTGTACTGATAGTTAGTATACAAGACTTTTACTGACAAATAAAAAAACCTCTTAATATATTATTTCTTTTACTTCCGGTTGGACAATTTATATTGTGCTCTCTCAAGGACCAGCCTGATCTAGGCGCATACAGTACAAAATATCAGCGTAAGGAAATTACACAAGAAAAAGCTTGTGGAAAGTGCACAAACTGTTTTTGAAGTGAACAACTTACAAACGAAACCTTCTTAGGAAAACCTTCATCGAAGAGTTTCTAAATATGCAAGTGATAATACAGAGTTGATGGAAAACATTAATCAATCTGACAAGACACAGCAATCATACCCGTCTCCAAGTGCCCAATTTTACCTCTTCGTTCGGCGATCATACTAAATGTTCCTTAGTTTTAAAAACGTAACCAACGTCACCACTTGATGATTAACGGTAAACTTTAGAACAACTGTGCATTAAAGGTATCGTACACGTTTGGTAAAGACTCAAAACAAATATTAGCATAAAAACTTACTTGGTAACGAGCAACGGAGGGCTGTTGATAGTATAACACATTGTAGGAAACGACTCCCTCTGAAGTAACGTAGTTTTCGAGAAAGAGGTAATTTCTCACTAAAATAATAAAAACTTCTTGCGAGAAGTTTTTATTCCTAATCTGAAAGCATACAAGTTTGAACAACAACGTTGTTTTTTCTTTCATCATTTTCTTGCAACTTCGATGACCAATTGAGCCCAAATTTGCACAGGCTTGTTATGTTATGCATATGTTGGGATACACCGAATGAGAACACTGGTCTTTGACAATTACCAAACGTGTACAGTGCCTTTAAATGAAGAATCATTTTGAAAGGCAATGACGCTTACCGTTTTATTCACCGTGTCGCACTGATAGACACCGCCGTCAAATGACGGTCTGAAACGCCCTTTTACGAGCCGATGTCATGCCCCGTTTCTCGGTGTCTGATAAAAACATAACCAATGTTTGTTATTGTCTGCTTGCAATTTCTCACATAATTAAAAGTCATACGAATCACTTAAGCAGGTGGCCATCTCAGTAAAACTTCGTCTTCGATTCCATGTTCACCATTGAGCCATCAAAAAGGCGAATAAGGGAACAACTTGACGCTGAACATGGCACAGGTTGAGCGGAATTTAATTCTGCAGTGTTTTTACGCCATTGATAAGCTACCGCTATAAGTGCGTTGAACTGCGACACGTCAAAACTTGCACGGAAATCATGCCACTACATCCAGCCTTCAGTGAAGGCGCACATCCGAGGGCTACTAACGAAATGTTCAACTTACATTTTGAGCCGGAGGTCAAGGTCAAACGGGGTCACTCTTTGCGTAGCGTTTGTTGAGTTTGGAAAGATCTGTCCGATGATGCATAGATTGTTGAAATCCATTACATTGTTATCGAGTTATGATTTTTTGAAATATTAAACTTTGATTTACTGTAATTCGACACCTGATGACGTAATCATTACATCACAACAACTTGATGGAGGTTTCATCAAGTTTCTAACATGGTGTAAATTTGAAGTTGATCAGATAAACAGAAGTTAAGAATTTTGCCAGGAAATGATTTTTTGTTAAGAATTGCAGAAAGGCAAACTTTGACCTTCCGGTACGACCGGAAGTAAAGGTCAGGTGAATTTGGCGTTAACTTTTTAAATGTTGCCCATGTCTTGATCTATCATATTTTTTAAATATGAATACCATAGCTGTAATATTCAGAGACATACATGCATTGGCCTGAGGGCACTTTTTGAACTAAAATGGCTTGTAATTTGACACCCGATGACGTCATCATGACGTCATTGCTCACACACCTTCTGCTTGTTATGTTCTAACGTCACATTAAGTTTCAAGTTGATCAAATGTTTGCAAGTATGTTTTTTTTTTGCGGACAAACGCCAAACAGAAGAAAAAGAAGAACTAAAAAAAAAAACCGAACAATAACAAAGAGTTGTTCGGGCTGAATGCCCGAACACCTAACTAGAGCTTTAGTGTTTGTTGGAACAAACACTAGGTGTTCGGCTATCTTTGGGGTCAGTGCTTTGTTTATGTGTGAGCTATATCATTCAATCGATGAACAAATTGTTGATAGCTTTGGGAATATCAAGGAAAACAAAGGGTTAATCTTCTATGATTATATGCGTTAGTTTAAACAGGGAATAAATGCAACTCACAATATGAGTTTTCAAAAATAGTAATAATCGTTTGTTAAGCCAAATTAGAAAAACGATGACGTCATTATGACGTTAGATAAGTTCTTATCGAGACATTGGTATTTAAGTATGTGATTAAAATGTTAAGTGAAAAACTAAACTATTGTTACTATACAAAGTGTTTTCAGCAAAAGAGTACATTATTTAATTTATTAGAATAAATTATTAGGGTAAATTGTCCTTTTCATGCAGAGCATCATTTTTTGAATTCCCTTTCATCTTGGTTGCATATCTTCAAACGATCCGTTGAATTACTTACAAGTACAGCCATGTAAGCTATTTACTGAAGTTTATTTATTTTTCAATGAATATTCATTTTGATTCTTTATGAATTAATAAATCCAACTATGCTAATCATGTTGACATTATTAATTTACAATTATTAGAAGTTTTCATCAGGGTTTCAAATACAGTGAGTTGGATACTCATGAAGTATCGGTGCATGAAACATTGATTGTTCAAAACATATGCACTGATGATGATGTCATTAAAATAAGTCCAGCATAGTATGAGCTATCGGTTGCATTTTTTTTTAAATAGCTTGCTTGATTTTTAGACATTGATTTTCATTCATACAGAACGGTATGATTAACGGTAAACTTTATAACATAACTGTGCATTAAATGAAGAATCATTTGAAAGGCAATTATGCTTACCGTTTTATTCACCGTGTCTCACTGATAGACACCGCCTTCAAATGACGGTCTGAAATGCCCTTCTATTCACGAGCCGATGTTATGCCCCGTTTTACGGTGTGTGATTTATACCCACCGACGAGTTTGGCTGTCAAAGTGTCTGTCACAAATCAAGAAAAACATAACAGCACCCACGTGGTAAAATGAAGTCATGTGATAATACATGACATCCACCCCATTACGTTTGCACACGGTCTGAAAGGGGTGTCAATCAACAGGGGTCCGTGACTTGGTTGGTACAGGGTGACTTGGTGGGTGGAGCCAAACATTTTGCCATTGCTCGCGTGCAAAGTTGTTCAGCATTCGTTTGTGTACAAGATTTGGCCAGCCTGCCTATACGTCACTGTCACTGCAAGTCACCGCCTTCCATACTGGAGAGACGTGTGACGGGCGGAGCTCTAAGATAGTTGTTGTTGGGCGCTAGGCGTGTGTGCGTCAGCGTTGCTGTTAGTGTGTGTATAGTGGGAGCTGGTAGCAGCGAGGCGGAACGGTAAGCGACCGACCGCCGGATCCCAGAGAAGCGTGAGAGAGGGTTGATCAGAGTGTCCGTGACAGCGGGGCTGTCGGAGCCGTGTTGGATAGTCCGGGCGAAGCAGCAGCTCACAGCGGCAGCAGCTCACAGCGTTGGGTAGGTTAAGTTGACTTACGCCTATTAGATAAAGTTATCTCATTCAGTGGTATTTATTAAGTGCCTTCTTTAATAAACCTCTATCAGTAACTCTCCGATTCAGTGGCAAACTCAAGTATATCCCTTAAGGATAAGGGAAACCCTTAAGGAAACTCAAGTATAGAACTTAAGGAATCAGCAGCCCCTTAAGGCACCTTTAACTTAACTGCAGTAATTGAAGTGTCTAATTTATAATAAAGGGTAAAAACCCGTGGCTCTTGAATAGTGTCTCTGTGTCAGATCATTGGATCATTGCTGCTCTGACTGTAGCTTAGCTCCAGTCCATAAGGACCCCAGGATAGTGTTGCGCGCGGCGATATACGGTTGCTAAACGACCTCCCCACAGTGCTGCAGGGCTGCCGCTCGCCTGTGCAGTACCGAGTCTAACTTGACCCGGACGGGATTCGCCACAATACCATGAAATAAGGATGTCCGAATAAACAATGAAAAACAGGAGAATTGCTTAGACTTTTAAGCAACAATTATAATATACAAAATGACTTGAAACTTTCAAGAAGTCTCAAATAAAAGTAAATGCAGAGTATCAAAAATGCAAACAAGTAAAATCAAAGATATATCAAACCATAGAGCAAAACTATGATCAAAAGGGTTACTGACTAAAAGTTTAGCTGCAGTAAGTTAAAATGGAAAAATGCATAAAACTAAAATCAGTTAAACTTGTAATACAAAACTATTCTTTGTCACTTGCAACACTCATGAAAGAATCAAAAGTACTAATAGAAATAAGTTGCTTCTAATAATCAAACATGAACAAATCAATCAATAAAACTCTCAGACTTCAGCAGAAGTCTCTGGTCTTATAAACCGAGGCAAAGTGCAGACAATAATAAAATAAAGAGTAGCCTTCAGTCTCAAGTAAATTGAAGGAGATAAAACTATCATGGTGGTCGATGCAATTAAAGTTAAATAAAGCAGTGCATCTTAAAAACTGAACAAAGAAAATACTAACTTTGAATAAAGTGTTAAACCATGAAATAAAAGAGTACTGTAATCTTTCTCACAATACAATCTCAAATAATGCAGATATTAATAAAGCAACATTAACTAAATCAAGTCAAAGTAAAGTAATACAGAGACAAAATGTAATGAACATTTTGTAAGTATTCAAAAATTAAAAGAGCATGGAAAACAACAAGTCAATAATTATCAATTCAAAATAAGAGCTTTCAAAAGGAACTTTGTTCTATACAACTTCCATTAAAATCAAAATCCAAAACATTATCCTCACACAAATAGAAAGTAAGCAGTGATTGTTCAAATTAAATGTACATTGACAAACTGATCTTTACTTTAACTTTTAAGCCTAGGCTCACAAGAAAGATAAAAGTAAAATCAAACTCACCTAGAGCAGGACAGGGGATGAACATGTAAATATTATTGTGACAACAAGTTGGCGCAATCCAACGCAGATATCCGACAGAGGCAAAGTGCACAAACTGAAGAAACTTGGAGGGTTAATTCTCACAACTTTCCTCTGTCGGAGTCCAGTGGCCAAGTGACCAGCCACTTTCTTGGGTAAAGTCACTGACCTCTGGACAATACTTCCTCAATGCGCCGTGGTTGATTGCATAGCCTGCTACCAATCACCCAATCATCACACACTTCCAGGCAACCACCCACCCCTAGACTCGCCCTAGTCCGAGCTGGACATAGGTATACTAGGGGTTTACAAAAAAGGGGGCCTACAATTTCATCCCATTACACGCACGCCTGCTTTCTGAATGTCGTTCCGACATAAGTTAAAACAATCACTACGCATTTCTATGCGCTCAAGTAGCATGCCTAGAAAAATTGAAAAAAAATGAAAGAAAAACAAAGCGCTCTATTTTGCACTAATAATGCTAAACATTGCAGCAATGCACGCACCCTTTGCTCCATCCTGGCAGTCTGGGGTAAAAGGGTGTGCTCTCTTGGGAAAAGTGAAGAGTTAAGGAGGCATCATCGTCACCTGACAATGATGATCATCCATGAAAGCATTAAAAATCAGAATTACAATAAAATGGTTGTGTCTTCTTGTGCCTACAAGGGAAGTAGGGCCAGGGAGTGGCAAAGATTTGCGCCTCTTTTGACCAACGGAAGGTCCATCCAACTGCAAACATCATACAGTAGGAGCTGGAGATGGTTCCCAAAACTATCCATTAGGTGCTTGCATGCCATCGAGCGGGTACACATCGCTACCTGCATGGTCTTGTACAAGGCATCACTGAGCAGAAGTTTAGCTTTGAAAGGCCATGTGTCGAAGTAACAGCCAAGCTTATTGGATGACAGAGCTACAAACAGAGTTGGCATGTCAGGGGGCTGGACCATCTGTGGGGGCAGATAGAACAGAGAGGGGGGCATCTTTGGTGTGGCAGTAAGCTGTGGCGCTGATTGCAGTGTTGGCAGTTGCGCTGCAAAAAATGCTTGCGGTCGAGGAGAAATTGCAGAGGGAGGTGGTTGGGGTTGGGATAAAGGAATAGAAGGAGATGGTTGAGGGAGGAGAGGAATCGGCATGAGGGATGGTGTTGGGGGAAGGAGGATCGGAATAGCTGAAGTTGTCCGAAGGACATCAGCAGGAGAGGGGAGGAGGGAAACCATTGGACTAGGGTTAGTGCCAGGGGGTGGAGGTTGACGAAGTGATGGCAGAACCTGTGGGTGGCCATTGAGGAAAGCTTTATCATGCAAAGTGTGGACAGCGTGTGCTGCAGTGCTCGAAAAGCGGTAATGGCAATACAAATAGTGGCCATAATTTCTCGAGAACTGCAGCTCACTCAAGTGTTGGACTGCGCCCACTCCACCACACAAAAATTGCTGTACCTGCTCTTTGGTGGCATGAAGAGGAATATTGGTCACTAAGACCGCATAATACTTGAGTCTAGCAGGGGACATCATGCCGTCCACTAGGGAATATTTATGAAATGCAAAAGTAACATTGCTTACAGCAAACTAAGATCATTACTTACTTAAAAAGACAATCCTGTGCAACAAAAGTGCACATAAAAGCAAGAAATACAAGTTAAAAATGGCAAGAGCAATATAATCATATAAAATTTAAAAAATGGCAATACTTGTAAAGCAATGTCGAGAAATAATAATGTGGGCCCCTTCAGTAGCCGACAAGGGTCTCAGTCGGTAGAGCATGGGACTCTTAATCCCAGGGTCGTGGGTTCGAGCCCCACATCGGGCGCCAATTATGTAGCAGTTTTGAATGCGGCTAGCGCACTCTGTGCTGAGACATAATGAATTTACAAGGGATACGCTGGTATATTGCTTGTAAAAATGAAGGTTTATTCTTATCCCGGCTACAAATGAAGGGAAGGGCGATAAAACGCTGTGTTGTGTACATTAAATGAGAGTATAAAAAATGGACTCTCAAATAAAAGGAAATTGATAGAAAACCTGGCGGGTCTCGACAATATAAGCCAAGGTTCGCGCCGTTATCCTGGCAGGGTCGCCCATGTAATATAAACGAAACAAAATAGCAAGTAAACTTTAAAAGAATGTGAATATAAAACAAAAGTGAATGGCCTATCTGTTTAGAGGACTATGGCGCACTTGGAGGCAGTGATGAACTTGAAGAAAACAACTTGAAGATAAATGAAGATAACGATGAAAAAGTTCTTCCTGAAGTTGAAGAAATATGGGGCCGTTGAAATTGATGATGGGGAACTTGAAGAGGTGCGAAACAGTTCCTTGTCCTTGATCAGGGGACAGGATTACTGTTTCCAAACAACCAGTTACAATGCAATTGAAGATGAAGTGATGATACGCTGTCCTGCTGGCTCTCTTGGTTTGAATCCGCCTAGAGCAGGACAGGGGATGAACATATAAATATTATTGTGACGACAAGTTGGGTTGGCGCAATCCAACGCAGATATCCGACAGAGGCAAAGTGCACAAACTGAAGAAACTTGGAGGGTTAATTCTCACAACTTTCCTCTGTCGGAGTCCAGTGGCCAAGTGACCAACCACTTTCTTGGGTAAAGTCACTGACCTCTGGACAATACTTCCTCAATGCGCCGTGATTGGTTGCATAGCCTGCTACCAATCACCCTATCATCACACACTTCCAGGCAACCACCCACCCCTAGACTCGCCCTAGTCCGAGCTGGACATAGGTATACTAGGGGTTTACAAAAAAGGGGGCCTACAATTTCATCCCATTACATATGCTACAACTTAATGCCTCACTGTGTGGAATGTCTAATTCCTACTGGTCAGTCAGAGGGCAGAGAGTAGAATTGCCTTGGGGTATATGCTGAGTAGTATTTGTGGTCAGGAAGTGACGAACAGTACGTATACCAAAAATGAAGAGTAAAAAGGTCATTCAAATTGTTGAGCATTAATTCTTTCATCGAAGTGAATGTTAATTATGTGTCGTCATTGTGTTTGTCAACAGGCTGGGTGCACCAACTGGAAGAGAACGCTAATGGTGATGGATGGTTATCGGAACAGAACGGAAGATATCACAACAGTCATGGCCCACGCGTACTTCAAAGACAAGAGGCTCCTCAGCAGGTACAACCAAAAAGAGCAGAAACTCCGTCTCCAAAGCTACACCAAGTTCGTCTTCGCACGGCACCCAATTGAGCGACTCCTGTCAGCGTACGGAAATAAGTTTTACCAAAAGATTGCCAAGTACATTATGAAGAAGTTCAGGAAGGATGCAACGCCCGTGCAGCTTAAGACTGGCGAGAATATCACGTGGGTTGAGTGGACTTCTTACCTGACTCAATCTGGCAAAATTACTTTGAACGACCACTGGCAAAAGTTCGTTGAACTATGTTCTCCGTGCAAAATAAACTATGACTATATTAATAATAATAATAATAATAATAATAGTTAGTTTTTATATAGCGCTTTTCACGCCCGAAGGGCGTCCAAAGCGCTTCACATTATTACCCCTGGTCACTGGGCCTTAAATCATTCCTTAAACCATCTCAGCTCCCTGGGGAGTATACAGCCTGTGCAACATTAATGCGCTACTCGGCTAAATCAATCACAAGAACCATCTCTGCCCTCACAGGTACCCATTTACCCCTGGGTGGAGAGAAGCTTATGGTTAAGTGTCTTGCTCAAGGACACAAGTGTCACGACCGGGATTCGAACCCACACTCTGCTGATCAAACACCAGAGCTTGAATCCGGCGCTCTTAACCGCTCGGCCACGACACCCCACATATTGGCAAGTTAGACACCATCTCTGACGATTCCAAGTACATTCTGACAAAATTGGGTGCGAAGAAAGTGCCGTACCCGTCCAAAAGTGTTAGTCGACCGACGAATAGTTCTCAAAACTTTGAACACTACATGAGTCAGCTAAGTCAAGAAAATCTTCAAAAACTATGGGAGAAGTACCAGTTGGACTTTGAGCTGTTTGGATACCCAAAACCCCAATTCTAATTGTGACAGTAGTTCTTTGTTGCAAATGTATTTACTTATTACCAAAACAAAAAAAAGGCTGGCACATTGACTATTTAAAGATAGAAAATGAGACAAGAAATAATATGTTAATATTCAATAACAATAGCTACTTAATAATTACTCGTAAAGGAGATAACAAATACAAATCATAACAAAAGAAACACCAAATTCTTATATAAAGAAAGTGTAGGGCTTCTCAAGAGATTAAGAATGGACTTAATTAAAGTTTCCTTCATTCTTTATACATATTATAATCCTGTTATGTTTAGATAACTTAAACTTAACTTCAAATCACTAAAAGAAACCTCTCTGCTGAACACCGCTTGAATAAGGAATTCTTTGTACCACAAAATACTCAAGGCTAGTCTGTGTCTTAAACCACTAAAGCAATAAGAAAAGTAAATACCTCCAAAGAATATATAAGAGTCATTAAGGAGTAATAAGTCAAAGACTTGCATAAAGAAAAACAAAGCTATACCACCACTCGTGGCATACAACAGAGCGAATATATAATGAGTTTACAGAGAAATGGTACTTAGTAATAAACAAAGATCCAAGGATATAGTACTGGCAATGTAGCGGTGATCACATATCGATTGCTGTACTAACCTGGAATATAACACAGTGCACTAAAATATACTGTATATCGATAAACTATGCCGTGCAGCAACACTGATTATCGATATGCTGTCAGTAAGTCGTGTATGTAATCGAAGATACTTTTTCGTTGAAATATGTTATTCTGGCTTCAAATGATGGATCTATTGAGATTGAACATGTCATGTACACCAGTTAAAATAACCAATAGACTTGATGCAAGTGACGTCATTTAAGTAGGGCGCCATCGGCTAGAGGTAAACAATGGGTTGCTCATTGGCCTATCATGTGCACTGTGCGTACATATAAGGCATTTCCCAAACCTCGGGTTGGGAATGTCATCAAATGTACAAGTCGGAGATCGCGGTTATTTCTCTGCACCAGCCGCGCAAAACGCCCCCACAGGTTAGCTATCACACGCCCCAACTCGCAATCTCAATGTGATCGTAGAATATAATAATTCACACAAATATCCCTCGAAATTATGGGGTTTTCCTTAACTGCGTGAAACAATGATCCGCCGGTTTGTACAACAAACTTTTTGACTAAACACAATTACGGATCGTGTATAGACCCATTGCATATGACATCACACTCTCAAAAAGGAGGCAGATCATTGGACGATAGCTGTTCTCTGTGCGTAAAAACGTGCGCGTGACCTCAGCGTACTTGTAGCGTATCGCGTTATACAAGGGGATCTATTGATTTCTATAGACCCCTTACACAACGCGGAACAAGCTTTCGAACAATGTGCGTCATTTTGGGTGTTAACTCTCTTTTGTACATGTTTGAATACAATTTTGACACCCAAAATGACACCCAGGATAGGCGCATGTAAGTACGCTGCCCGTTTTGTCAGGGGTCTATAGACCAATTGCATATGACGTCACACTCTAAACAAGGAGGCAGATCATTGGACGATAGCTGTTCTCTGTGCGTAAAAACGTGCGCGTGACCTCAGCTTACCTGTAGCGTTTCGCGTTATGCAAGGGCGTTCTATTGATTCCTATAGACCCCTTACACAATGTGTAACGCGCCTCAGAACAATGCGCGTCTTTTGTACATGTTTTTATACAATTTTGACACCCAAAATGACACCCAGGATTGGCGCATGTTAGTACGCTGCACGTTGTGCAAGGGGTCTATAACAAACCCTTGTTAAAGCCCAAAGCGCCCAAGCTGAGGCAACGTGTCCCTTTAATCACTTAATCACACCTTTGGAATGTGGCAGTACAGAAGTTTATACTTGTTGATCACAAGTAAATGTTCACTTGTTGTGGAGCTAATACCACCCTTGTTTAGGTTTGGATGTTTCGCACACGTCTCTAGTATATTTTGGTGGCGTTGGAGCTGCACTTCAGATTGCTGCTTCATAAAGGCCTCCAATGTCACTTTCTCTGTGGACTCCACCTAAGAAGAGAGATTTAAATATTATTGGGCTACTTTTGTACGGAAGCTCATTAGTGCCACGTTGGTGTTGGAATAAAGCTTATTAGTGTGATGCACCCTTTACACAAGATGGCGACTGCCTTCGGTATAGGACAAAATGGCTGTATTTTGTTGATATTTCAAAACTTGTTTTTAGGATTACATTGTAATTCAGCTTCAATTTGTCAATAAATAATAATATTAAATAAATGTTCTTCAGTTTCAGGCAGCTCACAGAGGATAACAGTGAACGAACAGGTAAATTTGAATGTTCAATTATTGTTACCCCACCAGTAGTCGACAATTACTGCATTTTAGTACTGCTTTTCTATTTCTTCATCTTGTTGATCCATTTGATAACGATTACATTTTTCAAAGATTCAAACAAGATGTAATGTGTTCAATAATAACATGTAAAAATAAATCTTGAGAGGGGTACATCCCGAACCAAGGAATAACTTGAAACCAGTAATGGATTGAGTGGTAGTCTTGGTGCAGGACGTCCCTGTTCTGTATTTCCACGACCCATAAAAGTCTACGATCCGCCGAACACGTTTGGAAATTGTCAATGACCAGTGTTCTCACTTGGTGTATCCCGACATGCATAAAATAACAAGCCTGTGAAAATTTGGGCTCAATTGGTCATCGAAGTTGCAAGAAAATTATGGAAAAAAACCCACCTTGTTGTACAAATTTGTGTGCTTTCAGGTAGGAATAAAAACTTTTTGCAAGAAGTTTTTATTATTTTAGTGAGAAATTACCTCTTTCTCAAAAACTATGTTACTTCAGAGGGAGTCGTTTCCTACAATGTTTTATACTATCAACAGCTCTCCGTTGCTTGTTACCAAGTAAGTCTTTATGCTAATATTTGTTTCGAATCATTACCAAACGTGTGCGATACCTTTAATTTTTGGACTTAACAATTCTATAGATTATTCTGAACTTTGAATATTTGTTTATAACAATATTTAACTTAGTCTTTGTTTGTTGAAGGTTTACAGGAACAGTGCAGGGATGGTTTAATAATGAGCATTTATTTGAGATGCTTTCACAAGTAAAATGGGGTTCATGGGAGTCAAAGGGAAAATATACCTTTGGTTTTTGAGACCGTTCGATTGTTTTAATCCTATATAAATGTAGATATAAACAATAAAACTAACCTGTGTCGCGTTTTTTAGATATCGCTGAAAATCCGGAGCGAATGAAATGTCAACGCAGAAAGAATAATCCGTAATTCTGAGAAACGTTTTTGCAGTAACTTTTCTCAGATTTTAACTTTGGGGGATAAAAATTAAAATCTTTTTCGATGAACACATTACCTCAAAGTGAAATGTTTCTCAAAATGCTATCGAAAGTTGCTGTACTTCTAACCAAGTAAGTTGTTATTGCCATTAATTTTAATAGTGATTATACAGCCCTTTAAACGATATCGCATTTTCCACACTTGTACATGATGTACAGGGATGTGCAGTAAGTAGGCTGGCTAAAATGGTATTCACCAACAGTCTTGGAAACAATAATAAATCAATAACTAAATACCTTTTTTCACGCAACTTGTTTGCTGTTTCTCCTCTTATTTCTGAACTTTTTCCAAAACGATAAAAGTAGAAGGAATTATCCTTCGTATCAAAATATTTTTGTTCGTCACACACTTTCCGGCCAAAGTGCGCGTCGATGCGTGTTCTGCGCAGGCGCTGATGACGCGTACCGCCTATAGATTAACGTGCTACTGATATACGCGATTGTTGGGTATGCATTCAACGCGAGTGTACGCAAAACGTGCCAGAGGCGTGCATGCAAGGCGGGCTGAAGTGTAAACAATTTTGCGTTATAGAGTGTGTCCAGTGGATTATTTCCCGAAAATCAAGTTGTAGAGACAACGATTTAACGGTCAACGCCCAACATTTTGTAAACGGTCAAATGGAATGTTCATGAAGTGTTAATCTTAAATTTTAAGATTAAAATATGTTTTTTCGACATGAAAGCTTAGAAAATGACAGTCCTGTAGGCCTAGGCCTAGATAGGTTATTATCGTAGGAGGTCCAGTATTCAGGGTGCCCCTCATAATCAAGGCATAAGTTTCACGTCACTGTGCGTGATGTAAACAAACCCTAGAGACGAAGTAACATTTGTCTGAAAACGGATAAAATCACCAGGGGTAAGCCTTTATTGCATTTTCGTCAAAAATGACCTGAAAACAGATAAAATCACAAGAGGTAGGCCTAAGCCTTGCGAATAAAGACAGGGGACCAGTCTACCATGGACTCTATGCTGTAACTTGTGAAGGAAACAAAGTCGTACATTTTAATCGATCCCAAAGTTCATTCACCTGAAACTTGCACTTTATTCACTCTAGTCTACACAGGGGGCCATTCATTTTATGACAAATTGCACTTACCAATTGTGGCTGTTGTACTTGTATAGTGGGCGAGGGTTCTGCTTCATTTTTCTTGTTCAAAGGTACTGCAGTTAATCAATAGGAAAAAGAAAATTTGGAAAATGTGTTTGTTTTCTTGCCAATGTAGGTTGTAGACCGTGTAGGTTGTAATGTAATATCTTGCAATAAAAGCCCAGCGATTAAGTATCACTATCACCTTATATAACGACAATGTCACTGCACTTTTTTGGAACCCAAGTGTCATGATCGTTCGATGTGACCCCAACTTTACCCAATTACTTGGTTGCCGTCAAATTTGATTTTTTTATTTATGAAAGTAAACAAATGGACGATGCAGTGACAAAGCTTGGGGATTTTTTGTTTTGTTTTTTGTTTGTTGGGGGGGGCACTAGGGGTGCCCCATGTTTTCTAGGAGGCACTTCTGCCTATTTAAAGCTGTAGTTTCTGATTGCATTTTTTAAAGCCCTTCTTTCAGCACTCTTGTTATGCCATTTACTAAGATAATCTGGCTTGGGTGTTTACAAAAAGTAAAAACAGTTTGAACAAAACATGTAGCATTTTATTGTGGTAATTTTTAGTCTCGAAAGTCCAGATTTCAAATGAGGGAACCCGGACATCAATCAGTGGGGGTGGAGGGGGGCACACACGTGCCCTCATGTTTGAGGATTGGACTGAAACCAACAAACAAACAAATATGACGCACCCCTCCTATAGACTGTGCAAGTCTCATGCGTAATCGAACATTGGGACCCGTTAAAGTGCGTGAGTTTGTTTCCTTCACGTGTTAAAGCATCGTACGTGGGACCAAAGTGGCCTAAAAACGTTCGAATACGCGCGAGACTTGCAGGGTCTATAGGAAACATGGAATTACAAACACACCTTGTTGTGTTGATTGTTGCTGGTAACGGAAGAGCACGAAGACAACAAATGTTATGATACAGAAAATCAAAACAACCCGGCGGAACCAGTATGAACTTTTTCTTCCTTTAACCATCTTGAAATAATCCTTGATTTTGGTCACTGTACACAATGAAAACAAACAAAAACACGGTAAACCAGGTTAGGTGAAAGTGCCCAATCATAATACAGTTGGGACTCCCGCCAATTTGTCCAGCCTGAATGATTTCCTGTTCACTGAAGTGTAAATGTTTTTAGCTGTTTCGCAGCGCAGCGAAACAGCTCTTGTTTTTGTAAAAGTTTTTATTGTTTTTTTTTAGTCGTTCGTAGCGCAGCGCAGCGAAAACAGCTCTTGCTTTTGCTAAAGTTTTTTTATTGTTTTTTTTATTTGTCTTTCAGTACAAAAAAAAGCCATTGAAATAACGTACGATTTGTTCTTCGCGGCTTTTTGCATAGTTCCTGAAGAGCAATTGCAATGAAACTTTAAGTGATGAAAGGCAATGGTGCAATGATCATCACAAAACAAGGATGTCATTATGACGTCATCACCTGTCACGTGACGTCATCTTAAAGTTTAAAATTTTAAATATTTGAAAATATATATCAAATCAGCCACAAGAGACCGTAGGTTTCTGTTTGCGGGATTGGGTAGGGATAAATCAGGTCTTCATTTTGTTTCATGTGCGTGACCTCACCTCTACTTCTGGTCGAAACCGGAAGTGCCCTCTAATTCAAAAGTGGCAAATGTTATGAAAACGCTTTCAACGATGTTAGTGTCCGGCAAGGGCGTGCAGATTTTAAAAAAAATACCGATGTCGTCACAATACACAAGAGCGCCCTCTAGCGGCAGGTTGAAAACTGTTCAAAATGGACTTTTTGAAGAGGTGTGTGGTGAAGTTTTGTGCAATCACTTCAAAATTTACACATATGTTGATCGTTAGGCAGCCATCATAATTTGTGTTAAGTTTCAGATCAATGACGTCATCCGGGGTTACTTGACGCGGCATTAAAGGTGCACTTTTTGAAGTCGTATATCTCCCGAAGTATTAGTGCGATCATGTTGAAACTTGGCAAGTCGTTAGGTAATGGAAAGTTCCTGTTAAACCTGTAATGACGTCATGATGACTTCATGACACGATTCGTTATGATTTTTTCATTTTTTGCCCCTTTAAGTCAGAAATTGCTAACGGAACATGCTTTAGTCCAAATTCTTTTTTAAACGGGCTTGATATCATAACTGATTCAAAAAAATATTTGACGTCATCATGACGTCATCATTTCTCAGGTTATATTATCTTAAATATTGTATTAAATATTGTATTATTAACTTGATTATGTACACACTGCAAGACTTTCATATTCACTTGATTAATTTGAAAAAATTATAAGCGAAACAGCTGTGCATTTGTTCACAAATGCAATCATGTCTAGTCTTTTCATTTTTGTTGTTAATTATATTCAACCAATCAACCCCATGGTCTGAACATCCCAATAAGGAAATGGCTAATAACTGTTTGCTTTTGCCTTCTCCTTTTCCCATGATATCAGCCTTTTCAGCTTTAAAATTATAACATGGGGCTGAAAAGGGGCTTGTGCAAGAAAAACGAAGTAGGTTAAGATTTTTTGGGGACAGTTGTAGGGGCACTTTTGGCCACTTAAAACTAGTTTTTATTTTATTTTTTTTCGAAAGGAAAAATTGGGGGCGTGCGCCCCTCACGCCCACCCGGATCCGCCCCTGGCCGACCCAGTGATTTCAAAACGCACGTTTCCTTATCCCGTGCTTATCCTGACAGCAAAATATTCTTAATTTCCCTCTAATTTTATTTCATAAATCCCAAACACGCCTATTGTACCACTTTTCCACAAAGTAAAAATATTCTCCGGTCTCTTTTGACCAAATCAAGTTACTGTATGAGCAGCATTTTAGCTTTCAGAAGACAGCATTTCAGTGACAATAGGCTAGCTGAGCATACACGGCAAGTTCTATCACACAAGTCGACCTGAAATTGATAGAATAATCAATAAAACGACCAAATTGAGAGAATTTTTAGAATTTGTTCAGAATTTTCTTTGAAATTCTTTTACATTTTGATGCAACTAAACATGAGTAATTTTGCACTGTCCGTACAAACCTGTGGTTTGTACATGAACCACCATACCATTAGTACGTGCACAAAATACCGTCTACACGAACCACCGGTACCGATGGTTCCTGCACAAACAAGTTCAAGGCCACTTTTATCAAGAGTGGTCCGACTAAAATCAAAGAACAGCAGTGACCCAGACCCTCATTTTGTATAGGTGTGCTGATCTGAAACGGAATGACCAACATACAAACAGTTCATTTGCACATAAATAATTACGAAAGACTTACCTTTTACTGTTCTGTGCTTTTAGTATATGCCTTGCTCTCTTTTCAGGAATTACTGAATGAACCCGATAACTATCCACTACCCATCCATGCGGAAACAGAGCGTCGGCCTTTTATCAATGGGCCGAATTCATACTAACTAGCAATTGCTTATGAGCACCGAGCAAAAGCGAAAGTTCATCAAGCAGAAGCTGAAGCAAAAGCAATTGCTAATGTATAAATAACCTTTTGCTTTGACTAATTGCTTTTTCTCAAGCTAGCCCAGCAATTGCTTGTAGGTTCTTAATAAAGCGCTATTCATGTGCGATGAGGCATGCGTTAATGTAAAGCTTTTACTTGAAAGAAGCCTGTTGAAGATCCTCTGGGAAGGAGTCGCGGGATTACTGTAGGGTCTCATGAGGTAGGGAGCTATGGGTACGTTCACACGAGTAGCTAACTTCGCTGCTAACTTCGCTGCTAGCTAACAGCGAAAAATTTGTGACCGTGTGAACGCAAAAATAGTCAACTTCGCTGCTAACTTCGCTGCTAACTCCAAAAGTTAGCAGCGAAAATTTCCGCTGCTAACTTCAGTTTTACGACTTAGCAGTGAAACTTGATACTTTTACCGCAAATAAAGGAATTTTAGCAGTGTTTTTTCCTCGTGTGAACGTAACTGACCTTAGCTGCGTAGTTAACATGATGGTTTCAATTTGATGTACGACGCCGTGCATTTTTTCTCCTGCTGGAGTTGCACGTAGGCCTATACATTTTTCTCGTCAGTTTCCGCCGAAATTCTTTAAGTTTTACAGCTATAAGTTGACATCATCTATATTCCTTATAACAGGCCAGTCATAACAAAGAAAAATCGGCGATTGTTGGGATCATTTTTGTAAACATATTATCCGAACGGTCCAAAATCGTTTCTACGGCCAGCTATAGTTGGCCACGCACGTGTGAAGTAGTCAACCTCCTTCCCACAAGCAAACAATTGGGGACGAAGTTGTAGCGCTCAACTTAGCTGAAGACGCAGTGTATTTAGTGACAAGAACAGACTAAAACAAAATCGTTTCTTATTCCGAATCGCTGCAAATTTAAAAAGTAGAGTCGCTGTGAATTTATAACAGAAAAATGAAACTTTACATAAGTATTATGTTTATAAGATATTCTTCAAGCCAGCATGTAAATTTATTTAACAAACTACTGACACTAGAGTGGCAAGAAAACTACCGGAAGCCGACACTCTGCTGTGCTGGCTAACAGCGAAGCCTCGTGTGAACGCAAGGTACTTTTTAGCTAAGTCCGTTTCTCGATGCATCCCCCGCTGCGAATTTTTAGCAGCTAAGTTAGCAGTGAAGTTAGCTACTCGCGTGTGAACATGCCCTATATCCGTATCCAGTATCCCCAAGAAGGAAACCGTTCACCTTTGTTGAGACTGCATTGTGTACTTCCGATGTTTGGAAGATGCGGGAATCGTGAACAGATCCTGGCCATCCAACATCTACACTTTTGAAGAAAAACTTTCATAAAAATGATGGAATCTTCTCTGTAAATTGTTTGTAAATCACGAACAAGTGAGAGGTCAAGCTACCATGTAGGGATCTTGTAACACTGCAAGCAATTGCTGAATAACACTAGCAAAGGTTGTTGTTATGTATACGTATTTAGGCAATTGCTAATCAAGGTGGCCTTTGCTTGCAAGAAACAAGCTTTTGCTTTTGCTTAAAACTAGAAACTTTTGCTTGCCAGCAACTGCTTATTTTTATGTATGAAGATGTAAGCAAAAGCCTAGAAAAAGCAATTGCTACTTTTTATGAATTCGGCCCAATATTTCGAAGGTCATCAAAACATTCTATAATTTATACAGTTTTGAGAGCCAAATAAAAGGGGTACAGTTTTAAAAAAAATGCCCAGTTGTGACCTTCTAACTTCAGTTATTTTAGATGACATAGGCCCTGAAAACGGTCCTAATTGCCGAGAGGTGTAGGGAAATTTTTAAAGATTGATGCTCGGACGTTTGGAAAATTACACTGGTGTAGGGTTGTTTTATTTGGAGGGAGAATAACTCGACGGGCCTTGGGACTCCCCATATCAAATTGAGCAGAGGATAAAACTTCAAGAGTCAATGGAAAAAACATTCTTTCCTGTAAAAAGCTGTGAGACTTCTAAGTTTTTTTTAGAGTATTAGTGGGGTGCACAATTTATTTTCTTTGTTCAACCCAATGGTTTTTAATTTTGCCACATTTTTTTTCTTTCACCCCTAAAACATATTGATTGGGTGATTAGGGTACATTTAAAACTTACAATGTAATACATAGCATTAGAACACAACATAATATACCTTGTGTTGCATGGAATTTGCGTGACGTGATAACGACGTCGTAATTTTGGGTACCGTACTACCGTATAGCCGCCTGTCGAGTTTGTATGCGTGTGCGTCAAGATTTACGGAAAGGACGGTGGGTTAAAAAAATGTACATTTTGCCAAGATTTGCGATAAGATTTGGGAAATTGTTTCGATTTATTACAATTTGTGAATCCAGGTTTCATTAATTCAAACCATATTCAATGGGTGAAATTTATTTTAAAACGGTGTCACAGGGAATTCTGTCCCCCCGCACAGCGGTCCGGGGGGACAGAATCCCCTAGGGAAATGTGTCCCCCGCCCAGGGTTTTCTGTCCGCCAGGGGAATCATGTCCCCCCTCTCACATTTGTTCCCTTGTTTGCCTCTGTGCGACACTTGAAATCTTTTTAACTATATAAAATCCTCCATGATAAAATCAAGCATGAGAATGGGCGATGATGAAAAAACCGGAAATCCATCGTACGAAAAATAAATCGGAAAATTTCAACGCTAAAAATGCATAGTTATCCGGATTCTGGGCAATGTCCGTAATTTGGGCAAAGTGACCCAGGCGTCAGCGCCGCACTCAGTGAATTGTTGTCAGTAGACTTTTCTTTTCAAAGTCTCCACACACAAAAATGTTCCTTTGCTTAAAATTATTGACTAAAATAAGTAACAATAAGATATAATACTTCTATTATAAACCAGCAAAGCCAGGTGAATAAAGCAAGTTTATTTATTTACTTCCGTTGGTGGACGCTCGTGCCTGGGGGACATATTCTCCGTTAGAGGACACAATCTCCGTTGAGCACGGCGGACAGAATAACCTAACGAGAGACAGTTTATCCTAGGAGATACTGTCTCGGGGGGACGTTGTACCCTAAAAAACAGGTAAAGTTGTCCGGGGGATAGATTCACCGGGGGGACAGAATCTCCGTCCACAACGGCACAAAACAAGTAATTGGCACTATTCGGCTTCCGTGATATATGTGCAACTATTTTCTTCCTCCATGTTTATATATAATAAATTTTTTGTACGCTAGTGTTTCTATTGTAACTTTTACTCTAAACTTTACTTATTAAAGTGGAATTCGTCTACTACACTGCAAAAAATAATAACACTTTTCGGTGTTACTAGAGGACTACACCAATTTGGTGTCATTTTAACACTTTTGGTGTTTCTCATTTACACCCGTGGGTGTGTCAGTATACACCATGGGTGTAAAGGATAACATCAAATGTGTTAAAATAACACCCACAATTTTAACACCGGTGAAAATTCTTGGTGTTGCCCTCTAACACCGGGGGCGTTAAATTTAACACCCCAGTTTTTGCTGTGTACCAATTGAAGGAGTTCATCCCAGAGCCCTGTGCAAAACCAAGTGGCAGCGACCTCTCAAGAAAAGCCTGGGTCAATCTCAACCGTATCAGAACTGGAGTTGGCCGTACACAATATTTCTTGCATAAAATTGGAGCTGATCCATCACCAAACTGTGCCTGTGGAAAGATCCAAACTATGGATCATGTCATCGATGCTTGTCCTATCTACAAATCCCCTCACGGTGCTTCTGGACTTCAAGAGCTCGATGAAACAAAGATCTTCCTATTTAGATGATGTACTACTTGATATTCTTCGTACGAACGAACGAACGAACTAATATTAAATTTAGTCTACGGACTGTACTGCAGTTGTAATTTGTTATTGTACAAATAACCAAGTTGAACTATTTAAAATCTCATTTTCCAATCCACTCGTAGGCCTATATCTATGTCCCCGCATGTGGTGCTTAATAATAAATTAAACTAAACTAGAGCTTTAGTGTTTGTTGGAACAAACACTAGGTGTTCGGATTTCATTGGGGTCAGTGTTGTGTCAATGTGTGAAATATTTTGTTGAGTCGATGAAAAAATTGCTGATAGCTTTTGAAATTTCAAAGTGTAAATCAATTACGTGTATACATTTAGTTTACACGGGAAATAAATGCTAACGTTCCTACGTAAGACTGCATTGAGCTCTAGAACGTGTATTTATTGAACATTCTGTTTCAATGTTCATGTAAATATTCATAAACTGTACTGTATACAAGACTTTTACTGACAATTCAAAAAAGAGCCTCTTAATATATATTTATTTTACTTCCGGTTGGACAGGAAGCCAGGTCAAATCATGTCATTATCAATTATACAGAACTTAAGCACGTAAAAACATTCACAAAAAATGCAAAGCTTAAAATCATAATAGATATATTTCTCAAGATATGATTTTTCGAAATAATAAAGTTTAAATAGATCAAGTTTAACTGCACCTTTAAGGTGACTTCATAATTATATGACAATTGATGACGTCATTTGAACAGGATCTTAAATTTTGGATGTTACAAATCCCGGCTTGAACACATGCAAGGTTATAGCTTTAATCACGCATTTTTGCCGTAAACATACATCTATGAAAAGTGCACCTTTATGTCGACTCACGTAAAGCTTGATGACGTCATCGTAATGCGACATTAAATTCTAGATGTAACACATCCCAACTTGAATACATGCAAGGTTTCAGCTCGATTCCACATTTTTCCTGCATTTATCAATCTTGTATTTCACGCGATCCACGGCGATATTAATTTTTGATGACGTCAATCTTCTACAAAGCTCACAGAGCAAGTTGTAGAACCGACCGTCAACATTCCACTTTGCTCCAATGACCTATTCTTCGGGTTTTACTCTAAACATATGGGAAGAAAAACCTGGGCCTATTACTTGCACACATTAAATGTGTTAACAACTGCGCATGACAGACTGTTCTATATGTGTGCATAACTAATTAGATCACGCTACTCGCATGTATGCAACATGTGATAACACCCGGAACGATCTCAACACTATAGCGCGTTGTATGTGTTTTCAGTGCAATTCTTTTCACACGCAATTTAATTTAAGAGTCATTCGATACCGGATTTCAACCGGGAGTTAAGGTCAAATAGGTAACATGTCTGTGGAAAAGTTTGAGAGGACTTAAGGACATACAACCTGATGTTTAAATTGTGAGTAAGGTGTTTGTAAAATGTATGAATATTTCTTAAAGTATGAATTGTGAACTTTTCAACTTCCGGTTTAAACAGGAAGCTGAGGTCCAATGGGGTCACACTCTGTGTGGCGTTTGCTACATTTTGCCAGACCTATCCGATGATTTATAGATTGTTGAAATAGCTTCTATAATTCTTGAGTTATGATTTTTTGAAATAATAAACTTTGATTTATTGTTTTTCAAAAACTGATGACGTCACCATGACGTAACAACTTTTAGAATCATCTACAAGTTATGGTCTACCTACATGTAAAGTTTCAAGTTAATATAAATTTTGCAACTATGCGTTTGCTTGCGGACAAACGAGATTCCGAAAAATAATAAAAACTAACTAGAGATTTAGTGTTTGTTGGAACAAACACTAGGTGTTCGGATTTCATTAGGGTCAGTCTTGTGTCAATGTGTGAACTATTCTATTGAGTCGATGAAAAGATTGTTGATAGCCTTTGAAATTTCAAAGTGTAAATCAATTACGTACAGGAAATAAATGCTTACGTTCCTACTAATAAGACTGCACTGAGCTCTAGAACGTGTATTAGTTGAACCATGGTTGAACATGTGACAATTTTCATGTCAATATTCATAAACTGTACCGATAGTTAGTAAAACTAGAGATTTAGTGTTTGTTGGAACAAACACTAGGTGTTCGGATTTCATTGGGGTCAGTGTTGTGTCAATGTGTGAACTATTCTATTGAGTCGATGAAAAGATTGTTGATAGCTTTTGAAATTTCAAAGTGTAAATCATTACGTGTATATACATTTAGTTTACACAGGAAATAAATGCTAACGTTCCTACTAATAAGACTGCATTGAGCTCTAGAACGGACTGTATTATTTGAACATCTGTGACAATTTTCATGTAAATATTCATAAACTGTACTGATAGTTAATAAAATCACGCCAGGCGCACATGGCACTGATTGTAAACAACTACGGTTGAGCCACGTTGGTCTTTAACAAGCGTCTTGACTGGCTAGCTACCCACCGTTGCTAGTCGCATGGGGTATGCCATGCTGCGTTAGGCAATGGATTAAGATTTAAGGCAATTTCTCTGATAGATCTATGAAAATTTGATTTGTTCTAATGTATAAAACAATAAGTATTCAATACCCTTTGTTTTCAAGAAATAACAACGAATTTATCGTTCTTAGTTTGCGAGTTCTGCATGGTTGTTAAACCAAAAACTCAAAATTTGATTAAATTAATTACATTACCCAATAATTCATTGGGTGACGTCATTATGTTGTCGAAATTTCTGTTTTATCTAATCATCAGGTGTAATATTGTTGCCAAGTTTCAGTTATCAAAAGTTATTCAAATCACCAAAACAGGTCAGCCAAATCGGTCGTTTAGTTGATATTTACCACGAAACCAACAAAAGGCTATCAAGAACTTTCTGCACTGAGCTTTTCATTGGACTACCGTCGAACGTCGCATATTTCCAAGTCTGTTTCACCATAGAGAAAGGGTTTCACTTATCACAAAGCCAATAATTGTCCCAGAGCGCAGTAAACAAATGACCATTAACTTGGTATAGCGCCACCACACAACATGTGGACCAGCTAGCTACAGTCTTCTTGGACTTTGAACGGTTAAGGTCAATGGCCCTTTTGTACTACACACTGGCTACGTGGTCAACAGTTAAGGGAACCGGGAAAGCGCCCATACCTTATGCGTGTATGAGATAGCCAGTGTGTGGTACGAACAAAAAGTGTATGTAACGTGTAGGCCTATACTTTTATTGTACGTTATCATAAAATGTGGCAACAGATACGTGCACTTTGACGTCCAGATTTGACCCTATGCAAAGGTTAAACAGTTATCATCTCTGTGCAAATGTTTGAGCAGGATCACTCATCTATAACGTAATGCAAAATTTATGTTGAAATATTGCGTAGTTTTTGAGATCAGAATTTGTGAAATTGTTCAACTTCCGGTTTGAACCGGAAGTCAAGGTCAAATGGGGTCACTTTGTGTTAAGCGCTTGTTGATTTTTTATCGAACTGTCCGATGATATGTAGATTGTCAAAATCCACCATGTGGTTCAGAAGTTATGATTTCTTAAAAATATTTAACTTTGATTTGTTGTAACTCGTTACCTGATGACGTCATCATGACATCATAAAGTTTGTGTGGTCTTGATAATAAGGTCCAATTGTCTGATGAGTTTCAATGTTAAATTCAATTTCAATCTTGAGTTATGTTATAGAAAAGCCCGAAAATGATGTTTTTCAAGAAAAAAAACCAAAGGCAAACTTTGACCTAGGGTAACGACCGGGAAGAGAAGGTCATACGATTTTGACGTTAACTTCTTAAATGTAGCCCTAGTCTTGAACTATCTGATGCCCAACTATGAACATCATAGCTTTCAAATTCAATGAGATACAGCTAATACTAAATGGTCCCTTTTTCAACTTTAAAAACCTTGTTATTCGACACCTGGTGACGTCATCATGACGTAACAACTTTTAGAATCATCTACAAGGTATACTCTAACGACATGCAAAGTTTCAAGTTGATTCGATTTTCGCAACTATGCGTTTGCTTGCGGACAAACGACTCTGAGAAGAAGAATAAAAACTAAAACTAGAGATTTAGTGTTTGTTGGAACAAACACTAGGTGTTCGGATTTCATTAGGGTCAGTGTTGTGTCAATGTGTGAACTATTCTATTAAGTCGATGAAAAGATTGTTGATAGCTTTTGAAATTTCAAAGTGTAAATCAATTACGTACAGGAAATACATGCTAACGTTCCTACTAATAAGACTGCACTGAGCTCTAGAACGTGTATTAGTTGAACCATGGTTGAACATGTGACAATGTTCATGTCAATATTCATAAACTGTACTGATAGTTAGTAAAAAATCACGCCAGGCGCACATGGCACTGATTGTAAACAACTACGGTTGAGCCACGTTGGTCTTTAACAAGCGTCTTGACTGGCTAGCTACCCACCGTTGCCAGTCGCGTGGGGTATGCCATGCTGCGTTAGGCAATGGATTAAGATTAAAGGCCAATTTCTCTGATAGATCTAGGAAAATTTGATTTGTTCCAATGTATAAAACAATAAGTATTTAACACCCTTTGTTTTCAAGAAATAACAACGAATTTATCGTTCTTAGTTTGCGAGTTCTGCATGGTTGTTAAACCCAAAACTCAAAATTTGCTGAAATTAATTACATTACCCAATAATTCATTGGGTGACGTCATTATGTTGTCGAAATTTCTGTTTCATATAATCATCAGGTGTAATATTGTTGCCAAGTTTCAGTTATCAAAAGTTATTCAAATCACCAAAACAGGTCAGCAAAATCGGCCGTTTAGTTGATATTTACCACGAAACCAACAAAAGGCTATCAAGAAATTTCTGCACTGAGCTTTTCATTGGACTACCGTCGAACGTCGCATATTTCCGAGTCTGTTTAACCATAGAGAAAGGGTTTCACTTATCACAAAGCCAATAATTGTCACAGAGCGCAGTTAAGCCTCCTTTGTTAGCGTTATTGGCATTATTTTACCGTGTAACAAGCTTTAAGAAGTTACAGTTTCCTTGCAGTTGAACAATCCACAGACTTTTGTGTCTTAACAGTATCCTACGGTTGTTCTGGTGACAATTTCAGAGATTTTTGTCTTTCTTTTTCAATTTACCCTCTATATGGGGAGGGTCCCTGGATAGCAAAGGATAGTGGGGGGGGGGACGCGAGGGACGGGCAAACAAACAATTGCAGAGGGGTCTGTTCATCAGTGGTTAAAATGTTGGTCTGTAAAAGACCAGACAGTACCTAGCCTAAAGGTTCTAAAGAACAATTAAAAACATTTTGCCCTGCATTTTTACCCCTTCTAAAAGGCTTGCATGATGACTTGATGAAATCAGCAAGTTGCATAAAATTTCAAGGTTCAATGAGGGTCTAGTTGGCCACATAATTTACTAAATTGAACAACCATTATCCCCAGCTACCCCCTCCCCCCAACATGCCAACACATCCCCCCAACTAAAGATCAAAACAAACTAATGTTGACGCACTTTCTCGAACAAAGAGTTGGAGGCCTTCAGCGGAAATGGGAGTAGTTCTCCCGCCCCCCAAACAAACAAAAATGTATAAATATCTATATATATATCAGCCCACCTAGAAACATGTCATGGCTCTTTGACCCATTTCCGTGACCTACGGCAGTACGGTTTACAGATAGAAGAGGGCCAGAATTAGGGTACGGGGCGAAGGGTTAAGGTTTGGGCTAAAATTAGGCTTTGGGCTAAGAAGAGAAGGGTCATGAACTTCTCTTTCTTGCACAGCCACTCAATCCATGGTTTCAAATTTTATTGCCTGCCATGGGATTTTTGATGCTTAAAAATAACAACATACAACTTAAGAATAGGGCAACGAATTTGACTGGTACAATATCCAAATTGAACCCACAGTTATTGCAAACGCAACCCGCCATGATTGATATGATAAATTCAACAAAATAGTATATTGTACTCGAAAAACTTACAGTTACACTGTCACTAGGCAGCTTTGTTTCAATTTTTATCATGCAACTAGTAATACTAGTCAGCATGCACTAGCATGTTCATGTACATCTAAAAGCCGTAACCTGCGCCATCTTGGATTAGAAACGCGCCATAGTAAAAACTCTTCGATTAGAACGTCCGCCATCTCGGTTGTTTGGTATGGCAACTTCCCTGTTGTCTTCGGTGCCGGGGTGCCAGATGCTGTAGACGGTCATCCGAACTACCGTGGTGCGAGTTGCTGGTTGAGACAGGCTTCCCTTCAAATTCTGGTCGGACGCGGAGCGATCCCTTTAGGATGGTGGCCTCTGACTTCCAATAAATCTCCCGAACTGCCGTGTTTCGCAGATGTATCTCCGGATTGGTTCACTTCTTGCCCTTTGCCTTCTGACCCGCGCCCTTTTGGTCGGGTGTCTCCCGGTAACGTCAAGCCACATTTACCCAGTTTTCTTAAATTTATTTCGAAATATTTCAATATATACCCCCCAGTTACTTTCAACAAGTGACTTTTAAGCGCCTAGGAGCATTGATTTGGCGCTAGAATGCTTGTTATTAGCTGTTCCAACACAGTAGTCGGAACAGCTATTGTTTCCGTCAAGATTTTATTTGTTTTTCTTCCCTATTGTTCTTATTCTTTATTTCTGTGAAAATACCATAGGATTTTTACACAACTGTGTTTCCTCCTAAAGTCATATTTTAGCTTAATACGAAAGAGTCAGATCCTATATCCTATCAAAGCTTAGGTCTTAACGTTACCAAAAACATAATTAGCTTATAACATCAATTGACTTAGGTATTATGACCCCCTGTGTGTCCGTTTTTACGAACACTTGATTTCTAGTTTCTTCTTTTTATTTTTTATTTACCAGCCCTATTCCCTTAGGGTTTGTACACGGATTTTGTGAACAGATAATCTTTAACTTAACAATTTCCAATCAGTAGGCCTGCAAGTTACATATCATATTTGGGGGTTTCGGCCATCCGCCGAAACCACCTTTGTTTTCGTCCAGATTTTGTAATTGTTTCCCATTGTTTTTCCATCCGAACAGAATTTACAAAGCATTTACACCTGGAACTTTTTATCTTTCGATCTCAGAAACTATAGTCTTAAAAGACACAATATAAATGAAATAAATGAAAGCCTGTGGACTATAGATCCAGCAGCATGCGATTGGGCGTATTATATGCCTTTGTTTTGTTTATGATTTTCAGTGCGAAATCATGATATTTTATCCGATATTTTAACCGAATTCCCACCGTTTGTTTTAACAAACACTTGATTTCTAGTTTATGTTTGAATCTTTATAAATAATTCAACAACAAAATAAGCAAAAATCAAGTTGGAAAAGGCCTTGTGGCTTCGCCACTCGTGCGCGCGCATGTATACTCCCTTCCCGACGCATAGTGGCTATACACAGCTTAGTCTAAGCCACGAAGGCCCGAGGTATTGGTGAGGCGAGTCTAAGGGGCTAGTCATGGGGTCTCTTTGAGGAGCCTTAATTACTCAAGAGATTTCCTTTGGTATCAATATCTTTGTTATATAATTTGTGCAATAAATGATTAATGGGATTTGCCACTGCACTTTCGTCTTTATTCAATTGTTGTCTATAGTGTCAAGTTTTTCAGTGTCAAGCGAGGCCCCAACTCCAAAATCATGCACATCACGCAAATCGTGAAGTGGCATTTAAAGTTGAAAACAACCAAAATATCGGCCTTGCTATCAATGTGATGTGATGTCTTAAATGTCTTATAGGCCCTAATTAGGTGTTATTTCGAAGCTCTTATTCTCATCTATTTGATGAGCAAATCCAAGTTTTAACAAGTTTTGCAAGAAGTGAGTGGTTTTGGCTTGGAGCATCACATTCTGAAATTTAGCACTTTGTTTTCCTTTTCCCCCCTTCAGTTCATATGTGTGGTAAACTTGTAGACACCCTTTTTTGAAGAAAAAAAAATGAATTGGCTGTTGCAAACTGCTTTCCAACCAAAACTACCTATGATATACATGCAAACAATTGTTTATGGCCTCACGTTTTGACCCTTAGCAGAGTTTTTCTCGAAGGCTAAATGACAACACACACATATACATGTAGTATACATATAGTAACAGAAACAGTCAAGTCGTCAAGTAGAAAGAAGTGGAGGGAGAAAAGAAGAACGCAGTGAGGCTATAAACAAATTGCATAAAGAATTGTTATAAGATAACAAGTATTTAACAAAATAATAGTTTGGTTCGAAGAACATGATCGACAGCAATTCCTCAAATGTTCCCACAAACCAGTGATACAAGAATAAGTGTAAAAACCATTTCATTCTTTAAAAATTTATTACACTTTATTTAGAAATAATGATACCAATAGACGAGAATCAGATAGTTCCAGTCAACCATTTTCATCACAAAAACATTTCAAGGAGATAGTAAGGGCACAAAATATATTTACCGCACTCACAAAATGTCTCAGTGGAAACCAGCCAAAATACCATGCATTGTACATTGTTTGAAACTGGTTCCCAGCAGATTTCTGCTAAGCATTAATGTTTTGCTTAACATGTCAGTGAAGTTGCCACCTGGGCCCAATTTCATGGCAACTGCTTACCACAGAATTGTGCGCTAACGGCGCCCTGCAAATCCTGTGATTCTATGGTCCGTAAGCGCAGAGTTCCACTATAAGCAGAGCCATGAAATGGGCCCCGGTTACTAACAAATTCATGCATCCAAAGCCTTTTCTAAAAGAATATATTATCCATTGAAATAGCACCTGGAAAGCAAATTAAAATTGCCACTTTGGCCATGTAAACAAAAAATTGCTTAGCATCCCCACCTGACCAGCAAAAATTCCCTCGACCGTAGAAATACAAAAAAACTTAACAGTTTCATCAGATTTGCAGTGATAACTGAATAGAACCCAACCAATAGTACCGACTTGGAGCCAGATATAATGCTCAATATGGGGCATGGTGTAATATAATAATATCGAAGTCTTATATAGCGCACGTATCTACCAAACAAGGTACTCAAGGCGCTTAGTATATATACTTTAAAGGCATCGTACACGTTTGGTAATTACTCAAATTATATATTATAGCATAAAACTGACTTGGTAACGAGCAACGGAGAGTTGTTTATGGTATAAAACATTGTGAGAAACGACTCCCTCTGAAGTAACGTAGTTTTTGAGAAAGAGGTAATTTCTCACTAAAATAATAAACAACTTCTTGCTAGAAGTTTTTATTCCTATCTGAAAGCACACAAATTTGTACAACAAGGGTGTTTTTTCTTTCATCATTTTCTTGCAACTTCGATGACCAATTGAGTGCAAATTTTCACAGGCTTGTTATTTTATGCATAATGTTGGGATACACCAAATGAGAACACTGGTCTTACGATGCCTTTAAACAGAAAGATGGGTTGTTGAAGTTATGAATTATGAGACCCAAAAGAATATCTGAGATTCCATGCATGTAATGAAGACACAATTGGTGTACCCCTCTCCTATTGTGTCTTCATTGCATGCATGGAATCTCAGAAATTCTTTAAAGGATTTTTGGGAAGGGGGGTGGGTACTTCTGTACAAGTGGCAAATGGTGTGTTAAAATATGGGAACATAAGGCACAAGAGAGGAGCAAGGCCACTACATAAATGATGGTGCAGGCAATGCCGTCCATGGTGTATTGTACTGACTGCTTGGAGAGGTTAAAAAAAGGGGGAAAAGAACAGAAAAATCCAAACTACCACCAGACCTGTAGAAGTTAAAAGGGAAAAATGCTAAACAAGAATTTGTTTTACATGGTGATACCCCAGTTGTTATATGCACCCCAAAAGGTGCAACTTTAACACAATCATCCCAATAGCCCATAACAATTCTTAATATTAATTCTCTAATAATTGATTCACAAATAATAATCCTTACAAAAGCAGTTTTACCAAACTCAATGCCACAAAAAGGCCTAAAAATAAAAATGGACGATTACAATGTACTTTGTTTAATTTGTTTGATAGAAATATGACACAAAATTATTCACTCTTGGGGTTAAAATTTAAGAGAAATAAGCATTGGAAAAGGTATTATTATATTTTTCAACACAGTGAAAAAGAGAAAAACTTCTGAGTTTCTTTCACTGAAAAAAAAAAAATCATATGTTTGTTTATTCAAACAAAAACCCCTGATAGGATGCAATAGCCCATATGCATGTCACAATGCGCATAATCGGAGTGCAAAGGACTCTGGGTGAAATCCGAGACCAAGAAACACCAGCAACCATCATGGTGCGCTGATTTTGAAGCAATATGGTACACAACTATAAACCTGGCATAGTTATATGTAAAATACAGCATGGCGTCCATCTTGGCAGCTTGATTTATTTTTTAACTATACTCAGTTTCCCAAGATGCATTGCGGTATATTTTCAAGATGGCACTTGTGCATATGGGCTATTAGTGATTTTGCTAAGATCCAATTAAAGAAGGCTTGCCACAAATATTTCAATTTTCCTAAAATGATTAATATTCTCAAAGGTTTTCTCTTGATTTTGTTTTTATTGACCATCAGCCAGATAAGTGAGCTTGCCTTCTCAGCACAAGTCACAACCACTTTCACTGGTTCACATTTCAAACGGGGACTTTATAAATAGCAATAAACATACGATGTAAATTCCTATTGTTCAATTCTTGGCATGCAAAGATTTCAAAGACAATGGATGATATCCGGTGTCACAGACTCAACTATCCGGATGACGCAGCTGAGCATTTCAGCACACTGTGGTCATGGTCCCAGTATTCCGGCATGCTCGGATACCTGTGTGACAATATCTGACAGTTCCGCAAGTTCTCTATGGTCCCATTAATCTTAAGATTGTCCTCCAAAATTCGGGCAAAACAGTGGGGAAAACTTGGGCACAGCAAGAAGAAAAATAAATCAGACAGAGGAAGCAAAAAAAAAGACATTTTACCCGATATTATAAATTGGTACTTATGTCTTTACCTCATTTTACCCGATAATATAAATTGGTACTTATGTTTTTATCTGACAGACAAACACTTATTAATAGTCCCCATTCGCATGCGAGGACTGCTGTTGAGGACAAATATTGTAATAGAAACAAACTATAAATGATTGAACCACAGTTCAATTCTGTTTAGAGCCACCATGTTCTTGACCGCCTTTTCTCAACCTCTGGACTTTGGGCACGTGCCCATTTCCCTTCGCTGTGCAGAACTGCTACTTGTATATCCTTATTGAAGGTAATCAACTTGTGGAAGGGGTTGCTCTCTCTGGGCCCGGCTGGAGTTCTACTACTACTCTGGTTTGATCTGGAGCCCCGTCTGTCACCATATCTGCTGTGGGGTTTACTGTGGTATCTGTCCTCCTGGGTAGCACTTGACCAACCATGATATCTATCACTACTGGCATGTGCATCCCAGTTATGGTGTTCCCTCCTGTCTCTCTCAGGGCGTCTGTCATCATATCTTTGGTGGTGACTGTCTCTGCTGTCTCTCTGCTTCGGAGGTCTGTCATATGAAGACTCATGGAGATTCCCGGCGGGTCTGTCACCATATCTATCCTGGTGTCTGTTACTTGCAGTTTTATCCCTTGTGCTTCTCTCATAGCGCTTCTCACTTCTTCCGTGCTCATAATCTATAACCTTAGTTGATTTTGCAATTTCCTCTGTGTGTCTTGGATGATTTGATGCAAGGCTCTTATCCATGCTTTGCTTCTCACCTGTTCTTGAACTGTAATGACTTGTTGTATCTGCTGACCTTTCTCTGACATGTGTGTCATCATATGGCCTTTGACCTTTGCCACTGTGATGAGACTTGGATGGTTGCATTTCTTTACTCTTCCTATGACTACGTTTGTGTTCTTCTCTGGAAGTCTGTGTTCTTATGTCTCCCACTCCAGCTAAACTGCTTTCTGCCTCTTGTTTAAGAACAGCAGGACCTCTAATCGGTTTGACCTGTTCAGATGTCAGGACACTCGACAGTTCAGGGGTGAAGATTTCCCCACCCTTGGATTCTGTGATCATATTCTGTCCGTGTTGGTAGTCAATTGTCACAGCAGCAGGTTTCTCTTCTCCAATTCCCGTTGTATCTTTGGAACCCATGACTCTATCAAGGTGTCCACTTTGATCTGGAAAAGACGGGACAGTAGTTTTTGTGCTTTGTACTTGATGATCCTCATGATTGTCAATAGGTCGTTGCGTTACAATGACACCTATGTGGTGACCTTGACCCTGACCTTGACCGTTGACATCTGCCAACCTTTCGCCACTAAATCTATCATGACCTTCTTGGGTTCTCTTAATACCAGGAAGAATGTCGTTCGCATTCAGGGTCATTCCAGAGCATGCTATTTCTTCCTGCAGTTTTTGTCGACGAATGTTTTCCAGTTGTTTAGAGATGGTCTTAATGACAGCTTGTTGTTCTGGGGTAAACATTTCTAGTGTAAACTCTTCTACTCCAGTTGATTTGGAAACTCCTGCAGCAGAAGCTGTGGGAGGAACAGTTATGTTTTTATCCACTTCAGATTCCCTTGGTTGGGGTTGATCGTTATTCTTGGCTCCAGGAACTGACTGGTGGAGCTTCCTGGGCAGTAACAGTCGTTGTCCAATAATGCTTGTGCCTGGTTGATGATGGGGGCCAAAATCAGATTCTTTTGACTGATGTGACACTGCTGGCAGATTGTGACCTGTTTGAGATGCATCTACTAATGACTGACGGAAAGGTACATGTCGAGCTGATGGATGGATGCGTTCTCCAGAATGGAGAAGTGCCTCCTCCTTGGCAGGTTTGGCAGATTCCGTTTCAATTGTTGGATGACGAGGAGAAGTTTCATCTTTGACTTCTTTGAATTTTCTTTTCTTGGCTGGCTTCACATGTGATGAAGGTTCAGCCACAGACGTTAGTAACTTTTGTGTCTCTTTCTTTGTTTCAAGAGGAACAGGTGTCTTCAGTTTCTCATTTCTATCTGAAGGTCTTTTTTTCTCATTACTCTTCACCTTGCTGTTTTTGCTGGGTTCACCTTCTTGCTCCTCTTCTGAATGTTTCCTCTTCTTCCTCTTTAAGGGTGTTCCCTCGTCGGTTTTCTTAATCTGATAGCTCTTGCTCTCCATATACATTTCAAGATGATCTCTAGAGATCTCGTAGATACCTGCATCAACATCACTATCACTATCATCCTCATCCTCATCATCAGGGCTGTCTTGCTGCTTCCTCACATCAGATTTTCTGGATTTGGTCTTCGATGTGCTTCCTCTTCTTGGCCTCGAGTGTTTTCTTGATTCGTTCGTCTCCCTGTGGCAACTGTCATCAGAGTGACTGCTAGACCCTGATACTGTATAGCTGCTGTAACTGCTGTAACTGTATGAACGGCTTCCTGATAAACTGTAGCTGGAATAGCTTCCATCAGAGTAACTTCCATCTGAGTAACTATTCTCAGAAGAAGAACCTTTGGACCTACTTCTGTTTTTTCTATCTGGACTCTTCCTATCTCGACGTCCTCTCTTGGCATCCTGAGAATTTGATTTGCTCCATTTTTTCCTGTCCTTGAGTCTATCTGAAGGATTCTCCTTCTGCTCTTGACTTTCTTCATTGCTGCTGTCTACAGAGTGGCTTGCTCTTCTTCTTTTCTTACTGTCATTTTCGTAAGTTTTTCCCTTGCCCGACTCTGTCTTTGATCTACTGTCGTCCCTCTGTGCCTTATCAAGGTTGTCATTTTCTTCTACTTTCTTGGCAGCAGCACCTTTGCTGCGAATCTCTTTCTTTTGCGTTCTCGTGTTCATTTGGTCTTGTGGAGATACATCTCTACTGTGCCTTCTTAAAGAATGATGGGAGCTGTCTTTGGAACTTGATTTAGATCTGGACCTGTCTTCCTTGATCCCCTTTTGAAGAAATGGTCCAACCTTTCTAGTTGGTGAATACTGACTGAGGCATTCCTCATCATCTTTTGTGTGACTTCTTTGTGATTCTTTGGATAGTGTCCTACGTCTTGATTTTGGGGATACTGATGGAGACTGGCTTTCTCTTGTCTTAAGATGCTTTGTTGATTTTTTTGCTTGGCTTCTCTCATCTCTTTTCTTTCTTGATTCTGACTCTGGTTTGGATTTATTTCTTAAAGGCTCTGGAGGAGGAAGAGAACTGTAGGAGCTCTCACTGCTAGAATGGTTAGACCTTGTTCGTCCTCTTTGAGCACTTCCACTACTCTTATGTTGTACCATTATATTCTTTTTGAATGATTTTGATTCTTCAGTTTTTACCACAACTTTCTTTGTTTTACTAGCATGCCTATGTTTAGATCTTGATCTTGAAGAACAATCAGAGCCAATACTCTCAGAGTAAGACCCAGACTGCCTTCTTTTATATTTTGTCCTCTTACGGTCACTGCGATGTCGACTTCTTGACCTAGATCTAGAGCTACTGCTAGAAGTTGAGTCTGAATACTTGCTTCTCTTTCGAGAATCTGCTCTCTTCTTGCTTGAAGTTCTGTCCAGTTTTCTTTCTTCTCTGAAGAGTTTTCTGCCACTTCTATGTAGACTTGTTTCTCTTGACATGGAGTGTAACCTTCCTCTTGACCTGGAAGGTCTGGAAGAAGCTGAACTATCTGAACTCCTAGAATACTTCCTCTTTTTCTTTGACTTTGTCTTGCTCTTGCTAGAATGCTTCTTGTCTTTCTTGCTTGAGGATTTGTCTCTTTCTTTGCCCTTCTTCTTTTTCTTCTTCTTGCTCTTCTCTGCGCTACTCTTGGTGTGTGCTGATGCATGAAGCTCTGTCTCCACCATTTGTCTGAGAGTCTCGGCTGAGATGTGAGTTACTTCTGGTGATCCAGGGGAAGCGGAGGAGATTGATTTAGGGGAGCTGGTTATCTTTGTGGGTGTCTAATAGCCCATGGAAGTTCAAAACAAGTAAACCATATCACAAAGTTTTTGAAATAAAAATAAGTGGTAGAATTCAGGTAAAAGTTGAACAAGCCACCAGCATTTGTTTTACAAATTTCAATTACAAAGTGAAATAAACAATAGTTTCAGATTTAAAAAAAAAATGAAAAAAGAGAACAATTTTGGACATGTAAATATGGGGGGGGGGGAAGAGAATATCGGGAGAAAAGGACAAACAGTATCATGATAGAAATATGGAAATTTGTTAAGACATGAAAGAACCAATATTTCAAATTTCACATTTGATATATACATATTTTTGTTGACAATTCATCATGTTCCAATTTGGGGGGAAAAAACAAAAACCAAAAAAAAAATAAACACACACACACCCAACCAAATAAAATAACACATTTCCAAATGTTGTTTAATTTCACACAGTTAAGAACGAAAAGGATACACATTTTGGAGTGGTTCAAAAGATGTATGGTCAAGTAACACATGGAAGCAACACCAGACCCGGATTACAGAGGTCACAGATTCCACAGCAGAGGTCACAGGTCAGAGTTCAAACAGCAAACCAGAAGTTGATGATGGCATTGTGCAGAAGTTCAGTATCCGAGGGAGGTTTCCAAGAATGCAGTCATGTGAAAAAATAAAGAACAGAAAACCAAGTGTAGCAAGACAAAACTATATAAAAAATTAAATAACAGGACAGTGTTGTGTGATTCAAGACTCAGACTCGATTCACTCAAGTTTGATTTCTGATGACTTAGACTTGGATTTCCAGTATTTACCAAAATATTATTACATTTAATGGCACAACAAGTAAAGATGAGGCAACTGGATTTGGCAACTTTTTCTTAATTAATACAAAAATGTCACTTTTAAAAATTGGCACAAAGTTGAGGGTTTTCCAGTCACATGTATGTTTTAGGATTTTCTTACAACAGTGTATGCAATTACAAGTACTTGAATTTGAAGCCATTCTGAACACTCTGAGCAGGCAATAGTTTTCTTGTACAGTGTATATTTAAAATTTGGAGGCAAAGTACTTTAACTGCTATTTGGCAAGCAGACAAGACAACTGTGAATGGAGAATGCTGATTGACACTTGTAAAAAATTGTTTACAAAAAGTGAGCTTGCCAGCCTCACTACTATGGTCAGCACGCCTTATTGATAACTCTCGTAACTAACCCTGATAGGAATGTGCTGAAAAATAATACTGATTGGCTTCCAAAAGTGACTGCACGCTTGTTTCAAACTTTGGAGTGCTTGTATGGCACTTGTAGGATGCTTAGTACGTGTGCGTCAAAATGTGAGTATTTTGACGCGATTACATTTCAAATGAATCAGGTTTTTACATGGTACCCTAACTGCATACAGTTAGACACGTCACAAAATCACAGAACAATGAGAGGGGAACAGTTGCTCTTTGACTTGATGCCTTTTTTGTGACTACCATACTTGAGGGCGCATGTAGAGCGAATCGACCGCAGGACTAATTAAAATGGGCTGTACATTACACATTTAAGTTAGAATCAATACCAGGGGTTATGAGCGAGCAAGGCCTGCTGGAGAAAAAAAATGGCCTGGCTAGATCAATCACCCCTGGGAACAAGGTTGTAAGCTTGCATGTTTTCATCATCATTTCGGATTTAAATTCATTACCAAAGATGGAAGATGACTTGGAGGGGGTTCTTGCCAAATCTTGGAGTTTCCGTTCAGACTAATATCAGAAACAAAGCTGTTGTTATATAGTAATGGTTTCTCACCCTCATCTTCTTGATGTTACTAAGACACAACTGTGCCTCTAAGAAGCCTGGTTTGATCTCAATCGCTGCTTGGTAGCAGTCAGCAGCCTTCTCTGTGTTGCCCGCCTCCTCAAGCCTGGACAAATACAAAAACAGTACATCACTTTTCTTATTCTAAAAGCAAATGCCACTGATGCTAAGCTTACCTCAAACAAAAAGATTTCATATACCCGATGTATATTCACAAAAGATCAATCACAAAAAGATCAATCAGAGCTTGCCCGCTCCAGTAACAGCCCAGCAAACTGAATTTATCAGGAATTACGCATGAGAATCTATTTCTTGATCATTGCAGTAAGCGGTGGACCTGCACAGGGATGAAGGCATGGACAAGGAACTTTGTCCCTTCTTATTCTCTTTGTTGCTAGATTTCAACCTACTGAAGCAACCCTTATTGATTTTGTACACGCAAGGCATTGTCTAACAACTACTGATAACAATGATCCAACGTTTGATAAACTATTTATAGTCCTTATTATGCAGGCTTGATCCTTCCTGCTTGTAAGGACAAGACAGTTTTTCATTAATAGAGGGCACCTCTACACAGGGAACTGTAAATTTCTACTTGAACATTTCACGGGACACCAAGACAATAACATGCAACATCTGTAAAGTATCAGGCCTGATTATGAAGGTTCAAGAACACATCAGGGTTGTTCATCTACAAAAAAGTGTGGCAGAATGCAGTTACTAAAAAGGTTTCAGATTGTTACAATTTGTTTTATATGGAATTCTTTTATGCTGGAATTCTGATGAATTCTCCTAGTTGCCCCTTTCCAGCTGTTTTTTGTATACATTATTTTAAGATGAAGGGCTTTAATAACTGGATTTGGGCTATTGGTTAAGTAGAACAAAGTAGAGAACCACAGCAAAATTTAAATTCAACACAGCTGAACTTTGGTGCTGAATAAGAGCATAAGTTTCTTACAAGATGCTATTAGCCAGCCACACTTGCCGGTGCAATATTATTTTATTGCTAATCTTATAGTCAAGACATGGTTTTGACTGTGTTCCTTTTTTTGTTTTGTTCAGAGGACCACAATAGAAATAAGTCTTTGACTTTTTGTGTTTTCATTGCCAAACATTATCTTTTCTTGCACTTGTTTCTTGTATTTTATTGCTTTTTTCTTTTCCATCTTGACTATGTACAAATTTGTGTATATATATTATCTTTGCAGTTTGCCAAAGAAATCAAATCACATCAAACCAAATCGAATACTTGCATCTTCTTTATCCCCTTTGCATCCCACGTTCCCAAAACACCATCTTCTTCATTCCATTTAACTACTTCTTAACAAATGACATGTTTTTGGCAAATTTGTTTTGGACAGACTTACATCGAACCTTTTTAAATGCCTGAAACCACTTCGGATTTTCTTCAATTTTTTGCTGACAGCCAGACGGCTGACAGTTATATCCAACCGCATTTTCCAGTGTGTAGCATGCACAGGCATGCACCTACCATGATACCCTTCCTTTCACCCAGACAAAGAGGGACAACAGGTTCAGGAAAACACCCTTTGTAAAATCACTTTCCGGGGGTTATTGTGTTACCCCGATTCCAGACGTTTGTCCTGTTGTTGTACAATTGTGGCATATAACAATGGATAGGCTGCCACCATAGTTTTTGTTTGGCTCAATGGGAGTTCAGTCTTAGCGTTCCGAGATTCCAGCATACCAAGGCAGATTTTTTGTCAAGTCAGGGTTTCATTGTGGCAATGACATTTTCAAAGGAAAACAATTACACAAGAATTTCAAAAAGATTCTGAAAAATAATACCACAGGCAGGCACGGATATTTTTTCAGGATATCGATGTGAAGTGGTTAAGATAAACAAGTTCAATGTTCTTACTGTTTTCCCCTTTCAAGGAGTGTTTCACACATGTATTTATTAGCGTTGCGGTGGTTTGGGTTGATCTTAAGAGCCTTGCTGAAGTCGCCAAGAGACTTGGACAGGTGATCTCTGTTTGCGTACCTGTAGAAATCAAGCAACGGTTTAAGAAAAAAGAAATGTCATATCCTGACTGTTGTCTCAGGATTTGGGAAAAACATGCAGTTAAGTGCCATAATAAACAAGGCATTTAAGCAACCAGTTCTAGGCAAGCGGAATATGCATTCATGTTTCACATGTTTTTTTTTCCTTTGGGGTGGTAAGACACTATAGTCTGAAGCCCAGTGTAGAGTGGTGCTTACAACAAATGATCACATGATAACAATATTTAACAAACATCTCCAAGAATTTATGCACTCTGATTGGTCAAAGCCTGGTCACATGTGGTGTAAAGACCACTCTGTGAACTAGGGCATAAATGGCCCCTAATGGCCCCTAATTGCCCCATGCGCATACCACGCGTACGAGTGAATGCGCAGACAATGTATAATTTAAGGAAGTTAGTACCATTATAATGCAAAGCTGAACACCAACCAAAGAATTTCTTTATTTTCAAAGCTCATAGTCTGGTTCTTGAAAATATGCATAATTAATAGTTAAATATGTGTAAGAGATTAGGTCCTATGCAAAAATTGAACAGCCTAATGAACCCTTGAACATCAATAGAACAATTCTAAAAATATCCGCGGAAGTAAAATCCAAAGTTTGGATGTTTGTTATCATTCCTTTTATTAAAGGTACTTATGAATTGCAATAACAGTGTGATCTGCCAATCTTTACTGCGTGATAATGACCTTGGTTGGTGGCTGGCCTCTGTTACTGGATCTCACCTTGGCAGCCCCCAACCTGGTCATTACCACGCAGTGAAGACCGGATCGTCACAGTGTTATTGCCAGAACAAAATAGGCCAGATTTTCACTGCCAGCCTCACTTTGGGCACATGGGTCTACATGTATGAAAGACAAACAAACAAGATGACCACCAAATGATGTCAATAAGATGGACAAACGGAGGAAACAATAATTTTAAGTGTGTGAGATTTCAGGCATTCAAGTTGCCTATCACCTCTGTGGACCACAGTTCAAATTCTGTTTCAGACCGGAGCCTTCCATGTAGACTGGGTTTTCAGTCCCTGCCCGATTGTGTGAATTATCCCCATTAGTGGTTTTCCTTCCAAATCTAAAACTGAGAGTATTTCCAGGCGAATGGGTTACAGTACAAGGCACTCTTGAGTGTTCCTCGGTTTCATTACCAGACAGAAGTTATGTAATAAAATTAATTTAATGATACAAGAAGAGTTTATTCTTCTTGAGGGGGGCTAAAAAAAGGTTACACTTACAGAGCTCCTCTTGCCACCAATGCCTCTACATTCTCCTCATCAATCTCCAAGGCTTTGTTAAGATGCTGCATTGCCTCTAGGAACCTCTCTGCCTTGAAGTGCTCCACCCCCTTAGCAACGCTGCAGTTTAAAGAGAAATTGTATTTACACGATCAGACTTCCATAAAGTACCATACCTCCTCAGGGCTTTAATGTGGAGTAAGATTACACAAGAGCGCAGGTCTTGCAGTTTTTTGGAGCTAAACATTTTTAACAGACCAGACGTTATTTTACAAGAACAGAATCTAAATGAGAAAGAACTTTGTACAATTAACACATAAGCTGTTTTTTTTTTAATACTTAACAGAAATTGAAAGATATTTACCGGACTCACAGTCAACATTTGAACATCATTTTTGTAATTAAATATTTTACACAGTGAGACACTATTATTCAATTGAAAAACGCAAGAGCGTTGGACTTGTCCAGTCCTGAGTTTACTGGGCCGACACTAAAATCACTGGCCTTGGGCCTGCGGTCCTGTGAAAAATTTTGAGCCTAGCTTTTAGGCTAGCATTGGGTGTAAAGATTTCTTCTGTTTGTACAGCTGGTGATATGTGGAAACCCCATGGTTTGCGTACTGTGGACTTTGAGGCTCCACAGTCTTCCGCCCTGTGAAATTTTGTGGCAAGAACCAGTTGGGCAGGAGACTCCATCGATGGTAATAGGGTTAAAATATGTGGGTACCTTCTGTGGGTTGAACCTTATCCTCTGCACACATCCAAGGCTTGGTAAGAAAACATAATCAGCCATTTGGTGAGCAGTTCCTCGTCAGTTCTTAGGACAATAAACCCCTTGGAGAGGCTGCCATCACCGAGGTCAAACGATGGAAACGTGCATGGGTTTATGCGCAACGCAAAACTCTCAGCCAGTAATAGGTATTCCTTTGACCTCAATGAGGGCGCTGTTTTAGCTTGTAACGTTACGTGCAACGGGTCTATTGGAACACTATTCAAAAACTGTTCTTTTCTCCTTGCTTTATAGCAAGGTTTTCATTGGCAGATTTTTGAGCCAAGCAAACAGTTTCTGGTTTGATTCAAGAATGTGTTGAAAGTTCTTACCTTTCCATCGACCATCGGTTCGTCTGCCATTTTCTCAATGGTTCTGAAAACTCCTTCTCTGGAAAGTTCTTCCTGTAGTTAGCAAAAATTACAGGATGGATTTACGATGTAATAATAGTAATGTATACCTGGTTCTTAAAAACCGCACACATCCTAGCTTATCCCTTTGTGCAGGGGTTATTGTGTAATCCCTGATTCCAGGCAATTGTCCTTTTGTTGCGAGAAGAGGATTACATGGCATCCAGAGGCTTCCATCACTGTATTTCATTGCATTGCGGCTAAATGGAGTTAAGTCCAAGCGACCGAGATTCCAGCCTTGATTCCGGCCATGGACCCAATTGACAGCTGTGTCTCACGACCAAGCAGAGCTGCCAACCTTTAACTGGGCATTTCAGTATTCTTCAGGCTGAAAATCAATATTTTGCCAATGAAATCAGTATTTTTCTGCGCGGCGCCAATACACTTCTTGTACTCGACTACCCACTGGTAATTGAATTACCTTTTACGTATGCTTTGCTCATATTACATGTAATAAAGCCAATAATTATGTCAGTGTTTAAAAAATAAAAAATTAAAATTTTTTAAAAAAGTATAAAAAAAATTGCGTATCGGACCGCAATTTGCGCTACACTGTGCATGGGGAGAAGCCATACTGCAATTCTTTCCAATTATTGATATCAAAATACTTTAGTTTCTGTAACATCGTTTATTAAAATGAATAAAAAATGTTCACGTTTGCACAGGAAACACACCATTACAATACCACAGTGGAGGGCAGTCAAGTGTTTGGAGGGCAGTCAAGTGTTTGAAGGACTTCGGCAAGTTTGTCTACTTGGCTTTCCAACCAATTCTATGTCCACCCATTGCATTCTTTACGCCTTTTATCACTATTTTTCATCAGATCTTGGCCTCCATTGCGTCAAAGATATCTTTTTTTTCTTTTCTCATTTTTATTTCAAGTTATAAATTGATGCAGCGATCGCAATGTTTCACACACTAAACAACGTCAACACGCTTGTTTCTTGCAGAAGTAAAAGTTATCACAGTGTCTGTTTGCCACCGCATCCCATACATGTGAGCATTAGAAAAACTGTGGCACCAGTCTCTACAAAAGCCATGTGTGTGGGTGACGTTGTGAGACATGTACTGTAGAATGTATGCTGTACAAGGCGCATTGTGTCCCCGTGTGGTAGACACGTCTCAGTGCACGGAGATCACTCTGGCAGTAGTTAAGTCCTTTAGCGCAATAGGTTATGGTACCTAGTATAAGCCCCGAAACGCATGTGAATTCGCGGCTTTCATTTTTATTACGATCTCACTGTTTGTACTGCACACTGGGGCTAAAAAAGTATGATCGGCTTTTTCCAAATCCGTATTTTGAAACGCAAATTCGTACTTCCTTATTCTTGGTTGATTTCCGTATGAAATACGGAAAATCCGTACTAGTTTGCAGCTCTGACCAAGGTTTTGAGAGCCACAGTTCCTGAATATGGGATTTTCTCAATAGAAAAATAACAAATCTTGGTGCTTTAAAGTGAATCTTAATTCTCTTGACTTTGTCAAGTGCCAGCGGTAACCTCAAAGAAAACAATTCCAGCAATTCTGAGGAAATAGTCCCGCCAGGGCGGAAGGGAAAAACAAGTAAGATCCCAGCTTTAACTGGTTAGGTGAACCTTTCTCTATGGGTGAACATATAAAAGAACAGCACCATCTGCACAAACAGACATTGACCTTGTATTTTTCAAAAAAGAGGAAACTGCCTCGGGCACAATAGAGACCCCTAATGAGTGATTCAAGACACCCATCAGGTGTGATATTAAGTGCTGTATGAGAACTGCGTATTATTATTATTGTTTGTTATGTGAGGGGTTTGTTGTCTTGAATGCTAGAACAAGAAGATCTGTGGGTACCCTCTCATGAGTACAAAGTGATACCCTCTCATGGAATTAAAAACTAGAGGGTGACACAACCATGTGACATGGCCTGACAACAAGCACTTTTGCCCATTGAGACAACTGCTGACCCATCATATTACACTGATCATTACACTGGTTTCCAAGTGGACATTCGTATACAATTGACCCATAAAGAGATTTGTGACCAGGGCGGGTCATCAAAGTTCTGTGTGTGACATAGTGAGTGCTCAAATCCATCACTCAGTGAGGCTCATGGCGCTCCAACATTCAGTATTATTCCTGCAAGGTATGTGGAGCTACATTTTTGTAGTATGAGACCTTTATCCTTTACATAGCACCATGTAATGGTTTACAAGGTGCTGTGACGCAATATGCAGCCAATCAAACCAGGAACACTTGGGTGAACCCTTTTTCTTTACTAAAAGTGCACTGGGTTCTTTATCGTGCATTGCACAACACAGGGGACATCCGGCTTTACGTCCCATCCAAAGGACGCAGCAATAATGGTTTAAGTGTCTTGCTTAAGGACACAAGTGTCACGACCAGGACTTGAACCCACACTCTGCTGCACAGCACAAACACCAGCACAAACACCAGAGCTCGAGTCCTGTGCTCTTATCCGCTCGGCCATGACATGCCATATACGGCCCTCTCGCTCTCTCACCTTTGAAGCCCCCTCATGAGTGACATGGGGGCAGCATTACTCAGCCCCAGCTTAACTCCGAGGTAAGCTACATTAAAAGGATTGTCAAAACCCACGGTGCTTTCAAGCATGTCTCCATACGTCTCTAAAGAGTCCAACTGAAGTACACTGCGACGATAATGAACGGGGAGGTCTGCATCAGTGATCAGGCCCTGGAGATATGAAAAAAAGTACAGAGGTTGTGATCTGGGAAAGGAATGGAAATCAAATCATGTAAACAAATAAGTTCAAGTGGAAATGAGACATATGTTGTTGTTTTTTTAAAACCTTGAGGTACCATGCTAAATCCATCAAAATGCACCACAGTTGAAATTGAAACACTGCTGAATGCATAAAAATGAAACATAGGATTCTGTTGTATTGTTAAGTGAACTGGTTTACACCAGCCTTGGCAGTGGTGTTTACCCTGAATACAAAATGCATCCAACACCAATATGCATTGTTTGTTTGTAGTTTGCTGGGGACACAATCGGATTGCACATGAACATATGAAGGCCATGTACAACCCTGCTAAATGCAGCACAGTGCAACAGATTATGGGATTTGAGTTGACTGCTAGTTGCAACAAACTACAACAACTTTTACCATTTTGGTGCATTTTGTTTGGCAGGTATAGGTTAAGGGTTGTTAGGATATTTTCAAGCAACAAACACTCGGTCTTCTCAGCTCTTCTTACCAGAATGGTGTCCTCTTTCAAATCTTCTCTGGCATGCAATGAAATAAGAACTTTCTGCTCCTCAGCGGTGACTTTGGTAACCACAGCTCGGACAAGATCCCCAACACTGAAATCGCTGACTGATGCAACATTTGAAAATCTGTCCCTGAGTTCCCCTGCAGGCAGCAAAGCAACCACCTCACAGTCTTCAAGAAAACGAGATGTATCCTTGCAAAGTGCCAAGAGCTTTACGAAAATGCCAAACTCTTTGATGGTGAGGATTTGACCACAGACGACATCGCCGACTTTCAGAAGGCCAAAGACTTTCTCTTGGCAGACTTCAAGGTCAACGCCCATGAACTGCTCAATAGGCGGGATGATTGCATAATAGTCTGATTTCTCATCATCCTTTGCTAATGTGAAGTCAGTGCTACTAGCGATGCTTGGCAAGTCATCAGGTTTCCTGAAGAGTAAGTCTGCTTTTCTTGCTATGAAGCCATGGAGATTTTGAATGAATTGTTCGTTAAATCTGGAAAACAAAAATGAAATTTTTAAAATTTTTACAATTTTCAAAGTTTGACTTTGAGCATGGAGGAATAAAACTGGAGTCACAAAATGCCCGCGTCTCAGCCAATTCACACCTCAGATCCGCCCCTGGAAATGCTCTGGTTACCCACGTGTGCACGCATGAGATAATCCCTTTGTGTAAAAACGTCCTTTGTTGCACGGCCCGACGCAAACAGCTCGAATACTTTTAAATATCATTGGAGTGCCGAAATCTCTGAATATTTCAGAACGGTACATGTATTTATACATGAACTGTTGGTTATTGTGGACCAGCGTTGCGGGCAACACACAATTGATTGCAAAGGCAAGCAGCCATATTGTTTCCGTAGGGCAAGGATTCTGAAAAATGGTGAGAATTTATCGATTTTTGCAAAAATGTTTTGCGGAGTTGATTTTCTGGACCCACGCAACGCTCAATGAGAGTACAAACAACACATGATAAATAGAGCCTAATTTTGGCAAGATCTGTTTTCAAAAAAGAACAGTATGCATGTCAACGTGAAGGGCAAACAATTTCGAATAGGATTTTGTACATGTCACTCTTTGAGGGTATTGGAGACGATAGCGAAACGAACCTCATACATGTAGTTCTAGTTAGGAGTAGAAAATTAGTACATCACATTTCACAAATTGAATTTTACATTTCCATGATTTCGCTTCCTCTTTAAAAAAAGTTATACTAAAATGTCAACTTAGTCATGCAAATGATTAATAATTACTTTACCCAGTGTTTTGATGATTGCTCCTTCTCTTGTTATCTTTTCGTTTAGAAGAAGTTTTCTCTTTATTCGCCTTTAATGCCTTAACATCCCCGTCGTTGAGGGCGTAACCGTCTATTTCGGAACTGTCGGTTACTTCAGTGGCATTTTCGTCTAGGAAAGTAGCCACAGTTTGTTCTTCCTTGACCAAACTATCAAAATCAGAGCCATGGTATATTACCGCTCGTTCGAGTAAAGAACGGTCCATGCTTTGCTCAAATGAAGAGTTATGCTGTGTTTTCCTAAACCATCGACGTTGCTTAACATTACGACGTGGTGGAGGCTGCCATCTTTAATTTTCGCTAACTTGTTGCGCGCGCCGCGCCGAGCGAGAGATCTTCAACCGAGCTTAAACGTAGTGTCAAGTCTGTCTGACTTGATTTATTTGTATAAAAGCTTTTTAAACGAACATAAAATTCATTTTTTGCAGGGGAGTCTCTTTTAAATTCAAACATTGACAATTCACGACACAATGAATTTATGCTTATTTCGATCAATCGTTTTTTTTCCTGTACTATAGTGGGTGTTAAAAGCTTTTTATCTCACAGATTTACGCTCATGTAGCAAACTAGAACACCGACCGTCCCGAATCAAGGCTAAAAATATGAAAAGTTGTAAGGTCAAAACTCAAAATACGCACGAGAGGGCGCTGTTGCTACATCCGGGATATTTGGGTAATGTTCGGTCTCTTCAACGTTGTGGACCCGTGAAAGTGAGTGTCAATGTGTTCAAAGACCTCGCAATAATCCCACAAAATCATCACCATCTGTTCATTTTCCTTGTTTAAAGCATGATATTTTGTAAAATAGTAGTTAAAGATCATTATTTTTCGCTAATATTACGGAGATTCTTTTTTTAATTGAATAAAATAATAGATTTTATAACCATATTTACCATCAACGTTAAACAAATTAAACCCAATAAACGAGTAAAATCAAATTGCCATAGTTATAGTAATTAACGTAGCAATTGAAACAAATTAAGGGAATATGATGCCTCATTTTACAGCTAACAATGGCTGTGATTTAGTAAATCATACGATGTGTATTTAATGTTCTCTCTGACCGCAATAGTTTTGGCCATAAAAATAAACAAGCACTTGCTCCCTTGCTACGTCCCACTTAGACTTGATTTCAAGTCTGAGCTTGCGGTTATTTCTCTGCATCAGCCACGCAGAATTCCCCCGCAGATTTGCTATCACGCGCTCTAACTCGCAATCTCAGACTTGACCCTCTTGTGTATTCGGCATATTCATTTATTCACTACTGACATTTACATAACAACACTATGCCAGAGAGATGACCAATCAGGAGACCACAAAACTCCCGTTGGCTGCGTCGATCAGGATCAGATCCTCTGTCAGTTAAATTGCTTGTTCAACTGTGAAATGTTCATGCCATTTTTATTATTACACAGAGTGATCTGCAATCATGGGCCGCGTCATCCGTGGTCAGCGTAAGGGCGCTGGAAGCGTCTTCAAATCCCACAACAAACACAGAAAGGGAGCAGCTATGCTCCGCTCTTTGGACTACGCCGAACGTCGCGGTTACATCAAAGGAATCGTCAAGGTGAGTATTTTCTAAATTAGATAGAAAAGTAGCCCCACTAGTGTGGCCAAGGTCACAGGTGAATCCTTGGCCACACTTTGTGCCATATTTTTGTTCAGAAGCTGTCGATGATTGGCATGATTAGGGTGCATCCCCTACGGGCAGGTTCAACGGTTTAAACCAACTAAATAATGTGTTCACTTACCATTTACTAGTTTTCCTGGAGTGCTTTGGATGTTGAAATAAATAATCTTTTGAAAAGTATCTTTTTTCAATTTCTTATGATGAATTACTTCCCTCACTGTAGGCCTATATGGACAGTGGCCATTTTGGAATGGACCCACAATGTAATGCAATCGCAAAAAAACAAATCACGACATCATCGGCCAGCTGGTCTGGTTGGTGGCGTGGCACGAGGTCATGACCAATTCAACGGCTGTTTCATTAGACACCTACAGCATACGGAGACGAGTACCCATGGACATGTACGCTTGGAACCCACCTCTGTATGCTGTTGGTGTCCCATGAAACAGTTGAATTGTTTTCACACCCTCGCGCTGCCCACCAGCCCCCGGCTGTCGTGATTTGATTTTGGTGGTTGCTTTGCATTGTGGGTCTATTCCAAAATGGCATATACAGCGAGGAAAGTAATTTTGGAGGAAATTGAAAAAGGATTATTGGAAATAACTTTGCAAATGGTTATTTATTTCAACATCCAAAACATTCGGGGCAAGCTAAGAGGCAAGTGGTTGGTTTAAACTGCTGACCCACCCATAGGGGATGTGAACAAAAAAATACGGCACAAAGTGGGGCCAAGGAATCACCTTGGCCTCACCAGTGTGGCTAATAGAAAGGCAAAGAACGCAAGCATCAGAGTCTTCAAAAATAGTGCTACATTTACCCCCCGCCCCCAAACAAGGGCCTTCTTCCCTTTAAAAATCTGGGATGAAAGACAGTTTTATTTATTACTTGGACCAATGGGGACACCCAAACCCATAAAAGGTGTAGCTCTGATTTGACCAATTTCAGAGATTTACTTACGATTTATGTGTCTTGACTGTCCTTCATTTTTCATTCCCCATCACAAGGACATCATCCATGACCCAGGTCGTGGTGCTCCCCTGGCCAGGATCGCATTCCGTGATCCGTACAGGTACAAGAAGCGAACAGAGCTGATGGTGGCCGCTGAAGGAATGTTCACCGGTCAGTTCATCTACTGCGGCAAGAAAGGTTAGTAGTTCACAAAGTGCTCGGCTCAAAATTTACACTGGACCACAGGCCCTAGGCCAGTGATTTAAGCGTCGGGCCAGTAAACTAGACAAGTCCTGTGGTGTTTTGGTTTTTTTAATATAATAATACCTCACTGTGTATTATATCTTAAATAAAAAATAAAAACTTATACTCAAATGTTGACTTTGAGTCAAAATTTTTTTTTTTAATTCTGTTTATTATCGGAGTATACTTGCTCATCCGAAATTTGAGATAAATGTTCTTTCAGTGCTTGTTCAAATAAAAACAGTTTATATGTTAAACTGTGGAAAGGTTTTTCTCATTTTGTGGTCTTGTGGAATTTCCCTCCAAATTTGAGCCCTGAACCAAACTTCAATGATGATCCTTGATACTCTACCAACTGAAAGGAACTAAGTGAAAAGAAACTAAGTGCTAAAAAAATTCCCCAATTCAAAAGTTGGTCATTGACTGATTAAATCTTAGCTGCCCTCACCATCGGCAACGTCCTCCCCATCGGCTCTATGCCAGAGGGAACCATCATCTGTTCCTTGGAGGAGAAGACAGGAGATCGTGGCAAAGTGGCCCGTGCCTCCGGTAACTACGCCACCGTGATCGCTCACAATCCCGACACCAGGAAGACTAGGGTCAAGCTACCATCTGGGGCCAAGAAGGTCGTCCCCTCGGCCAACAGGGCCATGGTCGGTGAGTCCAAACCTTTTCCCTTTTTGTGTGTTGAAATTCATCCAAGAGCCTGACTCAAAATGCCCATTGAACCACTGGCCAGAGTCCATTAGTTTTAGTATAGACCGTATGCATTGACGTCATCCAGCCACCATCTTAGAGGTAAAACGATGACGAAACAATCGAAACGCACAGATTTGTACGCGCGGCGCACAGGATTGGCCAATGAGCAACCTCCTTTTGACCTCTAGGCGAGGGCGCCCTACTGTTATGACTTCATGTGCATAAGGTCTATTAGGCCAGTAACCCTACAAACAAACAAGTCATGTGGTTTTCTAAGCACATACTTTTTAAAACTGACTAATACATGTGTACTAATTTCGTAGAGCTGCTTCAGCTGAAAACATTCTTGTACAAATATCTGCTTAGTAATTTAAAGCAGGGGACAAGTCACAAATATTACCCATGTCATCTTTTGGTTGGTGACCTTTTCCAGGTAATCAAAATTGTTTTGTGCTTAAGCAGTTTTATGGAATTAGTTCTAGGATGACACAGTAAGGACAACCTTGATATTGGGCCGTGTTTGTGGTAAACGTAAGTTAACTCTGAGTTTTAATTTCTACTATATAGGAATCGTTGCCGGCGGTGGACGTATCGACAAGCCTCTCCTCAAGGCCGGCCGAGCCTACCACAAGTACAAGGCCAAGCGTAACTGCTGGCCACGTGTGCGTGGTGTGGCCATGAACCCTGTGGACCATCCCCACGGTGGTGGTAATCACCAGCATATTGGTGCGCCCTCTACTGTCAGGAGAGATACATCTGCTGGTCGCAAGGTAACAAGACCGTGCCAAAAGCAGTGTGCACTTTTTATTTATCTGTTAACACAAGCGGCGTTTTGTATTTCACAATGCGCAGGCATTAACACACACCTATCCTGTCCACCATTATGGGAGTCAAAATGTATGCAAAGGAATTGACTCCCAAAATGGCGTAAAATGACTGACGCAAATTGTGTGGAGGTGTGTTGCGCGTTGTGCAAGGGGTTAATATACAGTTTGTCTTATTGACGTCTTGCATGATGTTAGACAATAACCAATTCATGTGTTTGATAGAACCAGCATGATTAGAGGGTTGTTTTTCCCCCAAGAAATCTGGCAGAGATGCTAGGTGTCACTGGCAGCGGACTTAGTGGGTAAATTCTTTATTCCCTGAAATGTGAGAATGCACAGAATGACATGAGCTATGGAAAGAACCTTGTATTTCTGTCCCCACATTTCTTGAAAAACATGATGCAACCTTCATGGGGGGGGGGGGGCAGATAGAGTAAATATCTGAGAGGCGTGTGCCTTTGAGGGAACAAGCGTGGCATTTGAGTTGAAGTGTGTCATGAGAAAGATATTTGGCTATAGGGCCATCACAGATATGAATTTTGAAACAATTTCATGTAGAATAACAATCCATTTTCAAATTTTTTAAAATGGCTGCCATTGCTTGTTCTACCCATATTTTTGCAAAGGACATAATCTCTTATGGCCCTATGGCCATAAATCTTTCTCATGACAAACTCCGACTTTGTGCTAAATTCCATGCTTGTGTCATAGAAGGCACAATCCCATCAACTGCCTGCCGTACTAAATGAAAGACATGCAGAGCTCATGCTATGTCAATCCCTTCAGCTGTAAATTTGTGATATAGAAATATATTGCCTTCCACTTTCCAATATTTTGTATTATTTCTATGATCCCATCCTTGATCCTTATCTTTTGTCCTGCTCGCCCCACTCAGGTCGGTCTGATCGCTGCCCGTCGTACCGGTCGTCTCCGTGGTACCAAGAAGATCCCAGTGGGTGATAAGGAATAGACGAGGAATAACAACAAACAGCCAATACATTGAACTGAATACATATTATTATAATCCATGCCATGGTACAACTGAATGGATAACTATCTACCTGTCTCATGCAACCATTGACAACTTGATATTTGATTTCACCGGAATAAAGAGATCTACACAGTAACCTTGGTGTGTACTTTTGTCCATTGATGTGTCTGTATTGGTTCTGCCCCTACCCTTATCGAAAAACGTGATAAATTTTCAATGGAAGACGGACATAGCTCATGGTTTGTGTAAATCTTGGGCTATTAGTCTGTGGTGATGTAGAGAGTCTTTAAAACGCCACCCATTTTCGGAGTTATACCTGTGCGCTTGAGATAGAGGCTTAATTGACCATGCATGGGAAATCACTTGCCTGTAAACTAAAAGACGAGGGGCTTTGCCTACCTGTGCTATCTTGTGTATGAGAATTTCCCAACTATTTAACACTGAAGGTGAAGCTAATTACAGAATTCAAACTGGTCTTACTCTTATGTCACACGGCAAGCTCCATGGTTTAGCGGTTTAGACATCTATAATAATAATATTGGGTCTGGGTCTGACATACCACAAGACTGAAGGTGCTTTTTGCTAGTACATGTATAAACAACTTCTTTTTTTATGACATTTTATTTTCTTGAATTCTAGTGTTGCACATCATTATGTCCAAGATGGACCAATTTTTTTTCAGACACAGTGAGTCGGACATTATTGCTTGGGAAGCCACCACATCAAACCCCTCAGTACTGTCGATCATGAAGCTGTGCACTTGTACCCTGTACCTTCTGGCTTTAATAAGTGGGTAGAGTACTCTGGTGGTTAAGGCTTTATACCTGGTTGAATCAGGCTCAAGAAGAAACAAATCAAAATCAAATCATCTGAAACATAATTATTCGCCTCAAATAATCAGTGATTTATTAAATTCAAACAGAAAAATAAACTATGCAGTGCTTAATAGTAATGCAGAGTTAATTGTTTACTTTACAGTTCGCAGGATTAAAAACATTTCAAGTTGTTCATATCTACAGTCATAAAATTATTCAGACATGACGTCTTCATTAGTATTTACTAAGCACATGTAGTAAGACATTTTATCAATTTAATTTACAATTGAGATTTTAAATCTGATTTTCATTTATCCATAAATTAAGGCAATTACACTCTTTACAGGAAGGTTCAACATTGGTCACATTCAGTGATCACATAAAATCACAGAAGTCAGAAAAGTTATTGGTTCCTGCCGTTTGTCTCACCCCTTGAAAAGGGCTAGGGACAAAATAAGTATTGTTTGCCCCTTCAAGTTATATTATGTGGTTGTGGGTATTTTATGTGCGTAGGTCTGACACTGGTTGTCCCATCTGTACGAACCTTCACAGGCCTGGAATTATGCAGAGACCATGGCCTCTGTTGCCCTTGGTCTTTGCCTTGGTGCCCCTTCAAAAGCTTCGCAGAAACCTTTAGATTGTCCAATAGAAGTGCTCTTTGCAAAATGAATATGGCATTGCCCTCTCAAAGATGAAATTCCAGGCCTGCCTTCACTGGAAGTATACATGCTTTGATGCATCCTCCGCCCCTTCACTGTATCTTTTCTAAAGACTTGTACTGTGAGATGCTCTGCTAGCTTTTTTTCCCTCGTACTGCTGCAGCTTAAAACTTCTACCTGTATCTCGTTTTCCCATCTTACAATCTTTTTCCAGTTACAGAGAATTGAAACAGATGTCTTCTTTCTTTAAATTATCTACATTTTCCGTGTAGCCGGTGAGTCACCTCGGATGGACCCCTGGCTTTGTGTTGGGCAATTTTTCATTTCTAAGAAATACTTTTTTCTCTTTGTTAGCTGATAACAATTATTTTGACTTCAAACTGAAGTCAAAAGATAGCTTACAAAACCTTCCAGAGCATTTTCTTTTTGTGATTTGAAGAGCTACTGTAGTTCCTCCAAATGTAGCACTTTCAAAGTCCGGGAAGTGGGGGGGGGGGGGCATATCAAACCAAGAGGAAACCACGGCCCATTTTGAGGTTTTTTGGTTGTTGACACCCCGTAAAGGACCATTTTCAAACACCAATGATTTACCTTCCATTTAATTAAATTGAAATTAGTTTTTCTTATTCGCACAGCAATACATCTTTACAAGCATATTCGACAAACGTTTAAAACTGTACATGTTAAGAAAAATGGTTACATTACATTACACTGAAAATGATGAATTCTCAAGATTTTATCCTGCTAGTCGTATTCCCAGTAGTAATGAATACGGTTCCTAAACAATACCAAATAGGGGACAGACTATTTTCCAAGCCTCGGTATGGGTTATATTGGTTTAAACGGACAAAATGGTTGCTCTTTGAAAACAACCTCTAAACAATGATCAGACATGACGTAAACTGACATCGCAAGAAGTACTTCCCCCCTAAAAGCACCGCCCTTCTCGCCTCGAAAGCACCACATTTCTGGGGGCCAAATTCACATTTTTGACCCATGACAAAGAGTATAAAATACAGTGCACAAACTCCATCGACATAGCGCAATATAACTAATATAAAAATCGTTCATTATCGCTGATGCAAGAATTACATAATTAGTATAAGTTTTAATATTCACACTTTAAAAACACCTATTTTAATCAATACAACTAATGCAACCATTGTTATACCAAGGGTCGATTAAAAAGTAATACGACCATTCTAGTAGTTATTAGCAGTTTCAGTGATTCCAGCGGGGTACAATTGAGGAGACAACGAGATGTCCACTACCACTCCACTATATAGACCATGTGACCTTTGTTTACAATAAAGTGTAACCGTGTACATTCTTGGGCCTTTCTACCAGTCAAGATACTGCACTGGTCATATGGGAAAGTTTACATTTGGTGTCATAATTTCCACATAAATCCAAGAGTAATACAAGTAACAGCTGAACAAGTTATGAGATGTGCCCCCTTTCATCATATCAAAAGTTGATACAAATCAGACAGTGCAATCTCCATAAAATATAAGTTTTAATGTTTTCTTCCATTGGGCTGTGTACAAATCGTGCCTGAAGGAAGTCCAGGCTTGGTGGCTCGTTTGTAAGCATGTGATGTCACAGGTCACATCGTCTATAGAGACAGAGACGATCATTCCAATAAAGTTATGAAGTTGTGACTGTCCTCAAACACATCTCACAATCAGCTTGTTGAAATTCCCTCACGAATAGGGCTCCCTTTTCCACCTTAATTGGCAATAAGTACTTATATAGAAAGCATTCTCTTTTCGTTGTGTGTTCAAATTATTTCACCAAGGCTTTGGTTTAGGGCAGCGGCGTAGCTAGGAATTTTTCGGTGGGGGGGGGGGGGCACAGGGGGCATTGCTTCCAAGTGGGGGGGGGCAGGGAGAATGGGTGTGTCAGTGGTGGGGTCATGTACTCCTAGCCCTAGAACTATGAGGTTTGATCCGCTATCGTCTCCACGAACCTCATAGGGGTGCACCCCACTAAATATGGAGAAAACAGAGCGTCGAGCTCATGAATATTTTGTAGGCCCTCAAAATATCCTATATGAGACAGATTTGAGAGCCCAATAAAAGGAGTAGAGTGTAAAAATGTTGCCCAATTGTAACCTGGGGGTTGTTGACTTCCAACTTGAGGTATTTTGGATGACATAGGCCCTGAAAAAATTGTCCTATTTGCCGAGAAGTGTAGGGACACTTTTCAAGATTGATGCTCGGACGTTTGGAAAATTACACCGGTGTAGGGGTGTTTTTATTTGGAGGGAGAATAACTCGACGGGACCAGGGACTCCCCATATTAAATTGAGCAGAGAATAAAAGTTCAAGAGTCAATTAATACTTTTCCCTTTACTGTAAAAAGCTGTGAGACTTTTAAGTATCTTTCGTGTTTTTTTGAATATTTAGCCTTTGGCGCTGAATGCTATGGGAGTGGAACTAGTGGGGTGCACCCATGTGCCATGTACAAAATCCTATTAGAAACTTGTTGCCCTTCACATTTAAATGCACCTGGAGTTCTCTTTTGAAACCGGATCCCGCGAAAATTAGGCTCTACGTGTTTTTAGTTCTCTCAGTGAGCTCGGCGCGAGTCCAGAAAATCCATTCCTCAAAAAAAAAGTTAAAATCTCACTGTTTTTCAGAATCCTCGCCTTCCGGTAGCCAACGATAACCAACGGTTCATGTACAAAACATTGGTTTATTTTGAACCATCGTTGCGCGTGCGCGTAGCAGAACTTTTTGGTCTCTCCGGCCTGCACACCAACTGTTCATTCCGCTGCATTGCACTGATCAACACGTGGGCGCGCGCGCTTCCGGTGATGATAGCGACAATCCCCACAGCATAAGTGAAACAATAATTATTGGCTTTGAATACGACTAAAGTTTTGTTTTACTTTATTGTAAATGAAGGCCTACAAATAGCAGATGTATTTTGTTTTGTAATGTTTTGTTTTCATTCTTTTAACTTTATTTTTGTGTGGGCACTATTGCAATTTTTTCATGGGGGGGGGGGGCACTAGAAACTTTGGGGGCACGTGCCCCCAGGCCCCCCGTGGCTACGCCGCTGGTTTAGGGTTAAGTACAAGCTATTCCGACGGCTTGTAGTTTTTCTTGGCTTGTTTGAAATTGCAAATGTTGAAATTTCTGGTATCCAAAGTCATTCTTGCAAGACCATTAACATTTGTTTATTTATTTGTTATTTTGTTGAAAGTGCAAGTCTCTAGAGTTTACCGCTAGATAAAATCTTCCTCTTCCTCGGTGAAGTTTTTAAACTTGTGATATTTATGCAGTCGACATTTTTATTTACCTCCTCGATGCCTGACCTAACATTCGGTAGTTTTACACTCAGCTACCTCCAAGCCTCGCTTCAGAATAGCCAGACCGAGACTTCCCACGATATTGATCACGTGTCTCTATCTGGGATTTGCCTTGCTCTGGGCCGAATTTCATAGAGCAAGAAATGTTGCTTACAAAGTTTCTGCTTGGCAAAATTAAAAACAGGAAACCAGTCACAAATAGTATGTGTGATCTAGTATTTGGCTAGTAACCTTCTACTCTAGCTACTTTTTGTGCTTAAAGACACTGAACACGTTTGGAAATTGTCAAAGACCAGTGTTCTCACTTGGTGTATCCCAACATAAGCATAAAATAACAAGCCTGTGAAAATTTGGGCTCAATTGGTCATCGAAGTTGCAAGAAAATGATGAAAGAAAAAACACCCTTGTTGTACAAATTTGTGTGCTTTAGGTAGGAATAAAAACTTCTTGCAAGAAGTTTTTATTATTTTAGTGAGAAATAACCTCTTTCTCAAAAACTACGTTACTTCAAAGAGAGTCATTTCCTACAATGTTTTATACTATCAACAGCTCTCCGTTGCTTGTTACCAAGTAAGTTTTTATGCTATTATTTGTTTTGAGTCATTACCAAACGTGTACGATACCTTTAAGTAGCTCTATGAGATTGGGCCCTGGTCATTCAACCCTTTACAACCAAACCCATGACACCGCCTCTTCGTCATTTCACTGTAGATTGAAAGCCTCCTAATTACTTTGGTTGGGTTCTACTTAGTCTTGGTTCAAGACATTAATCAGGATACTGATTTCACATACAAGGATAATCGTTTCTCCGTTCGTCTATGCCTGGGCAAAGAGCCTTGAACAAGGTCAGGTTTGACTGCCGGTCTTGTATACCGACATCCCCCTCCCCCCGAAACCCATCATTGTGACCGACTCAACAAAAGTCATAGCCCACGCAATACAATTGAACGACCCATACTTCCACCTTTCAGGGCCAAACCATACAGCAAGCAGCGGCGGCACCAGACCTGTTAATCTGGGGGGAAAGAGGGTGGCAAACTTAAATTTAGGGGGGCAAACAAAAATCTATAATGTAATTTTGTACTGCAGAAAAGCATTAACTTACTTTTGTGCGAACTGCGTGTATACATTGGCTGCTTGCGGTTTTGGGCAGACAATGCATTTCTATTTATAGCAAGTTTCCAAGCTTGTTCAGATAAATAAATCCACATTTTGTTAACATTGCCGGAGACGGAAAGTGTACTGGGCTTTTTTGATGGTGCCAGCTAATTATGATGGATGAAATTGAGTTTATTATTTACAGCGCAAACAACATTGTAACAAATTGGGTGCAATGGTTTGGGATTAAACTCAATTTCGGCCATCGGGGAAAAAACTGGGGGGGGGGGCAAACTGGGGGGGGCAAAAAAAATAACTGGGGGGGCATTTGCCCCCTTGCTCCCCGTAGCGCCGCCGCTGACAGCAAGCCCCCAACTAAAGTTTCACAGCCTCCTGGTATCCCTCAGGCTGCGTCTTACTGTTAATCCTGTTGGGTTGGTGGTTATTGCTGGCCCCGGTGGCAGTCCTGCTGGTCCTGGTGTTGGTCGTCCTCCCAGACAAACTCTGCAAGCTTGCCAGTCGCTTCCTCAAGCTTTTCTTTATCTGTGACTCGAAAAAGGAAGAATAATTACTTAATCAGGGGGTACTCAATGAGCAGGGAGACAAACTAAAGAATTCTTCGATTCACAGTTTGCCGAAAGAGCAAGACTGGGGAGGACCTTGGGTGAGAGCCATTCTACTCATATCTACAACAAGGCTAGGACTCATGTGGCGTCAAAATAGTCTGGGCCCTTTTAAATTAAGTGTATAACCTTTCAATATTGGCATTGCACATAGGGAATCTGACATGATAAATCTCGCCATCGTAAACTGACAAAATATACGAAATGGGATTGTTTTTAGTGAATACTAAAGTTAAACCACACGTCTCTTGTGTGAGTTTTATATAGACCTAGATGGACTTAATGGCTTTCTCAAACCTCAGCTTAGGCTCCGGTTGTGGCTCTGAGCTTCTTTTTTGATGTTAAAGCACTGCGTGCAAGAACGCTCGCTGCTCCAAATCAGCCGGAGCTGGAGCCAAGCCTCGGTTTGGAAAAGGCCCTTGGTGCTGTCTTACGTAAATAAAGCCGTGTCCAAATTGGCGGCTATGGCTACGGCTTGATCGCTGCGTCATCATGCGTTGAAGTGTAGGACGTCCTTAGCAACACTCGTAGCCGTAGCCACAGCCGCTAATTCGGACACGGCCTCAGTATACTGGCAATATTCTACTAGACTGGTTCTAATTATGACATGCGCTTCTCACATTGATTGACTGTTACCATAGGGCCGGGGGCCAGGGAATTACACATAGATGGCCACAAATGGAAAGTGTACACATACTTATTTATACACACCACTTGATTGCAATTACTGACAATGCATGGATGAGTGTAGCCGGTCCCCCTTTGAGTATCCCAAAAGGTAATGATTAACACGGGGGTAAGTTCAGCTTTGAGACCCGGTGAGAGGGGTCCAGTGAGCAGGGGGTGAGCACGGACAGTAGACATCAGAGAAGCGCTAAAGGGTTGTTGTTTCTCATACAGTGTGCACATCAACTGTTGGCCCTACCTCTGCCCACTTCCTCCCGCAGCGAACTACCTATAGGACCTGCCCACCTTTGTCACGTCCCTCTTGCGACAGCAACAAACCCTACATCTGTCCATGCCAAATTGGAACCACAATGTTTTGCCCTTCCAGCCTCGGTTTGGATATATTGAAATGAACGACAAAATGGCTGTTCTCTGTGGAAGGTCTTTGTAATTTTGCTCCCTTGATCCTATCAAGTTATGGAAAGACATTTATTCTCACCTAAGGATGGGCATTGGCGATTAATTTGTGCCCTTCATCTGACTAATAGACCCTTCAGAACCTACTAACACCCTCCCCCTCCACCTCTCCCCTTCCCTCTCCTGCCAAAACTTGAGGGTAGAGCTGAGACCAACAATTGGTGTGCATATGACTAACAACAGGTTTGCAGTACGACAACAAAGCAAAGCATAGCACAGCCCACTTACTAATCTTTTTACTTAATACTCTCACTTGATTTTTAAGCAGAAACAAATTATATTGCCCTTCTTGATCAGAGTTTCATCTTCATCTTCATTAATTTAGTCAGCAAAATAAATTTTGATACATCTCACTAAACTTGAGTTCACACTAAAAGCATGAACGCAACAGTAAAAAATGTTCAACCATTTTTAGGCCTATTTTCACAAACCCAAACATTGTGAAACAGAAAGACCATCCTTTCCAAGTTTTGTTTGTGTTTAAACTTGAAAGCGTTCACTGACCAAGTAATGGAATGTGCTTTTTGAATGCATAATATAATCACTGCAGCCATGGGTTTTATCAATTTTGTTTCATCAACTGATATAAATAAAAAACAGGTATTTGGGTTGTGTTTTCATCGCCTCCGGTAAATGAACAGCAGTAGCGTGAAGTGATTTGCACATAAATTTAAAAGCTCACAACTTAAATACCACGAGAATGACCTCACAATGATGTGACATTAATTTGTCTGAAGCATAGATCCACCGACACCTTGCAATTACTTTGGATGCAAAGATTCCCTACCTTTCAAGTCACCACCCGGGGACATTTTCATGAGGAAGAATTTTGGGCTCAGATTTTAGCCACGTTTGTGTTGGGTGGGGTGAAGCCAGCAGATCGACTGCGTTTTATCCTGTCGGAATGAGCACGTAATGTACTCCGGAGCTTGGTGGGGGCGTAGCATGGGGGTTAAAGAGTAGGATGGAGTGTTGCAGGAAATTAAAGTGTTAGAGGATATCATGGGTTTTTGGAAGAGTAGAGTTAACTCTCATCCTCGAGTTTTCAACAACATTTACATATCATTACAACTATACAATTCATTAAATTAGGTGATCGCTTTTTAGTGTAACCAATGAAGAACGGTTTGATATTTTTGTGTATGGGATTTTGTAATAATATTTACTACTTTTGGTTGCTCCAATCGGGAAACAAATTGATAACAATAAAATCAACGGTGATTTATGGCGTCAGATGACATTTTCTTGACTTTGACAGTGTTTCTGACGGAAATATAACTGAGCAAGATTGCTCTGCCATTATATTGTAAGGGTGTTTGTTCTATGATTACCAATCGTACATTAGCTGTTAATGCTAGAATTCCCTTTTGATAATTTAAAATGATAAAGTTGCAGTTGTGGATTTTAAAGATATCCTTTTTTTCACAAGAGTTGAAACACTTTGTCAGACTTTGCTTCTAAATATTCTGCTATACCCATAAGGCCCCATCGTGGCAAACAACTTCCACCGGTCTGCAGCCAGTAGACCGAAAACACATTTTAGCTAATTATCTCGATCGGTTTTAAGCAAAAATGGGTGAAACCCCTTTTTAAGTTCTATCCTCAGACAGGCCCGATTGACATAGTCTATGACGTGATGTGACTCATGGACTCGGAATCTCACAGTTAGAAAACACTTTCTACATAGGCTTGTGCTTGAGCCCATGAGTCCCACTGCCTATAGGGTCATAGACTATGTCAATTGCGCCTGTCTGATGATAGAACTTAAAGGGTTTGAACTAGCCCTGACAGTCATCTCTGTAAACGTAGGGGGTTTTCAACAGCCAAGCAACAAATCTTAACTGAACTCTGCAATAATCTCCAATGTGACGTCCTCTGCCTGCAGGAGACCCATATAGAGGGAGCGACAACAACCGCCCATCCATACCTGGTATTGTACTCATCACTGAGCGACCCCATCGCCAGTATGGTAGCGCTGTATTTGTCAGAGCAAGTTCTGCTATAGAAGATGCATCCGTTTCAGACAATGAAAACATCGAGGTACTAACAGAGTGGACACGATAAGAAGAAGAACTAGTTTTGCTAAAAACTGAATGAGTAATTAACTAAAATGTGTTTTCGGTCTACTGGCTGCAGACCGGTAGGCCATCGGAGAGAAATGGTGAAAAAATTTGTGATACTAATGAATCTAAAACGATTACTAAAAATCTAACATTAAAATAATGGTAAACTCTACATTCATTACAGCACAAGAAAAGCAACAATATTCAAAATAATTAATCAAACAAAAATAACTCATTACAATTTTGTTTGAGTGTTTTGAATATAAAGAGTGACTGTTCAAAAGTCGAAATTAAGAAAAATCTAAAAATATAAATTAGACTTTGGCTCGATTTCACAAAGAGCTAAGATTGGTCTAATGATGTGTATCAATCTTAATTGCTAAGCAAAGTGTGATGTCACAATACAAACAAGTATGGCATTATTAATTAATCAATTAATTGTGAGGAGGCAAATCATCCTTAATAGAATGAGTTGAGAAGCTGAATAGCGAAGGACGCGGCTACAACGTGGTCGAGCTGCAGGCATGCCAGGGCGCCTTTTGGCAGACAGTCACATCAACCCATACATGACCACAGAGCACAGCCAGTGTTTGGTTCTTCCGGGGGCAACCGGATGCCCGGAGAAAAACCATCGTGGTGCAGGAGACAGCCAATGCACAACTCTATTCTCAGTCATATAGCCTTCGCCGGGAAGCGAACCAGGACCACAGTGGTAAGAAGTGAGCGCTTTACGCACTAGCCACCCATGCCATATTGACTACTGATCTTAAGATGAATCCTAGTCCTTTGTGAAATGCATTCCAGTAACACATATAATCGTGGAGAGAGAAAGTTGTTGTTGGTTTCCCAAAATGCGGAAAATTATAATTAAAACACACTGAGAAAGATAAATAAAGACAAATGATAAAAAACAAAGTTGGTGATGATCGGTTAATATTGTCCTTACCTCGTCATTGAGTAAGCAGTACAGAATGAATATGAACACACCCTGCAACAAACCAAATAGGAAAACATCATGAACAAAGAAAAAATGACTAGAACGGGTTTTGAACCTGCGACCTGGAGATTAACGTGCCTACGCTCCACCAACTGATCTAACTAGCTCTAATCACGGGGTCTCCCTATTTTGGCAATATCTTTGTTTGGGGATGCCAGTCAGAAACCATTCAACCTGAAAATACCGTGATAGCCAGGGATCACACCCACGTTTACGATACAACCTTGGAAGCAGCAGAACATGGACCACCTTAATCCGGAGGTCGTAGGTTCAAATCCCGTTCTAGTCAATCTTTGTTTGTTCACCCCAAAAATGAATTAAAATTTAACCAGTCAGTTTCCATTTTGATTTATTGCTTGATCGTATTTTTTTAATCCACGGGTTATTTTAAAACAAAATAGACTTCAGAACAATGTGAAATCAATTAGGAAATAGTTCCATTTGTCTTAAAAAATTAGAGCACCTTTATACAACAAAACTGTATCTTTTTTAACCAAAGAGCAACAGAAAAACAAATGGTAGAGCAATGTCATGTAGTATCAAATTGAACAAACCTGAAGAGAATTCAAGACAACGAAGATGTAGGCAAAGACCAAAGTGTCAGCGTTGAACGATAGCAGCCCAATCAACCAAGTACAGCCAAGGAGCGGCAGGGTCAGCATTATGGCCCTTAGAGCGATCCTATAATATCAAATTAAATAGAGGACTGTCAGAAGGACTGTCAAGAACAATAAGAGCCAAGTTCGCGCAAGAACTATCGTTGACTATAGTTCGACTCAAGTTAGCCCGAACTTTGTCTAGTAGACGATAGTTGGACTACACTAGTCGACTATTTGGGACCAGCCTACTGGGCATCGTTGCATCGTTGGTTATCAATAGCCGTTTACATAGCACAGTGCAGAGGGGACCGGTTAAAAGAAACTGATAAACGTACGTGAGTCGCCGGTCGAGTTGACATGACATGACTAGAGTCGTTCGCACTTCAACTTCTGTGCGCATGCCCTACGTACGTCACTAAACAACCACTAGTTAACCATTGGTCATTACGAGAACTTGGCATATAGATGTACGTGTGCAAATTTTATCTAGAGGGGTCTGCGGAGAAACCGTATACATGAAACTCTCTCTATGAGTTGGGATGGTTCTCAAATAAACCGGTCGTTCAGAGCACATTAATCGAAACGTCGAGTTTTTAAACCACCGGTTCTTTTCAAAAGCATCACTCATAGAAATAGTACACGACCGCGGTATCTCCGTAAACCTTACTAGCTAGAATGTATTCCCGCCATGCAAAGTGTCAAATCTTACGTGTGCAAATTGTCAATTCGTTGACAACTTTGTGTTAATATGAGATTCTTGTGTGACTCTATTCGTCAGTCGTCGGGAAAGGCCGACATTGGACCTGCCTGGTCAACAGGATCGTGCGATTTTAGAGAATGTGCCGACATCGGGCTCGTTCGGCTTTCGAGAGATGACGTAATCGGGCTTGCTCGGCTTTTGGGAACGTGCCGACATTGTGCTCGTTTAGCATCATGGGAAATGCCGACATTGGGCTCATTTAGCATCATGAGAAATGCCAACATTGGGCTCTTTTAGTTTTATGGGAAATGCCGACATTGGGCTCGTTTAGCTTCATGAAAAAATGCCGACATTGGGCTCGTTTAGCTTCATGAGAAATGCCGACATTGGGCTCGTTTAGCTTCATGGGAAATGTCGACATTTGGCTCGTTTAGCTTCATGAAAAATGCCGACATTGGGCTCGTTTAGCTTCATGAGAAATGCCGACATTGGGCTCGTTTAGCTTCATGGGAAATGTCGACATTTGGCTCGTTTAGCATCATGGGAAATGTCGACATTGGGCTCGTCAATGGGAAATGTCGACATTGGGCTCGTTTAGCATCATGGGAAATGTCGACAGTGGGCTCGTTTAGCTTCATGGGAAATGTCGACATTTGGCTCGTTTAGCATCATGGGAAATGTCGACATTGGGCTCGTCAATGGGAAATGTCGACATTGGGCTCGTTTAGCATCATGGGAAATGTCGACAGTGGGCTCGTTTAGCTTCATGGGAAATGTCGACATTGGGCTCGTTTAGCTTCATGAGAAATGCCGACATTGGGCTCGTTTAGCTTCATGAGAAATACCGACATTGGGCTCGTTTAGCATCATGGGAAATGCCGACATTGGGCTCGTTTAGCTTCATGAGAAATACCGACATTGGGCTCGTTTAGCTTCATGGGAAATGTCGACATTGGGCTCGTTTAGCTTCATGAGAAATACCGACATTGGGCTCGTTTAGCATCATGAGAAATACCGACATTGGGCTCGTTTAGCATCATGGGAAATGTTGACATTGGGCTCGTTTAGCATCATGAGAAATGTCGACATTTGGATCGTTTAGCTTCATGAGAAATACCGACATTGGGCTCGTTTAGCTTCATGAGAAATGCCGACATTGGGCTCGTTTAGCTTCATGGGAAATATCGACATTGGGCTCGTTTAGCTTCATGAGAAATACCGACATTGGGCTCGTTTAGCATCATGGGAAATGCCGACATTGGGCTCGTTTAACTTCATGAGAAATACCGACATTGGGCTCGTTTAGCTTCATGAGAAATGCCGACATTGGGCTCGTTTAGCATCATGGGAAATGTCGACATTGGGCTCGTTTAGCATCATGAGAAATGTCGACATTGGGCTCGTTTAGCATCATGAGAAATGTCGACAGTGGGCTCGTTTAGCTTCATGGGAAATGTCGACATTGGGCTCGTTTAGCTTCATGAGAAATGCCGACATTGGGCTCGTTTAGCTTCATGAGAAATACCGACATTGGGCTCGTTTAGCATCATGGGAAATGCCGACATTGGGCTCGTTTAGCTTCATGAGAAATATCGACATTGGGCTCGTTTAGCTTCATGGGAAATGTCGACATTGGGCTCGTTTAGCTTCATGAGAAATATCGACATTGGGCTCGTTTAGCTTCATGAGAAATACCGACATTGGGCTCGTTTAGCATCATGGGAAATGCCGACATTGGGCTCGTTTAGCTTCATGAGAAATACCGACATTGGGCTCGTTTAGCTTCATGAGAAATGCCGACATTGGGCTCGTTTAGCATCATGGGAAATGTCGACATTGGGCTCGTTTAGCATCATGAGAAATGTCGACATTGGGCTCGTTTAGCATCATGGGAAATGTCGACAGTGGGCTCGTTTAGCTTCATGGGAAATGTCGACATTGGGCTCGTTTAGCTTCATGAGAAATGCCGACATTGGGCTCGTTTAGCTTCATGAGAAATACCGACATTGGGCTCGTTTAGCATCATGGGAAATGCCGACATTGGGCTCGTTTAGCTTCATGAGAAATACCGACATTGGGCTCGTTTAGCTTCATGGGATATGTCGACATTGGGCTCGTTTAGCTTCATGAGAAATACCGACATTGGGCTCGTTTAGCATCATGAGAAATACCGACATTGGGCTCGTTTAGCATCATGGGAAATGTTGACATTGGGCTCGTTTAGCATCATGAGAAATGTCGACATTTGGATCGTTTAGCTTCATGAGAAATACCGACATTGGGCTCGTTTAGCTTCATGAGAAATGCCGACATTGGGCTCGTTTAGCTTCATGGGAAATGTCGACATTGGGCTCGTTTAGCTTCATGAGAAATACCGACATTGGGCTCGTTTAGCATCATGGGAAATGCCGACATTGGGCTCGTTTAGCTTCATGAGAAATACCGACATTGGGCTCGTTTAGCTTCATGAGAAATGCCGACATTGGGCTCGTTTAGCATCATGGGAAATGTCGACATTGGGCTCGTTTAGCATCATGAGAAATGTCAACATTGGGCTCGTTTAGCATCATGGGAAATGTCGACATTTGGCTCGTTTAGCTTCATGAAAAATGCCGACATTGGGCTCGTTTAGCTTCATGAGAAATGCCGACATTGGGCTCGTTAAGCTTCATGAGAAATGCCGACATTGGGCTCGTTAAGCTTCATGGGAAATGTCGACATTTGGCTCGTTTAGCATCATGGGAAATGTCGACATTGGGCTCGTCAATGGGAAATGTCGACATTGGGCTCGTTTAGCATCATGGGAAATGTCGACAGTGGGCTCGTTTAGCTTCATGGGAAATGTCGACATTGGGCTCGTTTAGCTTCATGAGAAATGCCGACATTGGGCTCGTTTAGCTTCATGTGAAATGTCAACATTGGGCTCGTTTAGCTTCATGAGAAATACCGACATTGGGCTCGTTTAGCATCATGGGAAATGCCGACATTGGGCTCGTTTAGCTTCATGAGAAATACCGACATTGGGCTCGTTTAGCTTCATGAGAAATGCCGACATTGGGCTCGTTTAGCATCATGGGAAATGTTGACATTGGGCTCGTTTAGCATCATGAGAAATGTCGACATTTGGATCGTTTAGCTTCATGAGAAATACCGACATTGGGCTCGTTTAGCTTCATGAGAAATGCCGACATTGGGCTCGTTTAGCTTCATGGGAAATGTCGACATTGGGCTCGTTTAGCTTCATGAGAAATACCGACATTGGGCTCGTTTAGCATCATGGGAAATGCCGACATTGGGCTCGTTTAGCTTCATGAGAAATACCGACATTGGGCTCGTTTAGCTTCATGAGAAATGCCGACATTGGGCTCGTTTAGCATCATGGGAAATGTCGACATTGGGCTCGTTTAGCATCATGGGAAATGCCGACATTGGGCTCGTTTAGCTTCATGAGAAATGCCGACATTGGGATCGTTTAGCATCATGAGAAATGCCGACATTGGGCTCGTTTAGCATCATGAGAAATGCCGACATTGGGCTCGTTTAGCATCATGAGAAATGCCGACATTGGGCTCGTTTAGCTTCATGAGAAATGCCGACATTGGGATCGTTTAGCATCATGGGAAATGTCGACATTTGGATCGTTTTGGGTTCTCTTTATCAACCGTATCTATACGTTTACAACAAACTTTCAAATAGTATTGGCAACAGATTCGTCCATTATCTTTACTCGAATACTATTTTATGTCTTTATCAGTCATAATGCCTAATACTTGCCTAATTCGTTCAACCTTCTTCTTGTTCATGTTGGCTCTGAGGCTCAGGAACACCCGTATGACTTGGATGATGATACCGATGTTGATCTAAAAGGGCAAGGATAACATGTTATTATCATGGTAAGCATATTATAGACTTGAAATCAAGCCGTTAATGCGTGTTGAGATCACCCAACGCACGGCCGCTATTACAAGGTATCAGAATGCATTGTGGGGATCAAGGCAACCAACGACTTGATTTCAAGTCTACATGTCCTGTTAATAAAAGTAGCTTTAAAGGTAGGGTGACCGTTTGGTTTTTGTCAATGTAATGCTTATTTATAGGCCAAATTATCAATGAAAATACAATAAAAGTCACCTGCGAATGTTTCAGCTGAATACAGTGTCTACTTGTTGAGAAAACAGAGAAAAAACTGCCACGGTATTTTTATTAAGAACGTTGAATCCCATCCACGTTTAGTGAGGTGACAGCGGGTACCGACCGCATTTCTGGCCGCAGCATTCACAAACGGACACCACGGAAATTTGGCTTTTAGGCGATCTTTGGAGACTCGAATATTTCGACATATTTGTATTTATTTATAATCAACCGGTGCACTGCAGAAGACATAATTGCGCAGGATGCTTAATACCATTACCATCTTTATAACAAAGAAGCTTTCAGATAAAAAATACACAATTTGTTACGGGTCAATACCAAAGTATGACCCTACCTTTAAATCAATATGGAGGTGTTTTTTTTACAAATATTTAACAATTTCAGGAAACAGTATTCCTATAAATTTTATCCCATAAAAATGCCATTGACAAAACATATCCAACTGCTAAACAAAATGAAAACAATAGTTAAGATCTTATAGCAATAGAACGGTGTAATGTTGGAAATTATTGAAATGTCTATTATTTTTCAGGATAGTACTGACTTCCTAATAATTAAAATAATTGAAAGTAAAATGTACATTGAATCATGTATAGACATTACCAAGATTATGGCAGCTGCTGGAGCGATGAACGCAAATATGCCTCCGTTCCCGACGGTTAACCAGCATCTGTTAGACAAAGTAATCATAGTAGTTCTTCCATTTATAGAGGAAGGGAAATAGCCAATTCGATTTTTGTGATGTACTCATTTTCCAATAGATAGAGTCCTCATGTGAGTGGGGAAAAATGACAAGTCTATAACCTCACGTTAAAATAGTGTAAATTGCCATTGTATTTGATACCCTTCCAGTGCAAAATTTGTCAACATCCAAAACATCTGATGACATCATTCTGAGAAAAATGGGTCTGTACAGTTTTGTACGGGGATGGTTTGGTTCATTCCTGACTTTCGATAACATGTAATTAAAACGGCCTTTAATTTGACATTTTTTTCTAACGAAAAATTCCCTCATGAAATGTAAAGATCCATTAGTTGTTGCAATCCAATGACGTTATGTTTCGAATTTCGCTCTGAAAAATTCAGTTATGCTTTCTCTGTCTAAATTTTTTCGTTGCCCCCTACGCCCTGGGTCGAACGCCTGAGGTCACACGCCGTTATCATTATGCCATTTTGGGAGTCAAATCGCATGCAATATAAAGGCCGTGTCCGAAATGGCAGCTGCGACTGCGGCTGTTGCTAAGGGTGTTGCTAAGGGCAGTCTATGCTTCAACGCATGCTAAGCCACAGCCGTAGCCACCAGTTAGGCCCTGGCCTAAAACACGGTGAATGCGACTCCCAAAATGTGCAACCGTGTGATGACCTCGGGAGAGTGGGTCAATACATCAGATATAAAGAAAGTGTACTGTTGACGTCGAAACAGTATTTTCGACTGTATTTTTGGTGTCTTGTAGGCAATGTTTAACAATGATTTTTGCATTATCTTTATGAAAAGATTAATTAACAGCAATTGTTGTTTACACACCATCTAAATCAACAGAAGCAAATTCACCAAAGATATGAACAAGAGAATGGTACCCGATATGGGGGTGATGTATACACTCGTGAAAATCAGAGCTGTGTATTGAGAGAGTTGCGACATAGAGGGACCAGTTTTCTGTGGTCACGTGATTGCTGGACGCTATTTTTGGTCCAAATCCCGCACAACCCAATGTGCAGTCTGGTCTGGCACCCTGTGTGCACACATGTGTTTTTGGACCGAAAAGGGCTTCTAATCGCAAGTTGTCGCAATAACTCTCTCACTGTACGGCTCTGGTGACGATAAAGCACATGTTGAACGATGTAAATTACCTGTATTCCGTGTCGTATGATACGAATGATGCTCCCATGGTTACGCCAACTATTATCATAGGAAATACTGGGGGAAAAAGGGTTTCAAAGAATCTTTAAACCGTCTTATTTAAAGGTATCGTACACGTTTGGTAATGACTCAAAACAAATATTAGCATAAAAACTTACTTGGTAACAAGCTACGGAGAGCTGTTGATAGTATAAAACATTGTAGGAAACGACTTCCTCTGAAGTAACGTAGTTTTTGAGAAAGAGGTAATTTCTCACTAAAATAATAAAAACTTCTTGCAAGAAGTTTTTATTCCTATCTGAAAGCACACACATTTGTACAACAAGGGTGTTTTTTCTTTCATCATTTTCTTGCAACTTCGATGACCAATTGAGCCCAAATTTTCACAGGCTTGTTATTTTATGCATATGTTGGGATACACCAAGTGAGAACACTGGTCTTTGACAATTTCCAAACGTGTTCAGTGCCTTTAAGCTTTGTCTATGTACATTTTCTAGTAATGAACGTTTATTACTTAGTAAAACCCCACATTCGGGGGCCACAAAAAAACTGTTTCTGTATTTTATATTTGATAAAATGCACGATGTATTAGTTGAGAAGATTGCTTCGACGGTCAATTCCTCACCCCATCCGACGGTGACATAAGTTGGCAATCTCAACCATCTCGAGTTGGAGGAGGTGGTCTTAGACAGGAGGAATATACCCTCATTCAACATCCAGAAGAAGGTAGCAAGGAGGAAGAAATGAAGCGAGATGCCCACGGTTTTACAAACGCCCTGTCAGTTAAACAAACATCAAGTATTCACTAAAACTCACAGAACAAACGGTTTTTCTTCTTCTTCTTTTAAAGGTATTGTACACTTTTGGTAACAGCTCAAAATCACTGTCCACATTTTGTGTGATTCAACATATGCGTGGAAACAAACCTGTGAAAGTTTGAGCTTAATTGGTCATCGAGGTCACGAAAAAATAGTGAAAAGAGACCTTATGTGTTTTCTGTTTTTTCAAATTATCGCGCGTGATAAAAACTATTGTTTTACTCATTTCTCGGAAACGATAGCATTTTAGGCAGACATATTTTAAGGAACCCTTTCTACCATTACTTACTTGAAAAAATGTAGTTATGTATGAATCTGTGAACATTGTGTTTTTCGATCTTACCAATAGTGTACAGGGCCTATGGCTCTAACCTAATCTTGAATATGCAAAAAATGACCCAGACATGTTTGTCCCTGATCCGTTTGAGGTTAACGAGTATCATACCGATATGATTTGAAACTTTGCATGGTGGGAAAACAGCCCTAAAACTAGAAACAGTTCAAAAATCTCCAAGAAGAAAGGTCATTCACATTTGAATGTTCCAATAACTTTTGTGATGCGTGTAAGACATTGTTCAGGAATTAACTAATGTGCCACAAAAGTGTTCCTTTTGCATGTCCTTCACTTGGCTACCTCCATGTTGCCTGTAAATCTGCCCTGTGTGGTAAGGCCCCCAGGTTTGCTGTTACTGAATCTTAATGTATTGATTTGTGCATAGACGTTAAACCAATGAGAGAGATTGGCTGTTGTCAGCTTGGCGTTTTATATCCCCTTGTAGGAGCTTTGCCGAGTTCCCTTGTTGGGAAGATTATCTAATAAACCAACAAACAAACAAACATCGTGTGATAAATTTTCTCTTTTGAGCTGTGGTGGTTATGAAAAGAACCCGTGATGTAACAGCTCGACGTTTCGATCAGTGTTATTTGACCGTCTTCAGTAGAAAAGCTGAGCATTGGTGCTTATGTTATGCGTAGGAGTGTCTTCTCGGTCTAGAAAACCAAGTCTTATTTCAAATGACCCAGTATGTTAAACACGATTAAATTTAATTTTACCAGATTATCTTTAAAGGTATTATACATGATTGGTAGAGCTGACAATTTATTCACAGAGTGTTTATGTTTTGTGTGATCAACCATTTAGTTGAAATAAAAACCCTGTGAAAATTTGGGCTTAATCCGTTGTGTAAGTCAGGAGAAAATAGTGAAGAACTATGCACAAATTCAGCTTTTTGTAAACACATTGTCCTTAATGTTGGTTGTAACAACCAAAATCAGCTGTTGCGTTTGTTTTTTGGGGGTTTTCAGACACAGTTTTCTCGAAATATGACTTCATTTCAGATAAAAATATTTCATAATCAGTGAGCTTTCAGACTAAATTTAGAAAATGATTTTTTTTTCATCCTTATCAATCCCGTATCAGGCGCGGATCCAGGGTGGGCGTGGGGGCGCACGCCCCCCCTTTTTCATATTAAAAAAAAAAAAAAAAAAAAAAAGAGGGAGAAAAGAAAAAAAGAGGGAGAGAGAGAGAATGGGAGGGAGAAATGGGGAAGGGAAGAAATAAATGTACACCCCTCAGGCCTGGTATTATTATTTTTTAACTACAAACAATCCTTGCCTATACTTTGTTTCATCCTAGCTCTATGGTTTCATTTACAAACCAGAATTATTTCACCGATATACCATGGAGGTAGAAGTTTCCTCCATGCCTATACTAAACCGCAAAATACCTGCACATACCCGACGCGCTCGCATTCTGAATAGAAAAATGTCAACAATACTGCCCCATGGATGTAGTTTTGAAAGCTTCGTTTTGATTGGTCATTCAAGAGTATTGGTCAAACTTGATCAGAAACCTTTGGCCACACAAATTGTTCGTCTCATGAACTTTTCCACCGGTTTCTGCTTATAAGGAGAAACAGTGTGATGTTTTTTAAGACACTCTTTTTACATTCTGGCTTGTTTGCTGAAATAATTATTCTAGTGTTTTTGGAAAGCGAAATATAATTTAACTTTCCGTAAGTATCTGCTTGATATCGAAAGATTGATCGACAAGGTCCGGGAGTGAAGATCATTCACCGCAGCGTGACTGGACCAGACCATGAATAAGTCTTGCTTGTAGCATAACTACACAGGATGGCCGATTCAAGACTCCCAACTCATGCCGTTAGGGCTTTGTGTTACGCAGGCGCAACAAACTTCATTTATCATTTTGCTGCTTGGTATATTTTCAAGCCCCCCGTTTGGAAAATCCTGGATCCGCCCCTGCGTATAATACCTTTAAACCTGTACTAATTTTTTATTTTTATTTGTGTAACACAAAATGTCAAAAAGAGCGTATTAATTTGGTCAAAACCAATCTTCTTGATTTCCCAAGACACCGGCATGGTTTAATATTATTCACAGAGGAATCTCCGTATCAGTATCGCATTAACCTTTACTGTCATGGTGACAATAATTTATGAGGTTGGCTTATTATTGTTGTGGGCTTTCAGCAAATTACAACCTGAATTACCTGATAGTGTCAAAGTTTATGTTTTGTTATACGTATTGCCTTAACCTGCCTGAGGGTATGTGTCTGCTTTCAAACAGGGTTTCAAGACCAGTGAAGTGGGCGAAAATGCTGGTAGGCCTCATACGTTCACACTCGTTAACTCAAAATATTCTTTGTATATAGGAGTCCTAATATGGAAAGGTCAAAATATGGGTAATTCTGTGCAATTCTCGTAAGTTAAAGGAAAATTACATTATTGGAAATTGATGTATTTTTCGAGAAAATGTGGATTTGTGGTGTAGGATTTACTATGAAGTATCATTCCAACGACCCGTTTACTTTTGTCAGTCCGTGACTGCCGAGAATAACGAGAGCAAATGGTGACGATAAAAACTGTCAGATAGATCTTGCATAAAAACTCACACGTTCAAAACGATGGTCGGCCGACCATCGCTTCAAAATGATACGAAATTTAAACAACACCTGGCTGAACGATTTTACTAGATACTTATAGGAATAATATGTATTTTCAGTGAAATAAGTTAGTTTGTAGTAAATTGGAAGTACATTTTTCATGTCTGCAAGATGATGAAGCCAAATCTTTTTTTAGAGTTTTAGAAGAACAATGTATTAATGTTTTGGGACGAGGAGAGCATTCATTCTACTTAGCCTTCAAGTAACCTTCAAGTAACACACCATACAACCAATCTATGTAATTTCATCAAATTGGGGCACAATTTCAAAGAGCTGCTTAAGAGCTACTTAACGGTACACTGTTAAAAATGTCCGTAAATTTACGGACTCCGTAAAGTGAAATATTCCGTATTTTCGCCGTAATTTTACGGACTTTCCGTAAATGTAAATATTAATTATGCTAATAAGCGTAATTACAATCAACCACATTTGCCCAAACACCTACACATAATATAGTACATGTAAGTACATATTGTTATTTCACCCACAACCGTGTACACATGTACAAACTCAAGTTTTATTTTACGGAATTAAAAAACTTTTCCGGTAATAGAGCTGCCAGTAAAACAATATAGTTCCGTATTCCTGCAGCTCTATTACCGGAAAAGGTTTTTAATTCCGTAAAATAAAAAACCCTTAACATGAGTTTGTACATGTGTACACGGTTGTGGGTGAAATAACAATATGTACTTACATGTACTATATTATGTGTAGGTGTTTGGGCAAATGTGGTTGATTGTAATTACGCTTATTAGCATAATTAATATTTACATTTACGGAAAGTCCGTAAAATTACGGCGAAAATACGGAATATTTCACTTTACGGAGTCCGTAAATTTACAGACATTTTTAACAGTGTAGGGTCATAAATTTGGTTTTTGCCAACGTAATGCTGATTTATAGGCCAAATTATCTATAGAGATACGATAAAAGTCACCTGTGAAAATTTCAGCTGAATACAGTGTCTATACTTGTTGAGAAAACAGTAAAACAAAAACTGTCACGGTATTTTCAACAAGAACGTCGAATCCATCCACGTTTAGCGAGGTGATAGCGAACCGCATCTCTGGTCACAGCATTTACAAACGGACACCACGGAAACTTGAATCTCCAAAACTCGCATTGAGGCAATCTTTGAAGACTCAAATTTCTCGACATTGTTTTATTGACTTCTAATCAACAGGGGACTTTTAGATGAAATAATTTCGCAGGTTACTACCTTAAATATCTTGATAAGTATAGGCTTTAGAATAAAAAGGAAGGAATTTATTTTACGGGGTCATTACCCTTGCACGACCCTATCTATAATAAGAAAATAATCGTGTATGTTTTGTCGGGGGTTTTGCGAAATGTGTATTTTGTGTACTTCGGTTTGACAAATATAGACGTCTTGAAATTTAGGCGATTTGAGTGAGAATGCACTCCTTAGCACAGCTCTAAATACTGTACCACCCCAGTGGGAATGTTATGGGAAGTATACTGTCATCATCATGACATTAATCTTTGTGATGTTCGCATTCCCCATCCAACCACCACCCCCAAAATGTCAATACGAACTGATGAGTAAAACATTCCTGAATGATCTCTGCAGACCAACACGCGATAATATGTAATAAGCAGAAACCGTTCTCACTCTGCTTCACATATGTCTGGTTCATTATCAGTCATGAAGACTTATTCTTAAAGGTGCCATAGTTTTTTTCCCCTCCTAGCCTCGGTCTGATAACATTGATTTTGATGGGAGATTAAACAAATATGGCGTCCTACCTGCGGATTCTTGTCCTTCGTTCTATCGATACCAAAGACAAAGATGAGCTGCGCGAGCATCAGTGATACGGCAAGGTTCATGTGAATGATATTCCGGTCTGCTCGGTACATCCTGATGCAAAAAGAGTCAAATTATTATCTCATTACATCATGCTCTGAGAAGAGTCAAATGATTATCCCAATACATCCTGATCCAAAAATAGTCAAACTAGTATCCCAATACATTCTGATCCAAACAGAGTCAAATAATTATCTCAATGCATCCTGATCTGAGAAGAGTCAAATGATTATCCCAATAATAGTCAAATGATTATCCAAATAAGCCTGATCCAAACCGAGTCAAATTATTATCTCAATACATCCTGATCTGAGAAGTCAAATCATTATCCCAATACATCCTGATCCAAAAAGAGTCAAATTATTATCCCAATACATCCTGATCTGAGAAGAATCAAATAATTATCACAACACATCCTGATCAAAAATAGTCAAATTATTATCTCAATACATTCTGATCCAAAAAGAGTCAAATTATTATCACAATACGTCCTGATCCAAACAGAGTCAAATTATTATCAAAATACATCCTGATCTGAGAAGAGTCAAATGATTATCCCAATACATCCTGATCCAAAACTAGTCAAATTATTGTTCCAATACATCCTGATCAAAAAATAGTCACATAATTATCCCATTAAATCCTGATCCAAAAAGAGTCAAAATATTATCACAATACATCCGGATCTGAGAAGAATCAAATAATTATCACAAAACATCCTGATCCAAAAATAGTCAAATTATTTTCCCAATACATCCTGATCCAAAAAGAGTCAAATCATTATCGCAATACATCCTGATTTGAGAAGAATCAAATAATTATCACAATACATCCTGATCCAAAATAAGTCAAATTATTATTCCAATATATCCTCATCCAAAAGGAGTCAAATTATTAGCTCATTACATTCTGATCTATAAAGTGGAATAGTTATTGACAAAAAGAAATAGTGAGATAAGATTTGTGTTGTTTTACCTTTGGGTAAGGAAGATGATCAGCATAACTGCAAGGCAAGTTATTGATAAGGCGCACCCAGCCCACGTTAGGTAGTCCAGAGATTTTGGGAGATCCTGCAAAAAAAAAAGAGAAAGCAAAGTTATATATGGAAAAGAGAACTATGTTTAAGGTAAAGAAAAGTATTATTAATCATCGAAGAAAATGATTTCACTCTGGAAGTTCACTACATGTTACGTGAGTGTATCATGGCCAAGCGGTCTAGAGCTTAGGTTCTGTTGACTAAGTTATCGGAGTATATGGGTTCGGGTCCCGGTCTTTGCACTTGTGTCATTGAACAAAGCACTTAACAATAGACCTTGGTCATGGTACGGCCATCTTGATTTTCTCCCATTCAACTCAATGTAATCAAACCGAGGCTGGAAGGAAAAATAGTCCAGTTCCTTTTTGTACAAAAACATTTAAGCATCAATAAGCAATCAAGGAGCCTTTACAACAAAGGTGACGCATGCCAAAACCAAGCAATAGACTGTGCAAGTCTCGCGCGTATTCGAACGTCGGAACCCGTTAAAGTGCGCGAGTTTGTTTCCTTCACGCGTTAAAGCAATGTGTACCCAAATTGGGCACAAAAATGTTTGAATTCGCGCGAGATTTGCATGGTCTTTTCCAGCCCAAACTCAAAAAAAATGTCTAGGACCCAAGAAAAGTGTTTCTCAACACATAGAATGTTTAAGACATCACATCACATTGATATCATGGCAGATGTTTTGGTTGTCTTCACTTTTAAAGGCCATTTCCTAATTTTCGAGAACCCCGGCGGGGCGTCACAAGTCTCTGCAAAATTACGCAATAAAAGGAAGAAAATGAGCCTTGCAGACACCCACAGTTTGTGGGGTCTTACCATTGCTTCTCTTTAGACCTTATGCATTGACGTCATCCAACCGCCATCTTAAAGGTAAAACGATGACGAAACAATCGAAACGCACAGATTTGTACGCGCGGCGCACAGGATTGGCCAATGAACAACCTCATTTTGACCTCTAGGCGAGGACACTTTACTGAAATGACATCATGTGTATAAGGTCTATTGTTCAATTTTCTAAGGAATTCCCCCTGGGTACACAAGTTGAAAGAAGAAAACATCACACTGTGGGGTGGCTTTGTTCCATTGTGTACAAAACCCCACAAGGTCCTGAGCGTATAAGACCATTACGGAATGCAAATTGTCTCCGCGAAATTAACCCCCAAATAGGAAGAGAAAAAAGAAGAAAAACGTGAAAAAAGCATGCGCACAGTTGCGGAACGCAAATTGTTCCCGCGAAATTACAGAAAGTAAGAGGAAGACGGCAAAAATGTTTTTAAAAAAATAACCACGGCCGGGCAAACACACTATGGAGTCCTCATTACTTGCAAAATCACGGTGCTCAACAGCAATAATTGAACACCCAAGCCCGAAAGAAAATGAAAAAAGTCAATTGACTTCTGCGAACAGAAATAAATGCCCCAAGGACCTAACTGTAAAGGTAAAATAGTCTTCCTGTACATGACTCTTTGAACCCAGCCCGTTGCTGCTTATAAAGAACCTCGTTGCGTGATCTCAGGCCATTGACTCGTAACATTTTGCCGGAATTTGTCTTCCTTCTACTAGTTTGATAATTTTCACAAAATTATGTAAACATTACTCAGAACTGAGCTGAAGTTATCTCGAGGGACATTTGATAAAAGGGGAGACAACTAGGAGGCACATCCTTTTTTATGACTTTTGTCAATCCCTGTACGGCTTTCTCTGCTCGTATTTATTGTACTGTCCAAAGAATTAAAATAAATAACATTAACTAAAACATCAAGTTCAGAGGTGCAGCAAGGACTTTTTGAGAGGGTGTTTGGAAGCCAGTTTGCCGACTGGCACTTCAATTTGGAGGGGTGGGGTATATGGAAGCTCATTAGTAGACTAACTATATTCCACTCTGTATTCAGTAATGTCAAACTAACCCTTTTTCAAAATATTGGTCGGCAAAATGACTGAACTTTAGTCTTGTTTTTTTATTTAGTGCTTTAATCGCCAACTAAGAAAAACGAGTGGAGTGGGGTGGGTGCCACGCCCACAACAACCCCTGGTTACTGCACCCGGACTCCAGATGAAACTAAACAAGATTTTAGGTTCTTTTGACAAGGGATTAATTTCATGAAAAACTGTTAACACCGAAATTTACTTAGCACAGACATTTCTGCCTGTCAGAAACGGCTTTCTAATCTCACCAAATTCTACAAACCTGTTTTTTCGCCGTTGAGCTTGGGTAAACTGGATTAGCCAACTTTCCCGCTCAAAATGGTTTATTTTATTCGTTACTAATATTCGTTATTTTATTTGCTTATTCTTATAGGGAATAACGAATTAAACGATTGTGCATTACGCCGGAAGCTTCATTGATGGGAATGCAGATTGCACACAGAATGCAGAAGGAATTAGGGTTGGTCTAGGAAAAGATTTGCTATGGAAATAATTTCGAAAAAATTGTAAATACACTTTCGACTCTAGCAGAGTCTTTCTTAAGAGCCTTCCAGTGCACATTCTCACCTCTGCCAGGGTGAGAGCGACAACAGTTTTTGCATTTATACCGCAGGTAATTTTAGCTGGTATCATAAAGCAGTTTGCAAAAGCTATTGTTGTAGGCCTACTTGGGGTTTTTTCTTCATGATACATTTAATACCTACCTGTTGGTGCGATATTTGCATGATTACAGCGAAGCTGGTAAGATGTGTCATGTGACAGACGGTATGGGTGCTGTTAGAGGAAGCCACGCTACAGCCCTCAGACGACCACGCTCCACCCTTATTGCTTTGAAAAAAGGCGGGAAAAACAGTTTACAATAAACGCATAAAATCAACCAAAAAATTAGTCAAGAATAAAAACGAAGCACGGTTGACGTTTTCGACAGTAAGTGTGTAGGTTTTGGGTTTTTGCTTGTTTTAATTGCCAAATCAAGAGAAAAATCGAGTGTTGGGTGTATTTCGGATGAACATTTTTCTCAGCACAATTTGTTTATCATTTAATTTTTTCCGAGAATTGCCATCATGTGTCATGTAAGTGGTAGGCTAGTTGCTATAAGCAAAATGCTATGTCATCACACTATAACAACCTATGAAAAATGTAAGAGACCTATGACCAGCCAATTCAGAATTCCGTCCTTCGCAATGGTCGATAGAGTTAGGGTTAGGGTTTGGGGTTAGGGTTCGGGGGTTAGGGTTCGGTTTGTTATATTGCCCTTTGAGGGTGAGACTTGGATCTGCTGGTGGTCTTCAAGTGGTCTGGCTGGCTGGTTTATTGTAGAAAAGCATGCCTATTTATAATAAAATATGGACTTGTGGACCAGTAAAACAACAAGTTCAATTAAATGTCAATAAATTCAATGCAATGTTATTTAAGTTGAAAACTGTCCTGCTGGCTAGTCACTGAAAAAGCTTTGGGGAAAAATTGCAATCATACCTCCTTTTTTAATGGAACAACATTTAGTACAAATATATTGGAAATCGTCACTGAAGATAATTTGGCGTATAGATTTTCCGAAAACTATTCGATCTTGGAAAGTCCATTAAATTTTCGAAAAACAATTAAAATATATTTTCGAAAACAATTCGATTTTCGAAAAATTGTGTAACACATGTTTACTTATAAAGTATTTATATCACTATATTTTACAAAAACAAGAAACACCTTAGTCTTCAAATTTTCAAACTTGACTGCATTTAATATGAAACTGTTTCTATAAAAGCTTTCCGTCACATAGTAACTAAGATATAAGTATTTAAAGTTAACTATATTATATATGTTTTATTTTATTTGTTATTTATTTTATCACAAGGCCACTGATTCGGGCTGTCGACCCAAATCAACTGTCACCAGGGCCACGTTGCCAGGGGTTGAAACAGGGTTACCCCCTTCATAGTCCGTAATGATGTGGGCATGGGTATCATCCACTAGGAGCCTGGCTGGTAGAGCAGAATGCACTACCGTCCCGACTTACCTAACATTATCCGATAATCATTTTCTAATAAATGAATGTCTTCCAAAGAAAATTCCTGTCTGGACAAACATTATCCGATAATCATTTTCTAATAAATGAATGTCAATGAACATTATCCGATAATCATTTTCTAATAAATGAATGTCTTCCAAAGAAAATTCCTGTCTGGACATTTTGGTCACAGCTTTCAAAGCCAATTCCATTAAATTATCTTTCGCTTTCCGCCACGTTTTGCAATTCTCAATGATGTGCATCAATATTTATACAGTATTGTAAACATAAGGGGAGCAATCGAAGCACAATTCCCGCCAAGTGGAAATGTAAATAAATGATACGAGTGACTTTAAATTAAACAATCCCCTTTCCGCACGTGGGGACTCAAGCACGACGTGTAGACGAAGCTTTCCATTTATTTTTTATTTCAACGCTGCAATGTACATATTTATATAAGTTATGGTAATGACGCATTACCGTTAAACTCAATCAAAAAACGGCATACGGTGTTTTGTTTTGTTTTGTTTTAATAAATCGAGGAGAACACCGACATATGTCTTCTTCTTTTTTTCTTTCTTTTTTTGACCTGGTTTTATAAAACGAGATTGTCAAAGTGTGATTAAAAGTAATAAATTATATGAGTGTCTTTTATCGAACTTTATGTAAATTCATAGACTGATAAAATAGATTTGATAAGATGATTTGAAAAACTGATTGGTAGTTTTGTTAAATGAACAAAATAGTTTAGTTTTTCTATACATCATCGCAGTGTGATTAGAACAATAAAGACCACAGAACTTAGGTAATGTTAGTTCATTAAATAGTCTTTAAAACAAAATAAAATAGAAAGAAATTAAAACGAAAATAATGGTTGAACGAAGTTTAACAACGATTGCTTTCGAGATATAAAATCCCGTTCTTAAAGACACTGGTAAGTGTCAAAGACCAGTCTTCTCACTTGGTGTATCTCAACATATGCACAAAATAACAAACCCGTGAAAATTTGAACTCAATTGGTCATCGAAGTTGCGAGATAATAATGCAAAAAAAAACACCCTTGTCACACGAAGCTGTGTGCTTTCAGATGCTTGATTTCGAGACCTCACGCGTGAGGTCTCGAAATGAATTCAAATATTTTACTGAGAAATTACTTTTTTTCTCAAAAACGACGTTACTTCAGAGGGAGCCGTTTCTCACAATGTTTTATTCTATCAACAGCTCTCCATTGATCGTTACCAAGTAAGTTTTTATGCTAACAATTATTTTGAGTAATACCAATAGTGTCCAGAGCCTTTAAGCAAACAGACAAACAAACGCACCAGTAACCCAACAAACAAATAAATAATGAAAGATTTATTAAAGAATTTTCCCTAAAGTCCAAAACCTTGCAAATTCAAAAGATTCTGCCTTCAAATTTGTTGTAATGAAAACATAAAGAATTCCCGAAATCCAAAGCGACCCCTACCCCCGCCCCCAGCAATCAAAATAAAACAACATTTACGTCCAGTGCAATTTTGGAGTTGTAATTCTACAGAAAAGGTTAACTGCAGTAATGTACAAAAAAAAGTGAATAACACACAAAAAGAACTTGTACCAGTCTCGCTGATTTTGACATTTTTGTTTCACACCAATTAAAACCCACGCGTTTTGCAAGTTACTGAATAATCATTTCAACATTCGCTGTACTTGCTAAAACAAATCTATGTCAACATTAAATATAGTTCTTTACTTTCCACACCCTGGATGTCTCTTTTACCAGATGACGACAGAAATTAATATTAAATATTAATAATGGCGAGGGTGGATGAAATTGAAGGTTATGGTTTTGATATTATACGCTCAATAATTATGATTAAGGTTCGCACGCAATGCATTTGTGTATATTTAAACAGGATGGATCTTGTGTAACTCAAAATTGCGCCCAGACCTCGCCCCCCCCCCCCCCAGCACACTCGCCCCACCTCTCTTCTGATTAGAAATGCACTACGGAAGCGCTAAAACCAGTTCGGCTGTAGTGCTCTCAACCGATAAAAAGACACACATTGACACTAGATGGAAGATTGCAAGCCAGGACTGGTGGTTGAAACTCTCAACGTTCTCAACTCGAAACAATAAGGTAGGGTCTGAATTGGCGGCTAGGGCTACGTCTACGGCTGGATCATGCGTTTAAGTAAAGGGCGTCCTCAGCAACACCCTTAACAACAGTCGTAGCCGTAGCTACAGCTGCTAATGTGGACACGGCCTTTCAAAGGCAAGACAATGTCTTACACAAAGCCCATATGGGATTGTTTCATGCTCCATTGATGGGGCATTTGAATAATTCTACAACAGGCCTAGTGGAATATGTTTGGATGGATCATGAGGAACCTCAATGGATAGATTGAGAAGAAACCGAAACCTAAGCAGGAATCGAAGCCTAAGCCGGAAACGAGGCCTAAGCCGGAACCGAAGCCGAAGCATGAATTGAAGCCTAAGTCGGGACTGAAGCCTAAGCCGGAACCGAAGCCTAAGCCGGAACCGAAGTCTAAGAACCGAAGCCTAAGCCAGAACCGAAGCCTAAGCCAGAACCGAAGCCTAAGCCGGAACCGAAGCCTAAGCCGGAACCGAAGCCTTAACCAGAACCGAAGTCGAAGCCGGAACCAAAGTCGAAGCCGGAACTAAAGTCAAAGCCATGGATTAAAAAAAGGAAGAAAAGAAAAACAGGCAGGAAGATTGTGGTTGCCTCTGTATACAATCAGTGTTGTTAGTGTTACTTTAATGCATACAGGGGACTTGTCAAAGATGGCGGCAGCATGATGGCCATTCAATCCCTACTCACCTGTCTGCTTTCCAGTACCGACATGACGCACTCGCTGTTTGATTTTTTTGCTGCAGATAAATGGAACAACATTTTTTTTAAACCCTGATATTTTGTTGATAAATTGTTGTTTCAACCTTCGTCTCGTTTTGACTTGATTTTTTTTCTAGAAGCAGTAAAATATCATAGTCCATGAGCCAGCCCCACTTGCCGGTACCAACTCAAGGGACTAATTCTAATATCACTTTTCTTGTTGCAAATAATCCATAACTTATTATAAACTATGATAGCCTTTCCAAAAAATTAGATTACTACTAGTTTTCGAAAGATTTTCACCGTAAAATCTGAAACCTCTTAGCCTCTTCCGTTATTGATAAGTCAACGGCCGTTTAGATAGTACAAATTTGTTAAGCCCATGTGTTTGCACGGAGAGTGAATATTTGAGTGTGCATACTCAAACAGCCGTTGTATTTGTCACATGGCAAGCATGCGGCCTGTCAACAATGTTTCCTTTTTGTCAATAATTGCTGATGTACTTTCCTTAACAGTCATCAAGAGGAATTAATTGGTTTAAGTATCATTTTGTTGAAAAAGGCCTTTGTTGTACTTTATATAACATTGCCTTTGGTTTATAAATGTTGTTTGTAAAGTTTAAAGAAGGTTGTGGTGCAGTTTTATTCGATCATAATTAACAGGTCATTACTTGAGTTGAGTATGCAGCACCTGTCTGGTTACGGTGTTATCAAACTGAATCAACAATACACTATGGAGAGAGTTCAGATCCGTTTTGTGGTTTTGTTAGGTCTCCCTAGAAGTGCTTTAAATACTTCTGTCAAAGAAAAGTGGATTTAGGGAGAAACATTTCCACCAAATCTGTGCAGGCCTACTACCCGTATCGGGGATAGGGGTGGGGTGGGGATGGCAGAGGGTGCCCCTTACCATTTGTTACTGCCTGTGGCATTTTAACGCTGCATCACAACGCACATAGAAAAGAAAAGAACAACAATTGCGCTAGAATTTCTTTTACTTTAACCACTCAAAACTCAAAAGAAAAACAGTAGAGTGGAAGAAGCCTAGTATAAGAGATGCCTGGAAGAAGGAAAGAAAAACAAGTTCCCCGCATGCAACCCCTCACTAATTTCTGGTCAGGGGAGCCACTCGTAGCCGGTAGATGATTTCTAAGTGATTAAATAAATCAGTGACGGCTAAAAACACCAGTAGATTTTATTTTAGAGGGAATCGAATCCTAAAGCCTGGGAAAACGATAAAAAGAAAGTGACGAGCAGATTAGCAGCGCAGCACTTTTTTCTCGGCCATTTAAAATGACCTTCCTCAATTATCACAGTGTCATGGGTTATGCAACAATAACTATCAATTGGAAAAGCAAACATGTTATATAATTTTAAAAAACAGCGTCGTAAAATTAAAATCAAGAAATAGGCCCCCCCAAAATAACAATACAAAATAAAATAAAATAATATTCAGGTCCAATGCGTTGCATGTCCTCCACGACGGACCGACCAAAACTGCTCTTGGGTCGGCCTTTTTCTGTTATTTTTTCTGTCATTCATAATAAATGAAATTTACAAATTTTCTGTGTATTACATTTCTGAAATCCAGGATTTTAGTACTACAATTATACTTCAAAATGTGAACAGAATTGATCTAGATCGTCACCGACCGCTGCACCCGTGTTGTCCTCGGTCAGCATAATGGGCGAACGGGGCATTACATTCACGGCACGTTCTTACTGGGTTTTTTTAAAACTCAGTTTGCACCTTGCAACAAAACAGCTTACCTCTACTCTATATAAATATATACACACATTGATTGTTTACTCATAAAGGTCTAAAATCAACTGAAAACTGTCGACATTTTGTCGCCAAAGCGAAAACAAGATGGCTGCCGATCTGTTTTTAAGGACAGGCAGCAAAGTGATAAATACAACGGCTGTTTGAGTATGCACACTCAAATTATTCTCTCTCCATGCAAACACATAGGCTTAAAAAATGTTACTATTTAAACAGCCGTTGACTTAACAATAACGGAAGAGGCTAAGAGGTTTCAGATTTTACGGTGAAAATCTTTCGAAAACTGATAAAAATCTAATTTTTTGGACAGGCTATCATAATTTATGGTAGGTTATGGATTATTCGCAAGAAGAAAAGTGATATTAGAATTAGTCCCGCGAGGTGGTACCAATCATGTTGAATTTCAGCACCTGGCTCATGGACTATCAGTGAAGTGGAAAGAAATGCTGGTACGGCTGCGTTTAGGCTTCATTGTTTGCATTTCAGACTAAACTGACTCTAATGTAGGTCATCATGAAGGTGTTCAGTTTTCATACAAAAATTAACAAACAACCTGTAGCAATTTTACTGCTGATAATGCTGTGTGTGTTTGTTGGGGGTGTTGGAGTGTTTTTTTGTATATGTTTTAAAGTTATGTTTGAAGCTTTGCATGTTGTGGAAAGTAAGAAATACTATAACTAGTAAACTTACGGGTACAACCATGTGAGCAATTTCACGAAGGGCCAAAAACCTTAACAATCGATAAAAAACTAATTTTGATTTTTGGGGTGGATTTGACTAAGGTGATCGGGATCTAACTATTTACGAAGTTATAGGTCTCAAAATTGTCTTGTTTCTTAATTACGCTTCTTAATTAATTTCTTAATTTCTTAATTAGTTTCTTAATTAAGTTGATAAATGACAAAAACCTCAAGAACCTGGAATTATGTTTTCACGAACAGCCAAAAACCTTTTTGTAAATTTTTTGTATACCTTACCACGTTGATTGTACAGATGGCACAGTGCCAATCATGAGCGCGCCGGCTTTTGCGTTTTCACGAAGCGCCAAAAACTTAAAAGGACAAAAAATAAGCACCACCTGATATTGTGTTTTCACGAAGTGCAGAAAGGTGTATTGCTCTACCGCGTGGAATTATCCCTTGGCACGGTGCCAAAAGTGGGTGCTCCGGCTTTTGCGTTTTCACGAACAGCCAAAAAGTTTATACACGACGCGCTGCATGCAGACCATGTTTTGTAACGTTTTCACGAAAAGAACATTTTGTTAATTAATAATTACTCAGTAATTAAACACGTAAGGGACAAAATTGAAACAGATTTGTATGATTTAGGATCTCTTCTTCCCTGACATGTAAAAAATTCCAAGATTAAATTTCGAATAGTCTACCAACTAGTAGTTTCAAAATTAGCTAAACTTAAAACGCGGTTTTCTCGAAACATAATCGGCCGCAGGGGACTTTTTGGCCCTTCGTGAAATTGCTGACGATTTATGTGTAAAAAAAAAATTGGGAGGAGTAGTGATGGCTCTGTATCCGCAAGATTACTAGTTAGAGTTACATTTTGCTTGTTTTTGTTGGGATTTTTTTTTTCAGGAAAAGCGAGAGGCTGCATTTGTAATTTGAATTCCTTTCCATTCAGTTTAATCTAATGTTTATTCCCATAAGTATTTGTATTGAAAAGGGCAACAGTATTATTATTAACTTTTACATTTATTGAAAGGGTTGTCGGAAATTAAATAAACTGCAATCGATGGGGGAAATGTTCACACAATTTACATGCTGTGCAAAAGTAAAACCCCAGAATGCACAACAGAAACAGGTACCTGCCAAAGTGCCACGTGATTCATTAATTTAAAAAATTTTTTTTTTTTTTAACCGGTGACCGACCGGCCGAAATTCCACTCGATTCTTTTCGACTGGTTCCCTACCAATATTTGATAAGCAGATGTACTAAGTAATATATTTCTGCTAAGCGGATCTATAAATTTCTTCCTTAATGAATAAACATGAGTAATATGGGTATAGACTAAATCGGTTGGACTTACATGTGAACAAAAAGTTGATGCGGAAGTTACATAACATCTTCATATCATAATGGGTATCAGTCTTTACTTATAAAAGTTCGATAAATTTGACTCGCAGATGTCGACCTTTACAATGGAACTCATGTTCCACGTGTATAACAGCAGGCGTTGTTTCCCATTCTATAACGACGGGAACAGACTATTTTCCAATACAGCCTCGTTTTCGCACCATTGTTTTTTAATGTGAAGGGAATTTGATGGGTGCACCATGATAAAGATCTAGGGTAGACATGTTTGAATGCCCAGTAATGGTTTTACCTCCAAGTTTGAAAAAGTAAGTTCCATTGGCGTATCGTCAGTGAGCGTTACGGCCTTTCCATCCCATCTGCGTAAGGATATAGTAGTGACGAGGCTCCCTATGGTACTTTCAGTCTTGGATCTGTCTCCCAAGCCGTTGTCATCATCTACCGTGGATGGCAACTCCTCGTGAAGGAGACTAGCCGTGGAAATAGCTATGGTGGCTGAAACGCAAAATGTTACATCAGTCAAAGTGATGCTTGGAAGAGACTAGGGCCGTGTCCAAATTGGCGGCTACGGCTACGGCTACGGCTACAGCTACGGCTACGGCTGGATCACTGCGTCATCATGTATTGAAGTATAGGACGTCCATAGCAACTCCCTTTTCAAAGGTCGTAGCCGCCAACTCGGCTACGGCCTAAGAGAACAGAGACTAAAGCAGAGAGACTAAGACCGTTTCAAAATTAGTGGCTAGATCACAATATCAACGTGCAGTGAAGCATAGACTGCCCATAGCAACAACCTTAGCAACAGCCACAGCCAGATTGGACTAATCAATTCGAATGAGTGGTGAATTATATATAGCCTTACCTCCAGCCGCTTTGACAGACTTTGGTAGAGAAAGTGAGAAGGTCTTGTTTCCCAGCTGTCCACCAATAGCTTCGTCATGGTCACAATCCACACACAACGTCATCACCTTCATAACTTGACAAATCAAACAGTTCGATAGTTAAGTTATGTAAATGACACTTCATAACTTGACCTTCTGGTTCAATAATGAGGATAATTATGTTGCTCTATTAAACCATAACAACAATGATATAGACAGCCAAGCAAACTCAAAATTAATATCTGCAATAGAGTGGCGTAACTGAGGGGAATACTGAGGGGCACGTACACTGCAAAAACTTGGGTGTTAAAATTGACACCATGGGTGTTGTCACATATAGATACCGAAGAAAGAATCAAAATTAACATCTTAGGTTGTTAAAATAACCGCAATGTAATTGTTTTTGCAGAAGTAAGAGTTATGTTTACACCCTTGGTGTTAACTTTAACTCTCTCTTCGGTGTGAATTTTAACAACCCGGTTTTTGCAGTGTATCCCCTTCAGGTTGACGACAGTACAGTCCCCTTCCCTCTTCTATTTGAAATCTGGACCTTTGATATCAAAATCACTTGAATAAAATGTTACATCTTATATGCTCTGCCCTCGATTTCAAAAAACACTAAAGAAACATCTGAGTTGTCAGTGTTGCCATAGTAATTTGTATTGTGACATCACTCTTTGCTTGGAAATTAAACAGCTACTTGGGCGAAAAATTGTTAGCGGGAATGCTATTTAAACTTGTTTATAATGTGTTTCTTTATCATTTAATTGTAATTTTGCTTACTTTACACTTCTGAAATTTGCGTTTTAATTGATCAAAAAACAAGGCCCCAACCTCAAGGTTTTGAAAAACTAGCTACAGTTCTGCCGTTGACGGCGTGCGTCAAAATGACCATACTTTGAGCTCCCACAAACGACGTAACATGGGTGATGACGTAGCGGGGCTTTTTGCGAACTTTCTGAAAATCAGCGGAGAAGGTCGGGTTTTCAAAATGATCGTTTTTTTTACAATTAAAATCTGTTTACGCTCATGTGAACTAAAATTCCTTATTGATTGAAAACATTCAAAATGAATTTTAGCAAAGATCACTTTTTGCCAGTTTCGTTCAAGCTGGTCTTTAATATTAATACACAGAATCGAGCCCGATGCAGTAATTTAAATGTGTCAAACTATTATTGTTTACCTCCACGTCAGATTATCTTATAACAAATAGTAAACTGCATCACAAGAACACTGAAAAGGAGCTTGTTTACGAAAAATGCAAACGGAAAGTTTTAATTGGTCAGAAGTGTCCCCTAGACAAATTGGTTCGCCCTTGCCCCCCCCCAGCCCTCATTATTTTCGCCACTGATTGACAGCTGCTACCATATTTTGTAAAATATATTTTATAAGAACACATTTTTGTTGTCTTCATTTTAAAGAGAGACCCATCCCAATAATTCCAAACCTATACCTTGAGGGATGTTCCTCCCTCGTCGTATTTGTTATAAATCAGATGTTATTTGCTCGTGAAGCCTTTTGCTTTGCTTGGTTCAGGGTCGACATCGGTTTTGAAGGACCCTCAAAATTCCGGGTCAAAATTGACCCAGATCTGGGCGAAAAGAAGCCATGACTTCCGGACTCTCCTGATCTCAAACTCGGATCATTATGAGTTTTTGACTCAGATCATGATCTGAAGTCGTATTCAGGTTGATCCAAATATTGGCAGTCTGGTTTCCACGGGGAGGCAGAACACAGCCTGGGGGTTGGGGTGTGCCTATACATATTTCAAGGTAACGAAATATTATTTGTTGCCAAGCATTATCGCGGCTAACTCCTGAAGGCCATAAAATTATACTAATCGAAACGTCGAGATGTTATATTCACGGCGACAACTCTAGTCTAAACAAATCTGTTTAATGGAGTTACTGCAAACATCTCTCTTGCTTGTATTTTCCTAAGTGCACTCACGATTTACGTCTAAACATTTAGGCCTAGTTTCAAACACATTCACTCCAAACATTCATCAATTCACCAAGTAAACTGCCGAGGACGTATCCAGGGTTCCTGATGAAAATTAATCAAGATCGGCAGACGGTGAGAGACAGTTAGTTCCTCTGGTATATTTGCCCAAGTAAAACAAGAGGAACCTCAGTCACTCAAACAATCAAATTAATGAAATGGACAAAGCGGTTTGTGTGCTTCGGGATTATTTTCGAAACAGACGAGGTATTTTAATGGGATGATGTTTTCGGAGTACGTCACGTAATCAATGGCATGTAACGGTAAGTGATTAGGGAATGTTTAAACTTGCTGTGCTCAAGCAATTGTGAATGATCATGGCCGGCTTTACAAACTTTGTCTGAAAGTTTTTAGTGTCTCACTTAGAGACTGCTGGATAGTTGAAGAACATATTATGTTTTGATTTAGTGGACAAGTCTTTAAATGTATGTCGCGGTGATAGCGAAACGACTCTCTCGCAACTATATCGCAAGACTGCTGCCTTGCGCGAGACTACTGCTCTCATGACTACGGTCCCTTACTGCTCTCATAACTACGGTCCCTTACTACTCTCACGACTACCTGCTCTCACGACTACGGTCCCTTACTGCTCTCACGACTACGGTCCCTTACTGCTCTCACGACTACGGTCCCTTACTGCTCTCACAACTAGGGTCCCTTACTGCTCTCACGACTACGGTCCCTTACTGCTCTCATACGGTCCCTTACTGCTCTCACGACTACGGTCCCTTACTGCTCTCACGACTACGGTCCCTTACTGCTCTCACGACTATACGGTTCCTTACTGCTCTCACGACTACGGTCCCTTACTGCTTTCACGACTACGGTCCCTTACTGCTCTCACGACTATACGGTCCCTTACTGCTCTCATACGGTCCCTTACTGCTCTCACGACTACGGTCCCTTACTGCTCTCACGACTACGGTCCCTTACTGCTCTCACGACTACGGTCCCTTACTGCTCTCACGACTACGGTCCATTACTGCTCTCACGACTATAGTCCCTTAACTGCTATCACGACTACGGTCCCATTTGACCATAGACGTGAGAGTAGTCTCACGCAGAGCAGCCGTCTCGCGAGATAGTTGCGAGAGAGCCGTTTCGCTTTCACCGCGACAGACATCGATTGCGAAAGTCTCTAGTTTGGATCGGAAAGTTTGTACACCCTTTATTTCACCTGTGGGAGGGTTGGCTATATGCCCTAATGCCACATGCATGGAGATTGCGCCTCTAATTGGATGTCATGAGACAAATGACTACAGTGTTTCCATAATCATGTATATATAGGTTCACCGTTTCATTTGCTTTGCCCTTGGTATATCATTGGGGAACACTATTGGGGACATGCTTGGGGTCTAATTACCGTAATTTTATTGTGTGGAGGTTCTACCACACACATTATGTCCTAGTGTTTTATTTGAAAATGTTAGTGTCCCGCAGGGGACGAATATACGGAAGTGAAAGAGGTTGCTTTTTTGCCCCAAATGACCGTGGATGCGGTAATCCAACACAATACTGTCTCAGCCCTCACAGGTTCCAATTTAAACACCCGGATTAAGAGAAGCACATTGTGCTTAAGTGTCTTGCTTCAAGGACACAAGAGAGTGTCATGACCGGGGTTCGAACCCACTATCCGGTGATAAGGACATCATAACCTGAGTCCGATCGGTCGATGCGCTAGACCGCTTGGCCACGACACACCCCCAACAAAACCATTTATTAAAAACTAGAACTCATTTTGTCTCTTCCATAGAGCTACTTGAATATTGTTCATTTTCATGAATATTTAATGTCACATTTTCTTAGAGTGTTAACTATTACAGAAATCATCTGACTTTGAGTGGCGGCAACGGAGCATGAGGCTAATTGCACTTTTTAGTCACTTCCAAGGGGGCTGTGGATATTGGTTGTACCGCAGTCAGTTTCCCTTGTGGTTTATTATTTGACGCTTTATATTAACTGTTACGAGACTCGCGAGGTCTAAGAATAATACCATGGCATCTGTGAAGTAGACAGCCTTTTAGATGAAAGGACTATCATAGCAAATACATGATTAATATTTTATCCGAATGTGTAGAAGGGATATGTGTAGGTCTGAATTATGCATTACACTACGGTAGTGTCATGGTCAAGCTGGTTAGTGCACCAGACTCAAGTTCTGGTGTTGTCGGAGTACGGGTTCCGGTCGTGGCACTTGTGTGCGCAAGAAACTTGACCACAACTTCGTCCATCGGATGGGACGTTAAGCCGTCAGAACCCTATAGACACTTTCATAAAGAAAAGGGGTTCGCCCGGTGTTTCTGTTTCATCACATTGGAAACCCCTTACAAGGGTCTCATCAATTCAAACTTAGCTCTACATTAACCTTTCGTAAAAAAATAGTGAGACGCACGTCGGGTTTGATAGAGCGCTATCAATAAGAACTGCTTAGTTTTGTTTTTAAAATATTATTTGTGTTTTACCATACACAAAATGTTTGTTATGCACTGTATACTCAGTACTTTACCGAGTCATGTGAACATGATCTTTGCCATTCTAGAGCAGATGTCTAACCACGTACCACCGAGCTTCTGGGATATAGAATACTGTTTGTATTTACCCAAATTTAACATCGAATCCCACCCGAGTTATGTGCATGTTGATTTTGTTTACAATGACTCGAGAGTACCGGGTATGCAGTGCTTAACACACAACGGTGTCGGGTAAACATTAACATAATTCTTTATCCCCCTGATGCAAATTTAGCACCTTTTAAATTATAAAACAAAATTTTAACAGTGAAAAGAAAAATATGAGTTCAATTTACACTAAAGGTTCAATCAAAATAAAGTGTTCAATATGCTCCTTTTTATAGACCTTTCTATTGCAATGTAACATCCCGAGTTTTTGCCAACCAAGGTTGGACAACTATGGAAAGCCATAAATGCAAAACAAAAACAGATTACCACAGTTTCTAATGATGTTACATAAATATTCAAAAATATTGTAGTTTGTTGGAAGCAATTATTAAGCAACTAATCATGTGATGCATTTTTGTTCAATTGAAAGTTTTCAGAAATGTTGAATTTGGTCACAACATTTGCTAAAACAGTAACACGGCCGAATGTTTTTTAAACATTCGGCCGTCCATGCCAACCAGCGCGGTTTGTTTATCAACAATGGAAAGGCCTATAATTATTAACATTTTTACTGATACCGAAAAGTACCTACCGATTTCTGGGGTCGATACTATGAGAGGCTTAGAGGGTCCTACAAACAATTCAGCCAAACTGTCCATCAACGAATCCAGCGATTTCTCGATATCGTTCGACTGTTCCTCATTATTCTGCAATTGCAGGTGGAAACATTTAGAGCATGTCATTCCTCCGAAAATAGTTAGATTTAAAGGCACGTTACACGTTTGGTAATTACTCAAAATATATATTAGCATAAAAACTGACTTGGTAACGAGCAACAGAGAGCTGTTGATAGTATAAAACATTGTGAAAAACGACTCCCTCTGAAGTAACGTAGTTTTTGAAAAGAGGTAATTTCTCACTAAAATAATAAAAACTTCTTGCAAGAAGTTTTTATTCCTATCTGAAAGCACACAAATTTGTACAACAAGGGTGTTTTTCTTTCATCATTTTCTTGCAACTTCGATGACCAATTGAGCCCAAATTTTCACAGACCTGTTATTTTATGCATACGTTGGAATACACCAAGTGAGAACACTGGTCTTTGACAATTACCACACGTGTTCAGTGCCTTTAACGTCTACTGATATTTCTTCTTTGTTCCGTACTTTTCAACCATGCGAGATTAATGATATCAAATGAATTACACTACACAACTGGGTAGCTGTTGCCGACAGTCAAAGGGAAGCTTGTTTTATGTTTTTATTATTATTGTTTAATCAGTATATGGCCCAAAGGCAATTGCAAACAAAGGCATTTTGTGAATTATTCACACAGCTGAACAGACAAGTGTAATTGCTCCTGTTTGTTTGCGTTCATATGAGAGTAGACTAGACAAAAAATGAAAATTTGATAACAAATTAATTAGTCATTAACTTATTAATGAGTTTGTGGGTTCATCTGTGTTCAAGGGCTAGTGACCTGCTTAAATTAAACAAATGATTCTATATTCCTGGTCAATTGCAACAAAAACTCTTCCAATTTAATACCTGGCTCATTAAAATTCCGCTGAATCAACATTCAATAGTCAAAAGGAGTCATTTAATTTCGACAGTTTAGCAATCACTAAGAACATTCAAATTCATCAGATCGCAAATATCATTTAATTTCGTAAAAGGCCGGCAGCAAGAAGCTGGCCAATCAATCGATTTAATCAATAATTGGTAGCAGAACTTCAAGTGAAGAAAGGTGGAAAGTCTTGAATGTCTATAAATGAAATAGAATGACCTATTTCCGAACCTGATTGAGAAGAACGAAATCATGTGTGCAAGAAAACGAAATTGAATGCAATAGTAGCTAAAAGGAAACCCTAGTTTGAATGAATATGGGAAACAATATGGAGTTTGATTGCATCTTAAAGGTATCGTACACGTTTGGTAATGACTCAAAACAAACAAATATTAGCATAAAAACTTACTTGGTAACGAGCAACGGAGAGCTGTTGATAGTATAAAACATTGTAGGAAACGACTCCCTCTGAAGTAACGTAGTTTTTGAGAAAGAGGTAATTTCTTCACTAAAATAATAACAACTTTTTGCAAGAAGTTTTTATTCCTATCTGAAAGCACACAAATTTGTACAACAAGGGTGTTTTTTCTTTCATCATTTTCTTGCAACTTCGATGACCAATTGAGCCCAAACTTCCACAGGCTTGTTATTTTATGCATATGTTGGGATACACCAAGTGAGAACACTGGTCTTTGACAATTACCAAACGTGTTCAGTGCCTTTAATGAAACTGACATTATTTTTGCTAAAATTTACCTACAAAACCTATGTTATTATGTTAGGCCTACTCCTTGTTTTTCTTCTTTTTTTTCTTTTTTTTTTCTTTTTTTTTTTGGGGGGGGTGGGTAGACCTACGAGCGAAGTCGATTAATGTAACAAATTGGCATGTCTTGCACTTTTCAGGATTTCTGGATCCTTAAATATGGCTATCCAAGTCAGTTTAAAAACTAAATGAATTGGATCACATGTTCTCGTCATTGGGATATAATGATAAAAGACTATTCCATGAGGAAAACCTGCACTTAAAAATTAAGATTAAAAAAATATAAAAAAATAATAGCCATCAATCAATCAAGCAAACGGACAACTATATACAATGCCCCCAAAGAAATACAAACCATAAAACAGAGAACAAAGAAGAGCAAATAACCCTCTGTAAACAAAAAAACGTGTGTTTTTAACCAAGCATTTAAACAACATGAAACATTTTGACCTTACCCTTGATTCTACGGAGCCTGATGACGAGGCAGATATCAGAGAATCTACTGCACCCAGCACAGCGGTATCGTTCTAAGATGTATTTAAGAAGAAAACGGTAAAATACACATTGAAGTCCTGGATTTTTTTGATTTATTTTAATATATATATAACATTTGTAGGGGAGATGGCCTTAGCTTTCGATCCAAACCGGACCTTCGTCAGAGGCATAAACAAACACAGACACAAACATATCCATTTATAGCAAGAAGAGGAGCAAAGGATTAGGGGAAGTTATCAAGAAAAAAGCGGGAAAACTATTAATTTTCAGACAATATGGTGGCCAATGACCAATGGTCCCATAAAGTTTGTCTTTGTTCAACTTGGACCCCACAGAGGAATTCCTCAGAAAAGGGAATAATAGAACAACAATAGCAGGACCCCATAAACCCGATCCGTAAGGTTGCGTGTGTGGGGGTGCGTGTACACATTCAAACCGGGGACCTATAGCAAAAGAGGACAATAGTCTTGATTTTCTCCCTTTCAAATCAGTGTAACCAAACCGAGGCTGGAAGGAGAAATAGTCTGGTTCCTTTTTGTACAATGAATGTTATCATTCATTACTGTTATTGGCTACAGGGAACATGACCAAGATGATGACAGCATGATAACGGTTAATAGGATCGCTGATGTAAAAGGAATTCAGTCATGGCGTTGGTCAAGGAGGGCAAATTTATAGTCGGGCCCCGTTTGGTCATAATGACGCTCAGCGTTCATTATTCATACTTCATGGATAAGGGACACGACACAAATGAACGACCCAACGCCATGTTCATTGTAGAAAATATTACTTCAAAAGAATATTCTTACCGTAAATGTCTCCATGACGCCACGGACCTGTTCGAGCTCTTGGTGTAAAGCGTCTGCAGGTTTCCGCTGAGTTCAAAAAAAGAAAAACATCGTAGTAAAAATATTCAGTCCTCAAGTTCAAACTCTCTCTATATATTACTTTTCTAATTTCACTCATAAAATGTCAAATAAACAATTATGTTTAAAAAATGATCAGTTTCAATCAGGAATTTTATTCTATTATAAGCCAGTACTAATCATCCTAATAAATATTTTGACAGACTGAAATTCTGTAAAAGTCGGCAAAGTACCGGTAGCATGAGAAGATTCCACAAATCCCCACTGTTTATTTCGAGGAAGCAAGAATGTCACACACGCACATACCCTATACATATGGCAGTTACGGGGTACTTCCATTGTTTTTCTATTATTCCCTTTACTGAAGAAATTCTCTGCGGGGTATCACTAGAACAAAGAAAACATTGATGGGTAGCATTGTTCCATTGTGAAAAGTACCCGTAAATTGGCGCGTGTAAGGGCACAGCTCTGTGTTGCAATCACTCTGTGGACATTCCTTTGTTCTGTACACTTAAGGAAAAGCATCGCTCTCGCTCTGTCGGAACACCCGTATCCCTCGGTTTAAACGGGTATAGACACGCTCACACACATAAACTTGTAAACACATGATCCCTCCCATTTGTGTCTTTATTGTTTCTCAAGAATTCTTTAGATGTTCTTCGGGCAGTTTTGTACAAGAGGGGAAGATTGTGCACGGCCCCCCCCCCACCTTTTTTAGGGGGACCCCCTCTCCAACATGTCGGTCATGGTGTACCTATCTGCAAAAACTAAGGTCTTAAAATTATTCTCTTGGTATCTGTGAAAACACCGACACGGTGTTAATTTTACCACTATAGTAATGTGGGATAATTAACACCCGGTCGGTGCTATCACATATAGATACCAAAATCAATTTAACACCCTGATTTTTGCAGTGTAACTTTCATAACTTGTTAACCGAGTGTTTTGATTGCAAATTTATTGAGAAATATAGGGTGGGAATGAATTTTATTTTTCCAATACCACTGATGTACCATAACTTTAACGGGTTAGGCAATAGACTCCCCTACTGTTTACCTTTGGTTTTGTGGTCGGATCTTCAAGTGTCGTCATTTCTACGAATCCAAAGTCGGTTGTTGTGGGAAAGTCGAACAGCTCAGGTTGTCGACATTTTAAGCTCTTCGACACTAAGAGTGGATATAATAAAAACGAAGTTTGAAACATTTCTTTTTCTTTAGAATATTCATTCTCACTGACTGGTTGAGTTTATTTGCGGGAAAAAAGAACAAAAGTCCATAACCGACTTGATTGTTTCGGTTGCGTCTATATGGCAATGGCCCAATTTCATAGAGCTGCTTAAAGCCACTGGACAATTGGCCTATTGGTAATTACTCAAAATAATTGTTAGCATAAAAACTTACTTGGTAACAATCAATGGAAAGCTGTTGATAGTATAAAACATTGTGAGAAACGGCTCCCCTCTGAAGTAACGTCGTTTTTGAGAAAAAAAGTAATTTCTCAGTAAAATATTTGAATTCATTTCGAGACCTCACGCGTGAGGTCTCGAAATCACATCTGAAAGCACACAACTTCGTGTGACAAGAGTGTTTTTTCTTCCATTATTATCTCGCAACTTCGATGACCAATTGAGTTTAAATTTTCACAGGTTTGTTATTTTGTGCATATGTTGAGATACACCAAGTGAGAAGACTGGTCTTTGACAATTACCAAAGGTGTCCAGTGTCTTTAAGCAGACAATTTTGCTCAAGAACTCTGCGCTTCACAAAACTTAGCAGGATACCAGTCAAAGATGATGCAAGTGACACGGTATTTTGGCTGGTAACCATGTTCTGATGCGCAAAACTGTGTTGTGATTAGCTACTTTGTTTGTGTCTAAACAGCTCTGTGAAATTGGGTCCTGTGTGTCCTGATTGCTGAAAACATACATTCTCTAATGTTGTAGCTGTATAGCCAACGGCCATAGCCGTAGCCAAAAGGCAATAGCCATAGCAAATGGTCGTAGCCATAGCCAAAAGTCAAAGTCGTTTAGTTTGGACGCGGCTACACAACACACAGTACAATAATCATTAAAACACAAGAACACTGTCACAAATTATCAAAGAATAACCAAAAACAGCCAATAACTGAAGCTTATTAAAAACAAATTATATATATCATTGCAATTAAAATTTAGAAAGAATGATGGTTGAAAAGTTATTAAAACTAGTGATCTCAAGTTGAGTATAGGTGGTGGAATATCACGGTTTAAAGGCACTGAACACGTTTGGTAATTGTCAAAGACCAGTGTTCTCATTTGGTGTATCCCAACATATTGTAATTTGGGCTCAATATTGGTCATCGAAGTTGCAAGAAAATGATGAAAGAAAAAACACCCTTGTTGTACAAATTTGTGTGCTTTCAGATAGGAATAAAAGGCTTCTTGAAAGAAGTCTTTCATTATTTTATAGTGAGAAATTACCTCTTTCTCAAAAACTACGTTACTTCAGAGGGAGTCGTTTCTCACAATGTATTATACTATCAACATCTCTCTGTTGCTCGTTACCAAGTCAGTTTTTATGCTAATATATATTTTGAGTAATTACCAAACGTGTACAGTGCCTTTAATAAGTGCTCTAATTATACAATTATAGAGAAAGAAATTAAAACAAGATGCAATCAACTGTGGTTCCTTGAACTTAGCTGGTGGAAGTCAATGGACCAAGTCAGGTATACAAAAACATATTCAATACCGCCAGTAGTTTCCATAAGTTTCCGGAATGTTAATATCACACTATTTAACCCAACAAAAAATGAGAAGTTGTTCTCTGTGTTTCAACTTCTTAATTCTGGTATAAAATCTTCAAGGATACTAAATGTTGATGGTTAAACGGCGCCATTATATCAGCAGCAATTTAGGTTAGGTTTTTTTAAAGTTTAGTTTCCCCCCATTTGTTGTGACCGCATTCAACTCATATTAGTTCAGTTCAACTTTGTTTGCGCTGGGAATGCCAAGCAAGCCATCCTGATAATTATAACTGAGTGAGAAAAAAACCACTTTAGGATTTTCTTTGTAAAGACTTGCAAACAGAGCTTTTGATAAATTGGCAGTCTACGGAGTGATATTTGTACCTCTAAACAAACCTTCTCGAGGCAGGTATTAATTGATTGCCAATACGCACCTCTCTTTTTACATGAGTAGTGGTGACTCTCGTCCGGAGTGGACGAGTGTAACAATCCGTCGAGGATGAAGACGAAGTTGTGCTCAGGCACAGGGTGGCCTTCTGCCCACGGCCACTGACTCTCGTCCTCGTTGATCGGAGTTTTGTCGATCCATCGGAAGGAGGAGTTTTCCTTCCAGGTTGAAAGAGGAAAACAAAATAAGAGAGGAAAATCGTGCTCTTTGATAAGCTTACTTTAAACACTTATATCGCTATTTTTGCTGTAATTTATTTCGTGTTTTTGTTGTTGTCATTTTATTTAACAACATTAGTCCTTTGTTATTCTTTAACTACCTTGAATTTTGCTCATTTTCCATCATTACGTCTGCTCTTTTTGAATCTTTTTTTCGGAAAACCAAGCCAGAACATGGTTTTGGAACTCTTTTTGATCAATCTGAAACCCTGTTTTTGGATGTGCGTTTTTGGATAATCCGGACTGGTTGAACAATAGACTAAAATCCGTTTTGGATAAAATTTGACACATAAAGGTACTAGTACACAATGCATCAAACCAGGTTACGACTTGTAAACACAGTCAGAAAACGTTTGAGTAAAACTACAGGCCGTAATCCGAATTTAAGACTACGGCTACAACTACGACTGTTTCTAAGGGTGTTACTAAGTATGTCCTATACTTCAACAAAAGATGACGCAGCGATCCAGCCGTAGCCGTAGGCGTAGCCGCCAATTCGGACACGGTATAAAGCTCAGTCTAGGACATCTGGCTCTATTTGAGAACATAAACCTGGTTAACTTTAACTATAACTATAACATTTATAACTGTAATAATAAACTTACGGTATCTCTGAAGAGCCCTAACCACACTCCCTGCCCAGATTTTAAGATGTGTTTCTCTTCTAGTTGTGCGATTTCATCTCCATTAAAGGTATCGAAAGTAAGCAAGTGTGATGACCAGGACTTCATGCACGTATTCTGCGCATTGGACCACTGTAGATCCTGGGTACCAGTTGGGCCGAGACAGTGACGCTTGAAGGGTTTCCAATTTTTCGTACAGGACACTCGTTCTGTGTATAATTATGAAGTCAGGGTAGTTATCAATGCACTGAATTTAACTGGATAGAGCAAGTTCGAGTGCGCACAAAGTCGACCCGTGGTTGACCACTGAGTGACTAGCAACTTGCAGCTCGAACAACTCGTTTGGAAGTCTAGACTGTCAACCATCGGTACGGTATTCAACACTTCCATTGCCTTCCGCCATTTTAGTATAGTGTCACTGGTTCCCTTCTGTGCTTTACGCGGGTTAACATGAAACAAGGCTTCCGGGACCAGGGAAGAAACCATGGTCCTGAGGCTGGTTCCAAATTGTCGACCACACTAGTCAACCAATGGTCGACCAGCCTGGGTTGGACCTTTAGTTAACCATGGTGCGCAATCGAACTTGCTCATAGTAACGGTGTCTTCTGAAACCATTTTGGGCAAGGTAAAGAGTGAAATGGACTTGGACAGACAAATGCGTGTGAACTTGAACAGTGATCCGGGAATTGGGTCAATGGACCCCACCTGGGCTTTAAATCTTGGCCCATTTCATGGCTGAGCTAACCGAGGAATTCTGCACTTATGGTCACCATTCTCCGCTGACAGAGCGAACAATGTTAAGCCCTTTTCGAAACCACGGCCTTGGGCTCAGGCTCCGTCAGTTGTTTAGAAAACATGCTCGTTACTTACACGGGGCTTCAAACAGTCGGACGGAGGCTCAATCCGGAGCGCAAGCCCAAACCGTGATTTCGAAAAGGGCCAATGTAACATGATGAAGTACGGGTATATACAAATATTCCTTGTTAACATGTGAAACTAGCTTACGAGGATTTATCTGCTCACCACAAATTTGTCGTTTTACGGTAAGCAGAGCCATGAAATGTTGATCTGATTATGATTTTGTTTATGATTTACCGGATAAGCTATCAGAATATTAAATGTCGGTTTGAAATAATAATGTACTTGACTTCTTGTTTGCATCCCGAAATGATGATCTGTTGATGAGTTTACAATATTATGAATTGACAAGTTTTGTGATTTCACAATTCATTGCGCCACCAAGAGTTTGTTCCCAGAAGGTTAACCTTTATTATACTTGCGCTTATTGTTTTGAGTTGTATTTGGGAATGTGGCGCAGTGTTATGATTATCCCAAACCGGAAGTTATTATATATCAAGGTACATTTTAATAATCATTTATTTCAATACCTTTAGTCGAAATTAGTAAAACTGAAAGAGCTATGTTAACTATAACTTAACTTGCGATTAAGGCTTGCAGTTAATAACTGGCATAACTATAAGCCCAGTTAGCTAGTCGCCAATCGTTCAGTGGCCATGCAAAAGGCTACCCGTAACTACAAAACTAGATGTATATCAACACAATAACAGCCGTCCAACAAAAACTGCAAAGTAGCCTTTTGGAAGAGACTCCATCGATGAAAGCATTAAACGTTAATTGCACAGCGGCCATGTTCGCCATACAAAAGGGCAGCACTAATAAAGATTTGCTTTAAAACTTCCATAAACAGACATAGCCTACTACACTGCAAAAACTGGGGTGTTAAAATTGACACCATGGATGTTGTCACATATAGATACCGAACAGGGAATCAAAATTAAGATAACACCAATGTATAATTGTGTTGGCAAAAATTTGTGTTATTTTAACACCATATGGTGTAAATTTTGACTATATATATATATATATATATATATATATATATGTGTGTGACAACACACATGGTGTAAATTTAACACCCAGTTTTTGCAGTGTATGTACATCATCATCGTGTACATCATCAGCAAGTTCTGTCTACAAAATACCGCTAGTCCAGATATCATTTTCTGCAATACGAAAATAACCAAAATAGATGCGACATCTTTAGTTAATTTGCAGTGAGGTGTCCCTGCAAACATGCGAATTAACCAGGTTATTTAATGAGTTTCGTTGTGTGCACAACCAGTTTTGTAAAAACAGACAAAATAATAATGGCAAATAAATCGTAAAATGGAGATTTAGGTTATTGTGTAATTGTTAGGATTACATTTTGTTTTGTTTTACCGATGTGTGAAAAGGTACAACCAAAACAAAAATATTTTTAGTCCACGATGCATTTACTGCATACACAAATTTAAAGGTTACGATTGTGTTTTAATGTTAAACTGCACAATCGAGTTAATTTTGTTTTAAGGACCCGTCCATACTGGATTTGAAAAGGACGTGAATGTGAAGCGGAATTTGACGTTGCAAATTAGTTCGCATCGTAAAGAAAATTCTTGCATAGTCTCGTACAAGTCCTCAACCCTAACGCAGAGAACCTTCACCCGATCCTCTACATTCAACATAAGTATTCACTTCACATCGCATGTCCGTGTTAAGTATGTGATTACATTGAATCCGTCTTCATATGGCGGGAACTGTAAATTAACATGGAGTGTATTTATTAGCATTTCGTGTTAGTATTAAAAAGCGCATCAAGCTTCGTGCACACGCAAGAAACTCACCGTCGTAGTAAGTGGTACCATTGACTGTGAAAAGAAGATACAACATCAGTTGATAAAAAAACCAGTTGAGCTTACAAATTTGCCAATTCAGAATAAAAAATCACAGTCAATATCATAAGCAATCGGTCGTAGGGTTTTGTGAGTGTTTGTTCAAGGCTTTGTCGGCTGTCTATGCCGTAAAAGCTTTTTAAAAAGTCCAGGAATTTAGACCCTGCAAAGACGTCAGCTCGCAACTAACTTAACAAAGCATTGGTGTAATCCAGAGAGGACTAGGGAATGTCTTAACGGTTTATAACTGCACTTGCAGCTGCCAGATATAACTGATCGAGCCTTGAACTTTACTTGGCTTTAAAAACAGGCAGAGTATGAGTTGGACAAGATGGTGTTGGCGTGCGGCTGTAAAAATGGACAACACAAATCACAAGGAATAAACTAATAAAGAAAACGAGGCAGACGGTATCTTAAAGGCACTGAACACGTTTGGAAATTGTCAAAGACCAGTGTTCTCACTTGGTGTAGTCCCTATCCCAACATATGCATACAATAACAAGCCTGTGAAAATTTGGGCTCAATTGGTCATCGAAGTTGCAAGAAAATGATGAAAGAAAAAACACCCTTGTTGTACAAATTTGTGTGCTTTCGGATAGGAATAAAAGGCTTCTTGAAAGAAGTCTTTCATTATTTTATAGTGAGAAATTACCTCTTTCTCAAAAACTACGTTACTTCAGAGGGAGTCGTTTCTCACAATGTATTATACTATCAACAGCTCTCCGTTGCTTGTTACCAAGTAAGTTTTTATGCTAATATTTGTTTTGGGGTCTTTACCAAACGTGTACGATACCTTTAAACATGAGATATACTCATAATAAGCTCTATGGTATGTTGGGTGTAAACGAGGTAAATCGTAGCATGCTATTTACCAATTGCATAGATCCGTGTTGAAAAGTGTGGGAAGATTTTTAAAACCACACCATACTCACTGATAATGAGCCAAATTGTATAGGCCTTCAAAAATGTTACAGTTATGTTTGAAGCTCTGCGTGGTGTGAATAATACTATTTATTTTGAAGCAGTTTATGTCGGTATAACCATGTGTAAGTTTCTTTTGGGAGGAGTGTTGGCTAAGAAGAGCCATTGGTATGGTCTCGACGTTTCGAACAGTATACTCTGCTCGTCTTCAGGAGAATGGTTCCTCCTGAAGACGAGCAGAGAAATAGTTAATTGTTACATTTCTATATTACAGTATTGTTATGCTAAAATAGAAAGACAGAAGAAATGAAATGTATGAATTCATGATATTTGTGGACAAAATCTGTTCTCATATTTTGCTTGTTTTCAAAGAACTGTCCATTTTGTGTTGTTCACCGCTTCGACATTTCTGATGGTCGATCTCTGACCTTCCAAAAAGTGGGCGGGAAAATCATTCCCCCACACAACCAGGATATACGCCTGTGCAATTTACCTGTGACGATATCATCTCAATTTCACAATTGTACAGCTGGAAAGTGTATTCATCTTTGTGTCATTCATTTGTTAAAGTAAACATAAAGATTTAATTATTCTTCTTTATATTCAATTAGGTGGCTTTTTTCTCTATCCTTTCAGTGTATATTAAGCCGTCTCCAAAGTATAATTGATTATCGCCGCTGTTCGGTTTGTCCTTCGCATCGTGCAATCTCTTTGCTTTTAAAAGCAAACACGTAGGCCTGTCTAAAGTGCAATCAAACAAACAGTGAGAAAACAAGTGGGCAATCGTCGCTTTATCGTATCTGAGGCGCAACGGAGGCAATTACGTCGCCCTGGTCAAGGTCGGGGTAATTAGTCAGACTTGTTTAGAAGCTACGGTAGTCGCTTTTGTCTCCCCGCAAGTACACCTTGTTGGCTGTGTCCTCGTATTTTTTTAACAGAGGACGTACTTGCAATAATTGGATCCCATGAATGCAATTGAATTCACTATATCAAGAAAAACTATTTGCGTATAAGCAGCATATTGTCTTTTCTGTCCGAGGTCACAGCTTGATGCTAGTGGCCGAGTGGTTTAGAGCATCGAATTCAAGTTCCAATGTTTAAGTCATCGGGGTGTGGATTCGAATCCCGGTCATGACACTTGTATTCTTGAGCAAGATACTTATAATTGCTTCTCTTCACCCAGGGGTATAAATGGGTACCTGCGATCGGTTGATGTTGTGTTTGAAAAGCCTTCGGAGCGCTACGGCAGCTCGGGGCTGTACAGCTGGAAAGTGTATTCATCTTTGTGTCATTCATTTGTTAAAGTAAACATAAAGATTTAATTATTCTTCTTTATATTCAATTAGGTGGCTTTTTCTATCCTTTCAGTGTATATTAAACTCTCTCCAAAGTATAATTGATTACAGGGAGCTGAGAAAGATTACAGGAATGTTATTGGCCCAATGACCAGGGCACTAATGTAAAGCGCATTGAGACGTTATTGTGAAATGCGCTATAGACCTTGTGACCTTTGTTTACAATAAGTGTGACCTTGTACATTCTTGGGCCTTTCTGGCAGGCAAGATACTGCACAAGTCATATGGGAAAGTTTACATTTTGTGTCATAATTTCCACATAAATCCAAGAGTTATAAAAGTAACAGCTGAACAAGTTTTGAGATGTGCCCACTTTCATCATATCAAAAGTTGAAAAAAATTAGACAGTGCAATCTCCATAAAATTAAGTTTTTATGGTTTCTTCCCATTGAGCTGTGTACAAATCGTGCCTGCAGGAAGTCCAGGCTTGGTGGCTCTTTTGTAAACATGTGATGTCACAGGTCACATCGTCTATATAAGAACTAGTTATTATTATATTATTATTTGAGATTTAGACACTACCAGAATCGTTGTTTTAGAGATTGTGCGCAAGTTCATAAGATCGTAATGAGAATTAAGCATCTGTGCAAGTTTTTCGAGGGCAGGTTTACGAAAAGAAAGTCTTCAGATTTAAAATCTGCAAGTTCCGAACTCAGCCAATGCAGTCAAAACGAAGCTCCTTGCATGCCATACCACCTATCCAGCAGATAATTTATCTCTCATTAATTGAGGAAGTCGAATTACCATGGTAATCTGCTCACCAAGACGTACTAAAACTAAGATTGTAGGTGGACTTCTTAGTTTCTGTAAGTCCTCTTAGAGCGGGATTATCACTCTAAGTCGACCATAAAACAAGTAGACTTGGTGGGTTCACTTATCTCGTTATCTGGAGGGTATACTCCTCTTTTTTCGTTTTCTGGAGCTCCGTGTGTTACTTGCCTTCCAGGCGCGGATCCGGGGGGGGCGTGGGGGGCGCACGCCCCCCCTTTTTCATATAAAAAAAAAAAAAAAGAAGAGAGAAAAGAAAAAAGGAGGGAGAGAGAGAGAAGAGGAGGGAGAAATGGGGAAGGGAAGAAATAAACGTACACCCCTCAGGCCTGGTATTATTATTTTTTAACTACAAACAATCCGTACCTATACTTTGTTTCATCCTAGCTCTATGGTTTCATTTACAAACCAGAATTATTTCACCGAGTAATTCCACATGAAGCTCCCTCTGTGTGACAGCATGATTCTCACGCCCTATATACCATGGAGGTAGAAGTTACCTCCATGCCTATACTAAACCGCAAAATACCTGCACATACCCGACGCGCTCGCATTCTGAATAGAAAAATGTCAACAATACTGCCCCATGGATGTAGTTTTGAAAGCTTCGTTTTGATTGGTCATTCAAGAGTATTGGTCAAACTTGATCAGAAACCTTTGGCCACACAAATTGTTCGTCTCGTGAACTTTTCCGCCGGTTTCTGCTTATAAGGAGAAACAGTGTGATGTTTTTTAAGACACTCTTTTTGCATTCTGGCTTGTTTGCTGAAATAATTATTCTAGTGTTTTTGGAAAGCGAAGTATAATTTAACTTTCCGTAAGTATCTGCTTGATATCGAAAGATTGATTGACAAGGTCCGGGAGTGAAGATCATTCACCGCAGACCATCTGTGTGTGCATTGTGCAAAGAATTTCCTGGCCGGAAGTCAGCACGTGCGCTATTATATGACTTTTTACAGTATGATCTTCGGAATTTGAAAAATATTGTTTTGAAGATGTATTAGCATCGCTACAACATGGAGTCACGCCCTGTTCAGAAGATCACCGATTTTTTTCGTGTTCAAGAAAGAGGGTAAATATTAAATTTTTGTTTCTTTTAAACTGTTATTATTGTACAATACACTTAATACACGGCTCAGTGGGCTAAGACATCCAGCTGCCAGGCGGCCTACACTCACTATAATAATAAGACTTGTCAAACATGAGTGTTTTTATTGATGCTCGATTGCGATGACACTGAAGACAATCACACTTAATCCTGAGAAAGATTAGGCCTGTTTAACTTGTAAGATTGAGTAACAAGTAGTCGGTCTCTTAGTTCTTTGTAGAAGCCTAAATACTAAATATTGTCAACGGTACCCAAAATAGGCCGAGACCTAAGCCTAATTTTATGTTAGATAGAATTGAATTTGTATGATTTATTTGCTAAATCGGTTCATGAATGTTTTATCCATTTTCGTGAAGGGTTTACCACCCGTAGGGGAACCCCTGGCCTTTTTTGTTTTAACTTCTAAAGTTACATTTGTAATAAATAGTCGACCGTAGTCGTGGGCATAATATTGTGGAAGAATTGAATTTGTATAAAACATTAATGAATTGATTTATTTGCTAAATCGGTTCATGAATGTTTTATCCATTTTCATGAAGGGTTTACCACCCGTAGGGGAACTCTTGGCCATTTTTTTTTAACTTAGAAAGTTAATAAATAGTCGACCGTATAGTCGTGGGCATAATATTGTGGAAGAATTGAATTTGTATAAAACATTAATGAATTGATTTATTTGCTAAATCGTTTCATGAATGTTTTATCCATTTTCATTGAAGGGTTTACCACCCGTAGGGGAACCCCTGGCCATTTTTTAAAACTAATTATTAGTTGTCTTCTAATTGTCTTCTTACAGAGTCAAGCGTGCTCGTGAGCATGATGATGAAAGTCAACATCCTGAGCATGATGATTGTTACACTCTAATCCTCAAGTACATGTATATGAAAACTTAATTTACAAAGATATCTTTGTGGTTAATTACTAAACATGTCTCTATCATATCGTTTGTATCCACCAACACTTTGTTCTGCCCATGAATAAGTCTTGCTTGTAGCATAACTACACAGGATGGCCGATTCAATGACTCCCAACTCATGCCGTTAGGGCTTTGTGTTACGCAGGCGCAACAAACTTCATTTATCATTTTGCTGCTAGGTATATTTTCCCGCCCCCCCCCCCGTTTGGAAAATCCTGGATCCGCCCCTGACATCACCACAAAACGGAACAAAAAGAATGTGACGTAAAAACCAGTCAATTGCGAAGAAAGGGTCGATTGTAAAATTTTTGAACCGCGATGTGTGTACTTAATCGGTCATTAATATTGCAGTCTTGATCACAGAAGCAGAACGAAAATGCTGTCTCATAAATTTAAAGTCTTTGTTTCGCTTACACGATAGTCATCGCTTTATGTTATGGGGGGAAAACATAAAAAACCCACCAGCACATTAATTTGATGGCCAACTTTGAGTTTTGACAAAGGGATTTGTTAGTGATTTTGTGCACGTTCTAAACGTAGATATTTTGATTGTGGCAATCGGTATAAGGGAAAGTGTGTTTGGAGAGTCTTCAGATGCTAGTTTCTCTATTTTTATAGCATTTCAAACAAATTTCTCTAATAGTCAGCAAGCTTCCAGATTAAACTGACAAATTATTTCCAGATCACTAAACCAATCCTATAATAACACGTGTATTGTTGTTGATGAATTGTCTTGACTACCAATAAATTAAGGTACAAAATAAACAAATAAATACATTTTTTTGAATGAATCCGGTAGTTCGAATTACGAATTCTGAATCCCTTATAATTATAACGGATTCGCAATCCGTTCTAACGGATTCGCAATCTGTAAATATGTGCCATCCTTTGTGAATCCGTAATAACGGACTGCGATTCCGTAATAACGGATTGCGAATCTGAAATAACAGTTGCAAATTCGTGATAAGGGAATGCAAATCCGTAATAACGGAATGCAAATCGTAATCCGGAATGCCAATCCGTAATAACAGAGTGCAAATCCGTAATACCGAAATGCAAATCCTTATATAACGGTATGAAAACGGTTACAACGGAATGGAATCCGTAATAACAGAATAAGAATCCTTCATAACGGATTATGAATCCGTAATAATGGATAGAGAAACCGTAATAACGGATTCTATATTTATTTTGTTGTTGGTGCTAATTTGCTTTGCCAATAACTGTCCATACTGTTCCTTTTATGCGCTGGACGAATAACGTCTCTGTACGTAAGAACAGACTTTGATGTTAAAAAAGAACAATTTTTATGTCCAAAAACGCTCCGATAAAGGCATTTTTAAAAAAACTAGGTCAAATGCCAAACAAACATCTTGTAAGCACAAAACCCTTTCTTGACAGAACCAGGTACCAGTCAAAATGCCGTGTGGTTTGCATTGTTGCGCATGGTGCCCGACCGTCTGTTTGCTTAGCAAAGAAATTGGCGAAGCAATCTGGGCCCAATTTCATAGAGCTGCTTAAGCAGAAAATATTGCTTAACAATTTGCTGCTAAGCGAAAATGAGCAAAATGCCAGTCACAAATTAAACATGTGACATACAAATTTTGCTGGTAACCTTAGTCTAGTAAGCATAATTTTGTTGTACTTAGCTACTTTTGTGCTTACGCAACCCTATGAAATTGGGCCCTACTTAAAATTCAAAACCCTCCGGGCAGCCACGGGAAAATGTGTACATGCTGGATCCCAGGGGAACGCATGAGAGGCACGGGTAAATAACTGTGTTTGGGGGGCACAATTATTGTTCTAATGGTCTGAACAGATGAATAGATGTTCCCTGGACCCACACACTAAAGATTGAAGCATTCTGGAAATTTACACTTTGGTTCACTACTAATTTTCAAAACAGAGTACATTTCGAAAGGATTAAGTTTTTGTGCACACAATGGAATTTTTGTGTGCACGTTATATTGGGACCCAACTTTCCCACACTATTTGTCAACTTCTGAGTTCACTCACCCATAAATCACTACAATATTATGAAAGAGGGGTGTTTAAAGGTAGTTTTAAAAAAAATTGCGGAATTTACCCACACATTTTGTAGTTATTAAAAAAAGTATAAAGCTGGGCCTCCCAACTGCGCCCAGTGGCTGCTCGGTTAAGGAAAATTGGGTTTTCTTCAGCACACTTGAAACGTAAGCACGCCGACCCAATCTCACCCACTCCATTATACGGGTGTGCGGCCCCTAAATGTAGCCCGAGCCCAAAATGTCACCCGACCTAAATGTAGCCCCAAACCTGTACCTACATATAGCCCGACCTAAATGTAGCCCCAAACCTGTACCTAAATGTCGCCCCGACCTAAATGTAGCCCGAAACCTGTACCTAAATGGTCGGGGCGACATTTAGGTACATGTTTGGGGCTACATTTAGGTCGGGCGACATTTAGGGCTCGGGCTGCATTTAGGGGCCGCACATACGGTTCTATACGGTAGTGCGTAGTTGCTTTATCTTAAGTGCACACAATTCATTTGAAGACAAAACTAAATTGTGTGTAAAATCTTTACGAACTCTAAAGGTGAAAAATCAAAGTCAACTGTCAGTCAATAGAAGGAGGGAGAGAGAAACACCGCAATTTTGGAAGTCTGTGATCTGAGTTTTATAACCCGTCAAAGTGTAAGTGTCTGGCAAATATCCGACACTTTTAATGTTTGGAATCGGACGTGATCGGTCTTTGTAGTGCGGGTAAGTGACATTTTATGATTGGTTAAATCTCTTTATGTAAGAACCATAAGAAAAATTAAGATTTTGGGATTTTAATTCGCATTACCCTGCTTGGCACCCTATACTCTCTTCAATGAGGGTATCGCGGACAATGTAATCCCGATCGGGTCTTTTGTCTCTCAGTGAAGGTTATTAATGGTCCCAAGACGGAGAACTCTATCGGAGAACAACTTCCTCATCCTCTCAAGGTCTGTATCACAGCATATACCCCAATTGGGATCCCTGTTTGGATCTATGTCTCTCAAAAGGAGACTTGGTATCCGCTTCCCCCGATGAGGGTACTAACTTCACCCATAGTTAAGAAATCCTCGCTTGAACAAAACGGAAACTTTCATGATAAGGAGATCGGCTTTGGAGAAAGAATAATTATGTGAACATTATGCTATTTCATTTTAAGTTTTAACAAACAAAATGGATAATACCCTGCGCTGCAGCATCGCGCAATATTTGACTGTACCGTCGTAAACAAATTGTGTTTAGTCATTAACGGTGCGGTCAAAAAATTTGAAATTTTTCATAATCCTTGACCCCCCCCCCCATCTACAACACTGTAAAAGCCTGTTTAGCTTGGGATGAGTCATCAACCTATACAGTCACCTTTAACTTCGAAACCCCATAAAATCCCATGGGAATTGTATACCCATTGACATACGACACACCCTACAAGGTCATTGATCTTGTGCCGCTTCTATCAGGCAATCAATCATCCTGTCACTCTGGCTCTGTGGTTGGAGACCTCAGGCTGACACAAGAGGACCAGATGTTTATTATAAAATGGCCAGGGTGGGCCAAATAAATAAGATATATTGTTTCTCAGTAGACTGGTAAGCAGTGCAAAAAAAAACGAAAAAAAGTTGGATTTGGGTAACATTGGTTTTTTTTTTGTTTTTCGACTGCAATCCACACATGGAATTTTTTTTGCCTTTTTTGAGGGGTTCTGGGGATTCAGTGAACCTTTCTGAGTCTATTGAAACCATTTTAGAAGATTTTGTGAGGAGCTAAAAAAAAACTATACACGAATGTCTAATGGTGCAGTCAGCGACTGCGCGTATAACCAAAAAGTTGGATTTGGGTAACATTGGTTTTGGGGGGATTTCGACTGCAATCCACACATGAAATTTTTTTTTGCCTTTTTTGAGGGGTTCTGGGGATTCAGTGAACCTTTCTGAGTCTATTGAAACCATTTTAGAAGAGTTTGTGAAGAGCTAAAAAAAAAACTTACACGAATGCGTAACGGTGCAGTCAGCGACTGCACCATGAGGGGACCACGTTAGTATGACCTTGATATTGCAGCGCAGAGTTAAAAACAGGCTAAAATGGTAATGTCTATACGAATTACCAAAGTAACTGAACTGAATCTGTACAAGATGAAAATACCGATCACTTGATGTACCTTTTTTATAAAGACACTCTGCGTTGTTTACACACTGGCCCATGACGCCCCTGTCACGTGACAGCACGCACGTGACGCTCGCGTTCAGGCTGCTGCCGGTGGTCTCACACCCAAGGTAGGCTGTGTTGCCTCCGTCCAACCAGACAGAGGAAGTGTTCTCCTCATTGCAGTTAACCTGTTGACGCAAATTGACGAATGCTTCAGTGAATTATTTACTCCCACCCAAAGCCTCAATCTTACACTACTCCCTGGATTTCCATTGAGGATGGTGCATTCAATTATAGAGTGCATTTAGCGTTAATACGGCCACCTATATGGCGGCCCTTTTAGGGTCTGACAAGTTCTTTCTCAGATCAGCCGCGATTGAGGCTTTCATTCCACGACGCTAATCATCAGCAAACTCATTAGAGTAGAAAATTTGAAATTTATTGAGGGATTTTTTTCGGCGAGCTTTAATGGAGAAATAAATCACCTGCTGGGAACGGTGTTACATTATTACGAGGGGCCAGCTGCAAGGAAAGGTTTAACAATGTGGTTGTTTTCTGTGTCGACAGAACAATGGTCATGGATACTGGTTTAGGGAACGGGGGAGTATGTGTCTTGGTTAAGATTATAATAAGATGTGTTACCTAAATTGTACTCTTGGGATATGGGTAATGTATAAGACAACCTTTTAGCAACGTTCTTGGTGACTCTTACTTTGGGATCATAACTGTTTTTAACGAACCTTGTAGTCTGTTATTCTTCTGAGATATTTAAATGATCCCTGTGACTTGTACTTTTTTATATCTAAGATGAAACATAGGATCAACTTCCTCTCAGCCCAAGGGAAATTATATCACCCACACCCCACGGTAAATTACTCTTTTGATCCGCCCCAAACACACACACACACATACATGTTTGTGAATCCCGTAAATCGAGGACTTCTCTTTGTTCTCCCATTGTTGGACTTGGTGGTTTTTTTAGCGACGTCCCCATTGGTTTTGTACACGAAAGCGAAACGAGTACGTCCTCGCTCTGTGAGTGAGTGAGTCGTTTTTACGAAGCGACGATTTAGCCCGGCAGCAAGAAATACGGGTTTTTAGAAAATCGCGTTTGAAGTTGAACTATTTTCAAAACTATTGTTTAGGACACTACTTAATATTTTTTCTTTGAAAGTTTACTATCAAAAAAGAGCTGAATAATTCATTCATTCAGAACTGTTAGCATTTTTCAATTCTGCGACTGTTTTGATGAGTAATTAATTCCTGAACACATTTGTCGCTTCGTAAAACCCCCAAAACAGACCTGCCCGCAGAGCACTGTGTACAAAACAATGCGTATTTAGGTTTGTCACTTCGTAAAAACCGTAATGAAATGTTTTGTCACTTCGTAAAAACCCAAACGTTAAACCACGCCTATTTTGGCACCGTGCCCGCGCTATGTAGTTCAATGGACTTCAGTGGCGAATTTTGATGTGTCACTTCGTAAAAACAAAACATGTAAAATACATTATTCGTCGATTATTCTAATTAGTGTAATTACGAAAATATAACGTATTAGGTCCTGAAACTTTGTGAAAATGTTAACAGCATTGAACACATCAATAATTTACAAAAAACCGATGTGCTAAATTGTATGATTTTTGACACATTTGCCACTTCGTAAAAACAACGACTAATACCCGAATCCCTTTGGTTAAAGTCCTCGGTTTCAACGGGTAGACACACCCACACACACAGACAATTGTCTAAACACCTGCAATCGGGACCTCCTATTGTCCCTCTTTTGTTTGTACTATAAAATTTTGGCAACAGCTCCCTTTGGTTTTGTACACACTTTTCAACTGGGGACCTTTACCAAACCGGGGATCCTTTTGTCCTCTTTTGCTATAGGTCCCCGGTTTGAATGTGTATACAAACTCACACACACAACTGTAGTAAGTATATGGCATTAAGTTGCAGGGGGTGCGTTATTTGTGTACGGGTTTAGGATTGTTGTGCTCTTCTGAAAGAAGGTCATGTTTTATAATACAAGTATGGCTTAGGCCCGTGGATAAGGAAGATAAGGAAGTAAGCCAGAAATAGTCCAGGGTTACAATGTTTTAGGCCAGGGTTAAAATGAGAAATCATTTGGAAGCCGAGGACCACAGGATTAGATAAGGATTATGGTAATGATTATAGCTGATCAAGAATCCAGGATTATCCCCCACATTTTAATATTACCTCATCGTCTACACCGATATCTCCTCCGACACAGAGCGTCTTTCCTCGGTCACATTCGAACCAAGTCCCTTCCAATCCAACGCTGCAGTTCTTATTGGCAGAGGCGCGTAGTAACTGCCTCAGGAGGTGGCACGGATAACCCCTGACCTCCATGCAGATCTGGGTGTTGTTTAGACCCTTCATAACCCCCTCGACACACCCGCATAGGTCCTCGCATGTCTCGTTGTGCCAGTTCGGTGTGTTGACACCCACCATGCTGGATTCCTGAGTGTGAAAAAAGAGACAAATATTTATAAAATAGTTTCCGTCAGTATTAAATTAATAGCCCTTCCCAAGAAATATGCAAATTAGGTATTGGAGGGTTGCAGAATCCCTTAAAAGGCATGGGGTCAAACACCTCCAATAAACCCGTTGATTAATAATATATCCGTACAAGAAGTCGTAAAATTGGATCTGTGCAACCAGTGAACGTATACATTGCTGATTGATGCACACCGACGTTATTTACGTGGGTACCTCTTAATATAAACAGGGATGGTTTGTCGTTGGTTTGGGGCGCATTATATTCGACTATGTCGTAAAAATGACTATTACCTGATGTGGACATTTTGATTGAAAGTTGGTGTTCACGTTTATATAAAAATAAATCTTGTCTTGGTATACGTACAGGTTTATTTCTCTATGATTACAAATGAGAAATGTTTTGGGATTATGTTTATACAGCAATAACACTCAATGTGTTACACAATTTTAAATTGAAATTGCGCAATTTTTTTTCGCTGCATCTTTGGAATTAAAACGTTGTTAAGGACTGCAATCAATGGGAGACTTCACGCTAGGTGGCAGCAGACCAGGTAGATTTACATTGCTTTCGTAGTTCTGAGCATGCGCATATTTCCAAAAACCTGATAAGTCTGCTGCCACCTAGCGTCCCCATTATATTTTCCCATTGATATGAAAGAAAAAATAAGATACCTCTTTCTTGCTATGACAGCAATACGTGTGTGCTAATTTCGTGTGCTGATTTTGTATTTACATAAAAGCTAACCACTTCAAAAAGTATCAAAACACAGGCAACGTTGTGCAGGGATTAAAAACAGTAGACTTTTCACATAAAATATGTTAAATACACATTGCGCGTGCGCACTAACACTACTGGTGGGCAACATGAGATAACATCGTGCCTTTTTGTATGGGACTGATGGTGGCGTGACGCATACGCGTTTGTGCGTCTTCCTAGTGCCCAACTCTACTGCGTTTGCCAACCAATAGTACGCATGTGTGAATGTAATTAGCATATTTCATGGCAAGGGTTATATTGTGAATATAAGCCAGGAGGCTCTTTGGCTCTTTAAACCCATATGACATTCTGGGCTTTCTCATTCGATAACAAAGAAGCGGCATTGATACAATAATTTGTTCTAATTTTCTGAGTGCGGTTGCTTTGACAAGATCCAAACCGTGGGCTCTGCCAGATGATAAAGCAAACATTTCACTTCGGTTTCTAGGCCAAGCTTTTAGCGGCGTTAATGACGACGTAATGGGTTGTCTCCAGCGGTCCATAATGTCATCTATAGTCAGTCGTGAAATTTACCGACCGCTCATAATTCAATTCTACTTTTTTCTAAAGAAAAGATATACGGGTGAAGATTTGATGTAATTTCCGCGCAGAAATTAATGGAAAATGTATCTCCGGTGGATTAGATCATGCGCCATTGTGATTTATTTTTCATTCTACATGCTTTATGGGACTATGGAAGCAGCGTCTAAAAATAGTTTGAACAACTTTCTGAGAATAAAAAAGGTCTATAAAAGGTCACGGAATTGAATTCGACTTCAGATAGATTGAAGATAAAGGAGTAAGACATTTTGTGAATAAAATTTGATTAGGGTTTGGTCAATCTGAACCTAGCCCGCATAACCATTGCAATGCGTTTTTAATATAATGTTAAATTTGTGTGGAGGATTAAGAATATTATTTTGTGTTTTCCCGTGCATCGATGTGTGCTAAGTACTGTATACTCAGTATTTTCCCGAGTCCTGTGAAAAAAGTTTGACTCTTCCCATCTTTGATCTTGTTCTTTGTGTTTCCAACTTCTTGTGGTCAGACCAACCCCCCCCCCTCCACCCTACCCCACCCCCTCTGTCTCCCTATTTATTGTTTACCCCTTGCCTTGTCTGGTTGCTCTCTGCCTCTATTCAAGTATTTCCACTTGACTGCTTTTGTTACACTTATATACCTGTTCATGTGTATTGTCTTGTCATTAAATTAGCTTTCGAGAAAGACTCTGCCAGGGTCGAAACGTCAGGCCATTAACAATTGTTTGTATTTATACCATAGGTCCTTTTGGTTGGTATAAGCAGTTTGCAACAGCTAATTATATTTCACTTTTAATTAATAGTGATTATAAATTGGTCCATAAGTCAGTAGGGATTTCGTTTGCTGATGCTGAGTGGAACTATAGCATCCTTTTGGGGATCACGTCCTTTGGGAAATACGGTGTAGTTAATTGCTCCTCTAAAAATGAATAAATGTGTCTGGAACAGCTTTTATTCTCTTAATAGCCGTCGTTAATCATGTCTTTTAACTAAAAAAGGGTAATTATTAACAGTTTTTGAATGGTTTCAACCTTGAAGCTTCACGATCAGGCCAATGAAATTTAAATGTTAGTTTCACGTCAACTCATCTCTGAAAATTGACTGAGGAAAAAAATAATTTCTTTATTTATTGTACACATTTTTGATGCATTATGAGTGAATTGTTGCAGAATATAATCACGGGGTGAAATCTGAACTGTTCCATTTCAATAGGCGAAGCCAAGTGACATGAAAAGGCCAGATAATCTCAGAGTGGTTATATTCTGCAACATTTCATGCACGAAATGCTTTCAACTTTTGTGTTATATAACCCATAAATAGACTCATGTCATTTGACATATTTTCACAATAAACACAAAAAGAAGACAAACTCGTCAACCCCACACTTTGAAAAATCTTTTAAAACAATGAAAAAACTTATAAACATCGTGGAAAACTCCATGCAGAAACCAACCTTGTTCACCGTGATTTGGACAAACGGGCGGGGAACGATTATTTTGGAATCGACGCTGCAAAGCGTCCGAAGCGTCCTATAATTGTCATTATAGGACACCTATACATTACATTGTGGAGCGTCGCGACAGTAGGCCTATACACGGCAAAATATAAAGGTTGACACGTGACGTGTGTCCCACCAATCAAATGATGCGGTGCGATATATAATGAATATTACCGTCCAAGTACTGACGCATTTACTTGAAAATAACGATTTAACTCAATACAAATATTGTCAGATGAACCATGGGTACTTTTTGAAAATGAAAATGAAAATAAAAAAATTCAATACGGGGTCTAATCTCCAGGTGCTGAAGAGACATTCAATGTTCAATGGCCTCAGAAAGTCTTATTTCTGCCCGTTCCAATCCTGGAGAGAAATCTTTATATTGCAGCACTAACATAATAAGCATATATGCTTATATGAATATGCAACAAATCTCTAACAAAACATACACCGTGATTCGTTGTTTTCACTCAAACATGGTCACCATTTAACATGGCCACCATTTAACATGACCACCACCATTAAACATGACACCATTTAACATGACCACCACCATTAAACATGACACCATTTAACATGACCGCCTTTTAACATGACCACCATTAAACTAACATGGCCACCATTTAACGTGACCAACATAGCTATTTTAATACATTTGGGAAAGTTAATATACAAGCTTCCATTCAAGGTATTGCACGAAAATGTCCGCAAATGATAAGTGGTAGTTATTTGGCTTGTTATGTAATTAGTGCATTGTCCGTGGCACATGCGAAAGTTGTTTTATTTTTTTCCTTTTGAAACATTATCAAGAGAACGAATCTAACAAAATAATCTGACAACTTTTTGCTGCAGGCTGTTAGTTAGTGGTTGGTTTATTTAAAACTAGAAGATGTAAATTAATGTGAAGGTACTCTTCCAAAACATAACGATGTACTTTAAAAAATAAATAAAAATTACAAAGGAGGTACACAATTCTGAGAATCTTTTAGTGCACTAATTACCGCCTTAACATAATTCCCCGTCTATAGTAATTGCAACACAATCCAAGGCTGACAGAGCGCAGTAGGAGTTTCAGCTTTTTCGCGCCTATTTTCTTTTAGTTTGATCAGACATCATTTCAGGCAACCCGTAGCCTATATCCCACAATCAACTCTGCCGTCGTAAACCCAATTAAAAGCAAATAATTTAATACCAACCACGTGTCTGTGTTGCCATGGTGACAACACATACCGGTACGTCAATCAAACACGTGCGTGCATCCCAAACATCTGTAACACATTGGCCGTAACTAGATTAAGGTTCTAAATTACTTCGTTTTGTCTGTTTTATGTTACCATTATAATGGCAAAATAACCAGTTCTCGTTCGTTCACCAATAGGAGATATTCATTCATATAACTTTTGTTTCTATATCACAGAAAGACGAAAATACAGAAGTGCATGCAGGAAACAGACAAATATATTAAGTAAACTAACAAAAGAGGCATAACTTAAAGAGAAAGTGATATGGGGGCAAATCCCGAAAAGCAGAGCTTGAGGAGGGATGCCTTACAGGACAGAAAGACAGACAAACAAGCGGACAACAGAAATACAAAAATGAGCAAAACATTAATAAATGATTGTGTCGAGCAATAAAGTGAGAATAAACGAAATAATGTACGAATATTCTCGATTCGAGCCGTTCAGTTTGTTATTTTGAACCCTTGGTGAGCAGCAATTCGAATTCGTTTGGCCTTTACATTTCCTACATCAGTTAACTACCGCACGAGCGGCAGACTAATATATTAAAGTTAAACTATGTACATCATGACTTCTAAATCAAATACATGGAGACCATAAGGGAAGCAATTATGGTTGAGGAACGGCGGATGTTTCCCTGTGGATTATCAGAACCAATGACCAACCTTCCCCCGTCTCGCCTACCGGTAATTAAAGTCCATTCCACCCTGATGGAATCGTCTCCCCACACGCCCGGGATGAAATAGTGCATCGATCCATCCCCATTTATCCAGTCATTCTACCTAATTAATGGGCACTATTTAATTATGTAAATCAGGGGACTACAGTCATTACAAGTCCCTTCGTAATTAACAGGAATCCAGTCACCACATGTTCTCTTGGTAATCTGTCACTACGCAGCAAAACGTTTTTATGTTCAAATTCTCATTCTTTTTTTGTGACTAGCAAGAAACCAGCAATGTTAGTCCACGCATGGTGACTCTTCAGTTGGTACCCTGTAACTATTCAGCACAAAATCAAAACTCTCTGTTTTTAGCAACTGACAGTGAGCCTTTTTTTGCACAATATTGTACATCTAATGATATTTTGGCTGGTAGCCTCTCAAGACTCAGCAAAACGTTTTGGTATTCAAAACTGCGGCCGTGTCCGAGTTAGCGGCTTCGGCTACGGCTGTTGCTAAGGATGGTGCTATAGGCATCCTATGATTCAACCCTTGTTCACGTGACGATCAAGCCGTAGTCGCAGCCGCATCCGATAATTTGGCCTGTCGCTCTATGAGCCTTTTAGAGATACGGTGGGGCACTGTTTGATTTGGCGTGGATACAGACAGATTAACCCAAGCTTCACAGTGTCAAAGTATACGTGTCCACCATTATCTCAAAATGTCTTGTGTATTTTTCGCCTGTAAATAGCAAAAAACCAGTCATTCTCTAACGACCCTTCATCAGCTGGGTTACCAGTCAATACTACTCAGCGAGAGTCAGGCCGCATCCGAATTGGCAACTACAGCTACGGCTATGGCTGTTGCTAAGGGTGTTGCTAAGGACGTCCTATTCTTCAACGCATGATGACGTGGAAATCTAGCCGTAGCCATAGCTGAGCTGCCAATCCGGCGCGGGGTCAAATATTCTGTGTGACACAGCTTCCGGGTGACATTGTGTTAAATGTGCACCGAAATTAGTGTACTTGTATAGCTCCGACTCCCTCTATTTACCTCTTTGCAGTGAAATGTCTTGGTTTCGGAAGGGGGTGGTGTCAAAAATTTACTCACATGAAATTTCAGGTTGTTTTTAATACCCTTTTTAGTAATTTTCTGTAATGTGCGTTTGAATCTTGTCCTGGTCATTCGCAACACTTGTGTCCTTGAGCAAGGCACTTTATCATAATGACTTCTCTCCACCCGGGAGTACAAATGGGTACCGGCAAGAGCTCGGGAGTAACTTGCGATGGACTGGCATCCTGTCCAGGGGAATCATAAATATTCTCAGTCGTTTAATGCCAATAAAACCGGAAATAAACACTGGCCTGATGAGCCATATTGGCTTGGGACAGACTTGACTATGCTTTTGTTGAATACCCTTTTGTCAAGAAATGGTTAAATGATAAGTTGATGAGCCTAATGGGAATTCATTATCTTGACGGGCAGTTGTCAAAAAATTGAACAATGGAGGCCACAGACTTTTCATGAATATAAAAAGCATTGAGAGCAATTACGAAGAAAGATTTGACGGGACAATTACGGTCAAAACTCGGTCTTACACAAATCGCTTGCATTCTCTATTACAAGCCAAGGTTGATACACGATTGATCGTACAAGGATCCATATAAATATTAATATATGTGATTCATTGAGTCACCATTTGCGGAGGAACTGTGAGTAATGGCTGTCATGGGTGAAAACGGTTTCGGTCAGTTTCATACCAGTAATGGGTCGGGCTCTACGGGACCCTGAAACAGGTCAATTATGACCCGAGAGTTATTAGAGTGTCATAGGAGTGGGGTAGGCCTACAACATGCCACATATCGAAATGTTTCAACCACATTACATTGATTTGAATGGATGCCTGCGCCATGCTACATGACAATAGGAACAAAACAGAATTTAACAGTGCACCCCCCCCCCGCCCAAATCCCCGCCCTTACTCTCTCTCACTCTCTCTTTTGAAGCAATGTATTTTTCGTTTTAGGTTTTCCGCAATTACCACATGTGGGTTTTTTGTCGGAAAACAACACCAAGGTTTATGCTTAATTCGAGTCCATCTACATAAATATTATATCTTTGATGACGCCAATGTCGAGAAAACCCCCCAAAGTGATCCAATTATATTAAAGCACACTCCCAGTCAGACAAATATTCCTAAAGACATTGTTATTTGATATTGACTTCACTTTGTTTGATTGCCTGTACAAAATGGGCGGGAAAATGCCGCTCTTTCCCAATGGCGGCACGAGTGGGACAACTTCACACATTCAAACCAATTTTGGAATTCGTGTCATAATGTGTAGGGGCCTACTTAAAGAATCCCCACGATGGTTGTCCACGTGTTTGATGCATGGTGTTTGTTTAGCTCAGTCATCACTTTCTCATGATCTCACTCCCTGTGGACAGTTTTCCCATCCCATGGTACTTGGCCTATTTAACCAACTTCATATCAATGGCAACGATTATCAGGCGTTTTTAAGCCCAGCCTATACCGGCCATTTTACCCACCAACAAACAGCCGCGTGTTAAACAGTATACTTTGAAATCGAAACAGTTCCAGAAAAAGTACACAGAATTGATAGTTATGAACACAAAATTACTTTCGATCTGAAAACTCACTGGTGATAAAATTCATACCATACCACAACCTAAATTCATACCACTTACCGCAACCTAAACAAGCACTTAAATGAATGCTCACAAAAAACCCTTAAAACATAAACTGTTTTGCCGTTTGTTTATTTCTGGTTCGCCCAATAAAATGGGATCTGGTGAATTGATTACATTTCTACAGGTTGTTTTGATCGTGTTTTTTTATTAAAAACAAGAGGATGCAAATTAATTTCTCTCAACACTTAAAAGAGTCAAGTGCCGTGTAAATTTAATCGAAATTCAGAGGTGAGTATATTATTATTAATTTGTTAAACTCTTTGCTAAATGATTTAATTTAAATTGTATTATGCAAATGTAGTTATTTGTATACAATGAAATCCACAAACGACCAGCTGGGTGAGCTAAACCCTCCATAAAGATAGAGTAAACTAATAAACGAGTAGAAAAACAGAATAAATTTATTTGACATCCAATAAAAAATTCCCCACCCGCTTCAATCTTTTCTGTAGGAAATTGTCACAACATTTTGCTATTATATTAAGAGCTACTCGTGACCTTAATGTATACTGTTACGACTTTAAAAGGAAAATAATTATTTGTTTTAATGTAAATGCAAAGGTACTGGTAGATCGGTTTAATGGCATGTTTCATCATCGGTTGTTTGTAGCAAATCCTTCATTAATTTTGATTATGTGGCTTTCAAGAACATTATAATGATAATGATGAACAGTGCTGCTGTCCCTGATGGACGCTCACCATGGCGCTGACAAACACTCATTGTTTTCACGACAGGTATTATGAGACCCATTTTATCCCAGATAGATTACATGTGTTTGGTTTCTGAAGGAAATTCATTCCAATCCTCGAGTTAACAAGAAAAACCATTACAAAATTATCCTGGGAAAAAAACCGCAATTTTATCCAAAACGCAGTTTTGTGAAATTTCCGAGGCCAAGTTCGGACGGCGACCATTTGCTGACAAGTGAGCCAATCCCTGGTAACCACCCTTATACTTTTGGTCGTGAGGACCCGGCAATTTTGATAGTTTTTTCCCTAAATGGTCATTGTGCGAATTTGGCCCATCTTGACTCTCACTATATGTTGTGTTATGCTTTTCAATGTTGAGACGGGAACCGTTCTGCATGTATTGTTTCAAGATTTTGGAGATTCGATCAACACTCGAAATTCACTCCTAGCTTCTGAAGCAAAAACATTATTCCAAAGGGAGTTGAATATTTCCGACTAATAATTTAAAACTATAAAAATGTTTCCATTAGACGCAAAGCCCCTAATCGAGGCGCCAGGATTATTTCATTAAGAAGGAAATTATTCAAACTGAATAAATTTGTATAATCCGTTTTTCTTTTGCCATAAAGTATATAAATGAGGAAGTTAATACGAGTTTGTCAGCTAAAATCACTTTATAATGGTAAAAATTAATGTAAAAAAAACACATTGTATTTATTTAGTTATTTCGGTCCTTCAATCGATAAGAGGAATATATTTTATCGAATTTTGAATCAGGCTACATGGTTTGTACGGAGTTCTGGAAGTGCCATACGACATGTTGAGATCGTGAGATAATTTACTACGGGATGATGGCATCATAAAGGTAAGATGGCGACATCTTGAGATGATTTATCTCGGATTGAAGACACACTGTAGTAAGATGTCGTCTTCCCGATGTATTTCATCTTATGATGTCGACATCATGAATATAAGATGTCGACATCCCGAGATGAATTATCTCGGGATGACGACATTCTGTATTAAGATGTCGTCTTCGTGATATAAATTAGTATTGGAATGACAACACCCTGAAAAACGTAGGATGTCGACTTCTCAAGATTCATAAGTGAGGTGATGACATCCTGAAAATGTCGAGAACCCAAGATAAGTTATCTTTGGAAGATATCATCCTACTTTCAGGATGTCGTCATCCCGAGATAAATCATCTCAGGATGTCGTCATCTTACGTGTATGATGTCATCATCCTGCCGTAAATTATCCCAGGATCTCAACAAGTTGGATGGCACTTCCAGAGCTCCGTATAGTTTGGGGTCAGCGATTTTTTTTCTTGGGGTATTTTCCCAAAGACAACCACAGAATCAGGTTTCAATAAAGGGTGTCAATCAAAAATTTTGATTCACATTATGAATATTATGAATAAATAAATAAATATAAGTGTTGTGCTTAGCAATAAATAAATATTTTCTATTTCTTAGGCCTAATGTTTTTCTGTAATTTAAAAAAAACAATATATATATTTTCTTATGCTCTGTATATATTTCAAACGCAATTCAGCCTCTGGCTGCCAAGTTTGAATGTTTTTTAATAAACCAATAATAAATAAATAAATAAATCATATTATGATAATGATCCGCCAAAAAAAAGCCGCCGCCTAAAAGAGTCGCCGCGATATTATTTTTAGATGGTCTGATTCCCATCTCGTGAATACAAAGTCGCAACCACAATGTTTGCGCGGAACCAGACAAACATTTCTCACGATATAAGTTCCCAAAAAGTCACAGCGCATGTTAAGTGCCATTCCGGCTTTATACGTTTACTAAAAGAAAGCTGATATCAGCAAAAAATGCACTGCCTTTAAAAAAGTCGCCTCCCCCAAAAAAAGTTGCAAACAAAAAGTAGCCACACAAAAAAAGTCGCTGCAAAAAAAGTCAAAGCATAAAATGGCGCTGCGTAAAACACAAAGTCACTGCGTAGGTGTCCATTATAGAACTCCATTCAGTTCTTCAGTGGTTTCCATGGATTTGTTTGGAGCTTGGATAACTTCAAGAAATCGAAAGATTAGTAATGGCTTTCCCATGCCAAGTAAAAACAACTGTTAAATGACCACACCACCCAAAGCATTACAATTAGCACACGACGATGGATATGACCTTATATTATTTTCTTTTGGCCTGAAATACACACGGGCTTTATGAGTCGTCAGCAGGTCTAACTAATAATGACATAACCACCAGTGACAGACCTAAATTGACCTAATTCACATGACGTTACCAAAATCTTGCTAGTGTCATTTTGGGACTCGGCTTCCTGGGCCCAATTTCATAGAGCTGCTTTTAAGCAGATATTATGAGAAATGAGCAGGAAACCAGTCACAATGCTACATGTGACATCGTATCTGGGCTGGTAACCTCATTCTGGTAAGCATAAAATTATTGTGCTGTGCTAAGCTACTTGTTGTGCTTTTTCAAAGTTGATGTTCTCCTATGTAAGTTTGCAGCTTATAATAGTCTTTCCTGAAACAGCATACGTTTCTGGAGTGACTGATAGTTAAGCAACTTTACTACAACATGACGTGTGATCCAGCAGACGATTTCATTTCCGATTCTCTTTATGGTTACTATTTTTTTCCAGCCAGAAATGGGTGTGGTTTCCCCCTGCCGTTTCCCCATTGCAGAATTACCACTGAAATAAGTAATGAATTGTCAAGAAAGTTGACAAGGGGGCGATTTCAGACAGAGACAGGAAGTGAACTTCCTTCCAGTCTCCCAAAGTGCCATAAACTGCAAAGTGATCCCCTGGTAGTGATGGGAAAGTACATTTTTGATTTTTGAAACAGTAAAATTCCCTCCCAGCTTTCACTAAGCACACTACAAACAACCAGTGGAATAGTCTTCAAAATAGATAAGCGCCTTATTGAAAACAACTACATCGGGTTTATGCCATATTGGGGATTTTGTACGCGTTCGTATTGATCTTATTCCGATTGCGGCAATCGGAATAAGCAACTGTAATTTGTGAAGTCTTTAAATAAATTTCCCTCGACCTTGAAGGTGTTTCACACGGAAGTAATCCATGAATTAGGATTGGCACCAGTGGCATATAACCAGTTGGGGGGCATGGAGCGGGAGCCCCACCCCTCAGCGTAGAACCCCCCCCCCCCGCCCGCCATGACCATGGGGTCAAAACAATGCACAAAATGATTGGTTAGCTACCGGTACATCTATACATACATCAAGCCGCCACTTGTGTCCCCCCTTACCCCACCCCCCCACCCCCACCCCCCAAAAAGTGTATACGCCCCTGATTGGCACTGGTTTGAAGTTTATAATCGGTGAGCTTTCATATTAAATTCTAATTTAAAAAACAACACACATGACTTTGACCAATCCCGCACTTAGTCTTTAAGAGCATATATATTTGTTTTTGATGATGAGGTTGCCTCGATTTGTCTTCATCCATCTTATTGCAAACAAACCGAGGCCGGAAGGAAATACAGTCTGGCGCCTTTTTAAGTGGAATAAGAATTTAGTTAATCATTACCATTTGTGTACGTGGGGAATCAGACACAGACGGCTTCAGTGCGATGAAAGTCTATTCCATTAGTACCATGACGTCAGTTTAAAGGGCTGGCAAATCAGGGTTTTTTGTGTGGGAAATGGATGTTTTGTCTTAAGCTTATTTTCTTATTTGTTCAATGAGATATCGCCTAACATCACAAGGCCAGACGGCCACTTCAGGATAATAATAATAATAAGACTTGTAATGCGCACATATCCACCCTGCTGGGTGTTCAAGGCGCAGTAAAAAACCCAAAAATAAAACAAAACAAAACAAAGACAAAACAGACACAACAAAATTAGTCCTTGAAAACCTGTGACATAAGATAAGTTTTGAGAAGAGATTTGAATTTTGTGGTACAAAGACAAGATCTAAGATTAAGCGGTAGAGAGTTCCAGATGCGTGGCGCAGCTGAAGAAAAAGACCTGTCACCCCATGAGTGTCGAGACTTGGGTTCAACGAGGAGAAGCATGGAACTTGATCGAAGATTCCTTGATGGAGTGTAAACTTGAAGTAGTTCAGAAATATAGTGGGGAGCCTTGTCATTAAGTGCTTTGTGGACAATGAGCATCAGCTTGAAGATGATTCGTTGAGAGATAGGGAGCCAATGTAGTTGTTTCAGAATGGGGGTGATAGAACAGGATTTTCTAGACAGTGTCACAATGCGGGCAGAGGTATTTTGGAGGCGTTGAAGACGGGAAATCTGGTTGTTAGGAAGACTGTAGAGAAGAGCATTACCGTTGTCAAGACGAGAAGTAACAAATGCATGAATGACCTTTTCAGTGGCACTTTTGTCCAAGTACTTGCGAATCTTACCAATATTCCTGATGTGATATGATGACAGACGAACGATGTTGTTGATGTGTGGTTGAAGTGTCATCGATGAATCAAAAATAACCCCTAAGTTCCGAGCTTGCAGCGAGGGAGCTATCCGAGCATCACCGATGGAAATGTATGGCACTGAAACCTTTGTTAACTGTTGACGTGACCCAAATAGAAGGAACTCTGTCTTATCATCATTTAACTTCAGGAAGTTTTGTTGTGTCCAACGTCGAATCTCTTGGATGCATTTCTCAAGTCTTGCAATAGATGCATTGGCGTTTTCTTGAGAAGATTTAAACGTGATGTATAGCTGAGTGTCGTCTGCGTACACATGGTAATTCAGATTAAATTTCAGGATGATGTCACGAATCGGTAAAGTGTACAGCGTAAACCACTGCGGGCCCAGTACCGACCCCTGTGGCACAGAGTAGTTCAAAACAACAGGGTCTGATATTGCGGTGCCAATACATACATGCTGAGTTCTATTGTAGAGATACGATTTGCACCATGCTAGGGCTGTGTCCTCTATGCCAAGGTGATTCTGGAGCCGAGAGAGAAGGATGTTGTGATCAACAGTGTCAAAGGCAGCACTCAAGTCTAGCAGGACTAGTGCTGTTAGGTTACCATTGTCCATTGCAGAAAGAATATCGTTGCTCACACGGACTAGTGCAGCTTCTGTCCCATGGAAAGGCTTGTATGCTGACTGGAACACGTCGGACAGGTTGAAATTATGAATGTGATCAGAAATGCGTGATGAAACTACTCGTTCGATGACTTTTCCAAGATATTTTAAGTTTGCAACCGGTCTGTAGTTTTTGAATATCTCCTTGTCCAGGTTTGGTTTCTTGATGAGCGGCCTGATGTAGGAAACTTTGAGGCTATCGGCGAAACAACCGGAACTGAGAGATTCGTTTACAAGATTAGTGATGTAGGGTAAAAATATATCAATGTTTTGCTTCATCATGGATGTTGACACTGGATCCAGCTCACAGGATTTTGAAGGAGATTTCATAATAACCCTTTGAATCTCAGCAACAGTGGCAGGCTCAAACACAGATAGTCTACACTCTGGTTGAAGATGTGGCAATGTCTGCGGCACGTTGTAAGGGACTGATGAAAAAGATGAGCGGATGTCTGAAATCTTGGTGACAAAGAATTTCTGGAATTCATTTGCCAAGTCCTGATCATTGTAAGTGGATGGAAGGACGGGGGTTTGGGGTTTGAGCAACAACTTACCAATTATCTTGAAGAGCTTCTTTTGATCTCCTGAGGATTCTTGTACTTGGGATGAATAATGGGTGATCTTTGCCTGGTTGATCAAATTCCTGACTACCTTACATTGGTTGCGATATTCTTGTCGTTGTATTTCCAACTTGCCATTTTTCCGCCATTTCCGCTCAAGTTGACGACAGATCTTTCTTGCTGTACGAATATCATCATTGAACCAGGAAACTTCAGTTCGGACCTTGACTGATCTTGTTTTCCAAGGTGCGTATTTATCCAAGATGTCACTGATAGTACTCTCATATTGGCTGACATAGGAATCCAAGCAGTCATGATCAATTTCCAGCTTTGCTAAATGAGTTCCTATGTCGCTGAACACTTCAGGAGAATTCACATGTTTCCACTGTCGGCTCTTTATAGTGACGGTTGGGACTTTGGGCTTGCACAGACTCAAGTTACACATGACTGCATAATGGTCTGAGAATCCAGGTAGAATAACAAAGTTTGAGACAATGGGTGGGGTGATGTCACGAGTTATGACAAGGTCCAGGCAATGACCGAGACGATGAGTCGGCTCCTTGATATGCTGGGTAAGACCGAAAGCCTGAAGTAGATGCTTAAACTGGTTTGCATTGGTGTTGTGGATGTCATCAACATGAATGTTAAAGTCACCAGTGATGATGATTTCCGATGGATGAAGGAGATATTCTAAAATCAAATTCTCAAATTCCTTAAGAAAACTTGAGAAAGTCACATGTTGGCCGTTAGAATCTCTTTCAGGTCTGTATACAATGACAAGGCGAACAGATTTAGAGTTTCCGGAAACCTCAGCATGAAGAGATTCAACAGTTGTGTATTGGACGTCATTACTTTTCACAGAGACAGATAAAGTAGATCTGTACAGTATTGCAACTCCTCCACCGGTCTTGTGAGGTCTTGGGATGTGATGAAAGTAGTAGCCAGCAGGGGTACACTGACGACATGTTAAGTTGTCATCTGGTCTAAGCCATGTTTCTGAAACGGCAACAAGGTCCAGATCTTTTTGCAGAACAAAATCAGCAAAATCGTCATACTTGTTACAGATGGACTGTGTGTTCAGAACACAAAGGCTGAGTTGAGATTTGGCAGGAGTCACTGGTGCTAGAACAGATGAGGGTGTACACTTAACTGAAGTTGGGCTGTCGACCCAAATCAACTGTCACCAGGGTCACATTGCCACCTACTCGTGGGGCTGAAACAGGATTACCCCCTTCACAGTCCGTAAGGATGTAGGCATGGGTATCATCCACTAGGAGCCTGGCTGGTAGAGCAGAATGCACTACCTTCCCAACTTTTTACGAAGCAATTATGTTTAAGTGCCTTGCTCAAGCTTCCAAGAAATGTTATGAATGTAGACTTTGTAAAATAAAATAAAATTCATAATTAAAAGTAATTATCAAGTAATAAACCACAATGGCAACTGACTATGGATAAATTTCAGATCAATTTTGGGGTTAACAAAGAAAGATTTACTAGAACGGAATTTGAACCTGCGACCTCCGGATTGACGTGGAAGAATAGGGAGACCGCCAACATTAAGGGCATCGTACACGTTTGGTAATTGGAGCCTACTTTTTGTTTCAAACCTATATAGGTGTAGATATACCATAAAACTAACCTGTGAAAATTTCATTTCAAAAGGTAGTAGCGTTTTTGAGATATTGCCGAAAATCGGAGTGGTTATGTCCACGCAGGAAGAATAATCTGCATTGGAATACACACTTAGAGAAGATTCAAATGTTCATGGGGATAAAAAGTGAAATTTTTTCCCATAACCGCGGTACTTCGAAGTGAAAAGTTTCTTAAAATGCATTAAAGTATCCAAAGCTGCTGTATTTCTCACCAAGTAAGTTTGTATTGCCATTAGTTATCAGAGTCATTACCAAACGTGTACGATGCCTTTAATGCTCGGTTGGTAGAGCTTTGGCACGTTAATCTGTGGGTTATAGGTTCACATCCCATTCTAACAAATTTGTCTTTGTTCAGCCCAAAATTGAATTAATATTTACCCAGTTAGTGAACAAAAATGCGACGCAAAATAATTGCGACTCAAAGAAACGAAAACAAATTGCGATCACGGAAAAAGAAATGTGAGAAAAGGTATGGCACATATGGAACACCGTAGCAACATTTTGACTCTCAAGGCTGCCCATACAAAATGCTGGCCAGTGTTTTTGTACAAAATACTGGCCAGCGTTTGTCAACAAAAGGAAGGTTTTCTCATGTGGAACATCTGGTTGTAATCTGACCTCTCGGACCTATATAGATCGAATTCATTTTTGCTGTCTTCTTTCCTTTTTATTTTTTAATAACAAACTTTTTTCAGCATCAAGGCCATATTTCCAATTAAACGACAGAAAGAAAAAATGAAATTAAAACATCTCTCTGCAGGCATAATCCCTCGGGCAATGCAAGTAGGAATAAATCCCCCTTAAATGTCAAGTTTGCGATGGAAATCACGAAACACACCATCTCTGATTTTTGTATTTTCCTTTTTAACAGGATATCATACTAGGTAATCATAAAAGCAGCTGTTGGTTTAATTTACTGACTGAACTGATACCATTGTCAGGGGGCTATTTTGCCGACCGATTTGTCAAAATTATTGATTAGACTCGGAGATGAGAATTGAGAACATAATCCGCTAATTAACGATAGATGATTGAAATTTACACTTTGTGGATAAAATGGACTTTTAAAGGTAAAGTCACCGTCTAAATCAATTCAGTTTACTTGTAATGACATCTGTGGACATTTTCATAGAAATGATAAACGGTAAGCAGATTGTTCTGTGTAGTTCAGCAAAACAATTGCACAAAAGAGCAGAATACCAGACACACATTGAACATGTGACATGGTAGTTTGGTTGGTTACCTTATTTTGGTAAGCATAATTTTGTTTTGCTTAGCTACTTCTTGTGCTTAAGTAGCTCTATGAAATTGTGCCTTGGACCTAATTGCATGGCTCTGTTGCTGAACAGTTTGCTGCTAAGCAAAAATGGGCAGGATACCAGTCACAAATGGTATATGTTTTATGGTGTTTTAGTAGTAACATTATCCTGGTAGGCATAATTGTTTCGTGCTTAGCTATTTTTATGCTTAAGCAGCTTTATGAAATTGGGCCCTGGTCTGTGACTCAAAGAATTAATGTTAAACACAATTAGCTATATTAGCACAGAATAACGTCGATGAGAAGAACATGTTGCCAGCCAAATACATATAATTAAATCGTATGTTACATTGACTGGTTCCCTCCAAATCTTGTGCATATACAAACTTACTTAGCAGTATTTCTTTAGTGGCTTATGATGAGCACAAAGCCAATGGCGACGTCCTTAGAAAAACTAACTCCGAATAACAGGAGAAAGTACGCATGCAAAAATGGAAATGGGTTTGTGGATTCAAAAACCTGCATGAATCAAGAACCTGTATGAAGCAAGAACCTGTATGAATCAAAAACCTCCATGAATCAAGAACCTGTATGAATCAAGAACCTGTATGAATCAAGAACCCAAATGAATCAAGAACCTGAATAAATTAAGAACCCGAATGAATCAAGAACCCGAATTAATCAAGAACCTGAATGAATCAAGAACCTGAATGAATCAAGAACCCGAATGAATCAAGAACCCGAATGAATCAAGAACCTGAATGAATCAAGAACCTGTGTATGAATCAAGAACCTGTGTATGAATCAAGAACCTGTGTATGAACCAAAAACCTGTATGAACTATGAACCAAGACCTGTATGAATCAAGAACCTGTATGAATCAAGAACCTGTATGAATCAAGAACCTGTAGTGTGATCATAATTTATTTTCTTCTCTATGGACTGCACTTTCACTTTCTTTTTTTCACATCGTGTAATCGAAAACCTTGTATTCTAACAGTGAGGCTATTTTTGGCACAGAAAGAAAGGCCAGTCTAGATGTTGTGTTGGTCAACGGTATTCGTATCGACCTACCCAATCATTAAAAGACGCTCGACTTATTTACACACCTGCCCAGCTGTGTCAATCTTTCCTGCTAGTTCTTTGCACCCAAACACACATCCACGAGAGCTTAGAAGCATTGAAAATGCCCGTTTAAGGGTTACTCTTGCGAACAAAATATCGCGTGGTTGATTCCACTGACCTCTGGGAAATGCCCTCCTCCGACTTGTGTGGATCCGGACAAGGATAACAAATAAACAAATAAATAAATAAATAAAAATGTTCCCATCTGTCCCTGTTCAAATTTTAAGTAGACTAAAATTGGGATAACCCTAGACTTGTCAAATACATGAGCCACTACTGAAACGGTGAAGCCAGTCATTTACATAGCTGAATAACGAGCTCCCTGGTTGGACTATACAAAAATAACTTCTAGCCGATAGTATTTTTCGTTAAAGACCTCTATTTTCTTTGCAAACACTGACCACTAAGGAGGCCTTGAGCATATTTAAACTGGCTTGGCAAAAAATTGCTTTTTTTAAACAAAAAAAAATTTCTTTTCATAAAGTATAAGTTTACTTTTTTGTTTTGGATGGTCAATTTTATGCGTATTGATTTGATAGATTATTGGTCAAATAATAAACTGTTTTGGGGTTTTTTGCAGTGAAGGCTGCCCGTATTCTTTTGCCAACCACTAGTTGACAAAACTTGCGGTTATGACGACGTTGCAAAAGATAGAACAGAAAAGGGTCATGATGTTTGAAACAGCGGTGGGATTGCATCCTCGACAAAGAGCAACCCAAAGATCTCAAGACCTTGTGTTTTCTCGTAAAATCTCGTTATCTCATCTGGACTCAAGGGTGATGCTGACTCATCATAAACATGGAACAATTCGACATGGATCAAAGACAACCGCACGGCCAGATTTTGTCTGTTCAGAAGGCATTTTTAGCTCCGTAACCTTGCGGCTTTTGCACTCACAAGAGAGGCCGTGAATACTGACTACAAGCCCCATGAAGAATTGCCTCGTCATCGCGCTATCCAAGCAGACAACTCGTCATTCAAATCTTAATGTTTGACAGAGAACTTAACGTGGCGTATGGTTTTAATGACTTCTAATGAATTCTTTGCATGTTTCTCAGTCGCCCGTTGAAGACGGGCCACGGACGAGATGAATGTTATCAATGATCTTTACATCCGGGACACATAATGAAAACCACGGGGTGGTTTAACTTTAAAGATGCAATCAGTGGTCTAGGGTGAAAAGGAGCGTCATTGTGAGGCAAAGAGTGTCATCAAGGATGTGTCTTAGTGGGTCATAGATGTGTGCAAAGGGAGGCAAAGAGTGTGTCCTTGTGGCAATGAGACTTATGTATTGTAGGATATGGGCGTGCTCACAGAGGTTAGGGCGTGTTTGTGATGAGTCGAAATGTCTTATTGTTCGTTGGAGACAATGGGTCATAGGGGCGTGTCCACATGCGGAAAAATAGAAGAAGGTTTGTCTGCGGGACAGACATATTAAACAAATGGGCGTATCGAATGGATGGACGGGCCTACCAACTGGGACAAAGAATATTTCAAGCGAAAAAGGGGCGTGTTCTAAGGATAATTATGCATATCTATCTCTTCCCACTTGATGTATTTACACTGGGGGAACAAAAGCAACTGCTACCAGAAAGTGTACAACTGCACACTGTGAACGGAGAAGCTCACTCTAATACATGGGTTCTAAAAACATAGATTATTCAGGTTTGCTTTAATCTTAATAGAAAAAAAGAACCTCTCGAGGTCGAGCAACCTCATCCCTATGGTCGATGGTTGAAAGATCTCACAGCACCATTTACTCATTACGTCAGCTTGATCGCAACGAAAGGGGTGGGGACGGGGACGAGGTTGGTAGATAAAATGCCCACGAGGAATTTGCCGAAAGAAATGTCCTTCTTTTAAAGATGTGTATTTCTATAGTTGGTGAACAAACCGCGCTGATTGGCACGGACGGCAGAATGTTAGAAAGACATTCAATTATTGTGTTAACAGATGTTGTGACCAAACTCAACATTTCTGCAAACTTTTAATTAAAACAAAATACATCACATGATTGGTTGGTTTGTTTCCAACAAATCCAACACTATTTTTGGATAGTTGTGTAACATTGTTGAAAACTGTGGCTATCTGTTTTGGCTTTGCATTTATGGCTTCCAATATTTGTCCAACCTAGCGGGCTGTGACGTTGCAATAGACTACACTTGTTTTCGCCGAGCCCCAGTGGATTACGATCATGATCGTCTATTGACACACATGTAAAACAAAAGACTAAAAGGGTGTCATGTTTTAATTAACGAGCGCACAATCCGTTAAGCGTAAAGTCGTGTTACAGGCAAGATTGCACCTGCGCCGCACGCAGCTCCCGATGATGGTGGGGGACGAGACACCGTATCTCCCGGGAGTGTCTGGGTAACATGCCCGCCCCCCTGTCGGAAGTGGTCTGGCTTGGTCTATGATGAAGACGTCGGATCTACGCCTGAGTTTCTTTATTTTTTCACGTTCTGGATTTTTTTCTCCCGAGACTTTAAATGTCAAGCGAGCCACAGTTGGATTTTTGCTGATCTATATTCTGCATAAGTCGTTTACCATGACACAGCCATTATTATTATGGTAACATTTAACAACCGTTTGCGGTATTAAATTACACGAACCTATTTTAGATGTCAGTCTAACTTTCAAATTTATTCACATTATGACGTAAACTCAATACATGGTTCATTGTGAGGTATTTTGTAAATCATGGCCACAAAATGACGTCCCTTGACGCCACCGTTCATCACCCCCCTTATTAAACAGACTAACAGACTGTATATAATTGTTATGAAACCGTCAAAGGTGTGGTCCCCATTCTCGTCCTCAAGTAACTCGTTCTCGTCCTCGAGTAACTCATTCTCCCCTCGAGTTACTCATTCTCGTCCTAGAGTAGCTCATACTCGTCCTTGAGTATAGCTTATACTCGTCCTCAAGTAACTCGTTCTCCCCTCGAGTTACTCATTCTCACCCTCGAGTTACTCATTCTCGTCCTTGAGTTACTCGTTCTCGTCCTCGAGTAACTCGTTCTTGCCTTCGAGTTACTCGTTCTCATTATTGAATAATTCGTACTCACCCTCGTTCTCGAGTAATTCTTTATCGTTCTTGAGTAACTCGTTCTCAAGTAACTCATAGTCGTCCAAGAGTAACTAATTTTCGTCCTCATTAGTAACTTGTTCTTGAGTAACCAGTCCTCGAGTAACTCGTCCTCCAGTAACTAGTCCTCGAGTAACTCGTCCTCGAGTAACTAGTCCTCAAGTAACTCGTCCTCACTAGCCCTCGAGTAACTAGTCCTCGAGTAACTCGTCCTCCAGTAACTAGTCCTCGAGTAACTCGTCCTCCAGTAACTCGTCCTCGAGTAACTAGTCCTCGAGTAACTCGTCCTCCAGTAACTCGTCCTAGAGTAACTAGTCCTCCAGTAACTCGTCCTCGAGTTACTATAGTCCTCGAGTAATTCGTTCTCTTCCTCGAGTAACTCGTCCTCATCCTCGAGTAACTCGTTCTCTTCCGCGAGTAACTCGGTCCCATAATCACAGTATTTTACATGACTCGGAGTAGTAAATATACAAAAGTTGCCCTTTACTCCCCTAAGATAAGGACTAGCCCTTTACAGAAAAGTACTCGTTGTCGCAATCGAGTTCTATTTTTACTAATATATTTGTACTTGTACTCAACAAATTTTACTCGTATACTTGTGCTACTATTACTGTTTTGTATTCGTGTATCTCGTACTCGTACTCGTATACTTGTACTTATCTCATACACATGGAAATGCACTCAATTGAAACGTTGCTCTGTACGCAGTAGGGCAAGACATTTTGTTTTACGGTTTTGCTGCATCCACAATTTGATCAATTTTGAGAAGTCGCTCCGACGACCGTGATATCATCAAGACAAGATCAATTTATGCTTTTAACTTTGAGTCAAGCGAGAAAACAGGTGGGAAAGTCACTCCGAGACATTCTTGGGGGGTCCTTGGGGAAGATACGGGAGCAGTCACGGGCATAAAATGGTTTCATATACGCTGATCCTTCAGCGTGACGGGCAAGAGGATTGCGCCATGAATCTAGGGGGAAGCCGCAACGCCCGCTGATGGTTGATTCACCCCACCTTTCCGGTTGCATATGGTGCGCAGCAGCAGAAATGCGCGCCAAAAATGTGGCGCGCTTTCGAGATGGTTCGGTGCATTGTTGGGATGGCAATAGCAATGCGTGGTGTCATTTTGTTCTGGCATTGAAGACGAATTGGTGTCCCGGGGGAAGACTGATATCTCCAGCGGGGATACCATAACAAGCAGGTCGGTATTGAGGCCAATTGAAGTTTATTAAAGATAGTACGTAACAGGGTTTTTGAAAAAGTAAAATTATGTTATTTCTCTAGTTTCCAATCAATTCGACCAATCTATGAAAATGTCATCGAATTACATGATCATGTATATTCGGTTTGCGGAAACACCATGTGTATATCTACTTTGCTGTGTTGATTTTGTTATATGAGAACTTGTCTTGCTGTCTATTTTACTGGCGCGGAGTAGATTTCGGAATTCGGGAGACTACTTATGTTCTGAAAAGAACTGTCCTGCTTATTAAAGGCACTGGCCGCGTTTGGTAATTGTCATAGACCAGTATTCTCACTTGGTGTATTCCAACAAATGCATAAAATAACAAACCTGTGAAAATTTGGACTGAATTGGTCATCGAAGTTGCAAGAAAAAAATGACAGAAAAAACACCCTTGTTGTACAAATTTGTGTGCCTTCAGATGCTTGAAAAGGGCTTCAGGCCTGAAGTCTTTTTCAGATTCAAATAATTTAGTGAGAAATTACCTCTTTCTCAAAAACTACGTTACTTCAGAGAGAGTCGTTTCTCACAATGTTTTATATCTAATCAACAGCTCTCCGTTGCTCGTTACCAAGTACGTTTTTATGCTAATATATATTTTGAGTAATTACCAAACGTGTCCAGTGCCTTTAACTAACCTGGGCGGAAGGTATACGAAATCGGCTGGGACTACTTTCGCTAAGTGGATCGAGGGGACTTCTCTTTATATTAACTTCACTGCCGCGGAGTAAGTTCTTATTTGGTAAACGAAAGACGGTTTGTTACAATTGTCAAGAATTATTGTGTGTACGTATTCAATATTTGTTTTTCAACTGCGGCATCGAAATAAGCAGTAGTAATTTTCAGGCTTGTTAACAGTTTCTCGATTCAGACAGTACTTAAGAGGATTGGGACTGGTATGATTTGATTTTTTTTTTTTTTGATTTTTTTTTTAACATGCTCAAGTTTACACAAAACAATACAACATACATAGAACATAGTACACTGGTATGAAGTTGATAATCAGTGAGTTTTCAGATTGAAACTTATCATTTTCAAGTGCTGCACTTTGTCTTTAAAGGCGCTGTACACGTTTGGTAATTACTCAAAATATATATTAGCATAAAAACTGACTTGATAACGAGCAACAGAGAGCTGTTGATTGTATAAAACATTGTGAGAAACGACTCCCTCTGAAGTAACGTAGTTTTTGAGAAAGAGGTAATTTCTCACTAAAAACTTCTTGCAAGAAGTTTTTATTCCTACATCTGAAAGCACACAATTTGGAAAACAAGGGTGTTTTTTCTTTCATCATTTTCTTGCAACTTCGATGACCAATTGAGCCCAAATTTTCACAGTCTTGTTATTTTATGCATATGTTGGGATACACCGAATGAGAACACTGGTCTTTATCCAAACGTGTACGATGCCTTTAAATAAACCTGCAACTTAATACATCTGACTGCAGACCTTCGGGAAGGCATGCGGGATCGGACGGATAGATATTAGTTACATCAGTGCCTTGCTAATGAACACACACACCAGCTGGTCTACCATAAATTGTCCATGGTTTTGTGGCGTAACCATCCGGTTTCCCCTTCCATTGAAACCAATGCAACCAAACCGAGGCTGTATGGGATGAAAAGTCTGGTTCCTGTTTTTGAATAATATGAATATCATTACTGACGTTGTAAATAGGGCATCTGACCAGAGCAAGATAACAGAATTGGGTTTTAATCAAATATTAACGTATAACAATTAAACGCTCGGCCTCCCGCCGCACGGGTCACGTGAGTTTGGGGCCCGCCAATTCAAACCTATGCAGCCAAGCATGACTGCGTATATAATCGGCCTATCACCGTCACAATTCCATGCTTTAAATAAACCTGATGAAACCAAACAATATTGTTCTAGCTTGTGTTATTGTCAGCTATTAGAGTGAAACTGTTTTTCATGCGTATGAGCGCAGCGAAGGAGCATGAAAATGTAATTTCAGATACACAAGAATGATGTCCTTCGGTACACACCACTACTGCCGACGAGCTCACTTGCGTTGGTGTACCAAGACATACACATAAAGTTGGCAGGGTACTCTGCTCGCTTAATGCAGTATGCACAATGCGTGTGTGCACGGCGTCGTACAGCAGCGTGGAGTACGATTTGCAACCTCGTACACTGAGGCTCAACTGAACGATCGATTGAAATAATTACAACGATTAATACTGATGTCACGAAAAACGTAAATAGACCTCTTAACGTCTCGAACCAAGACTAACCAGAAAATAATAATAATAATAATAAAGAGAGATTTATAAAGAGCAAACAGTTGCAGATCGGTTCCGCCTCAAAACGACCATGGCACAGAATTTAACAGTCTATACTTTTACGTCACCTTTCTTATGAACTGCCCTAAAGAATTACACAATTTGTTACACCAATACAGGGTATGGCTTGCCTTGAGGCTCGTCCACCAGATGGAACTGCCACTTAATATTTATTAACTTTGACTGTCATGTATACTTTTAAGTATTTACAAACATTCAATCAATAACTTGTTGCTCATTACTTTTTCAGCGACTTAAATGTCCCACAGGATTAAAAACCAGAGATAAAACTCAACGAGCAAAAAACTCTGGAAAACCTTGTGGCTACCAGCAAATTGTACCTCTTTAAGGTTTGCTTTTTGATATTAACCATTTTTCTGATCTTTTTCAAATACATTCCACTGTGTTCTAAACTGAACCGAAGTCGCAAGCTAGAATGACCAACTACGCTTCCTCCACATTCTTCCAATAGCAATTTTCCAAATACCTACTTTTGCTCCTCGCATACCAACCCTTCAGAATGCTTTTGATAACCGATCAGACAAATGTTGCCTGCTATACAACCGAAACGCAGGCAAATATAATTCATTTTGGTGAGCCATCGACCTTTCAGGGTCTCGACTCATATACAAGAACGTAGTCTTTTAAACACCGCTGTTTGCTGTAAATCAACATAGATGGTAATTATTTTAATGTTTGATTGACAGCAACAGCTTGATCACAGAGTCATCGGTATTTTAATTAATATCATTGCTATACCGCATAAACCAAGGGATTTACAACTATCAGAGCTGTGTATTTCTGAAATATACGGCTCTGACAACTATGTACGCACGGCAGGTTGAAATTAATGGAGTGCGAAAATGGTGTTAAGTCGTGAAACCTGATTATCGCATTATTTGACTGAACCATTTTTTTACACGACATAATGCAGCTCGTGTTGGCGCCTATTTTTAATTTATAATATGAATGGTCGACAGCTGAGAATGGGTCGGGGATTAATAAAGCCTAACAAAATGTAATAAAACAAAATTGAAGTGAACGTCCAGTCAACTGAAGTACACCATTAAATCAATTATTAAAAAATTATTACCAAAAAAACACGTCAATTCCGAACCGGGATTTTTTTAGAGTGTAACAGAGTGCTGAGGCTACCATGGAGACATGTTCCTACTCTCATTCAAGAGGAAACCAGAGGTAATTCATAAAGAAACACAAAGAAACACTTAAGGAATGTAAACGGTGTCCAGCAAGAAGGCACACACAATTGGGAGGGTTTTTACAGGCAATATGGCTCATTGACCCAATTCACTTGACGTCATCGTCACAATCATCTTGGTTGCACCATTTTGGGAGTCAATGTCCCTGTGTGTTATTCATTGAAGTGCGTGTTTCGGGTCACGTTGCGTTTACGTGCAATTTGAATCCCAAAATGGTGAGCATGTGGCAGACAGTAGCCACGTTGTGCAATCGGTCAATAGTAACCTGTGTTTGAAGGCCTAACAATTATTGTCCAGTGAGATTGATGGTAGTGGTCATTATTGGATCATTTAAAAGGGTGTCAGGTCACTTCGTACCTTGACCACTTCGTACCCTGGACACTTCGTACCTTTTTTTTAAAGGTACGGTACCATGCTGGTTTTGGGGGAGACCAAAATTATTCCTAGACCTGTTAGTTTTAAACACACCATGCAAGCAACCTGTGAAAATGCCATCAAATGAGGTGGCCAACGTTTGTAAGACAACATAGAAGAACGATTTACGGTACTTCGTGGATTTTGTGCACGATCATTACAGTACCTATTTTGATTTGGAAAATCACCTTGAACCGTCAGAAGGAAATATTTCTCCATATACATGTAGGTCATAAATTATTCATGTATTACTGTTTTTATGATCCTAAGTACCATATCTTTCAAATCAATTTGTCACTGAAGATGAAGAGACAGTTTCAAAGGGATGAGTAATGTCCAATCTGGAGAGCTTGATGACTTGTTCATGAAAATGGAAGGAATTTAAATTCTAAGTGGATCTCTTTATCAAGTATGATGTATCTTGTTACGATGGTGATGTTGCAGTAGGTACAAACGATGTCATTAAAGAGGGAAAAACTCATATATAATTTTATTATTCATGGTTCGAAAGTTCATCATTTTGTAATAAAATACCCCAAACAATCAAAGAAAATAAATAAGTCTTCATTTGAGGGGAGCCGACAGGGTGCAATAATAATATATTTCAGGTATATGAATATTCGCATAATTGGCTTCAAGGTTTCAGGGGGAACAACCGTGCGTTTGAACACAGATCGCAGGATCAATGGGGGACAACAAATCACGTTCTGGATGCAGTCAAAACCTGCGGACAATATTGGAAACTGTCAAGGATAGGTATCTGCACTTAATGTGACCCTGTGAAAATTTAAGCACAATCGGTCATCAGAGTCACGAGAAATTGGTGAAAACCCCCTTTATATGTTTCACTGTTTTCAAACAGTTTTGGAATCGCGGGATCAAAACTAATTTATTTATTCATTTCTAAAAAACTATTGCATTTCAGGCAAAGTATTTTAAGGGAAGTTTTCCACCATGATCATCTTTCTACCATGCAAATCTAAGAACATTTATATGTTTGCCTCCTTGATTTTACTGCAGTTGAAAGAATGAATTTTGTGTACATTGTTCAGTTTTTTTTAATTTTTTATAACACCCCTTACAAAATTCTGCCCTTTGATAGGTTTAGAGCGCGTTACATGATATGTCTTATTTTTACTAGAAGGCCGCACGAACGCGACGCGCTACATCCAGCAAACAAGGTACTATACCCGTAGCAACCGATGTATTATCCCATAGCAATCAATGTACTATTATATAGCAACAGTAGCTTCTTGGTACCTTGACGTCTAGGCACAAATTATATGTATGGGGTGTTATATAACAAATATTAACTGCTTTTACTCGTGCTATGGTTAAAACTACGACGCCTGAAGTGATCCTCGGCACGTTCTATTTTCCGGAGGCGAAGCCAAGGGAAAATATAGCGCTCCGGAGATCACCGAGGGACCGTCGCGTCGGTGATCTATTTTCCCTTGGCTTCGCCTCGGGAAAATAGAACGTGCCGAGGATCACCTCGGGCGTCGTAGTTTTAACCGAAACACTCTAAGCATGTCAATATTTGTATACTATGTAATAACACCTGCCTAGTAACGAATAATTATTAAAGTGTCTTGCATTTTACAACATTTTCTCTTTTCACTGGACGAGTTATATCGCTTTTCTGGCTTTATGGCTTTTCTTAATTGCTCTATTTTTTACAGTAATCTTTCACTGCTGTAGACAAGGCCCTTTGTGATATAGGCCTATGTAGTAATACTGCCATGGCTACAATGTCTACATAAACTGCGAACAAATAACACATAAGTAAGTAGAGGTAACACAGGCGACGGGTGACGGACCATGCTCAAGTGCCATCTTAAAAGTACACCGCAATGCATCTCGGGAAACCTAGCACAATTTAAAAAAAATCAAGCTACAAAGATGGACGCCAGTATGCCAGGGGTGCGTTTTGGCGGTCGTAACCATTGATCTATATTATAGACCTTTCTTTTGCAACGTCACAGCCCGAGTTTTTGCCAACCGAGGTTGGAAAACCATGGAAAGCCATAAATGCAAAGCATAAGCAGACAGCCACAGTTTGTAATAATGTTACACAATTAATATTCAAAAATAGTGTTGAATTTGTTGGAAACAAAGCAACCAATCATGGTATGTATTTTTGGTTGATGGAAAGTTTACAAAAATGTTGAATTTGGATACAACATTTGTTAACACGATTGAATGTTTTGCTAACATTCGGCCGTCCATGCCAACCAGCGCGGTTTGTTTATGAACAAAATAAAGGTCTATATTGACTGGATAGGACACGTTGCGCCGCCATGCGTCAACGCGCGCGTATTTTCAAGATGATTTGAAAATTGAAACGCGGGGTCGTCACACCATTCTGCACGCAACGCAAACATATGAAGTTTCGTGCCGGAGCAAATTTATTTGCAACAAAATTGACTAATTTTTACTCAGTTTTATAACAAGATGAGAAAGTAATCTAAATAAAATCCTAAGGTTCAAATACAACAATGGTGAACTATTGCGCAGTTATAGGTTGCCAGAACGCCAGACGCAAAGATGTTCAGAAAATTGGAATTTCCATTCACCAATTAAGTGTTTTAGTCTGTATTGTATCTGCTTAACGTTATACTTTGACTATGTTTAACACTAGTCTTTTGTCTTCTTGCCGGATCTGTTTGATCACTGTAAGATCCTAATCGCATACGCATACAATATCTTAAATGGAATAGATTCCTCCGCATGTGTATTTTATCCAGCAAACTCCTCTGTTTTAAGGAGGTGATCATCAGACGTTACGTAAACCTTACAATGGATAGGCCTAGACATTTTTTTAAAGGTTTCATGTACGTTTATGCGTGAGCATGGCGTGAGCTAGTCCCTTGCGCGTGCGTGTTTTCACTTGTGGGCCATCTAGAGCGGCTACACTGCGTGCCGCATCGTGGATCATCGAACGTGTACAAACGCGCCCAACGTGGCCTATCCAGTCAATATAATAGAGATCAATGGTCGTAACCAATAACTGTTTCGGTTGAATTGGCCTTTGATTAATCACTGGCCAATGACCGAAACAGGTATTGGTTACGACGGCCAAAATGCACGTGTTATAGTTTCTGTAAACGGTACCGACCCAGAATCCTTTGCGCACCGATCATGCGCATTTGGACATGCATTACGGGCTATTGCAAATAGGTATAAAAAGAGGCTTGTCACACGGTGGAGTTGTGTAGGCAACTTGGAAATTTGAAATGTAAACATTTGTCCTTCTTAGATTGCCTGGAAACGGTTGTTTGTAAACTTCCCAAGCAGGAGTCTACAATTGAAGATTGAAGATTGTGACATGGCCTATATTTGATATTTTTAAGAGTCAGTTGTACAGAATCGCTGGCGGCCATCCCATGGTGTCGGTGCTAATGGAATGCGACATTTTTCACTAAAGGAAGCATTAGTTCTAGGAACACTGATGATTTTTTCGACGATCTCAGGTTGTGCAAATATTTACAATCAGAACAAACAGAAACGACGATTCTTCACCAGAAATCAATATTGTCCCACTTCCCATCCAGTGTGCTTGATATAAACGACAGCGATCTGAATGGAATTACATGCAAAAACATGAACGCTCCCTGGCGGTCTCGAAAATTTAATGGAGACGAAAGACCTGGAACGAAAACCCCTAGAAAACACAAACGAAATATTTCGGGTATGTCTGGTGACAAGGGAGAACACGTGCTGAATAGACTGGCTGTCATTGGTACTAAAATTGATCATAGTGACGAATCATCACCCCTCGTGAGTTGGTACCGGTCTATCATGTAGAAAAGGCCCTAGAGGTTCTCACGATGTAAAGTATACATCTTCGTCTGAGAACTAACATGCTAAGGTCCTTCGTGTAAACCTCCTCCGCATCTTGTCCTCTCTTCTGTGGTTTTTGTACTTTCTTTCTGTAAATACCCCAACAAATTTATAACCTGTCTGGAAATACAAAATTCTCTAAATCTACTTCATATATCTCCTTCAACTTCTTCTCCCACAAGCAACATTGAACGTCTACAACTATACTGAACGATCATCCCAAGTGCCAGGGGTCGCGGGAAGGAGGTCGTCCATCTCTACAATTACCTTATCATTAGGCCAAAAAAAACTCTTTGTCCTCGTCCGACCGACCGTCATTTGCGTCGCGACCGAAACAGGGTTTTTTTCTTCAAAAATGCTTTGTTTTTTGGGGGGTGGTTTTCATAAAAAATCGCCACAAAATTTGTCAAACAATTTCGAAACAGGAAGTTGTAAAATCTTGCAACAGTTGTTAGTATTAAAATACTATTCAAAGACATTTGATACAAAAGTTCAATACAGTGAAAGTGTTGTGTTTTGTGTTTGGACTTAATATTTTAATACCAAAGAGTTTATATTCCCAAATACGATATCCATATTAAAACAAAAAATCTACCTATACCGGCCCTACCTTTTGTGGACCCTCTATAAACAAACAAACAATTTTTGGGGGCCTTGGTCTGAAATCCGCTGTCTACTGGCTTTATTCAAATTCTCTCTTTTTTTTTGCCAACGCTTTATAGTTGTATTGCGGACCCGCACTCAACTTAAAGCTCTGACCGACTGGTACTACTATTGTCATATTTTCCAGAAGACGTGGGATCAAAAATTACTTGGTTCAATTAAAACAAAAATTAACCCTTATGGGCTTGACGCAAGTTTAGTCTCTACTATTTCTGCCACTATTGCGTTGGCTTTTTGTTCACTATCTGTGTTTCGATGTAATTTGTATTTTTTGTTTTTGGGTGATCCCTTGGCTGCCGCTTCCCCTGTTGTACCGTAAACAATGGGTGTCTTCCCTGGCTACATGGCAGGTAACGGTTGTATGGCTTCTGATTGGCACCCCCAAAAAAGATATTGACAAGACAGGGAGAACGCCATCATAGGGCTAGATAGCTCAGTTAGTAGAGCTCCGGCACGTTAATCCGGAGGTCGTTAGTTCAAATTCCACTTTAGTAAATTTGTCTTTGTTCAACCCCTATTTTTAATTTTTTTCTAACTAATTTATTCAATTGAAACTATCTTTTTATGTTGTAGTTATCGTTTTAATTGTTTAGACAATAAACTTCCAATTGAAAACAATCTTCTTTGGTCATATTCTTGTTAATGTTATTTTTGTATATCAATATTGATCCCCTATCCAGTGATTTATAAATGTGCTTTGATGTGGAAATGACAGCAAATTTAATTGAAGGATTCATTGAGTAAATCTTGTACTCGGTTCGGTCACATCGGTTGTCTTGCAGAGACTGTATCTATATTTATACATGGAAGGAAGTCAACGGCTGGAGGGAGAGACTACAATCCCATGCCAGTCTTCGTCACTGAGAAATATACATCGCATATAACGATAAGTAATATCGTTGCAGGTGTGGCAGGAGATTCTGTCCCCGGAGATTCTGTGTGTCCCCCCCCCCCCACCCCATACGGCGAACTGTGTACAAACTTCTTCTGATAGCGCCCTTTTTTTCGAATCAACTTCGTTCAGCTCATGTTAACTTCCCATACGGTGGAAAGTATCTCCGGGGGGCAAATCTTTCCTAGGACACCGGCAGAGACAAACAGATGTTGCCTTTTATCCGCTCTCTCAACTCAGGGAATATTTTTATACGGTTAATTATATACGAGTATTCACTGCCAGCCCTTTTTTTTTTTTTTTTTTTTTTTTTGCAGTCAGGAGACGTTGACTTCAAAGGTTGTACTCCGCTGGCGAGACCAAAACTCACGTCACGCAAAATGTTCTCCGCCCTAAAAGTCTGCATGCTGTTCACCTTCGTAAGATAATACGCGCTTTGCCCGATCGCCCGGCCCTGCCCTCGAGCGGAACGTGAAAGCTAACAAGGAAGATCATTGTACGGGACGCAAAAGCAGCAAAACACACATAATGGTAGAAGAGAAAAAATGAACAACAGTACGGTACTGAAGGGAAGAATGCACTTGTACACCACCCCCTATTATTCCCTTTTCTAAAGAAATACTCTGTGGGGTATAGCACTAGAACAAAGAATAGTGACCTTGGGGTAGTATTGTTCCATTGTGTAAGTACCCTTAAAGGCACTGTACACGTTTGGTAATTACTCAAAATATCTATTAGCATAAAAACTGACTTGGTAACGAGCAACAGAGAGCTGTTGATAGTATAAAACATTGTGAGAAACGACTCCCTCTGAAGAAACGTAGTTTTTGAGAAAGAGGTAATTTCTCACTAAAATAATAAAAGACTTCTTGCAAGAAGCCTTTTATTCCTATCTGAAAGCACACAAATTTGTACAACAAGGGTGTTTTTTCTTTCATCATTTTCTTGCAACTTCCATGACCAATCGAGCCCAAGTTTTCACAGGCTTGTTATTTTATGCATATGTTGGGATACACCAAATGAGACACTGGTCTTTGACAATTACCAAACGTGTTCAGTGCCTTTAATTTGGCGTGTGTAAAGTGTACCACATACACAAGGTACCAAACATGAGCACACACCACCACCACACCAACCAATCCTCTGATTTTCTCTCATTAGGAAAGATAATTAAGAACTGAACCTAGTGAAAGATAAAACACACAGCATGGTAGAAAAATAATGAACAACAATACGGTCATGAAGGGAGCAATGCACTCTACCCCTCCCAAACACCACCTCAACCCTCCTCCGATCTCCTCTCTAATTATAAAAAATAAATCAAAGATAAAGCACCAATAAATGAAAAGAAAACAAAGAGCCTCTGCAACATCGTTAGAAACAAGGACGATCGTGTTTCCGTTAAATGATAAACGTGTCATTTTTAATTATCAGAGATCGGCATCTAATTTCATATTCAAAATCGTGACCGACCGCGCCTAGCGTGAGAACCTATGCCGTCACAGCTTGCGACCCAGCGGTGGCTGGATCCGTTAACCACCCGGTGGAGTCGGATTTCAGTCAGTTACTCTGATTATAGCATTCTGGTGACTGCTTTATTTCACACGGTTCATCTTTTGGAAGGCTTGAGAAACGATCTAAATTGCTAAGCAAAATGTGAAAAATAGTGTATATTCTACATTGTTTATACCGACCTTTAATTAGGTGTTCGGGCCAACAGCCCGGAACACCTCTTATTTATATATTTATTTTTTAATTTTCTTTGAAACTTTCTGCAAGCAACTAATGAATCCTCAAAAGCGACTAGCATTGTGACCCGCAGGCCTAAACCTGGGTAAAGAGATGACGAAGGACAAACTTTCAGACTTGGATTTGGGAGGAAACCCTACAAAGAGAAACCCAATCAAGTAGGGACTAACAACTCACTTCACATGCAGGCTTCGTGAAGAAGGCGAGATTCGAACGGAGAAGCACGGCAGGTATATAATTTGTAATACATAATGAGCTAAGCAGTTGATCATGCGCACCTTATTATAGCAACTAAGGGTTTGGCTGATGTTCCGCTGGTCATGTTCAAAATGGCGCAATGTTATTTCGAAAGGGCCCAATGCTTGTACTAATATCAGGGGATTGCGAAGCAGCGGCTCATGTCCCAAGGTCTGACTTAGACTTTAGGTGCTATCTGCGCGACTTCACAATGTATAAGTATAAGAACGTTAGCCAGTATCGGAGCCGAAATCAAAGCCGAAGCCGGCACTTATGCTAGAGCTACTAAGCCCAAATCTAAACCGGACACGAAGCTTAAAACAGTTCCTAAGCCAAAGCCAGGACCGGAGCCAATTCCGGAACCATGGCCTACTCCAGAGCCAGATCCGGAGCCATGGCCTATATACTCCAGAGCCAGATTCTGAGCCAAAGCCTACTCCATGGCCAGATCCGGAGCCATGGCCTATATACTCCAGGGCCAGATCCGGAGCCATGGCGTACTCCAGAGCCAGAGCCATAGCCTTCTCCAAAGCCAGATCCGGAGCCATAGCCTACTCCAGATCCAGATCCGGAACCATGGCCCACTCCAGATGCAGATCCGGAACAATGGCGTACTTCCAAAGCCAGATCTGGAGTCAAATCGAAAGCCAGATTCAGATCCGGAGCCATGGCCTACTCCAGAGCCAGATCCGGAGCCACGGCCTACTTCAAATCCAGATACGGAGCCATGGCCTACGCCAGAGTCAGATCAGGAGCCATATCCTACCCAAAGCCAGATCCGGAGTCAAATCGAAAGCCAGATCCAGGGCTACAGCCGAATCCACAACAGAAGTCACATCCACAATGTTGGACGGGGCACTATACAAGTCATCATTGAATCGTCATTGTGGATTTCACTTAATAAGTCCGGACGTGAACAGAAGGGAAGTCCCTAGTCGGCAATTAAGCAGCATTCACGCGTCGTGGGATGTCTCATAAAGAGAACGTCGCTTTGCGCCAGCTAGAAATCAAAACTGTAGGGCCTACATGGTATTCAACATCGTTGCGCTTGAAGAGTAATTTCATTTTAATTTAACCCTCTAGATTTCATATAAATGCATCATCAGCAACAGGCACATTAGGCATCATTGGTTTTTTGGAAGAGTATTTTAATCATGCATATTTTAAACACACCATAGAACCAAGCAAAACCATAATTGCTTCGTAAAAGTTGTGAATGTATTGCATTCTGCTATACCAGCCAGGCTCCTATAGTGGATGATACCCATGCCTACATCATTACAGACAATAATACAATAAAACTTTATTGTCCCTACATGGTACAAGGGGGGTATAACCCTGTTTCAGCCCCAGGAGTAGGTGCACGGCAACGTGCCCCTTGTGACAGTTGATTTGAGCCGACAGCCAAAATCAGTTAAGTGTAGCCCTCACCTTGAAGTGGCCGTCCGGCCTTGTGATGTTAGCTAGGCGATCTCTCATAAAAGAAATCAACAAATAAAGATATAGAAATTAACAACTAAAGGTAGGAAATTTATCCCAGGTGAGAAAAAGAATCAACACTATTTTTTCTTGAAATATTCTTCCTCATACTTCACGCACAATAAACATAACAAGGTAGGTATAAGAATTATTTCTTATAGGCTATATGAGACGACAACCAATTATTTATTTTCACTTGGCCCCATCCACGGTCGGGTGAGACCAATTACTGGGACAGCAATGGTTGATTATTTCGGATATGTTTGGATCTAAGATTAATTAATCTCTCGCCCTCACTCCCTCTGCGGGAGGCAAGGTAATCCGTGTAAGGCGCGAAGGTTAAAGTGTGCGTGAAGCATGATGGCGAATATCTTCAAGAAAAATACTATTGATTTAAAAATTCTATGATGAATTAGCCATCCTGCGATGTGCACAACTTTCCCACCAGTGGTTGTTAATTTCTTTATCTATCCATTCCTACGAAGCTCTAAAGTGTCACACCACACGCAGAAAACGAAATAAATCATCTCTCCAAGTCGACCTACTGAAATTAGGATGTCGACTTGTCCTGACAGTTAATCTCGACAACACGACTTTCTGAACCAATAAGGTCGACTTATCGTGACAATTTATCTCACTAAGACGACTTACTAAAACTAAAAATGTCGACTTGTCCTGATAATGTATCTTGCCAAGACGACTCTCTGAACCAAAGAGGTCGACATATCTTTATAATTCATCTTACAAGCCGACGTATTGAATTAAGATGTCGACTTGTCCTGAGTCAATATATATCGCCAAGTCGACTTACTGAAACTAAGATGTCGACTTGTCCTGATAATATGACACGCCAAGACGACTTTCTGAACCACAGACGTTGACTTACCGCGATAATTGATCTCATCATTGACCAATACTTCTTGACAAGAAAATTACTAAGACAAGTCGACTATCTATTCAAACTAAGTCTTCTTGGCGAGATAAATTATTACAGTAAGTCGACCTCTTTGTTTCAGAAAGTCGGCTTATGTCGAGGATTATCTAATTATCTGGAAACGTTGTGTGGCACTCCACGAGCTCCGTACATTCCATATGAAGGTAAAGTTACATCATTGTCTTTTGTACAAGATTATTCTCACCTTCTAGATTTCAATTAAAATACCAATAAACCAACCTTTACAATGTCATCAGAGCTCAATGTCATGGCTTCTGCGCTTACGGTCCGTAGAACTGTGTGTTTTAAATGACGTCATAAGCGCGGAATTCCACGGGAAGCTGAGCCATAAAATTTGACCAAGATTCGGTAGTTGCATTTTATCGAAAACAACAATAACAAAACAAAAAAAGTGTCAGGCGTTTTATCCGGAATTTTGTCACATCGGGGTTATTTCGACACAGTGATTCATGGAGTCTTCAAATGCAGTGGCGTAACCAGAGGGGCAGGGGGCGTGAGCCCCCCCCCCCCGCTCAGAACCCTTGCCCCCCTGCCCCCTCCCACCGAAGATTTTTTCTTATAGATCGAACAAAATATGCATGATTGAATGGTTTGGTACATTAAATAGTCAAAAAAACCATCAACAATAACAACAAATCAACAAACACAGCCTACGAACAAAAAACAAACAAACAAATAAAACAAAATCCTTTGCCCCCACTTGCCCCCCCCCCCATTGGAAATGTCTGGTTGTGTCACTGTTCAAATGCTAATTTCCCCGCTTTTGAAAATTGTGTGTGTGTGATTGTAACTTGACCTGTTTTAGTTCAAATGTAGGCCTATATATTGGCTACAAGTGCAATGCTTTATTTATACCAGTATAAAAATAATTATAATAATAACAAATAATAGTGTCAGATTGAAATATTTCTTCTGAGGATTTATACTGGTATGAATTTTATAAGTGAGCTTTCACAATAAAAATATCAATTTTACTGAGCAGCTTTGTCCTTTATTGAATACATAGTGGACAGGAATTTATTTACTTTTTCAGAAAGACAATGATGTGTATTGTTCCCTTACGTATAGGCTCAGTAGGCCTATACTGTAAGGTTCTTAATACAATTCGTATCAAATTGTAAAAGTTTTTAAAAAAAGTTTTTCTATATTTAGGAGCTTCTGATAAACTGCTTTTATTGGTCATCCGTCGTTCTAGATTCATTTGTTTTGGCAGGACAATTAAAGCCAATGGTATTTTGTGAAAATTAGGAGGTCGAAATGGAATTAATGGGCCCTTCCAACATATTGTTTTAATGCCTAGGTCACACGGTGCGATACGTAAAAACTTGGAGGCAACCAACTATAAACATAACACTGGTGCAAAATGGAAACAGTGTATTTTTACCTCCAAGTAAATTTTGTTGGAAAATTGGAAGGAGGGGCTGTTTCCTTCATGGAGATTGCCAAGACCTGCTCTAACCGTAAACTGCCTCATGATATGGCCTTATGGTGCCGTCCTTTTGAGTTTCTACGCGCGTCTGCACATTATTCGTGTAAAATTATACCTAGTTTGGTTGAATTATGTTGTTCATCACTCACAAGATAACGGCTTGACATTTTGCAAGTAATGAGAGTCAAGAGTTGAGAGTGTAAGCACAAATGTTATACCATAGGCCCGAGAAAATTCATTCTTCAAAACATTAAACTTAGCCTAACCGACACGGCTGAAAGAGCTGTCATTTCGAAACATTCGTTATATCACATTGGCCCCGGGCATGTGGCGGCCGGCGTCATCAACAGCTGTTTTTGCACTACCATGAATGTGAAACCGCGCGCTACAACTTCAGAAACCTTCCTTCAATGTGATCTACACAATTCAATTTGTAGACAAGTTAATCGACAAAAAAGGTGGGAATGGTTAAACCGCGAAAAACAAGGAATTGCTTGGAGAGAGGGAGGAGAACGACAACCGAAACAGGCACCTACGTTCTGCCTGCGAGTGGATCAAAATAAATTACGTATGTTTTACTTAGTACAGATGCTAACATTTTCGTTAATGACTCAAACGCTATTGCATTACCAAAAATATAAACACAGAACCTATCACTTTAAAAAGTGACATAATTAATTTGTAAAAGTGCATTCGAGGGATAATGTGAAACGCGATGTGAAAACATTATCTTTGTTTACTCATCCATATCGGTGGCAAATTTCATGTAGGCCTACCTAAAAACCCGATAAATTAATCACAGTGTAATGTGTGCTTGCGCGCACATTGTCCAAATTAATATTGAAACCCATGGAAAGAGCGCAATGAACACGTTTGGGAACACAAGGGTTCATTGTTTGTATTTTACGCGCTACGCTTGAACGGTATTATTATGTACTACAAGATCTCACAAGCATTAGGCTCCTAAAAGTTGTTTGTTTGTCCATATAGAGGGTCCTCAAAAGGTAGGGTCGGTATGGATATTGTATCATTTGGAATATAAACTCTTCTGTATTAAAATATTAAGTCCAAACACAAAACACAACTCTTTTATTAAATGTTTTTGAATAGTATTTTAATACTAACAACTGTTAAGATTGTATGTTCTTGATGTTGAGATGAATGCTTTTCTGGAGCTACCAGCTGATGAGTGCATAGCACTGCTGCAGTACTGACATTTCACCAGAATAAAACGTCAGGAATGTATAAACACCGTGGGTTGGTAAACTGCTTTATATTCAATATATAGTTTCTTCCTGTTTCGACATTTTTTGACAATTGTTCTTAGATTTTTAATGACAATTTTGAGAAAAGAAAATTTAAAAATACGAAATTTCGACGCAAACGGCGGTCTGTCAGACGAGGACAAACAAACAATTTTTGTTTGCCTTTCGATCTAAGTAATTTATTAACGGCAGTTCTTATCATGCAAGCAGCTATACATACATCCCGGTTTTTCCCTGTAGAATTTGTATTTCGCTTACAGAGTTACGCTTCGATCTTAAATTGCACTTTTCTGTAGGTAAACATTCACTTAACGTTTAACTTAACTGTGGATTTTTGTCGTACCCATAATTTGTTTTAAAGTCTTGCAAATGTTTTTTAAAATGTTTTTACAAGTACTTCAACAAATAATAAGTAGAAATCTTTCTTAACTTGTATGTACAATTGCTTGGCCGTTTTACATTTGTATGTGTAGTTGTACATATTTGATTTCTCTGCTGTTCTTTGTTGTCTTTTCGTTTGTCTTAGGTGCCCCAGGGAAAACAAAGAAATCACTGATGTGAATAAATAAGATCAATAAACAAATAAAAGGAAACAAATCTTCAAGAGCAATGCTTCCGTTTAAAAGGACTGTCCTGTTAACTTATTACTTTAAGAATTTTAATGATCATACACAAAAACATAACCAAGAAAGTTTTCGCTAAAAGGCAAGGACTTTTTGAAAATGAAAATGTCATTTTCACGAGTTTCCCCCGCATATACTTTACATTTATCTCTCCCCACTGTCACCGGATATAAAATCAATTTCCACACCAACACAGTTTTAACTTTAAAGGCACTGAACACGTTTGGAAATTGTCAAAGGCCAGTGTTCTCACTTGGTGTATCCCAACATATGCATAAAATAACAAGCCTGTGAAAATTTGGGTTCAATTGGTAATCGAAGTTGCAAGAAAATGATGAAAGTAAAAACACCCTTGTTGTACAAATTTGTGTGCTTTCAGATAAAAAAACTTCTTGCAAGAAGTTTTTTATTATTTTGGTGAGAAATTACCTCTTTCTCAAAAACTACCTTACTTCAGAGGGAGTCGTTTCCTACAATGTTTTATATTATCAACAGCTATCCGTTGCTTGTTACCAAGTAAGTTGTATGCTAATATTTGTTTTGAGTAATTACCAAACGTGTGCGATACCTTTAACAGCTGCCTTTCCCGCCCACTGACGCAAACCCCTGCCCAAAAGCCATTACTCGTTTCACATTTACAATCCCTTACCACCGGCCGCAGACATAAAACCCACAACATTCACGGTCTCGTTCTAATGTCTTTCCCCTTGGTAGTCATTTATGGCTCACATTACAGGCTCACTTGGACTAACAATCAAACTAATTTTCCTTCCCCATCAACAGATATAAACTGCAGCGCCACACGAGCCATTGCAGGCAACCACGCAGAGCCCAATTTCACAGAGCTGCTTAAGCACAAAAAGTTTTTAAGCACAACAAAGTATGCTGAGCAGAATAAGGTTACCAGCCAAAATACCATGTCACATGTACAATCTGTGACTGTTATTCTGCTCATTTTTGCTAAGCAGAAAATGTTTAAGCTATAGTTTCTGCTTAAGCAGCTCTATGAAATTGGGCCCAGTGCTCAGTATCACGACATTATACTTCCTGCAGAATTCTGCGCCTACGGCTGATAGAATTTGAACCGCATTACAGGGTGCCATAAGCACATAATTCTGTGGTAAGCAGCTCAATAAACTTGGGCTCAGCTCCCGGTATTTTAATAACAAAAATAAAAATATTTCGAGTATTTACATATTTCTTTGGGGCAGTAAGACATTAGAAACAAATATATTTCGTGCTTCTGAAGTATTCCTTTTGCATGCGGTGCAGTTGGTTGCCTCCAAATTATCTGTAAAATATGCCCTGTGTCTCTTACATAGGTCTATTTCAGAAATAATTCACTGTCTCGTTTCCCATATCCGTCAGTAGACAATAATTCCCAAATTAAACATTTTCCCCTTTTAGCAAGCAGTGAATACACTCACCTGTTGTGTAAATGTTACACCATTTTGCAGACCACCGACTATGAGGTACAGAGACGCCACCCAGATCACACCGAATTCCCTCTCCATCTCAAAATAAAGACGGTCGGTCGTCCTCCTAAAACACTTCACAGTCCTGCCTCCTTGTCTGCAGACGATAGCTTTGGCCGATACTGGTACCTCTATGTCTGCCCAAAGACAATATTGTTGCTTTCACCTTGATCTGTTGTCTCAGACGGTTAAATTTTACAGGCACAAAGATGAAAATCTCCTTAGCATCAACTTAATCAAGTTCTCCGTCATCACATTCGTCGACTTCACTTGTAGGTCCTGTAAAACAAATCAACAAGGGGTCGATGAGGGGCTGGAATACGCAGAGAAAATGTACGAGAGATTTCCTATCAATGCAATACGACGATTGTGATGCACGTCCTTTGCATAAATTCAACTCGCCCATTTATTTGCGACCAATTTGATAAGCCATGTCTCTTGTCTGTCCTAACTTCATGAAGATGTAGCTTGGGGGAATTAACTACACAGTAGAAGAGTCTTTAGTACGTGTCTTTAGTACGGAGGTCCGTGCTCGTCGATTGGTGATGTGATGGACTGTAAGGATCATGTGTACTGTCTCATCCACCAGATAGCATTGCATTCAACGTATTCAAGGCGATGTTACAATGACACGATGATTGTTCAACGTAATGAACGGCGAGATGGTCCCAGTGGAAGAAAAACTAATTGCTATGTTACCGAAGTACGTCCGCGCTAGACTTTGAGGAGCTCCACACAGAATGCCATCTTTCTGCTGAATAATTTGACAAAAACCTCCAGAGAGTTTGTGATCAAATTGCTAACGTATACACATCTTCCAATCGATTATCCAACTTGTATGAAATCTAAAATATGATAATGACCTGTGCTTGAGAATTCCTGTAATAATAAACAAGGGGTGACTTTCGGAGCTGGCAATTCCCGCAAAGAAAACAGTGACGATTGTCTAAAACAACGGCCCTTGGGCTGCGGTGCGATGCGATGCGAGGATGATCGTATAGCTCAGTCTACCTTGCCATCGGCGATATGGACGATTCAGACAACTCCCAGCCGCGCCGACTCATCCAGAAATTATTAATTCACGCAAAACGCCAACTCCTGTAGACATATTATTGCAAACGACGAAGCAAAACAGTATAAAAGCTTGATACGTTTTCATTAAATGCTGGTACATCTGCTGTTTTCTGAAAAAGGGAAAATCTCCCAAGCTTTGATAGCGACAGAAGTCGATTCTGCTTATTATATTTGAATCTTGGTTCAATTTTTTAACAACTTTATAAGCAGTTGATGTTTGATGGAATGACCGCCTGTGTTCGACGCTGGTATTTTCCGTGTGTGTTACGTCTGCTCGTCTACCCAACAATGCGATGCGTTTTGTCACTAACTGTTTCATGCCTCCTCTGTCATCACCGCATGAGAATGGTCTGGCGCTTTGGGCTGTTCCGTTTCCACAAGGTTGTGCACTACGTGACGGGACTTATTAATCCAATTTGTACTCATGAAATGTTAGTGGAGTCAAAACTACTTATCGTGGTTGCATGGGGGTTGGGACTCCCGAGAACCGGATTGGCTGATTACAGAACATGGGTCAACCGCTGTAACGGTAAAGGCCAGAACAATTATACCGTACATTTTATTAGCAATATCTCTTATTCATGGTGATATAACCGTACTGAGTGTGTAACGGGAAATAGTCGGGTCACACGTTACTCGTGCAAGTTAGTCGTCATGATTGTTGCTGGAGGTACGGAACATGACATGCACACCTGATCATTTTTTGAAAATGACTTTTGGTGAATTTTTGTCCTGCCTTCCCTGGGTTAAAAGCTCTATTCCGAAATGTAAAGATAAATGTTTATTCTTTTTTTTTTTACTTTGTAAGTCTCTTAGTTCAAAATTTGCTTCGTTTTTATGTTTATTTTTTTGCCGGTCTTTAAAGGTATCGTACAAATGACTCCAAACAAATATTAGCATAAAAACTTACTTGGTAACAAGCAACGGAGAGCTGTTGATAGTATAAAACATTGTAGGAAACGACTCCCTCTGAGGTAACCTAGTTTTTGAGAGGTAATTTCTCACTGAAATAATAAAAACTTCTTGCAAGAAGTTTTTATTCCTATCTGAAAGCACACAAATTTGTACAGCAAGGGTGTTTTTTCTTTCATCATTTTCTTGCAACTTCGATGACCAATTGAGCCCAAATTTTCACAGGCTTGTTATTTTATGCATATGTTGGGATACACCAAGTGAGAACACATGGTCTTTGACAATTTCCAAACGTGTTCAGTGCCTTTAAACCAATGTTAAGTTAAACTCGGCGGTTTAGTTCCCTCTTTTTCGAGAGGAGGTCATCTGAAAGTAAGAACATGCTGGTAGGTTTTCAGTCCATTATTTTGTTCTATAGGTATGTGGAGCTCTGTTCTGTTTATTGAGTCCCATATTCAACAGCACCATGTAACGGTTTACAAGATGCTGTGGCTCAATCTGCAGCCAAACAAACCAGAAAACACCGGGCGAACCCCTTGTCTTAACGATAAGTGTATACACTGCAAAAACTGGGTGTCAAAATTGACACCATGGGTGTTGTCACATTATAGATACCGAAAAAAAAATCAAAATTTATCCCATAGGGTGTTAAAATAACACTTATTTCTGCCAACTTAACTACATTTGTGTTTTTTTAACACCCTATGATGTTTTCAACACCCCAGTTTTTGCAGTGTAATGGGTTCTTTTACGTGCATTACACAGCACACGGGACCTACGGCTTTACATCCCATCTGGAGGACGAAGCAATAATGGTGAAGTGTCTTGGAATAACTTATAATGACATACGTGTCAAGACCGGGACTTGAACCCACACTCTGCTGATCAGAAGCGCCAGAGCTTGAGTCCAGTGCGTGTGGGGGGACACTCTGCCCCTGAGATTCTGCCCCCCCCCCCTTACCCCATATAGGGATTTGTGTGGAAAATCCGTCTGATAGCGCCCTCTTTTGAATCGACTTCATTCAGCCCATATTAATTTACCGTATGGGGGACAATCCCTATGACACCGGCTTTCTCTGGTAGCCGTTGAGTAAGACTCAGTACTGGTCCAAACTTAGGGGTTTACTACTCTCTGCAGTCAGATTATTGCCCTCTCTGCCTGCCCCGGTTGGGTTCCATTGATTAGAGTCTTTAAAAAACAAGTTGGACACTTCCATAAGAAGTAAGTATTTATGTAATCCATACGGTTCACATTGGGCCTCTACCACAGCAGCAGTCCCAGTTCAGCATGCTCCTGAAGACGAGCAGAGTACACTGTTCGAAACGTCGAGACCAAACCACTGGCTCTTCTCTGAGCCACCACTCCTCCCTTTTAAGAGATTTACACATGGCTGTTCCCACAACTTTTACTAGAAAATAATTACTTCCTATAGTATTCACATTTATTATTATTATATACTTCTGGTAATGAAACCAAGGATGCCTCATAAGTGAATTTAACCACTATAGCTCGCGAGCCAGAGCAAAGCTGTAAACAAGGATGCTTGTTAAGTGAACCTGAAACACCGGAGTTAACCCATACCATACTCTTCCATGATAAGTGTTTTGGGGTTCGTTTATGTGCACTACCATTTCTAGTACACGGGACCTACGGCTTGACGTCCAATCCGAAGGACAAAGCATTTATGTTAAAGTATCTTGCTCAAGGAACCAAGTGTCAAACCAGGACCCGAACCCACCCTCTGCTGATCACAAACGCAGTCAGGTGTTCCTAACCACTCGGCCACGACACGCAACAAAGCTTCAACCATCACTTCCAATGATCTCTACTGCAGTCAAAATCCCAAAACACATTTTTAGTATCATTATATTATTGCAAATTCCACTAATTTTTAGTATTCAGATGGGTTTTTTATTACAATTAAAAACAATCTGAGCATATTGTTAACGCCGTCTATGACGTCGTTATTCAATCAAGAAATGTTTTGAAAGGATGACTTTATTGAAAAGATTCCAATGGAAAACCACAGAAAATAAAGGAATATAACATTACGTTAAATATGTGAGGGTATAGACTGCTCCTACCACCACTAGAATAGAGTATACATAGTCACAAACCTCAACTCCAGAAGCGCCACCAACGATGACTTAAGCTCAGTCGATCATTAAACAGGCCGTATACTCATCATGCATTATTAATTCTGTAAACACCTCCCAGTTATTTTTACACTCTAGTTTTCACAGAACAAATAGCTGATAAATGAAGTTCCATAGTTCACTGCAAGCTGTGGTTTACTGCACTCTCAATAAAACCAATCCCCGTTCTGTTTTAATATTTTTAATGACACAGAGTAATTTATTAGTGTTGATTAAACCGCAGGTTAGTGTTGCATACTTTGGGTTGCATTAATCACCATGTTTTAGTTATGACGAAGTTAATGAAAGCGTTAAATCATGTCAGTTTTGGCTTCAGTTGGCTAATGAATTGAAACAAAAATGTAAATAATTTATAGACTTGTGTTTGGATTATAAGTTTTAAAGTGTGAGAAGAAAGGGCATGTTTTTTGGTTGTTTGTTAAAGGTAGAGTTATCGTTCGGTTTTTGTCAACATAATGCTGATTTACAGGTAAAATTATCAAGAAAGATAAAACAAAAATTATCAAACAAGTGTCGCGGTATGTTCATCAAAAACGTCGACTCCATCCACGTTATAGCGAGGTGATAGCGGGTACCAGCCGCATCTCTGGACGCAGCATTCACAAACGGACACCACGACAGTTTGAATCTCCAAAAGTCGCCTACGGGTGATCTTTGTAGATTCAATTTTGTCGACATACTTTTATTGATTTCTTATCACTGTTGGCAGGGTGCTAACTACCATTACCATATTTATAACAAGTAGGCTTTCGGATATATTAATATTACAACATTTTTTCCGGTGTCATTACTAAAGTATGTCCCTCTTTAACGCGGTGTTTGATTCAGGAAAATTTATATCACTCACAATCCAAATAATGTGTTCGCTAACTTCAAATGCACATTCCTAAAAGTCGAGATTGTCTTTCTGTTGTAAAGTGTTTACTTCGTTTCTATTGGTGTTTGTCTGTTTTGAACTTTTTTGGTCTACCTATACTCTTCTCTTCCAAACTTTGTTGGGAACTGAAACCAGATATAGGTATCGTCTCTTCGGTCTTTTAGTAGTGACAAAGTTAACCTTTGATCTGCATATTAATCACAGTTTAGGCAAATGTTTTGAATTTTCAGGATGATTTTTCTCGGAAAAAAAGTTGATGAATCTTTATGGCTCACTTAGAAACGGGTGACGGAACCGGGAGGGGGGTTGAAAAGTAGCTCATCACCCTACTTTGTAACAAGCTATTTAAACATTTTCAGAAGATAGGAAAGTGATATTTGTATTGCACATGGAAGTGATTTTTTAATAACTTTACTTCTCCCATTAATACTCACTTGTGGTAATTTTAATCTTCATTAAATGTTTCAAAATAGAAACAGTATACATTAAAATGAATACGGTACTGGTGAGATGGTTTTATGAGTTGAAAGATGGAATGTTCCATTCAACGAGACGAAGCCGAGTTCAATTGAACATCCCATCGCATATCTTTCAACGAATGAAAATAATTATTTTATTCATTGCAAAATTGTAAAACATCATGATTTGTTTTATACAACATCATAGTAGATCTTTGTCATTTGAATGCAGGATAACATTTTAACAATAAACAAAATATACAAAATTTTAATCTGACATCCATGTGGGTGATGGCGTTTTGCATTGATGTGTATAACGCATGTTGTGGTCTAGCCCTCCGATGACCTACCGGTCTGCAGCCAGTAGACCGAAAACACGTTTTAGTTAATTACTCGTTCGGTTTTTAGCAAAAATAGGTGAAACCTTTTAAGTTCTATCCTCAGACAGGCCCGATTGACATGGTCTATGACCCTATAGGCAGTGTGACTCATGGGCTCGGAATCTCCAGTTAGAAAACATTTTCCCCATAGGCTTGTGCACAAAAAATACTGCGTTTTTACAGTGTAAACACATACTAATTAACCCAAAACAAATTAAAAATTTAAAATATGTTAATTATTTTGTCAAACTCTCTCTACAACCTCTGGAAAGGTTATTAACTTTGAAAACAATATGGAATCCACATTACAAAGGAGTTACACACGTTTCCCCACGGTCTACTGGCTGCAGTACCCTAGGGTAGCCGTGTAAATCTGACAGGGGCGGGGCATCGCAGGGCTAGCTAGCGTTGCAACAGTAAAAGTTTTAAAAAAAGGATAGGACGATACTTATGACGTAAGCATTGTTATGGTTTAATTAATTAATGCTTCATGACCGGCAATGATCCAGCCATGCCAAGGATTTACTCGGGTGTTACGTAATATCAATTAAGCTGATGGAATAATTACTTACGTACCCCAAATTGTTATCATCGATGGATCTGTGTTTGACTCCAATATTGTGTCTTCTTATACCCTTTGTGAAAAAAGGAAAGAAACCAAAATAAATAAAGGTTATTTGCCTTGAAAATTGGACAGACCAAACATTGTTGTAACATTTTTATTACATCTTTTTAATTAAACAGTGTTTTTATGAACAGCTGAGACTCATCGATTACAAAATTAAATGTGGAAAACCTTCAAGGATCAGTTGACGCAAACCTAAATTTCAAAGTCGATTTTTCTTCTTTGATTTCATAGCTACATTAAGAGGATGGCCTTTTTTAAAGACTAATTATTTTGTTTTCATCTGTTAGTTTTCAAAACACACTATAGCCTAAAACCAACAATGAAAATGTCATCAAATTACGTGGTTATCGATTAAAAAACCCGAGGAGCGGATATTTATTTATTATTAAACATATGGGTTTTTCCCCGTGAATGTTATGCATGTTCGTGTTCTCACTCCGATTGCTGTAATCGAAACAAACAACAGTGTTGGAGGGGGATCTTTAAAATGCTATTTTGTCAACTTTGAGAGTACTACCGACGTAAAGATTTCTCTGCATAATTAGTACGAGCTTTGTAACCAGTGAACTTTCAGGTCAAAACTACTATGTTTTTACCGTTAATAGAGTTGTTGATATTTCTTCTAGCGTGTGCCAACCTACGTACAAACGGCTGTTTCGTGTGGGGTTTTTTCTCTTAATGGTGATGATTGACAGGCCTGTTGCTATAGGGTGTTGATGGGTGAAGGAGGTCAATGTTATTACAGAAGAATTACAAGATTGTGGAGAGATGGAACGTTGATGATGGAGGAGAATGGAGAAACGGTTAAAGGAAGAGTATGGTCTGGTCATCAATCGTCTCTAACTCAAAAAACACTTCCTCATAGCTATTATGATGCTATTTTCTCCTTCATAACGACTTGGGTTAAGGTACAATGGAGAAGGCATCTCAGTTAGAATTGTATAATTCGAGTAAAGGAAATTTTACTAGTAACTATTGTTGCGGACGTGGTTGCCATCACTAAGAATAATAAGCTGAAAGGATATGGGTTGGCCATATTGCCTGAAAAAAGGTCTTATTAAACTATTGCAGAGGAGAAATTTCAGTAATTCTTATAAAAGAATTGGGTTTGAACCAAGAAAAATTGACTATAGAGCGGGATTTGAACCAACGACCTCCGGACTAATGTGCCGGCGCTCGTACCAACTGAGCTATCTAGCCCTATGTTGGCGGTCTCCCTATTTTGTCAATATCTTTGTTTGGGGTTGCCAGTCAGAAGCCATACAACCCTTAACTGCCGTGTATATAGCCAGGTACACCACAGTTTACGGTACAACCTGGAAAGCGGCAGCCAGGGAACACATTGACTCACAATGTGTGTTCATATAGCATAGTTGCCAATCCTGACTCTACGTCAGCTCGACACGGAATCCGAGTCAGTGTGACCCTTATTCAATGTCCTACTGACCCAGAAAGGATTAGTCCCATAAAAAACAATGCTGAACATAACATTTGTGGATTGTAGGGGCTAGGGAGGAATTGTGATTAAACGTGTGATTAAACATGTATCTAATTTAAAAAGAGCGAAATTCTTAGGCCCGTCGAAGAAGTTTGTCGCATAGCGTCCAGAACGGCTGCGTGCTGCGGCTCTCGGGAGGGGTACCTGCGTGTCGGGAGAATCCAGATGATGTCGTCGTCGCCCTTCCGGTGTGACAGGAGATTCTGTCCCTCGGAGATTCTGTCCCCCGCACGGTGAATTGTGTTAACATTTTTTCTGAAAGAGCCCTCTTTTGAACCAACTTCCGTCAGCCCGTGTTAATTTACCGTATGGGGGCCACACAAACCGTGGGATAAAATCCGAAACACCGGCCTTGCTGAAGATGTCGTTTTCGCGTCACGGGCAAATCCCCCCCTTTTTCCTCTCGCCATCATTTCGGTCATCCTCTTCTATGTTCCATGTCATCAAATATTTTTGTGTACAGTGTTTAGTCTGATGTTTATTTATGTTCACCCCCATCTTCCTAATAAGCACGGTCACGTTGTTGTCTTTTGATTAGTTTAATTTAACGTGGTCATTAACTTCGTTAAGTGTTTCGAGAGACAAGTCACCAGGCCGTAGTCTTGCCTCCAATCGTTAGGTATTTGACTATCGCGTGATAACCGGCTGATTGTTTCATCTAATTAACTGTGCATGTGGAGGACAAGTGTCCGTTGAACCGGATTGAATTGGGGTCTCAAAATACAGTTAATGAGCATGCTGGATTCCAACCAGTCAGACAATGTATCTGCCTTTGGATTTGAACCTAGACCCAAAAAAGTGAAACCGGTTCTTTAACAAGCGCATGCTAAAAGATTTTGTTTTTTTATCAGTCTGTGGCCGTGAAAAAAAAATGGCGAGAAAATCTTCAAGAACACCGTTTTAAAAACAACTATTAATGTCGCCCTTTAAAACCCGTAAGTGCGGGAGTATCCCCAGGAATTACACAAATGCAGGAAGGTTCCATCTGGCTCCCCAGTAAGTCCAAAAGTTTGATTGGCAGGGGAGGAGTGTTGGAAACCTCAGAAAGCACATTTTTATGCACAAATTATATATGAGTAAAAATATTGTTCAGTCTCATGACGATGACTAGAACAAGCTAGTCGAAACGTTGAGACCTATTTAGACTCACTCCGTGGCAGTGTAGGCCTAGTTATTAACGAGAAGTCCCCCGATCCACATAGCGAAAGTAGTAGTCCCGCCCGATTTCCTACCTCCCGCCCAGGTAGTAGCAGGACAGTTCTTTTCAGAACTGGGAAGTCTCCCGAATGCCGAATTATTCTACTCCACGGCAGTATAATAAAAAGCAAGACAAGACGGTTCTCAAAGAACAAAATCTACCTAGCAAATAGATATACACATGGTGTTACCGCAAACCAAATATATATTGTTATATAACTGACATACAGATCCTTGTCATTTGATTGGTGGAACTTACCTCACGTGACATTCACTATTACTCCCATCCGCACCGGCGATCAAAAAGACCTATTCGCCCATGGGGAATAGCATTTCCCATTCAACAGTTAGGATCATCCTTGTTCCCAATGTTTTTGAGCAGTACAGCGCCGCCGCGCCGCTGCTAAAACAAAGAAGCTCCTGTGCGAAAGGTTGTGATCCGATTGCTATTAAATTAATTGTGCAGTAATTTGTGCGATTTTCATAATGTTAAACTTTTAAAATACATCAAATGACAAGGATCTATATGTCAGTTATATAAAACAAATATTGAGTGGCTTTAATTCGTGGAATGGAAGGAATATTATCGCTCGGTAAAATTTTGACTGTTCCATTTCACTCGGCTTCGCCTCGTGAAATGGAACAGTCAAAATTTTACCTTGCGATAATATTCCTCCCATTCCACTCTGAGCCACTCAATATTTGTATAATATACCTCACCATGCAATGCCTCAAATCCAAAATATTGTTCAGCTTCTAAAAAAGAAAATACACAACTCTTGGACCGGATCCGTCTCTTAGATATGTGTAATGGTCCAGTCCAGGATATTAATGACTAGACTCCCACAGGGCAATGCACTTTGGAGAAAACAGTAAAATAATTAAAATGTGCCATGAGTTAGTGTTATCATGGAGGCCAGCCCCCACTTAAGGGTTTAATATAAAGGGCATAATAGTTTTCACTATGTACTCTGTTGCGTGTCGTGGCCGAGCGGTCTAGTTCACCGGACCCAAGCTCTTGTGTTGTCAGCAGCAGGGTGGTTCAAATCCCGGTCCTGACACTTGTGCCCTTGAGCAAGGCACTTAAACATAATTGCTTCGTAAACAGTTGGGAAGGTATAGTGTATTCTGCTCTACCAGCCAGGCTCCTAGTGGATGATACCCATGCCTACATCCTTACGGACTGTGAAGGGGTTAACCCTGTTTCAGCACCAGAAGTAGGTGGCACTACTTGCCCCTGGTGACAGTTGATTTGGGTCGATAGCCCAAATCAGTTAAGTGTATCCCTCACCTTGAAGTGGCCGTCCGGCCTTCTGACGTTAGGCGATCTCTCATAAACAAAAATGTCAACAAATATTTAAAAACTAGCTTGCAAAAAGTTGAAAGAGGCGACTGTTTTATTTGCCTTCTTTCACCCTTAGATCATTGCGGTATAACAGACAACTATTTCATGCTCAGCCAGAATGTGTTTTACTTTTATCAAGGCCCAACTTTCTTGCAGTATTTCTTGGTGGTCTAAAAAAAACACCATTGCACCACGTCTTGAAGAAGATGGTTCAAGACGGCGAGGACATTTGTCATCACTGAGATGATCGTCGATGACAACAAGGTTATTTCAAAAATTGTTTTTCAAGTATGTGGGGAGTCTAGGAATTTGTTTATGTATTTCGGTCAGAGATTATGTTTTTCCTTGTCGTTTAGGGTTTAAAGGGTATGCCTGGAATTATAAAGTCACTAAATCACTATAGCCTATTATTTACAAAATTCAGTTCTCGCAATAATTTCACTCATTTTAAACAAGTTGTAATGGTATATCATTAGTTTTCATACGAAGGTGATTGTTATACCCACCTCCTCTGGGGCCTATAATGGGGGGGGGGTGTTAAACACCTTACAACCAATCTGTGAAAATGTATTCGGATTCTGTTATGGGGGTGAGGTGGGTGGTTATGTGTTTTGCAGAACTCGGAATACAGGTTACTTATCGTCAGGGGAAATAATTATTCATTGCAGAAACAAAGACACAAATTCAAGCCGTTGTTTTTATTACGTTAACTTCGTATTTTCAAATTTCCATTTAATGTTTAAAGGTATCGTACACGTTTGGTAATGACTCAAAACAAATATTAGCATAAAAACTTACTTGGTAACAAGCAACGGAGAGCTGTTGATAGTATAAAACATTGTAGGAAACAACTCCCTCTGAAGTAACGTATAGTTTTTGAGAAAGAGGTAATTTCTCACTAAAATAATAAAAACTTCTTGCAAGAAGTTTTTATTCCTGTCTGAAAGCACACAAATTTGTACAACAAGGGTGTTTTTTCTGTCATCATGTTCTTGCAACTTCGATGTTCAGTGCCTTTAATCAACATGTTACATAGTTCAACAGAAAAATTGACGGCACTTGTTCTCTTTCTATGCATTCTGTTACTTAGCGGTACAATGATTATAGCTAACATTATCATGTTTTCCGGAAGGGGCATATCAGCCCGTTACCACTGTTTTCAATCAACACACCGTACAGCCAACCTGTGAATATTCAACAACAATAACAACGGCGTCACGATTTCGAGAAATCAACAATAACGGTGTATGTTTTGTCAGGGATTGCGCGCATGTTCATAATGGACCCGTTTAGTTGAGTATGGGGACAAGGGTTTTTTTCGCTGTGTTTCAGAGCGGTAGCAGACCTTGTGCACATGACGTCACTGCAGTGGGGCGCCCTCACGTATGTCACAACGAGGTTAGACCATTGATCTCTATATATTGATTGTTTGCAATTAATTTCACGACATCGCAAAGGCCTACATCTGCCCACATCTGCGATTAATTGTACGACATTGCATACGTATGCGCACATTATGTGCCATTAATTCCATGACATCTATTATTTGCGAATAATTTAACGACATCGCCTATGTCTGTGCAATTGTACGACATTGCATACGTATGCGCACATAATTATTTGCGATAAATTGTACGACATTGCATACGTACCTGCGCACATTACGGGATTTGCGATCAATTTCACGACATCGCATACGTCTGCGCGCAGCAAGATCGTACACCACTGGGAACGAGGTTGTGCGTAGGTCTACTTAAGACTTTATCCAAACCTCGGCTAGAGCTCCGGCTCCGGGCTTTGCTAGATGTTAAAGTACCGTGCAAAATGGTCCGAAATTGTTGAAGGAGTCCAAGCCAGAGCCAAAGCCAGAGCATATAGGTAAGGAAAATGGACTTTTCATTTAGTGGCATGGAGGGGTGACGTCAATGCGTCAGGACAATATATTGTTACAGTTGATATAAAAATAATTCATAGGTTTATTCGATCATCACCTATTCACGTTGCACCTTTAAAGGTAGGGTCATAGATTTGTTTTTGTCAACGCAGTGTTAATTTATAGCCAAACTTATATGCAGAAAGATACAATAAAGGTCACATGTGAAAGTTTCAGCTGAATGTAATGTCTACTTGCTAAGAAAACAGCAACCAACTGTCAAGGTGTTTTCACATGGACGTCGAATTCATCCACTTTTAGCGAGGTGACAGCGGGTACCAACCGCCTCTCTGGCCGCAGTATACATGAACGGACACCAACCCTCAGAAATCTGAGAAACTATATTCATAATAATAATAATAATAGTGGCTTCTTATATAGCGCACATATCCGTCACTCAGTGACGCTCAAGGCGCTTTTAACGTTCATTATTTTCCCTTAAGGTATTGTGGAGCTACGTTTTGAAGTATGAGACCAAGTCCTTTACATAGCACCATGCAATGGTTTACAAGGTGCTGTGGCGCAATATGCTGCCGATCAAACCAGGAACACCGGGGCGAACCCCTTCTCTTTTCGATAAGTGCACTGGGTTCTTTAACGTGCATTACACAACACACGGGACCTACGGCTTAACGTCCCATCCGAAGGACGAAGCATGTGGTTAAGTATCTTGCTTAAGGACACAAGTGTCACGACTGGGATTCGAACCCACACTCTGCTGATCAGAAACACCAGAGCTTGAGTTCGGTGTTCTTATCCGCTCGGCCACGACACGCCACGAATACATGAATCGTTTCTCAGATTCCAATTTTTTTTTGTGAATGTTTTTTCCAAACCTTTCGAAGAATCCTTTCTCAAAACAGTTTATACTATCAACAGCTGCAGTGCTTCTCACCAAGTAAGGTTTTTATGGTCATAATGTTTTGAGTACTCTATGACCGTACCTTTGAAAGTAAGTTATTGAAATTACCGAAGTTTAATATCTGTTTGTTGAACCTGAATTGAATATCCGAAACATATGTGATATTACAACAGTCAATCAAACGGTGCATTTATCAACGGTCGTTTTTAATTCCCCGTTACTTCGATAGATTACATAGTCCTTATTTTCCGATGTGTGGGATAAAGTTTCTTTGATGCACAATCTTTCAAGGACTCTCGGTGAATATACGGACGTTTTGACCTGCCCGTCTTTAGCAATTAAGAATATACCCGCTGTGGTGTGATGTGAGGAGTTTGCGTATGAAAAGTCACACCTTCAAAATGAATATAAAACATTCTTCTCTCAACACGTAATATTAGCAGAGTCTGCATTACGGTGGTATTAAAGGCATCGTACACGTTTGGAAATTGTCAAAGACCAATGTTCTCACTTGGCGTATCCCAACATATGCATAAAATAACAAGCCTGTGAAAATTTGGGCTCAATTGGTCATCGTAGTTGCAAGAAAATGATGAAAGAAAAAACACCCTTATTTGTGTGCTTTCAGATAGAATAATAAAAACTTCTTGCAAGAAGTTTTTATTATTTTAGTGAGAAATTACCTCTTTCTCAAAAACTACGTTACTTCAGAGGGAGTCGTTTCTCACAATGTTTTATACTATCAACAGCTCTCTGTTGCTCGTTACCAAGTCAGTTTTTATGCTAATATATATTTTGAGTAATTACCAAACGTATACGATGCCTTTAAGTCGTTACCATGGGGGATTAATGTAACATGGCAACCGCCTGACGTAAACTTGTTCATAGTCATCTTTTGTTCACGTTTGATTTGAAAGTGAGGCTGCAATGGACCTTTTTCATTGACGTCCTCCTGCCGCCATCTTAGCGGTAAAACATGGTGTGCAATTGACCAGCCTCCTTTAGACTGGTCCCCTGTCTATATTGACAAACCCAATGGTTTAATTGGATAGACTTATAATATACACTTTATACAATGATGCCTAACTACCAGACTGATACTACATCACGCATGAGTGAGGTTGCACACAAACAGTGTAATAGCATGCAAAGTCAAAGGTAGGCAGGCAACTAGCATGTTCTAAAGGCCGTTATTAACGAGCCTCGAAGTGTGACGTCAGATGTTCGGGCTAAACCTCCGTTTGAACCTACGTGAGGGCGCCCCCTGCAGTGACGTAATTATCCTGCATTAATTTATTTTAACAAATGGGCCGTTGTGGTGGGAGATTCAGCTGGTGGTCCCCCCCCCCGGAGGTTTTGCCCCCCCCCCATGGCGAACTGTGTACAAACTTCATCTGATAGCGCCCTCTTTTGAATCATCTTCCCTCCAGCCCAATATGTGGGGGGGGGGTGAATCTCTGGGGGACAGTGACACCGTGTCTGAAAACAGAATGGCTTCGGCAGTGGCTGGCCGAAAAGCTTTAACGTTGTCCCTGCCGAGCCACTCGGCCATAGCCAAATCCGAAGTCGCTTGATTTGGCTGCAGCTTATAGCTTTACGAGCTGCGTGCAGTAGTGAACACTGTACCGATCAACTAAGAAAATTCATTTCGCTGTTTGTCCTCAATCCTAGCCCGCAAACAGATACAAATAGTCAGGTGCCATTATGAGCATTGTATGACAAATCGCCTGTGTGTATTCAGGGAACAAGATAATAAGATGGCCGCCACGGGCTATGCCTCTGGCTTAGGCTCCGTCAGTTGTTTTGAAAACGTACCCTTTCTGTATACGGGGTTTCAAACACAGCACTGTAAAAATATATTAGTCAAAACAACACTAATTAGTCATACGAGACATGATTTTGACTAACTTACATTGAAATCATGTCTCGTATGACTAATTTGTGTTGTTTTGACTAATATACTTTTAGAGTGAGGCGAACAGGGGCCTAACACTCTAAAAAAAAACTCCCGGTCACAATTGACCCGGTTCTGGTTTCCGGATCCCGGGGGGGGGGGGGGGGCTGAACCATATCTGGGTCAGTGTGACCCGGAATTTATGTCAAAGTTACACAAAAATGGGTCAAACTGACGCAGAATCCGAGCTAAAATCCAATTTTAAAACTAGTTTCCGGGTCAGCCTTACTCATAATGGGTCAGTCCTCCGGAACCTGGGATCCGGTTCAATTCTGATCCGGATTTTTTTCGAGTGAAGTCGGAACCCAAGCCGTGATTTCGAAAAGGGCCATTGTGGATATTTTACACAAATACAGACAAGAAAATAATACAACATTTTCAATAATATCGTAATAACAATTGTTACATGTTATTGTTAAACAACGCGTCATGGGTAAATGACACTCAACTATCCCTTCAAAAAACTTTGTAACATCCTGTTAGAAAGTCTAGATTTTATGTTTTAAAAATATAATGCGTATAAAAGTTTTAAAAATATGTTTATCATCGTCAAGCTAAATAGTTCAAACGTCACTAGGTCACATATTGATCTCACAGTACTTTCAGTTTGGTTCAAAAAGGTTGCAAAATAATCCATCTTAAAGGCATCGTACACGTTTGGTAATTGAAGCATATTGTTTGTTTTAAACCTATATAGTTGTAGATATAAAATAGCTAACCTGTAAAAATTTCATTTCAAAAGTGGTAGCGTTTTTGAGATATTGCCGAAAATCTGGAGCGTTTCTGTCCACGCAGGACGAATAATCTGCATTGGAATACACACTCTGAGAAGCGTTACTCAGATTCGAATGTTTTGGGGGATAAAAAGTGATATATTTTTCCATAAACCGCAGTACTTCGAAGTGAAAAGTTTCTCAAAGTGCATTATACTCTCCAAAGCTGCTGTATTTCTTACCAAGTAAGTTTTTTTGCCATGGATTATCAGAGTCATTACCAAACGTGTACGATGCCTTTAACTTTTACAAAATGTTTCTAAAAATACAAACAACAACATATTTGTTATCTTCCAATTTTAAGTCATATTGATATGTTAAGTGGGATACCAGCCCTTTATCTTTCAATAACCACTCATTATTGAGAGAAAATCAAGAGGCAGAACAAAACAATTTGCTCCAATGACTATCGTAGCTAATTATGTGAGCCATGTTGAGTATACATGCACATTGTTTTCCTTGCTTCATCTTAATATCAGAAGCCTTCCAAAACATTTTGATAAATTAAAATTTTTACTTGACTCGGTCAATTTTAGGTTTTCTATTATTGCGCTGTCTGAAACATGGTTGACATCATCCCCCCCCCCCCATAATTTCTATTCCCTTCCAGGTTATAAGCTCATTGTGAATAACAGGCAGGGTAGAACTGGAGGAAGTGTTGCACTTTATATAGATTGTAAGTTGAATTTTAAAATTCGGGAGGATCTTAAATGCTCTGATGACGCTCTTGAGTCTTTGTTTGTTGAAATTTCAATACCCAAATCCAAAGATGTCATTGCGGGAGTCATAAATGACTTCATATAAAAAAGTGTGTTGTATTTCCGGTGACTTCAATATTAATTTACTGAATCAAAATACCAGCTCTCAGGCTCTCATGGACATAACTACTTCTTATTCATTTCTTCCCACAATTAATAAACCGACTAGGATAAGTAATATTTCTGCTACATTAATTGATAATATTTTTACCAGTATTTTACCATCACCGAAGTCAGGTATTCTTTAACTGATATTTCAGACCATTTACCAATTTTATTCAGAGGCTTAATACTGACCTTCATGCTACTGACTGGATTAGTGTTTGTACTAGTAATAATCCTGATCAAGCCCTTAATAATTCTGTTGATCATTTCAGTTTTAAGTACGATAAAAATATTCTTCTCATTTCTCATAAACATCAGGCTCATTCTAAATCTAATCCTAATGCACCATGGATAACTAAGACACTATTTAAATCCATTAATAAGAAAAATAAACTTTATCGTAGCTATCTCGAACATCCCACTAATTCACGTAAAATTAAGTACACCAGATATAAAAATATTCTTACTAGTGTATTGCGCACCTCTAAAAAACAGTATTATATTCACCAGTTTGATCAGGAAAAGAACAACATACGTAATACCTGGAAGGTTATTAATTCAGTGTTGATTAACAAAATGTCTTCTCATACTATTAGCAGCATTCTGCATGACGGGAAGCTGGTTAATAATCCCAACCAACTTGCTAATTGTTTTAATGATCATTTTGTTAATAGGTCCTGATCTTGCTAAAAATATTCCCCACAACCAAGATTATTTTATTGACTTTCTTGATCAGCCAAATCCGAATTCCTTCTTTTTAACACCTGTTGATGAAAATGAGATAACAGACATTGTTAACAAATTACATAACAAAAAAACCTCTGGTCATGACTGTATCAACATCTCTGTCATTAAGAGTTCTATTTCTGCTATTTGTAAACCACTTGCACATATTATTAACATGTCCTTTTTAACAGGTATTGTGCCTAGTCAATTAAAAATTGCTAAAGACATTCCAGTTTTTAAAAGTGGTGATGCAAATTGTGTGAATAATTATAGACCAATCTCCATCTTGACCTGTCTGTCTAAAATATTCGAAAAATGTGTCTATGTACGTACTATTAATTTCTTAAATAAATTTGATATTTTGACTAGTTCGCAATTTGGTTTTCGCAGTAGACATTCTACTACCCATGCAATTCTCGACTTTATAGATAAAGTATCTACTGCTAAAGATAATTCTGAACACACTCTGGGGATTTTTCTTGACCTTTGAGAGGCTTTTGATACAGTAGACCATGAGATACTTTTACATAAGCTTTATCATTATGGCATTCGTGGAGTTTCCCTAGAGTGGTTCAGAAGTTATCTTTCTGACAGGATCCAATATGTTACCATAGGGGGTTGTAATTCAACTTCTAAATATTCTAGATGTGGCGTCCCACAGGGGTCAAATCTAGGGCCATTACTATTTTTAATTTATATTAATGACTTTGTCAAATCTTCTAATAAGTTATCATTTATTTTTTCGCAGATGATTCAAATCTGTTTATCTCCCACAGCAATATTAATACTCTGACTGAATTGGTCAATCAAGAGCTTATCTCAGTCTCCAATTGGTTTAGAGTCAACAAACTCTCTTTAAACATTAATAAAACCAATTACATGCTGTTTAGTAACTCTGCCAGTGAACTTCCGGGAGATGTTTTGATTTATGATATTGTTATTAAGAAAACTGATTGCTTTAAGTTTCTTGGATTGATTATTGACTCTGGTCTAACCTGGAAAAACCACATTGACTATTTGTGTTCAATTATTGGTAGAAATATCGGGGTCATTAACAGAATCAAACATTTTGTTCCTGCCGAGATTTTATATTCTTTGTATAATACATTGGTGATGTCATATCTTAACTATGGTATACTTGCTTGGGGAACTGCGTCCATTAATATCAATAGATTGTTTCGTCTCCAAAAACGGGCTCTTCGCATAATTAATTTTGCAGATTATATTGCTCATACTGATCCTCTATTCTTTAAACATCGGTCTTTAAAAATCAAGGATATTTACTATCATCAACTTGGGTGCCTCATGTATCAGTCAATTTCCAACACCTTACCTTCTTCTATTAATTCTATTTTTACTCGGAACTTCGAAATTCACACCTACTCTACTCGACAAGCTCTTCATTTCCATCTCCCATTGACTCGTACTTCTTTTGCTAAAAAGACCATTAAATATGAGGGACCCAAGTTGTGGAACTCACTTAATGAATCTCTTAGAATCTGTACAAATCTCATTACTTTTAAACGTGCTTACAAATCTATTTTGTTGAATGTCTATAATTAATCTGGGTACATGTTATGTAACAGTTAACTAGTAATTTTATTCCTTACATTCCTTTGCTGGTTTGCAATGTTGTCCCTTGTCTGTCCTTGTCTGTCCTTGTCTGTCACTGTTTTGTTGTTGTTGTTGTCTGTTTATGCTTGTCCTACTTGTGTTGTTTTGTTTGTTTGGTCATGCATGTAACCTCTTCATAGAATGCAGCATTTGCTTTGAGCTTATTATTGATTTTTGGTTATCTCTGAGACTACTCTCAGTAATATTATTTATTTAGGTCAAAGCACATGCTTCATTATAGGGACCCATTACTTACAAGCTGTGCTTTTTTATGGGTTCCTCTACAGTTTCACTCCCTGTTTATGCTGTATTGTATTTGACTGTTATACTTGTGAATACTGTGGAAATAAATGAACTGAACTGAACTGAATTGGCTTACCAAGACCGCGAGAGGTCTCACTTGTGAGTTCTTAACGGTTAATTAAAATAATAGTTGCGTGCTCTGTAAAGTTTCTTGGCGAACAACAACAAACAGTACACAGGTGAAGCCTGAACAACTGGCGCAATAACGGTTAACCACATTCCGCATGTTTCTTTCACAGAGAACAGCCCACGTCGTTGCTGTGGATCACTCCGACGGAGTTGTAAGTTGGCCTTCAGAGTTATGAATTGGCCGTCGGACTTTTGGGGGTGTAACCCGAGAAAATTTTGCACATGTGCCTTTTCGATGCGATTGCAATGACTTTGGCTGTGTCCGAATTAAGCGACTTTGGCTACGGCTATTGCCATTGGCTGCAACGACAGCGTTGGAGAATGGCACTTTTCGGCTTTCCGGCCGTAGCCACTACTACGAAAGCCATCAATTTGGACACGGCCTATGTCTTGAAACTGTCACTACAGGGTGCACCTCACTAAATAAACATCCATAGCATACAGTGCAAAATGCTAAATATTCAAAAATAAAAAATAATACTTAGAAGTCTCACAGCTTTTTACAGTCAGGGTGAAAATTATCCATTGACTTTTGAACTTTTATCCTCTGCTCAATTAAATGGGGAGTCCCAAGGCCCGAGTTATTCTCCCTCAAAATAAAAAAACACCCCTACTGCAGTGAAATTTCTCAAACTTCCGAGCATCAATCTTGAAAAATGTCCCTACACCTCTCGACAAATAGGACCATTTTTTTCTGGGCCTATCTCATCCAAAATACCTCAAGTTGGAAGTCAACAACCCCCAGCTTCATTGGTTAACATGTTAACACTTTTGGGGGCTCTCAAATCTGTCTAAAAAAGAATATTTTGAGGGCCTATAAAATATTATTGAGGCCGACGCTCTGTTTTCTCCCTATTTTAGCGGGGTGCACCCTACAGCACTTACAAGGGACGCCACCTATTGGCATTTTCAATTTAGTTTAAAAAAATAACTACGACGAAATAACTCGCAACTCTGACGGACCAACTTACCACTCTGACTTTTTTACTCGGTTATCATAATTCTGATGCTGAAACGCGCCGGTTCAAATCTGCTGTGGAAGAGACCCCCGACGCGTTCATCCAAGTTGCCTGCCCATGCTCGGCAGCTGACCCTGTATTGCTGACCGACAGCGTTGATTGGAACCTGTGCGGCTACGACAGGACGGATATAGCGGGCTTGCTTCGCTAAGTCGGTACCCGCGACGTACGGGTAATGACCAAATGATATGCCGTCTTCGGGATACACATTAATGGGCGAGCAGTTGGTCTTGTTGTCACGGTCACACTAATATCGAGAAATCAAAACGAAGTTTTTAAAATGAAAAGATATCAGTATGAACACTCTGCAGTGTGTACCACTTCAAACCTTAAAGGGTCTGTATACGTTTGGTAATGACTGAAAATTAATGGCAATAAAAGCTTACTTGGTAAGAAGTGCAGCAGCTTTGCATATAGTATGATGCATTTTGAGAAACGTTTCACTTCGAAGTACTGCGGTTATGGAAAAAGATATCACTTTTTATCCCCAAAACATTTGAATCTGAGAAGCGTACTGACAGTAGCGTTTCTCAGATTGTGTATTCCAATTGCAGATTATTTGTCCTGCTTTGACATAACCGCTCCAGATTTTCGGCAATATCTCAAAAACGCTTCACCTTTTGAAATTAAATTTTCACATGTTAGTTTTATGGTATATATCTACAACTATATATAGGATTGAAACAAACAGTGGGTTCCAATTGCCAAACTTATACAATCCCTTTCAAGGGTATAGACTCTTACAGAAACTAATGATACATTATTATACATTGTTGACTGGCACATTGACACTTTAGGACCTTGCGGGTTGGCAGCCCTACACTGGATGACCCCACACATTACTAAGTACTTTTAGTTAGTAACTAATTAATTTGTTGTTCAAATATTATCATTTTTTTTATAGACTGTCCTCATTATCAATGCAAGCAAATCAGCCTGTTTAGCTGTTTGAATAAAAATTTAAAAAATTACTTTGTTTACAAATCCCTGTGGGTCATTTACAGTAAAAATCAAAAACAGCAAAATAACAGCAAGCCTCCCGAAACGAAATGTTAAGAGAAAATAACTTCAAAAAGTTATAAAAAATGTTTTTGATTAGTGCAAACAGCTGGTTTTTCCTTTTGACTGTCGGCAACAGCTACCCTGAAAATAAGTAGTGTACTGGTATTGATTATTAAGCTCTTATGAGGGTAAAATGAAACACGACCTGCGTGTTAATAGGACAGGGTTTTTTCTTGCTCAAAATAACACTTCCACAAACCTTTGGTGCATGTTTTGTATATGATCGAGTTAATCAAAAGTTAGCTTAATTAAAGCTGTGATGCATCATTTACCTTGACACAAGTGACGGCTATTCGGTTCTCAGTAGTTCCATTGAGATTCAATTTATTGCGAATTTCAGTTAATTCACTCGGTGGCCCGGGCGTGTAATTCTCAGGTGTCCATCCTATCACCTTTAGACAAAAATATGTGGATAATATAATGTTATTATCGTTGTTGTTGTTGCTGCAGCTGCTGCTGCTGCTGCTGTTGTTGTTGTTGTTGTTGTTGTTGTTGTTGTTGTTGCTGCTGCTGTTGTTGTTGTTGTTGTTGTTGCTGCTGTTGTTGTTGTTGTTGTTGTTGTTGTTGTTGTTGTTGCTGCTGCTGCTATTGTTGTTGTTGTTGTTGTTGTTGCTGTTGCTGTTGCTGTTGCTGTTAATGCTGCTGCTGTAGCTGCTGCTGCTGCTGCTGCTGCTGATGTTGCTGTTGGTGTTGTTGTTGTTGTTGTTGTTGTTGTTGTTGTTGTTGTTGTTGTTGTTGTTGTTGTTGTTGTTGTTGTTGTTGTTGTTGTTGTTGTTGTTGTTGTTGTTGTTGTTGTTGTTGTTGTTGTTGGTAATGCACGTAAAAGAACCCAGTGCACTTATCGTTATGAGCAGGGGTTCGCCCCGGTGTTTTCTGATATAAATGGTTGGTTGCGGATTGTGTCACAGCAGCTTGTAAACCATTATACATGGTGCTATGTAAAATAATAGGTCTCATGCAGGTCTCATACAGCTGCAGCATACAGCAGCTGCTGCTTCTGCTGCTGTTGTCGAGGGTGACTTCTCCCTCCCTGTAGGTCTACCAATGACACCTACCTTATTTAGTCCCATATACAAACATGGCTTATTGATGTCGAAGCCACTGCTGTTCGATGCGCAGGGGCCGAGTAGGGACAGGTCATACTGGCAGAATCTTTGCTCGGGCGGGACAGCTAATATCCGATCTGGTGGAAGATTTTCACAATTCTCGAACGTGGACTGATCTCTAGCAAGAACTACAGTAAAAAGTTACAATTTATTAGTTATTTTTCACTGCTATCATTAAAACCTGATACTAGAATTTGGATTTTATTTAGTGGAGATATCCTTGTAACTAGATCAAGGCGGTTTACATTAATGCATTCTTGGTCACATCAAGCAAACTTAAACATTCTCCAAACTTGTTTTAACTTTGTTATAGGAAGCTCATAATCGTTCTGCACACCGTCACCGACGAAGAGTGTATATATTTCACCACTGGTTCCTATTGACAAACCTTCCCCCATTTAAGAGAAGCAAAGTAACGTTGGTTAATTAGGTTGGTTAAGGATTGGAAACATGTATCCTATTCGAAGAGGAGAATATGAGAATACCAATCAAGGTATAAATGTGTTTCCCAATTGGGAAAGGGGAATTATTCCGAATCAAGGTAGAAGTAAATAATTATGGTATCCCAAATAGGAAAGGAGAACTTAGCCCCGAATCAAGGTAAAAGTATACAAAGAATCCCAATTAGCAAAGGAGAATATCCCCAGGCCCCGAATCAAGGTAGAAGTAAACATTGTGTATCCCAATTGGGATACGAGAATCTTAGCCCAGAATCGAGGTAGAACTATACATGGTATCCCAATCGGGATACAAGAATCTTGTCAAGGTATGTGTATCCTAATTGGGATAGGAGAATATTGGCCCCGAATCAAGTTAGAAATAATACATGTGTATATCCCAATTGGGATTGGAGAATCTGAGCCCCAAATCAAGGTAGAAGTTTGATTGTGTATCCAAAATGGGGTGGATAATCTTGGCCCCGAATCAAGGTAGAAGTATACATGGTATCCCAATTCGGATAGGAACATTTTGGCCCCGAATCAAGGTAGAAATAACGTGTAACCCAATCGAGATAGGAGAATCTGCGCCCGAATCAAGGTATGTGTTTCCTCATTGGGATATGATAGTCTTAGCCCGAATCAAGGTATAAGCATGATTGTGTATCCCAATTGGGATATAAGAATCTTGGCCCGAATTTAAGGTAGAAATGTACATGTGTATCCCAATTGGGATAGTTTGGCTTTTTGACATCAAGATGTTTCTTGAGATGAGCGTCATTGGGAATTTACCATCGAAAACATTTTTTTTGATTTGTTCTTTAAGTCTTGCTCTGTCCTCGTTTCCCTCCGCCGTTCCGTACTGGATCAGTTTACCATCGACCGAAAACGGGATCACATTCAAACCTGAAATAATAAACACCGGAAATCTTTGATGATTTGTACGGAAGCGTAGAAGGGCCATAACTCCCAAGTAAAATTCACCGAGTTGCCATCATGCGGCGGGATATTAACTTAATTTTAATTGGTTTTTATAGTTGTGGCCCTTGTTATGCTTCCTTAGATCTATGGTTCCAATCCCGATTGGGTATTGCTGATACCCCTATAGGTAGATGTAGTTTCCAATCATGATTGGAACGGTTTACGTAATGATTATTCTGTGATCTGCATAACAAGAGTCTAGGGAATCCAACAGAGGGCGCTGTTTAAGTTAACAGTGTACAGATTGCATGATAGCTGAAGTAATTTTACCACAATTTGATTTAGGCGGTTTTAACAGGGAAAAAGTCAAAACTATTTCAAGCTTGTTGTTCTGTACGAGCATCTTACGTTAAGTTTTATTCTTGACACCCCCCCCCCCACTCCCACCACATTAAAGGCATCGTACACGTAAAATGCATTTTGAGTAACTTTTCACCTCGAAGTACTGCGGTTATGGAAGAATACATCACTAATTATCCCAATAACATTTGAATCAGGCCTATAGGCCTATGTTCAATGTAGATTATTCTTCCTGCTTGGACATAACCGATCCAGATTTTCGGCAATATCTCAAAAACGCCACCACCTTTAGAAATAAAATTTTCACAGGTTAGTTTTATGGTATATATCTATAATATATAGGTTTGCCTTTAAAGGCATCGTACACGTTTGGTAATTACTCAAAATAAAAACTGACTTGGTAACGAGCAACAGAGAGCTGTTGATAGTTTAAAGCATTGTGAGAAACGACTCCCTCTGAAGTAACGTAGTTTTTGAGAAAGAGGTAATTTCTCACTAAAATATATATTAAAAACTTCTTGCAAGAAGTTTTATTCCTATCTGAAAGCACACAAATTTGTACAACATCATTTTCTTGCAACTTCGATGACCAATTGAGTGCAAATTTTCACAGGCTTGTTATTTTATGCATATGTTGGGATACACCAAATGAGAACACTGGTCTTTGACAATTACCAATCTTGTACGATGCCTTTAAGGTAGTTGTTTTTTGTTGGTTTTGTTTTTTGTTTTTTAAGTTTTTCTCGGCCATCCCCAAACTTAAATCCCTTGGGCGCTTCACTGTGACTACAGCAGCAACTATATAGTCCACTATCAAATTTTAAAGACATAAATGCGACGGTCTTCGAGAAGTCTTTTAGGGTATACTCACCTGGTGGAGTAATGAGGTCCGTGTACGTCGGTTGATCCTGTGAAATTGTCTGGTAAAAAATGGCAAACAAAACTGCCCAGAATCCGGCCAAACACGTGTAGAAACAAATGTAAAACAAAGTTATTTTGGCTGTGAAAAACAAAGGAAAAAACAATCACTTTAGCATCTACAGTTGTTGTTGTTGTTGTTGTTGTTGTTGTTGTTGTTATTTTTTGTGTTGTTGTTGTTGCTGCTGCCGCTGCCGCCGCCACCGCCTCCGTTGCCGCCGCTGACAAGTACGTTGTTATGCAGACTATAATTATGTAGATTGTGGCAAATTAATTATGTAGGTAGGCCTACCTCTAATGATTTTCTCGACTTTTTACAAACGGACATTATTTTCGTGTCATTGGTGGCGCTGTTCGTGTTGTATATATACTATCCAGAAAGCGCGAGAGCCTTGACTGTAAAGGTTACAATAATCCTGAGCAGAGTGCCAGAAACCGGTATTTCACAAACTTCCTGTTACAGATAGCACAATGTTCTAGAGATGATAATTCTATCAGTCGGACACCATTTCCTGTTAGGTTTTGATTTCTGTACACTGATTTACAGTGTTGGCTAATAACTTATTTGTCAATCACATCATAATATAGGCTTGCCCTTTCACGAATTCTTCGACAGCCAATTCAGAGAAGGTACAAAACTCTGGGAGAGCAGTATTTACAATTATTGTTTACATCCGTGACAACGTGTATAAGTCTAAAACTGTACATAATGAAAATGAAAGAGAAAGTTCTGAACTAAAAGACAAAGAAAATTGGTATATGAAACACACGCCAAATATATGAGAATGTCATTGGTGCCGATTAAAACAAGTTATTGATAAGTACACACCAATAAAATCTCATCGGCTGTCCCTTTTCAGTCAAACAATTTAATTGCATGTCTTTAATCCCCAGATATCTGTCAGTGATTAACAGATTGTTGTTGCATGATGTGGAATTTATTTCAACCAAGTGGCTTTAATGTGAGACCCATCAGTGTATCCTCATGTGCAGTTGCACCACTCCGCAGTGTTGCAGCTGCTATTCGACAAACTTTGCCAGTTAGGCATAGGGCCTCTACATACTGTTAAACCCCTGGGGTGCCCAAGGTTTTTTTAATGATAATAAGGGGTGAGTATTGTAATACAGGAGAATAGCAAAGGCTTAACACTTCATGGTGCTATCGGTCACTTATTGAGTGTAGGCCTACTCCACCATTTTTTTTCTTCAAAAATCTAAAAAATTCCAAGCTCCCCAACTACACCTAGCCAAAATAAATAGCATGCCAATTGTCTTGTTACCATCGGGGCCAACTCTCCCGGTATTCCCATAGGAATTGTACAGCAGTAATTTTACTTGACCTGGCTCAATAACTAGGCCTACTTTACTTGACCTGGGTCAGGGTGAAATGAACCATATGGTTTCCAGATGGTTATTCTGTATACTTGTACAATGGCTGTAAGCAGTGACCAGAATTTGTTTTGTTTAGTCAGAAGGGTCGATTTCTAATGGTTTCTTCATCAGAGGACGCTAATTATGTTACATGGAAGTCACAGAGGGGCTTAGTGGGTGTTATACTTATTTTTTCCCCATGTTTATATTGTTTTGAGATTTTTCAAAATGTGACACACATGTATGTGTACGTGTCACATGGGGCTCCCCAGGGTTTTAATTTTACAGAAAATAATCGTTTTATCCTGGTTATAACTCCTGGTCGATAGGAATGTATTTCCTCATCAAATAATAATCGGTACCAAGTGCCTATTATTACCAGTTCTAAGGATGACCAGAGCGCACTGGTCAATGTTGAGAATAACCGTCCAAACTTTTTAATTTCAGAGCAACACCTCTGGCATGATATCCTCCTATACTTTACCCTGATTCCCGCTTAATTTGTTGCATTTAGAAAATCAGCGAAATTTGTATTAAACAGCCTCAAAGGTCTATAAAAACATAGACTTTTCACAGGTTAGCCCTACCCAATCATTTCCTACATTTTTAAAGGGCCGTGTCTACTTCAGAATATAATTTTTACCAAGTGTAGTTCTACACTCGCATACATACTCAATAAAATAATGAATACTCAACCATGCAAAGCCTAAAATTCGATCACAACCTATTACCAGTGAACAATCGTCGCTCGTACCACGAAGTGACCTACTGGTATCTGTCAAAAATCACACATTTTTTGCAAATAATTTGTTATATATTAACAATATACTCATTACTGTTAACATTTTCAGCAAGTTTCAGTTCCTTATTATACGTAATGGTTTCGTAATAACACTAATTAGTATAAACGACGTATCACTATAGATTTGCCATTTTGTAAATTTCGTAAATCACTACTGAAAACCTATAGAAAAGATTAATTGCAAAAAAAAGACAAAAAACTTACCACAGCTCGTGCCAGTTCTTCCAATAAACTCTTTCTTTTCAGAATTCCAGACAAATGTATGAAATTTGTGCCACTCTTCTCTCATCGTTGTGAGAAGTGGCTTTTTGGGCTGCTCCCCATCAGGCCGTTTTGCTGCTGGTTCCTCACCTGCTGCTGCCGGTACGGCTTCAATTTGCTCCGCCATTTTAACCTATTCTCCTTCTATGAATGACTTTGCTTGATTGTTCTAAACATGTAGCCGCTAGTGGATGTACTATTTTTTTTCGACGCTCTTCCGTTATGAATTCCACCATTAAAGTGGCACTCTCATTCCCAGCGCAAACAAAACATAAATTACATTTTATGAAAACACTGGTAACATTCTCTGCACGGTATTACTCTTTGGTTGAAGCCAAACCGGCAGCATTTCAGCATTAGGAATATTAATTTGTTTTACGTTTGCCTGCTGTAAGTTGAGAACGTTACCCAATCGTAAGAAACGAGGAATTATTTTATTCAATAAAAAATTGTAAGTTATGTATGTCAGTACACGGTTCAGAGAAGGTACGATAATTTATTTTATAAGCTGAACTATTTGTAAGAAATTTCTTTTTTGGTGTTGACGTTACAACCCACAAGCTATCATATTAGTTTATATTCTGATCAATTTGTAAATATTGTAAACACCACCAAATTGCTATATAAGAATCAATTTGGAATTTATTTCGTGTCAAGTGAACTTTATTTGTGTCCATTTTATGGTAACACGATTTCTGTCAACTTAGTTTGACAGATACACTAGTATGTTTCGACACACCTATGTTTCGACACCCCTCCGACAACCTTAGAGTATTTTCCTAATCTTAACCCTAACCCTATAACCCTAACCCTACGAATAAATCACAGGGGTTTTCGGACCACAGGGTTGTCGGAACATAGGGGTGTCGGAATATAGAGCAGTCACCCTTTGGAATTACTGTAATGCAACAAAGTGTTATCACAAGATGTCTCTATAAATATTGGTTGTACCTTTGTGAAAAAACAACAAAATAATTAAAATAGTGTCTTTGTCTTTTGTGTTTTGTCTTTGCCCTCTCCTTTTCCCCACAGATATCCCCCTTTTTAGCCTGTCACATTCACTAATTAATTACTTGTTTTCCCTCTTCCTACCTTATGATCTTGTCGTTTGTGTTTCCAACTTCTTGTGGTCAAACCAGCCCCTTCCCTCCAACCCCCCTCCCTATTCATTGTTTACTCCTCAGTTGCTTGTTCTGTGTGCTGATCTCTGCCTCCCTCTCTATTCATGTATTTCCACTTGACTGCTTATGTTACACTTATTTACCTGTTCATGTGTGTTGTGTTGTCATTTAGCCTTCAAGAAAGACTCTGCTAGGGTCGAAACGTCAGGCCGTTAACTATTTTTTGCAAATTAAAATAGTGTGAGATACCCTCTTTAATTAAACGTACCCACGCTTCCTTATCTCAATCGGACATGAGTTTCTAGCAATGAGCTATAGAGGAATCCCGAAACGACGAGTTTAGCGTCGATCTGCGCACTTCCGGGTTTGAAAACGAGGCTCACTGTGTCACAATAACTCAACAACTCCACTACTGTAACGTTACACTTATGGTGTCTGCTACCGCCTACACTCGGACGTGACCGAAGGGGAACTTTCGTGTGAGATTACACCCAAATACAAGAACGAAATACGATTTGAGCGTGTTGAGGTAGAAGCCAAGCACAGGTAAGTTTAATGGAGGAAAAACCAGGCTGCAAAATTGTTACAATTGCAGGCTATTTTGAGTGAAAATATGCTAACGATTTATGAATGAACGTAGCCGTGCTGCACACACGGCGTGCATGTTAAAACGTGGTGCTTCAACCCTGGCCCTGTCTACCCCAAGTTTTGCGGAGGCAGTTTTGCCAAAAGTCTTTGTTGAAATACTTGAACTTCATTTGTTTGAAACTGGTACTTCTACCAAATAACCTCTGTGTGAGTTTCTTAGTGTCAGAATTGGGGCCGAAAAAAATAATAACATTGGCGTCCGAAAATTGGGCACAAAGTCGCAGGGTGTTCCTATGGTAGTATGTGGCACACTTGTGATAGAATAGCCCAAAATTCCACATTCGCATTTCGGAATGTCCTTTAAGTTCAGAAATTATAACAAATCAAATTTGTATGTACTCACATATCCAGCTAGAAGTTTGACAAAATAATTTTCTTAATTTTTGGAAGCATTTTAAAAGGTTCACTTTGCTCTTTGTAACGTTAAACTACATGTAGCTACATGTATTAAAAACATCTTTAACCCATGTCATGAAATAGTGTTGTGAATCCCAAGCTAATAATACAGAACTGATTTGAGGGATGGCTCTGTTTATGAATTACTTGTTTTAATCATGTATACTTTTGTTTTGCAGGTGCTTTGTTTCACCATGCCATCCAGAGGAGTTGAATGTGCCGCATATGGGTGCAGCAATCGATTCTATATGAAGGACTTGTCAAGGTCGCAGTTTCATTTTCTGCTTTCCCACTGATCGCAAACCCCAAGACCGATGGTGCACAAAAATCAAAAGGGATCATGGTCGAGACGGATTCCTTGTCAGTAAGTCTACCCAGATTTGCAATGTGCACTTTAATGATACTGACATCAAGAGAACCCTCAATGGAGTATGGAGACTGAAGCCTGGTGCTGAGCCAAAAGATGTACTCTCTGACAGTTCGTCACCGAAAAAACGCAGAGTTCTTCATAGATCGACCTTTGAAGGTCCCTCAACTTCATGTGGGGTAGCTGATGAACAGACAACAAATGATGATGAACCGATGAATGAGGATGAGTTATTATCTGATACAATGGAGAATGATGTTCAGGTGAATCAAATCAAGGAGAATGAACAGTCAAATGAAGTGACAGAACTTAAGGAGTCAGTACAAAGACTGCAGAGGATGGTAAATTCTCTAACTGAACAGAATGAACGAAATAAGTTTGTTAATAGTTTGGAGGGAGATGATTCCTTAACAAAACACTACACTGGATTTCCCACTTACTCTTTGCTTTTAGCCATGTTGTCTTTTTGAACCCAGGTGAGAATTGTGAGAATGTCATAACCTATACTGCAAATAGAGAGAGTGAGCCTTCCTGTTCAGTATACCAGCCTCCATCAGCCATGGACTTGGATCACAGCTATTCAGCTTCACACAAAACTCATAATAAACCTGGGAGAATAGCACAGCTTTCACCCAAGGAACAATTCATTTTGGTCCTTTGTAGACTCAGGCAGAATTTTTCTGTAAAGCATCTGGCATACCTATTTAGCATTTCAGAGTCAAGTGTTAGCAGATACTTCATCACATGGATTAATTTCATGTACTTTAAGCTTGGCTCACTCCCTATTTGGCCAAGTAAAGGTATTATCTCGAAAACAATGCCACAAACTTTTAGAGACAAATACCCAGATACAAGGGTCGTTGTTGATTGTTCTGAAATATTTGCACAGATCCCAGATTCTCTAACGCTCCAAACTATGTTTTGGTCAAACTATAAGCACCATATAACTTACAAAGGACTCCTGGGTATCGCACCTAGTGGCGCAATTACATTCATAAGTCAACTGTATCCTGGATCAATGTCAGATAGAGAAATAGTTATCCGGAGTGGGTTTCTGGATCCCAAGCTGTTTCAAAAGGGTGATGTTGTGATGGCAGACCGTGGTTTCACAATTGATGATTTGCTAAAGCCAATGGGTGTCAAACTAAATATCCCTGCCTTCCTCAAAGAAAGGAAGCAGTTTGAAGAAGATGAGACCATTGAGACACAGCAAATAGCTGCAGAGAGGATACATGTCGAAAGGGCGATAAACAAGGTCAAGAAATTTCGTATTTTTGACAGTGCGATTCCTCTGACCATGCACGGCTCCATTAATCAGATTTGGACAGTGTGCTGTCTTTTGACAAATAGTTTTAATCCAGTAATCTCAATGTCTGGTAATGTGTAAAACAGGATACAGTTGACTTATGAATGTAATAACCTTGTAAAAAAAAAAAAAAACAAACTCACTGATATTCATTTTATACATAGCACTCTCATGCCTTTTATTTAAATACTACTTAAAGGTTTGCTAAAATACTAAGTAATGGTGCTTTTATGTTACACCTGTATTACTTTTGTTAGAAAAATCATTTTGTACATTCCTGTGTACTTTTAAATGATTTATTTATTTATTTATTTATTTATTTTTTAAATAACAGTCTTCAGGAGTGCTAACTTAATTTGGTCACTTGCTGACATATGGCTGGATTCTCAACGTGAGGTCACATGCATTACATAATATATCATCATGAGTGGTTTATTTAATATAAAGAACACATATTTTTCATTGTTTTGGAAGACCCTGTCCCAGAACAATTGTTCTCTGGAATAACTTATCAATATTATGTAATGATGACTTCACATTGAGAATCCAGCTATATGTCAGCAAGCGGCCAATTTTAAGTGGGCGTTCCTGAAGACTATTTTTTTAAGAAAATAAATTATTTTAAAATACACAGGAATGTACAAAATTATTTTTTCCAACTGAATTATTGTAAAAAGAATACAAGGTTCAAAATTAAAGGATCATTAATTTGTATTTCAGCAAACCTTTCAGAAAAGAATTATTTTGGAGCATTCATTCATTCATGTCAAAGAATGTTTTTTGTGTATGCTTTGTAATGCAAGGCCTGCGGAATAAATATGAAGGGTTAAATAAAGTGTTATGATTGGCTTGCTGAAATTTTGTTTCAACCGTTTTTGTTTGTTTTATTTTTTTTTCTAAATTTTGCCTCTTAAATTACCTTTGCCAAACTTGCCACACAAAATGTTTACTCAAGGAGAGTAAGGTAAGGATTTTGATGTACTCTTTTCCAAATACTCTTATAATAAATTAACATTAATTATTCTTTGTAACTGTGCAAAACAACAAAAAGGACCCAAATAGGCAACACTGAGTGCTGACAAGTTGGAAGTTGCAATACTGTTAATGCACCTGATATTTCCATTCTAGTGTCAAACATTTAACCCCACTGAATAGGTCCAAGTAGAAAGTACTACATTTAAATAATATACTAAATATTTTCTTTTTAACTTTGAGAAGCATTAACAGATTGAAATTTATCACTAGCTACTTTAAAGTAGAAGTCAAAATAAACTTCTGATAATGTTTTATAAAGGATGTCCCAAAATGTTAAATCAAAATATATACGTTGAATGATTAAACCTTTGTGAGTGTAAACCACAAAGTCACACCATTCTGACCCAGTTACTGCCAGCTGACCTTGCACTTGGGTGTAGTAGGGATGATCTTTTTAAGTGTAGGCTTTCCATTTTCAAGCTTGCAGCAGAAATGGGGATCATGACATGCAGTCTGAGGGTCTTCATCTTTGTGTTTTTCAGGACATTTTATTTCGAGAATTCCAAAAGGACTTTCTGCTAAATAGTCCACCACCTTACGATCTGGGGATGCACCCAACCAAGGTGCTTTTGGATCAATTACAAGACCAGACTTTTCAAGGCGCACAGCATGGCCAGACCCATTCATATACAGTGAATACTTGCTGGCAGCAACTGGCTCAAAATCATTTCCATGTTTAAATTTTTTTCAAAAAGTCAGACACAGGTTTTTCCCCACCAGGTAAAAATCCTTTAGCAAATACAGTATCCAACTTCTTTCGAATTAAAATTGAGTGGAATTTAGAAGCAGTGAATCTAAACTGTCTGAATTTGAACCAATCAGCACAAGAACTTTGCTCCCGAGTAGTATTTTCTACTTGGGCTGCATCAATGTTTTGAATGTGGGACTACAACTTTGTTTCTAGCTCTGAAGCAGGGACATATGAGACAGAATAGATGGGAACAGTTGTTAATGGAAAAGGTGGATACACACTCAAATCCCTTTGTGCTGTCCATGAGCAATTTGGTGAATCAGGAAAATTACAATACACTTTAAAATGAAATTCAAATATTGAGCATTGATAGCTCACTGGTGATCCTAATGGAGCTGGACCAAATCTTGTATTTTTGTATATTGTGTTTTCATCTTCTTCCTGAACAAGATATGAAAATGGAATTCCAGGTGAGATTTCTTTATGTGACTGCTGCAATGTTGCCAATTGTTCATTATCATTGCTCCTACAGTGAGGCACTCTGGCGTCATACAATGTTGATTCAATTCCACGACCTGCAGTCATCTCATCAACCTTTAGACGTTTAACTTTTACATCCATCACAGGATGCTTGTCGATTTTGCCTCTACTCCTGGGAACTACCCACTGACTAAGTCTAGAAGTACATGCAACTTCTTCAGGCACAACTCTTACATTATGGAGGTGATAATTTGCTAACTCAAGAAGTAATGCATGCATATGGTTGCATACACCTCCTAAGCCAGCAGGACAGTCACAATATGCATACATAATTCTGGAGTCAATAAACCTGATGGCCACACTTAATTTTCGTTCACAACTCTTTTTACTCGCGAAGCAGGTCGCCCGGCAGTAAAAAAAGTTGTCATCTGAGCGCGTTGAAATAGTCTCTGAATTGAGATACCTCTCAGCAAGGAGGTGTGCACCACGGATTGCAGGTTTTGACACTCGAGTCGAGTCCTTCTGTGGCCTAATTCTCATGTTCACAGTGTCTATGTGCAGATCTATTTCTCGCCGTGTAAGGGCTGGAAGGCTTTCAAGCCTCTTTCCCCAGTCAGTAGAACTGCCCCACTGGTGGTATGATCCTTTCTGGGGAATAGGGTCAGCAGAGTGTATGGTGCATATAGGCCCAGTTGGTAGCCCTTGAGACTCTCCCAATGCTTATCTGTGGTGGGATCAATGACTGTAGAATGCTTGCCATTTGAAACAGTCTGTTGAATTCTAAAATAGCAAATAAGAAAAGATGAAAACATATCAAATACAGACTTTAATTCATGTAAACAAGATTGCACTTGTCATCTGATATTTTTCCCAATACTTTCTCAAAGAAATACATGCTGCTGCAGGCATATCATGGGTCATCCCCTCCCAATAACAGATTACCCCTCATGACAGCCTAAAGTCTTTCTCCCTTGTATCCCTTCTAGGCAGTTACTCTATCCTTGGCCAGTGACTAATATTACATGTATACCCCAAACCTCCCTTTCCCACAAACACAAGACATTCACTAGTTTTAATCAGCATCAAATGTGGTGTATTTTTCTTCTGCATACATACCTCTGTATCAGCTGTGCCTTTGTTTTCAGGCCTTTGCAGGAATCTCTACGGCATTGAAGCCAAAACTTCAACTCATGACATTTAAGTTTTTGCAGGGCAGGTACAGATACATCCTGTTTTGCTCCTGGGATGTCCTCTTCTGTGAGACCAGTGGACATTGCCTTATGAAGGATAAAATAAATATGTATACAATTTTCAAAATTTGTTCTATAATTTATACAATAATGCCAAGGAATGTTTCTGATATAAATTTTCTAAAACAACAAACAAACTCAACAACTGTCAAAAATATGTCGGTCATGTTTGTAACCAACCGGAAATATAATGAAAACCTGGATATAAAATGGCCTACTTTGATATTTTGAAGTAGCTAGTCTATCAACAACATTGTTTACACTTAGGCATACAACAAAAGTGTGAAACTTGTCAGTCTAACCAACAACAAAAATTAAAATGTTTGAAGTGTTCCTAACGGCACTTGAATAGAGCATTACAAATTCCAACGTAGTCCAAGTGAACATTTTAGAATTGATTTATGATAAACCCTTATTATCCCTATTTACAATCACAAAAGGTATGTCTGACTGTGTCTTTTGTGGAAGAACATTCTCAATGGATCAAATTCACTTTGAAATAAAATTTACAAATCATGCCAACTTTGTCAGACCTAGCTATTTCTCTTTGGACTTTGTCATTAATTGTTGAAATCATTGATTGTATGAGACTTTTATTTTTACTGTGAAATTGTGGTTAATACATAGAGGAATAAAATAGTTTTTTCATTCCTCCATTCCTCCATGGTTAATACTTATGCTCTTCCTTTGGGCTTCATTGGGGTGGGGGCTCTTAAGTAGAGCAAGGCTACCCGACAGGCCCAAGTTTTCGGTACTCCCATTTTGTGCCCAATTTCCGGACATCGCCGTTTTTAATTTCGGGGAATGTTTCATGGCACGGAAATCGTTAGCAGAGATTAAAAAGCAAGAGTTTTGAAGGTAAAGGTACCAGTAATTCACTGAATAAAATTGGAATTTGTCAACGACGAAATGTGGCAACACTGACCTCGAAAAGTGGAGGAAAGTGTCAAAGACAAGGTGCTCCACATAAAGTGGTCGAGTTTCTGAACTTCAACAAGCAGTAACTCTACGTATTCGTCAGGTTCCACGTCACGTCAAGGATCGGACACACAAACACAAACGGTGCGTCAAAACCACGACAGAAAATGGTCAAATTATCCTTTCATTATAAGTGACATGATTACGAATTTATGACATATCAACATCTGATTTATTCCATGCAACTTCAGCTACAAAAAATAAGGTATAGAGGGAACGTACATCTTCCATGCAGGGACCGACTTACCTTCGTTGTTGACATACGAGCAGTTTGTGCAGCCATGTTGAGAATGGAAATTCGTTGAGAATGTAGCACAGTGAGCCTCGGTTTCGACGCGGATGTGCGCAGAAGGCACTAATTCCAATTAAAGAGGGCGCTACGCAGGAAGGCTGTGGGGTTTTTTGCGGAATTATTCATGTACTGTCGTCGTGTTCGTCAAGCAAAACTTGTTCTCTGAATGCGCTTTTTTGTCGGGAACATTATACTTCACTAAATATTAATAATAGTTAGTGTCTGGATTTATTGAAACAAGTGGCTTGAAAGATGTACATGTACATGTAGGTGTCCCAGGGAAATCTGTCCCCCCGGAGATTCTGTCCCCATACGGGAAATTAACGTAGGCTGGAGGAGGATGATTCAAAAGAGGGCGCTATCAAAAGTAGTTTGTACACAGTTCGCCGTGGACAGAATCTCCGGGGGGACAGAATCTCCTGCCACATAGGCCCTACTCCTAAATACAACAGACTATATTTCACCCAACAAAAACAAATTAATTTAAATTAAACAAATTAATTTAATTTCTCTGAACCTCTTTTTAAAAACATTGGGGTGCACGGAGGGGGGAGGGGGTAGGCGGGGAACTGGCCCAGGTGTGTGCACACAAAAAGGCGCGCTCTGGCCGCGCGCGCGGGAGGAGGTAGTCTTGGTTCCAAGACCTTCGCACCGAAATTGATCAATTCAAACAACGCATCGAAATGGATCAATTTCAACAACAGAGGGCGTTACTATCATTGGTTCGAATTTAGCTTACTACAGCCAGTCGTCAAACGCGTTGAAATAGACCTTTCTTTTGTTGAGAAACAAACCGCGCTGGTTGGCATGGACGGCCGAATGTTAGCAAAACATTCAATCGTGTTAACAAATGTTGTATCCAAATTCAACATTTTTGTAAACTTTCCATCAACCAAAAATACATACCATGATTGGTTGCTTTGTTTCCAACAAATTCAACACTATTTTTGAATATTTGTGTAACATTATTACAAACTGTGGCTGTCTGCTTATGCTTTGCATTTATGGCTTTCCATAGTTTTCCAACCTCGGTTGGCAAAAACTCGGGCTGTGACGTTGCAAAAGAAAGGTCTATAGACTTTTTCGCAAATACTCAGTACGCGGTCATTTGCCGTGGAATGAGGTGCATGCTGGTCTTAGCGACACGGCTAACGCATGCGCACGGAGTATTTGCGAAGTAGTCCATTCAGGAAGAAAAGCGCGCCCTCTGTCGGGTTATCACGAGCATGAGATAGTGACGTCTTGGACCAAGACTAGGGAGGAGGAGGCGCCCCTCTCATTTTGCATAATAATGAGTTGCACTCACTGGTACCAGTGAGTCTTGCGCCTAGACGTATTTACACCGATATATGCAGGTATGCCAGTCTGTACTCATGCATTATCTGTGTGTTACGTGTTTGGTTGGTCATCGATTATCTGCTGCCGCGGCATGCGCGGGGCCGGGGTTGCATACATTTCCCCCCATGCGCACACAGCCAGCCTCTCTCTCTCGCTAATGTTGCCGGTGTAAGGATCTCAACATGGGTGGTGAAGAAAATAAGCCAACTTTCATGGAAAATGCCCGAAAGAATTGGGCAGGATTCCGCGTGTTTGTATGGAATTCAGAGAAGGGAGAGGTTCTCGGCCGAAATGGGAAGAGCTGGGGTAATTATTTAATTTCGTTGTTAGTTGTTTCGAAACGTTTTTGTGCTAAAAATTGCTTGCTTTTTTATGAATACCCGATCTGATGCCGATTTGAGCATGGATGGAGGTAGAATTCTACCTCCATGATTTGAGGGCGCCCTCCAATTTATATTAATTGGGTTTCTAAACTTTCTCGTTTCAACAACACTTTTAACAGGTTTTACCTTATTTTCGATCGTCTGAAGATGTCTTGGTAGTTTTATGATCATTAACAAGTATATATAAAATAAGTACTTCATTTCTGCTTTGCAAAATGAATTTGCTACTCCCATTCCTATTAATATTATTTGCATGATTCAGTCAGTACTTTTGCAGTAGGTTTGTGTAAATATCATATGGATGGGCGTGTTATAAGGCTACAATTTAGCCTTTATTATAGTATTATACAGAGCCCGAATCTACAGATATACAGGTAGTTCCATTTATATTATTATTGGCTATATATATTACCTCCCCTTGGTGTCTAAACTTTCTCATTCAACAAAATTGTTTACACTTACACTTACAGATTTTATGTCTTGATACTTGTAACTTAAACTTGGTGTCTAAACTTTCGCGTTCAACAAAATTGTAGCTATGTTATAGTAAAAATTTCTTGTTATCAAATATATTAAAATTTTACATCAAATTAAAGGTCTCCTCAGGAGAAATTCAATGGTACAAACCCCACTGTCATGGGTGCTTTCGTTAATGAGTTATGCCTTCCAAAAGACAACAAACACGCGGCACCCTTCTGGCCGCCGACTGAGGTACAGAGATTGTTAAATTGAGACCACCCACACTACTAAAGCTTACCAGCCCTATCCCTAACGCGTACTCAAAGGTTCAAAAATGAGATTTTACCGATTACTTGGTTTAATTAAAACCTCCGTAAATTGCATGCGCGACCTCGCGCTGGAACAAAATCCAAGATTTCATGCTCAAAAATGGACAAGGATTAAACTGATATAGGTTTGACAGCATACCCCACCGTCGCTGAATGTATACATTCCTTTAAAATAGGAAATTTAGTCAAAATTTGGCCCAAAATGGTAACAAAATACATGAGACGAGGAAAAAAGCACCATAAACTTCCTGATCCTCTTTTTATCAATAGATGGCGTTATTTTTGGGGTAGAAGTCAAGATAGGGCGGTATTTATTGAAAAACGGTGACCATGGCTGCGCTCGCGGTAGTCGCGTCGGTGACCATGCTCTGAATCTTTTTGATGCTTGAAAAAGTGAGGTAAATTTGTGCCTTTTTTCAAAAGGATTATGAAAGAAGAGAGTTTTATTGACCTACAGGAGTAATTTGAAGCTCAGACAGCATGTTAGGTCGAAGTGACATTAATTTGAAAAACCTCTTTTTTGTGTGCGGCCAGAATAGGAAATGTCAATATCGCGCGACCTATAACATAGCTAAAAATTGTTAACACTTTACACTTTCAGGTTTTATGTTTTGATACTGAGTGATATGATAGCTTTATGAACATTAACAATCGGTTTAAAACTTACTTGGTGTGACTGATTTCCTTGGACTGCCAAACTAGGCTACATTATATAGCAAATGATTGGCCTGACGGAAATCGTATCTAGGCCTAAACGGTTTTTAATCTTAAAAAAATTATCTTACGGCAGAGGCACCGAGGCAACCGTGGACAAAATGTTGCTTCCAATTGAAAAAAAACATTTTTTGGAAAAACCTCTTGAGCAACTATAGTGGTTGACCGTAGTAAATATGTTAAATATTGACCTTTCAAACAAACGAGCAAACAGGTAAAAATATTGACGCATTATGACGGAGAAAAAGTGAAGGTCGCACTCGGATACACCAAGCTCATCATTGGAACCACTTTTTACATGAAGAGTTGTTTGTATTGTTGAGTTTTTACACAATACAATTTATATTAATACATGAAAAATCTTTTAACAATTTCAAATTCTGATCTGTTGGTTCAAAATCCAAAATGTAAACTATTGAGATTGGAATACATGTATGTGACATCACTGTGCTCTGTAATTTTATGTGCATTGCCATATTTATCCCTGCTTAGGAAAAAAATTCAAGCACAATTTTAATGTACCACTTCATTCCGTTCATCTGGCAAAACTGAAAAACTATGTACAAAGTTTAGTTTTTAGGGCAGTTTCACTAATTTTTCCTCAGAAAGCATGCATGTCTGAATCTTTCGTTTCAGAAAAAAAAATTATCACTCATTTAATACTAAAAAAAGTTTTTTACTTTACCCAGATATAATTATTGATGTAGTGGTGGTCTATTCTCTTTGAATCTTTACCACATGGGAAGGGTATATAGAAGTGACTGGGAATCACCACTTTCCTGCTTTGTCTCTATTCAGGATATGAGTCACTGACCAGACCCTGTCTCAATTATCCTGGGAGGGGGGGGGGGCAACATCCCCTTCCCTTGTAGTGTACATTGCTTGCAAGTATTGATAGGGGTCATGTCTAGTTGAACTAAGTTACATGTAGGAAGTTATATTACAAGGTGACCCACGTTTTTAAGGCTGTAAGGTCGTGAGTGACTCTCCATAGTCATGATAACTCGGCTGGCTACAGCTCTGCGAAGTCCCTTGGCCTTTTTGGTATTGAGTCTTTCTAAATCTGTCCACATACTAGCAAATGTACAGCTGTTGCTAAGTTGATGGTTGTATTAAATAATTAAAACCAAAATCATTACATGGACATCAAAATTCTGAAAGAGAATTTAACGCCATAGCAATAAAATTCTCCTTAATTTTTTTTTTTAAAGTCAAAGAGTCGTGATTGTAGATTTGTACTGTTTAAGTACGCTGTAACTATGCTCAACAAACAAGAGTATATGTGTTATTTTAAAAAAACTTCTCAATTTTATTTAGGGCCTACACATGTACAGTATTAAAGGCATCGTACACGTTTGGTAATTGTCAAAGACCAGTGTTCTCATTTGGTGTATCCCAACATATGCATAGAAAATAACAAGCCTGTGAAAATTTGGGCTCAATTGGTCATCGAAGTTGCAAGAAAATGATGAAAGAAAAAACACCCTCGTTGTACAAATTTGTGTGTTTCAGATAGGAATAAAAACTTCTTGCAAGAAGTTTTTATTATTTTAGTGAGAAATTACCTCTTTCTCAAAAACTATGTTACTTCAGAGGGATTCGTTTCTCACAATGTATCAACAGCTCTCTGTTGCTCGTTACCAAGTCAGTTGTTATGCTATATATATTTTGAGTAATTACCAAACGTGTACGATGCCTTTAACCTTGGATCTCTAAAACACATAAAAGCTGTTAATTTTGAGCAGATTGTACATCAGGGTTAATTTCAGAGTAATGTTTATTTTTTCAAGGTGAAATACTTCAACACCAACCCATTGAGACTCCCAGTAGCACTGTTACGCATTCCAGAAGATCCATAAAAATTTTACAGCTTACAGTGTACATATGCGTGCAGAATTTTTACAACATGATGTTTGCTTGCATCGCAGCACAATGTAATAGTGTTCATACAAATCCCGGGACTTTTTGGTGACACTGCAGTAGACTTATCGGGTAAATCCATTGGAAAATGTGCGCATACTCAGAACTACAAAAACAATAGAAATTTACCTGATAAGTCTGCTGCCACCTAGCATTCCAAAGTCTTTCATTACAATTTATAGTAGGCCTGTTTACTAAATTGCTAGCAGTGCACTGCAGTGGTTACTAAGCTTGGGCGATGTAGCTTTTTTTCATCCACGATGTATCGTCAAGAATATATCGCAATATTTGATAATATCGTGATTAATTTTTGATGACGTCAATCTTCCACAAATCTCACAGAGCAAGTTGTAGACGCAGATATCTCTTCAATATGTCTTTGCTCCAATGACCTATTCTTCGGCTTTTTACTTTAAACCTATGGGGTGAAAACCTGGGCCTTTTACTCACACACACTTACAGGCCTCGAACTTCGTGTTCAAAAGGGCACGGCAATAATTGCCTTGCTTTTTCTAGAATTTGAAGGGCATCGCAGCAATTTTGTAAAGTGTAAAAAGGGCACCACAGCAATTTTGTAGAATTTGGGGGGCATCACGGCAAAAACTAAATTTAACAAGACAGCTAACCTTTCTGTTTCAGAAACAAAATTTAAGGTAAACAAAAAGATTACACAACCATGCATGTGATCAAAAACATTGCAAAAACCCCGCAAAACTAAACAAATAAAGAGGAAACAAATCTTACAAAACAGTAAAATAATCCTTCTGTTCATCCAGGGTATTCTAAATTGTGTCATTTTTGTAAAAGAAGCCTTTTTCGTAAACAAGCTAAAAAAATTCCAAGGAACTGCTCAGCACACCATGCTGTCGACGAAAAGTGCGTGCATACCAGCGAGGACAGTGCTGTATTCGGTTTTAGCCCGCGTACCAGTGATGTGATATTGCATTTTTGGGGGAAACCCTTTTTTCCCGAGCATGCGCAGACACGTAAAGTCTTTCGTCAAGGCGTCTGTAACTGGTTTTGTATGCTATCGCGTAAATGCACTGTATATTTCATCAATAGAGGGCGTTTACTCTTATGCTACCACATTGTTCTAAAACGCCCTCTCACGTTGAATGATTCTTAGCACGCACAAAACAAAGACTACAAGCCTGTAAATTATAAACGACGTGACTGCTTGCGTGTCGCACGGAGTGCGTTTTGACATCGTGATCGCAATGTGGTCTGTATTTCGCGAACAGTCGAGTGAATTTTCAACGGTTCTCCGAACCATAAAAATGTAAACATGTAAGCGGACATTTAATATGCATGTTACATATTTTACTAAAGGGCACCGACGGCACGGCACGGCACTATATTGCCGTGAAATGTCGGTAATTTTGAGGGCATCGCGGCAATGGCACAGGGCACCGACGGCAATTGCCGTCGGTGCCGTCGGTAATTTCGAGGCCTGCATTTAATGTATTAACTACTGCGCATGACAGACTGTTCTATATGTGTGCATAGCTAATTAGGTCACGCTACTCGCATGTATGCAACACGTGATAACACCCGGAACGATGTCATAGTTTTTCTGTAGTCTCGAGACCGCCTGATCGCTAAGGCTTTGATGTTGGTTTTTTCGAAGAAACCCGGTTGGGTGGGATCTGTTGGGGAATCTTGCGGTTGCGGTCTGTGACTTGCAGCTCTTTGTTGTTGCAAGATTGTCTCCACTTGGAGATTTATTGTTGCAAGATCGTCTCGGCTAGGAAATGCATCGCGATACTTAATCGATATCGCGATTTACTGATATCACACACAAAAAAAATCTACCCGATATCGTAATCGTTTCAGAACTAGTATCGCGATATTTGATAATATTGCCCTAGATTAGTGTTTACACAAATTAAAGCAATATGGTGATTTTACATACTATGCTGATCCCTGACTTTTAAAAACTTAAGAAACAGTTCTCCACCCAGTACAGGACAAACATTAGATGACTTCAAGCAAAATTGTTTAAAACAGTTTTATGTTATTCTCGTAATACTTTTAGGTATACCCGATGTATAAATCTCAACTTGGAAGAAATGTTGACCCTAAGAGGAGTTGGTAGGTTTGTTTTCTCAGTGTTGCAAGTAGTGTGCTTTAGCTGTCATCAGGACATGCTAGGGTGACTAGAGCTAAGCACACTTAACAAAACATTGCGAACAAACCAAACACTTCTTTTCTTCAGAGCCAATGTTTCCTCCTACAACATGAATGCATGGTGAACCTGAAAACAAGAATACATCCAAAATGCTGTACATAAAAAACAACCAGTGCTGACTTTCATAGAGCTGCTTAAGCCTAAAATATTGCTAGGCAGAAATGAGCAGGATACCAGTCACAAATTGTACATGTGACATAGTAGTTTGGCTTGTAACCTTACTCTTGTAAGCATACTTTTGTTACGCTTAGCAACTTTTTGTGCTGAGCAGCTCTATGAAATTGGGCCCTTAGACCCCCAAAAATGTTCTGGTTGGAAAGCAAGCATGCCTGGCTAAAGCATTGGGTGGTTGGTTTGAAAAAATTGCAAGTCCATGTTTCTCAAAAAGCGACTGTTATTTTCTTTGTTGAACCACTAAAAATCTCTCCAGGTCTATCAAAAATCAGCAGGGGATCCGAGGCATAAATTTTGTGCAAGGTCGTTGAATGTTTATGGGTGCTAAATGGAAATGAAGGATGTAGAAAATGGACACCCAGAAGTTTAATTTTACCTTTAAATTCTGAAATTGGCCATCAAGAGAAGAAAGACATAATATTTCACAACCTGTCCCTCTGTGACAATGTCTCTACTGTCTACAGGAATGGGGGTGGGGGAAGTTATTTATATACCAATAACTGACTGCCACTAATTCCTCAGGATTTTACATTTTTGTACAGTCATACACTGACATATGCATCATTATGAAAAACAGATCTTCACATGTTTTCTATTAAAGAAACTCTTTTTTGCTTTAAAGCTTAGAGATATTTGTTTGCTAAAAAAGAGGTGGATGATTTATTCTAAAAATTATTGTCCCAGTTATCAGTTTTCAAACTGTTTAAAAATGCAAAACCACCAAAGTGTACCCTTGATTTGAGCTGTGCACAAGCTTTGCTCTACATGTACATGTATGGTACAAGTGTGTGGTACATAGTAGCTCTACTCTCAGCATGAGAAGTTGACCCTGTGGGTTATGGGGACAGAGTTCAATATGATTCAGTCAATGAAGAGTAAGGAGTTCACACTGATAAGACCCTCATTAAGGGATAATGGCACAGTTCTCTGTTTGACTTAAAGGAATAAGCTTATCATTGGGGATGGCTTTGTGGACTAACTGGATTATTCAACACTGCATGAAGCTGCACACAGGCCTTGAACTTCAAATGGCTCTTCGAATACGTATATAGGTTCACTATTTGAAACCAGCGTTCTCCCTTAACAGTGGTCCGCTGGCCAAACGCTTTGATTGTACAACAACTGAGGACTTAGTTGAATTTCTCTCCAAGTAGGCCAGCTGGCTACTGTCGAAAAGCGTACCTAACCTATTGACCCCTTGCAGTTGCGGAATGCATACCTTTTCTACCATTTGGGGGGCATACTCTTTGTGTAAGTTTTGACTCTCAAAATGGCGGACAGGATAGGTGCGTGTACTGTAAGTGCGCTGCGCGTTATGCAATGGGTCAACGGTTAAAATATTGTCCTACTTTTTGTGTTCACTTCTCCATTGTGTCTTCACTAGACTTCAGTTGGTTTTGGAGAATTGAGGCAGTAGGCATCATGCTTATGTACAGTACACGGACATATGTACATGAACAGTATATAATGTATGTTAAATCCTGTTGGTTGAATATTGAGGCTGCAGGGAGGATCTACATCACATACGTACATGTACATGTTGGGGTTTTATGAACTTGTGACAAAGCTGGCGACTTAAAAAGTAACAAGCTACTGGTCACACCAAGTCGGAGAAATAGAGGCAAGCGATGTTGTTCAGGCAAAAATATTGTACATGTAGCTCATTGCCCACAATGTACTGTCCCTTTAAGCTATACGTACAAAGTGCTTGCAAAGTGACCTTTGCTCAGTCAATATTGTACAGCAATTCACAAATGTGCACGGGTCAATCAGTTGTGAATGTTATCTTTGACTTTACATGTATTGTACATGTACATAATCACCTGAAGGACCTGGAATTTAGTACTTAAAGCAGAAGCTACCTCAATATGGTTTAAATGTAAAATGTAAAATGCAATTTTTGTAGTAGGCACTTGGCGATAAGTTGAAATTGTGCACAACAATTGGCAATCGAGCTAGACTTGCCATCACGTCGAATGTCGGATCTAAATTCAGAGTGCAGTTGACAAATTTTTTTTATCTTTGGGCCTTTTAAAAACCACAGCATCAGCGACTCCACCTTAGGCTTTGGCTTTGGCTCCGGCTTTGACTCCATCAGTTATTTTGAAAACATATGCACTTTGGGTATCTCTTCGGGGCTCCCGGATGCAATACTCAAAGCAATACTGTATGAAGTTGAAGCAGTGTTTTTGAAAAAAAGCCTTGAAGGCCATGGCCTCTGTTGCCCTGATCTTGGCCTTGGTGCCCCACTTGAATTGTTGTTCATGTGATGATTATTGCATACGGGGACATGACTGTACATTACTCAATGGGGGACTTTTGGGACACTTAAATGGCAGCAGACTTACCAGGTAAATCCATTGTTTGCAGTAAGGCTAACTTTATGCCGCAACCCTAAACTTTTTATTTGGCTTGAAAAAAAGAAAAAAAAATTGTTGTACCATCTCATGGGCAAAATGTCTGACTTTTACCATTTTAACGTATTTTAAACAAAACTGAAAGCGCAGTCACAGAGCACAATCTACAAATTGCACATGCTTTTGCTCAACGGCAGGTTGAGCTGCCAATTCTGCAGAGCGCAGTTTGTCAAATTCGTTGCGCACATTTGTTGAATGCGCTCAACAGATGAAGTGATTGATTGTGGACTCAACAGAAGTCGCGAGCAGACGATTAAGACATCCTTTAAGCTGGAAAATTATCTTTTTTACAAATATATTTGACACAATCGTACCTCCATACTAACCAGCAACATCTCCTGCCTACCCCATGTGAGTTTAAAGATACTAAAGTTAAAAGAGGTCTTTCATAGATTTTTGGAGCAATAAAAACAAACTTTCCGACCTACCTACCCTATTTTCAAATGGCAAGTAATCGGAAACAGAACACTTTTTTGTTTGGCCTAATGTGCGCATGCTCAGAACTACGTTAATAATGGAAATTTACCTGATAAATCTACTGCCACCTAGTAGCTTTCCAGAGTCTCCAATTGAAGAGATGCAAGGAAGCTATGTGTTATCAAGAGCTCATTATAATAATGTATTATATTCTCATATCTTATCTTTTAGTTTCAGGCTGGAGGGAAATATTAAATTAGGTATGGAGGTCACTGTGTGATTAGATTTTATTCGCACTTCCAACGTGTGCAAAACGAAGGGTATGAATATCTTGGGGATTTACTGCAGGATTTTCATATGAGTGTATGTACACGTACTTATAATATGTGTACAATGTAATGCACTGCCCTACAGGGTGACTGTTTTATGTTTTGACAACCCTGTGTTCTAATAACCCCATTCGTGGTCTACATGCTTGGGTTAGGGGCAAGGTTTTAGCAAGAATTTGGTAAAAGGGTGTCCAAATTTGCTGGAAATTTAAAAACTGGATGTCCAAATTGTTCACTTACAATACATTTACATGTAAATGCCAGATAAAACAGGGTGTCCAAATTTGAAATATGGTGTCCAAAAGACACACAGACACCCCTCTGGCTAACACTATGGTTAGGGGTATGGTTAGGATTAGGGTATATTAGGGTTAGGAACATATCTTTTGGGGTATATTAGGGTTAGGAACATATCTTTTTAGGGATGTTGGAACGTGTAGGTTTGTAACCGCTCTACAGATTGTAAGTTCATTACATTGTGTATGGTTCTTCTCTCAATCAGACTTTCATCATAGTGTGGCCATCTTGGTCAAGTTGGTTCCCTGTAGACACGTATACACAATGACATTAGTACATTTAATTTCCCAGTGCTTATTTTAAATGTAAAGGCACCAGACCATTTTGTCCCAAACAGCCTTGATTTGGTTACTCTGTTTTGAATGGGAGACAAGTAAGATAGATGGGCATAAAAAGGGTCTTGAGACATTTTGTCATGAATTCACTGTCTTGGAATATTCGTTTGCACATCATGCTTTGGTTACATTGAGAAACTAAATATCACGAGGTACACTACATGTATATGTACATGTACTGTACAATGTAGGTACAGACAACATGCACTGTATGTACATGTATGTGTGGTGCACTGGGGGGGGGGGGGGTGTATACAGTACATGTTATTGCAAGTACATGCACATGAACAAAGGGTTGACATTTGACAAATGTAGAGCAAATTCAAAAGCAGGGTTTCTCCTGACAATTGCGGTACATGTACAGTATACATGTACAGTTTATTTGTACACTTAAGAATCCATGATCTGTATACATGTTGTGTGTATGTAGATAAATATGTACATATTATACAATGTAAAGGGCGGTTGCATGTCAGACAAGGCAGTTTTCAAGCAACTAGATTTAAGGCGTTTTCCAAGAAGTCGGCGCATTCACCATAGCTGCCAACTATTACGATTTTTTCGTAATTATTACGAATTTATCTTTGAGTTACGAAAATACGAATTGCTTGTTAAAAATTACGAGTTTCACCTTTCCCGCTATAGAAAGAAAAAAACTCTATTTTTTAACGCAACATTCTTTTTCAGCTTTGAAAAGTCGATTAAATTGTTTGTATTTTATTTTGTGTAAATTGTAATCGATTCTTTGCCATTTAAATGCCGTATATATACACTGTATCACCATGAACGACTCTGGAAGAGTACTGAAGACTTTCGGTTTTTATAGTATCGATAAAAGTGCGTCGCAGGATACCAATAACATGTAGTAAAAGTATCCAGAAAACGTGTGGAAACCAGCGACAGCATGCACGCGGAAGTGCGTTCGGCATTCTAGTCTTAGTCCAAGACGTCACTATCAAATACACGTAACTATCTTATATGATATTCGTGATAACCCAACAGAGGGCGCGCTATTCGGTCTTGAATTAAATCGAACGGTTCACGAAATCAAACCAGGGCCAGTGACGCCCTCTGTTGTTCAAATTGATCCATTTGGTCTGTACTACTGTACATAACGATGGGGTAGTGATTCATTCCACGGTTTGGAATCTATCCATGCGAATGACTTGGAACCAAGACTATAGGCATACATGTTTACACGGAGACCTGTCAAATTCTACATGCAGTACCGCGAGTACCTCCAGGTTTCTGTCGTCTACTTCCGCTGTCTTATTGATCGTTATGGCTTCCAGAGGTAAACATAAAGGACAATTTTACAGTAGTAAATACAGTGATGAATTTTCTTTTATCACGGTTTCAAAGAAGGGGAAACAACATGCATTTTGTAAAGTATGTCGACGGGACTTATCAGTAGCACATGGCGGACGGTCTGACATAGTTACGCACTCAAAAGCCAAAGTCCATCTCACAAATGTTCAAGATGAGGCACAAACAACAAAATTGACATTCATGTCAAGTTCACAGGATATCAACACTACTTGGGCCGAGTGTTTATTTACTGCTTTCTATTTAGAACATAACATACCTCTCTCAGACATTTTGTTTTTGTTTTTTTGGTGTCTTGTAATTTAAGAGAACAAAGACAACATCGCCTGGAAAGGGGGAGCACTCCCTAAAAATAACATTGAAATTTCATACAAATTGTGTGCATGTCAAATGCCTTGACATGCAACGATGTTTTATTACTAATTGAAATTTTCAAATGTTGGCAGCTATGCATTCACAATTCAAATTTAACATGGTTTTCTTGAGTTGTTAGACTTAATGCTGCCAAAGTGTTCCGTTTGTGTGTGGTGCAGCTGGTTGCCTCCAAGTTGCCTGGAAAAATTATCGCCTCGTACATGTACGACAATGCACAAAAGGATCCATTATGGTGTACAGTGATAGTAGTATATTTCCAATATGTACACGTCATTTATAAACTTGTCCATTCTTGGGCCTATTTTCATAAAATGCTTGTGATCACACAACAATTTGCTGAGCACAGACAATTCTTACTTAATAGCAGCAATGGGTTAGGCCAAACAAAATAAATGCTCTGTTTTCCGATTACATGCCATTTTTAAATAGGGAAGGTAGGTTGGAATTTTTTTTTAAACGTTTTTTTATTTCTATTCTGAGACGTTTGGCAAGTGTGTAAAAATTCCCTACTTCCCTGATTCAATTCAACAAAAACAACAATGAGTGACAAAAAACTGCTCCAAAATCTATGAAAGACCTCTTTAGTACGTATGTATACTTTTCTCACATGGGGTACGCATGAGATGTTGCTGGTTAATGGAGGTACGATTGTGTCAAATATATTTCTAAAAAAGATAATTCTTCGGCTAAACCGATGTCTAAATCGTCTGCTCGTAACTTCTGTTGATGCTCCTTTATCTGTTGAGCGCATTCAATGGATTTGCCCAATGAATTTGACAAAATTGTACGCAATTTGTAGTTTGTGATATTGCAGAATTTGCAGCTCAATCTGCCGATCAAGCAAAACCGACCGAACTGCCATGTAGTAAATTTCCACAGGTTGTGATTGGTACCCTGCTTATTTAAGCTTACATAAAGAAATTAAATTTTGCAGCCATTTTGTGAGAAATTTGTTCACTTTTTCACAGGCATAATTTGTGTCAAAAATGTGTTTAAAGGGGGACTGACTTTGAGATCATAGCAGGCCTGTGGTTGTACATGGAATTATAAACTCTCATCCAGTTACTGCACGCGCGCACGCACTGGCCGTATCAGATCTACATGTACAAGCACGCATGCACTGGCGGTATCAGATCTACATGTACATGTACATGTATGTCTTGTGTGCGTGCACAGGCGGGAACTGGTTGAGAGTTCATACACATCCACAGGCCTGCTATGATCATGACGACAGTCCCCATTTAAATACTAAATGTACATGTACATGTAGCATTGTCAATCACATAAAACTAACAACGCACTGTAAGCCCCTTACACATGTACATGTGTACGTCACATTTTGAATTTTATTTCTAAGCGGTTATTTTTACACTCGATTGTGTTGATGGGATTGTGAGCTTCGCTAAAAGGTTTCTCTCTATTCATCTATCGAACGAAACATGCCACTTGTATTTTAATGCGCTTAACGTTTCCATGTTGACAGTAGTATCATTGAGCCACAACACATCTCTAATTGCATTCACATTAGCATATTAACTGCTGTCTGCACAGGATGAGCGACTCCATTATGAAAATGATCATGCATGTAAATACAGTGTATCACTCGGTTTGAATTTGCAGATCGTGCAATACAGTGTATTACTCAGCTTGGAATATTTCCATGGGACTACAAGAAGCTTGTAACATGTAGAACAGAAATTTTACTGCACTTTAACTCTTTGGAGTCCTGTAGGCTATTATATTCTCAAGTACTACATGAAGATAGTTTGGTGTCGTGGGTGATGATTTGTTTTTGTACATGTATCTTCTTTGTTTTCATGTCATAGTGTAGACATGACATGTGTTCTTTCTACATGTAAAGTAATACAAATACTCCTTTTAAGTTTTAGTTTAAACCAATGCATTGTAGAAAGTTAACAAGCACATTTCACCTCAAAGAATCAGACCATGCTGTTGGCTTTTGATGGGTTTTGTATTGTTCAGGTTTTAAGCAGGAACTCCTAAGATTGTAAAGCTTTATTGAAATTCTATGGATAAATACTGACATATATTTAAGATTAATTTAATCTTCTTTGCATGAAAATCGAAAAAAGCCGTTTTGACGTTTTGACGTTTTGATTGCGGGGCTACCTGTTCATAACCAACTATCCCAGGCCCTCCCCCCCCCCACTCCCCCGCATTATAGCTTCCAGCACGTTGTCGCAAAACCCTCAAACACAGCCCATTGTCTCCATTACCCGTAAAGTCTTCCAGACTTGCCAGCGTTTGAGCTTTGCATAAAACACGAAACCGAAACCTATCCGCCAGACATAACCGACTTACTGTTAGGTGAGTTCACCTTGGTATTTGCATGTGTTTGCATGGCAACCCTGCATGGTGGCCTTGATCATGATGTGCCTGCTACTGCATGCTCAATGCATTCATTTATTTTACACCGTGTACTCAGAGTATCTCAAGAGCTTTACGTACAATTTGCCAATAGACTGTGCGAGTCTCGCGCGTATCGGAACGAGAAAACACGTCAAACAAAGAACATGTATTTTTCTGAAATCAAATCTGTGTTTTAAATTATATATCTAATGACAAAATCTGAACGACAAAAATACTCAGTACAATTTTTATAAAATTAGTTTTAGCTTTTATAATAAATACACAAATAATGTGTTAATTATTAATTAAACATAATTAAAACTCTGGGACAAGGATGCTTATTTGATCTTAAATTTTTAGAAATCCCTTACGCGGATTCGCGAAGGTCACACCGGCGTAAAATTAACGCTTGGCGCAGTTTATAGAGGACGCTGACGCCTCAACAACCATAGACTGCAATGAAAAGGCCGCATGTTGCAATTACAGCATCTGGCAATTATCATCGCGCATTCAAAACAAGCGTTTACATAAGTTTTGTTATCGGAGGTGAGCACAAAATTCTTAATTTTTTGCAGTAACCGGAAGCTGAGGTCAAGTTTAATTCTCGGGTTTTCTTCGTTATAATGTTGATTTGATTTTACATTCATATTTTTTATCACTAAGTATTACATTCCCAACAACATACATAATTTTTATAGTCATAAACTACGTAAAACTAAAATAATTGAAGAAACAAAATCATGCCCACGTAAAACTCCATGGTTGGGACCACTACATGTATGGTCCCGGAAGTTCGAATGAGCGCGAGACTTGCACAGTCTATTTGCCAAAGTCCATATCGGCTGTGCCGAAGGGATTTTGCTGTCTGTGATTTAGAATATGTGTAAGGCATACACAATAACTAATTTGTATGACATGATAAATATCTTTGGGTCTAGTTAAGTTGACCCATAAACGGGTCAAAGGTCGGAATTCTTAACGTTTACTAAAGTACAACCAAAACATCTGCAAAGTGGCATCTTTGGTTTGGATTTTTTTAATTTCAAAGTATTTACATATGTATGCAACAATTTTTCCGTCGATAGTCATTGGTATGTGGTTGTTTCCATAAATTATATTAACTCTATAGCGACATAATTTACATGTACAGTGTTTATACAAAGTGCATCCATCACAGAAACTTGGTTTTCTGAGGGTTTTTGTGACTGGATTATAAAATTGAATGTTGTTAATGCAGGGTTTGCCCTTGAATTTGTCAGTGACTAGCCAGCAGGACTTGTAGTTAGTTTGTCATGTCAATAGTCCGCCAGGTTTTTCACCAGTTAAAACGCCTGATGACCAGTCAAAATACACTGTGGTCCGGCTGGCTACATGTAGGCCTACATGTCGTTCAGTGTTGAAAAACAAAGCATACTTATTTCCTACATTACGGACTCGTGAAAAAGTTGGTGGACTAGTGAAATGACAAGTTATCTGGTCCTGCTGGCGAGGCACTTAAAAAGTTAAGGGCAAACCTTGGGACATCTTTCACATTGTGCAAGAGCTTTAACAGTCAAACCCATGCTGGAATTATTCAGTAATATTTAAACAGTAGCCCATATATAAAAAACAGATAAAGCTAATTAGAAGCCCGTTTTGATACACCTGTTTCAAGTTTCCCCTTGTCATGAGATAGGAGGAGGAGTTGAGGTCAAAGTACAGTTGCAATGTGATGATAACTGGATTTATAAGCAGTTACTGTATACTGCATGTGGTTTATGGAGCCAGAGATTGATATCAAGTATCTGTACATGTCACATACATGTATATCTGTTCATGAACATGTAGGTGAAACAGTGGTTTCACAAAGTTATGTACAGGTCTGTATGTACATTGCAAGGTTTTAGCCAGGATTTGGTAAAAGGGTGTCCAAAATTGCTGGAAATTTATAAACTGGGTGTCCAAATTGTTAACTTACAATGCGTTTCCATGTAAATGACAGATAAAAACAGGGTGTCCAAATTTAAAATAGGGTGTCCAAAAGACACCCAGACACCCCTCTGGCTAACACGGTCCATCGCAATAATCAAAATTTCACTATTAACAATACGTTGCAAGGCTCGAACTTGGGGAAAAAATCCACAAGACTGCAGGGCTTGTACATGTAGCTCAACATTTTTGCTCGACCAGTACATTTTTCTCAAGACCAGAATCAAAACGAGAAAAAAACAAACTATCTACACAGTGTCACGATTAAACTGTTTTTATATGTACTTAAATGGGTACAACTTTCTTTACTCAACAGAATTGAAAGATATTTATCTGACTCAAATTCAACATTTGAACATAATTTTTTTTAATAAGATGAGGTGAGGTATTATTATTCAATCACACAAAACCGCCTGACTCGTCCAGTCATAAGTTTACTGGCCGGATGCTAAAAACACTGGCCTTGGGCCTGCAGTCCAGTGTTAATTTGGAGCCCTGTGCAGGAATATGTCCGTCTTGTGTTTATAGTGAATGGTACAGTTGTTCATAGGCTCTCCCCATTTGCCATACATTAGAACTGGAATTACACAGGCCTCTACTGCCCCATAGCCCAATTTCATAGAGCTGCTTATTAGCAGAAAAAAACTGCTTAAAAATTTCTGCTCAGCAAAAATGAACAGGAAACCAGTCAAAGATGGTACATATGAAACAGCATTTTGGCTTGTAACCTATTTCTGGTAAGCACGATTTTTGTTTGGCTTAGCTTATTTGTGCTTCAGCAGGTCTATGAAATTGGGCTTCTGAAGTGCCCTCTGTATAAGTTATAAATCGCCTTGATCCTTCAAAGGTGAATTTGATATAAGACGAAGTATCTACATGTAGATCTTATTTAAATTTTGACATGAAGTTGATTTTTCAGAGATGGTTTGGTGGTAACATGTTCTTTGGACTGCAATTGCGTTTGTGTTTGCATGATAATTTAGTGACTGAAGCATCGGCTCAGTCACGGTCCACAAAACATAATTTTTAATTTTCAGACTTCAAAGTGAAAGATGGGGTATAATCAAGACCGGGGCCATAGAGTTGCTTAGCAGAAAATAGACAGCATGGCTCGAATTTGGGGGGAAAATCCACAGGACCACTGGACTTGTATCTCAAAATGTTTACTGGACCCGAAATATTTGTACAAGACCAGAATCAAAATGAGAAAATAACTTCCTGACACAGTTTAACATGCATTTAACTGTTTTTATTTGTACAAGCACTAAGACATGTAAGAGAAGATTTATCTCATTTGTCTGTATGAGTGTTAAGTTTTTTCATTACTCAATAGAATTAAAAAGTGTTAGACTCAAGTCAACATTTGATCATAATTCGTTTTCTGTTCAAGATATTACACAGAGAGGTAGGCCTATTGTTGTTGAACTGAAAAACACAAGACCGCCGGACTTGTTCAGTCATGAGTTTACTGGCCCAAAGCTAAAATTTCAGGCCTGCGGTCCTGTGTAAAGTTTGAGCCCTGATAGTGCTGAGCAAAATTCAGCAGGGAATCGGTCATAAACTGTGGATTCTAGAGATGTACGCTACTCAGTTTTATGGCTGGTAACTCATATATGCTGAGTAAAAAGTTTTGTGCACGCTAAGCAATAGTGTCTGCTTAAGCAGCTCTAAGGACTTTTTACCCTGATGTATTGATAAGGCTCCAGGGTCTGCATGGTGAAGCAACGAACTGCATGGGTACCAACATTGTGATTACCAGTTTAATGTTAATGTCATTCTTTATGGCTTTTACAGGTCAAATCGGACTCTTCTATTTGGTTTTCTACACCTGCTTGGCTTTATTCTGGTCGTTGATGCTGTTTATTTTCCTGCAGACTGTCAGCCCTCTTGAGCCAACTTTCAACTCTTACGTCAATGTTCCAGGTATATAAAAACAATTATTAGGTATTTCTACTCAAAATCAAAGGGTATCCCAAAGCACTCAATGGTTTTTGGTTCCCCTACTGTACATGTACGCATAATATTAATAATAATATGACGTTCTTATAGAGCGCATTTAAGTTCTGAGAGAACTCTCAATGCGCTTTACAAACAATACATAATAACAAACAAAATCTAAGTATTATCTACAAATAGCTATGTTTGGAATGAAGACCCATTGATAATGGTGTACAAGGTGCTGAAGAGCATCCTGAATGCAGCCAACCATGCCAGAAAACACTGGAACTGTCCGGACAAACCCCTTCTCTTAACAATAAATGTATTGGGTTCCTTTATGGGCATGACATGACACATGGGAGTCGCGGCTTACTAAGGATACAAATGTTAAGACCGGGACTCGAACCCACACTCTGCCGATCACAAACACCAGAGATTGAGTCCAGTGCGCTGAACCGCTCGGCCATCTCTTAGCATGAGACCAGGCATTCCTATTGAACTATGTAGAGTAAAGCTCTTGGGTCAAGTGTTTTGATGGATTTTTGACAATTGGGGTGCCGAGTTTCTGTAGGAATTAGTGCAAAAATAGAAGTTTGCTTTTGCACAGACACACAATGAGAAAAACTGTTTTGAAGCTTTTCTTGATGCCTAGGCTCGATTTCACAAAAAGTTAAGATTGATCTTAAGTGCAAATCCATCTGAATTGCTAAGCAAAGTGTGATGTCACAATACAAATCGCTATGGTAATTACTGACGACCCATCTTAAGATGAATCTTAGTGCTTTGTGAAATCGACCCTTGATTCATTAGAATTCTTTCCTAAACCTTTTTTTTTCTCCCAAAAGGTGTATCTCTGAGTCCCAAGTTTGACAACAAACCTGTTAACTTCAACCCCAACACGCCTAAGACGTACAAATCGCATGTTGCTGGTCTTAAATCTATCTATGATTGTAAGTTGACTTCTTAAAGTATTTTAGGACGATGTGTAAGAAATGGTCTCCCCTTTGGGAGAATGATGGGGGAGCATACAGGGTTCATACCTGCAGAGCTGCCAACTGATTCTGCAGAAAGTTTCCTGAAAATAAACCAATATTTCCATGTTCTGGCTAACAAATTTGAAAATCTCCCTGATTATGGACACTTTTTCCCCATTATGTTGAATGTAATTTGTAAATATCTCTGTGATTGCAAGAAGCAAATGCTGGTAGCTCTTATACCTGCCAACTGTTCCTATTTAATCGGATTGTCCTGATTTAATCAGAATCATCCCGATTTTAAAGTCTTCAAACCCTAAAAAGTTGGAACAATCTGATTTCTGAAATGGGGGGGGGGAGGGGAACCAGGGGGCACTATTTCGGGGACAGTTGGAGAAACAAAAGAGAGAGCTGCGTACTTCATGTTGCATTCTTATTTTGATGGCACCCGTGTATAGCAAGCCATGAAGTTGCTCCCTCTTTTGACTGCCTGATTTCACCTGGTGCCCTCTTTGACTGCTCCGTGTGTCATCACATTATATTTGTTGCCATTCTTTTTTTATACTTAGATTATGTTTGCAAAAAATTCCATGTAATATATTTATGTTTATAACTTTTTCAAATGAATCTTAATGTTTCAAAGCTTACATGTAATTTTTAAAGATAACAAGATTCCATAAGTATAGCTTTGAGCTTACATGTACATGTAATTTTAAAAATAAAAAGATTCAGTAAGTACAGCTTTGACAGTGTTACATTTCAATTGTTCCTTATAAAGGCTGGTCCCCCTGGGCGCAATCCTAAGATCCTTTTGTGGTTTTTGTATCTGTGGCGCTCTCCGTTGACCTTTGTTCTGTGTTTCTCGCACCTTCCCGTATGGACTTTGCACTCTCTTATGTGGAAACGTGGAGGTGCATTCATAATGTGCATCTGCGGAGAAAGTTCATCGAAGAGTTAATGGAAGATTTTCAAAACCTTAGATAACAGTTGGCTTTCCTTCTATTCAAGGAGGAAATAATCCATGTCTATCATTCTAAGCAAATAAGCCAGTGAAGTTCGTAGTGTTCTACTGAAAAATATATTGTTGAATTACCAGTCCTGTGTCTTTTAAACCAACGTTCTCCTGTTTGAATTATTAAAGCATTGGATCCAGCCAACATGACCGGGGATGATTTTGATGACTGCGCCAACATGACTGATAATGATGGCAAGTCCTGCCGCTTTGACCGCAGTGTCTTCGGAAATTGCCAACCACCAAACTTCGGCTGGGACGAGGGCAAACCTTGCCTGTTTCTCAGTCTCAACAGGGTAAGTGAGCCACAACGGACAGTCAGTTGTCTTTAACCAAGTAACGCTTGAAGACGTGTTTTAAAACTTTTTTTGTATGATGTCATGAGATTATAAGGTACTTAGTTGACTAAATTAAGTCGTCACAGTCCCAATATTGTGCACCATTTGTCCAGTACAGAATGTTATTCACATTAATAAATACCTTGTCCACAAAAAGAAAACAGCAACAATTCTCAAAATTTGTTTTTTGTCATAGTTGATATTAGCAAATTTGAGTGTTTTTTTTTTCAAGGGCTATGTCTTGAGGTTTTTCTTTTTTGTGTGGCACTTAATATCTTAACATTGTTTGAGGGAATAACAGTGTGATGACCATAGAGTTAGAAAAAAAAGAACGAGAGGGCGTACAAAATCATGTGACACGGCCTGACAAGAAGCATTGAGAAAATGGCTCTGACCCATCAGGGCCCGAATTCATAGTGCTGCTTAACGGTAAGCAAATTTTCGTGCTAACTGTAAGCAGAAAAATTTGCTTGTTTATAAGCATATTTCACAGGTTAGCAAGAAAATTAGGCAGCCATCTTGCACGTTCACCATGGATTTGCAATGTTACGTCATTCATTTTCATACAGTAAGAACCGGAAGGTTAAAGGCATCGTACACATTTGGTAATTACTCAAAAGATATATTAGCATAAAAACTGACCTGGTAACGACCAACAGAGAGCTGTTAATAGTATAAAACATTGTGAGAAACGACTCCCTCTGAAGTAACGTAGTTTTTGAGAAGGAGGGAATTTCTCACTAAAATAATCTAAACTTTGTGCAAGAAGTTTTTATTATTCTATCTAAAAGCACACACATTTGTACAACAGGGGTGTTTTTTCTTTCATCATTTTCTTGCAACTTCGATGACCAATTGAGCCCAAATTTTCACAGGCTTGTTATTTTATGCATATGTTGGTATACCCAGTTAGAACACTGGTCTTTGACAATTTCCAAACGTGTACGATACCTTTAAGCAGCGCTATGAAATTGGGCCCCGATAACAGGTCAGGTACCAGTTCACACAACCAACATTTTGTACGTGGGCATCCGTGTGTGGGCCAGCGCAGTTTTACGTGTGTGTAATAAGAGTGCTCCCTCTAGTGATATTATATAACTTCATGGTGACGACCAAGTCTTCACTGCGCATGATGGTCAAGGCAGTATGGTACACATTCCTGAAGTGAAAAGTACATGCTGAAGGATCATGATAGATTTTGAAATCCACCCAGGATTACCAGAGCTGCCAACTCTCCCTGATTCTGCAGAAAGTTCCCTGAAAATAAACCTTTCCATGTTCTGATCAACACATTTGAAAAACTCCCTGATTATGGAAACTTTGTCCCTATTAATAATAATAATAATGCAGTTCTTATATAGCGCTTTATACTCCCGATGGGTGTCTCAAAGCGCTCAGTATTTTTTCCTACAAGGTAAGTGGAGTTACGTGTTGAAGTATGGGACCTATTCCTTTGCATAGCACCATATGGTTTACAAGGTGCTGTGGCGCAATATGCAGCCAATCAAACCAGGAACACCGGGGCAAACCCCTTCTCTTTACGATAAGTGCACTGGGTTCTTTTACGTGCATTACACAACACACGGGACCTACGGCTTAACATCCCATCCGAAGGACGAAGCATGTGGTTAAGTGTCTTGCTTAAGGACACAAGTGTCACGACTGGGATTCGAACCCACACTCTGCTGATCAGAAACACCAGAGCTTGAGTTCGGTGTTCTTATCCGCTCGGCCACGACACGCCACAATGTTGAATGTAATGATAAATATCTTCCTGATTGCTGTACAAAATCTCCCTGATTGCAAGAAGCAAATGTTGTAACAATTTGTCATTATCTTGTCCGTCTTATTTCCACAGGTATCAGGATGGGAGCCTATGGATTATGACGATGTGGGTTCATTGCCCGCAGAAGTTCAAAAAATGTATGTGCCCGGAAATATTGCTTTCTACTGCCGAAGCTATGTAAGTTACATGTAGACAACTGCACTTTCAGCTTGTAGTATGTGTCAAAGATCACGGCAAAAACACTTAACAACGAACTCGCATGTATACGATCTCTTTTTGTAGACTTCCCAATATATTTTGATTTGGGAACAACTGTTATGGTCCTTCGAACATTCTACCCATTCTATTCTTTGTTTTTATAATTTTTGGACACTGCCATTTTCTAAGATGTTTTATTCAAAAAAGCATACTATAGCCTGTACAGGTCGCTCGAGTATTTGGTCCTGATGTGTGGAAAAAACAAAATCTTGCATTATCACGGGCAGTTACGTGCGAGACTTGCATAGGGCCAATGATTTTCCGCGATCGCGGAAAACGGGCGGAATTCGCGGAATCTGCCCTTTGAAACGGAAAATGGGATTTGAGTTTGAAGTAAAATAAAATTGAAAATATAGTGACAAAAACGTAGGGTTTTTTCATGTTATTAAGGCCAAACCTATTAAAATTGATCAGGCAAGCTAACTTAACACTGCATTCTTTATTAAGTTTCTTTTTGTTGAACTAAAAAAGCATCAGAAATCAGACCGTAAAAAGTTACGAGATCGTACTGTTGACTCGACCTGACATAGCAAATGAATACACGTTAGACGGAGGGCAAAATCATCACATTCACGGCACGATCTTAACATTTCTGTTCACCCAAATTGCATTTTCACCCTCCCTTTTATCAACAATTATACTCAAACTAGCTTACCTACGCTCTATATGAACACAGACATTGATTTTTCATCTCGAAAAGGTCTAAAATCAACCATAAACTTTCAACATTTTGTCGCCTAAGCGAAAACAAAATGGCCGACAATTTGTTTCTGTGTGGAGGAGAAGTAGCCTACACGGTTACGTCATATGCAATGATACTGCAGTGCAACGGCTGTTACATGTTTCTTGTTTTGTTGCAGCGCACAGTGAGACAGTGCATTACGTTTTTAGAAATTGCCAACTCCGGAACTGAATCGGCCGTTGATTTAAAAAAATAATTTACTCTCTTTTTCAGGAAAATTTTCAATTCAAATTAACATTTTAAGAAGTAAGCAGTGAATCTTATACAAAAGTTATGTTTATAATTGATTCCCTGTGTATTAACAACCTTTTATCTATTAACGAACATGAAACGGAATTTATTTTGTCTGAAACGGAATTCATGTTTTTTTTTAAACGGAATTTGCACTTTTCTGAAACGGAAAATCATTGGCCCTACTTGCACAGTCTATTCCCGCGTTGTCTGTTGTTCTCGATCCGCTTTATCGCATTCGCTTATTCATTCAAACCACATACGTCCCACAATGCAACAAACACTGGCCTTCGTTGAGGTACGCTTCTTTTTCACCTGATAGTACAAAGTGTATGTTCACCTAGTTTCTATTTCTGAGGTTTCAATGTTGGCGGGTATGGGGTGTTACATAGGACAACAGTAGAGGCTAAAAGCTTGCAGAATATCACACAGTTGGTCTTGGGAACAGATACAGTGAAGGGATGAATATCAGAATGATATAGAGAATAATTGTGATGCGATCAAGTCGTTTGTCGGAAATATCAGTATGGAGAAACAAGCCAAAACAGGCCAACAGGTGAAATTTTCAAAAATATTTTGTTTGTAAATTTAGATGCTCCAATATATCTTATTTTATACTGGCAACTTCCTTCCTGAAAATAACATCAACAAGGGGTTAAAGTTAGCATTGAGAGAAAATGTGTCAATGTAGTTTTAATAAACAACTCCACTTTAAACCCCCTTTTCTCGGTTTCATTCTCTCACATATCTTGGTGTTTCTACTTTTGAACCAAAGGTGGTATCAACATGGGGTTTTAACAGTATTAAAGTATACATTATGTTCTTTTTCAAATGTAAAAAAGAAAGACAAAAAGACCTGGGTCGACAAACGACGTATTTTGCTGGATCGCATCACAATTGCTTCATCCAAGCTTGGAAATACACTTAGGCCACACGGCCATGGCCTCTGTTGCCCTGGTCTTGGCCTTGGTGGTACAAAATGAAAATGGCTTTGCCCTCTCATAGATAAAATTCCAGACCTGTTCATCTGCGCAATATTTGTCCTTCTACAGAAAAACAAACAAGTAGGAACAGTCAACGCCACCGTCTACCCCTCCGCTGGAATACCCTTCAGGTACTATCCCTTCCTAGGAAACACCAACAAGACGGAGAGAGAGTCCTACGTCCAGCCGTACGTCGCCGTTCAGTTTGCGCTGTTGAAGGAGAAGCTCAAGATAAAGGTTGAATGCCGGACGTACGTCGGCAACATTGCTCCTAAAGGGGGGCTCTGGGACACCGACTACGAGTCAATGGTCGTCTATGAGTTTGAAATGGCTGCCATGAAGAAGGATGAACTTTAAAAACAAATAACTACAAATTCTTCTTTTTGGTGAATTATTTGAGCAATTGAGACTTTCAGGGACGCTAGGTGGCAGCAGACTTAACGGGAAAAAAACAATTGCTGATGGGATTGTGCGGATGCTAAGAACTATGTAAACAATGGAAAATGAATCTGCTGCCCTCTAGTGTCTCAAAGGCCCCAATTTCATAATACTGCTAAGCAGACTTGGTGAATATCAAAAGGGAACCAGTTGACCCATACTTGTACAATACATTTTAGATGGTAACCTGGTCCAGCTGAGCCAAGGTCTTCAGCGCTAAGCTAATTTGTGGTTAGCAGTTTCGATGGAACTGGGTAGTCTTGTGGAGAAAGATTCTGTTTTCAAGAAACCTCTTTCTTTTCATTTATTTGAAATTGTTTAAAGTTCACCTTTTTATTTCCAAAAAGTTCTTTGATTCGTCTGCCCATGTTATATCTTATCAGCAGATCAGTGTGGTATAACAGTCTCTCCAGCTTAGCAAAGTTTGTCCGCTTACCTACAATTTTGTTGATTGTTAACATGTAAGCCTTTAGCTCCTTTCCATGGGGCATCTGACAAGCTATCGCTGTCTGTTGATATTCATCACATCTTGAACCAGGGTCTAATTTCAAAGAGCCGACAATAGTGCTTAACATTTTTCTGATAAGCGAAAAATGAGCAGGATACCAGTCACAAATGGCACATGCAACATGGTATTTTGGCCGGTAATCCTATTTTATGTAAGCAAAATTGTCTTGTGCTTAGTTGCAGCTCTGTTAAATTGGCCCTGTAGTAAATTGTCTCCTCTTTTTGGTGTTTCCTATTTTTGGGGGAGATGGTGGTATTCCATGTGTTTGAATATCATGCCACACTGCTATTAAGTTTTTCTGACCAGAAGATTTTTACGTCAGTTTTTTTCTTTTTACTTTTCAGCCAAAAAGTGAACACCTTATTCTTCAAAGGCCATTTACATGTAGGCTTTATTTGTGGATACATATAATTAGAAGCACCACCAAATTCTGCCCATTTGTACTACTGTGAAACTTATTTAGTATAAATTTTCGTAATTTTTTCTTTTTTAAGATGTAGTTTAAACCAAATGTAATTCAAAAAAACCAAATGTAATTCAAATGAATTCAATACTTAACAGAAAAAAAAGTGGTCCCTGTATAAAGTCGTTTCTGTAATTTGAAACCAATTCTCATTTCATTACGAATGTATTCCTCCTGTAAAAAAAAATAATAATTGTTGTTTCTGTCGTAAAACTCCCACTTTGGAGATTTTCAAAAAAGGCAGGGAATACTAAACATTGCCGCCAATGGCGTACTCCAAAGTAATTATCCTAAAAGTATGATACATCATTTGATTTGGGAATATTATGTTCATATCCGTGTCCTACTTTTTAAATTTCATCAAGTACAGGTGGGGTTTTTTTTGGAGAGAAATACGCTTTGCCAGAGATTCCTGCACACAATTTGGCAGAGTGTTATGCGGGGACAAACGTTGTCCACACGCGACAGTATTTTAGATATCTCAGGACAATTGGTTTACAATCGCTCAGTTTGTTTCTTCTCCTGGTCAATTCCTAATTATGTCTCGTACCGTTATAACAAGTTATAGGCTCAGGTAGTATTCAAGAGACTTCTGAACAGTACTAGTAAAGCCACCACCAATCCGATGTATTCATTCAGTAACGACGCTGTTAAACAATTTGGGGGCGGGGAAGTTATGTGAGAGAGTGTGTTTAAAGTGTTTTCATGTATTTTATCATTATGTACTCATAGAATATGGATTCATCATTAATCATAGAAGCTATGACTTGGCTTTGACTCCGTTGACCCTCCCTCTGTATTTATCCAGCAACGATATCCAACTTTCTGACCGGTTAACATCATCTGCATGGGTTTTAATGTTAGGTGCAGCCTGTAGGCCCGCATTATGATATCGCAGTTGAATGCATCTACACAGTACATTTTACACACGGATCATTCTGTGCACAGTTGTTCTACCATACACTACCCATGAAGTTGACTGGTTACCGGCTGAGAGTAGGGGGGTTCGGTGAAGGTCGAATACTCGTAAAGTCTGCACTAGCTTTTACTCTATTGCCACCCCTCTGTATTCAAGTATAATATCAAAATGACTGTTGTCTTGGAGTCATAGTGACACTGTACCTTTGTGGAGTTGTGAAAAAATAGTGGACTGGTGAAGAATAGATTAAAATTAATTGGGGTAAATTGTTTTGAAGGTGTAAAGTTTATGTACAATTTATTGGAACTTTAATGAATAGTGTTGTGAATTTTTTAAAGATATACATGTATAGTCAATTTATGATTCTAGATTAAATGCAATAGTGCAGCTGGAGTGAAAACCTTTGCCAAAGTAAACGATAACTCGCTGGGTCTGACCTGGATTGAACTGTGACCTACTCAGTTATGGTTACATGCAGGTACATGTATCGGGTTATAACCAGTAACCACATTCATTGATTTGGTATTGGTTGATAATCGGGCTTAAACTGTTACCGTAGCCAGTGGTTTGTAATTGCTTGACCAGGTTTAACCAGTTTATGCACATCCAGTGTTTTGGCGTTGATCCTTAACCGGGTTTAAACTTTAACCATAGCCAGTGGTTCGGTAATTCCTTGACCAGGTTGAACCAGTTTATGCACATCCAGTGTTTTGGCATTGATCTTTAACCGGGTTTAAACTGTTACTATAGCCAATGGTTTGGTAATTCCTTGACCAGGTTTAACCAGTTAATGCTCATCCAGTGCTTTGGCATTGATCCTTTACCTTAACCAGGTTGCCAAAGCCAGTGGTTTGTAATTCCTTGGCCAGGTTTAGCCATCACAACCAGTGTTTTGGCAGTGATCCTTCACCAGGTTTAACCGCATTCATTGCTTTGGTAAATTCTTACCAGTAAGTTCTTACATCAAAACAAAGTAGCAAATGGAGTCAAACACATAATCATGGTTGATTGTTGAGAGTATAGAGCAAGGCTTTCTCTAAGTTGAGGGTTAGATTAAAATTGTTTTTGGAAGGTTGACCAGTAAGTTTAGGTTTTCAAACCAATGTTTTAAATTAATAGTTGTATTCCCTTGCAGTGATTGTCCACAACTACTTAGAATTAATTAGGTTTTTTATATTATTATTATTGTTATTATTTGTTTAACCTATCTTTCTTTTTTAAACGCACATGTAGACAACTGCAGCAAAGGGGATTTTGTGGTTTTGAGACAAAGTTACTAAAGAACCTTTCTGAACATCAATTCAGTTCCAGACCTGGTTAGGAATTTGAATGTCGGGCTTCACACAAAGTAACTGTTAACACCCGTCACAATCAAAGAAGTTGCTCCGGGATTTTGAGCGATTGTGGCCAGCTGCAGTTGCCTTAACTTTCTGGCTTTCATACTATAGATTTGAGAATCTGATACGGGTTCTGGAAGTCAAAATCCCATTTTGCTGCATGTATTTGTTTTTAATTATTAACACTTATTGTCAACACATTTTGGAATGGTTAAAAGACTTCAGGAAAGCAATATTTGTCATCAGTATTTTGAAACTTGAGGGCATTAGTAGGATGTGATTTTATAAGATATGATCTGTGCTGCTAAGCCCTTGTACAAAAAAAACCCAGATGCCCCCCCCCCAGGTGGTGTTTGTATGCATGACCTTCAGAATTTTCAAGTAAATACAGTACATTATATTTGGGGTTTACCCATACACTGATGTCTGTAAAGCACTGTATACTCAGTAATACAGTACATTGCTTATAAACAAATAACGCACTTTTGTTTTTCTATCTGCTGTTAATACTAGGCCAAAAATGTGGTCCAAGCAATGAACCCTGAGGGACCTAATGTAAAAATAGAATGTATTCAGAAGACGAAAAGTGAAACATTGTATTCAAATTATTCACTGATGTATTTATCGCTCAATGTATTAAAAGTTTTAAGTCAAATCAAATTTAAAGAAAATGCTGTGAAATGTTTTAGTAGGTGCAGGTTTATCATGAAGGTTTTCTAGATCTATGCAAAAATTTGATGCATTTAAGGACGGGGTATAATTTTGGTTGGAAACGGACGCTAATTTGAAAAGTAAGATTATAAGACTGAAGATGCAAAACTGAAAGTAAAAAACAGAAGCGCAGTTGTAGTTTTTGGTGAAGAGCATTATTTTAATACAAGTATGAAAACATAAAAACCTGTTCAAAAACAATTTGTACAGAGGTTATAACTTCAAAACTTTGTTTCTTAAAATTCAAATATTCCACTTGCTTTCATACTGCACCAGCACAAAACTGATATTCGGTTATTATTGAATTGAACCGTTTTGTTTTAGATGAAGTAATGTAATTATCCGTTATCTGATTTGATTTTGTTTCCTTCTAAATTAGTATCCTTTGTAATTGTGTGAATGATACCCACTGTCAGAATATACATTGGCGATGATAACCTGAGGTTTAATAAAAATTATCGTTCCCTTAAAAAACTGCATGCAAAGTTTTTATTTGTATTTTTTATTTGATTATAAATTTACTGTATAACAAAATGTTTCTCTTTAGGTTCTTTTGTTTGTTCCTGCCATGAATGTTTGGTTTGTTTACCACACCATGCATGATATTCTTCCTACCTTAGTTTGTTTTCGATTTCATTTGCCCATGGATAAATCAGATAGGTTGTTATTAATAAGGCCTGAAAAGTCTATTAAAGCCTACACAATGTGTACATGTATGTCAGCCCTTGTAATAATAATAATAATAGCGAACATTTATAACGTGCCATGTCTGTCAGATTTGACACTCCTGGCGCGAGACTACAAATTTTTTACTGCAAGGTATATGTGGAGGTACGCTTGAAGTATGAGGCCAGGTCATTTATAGCACCATGCAATGGTTTACAAGGTGCTGTGGCGCAATATATGCTGCCGATCAAACCAGGAACACCGGGGCGAACCCCTTCTCTTTTCGATAAGTGCACTGGGTTCTTTTACGTGCATTACACAACACACAGGACCAACGGCTTTGCGTCCCATCCGAAGGACGAAGCATGTGGTTAAGTGTCTTGCTTAAGGACACAAGTGTCACGACTGGGATTCGAACCCACACTCTGCTGATCAGAAACACCAGAGCTTGAGTTCGGTGTTCTTATCCGCTCGGCCACGACATGCCACTTGATGAAATGTTCCTCCTTTTTCCTAAGGACCAAATATCGTGCCTGTCACACAATGGCAAAGTGCATCATGTTTACGCTAGTCTTGTGGACAAGTCGTTAAATGTTTGTCGCAGTGACGGCATAACGGCTCTTCTAGACTCTACTGCTCTTACAAGAATGCTGGCTCCCGACTGCTACCCCTAGCCTTTTTGAGATATGGTCAGTTCTGGGTCTAAAACAAGGGGGAGCTCTGACATGAGAGCCATTTTCAGGAATTTTCTGTTACAATGTACCTAGTAATATTTGGATCCAAGTTTCAGACGGTCTTTTAAGCAATGAGACTCCGTTTGTCGCCCTATTCACCAAACACGCCCTCTCTAACTCTTTGTTGGCTTTCTTCTACCCCACAGCGCAATTGACTATCTTCTATGTGATATACTATACCTGTCTGGCCGCCTTCTGGGCTGGACTGCTCTTTGTCTTCTTGCAAACTGTCGACATGGAGCAACCTACATATAGCTCCTATGTGAGCCGACCTGGTGAGTTTCTTTGTTTTTGTTTAAAGGTATCGTACACGTTTGGTAATGACAAATGTTAGCATAAAAACTTAGTTGGTAACAAGCAACGGAGAGCTGTTGATAGTGTAAGACATTGTAGGAAACGACTCCCTCTGAAGTAATGTAGTTTTTGAGAAAGAGGTGATTTTCTCACTAAAATAATAAAAACTTATTGCAAGAAGTTTTTATTCTATCTGAAAGCACACAAATTTGTACAACAAGGGTGTTTTTTCTTTCATCATTTTCTTGCAACTTGATGACCAACCCAAATTTTTACAGGCTTGTTATTTTATGCATATGTTGGGATACACCAAGTGAGAACACTGGTCTTTGACAATTTCCAAACGTGTTCAGTGCCTTTAAAGGTAGGGTATACTTTTGGTAATTGTCAAAGACCAGTATCTTCACTTGTGGTATCCCAACATATGCATAAAATAACCAACCTGTGAAAATTTGGGCTCAATTGGTCATCGAAGTTGAAAGAAAATAATGACAGAAAAAAGTACCCATGTTGCATAGAATTGTGTGCTTTCAGATGCCTGAGAAAGGCTTCATGCAGGAGCCTTTCTCAGATTCAAATCTTTTGGTGCAAAAATTACCACTTTCTCTAAAACTACATTACTTCAAAGGGGGATGTTTCTAACAATGTTTTATAATATCAACAGCTCTCCAGTGCTCTTTACCAAATAAATTTTCATGGTCATTAACTTGTGGAGTAATTACCAAAAGTACACCCTACCTTAAAATTCTATTTATACACAATTCTTGAAAATAAAAATGCCCATTTATTATTAGTGCAGATACCGGTCTTTGACAATTACCAATGTTGTCCGCATGCTTTAAAGCCTTGAGAGGACTTCAGAGAAAGTACACAGAAAGTCTCATGACCCTTCAAAGTGTGGACATCTTTTGTTCTCAGTTTTACACTCTGCATGTAATACCTGCACACGAGTATAAGCTTGAGATCTTTGTGACAAACTCTCCTATTGACCCAGTTCACTTGACATCATTTACCGACAAGAAATCTTTGTAGCGCCATTTTGGGCGTCGGATTCTCACGCCATTTTCAAAACCTCAACTTGGGATTGGGCCTGTTTGGAGTCCCGTATGGAAAGCACACGCTATCTAAATAACTGACCAAGCCCACGCTATGGTTTCGAAACTGCCTCAGTGTTAACGTACGGACTATGCTCTCGTGTTGATTGATGCATCACAGACCCAGTAACTGAGGCACTGTACTCCTTTAAAGGCACTGGACACGTTTGGTAATTACTCAAAATATATATTAGCATAAAAACTTACTTGGTAACAAGCAACAGAGAGCTGTTGATAGTATAAAACATTATGAGAAACGACTCCCTCTGAAGTAACAGAGTTTTTGAGAAAGAGGTAATTTCTCACTAAAAATAATAAAAGACTTCTCGCAAGAAGCCTTTTATTCCCATCTGAAAGCACATTAATTTGTACAACAAGGGTGTTTTTTCTTTCATCATTTTCTTGCAACTTCGATGACCAATTGAGCCCAAATTTTCACAGGCTTGTTATTTTATGCATATGTTGGGATGCACCAAGTGAGAACACTGGTCTTTGACAATTACCAAACGTGTTCAGTGCTTTTAAAGAAAATGTTGACATCTGCGGCCGTACTAGCTAGTACAACCACAGATGTCAAAATTAGTTTAAAAGGAGTAAAGCGCCCCAGTTACTGGGTCTATGATGCATCATATCTTTAACCTAAAATTTGACTCAAAAATTGGCATACCACGCCCAGACTCCAGTTGCGTGTGACCTCACATCACTGCAAAGGATCATGTAGCCCGAACCGTGAGTGGTCATTAACTCTTTAGAGACCATAGCGGCCACAAGCAGCTTGTACCAAAATGCCCATAGCGGCCGCAAACGGCCTCAAGGTTTGGCCTACTTCCATTTACATAAAGAGGTCAAAGTAAAGGTCATCTCCGGATACGAAATTTTCCTATGTAGTATGTTAACATTGTATCCCAATTTCTTAACACAAAACTAAATTTTCTATTTCATGTTATTTCTGTTGACATTTTTACTGACAAAATTTGATTAAATAAATTGAACAATATTAGCAATGTCTGGGCATTTTGTGATGATTATACAGAAATGAATGGTCTCTGAAGGGGTTAAAGGCACTATGATAGGCGACCCCCATAATTTTGGTCTCTTTTTAACTTTTTTCCGTCTTTCCAGGGTTGACCAACACGCCTAAGAGTAAGGATGGAGTCATCAAATTCTCAGCTGCCAATAACAATGATTACTCCAAGTATGTCTCGCAACTGCAGGAAATCTGGGATTGTGAGTATACCACGTAGTGTACTCAATCTACACAAGGCTGTCAAAGTCTATTTGGCCCTGTGAGGGCGTGTGTGAACCAAATTTACGTAATGCAAAACGAGTAAAACAACCTGGTTTTCCATTGTTGTTAGGATTATTATTGTGTATTTGGCCATTGATACTAAGAAAACAACATAAGGCAGTAAAAATAAGATAAAACTGTGTTGCAAGAAAATCAGCCGTTGAAAGCGCCCTCGTGCGGTCAAAAATACGGTCAGTTTAAAACCATTTGCGAGTTAAACTTGAATAATGTCTGGTGCATTGACTTATCTGGTCTCTATTAACCACTTACCACTAAGAATTCCGAAATGTTTCCATGCTCGCCTTCGGATTAATCTTCAGAACTTCCGGAATATTTTTGGGGGTTAGAATATTGTTGTCACAAGGAAGCCATGACTACCAAGTAAAGACAACAAACATTCTCATAAAATGTTCTGGGATTTCTTCTTTTCTCTTTTCAAGAAAATGCGGCTGTTCACCTTGAATTGGCCAAACCTTGGCCGTAAGCCATGGTCATTAATCGGCCATAGCATGCTGGAATCTTGGACTTGCCTCCAATAATGCTGTATACAATGGCGACAGCCTAACAATCTCTCATAATCATAAGGTCCAGAATTGGGAATTACACAATTACTCCCGGAAAAAAGGGAGGTTTTAAGTATGAAATTCCAGTACCATTTGGCCCTCTTAGGGGGTAAACAAAGTGTAGCATTTGTTGTTCATATCCAATGACATCATGCTTCAACTTTCGCTCTGAAGGAGTATCAAATAAAGTGACTTTGAAACCATTTTAACAAGAGGTTAGAGACTTTTTTGTTCACTTCATAAAGAGTCTATCTAATAGATAATGAGTGCAGCACAACACTTAGTTTGACCTTGGAGACCCTCTTTAAAGGCATCGTACACGTTTGGTAATTGTCAAAGACCAGTGTTCTCATTTGGTGTATCCCAACATATGCATAAAATAACAAGCCTGTGAAAATATGGGCTCAATTGGTCATCAAAGTTGCAAGAAAATTATGAAAGAAAAAACACCCTTGTACAAATTTGTGTGCTTTCAGATAGGAATAAAAACTTCTTGCAAGAAGGTTTTATCATTTTAGTGAGAAATTACCTCTTTCTAAAAAACTACGTTACCTCAGAGGGAGTCGTTTCTCACAATGTTTTATACTATCAACAGCTCTCTGTTGCTCGTTACCAAGTCAGTTTTTATGCTAATATATATTTTGAGTAATTACCAAACGTGTACAGTGCCTTTAATATGTTCCAAGTCAGTTTCCCTTGTGGCTTGTTACTTGAAATAGAAATTATGTGCAGAACCCCTCCGTACAAGCTTAGGCCATGTCCAAATTGGCAGCTACAGTTACGGCTACGGCTAGATTTCTGCATCATGCGTTGAAATATAGGACATCCTTAGCAACAGTCATAGCCATAACCGTAGCAGCCAATTCAGATACGGCCTTAAATTATCTGCGTACTTGTTTCATTAAAACGCCTCCTGACTGTTTTCTTTTGCATGCAGCTCTTGACCCTGCCAACCAGACTGAGGAACAAGGATATGTTGACTGTGACGGTATGACTGGCCCACCAACGGGCAAGTACTGCAAGTTTGACCGTTCCAACTTGGGTGAATACTGTGTCCCTCCTGACTTTGGCTACGACAAATCAAAGCCATGCATCTTTCTGAGTTTGAACCGCGTAAGTATTGCAATACTGTCATATTCACTGCTTTAACATGTAAAGGACACAAAATCGCTAACTTTTATAGGTTTTCGATGTTTGATTACGCGCAAGACTTTACCACTTAGTGCCGGGATTTCCAACCTTTTTCTATGCTATTAAGGGATAAAATTCATTTTTCAGAACACCAGCAATAGATTGTTTTTGTGAATATCATTGTCTTACTGAAACAAAGCAAAGAGAAGAAACGTTTTCATCAAATGCATCATAAATATGAGATAGGCTCATCGTGAATAAAAAAAACTTTGGCCGTAAGTCATAGCTGATAATTGGCCATCTTGTGCTGGAATCTCGGACCGCTCGGTTTTGCCTCTCACTATACTGAGTGCACTGATAAACAATGGGGGCAGCCTATCGATCTCTCGTAATCTTCGTTTGTACAACAATAGGACGAAGGTCTGGAATCTGGGTTACACAATAACCCCCGAAAAAAGGAAGATTTCAAGCATGAATTCCAGTACCCGTTGTCCCTCTTTTTACTGCGGAAAGAAAGCGTTGCACCATAAGCGCATGCACTGTGCATGCTACACAATAGATTGTCTGCCGTTCGGGTATTCAAAAAGCGGATACAAAGGCGGGTGTAACTGACCTCCGGTGATAGGTCAACAAAAAGTGTGCGTGCATACACGTCCTCCAGTCATAACTGGTAAATAGTATATAGACCAATCTACTAAGGGGTGGTTCAGAACAGTTTGTTTGTCAACTCAATATTTACCACTTAATGTTCAAAAAGGCAACCACACTTTCATTCCTTAACCCTTTCCTTACCATTCAAGCTTACACACCAAAAATGCACTCAGGTTTGAACACAAAAGGCCATTTTGTTATAAAGCTGTAGTTTTGTCCATGTTCACCCTTCCATACCCAAGCTTACAAAGGTTGGAAAGAGAAAGATCCGATCTTTCCAATGGTGGTAAAATAAAATAAGGTTGTTATTATACAATCCTCTCAAAATGGAGTGAATAGATCAAGAGAAATCTGTTCGCTTTAAATGATGACTGATGTAAATTAAAATATTTCAAGAAAGAAGCTGGATTCTTGAAGGATAAGAAATATCAGACATTTATCTGAATTCAGACTTATATATTATTTATGCCTCTGAAGAAGGTCCGGTCTGGATCGAAAGCTAAGGCCATCTACCCTACTCATTATATATTAATAATATATATTATATTAGCGCCTTATCACACCTGATGGGCGTATCAAAGCGCTAGTATTTTTTCCTGCAAGGTATGCAGAGCTACATTTAGAAGTATGAGACCTTTTCCGTTACATAGCACCATGTAATGGTTTACAAGGTGCTGTGGCGCAATATGCAGCCAATCAAACCAGGAACACCGGGTGAACCCCTTCTTTTACATGCATTACACAACACACGTGACCACATCCCATCTGAAGGACGCAGCAATAATGGTTAAGTGTCTTGCTTAAGGACACAAGTGTCGTGACTGGGACTCAAACCCACACTCTGCTGATCAGAAACACCAGAGCTTGAGTCCGGTGTTCTTATCCGTTCAGCCACCTCACGCCACTTGTTTATGTCCGCTTTTTTATGTCCGCATGGTGATATAAAATGTAGTCATCTTCTACATATAGAGCAAATCATGCCCTTTGATCTATTTCTCTCGTCATGTTCTCAAAAGCTCCTTGTAATTGATAACTCTGGCAGGGGTTACCAAAAGGTGGAAATCCCAATATTTCAACATTCTTCCTAAGATCTGGATCCTAAGTTTCAGACCTATTTTTCAGCATTGACTCTCACCACTTTTACTTACAAGTTGTCTCTTGATCTTTCTCAGGTTGTGGACTGGGAACCCGAAGATTATGAAGCCGGTGAAATACCCAAGGAAGTGGCTGATATATATGAGCCTGGACATGTTGCCTTCAAATGCGGCTCCTACGTGAGTACCTTGGAGTATGAGTAATTTAGGGGGTCTTCACAGGTCTATTTATTAATCTACCCCAGACAGTTTGAGCAATCCTATTGTTTGAGAAGCTGTTGTGTGTTGTTCTGCTTAGTGAGTGTAAGCAGGGAAACCAGTCACAAATGGTCAGGGCCCAATTTCATAAAGACTATGAGAATAAAAACTTGCTAAAAACAGAAAAATCTTGCTTAACAGAAACTGGTAACCAGCAAAAATTCCATAAAGTTTACATTGTTGCAACTGGTGCCCCACTCATTTTTTGCTTAGCAAAGAATTTGCTAAGCAGTATTTTCTGCTTAACAGCTTTATGAAATTGGGCCCAAATGACATGGCATTTTGGCTGGTAACCATTTTCATGTAAGCACGATTGTTTTGTGCTTAATACACTCTTATGGAATTGGGGACAATTCATGTCCTGGACATGATCCTGCTGGTCTTGACCATCTAATTAAGACTCTATCACCACCATTGATCTACATTAATATTGACTGGATAGGACACATCGAGCGCGTTGTACACGTTCCATGATCAATGGTGCGGTACGCAGTGTACTCACTCTAGGGGGTTTTCAAGTGAAAACAGGCATGCGCAAGGTACTTGCTCACACGTTCATTTAAGCCTAAAACGAAGTTCCATTCATGATAAAGTTTGCATAACGCCTGATGATCACTTCTGGACAGTTAAGTTACCGGTATGCGATTAGGATCTTGCAGTGACTTAACAGATCCGGTGTTCTAAGGAAATCTGTCCCCCGGAGATTCTTTTCCCTATATGGAAAATTAATATGAGCTGGAGGAGGTTGATTCAAAACAGGGCGCTATCAGAAGAAATTTGTACACAGTTCGCCGTATGGGGGGACAGAATCTCCTGCCACACAGGCAAGAAGACAAAAGACTTATGTTAAACATAGTCAAAGTACGTTAAGCACATAATCACTACAGACTCGCACTCTTACTTGGTGGAAGGAAATTCCACTTTTTTGAATTTGTGTGCGTCTTGAGTTCCAACAACTTATAGCCGTCCATCACTTCACCATTACTTTATCGAACCCTTTATATTTTAATTTCTTTCAAAAGCTACGAAGAAATAAGTAAAATCTTATGAAAATAATTTGCTCCAGCACCAAACTTCATTTGTTTGCGTTGCGTACAGCAATGGTGTGACGACATGTTTGAATTGTGAAACCACCTAGAACAAATGCTCGCAGTGGCGCATGGCGGCACAACGTGTCCCTTTCAGTCAATGTGAATGCAGATCAATGATCACCACTCACTCTTTCATGCCCCTATTCTATTTCTAAGGCCTGGAAATATCATCTTAAAACAAACCTGCTATGTGAGTAGCTGAGAAATTGAGTAACATTAGGGTTTTAGATTCAATTATTATGGCGTGTCGTGGCCGAGCGGATAAGAACACCGAACTCAAGCTCTGGTGTTTCTCATCAGCAGAGTGTGGGTTCGAACCCCAGCCGTGACACTTGTGTCCCTAAGCAAGACACTTAACCACATGCTTCGTCCTTCGGATGGGACGTTAAACCGTAGGTCCCGTGTGTTGTGTAATGCACGTAAAAGAACCCAGTGCACTTATCGTAAAGAGAAGGGGTTCGCCCCGGTGTTCCTGGTTTGATCGGCAGCATATTGCGCCACAGCACATTGTAAACCATTACATGGTGCTATGTAAAGGACTTGGTCTCATACTTCAAAACGTAGCTCAACAATACCTTGCAGGAACATAATTAACGTTAAAAGCGCCTTGAGCGTCACTGAGTGACGGATATGTGCGCTATATAAGAAGCCACTATTATTATTATTATTATTAATTTCTTGGGTGTGGCAACATTCTTCATCAGATCTGGGCCTAATTTCATGGCTCTGCTCTGCTTAATCGGCACTTATGGAAGCAGGGAATTCCACGCATACGTCAAGCGTATTTCATGGGTTAGCGTACTCTACATAACTTGGCATTCTTCGCTTACACAGCTAGCGCAGAAATTCGGTGCTTGCTCTGTAAGCGAAGAATGGTGATCGTAGGTACATAATTTGGTGGTAAGCTGAGCCATGAATTTGGGCCCAGGACGCAATTTTGTAGAGCTGCAATAAAGTAGCTGAGACAGTGAGTGAACAACCACGTGTTAAATATGTCTTCATGTCAAAGATGTTTTCATGGAATGAATGGGTCGCCTGAAATATCTGAAGTGGAGGGCGCTTGATTTAATTTAAATATTAAAAGAATTAGTGAAAGGAATTTACTGAGAAGTCTATAAAACTGACAAATTAACGGGGGGGGGGGGGCATGTTTTTACCTGTCACAGTAGTTTTCTCTAAAATGTGACCGACAAATTTGATTAAATTTTCCCAGGTTTATGTGTTCATGGAAAACAAGAAGATGGGAATGAATTAAGTCCTCCAAAAGCCAATTGTGTATCATCCCTTTTAATGAAACAGGTGTTTTCAAATATTCCTCCTGCAGAAAAATAAGAATCCTGGGCAGCTGGGTAACAACTCCCGTATGTACCCCTCGGGTGGCATTCCCTTCTACTACTACCCCTATGTGGGTACCACCAATAAGACTAAGAGGGCCATGTACAAGCAGCCCTACGTCGCTGTACGACTTGACCTGCTGGATAAAGAGAAAGACATCGTGCTTCAGTGCAAGACGTACACAGCCTCCATCGACCCGCTCGATGGCCTCTACACCACGAAGTTTGATTCAGCGGTCAAACTCGTCTTCCACTTGTCTAGGGAGCCGGTCAACTTGGAGCTGTAGGCCTTTGAAGATGGCGTCTAGCATCGGCCAAATTTTGCCAGACTCAGTTAGACTACCTGTTGTTAACCCTTTAGAGAATTCCTTTTCTATATAACAGGCCATTGTCTTGGCCTTGGCGCCCCTTCAAAAGTTTCCAATTCAAGATATTCCAATCAAGTGCCTTTTCAAGTTAATTTTGAAAAATATATTTTTTTTTTTACAATTGGTAAGTCTTGACAAACTACATTCATCTTTATGATGTTAGGGGGGGGGGTTGTAGTAACACAGAGCAGTCACCATGTGGTAGACCCGTCACACGATATCCTCAGTTTCCCAACAGCTGAAACTTACGATCAGCTGCCCTCATTTTAACGGGCATGATATTTGGCCCTTGGACAAAAGTAAAACAAAGGGCTGGCCCACATGTACATAAGATGGCTTTTATATAGTTTTCATGCTATTTAATAACTATTTTGCTGACCTTTCTGAGGACAAAAACATCGGAAATCAGATTAAAGTAGGAAGAATATCATGCCTGTTTTAAATGGTCTGTATACGTTTGGTAATGACTCTGAAAATTAATGGCAATAAAAACTTACTTAGTAAGAAGTACAGCAGCTTTGGATAGTATAATACATTTTGAGAAACTTTTCACTTTGAAGTACTGCGGTTATAGAAAAAGATATCCCTTATCCCCAACAATTTGAATCTGAGAAGCGTTACTGACATGTTTCTCAGATTGTGTATTCCAATTGCAGATTATTCTTCCTGCGTGGACATAACCGTTCCAGATTTTCGGCAATATCTCAAAAACGCTGACACCTTTTGAAATGAAATTTTCACAGGTTAGTTTTATGGTATTCTACAACTATATAGGATTGAAACAAACAGTGGGTTCCAATATCCAAATGTATACGATCCCTTTAAGTGATGCTTATTTATTTGAAATGGTGTATGGTGTCGGGTCAGCTGAATTATGCATCTGCAAAAGTATTGGGTCTACAGACATTAGTTGCAGCCTTCTTGTATTTTCCTCCTGTGAAGTCGATCAAATCAAAGCGAGACTGGAGGGGAACAGTAGTCTGGAACCTTTTTTTGTGTAGTAATGATCACACTTTGTAATTGCTATTGCATGCAGGGAATGTGACCAACATGGCTGCTGGAAATGTTGACCAATTCACCTGACGTCATCATCAAAATAATCAAGGTTGCGCAAGGTTGCGCATGTTTGGCAAATGAGGCATTTTACACGTTTAGGGGCCATTCAGAATAGTCAATGTTTAAAAAAACTTGAAATTATTTTGACCCACCCCTCACCCCAAAATTCAAGTTTAAAATATTGAATGGCTTCATAATATAATCTATACACCGAAGAACAAATTAATGCCTCAAATGAACCAGATATTTTAGATGAAAGGTATCCAACATCATTAGTTTTCAATGGCTATTCCTGGCTTAAACAAACAACTTTGTTGTTTAATCAGGAATGAAACTGACGATCTTGGCCTCCTGGGTATATTTTCTTCTTCTTTTTCGTTTGTTAATTTAAACAAAAACTGAATTTCGATTTTCAGTTATTTCTTTTGACCCACCCACCCACAATTTTTTAACATTGACTATTCTGAATGGCCCCTTATGAGTTGAGTCTCACAATGGCAAGCATGACAGCAGTAGATTTTTGTGATGTTGGTGCAGTTGATCAGTAAGGCCGTTTCCAAAATAATGGCTCTAGCAGTGGCTATGGCTAGTTCGATTCAATGCTGTTGCTACAGCCATTAGCCGTTGTCCATGTCACATGATTCGGACACAACTTAATTATGCATTTGTATACCAAGTTGAGTAATAAAATAAAAGTTCCCCTGAAGAAGAAAAAAAATCAATCGTTTAGTTTCTGAATTGTTCTGTTTACTTTGGTTGTCATGGTCACCAGGATCCAATTTCCTGAAGCTGATTAGCAAAAATATTGTGAAACAAATTGCTTGATAACAATTTTTTTTTAAGCAGTTGTTGACATTTTCACATGTTATTTTGGCTGGTAATTTAATTTTGCTAAGTAAGTTTTTATATGCTGGGTACTGTTAATGCTTCATAACGCAATAGTGGGGCAAACTTTCAGTGAGCTGCGGTGGGTATAACCAGAGGGAGGGGTCTTGAGCCCTCCCCCCTCATCAAGAATACCTTCTTCTCCCCTCCAGGCCCCTCCCCCTCCACCCCCCTCCCCCTCCAGCCCCCTCCCCCTCCAGCCCCCTCCCCTCCAGCCCCTTCCCCCTCCCCCCAATTAGAAGTTGAAGATATAAGTTAAATAAACCAATATCGAATAGGGTTGAGGCATTGTACAAGTTTGGTAATGACTCTGATAACTAATGGCAAAACTTAGGCCTACTTGGTAAGAAGTACAGCAGCTTTGAATAGTATAATGCATTTTTAGAAACTTTTCATTTCGAAGAACTGCGGTTATGGACAAATATATCACTTTTTATCCCCCAAAACATTTTAATCTGAGAAGCGTTACGCATAACGCTTCTCAGAGTGTGTACTCCAATTGCAGATTATTCTTCCTGCGTGGACATAACCGCTCCAGATTTTCGGCAATATAAATAAAATTTTCACAGGTTAGTTTTATGGTGTATATATCTACAACTATTATAGGATTGAAACAAACAATAGGCTCCAATTACCAAACGTGTACGATGTCTTTAAACACCTGTGTTCCGACACCCCCTATCAGTTCAGACACCCCTGGTATATTTTCCTAATCATAAACCCTAACCTAAAGACGAGTCGCATGTAGATCACGAGGGGTTATCGTCAAACATTGGGATGTCGGAATATGTAATGATGTTGTAACGTAGATCAGAGCAGTATGGCACAAAATGTGACTTTTATTCAAATCAGTCTGTGAACTTTATAACTCAATAAAAAAACATAGAGGAAACGTGCGCGCGATCGGAATTTGAAATATTTCTCTTGTGACGGCTACGGTTAGTTTAGGCAGATGGTCATAAAGGTAGCATGTTCTAACACGGATCACTGTCTATGGCTCCATGATGCACTGTATTAGAACATCGAATTGCAATTTAAAGACCCATTCTAATTATTGATTTATTTCCTAAGTTAAAAGTGAGATTTCTTCAACAGCTTTTCTTCACGTGTATCTTCAGATCAACTGGTTTATGGTGTTCGGTATTATTAGAGGGTTTCTTGGTTTTATTACAAGAAAAAGATAGTACAAACGAAATCTTTCAGAGGTTTCGCCAAGGTTTTGCAAAGGTTTACGAAAACAGGTTCGGTTATTGATATCATGACCGTCATAACATGCATAACATAACATAACATAACTACTAAAATTTATAAGGCGCTAGCTATTCCATCAAGCAAACATAAAAATTAACATGGATAGAGGGAAGTCAAAGAGCTTTACGAAATAAAGATAAAAAATAGATTCCTTAAAGGTATCGTACACGTTTGGTAATGACTCAAAACAAATATTACCATAAAAACTTACTTGGTAACAAGCAACGGAGAACGTTGTAGGAAACGACTCCCTCTGAAGTAACGTAGTTTTTGAGAATGGGGTAATTTCTCACTAAATTAATAAACACTTCTTGCAAGAAGTGTTTATTCCTATCTGAAAGCACACAAATGTACAAGGTTGTTTTTTCTTTCATCATTTTCTTGCAACTTCGATGACCAATTGAGCCCAAATTTTCACAGGCTTGATATTTTATGCATTTGTTGGGATACACCAAGTGAGAACACTTGACTTTGACAATTTCCAAACGTGTTTAGTGCCTTTAATGATGGGAGGATCGAGGAAGATTGTTCCAAATCGTTGGTCCATCTACACTGAATGCCTTTTGACCCAGAACTTTGTCATCATCCTTTATTTGTATTAATTCGAGACGTAGGAGAAAGTCCAACTAATTGGACTTTCTCCTTCGTCTCGAATTTCATCATTTCGGCGGATCCAGAAAGAATTAATTTTCATATTTCCTTTTGTACTTTCCACTTGAGTGGCAACCCCCAATAAAGTGGCGCTTCCTATCATTTTAATAACGCTCAATATTATAACAGATCTTGTTTCAAATATTCTTTTTATTATTTATTTGTTATCTGTCCTCTGATGTCCACCGCTCATTTTAGTTTCATCAAAACTGAAGCCACTGACTTCCACTTCGGAATCAGACAGATGTTGTAATAAAAAGACGACCTATAATTGTTAGAGTTCCCCCCTTTTTTAAATGAGATATCGCCTAACATCAAAAGGCCGGACGGCCACTTCAAGGTGAGGACTACACTTAACTGATTTGAGCTATCGACCCAAATCAACTGTCACCATCAGGGGCACGTTGCCACCTACTCCCGGGGCTGAAACTGGGTTACCCCCTTCATAGTCCGAGGCATATCGTCCACTAGGAGCCTAGTTGGTTGAGCAGAATGCACTACCTTCCCAACTTTTAACGAAGAAATTATGGTTAAGTGCCTTGCTCAAGGGCACTTAGTGTCATGACCGAGATTCGAACCCACACTCATGCTGCTGACAACACCAGAGCTTGGGTCCGGTGAACTCGGTAACATCCTTAGACAGTGCAATCCCTACGTCATCATGACGGTTTAGCCTTTATGGCAATCGATTATGTACTTCGGAACGAAATATTTGGTTACAAACAATCTTCGAGATCTGATGTGATGTACATAGGTAACTTTTAGGACTGGATTTTATTCCATCCAGCAGATTTTTTTTTTTTCATCTTTCCTTAATTTATTGTCGTCAATGATGTTGTTGTTGTTTTTGTTTTTGTTTTTTGGGTGGGGGGGTTCCACTTTTTCTTATTTTCTTTGTTGTCTTTGTTTTGGGGGTTTTTTGTCTTTGTTTTCGAAAAGAAAATAACACAGGTCTCTGACATGGAGAAAATAGAATACAATCAATGATACAAAAATAGATTTCTATTTCAAGGAATTCTTCGTGGCTATTTTGTTAGGGAGATTCGGGGGGTTATTCGACAGACCCAAACCTTCATAATTGTATGAATGACTGTGTATACAAATCTGTATTCAATTTCGTATAATACCATTTGTTGCGCAGTTATTGCATTATTCATTCGCGGACACACCCGTGGCTTGGTATCACATTCAGCCGTATACCCGTCTCTATAATTCCCATGAAGATTGCATTCCAACCACCAATGACGTCATGCCGTCATTTTTAAGCGGTCGTTAGTGTTACTATGGCAACCCCGCCGTTCAATTATCCAATATCATGAAATTTAACCCGGGTCATATTATCGCGTGATGGTGACGGTGTAAAAAAAAAAGACAGAAAACAAAAAAGGAGAGTAATTTCTTTTCCCTATCACGCTGCAGCGTTCTGACGAAACATTCTTGATTTATTTGCGACATTTGTCTTGCAGGTATATAGAGACACAAGCCTAATGTCTCCCAATTTCCTATCTAATACTGAACATAAATTACAATAATTCGAACATTATTCGCTATTGAGGCTGGTCGTGTCAACCCAAAAGCGATGTTTGGACACAAATTTACTTGGAACATTATTTTAAAGGTAAAATACTGGTCAGATTGGTAAACATCAACAGAATATCTTATTCCTTTTTCTCTCAAAAGTCTTGTAAATTCCATCAACACCAGTCCTTCAGAGAAATAATTTCCGTCTGGTGAATTGACACATCTTTTTGTTGACAGGTTTTTAAAAAAAAACTTGTTCCCTTCCACTGACGGCCCCTGCTCGTTATATACTATATTGTCCAAATAATTAAAATAAAATGGAAACTAAAGTAGAAAACAAGACCTCCAAAATCGCATTGCTTAAAGGCATCGTACACGTTTGGTAATAACTCTGATAATTAATGGCAATAAAAACTTACTTGGTAAGAAGTACAACAGCTTTGGATAGTAGGCCTATAATGCATTTTGAGAAACTTTTCATTTCGAAGTTCTTCGGTTATGGAGAAATGTATCACTTTTTATCCCCAAAACATTTTAATCTGGGAAGCGTTACCGTGCAGTAACGTTTCTCAGAGTGTGTATTCCAATGCAGATTATTCTTCCTGCGTGGACATAACCGCTCAAGATTTTCGGCAATATCTCAAAAACGCTACCACCTTTTGAAATGAAATTTTCATAGGTTAGTTTTATGGTATATATCTACAACTATTATAGGTTTGAAACAAACAGAAGGCTCCAATTACCAAACGTGTACGATGCCTTTAGGCCTAATTGGACTGTTGAAACAAATGTTATTAACGTTGACGAAACTGTTATCACTATAACACGACAACTGAATTTGATTGGTTTTGTACACTGGTTGGTTTCATGGCATATTAATTGAAAACTAGCCTGTGATTGAGAGCGACTAACAATGTGTTACCTCTTTATTACAATCATGCAGACTTGCATACACCAGCCCTGCCCAGGTTTTTGTCCAATTAGAGAAAATGAGGGTTTTTTTGCGATAACATAGGCCTATATTTTACACGATCTCTTTTTGGTGTGTTTTGTTAGTGTTTGAAGAAAGCATTTGTTAAAATAATCTAGCAAACTTCCATCAACAAAAAATAATAATTAAAAATGTATTCATAATGGAGAGCACAGCTTAAAAAAACACGATACAACCCTATAAATAATCGAGAAAACTGAACCCGCCAAGAGTGCAAAATTAATAGGAATACTAGTGGCCTAACCAGCTTGGGGCTCAGAACCCTTTCCTTTCCCAAATGAAAAAAGTGCACAAATCGAAAAAATGCACAAACGATACATCAAAACGGCCTCCAAACTATGTCGCCCCCCCCCCCGCCCGTCTCCGACCCCCCCCCCCCCCAATGAAGGAGGGAGGGGGAAAATAAACTGACTGGTTACGCCATTGATTTTCACGTTTGTTTGTAAATTTAACTCAAAAGTCGATTCACTTCTAACTTGCTCAATTGGAAGAGTTGTCACTTAACTATTTAATCTGGTGTTGAGTATACTACTTTGGTGGGGGGGGGGGCAGGGGTGATAAGATCTCCCCGAAATAAGTCAGACATAAACATACACAAAATCTATTACAAAACATCGACAATGTTTTAGTTATTATTATTTTTACACTGCAAGCCCATCATTGGGCTTGGTTTTGTATCCGCGGCGAAAATAAGGTAAGCAGGATGCAAGGAGTTGCACCATTTTTTCCGGGTTGAAATTCTGTGCCAATTAAAATGTTAGATTCCCGTTTGCATTTTTCTTAAGCAAGCCACTTTTCAGCGTTCTCGTTTCCTAATATTTTAATAAGTCATGGCCGAGCGGTTCGAGTCCCGGTCTTGACACTTGTGTCCTCATTTGAATCTGAGAAGCGTTACGCTTAACGCTTCTCAGAGTGTGTATTCCAATGCAGATTATTCTTCCTGCGTGGACATAACCGCTCCAGATTTTCTCAAAGCGCTACCACCTTTTGAAATGAAATTTTCACAGGTTAGTTTTATGGTATATATCTACAACTATGAAACAAACAATAGGCTCCAAATACCAAACGTGTACGATGCCTTTAGGCAAGAACTATTTATTGCTTCATCATTCGGATGGGACGACAGCAGTTGGTCTCGTGTGTTGGACATGTAAATGCACGTTTAAAAAAAACCACCAAAAACCAGTTACACTTCTCGGTTTGTCCCGGTGTTTCTGGCAGTGGCTGCTGAATGCGCCAAAGCACCTTTTTAACTTTTTTTTTTCTTTTTTAATGAGATATCGCCCAAATCACAAGGCCAGACGGCCATTTTAAGGTGAGGGTTACACTTAACTGTCACCAGGGGCACGTTGCCACCTACTCCTGAGGCTGAACCAGGGTTGCCCCCTTTACAGTCCATAAGGATGTAGGCATGGGCATCAGGAGCCTGGCTGGTAGAGCAGAATGCACTACCTTCACAACTTTTACGAAGCAATTTGGTTAAAGTGCCTTGCTCAAGGGCACAAGTGTCACGACCGGGATTCGAACCCACACTCTGCTGCTGACAACACCAGAGCTTGGGTCCGGTGAACTAGACCACTCGGCCACGACACGGGTGTTACATAATGGGTCTTATAAAACTTCAAAAACCTGTCTGGATAAAAATGATGATAAGCGCTTTGAGACGCCCGTATATATAGATAAAGCGCTTTATAAAAAACTGAACCAGAATCTCATCAACACTTGTTCATGTACTGCGTTCACACATTAAATGCCTGGGTCTTTGTAGAATACCTTATAAGAAATTACTCCGGTAACAAATATTTTCATCTTAGTGATCCAAACAGAATTCTTGGATATGACCTAAAACCGGTCCAGGGTGTTTTAATAGTCAAGATGCTTCGGCAGATTTGGAACATCAGGTGCAAAAAAGTTGTTAAAAACTACAAAAATCCCTCTGATATCGACATTATTTTACAGTTCAAACGTACTCTCAAGCACTTTCTCACTTTAGAAAAGGAACGAATGGACGGTGATAAATTTGTGTCTATATATGCTAGAAATAATACCCTGTGCTATATTAATAAGGATAATCAAATGGAATTCAACTATTAATTTTCGATCCAATTGTACATACTCAATCTGCATTATTTGTGTACTTCTAATAAACCTAATTAATGACTCCTCTCTAATAATTGTATCCGTTGTATATAACTCTTGGCAACCTAAACTTTGTAAAATCTTCGCTCCTTTAATTTGTAAATAAGATTTGGTGTGTTTTGTTTGTGAATGATGTAATCATTTTGAGTGTGCAATAAACGGAGTCGTATAACTCCAATCAAAAGAAGAAAAAAAACCCAGTTTTTATTAACATTATTAATATTATTATCTGATGATAAAAGTGAGTTATTAGTATTATTTTCCCCCATTGCCCATTCATATTTCAGTTTGCCGACCAAACGAAAATAAGCACGACTATCTGCCAAAACATGATACTTAAAAATACAGCGTGACCATTTAATTAATTTTATGACGTTTCAACTGGTTGATTGATTGATTTGTTTGGCAAAAATAGAGGATTGAAACAATTTAATGATGTGTCAGTCTCATAATTAATTCATTAATCAAAAGGGTAATTAGGAAAAGGTCATGTAACTATACGTTTTCCATGATTGCGAAACCAAAGGGGATCACGCGATGGTAAAGCCGTTGGCCCGTGATAACTATATTTATAGGTTTTCCAGACCAATTTCAACCAAAATTCATTTTTAAAGGCCCTGAACACGTTTGGAAATTGTCAAAGACTAGTGTTGTATAGTGGTGTATCCCAACATTTGCATAAAATAACAAGCCTGTGAAAATTTGGGCTCAATTGGTCATCGAAGTTGCAAGAAAATGATGAAAGAAAAAACACCTTTGTTGTACAAATTTGTGTGCTTTCAGATAGTATTAAAAACTTCTTGCAAAAAGTTTTTATTATTTTAGTGAGAAATTACCTCTTTCTCAAAAACTATGTTACTTCAGAGGGAGTCGTTTCCTACAATGTTTTATACTATCAACAGCTCTCCGTTGCTTGTTATAAGTTTTTATGCAAATATTTGTTTTGAGTCATTACCAAACGTGTACGATACCTTTAATACCCGGATCATTCAATTTCGTTTGAAACGCTGCGTTGGAAATGCCTTGTAGCCTACTTTGATTAGTTTTAATGGCCTGGAATAACTCTTAGTAAAAGCATTTGTGTTTTCAAAATGATTTGTGTATTAAAGGTCACTTAAATTTAACTTATTTTGAAAAGTTGTGTTTGCACCAGCATTCGACTGTCAAAAGGAGTAAAGTCAATTTCACAAGTTTAGCATTCACTGGTCAGATAATCCCATTCAGTTTCTCTCTTGGTCGCAGAGATAATTCAATTTTGTAAAATCCAGTAGCAAGAGGTTGTTGGTCAACATTCAATTTCATCAAATGAGCAAACATTTTTCAAATGTGTCAATTCAAATTCGTAATGTGCTTTTGGATTCGTATAGTTGCCTAAGGCAGATGTTCTGAGGAGAATTCATTTCTACACTAGTTTTGCGTAAAGCGATTTCGAACGAAAAGATAAGCACAAATAGTGAATATTAGATAAGGGAGGTTGAGTGAAGCATTTGAGAACAACCATTGACTACCTCTTGTAGCAGACACTCCTGGCAAAAGAGATCTACTGCGAATTTTAGCAGAAATAAAGAAGACAACATAAACACAAGGGCAAACAATCTTGAGCCTATAGCAAGAGATTTTGTTTTCATTTCAAAATTATGACTTCTTTGTGTATATATCAGGTAGGCCTACAGGCTTTAACTTTAATCACGAGTAACAAAACAAAAGGAGCAATTATTGCAATTTTAAGACAAAACACAGGATGTAAATGAAATGTAGTCAACATGGAAACTCATCTTACGAAGAACAACTTTTATTGTGCCAGTAAATTGGTTATTGCCAGCTTACTCGGGAGAAACATTGTGAGAAACGGCTCCCTCTGAAGTAGCGTCGTTTTTGAGAAAAAAGTAATTTGAATTCATTTCGAGACCTCAAAATCACATCTGAAAGCACACAACTTCGTGTGACAAGGGTGCTTTTTCTTCCATTATTATCTCGCAACTTCGATGACCAATATTGAGTTCAAATTTTCACAGGTTTGTTATTTTGTGCATGTTATGTTGAGATACACCAAGTGAGAATACTGGTCTTTGACAATTACCAAACGTGTCCAGTGTCTTTAAAGGTATTGGACCAATACTTTGGCATCAATTGACCCCCATAAGAAATGTTATACAGATGGTTATAGTAGTAAAAGCATCCTGCGAAATTATTTCGTCTGTATAGTACCCCCTAGTTGATTAGAATAAAAGTCACGTCAAAGAAAATGTGAAAAGAAGATGCAGGCGACTTTTTGAAATTTCCGTGGTGTCCGTTTGAATACTGCCCCCAATACGACCAGAGGTATAGACCCATTGCATATGACGTCACTCTCTCAAAAAGGAGGCAGATCATTGGACGACATAGCTGTTCTCTGTGCGTAAAAACGTGTGCGTGACCTCAGCGTATCTGTAGCGTTTCGCGTTATGCAAGGGGGACCTATTGATTTCTATACACCCGGAACGCGCCTCCGACAATGCGCGTCATTTTGGGTGCCAAAACTCACTTTTGTGCATGTTTGTATACGATTTTGACACCCAAAATGACACCCAGGAGGCGCACGTGAGTACGCTGCGCGTTATGCAATGGGTCTATACGGTTGGTATCCGCTGACATCGACAAACGTGGATGGATTCGACGTTGTGAAAATACAGTGACAGGCTTTTATTGTTTTCTCAACAAACAAGCAGGCACTGTATTTAAGCTGAACCGTTCACAGGTGACTTTTATTGAATCTTTCTTGATATTTTACCTATAAATCAGCATATTCACAAAAAACAAATGATGACCCTACCTTTTATTGCTTAGCAGAAAAAAAATCCATGCAATTTATAATGGTTCCCTCTAGCTGATGATAAGCACTGTTTTATAGAGTTGGGAGTTAGGCCTGAAATAATGTTGTCATAGTGACTACTTGACAAACGATTAAGTAACCCCCAAATTTCCGTTCGAATCGCTTTTGCTGAAACTTGAATTTGTCATGAAATGTCCTAAAGGTATCGTAGGGCATACAGTTGGTAATGACTCAAAACAATTAGCATAAAACCTTACTGTAACAAGCAACGGAGAGCTATTGATAGTATAAAACATTGTAGGAAACGACTCCCTCTGTAGTAACGTAGTTTTTGAGAAAGGGGTAATTTCTCACTAAAATAATAAAAACTTCTTCCAAGAAGTTCTTATTCCTATCTGAAAGCACACAAATTTGTACAACAAGGGTGTTTTTTCTTTCACCATTTTCTTGCAACTTCGATGACCAATTGAGCCCAAATTTTCACAGGCTTGTTATTTTATGCATATGTTGGGATACACCAAGTGAGAACACTGGTCTTTGACAATTTCCAAACGTGTTCAGTGCCTTTAAATTATAACAGGCATGATCATTAAAACTTATGAATTGAACATAATTAGTCTAATTTGCATGATCCATTTAGTGACATCAGCAAGTCACCCTCACCGCCTGCATTCTCCTCAAACAAAATGAATGAAATGAGACAAACTAAATTAAATACATGGGCAAAATAATCATACGCAACCTTGGCTAATTGAAGCAAAATCCTAGTCATTCTTTGCGTGGGGAGAAATAATACTGTGGAAAAAAGAAAGACGAGCAGACGTCCCTGTGTATAACTGTGTGGGCGATCAGATAAAGCACGCCCCCATACAACCAGTGAGAAAATGTGGGGCTAAAAAATAACACAACACATCGAAATTGCACATGTGTGTACAAAGTGACGATTGCAGAACGTTAGTGTGAATTGCGGAAGCTCAGCACACGGCACACGTTTTTTGCACTGAGTGCCAAATAGTGTCTACTCGACTCTTCACGTGAAATATGGCATCTTCGGAGACCAATGTGAGTGCTTCTCCCGCGGTTTCGCCAACCCGTCGGACCAAATCCTCCACGAAAAACAGCTCCATGGAAGATTCGAGTGATAGTGAAGGAGAGATGGAGCCGTCCAAAGCTTTTCACCGACGTGTGTCAACCTCCAAGCAGATAAAACACAAGGTAAAAAACTGTTGCCTTTGAATTGCAAAATCGTGTTCATTTGTTAGTCGTGTAGAAATGGTGGAAACCTATTTGTCTGTATTGCACCTGGAACGGGAAAAAGGAATTATCTTTTTGTAAACCACGATATATCTACTGTGCTGGACTAAGTTGCTTTATGGTAACCCAGTATAGGCATTTTGTCACCTTGGATATTGCCTGTCTTTTTCTTGTTGTCATGTTCGGTAGTTCTAATGCTATCATTATCAACGCATACGAGTGGGAGACAACCTGTGTCGTGACAGGTCACACTGTGTGACAACCGAGTCAGTCCCATCATACACTATTCAGAAGAACCATTGGTGTTGGAAGGAGCCTATAGAGGAGCAAGCCCTTAGCTAACCCTAACCGTAAAAAATAAAACATGTTTAATTGTGTTGCTTTGTGCAAGGCCTTCAATCATCATAGTTTTGTGCAAGTACTTTCTTTATGCTTCAATCAAATCAAAACAATGGTGTGGTGGGGGAGGGGTGGAGCCAAGTGGAGTATCGTGGAGTTTGCCTTTCTCCGATGGGCAGTCACTAGCACTAGCACTAGCAGTTTTAGCATTGTAGCTAGCAGTACTGTATTGCTGCCCCAAGAGTATAGACTGGCACCATGCTGATGTATGAAATAATATCTGTCCACAAACAATGGTTATATTATAATTATGTTGTATGAGAGTGAGACCAACAATAACATGAATTTGTGTTCCAACTTTGCACTCGTATACTATACTTGTACACGATTGATGGATCTTGTACCATTTTAGGGGCAAAGACTTTGTCATACAAAACAGTACAGTATAATTAGACCATGGGCAAAAATGCCGTATCTGACTCACATAATTATTCTTGGGGGATTTTATTATACTCACCTGCATAGAAACAATTTTGGGTTGATAAAAAAAATTACTTGAGCGAAACTTGAACCTGCAACCTCCGGATTAACGTGCCGTCCCTGTACCAACTGAGCTATCTAGCCCTAATGTTGGCAGTCTCCCTATTTTGTTAATATCTTTGTTTGGGGGTGCCAGACAGAAGCCATTCAACCTGTAACTACCGTATAGCCAGGGCTCACACCCAAGTTTACGATGTGTACAACCTTGGAAGCGGCAGCAGAGGGATCACTTTAAGGGGATGCAACTTTTTTTTCTTCAAATATCAAGTAAAAATACCAGAAGGGAAACTGATGACTGGGTAAATTTTAAATAAATTTGGGTTTAGGCCTATTACTGCATAGAAACATTTACAGAATGTATTGAACAGGCACTTTGAATTATTACAAAGTGTGGACATGAAGAAAAAATATGCCATTTCCAGGGCTACATCATTAGCACTACCCGCTGAGGCCATTTTAGTTTCTTTGAGATGAATTTTCTTGTTTAAAGGTCAATAATAATGTTTCAGGCTACCAATGCCTAAAATAAAAGCGATTTAAAGATATTTCCTCCCTGGGTAATATGGAGGCGTTTGTTGCCAAGCTCAACATTTTCCCACTAGACTGAAAAACACCATTCAGCTAAGAATGTTCACCAGACCTTCAGTCTCTTTTTTTTTCCATAAAAGACTAATTTTTTTTTTTTTTACTGAACTGTTTGTAGTAGGTCCAGCCTTGAAAAGATCAATACTTCAGAAGTATACTGCCTCAAAAATATATTGAGCAGGCTGACTTCTGTGCTGAGGTAAATATCTGAACTCGGCCACCAGTCCTGTGGGTAGTTTGAGATCTGTATTGAATTATCAACTTCCATGCTTGTTAAAAACAGAGGCAGTCTGGCAAAGGTTATGCCAAAAAAGAAAGAAAAAACGTTAATATTCACCCACCAAATTCAGTCACCAATTTGTCTGTGCACACAAAAGGCCCCTTTTTCCCAACGGACCATTCCAGTTAGTATTCATGGTATTGTATACAAGCTTATTGTAAGACAAGATGGGGATGGTTTCATCTTACATGCAAAGTGTTTTTTTAACAGCCCCCCTGTTTTGAAATGCTGAAGTGTTTTCTATTGTTATTCAATGATAATGTATCCAATCAAACTGGACAGTGTCACTTTAAACTCATGTAGTGCCTTTTTTGGCTGCAGAATTTGTTTTCAGAAAGTTAAAAGTAGAAACATGATACTTTACACTGTACACTTTAAACTGTACACTGTACATTTTTTCCCCAGTCAAATTTATTTGACTTGTCTCAAAATGTCAGTTTAAGAATTGAGCAAATTCAGTTTAGGAATTGAATGAAACATTACCCTTGCCCTGCTAAACTTAAAAGTTGTTGTGTTATGTTACATTTGTAACTGCTGGTGACAATGCTTTCACTAACGCAGCTCCCAGACTTTGGAATGAACTGCCATCTCAAGTCAGATGGCTAGACACTGTTCAATCATTTAGGAAGCACTAAAAGACAATTATTTTCATCTTTGTAGTATTCTTGTTTTTGTTTTTTAATTTTGTTTATGTCAGATCCTCCTTTTTTCTGGAATGTTCTATCTTTTGGCGTGTCGTGGCCGAGTGGTTAAGAGCACCGGACTCGAGCTCTGTTGTTTCTGATCAGCAGAGTGTGGGTTCGAGTCCCAGTCATGACACTTGTATGCTTGAGCAAGATACTTTACCATAATTGCTTTGTCCTTCGGATGGGACATTAAGCCGTAGGTCCCGTGTACTAGGATTGGTAGTGCACGTAAAAGAACCCAGAACACTTATCGTGGAAGAGTAGGGGTTTAACCCCTGTGTTTCTGGTTCACATTGCAAGCACCCTTGTTTACAGGTTTCCTCAGGCTTGCGAGCTACAGTGATTAAGTTCACTTGTGAGGCATCCTTGGTTTCATTACCAGAAATATATAATAATAATAATAATAATCTATATGATGAGGTTTGATGCTTGTCACAACGCTGTGATCTATATGAAATAGCATTTTATAAGAGCTTATTCTTCTCCTTCTTCTTCTTCTTCTTCTTTTTCTTCTTTTTCTTCTTCTTGTTGTTATTTAGCAGTCAACTCAGATCACATACTCTATTGCATTGTGTTCTATTTTAGCAGGGTGTGGACATTTAGCAGGGTACACCCTCCCAGTACAGGCTAGCACAAACCAGCTCATTTCACAAAACATTTTGCTGCATGATTTAGCAGGGTTTTCATTTCAACAGTCTTGAATTGTGATGCTTAACCCCAACCATGCTAAATGCAACAATATGCACCAAATGGTAATAGTTGTTGTAATCTGTTGCATTTGGCAGTCAAACCAGATGTCATTCTTTGACTGAATTTGTTGCATTTACAATGTAGCAGTCAAGTGACTTCATATTGGTGTTGCATTTTATTGGATATTAAACAAGTCACCACTACACTTATGTGCATACTGTTGCAATTAGCAGGGCAAACACTCTTGCTCAGTCCTAACACAAACAACGTGCCTGCACAATGCAACAAAATCCCATGTTGCATTTGGCATGGTTCTCATTTCAACTGTGTTGCATTCTGTTGTATTCTGTTGTATTTGGCAGGGTATGTAGAGGGACCCTAATGGGGGTTAGGGTTAATGCACAGCATCAGGGTTTTGTATTTTAAATGTGTAATCACGATAATAGTCAGAGTGTTAATAACATTTTCTTTGTGCCCATTACTGCTGTAAAAAATAAAGTTAAAAACATCCTATTTTATTTATGGTATCCACTATCTTTATACTTAATTAAAATTGCGCTTGACACTCATTAGCTAATTGTGTTTATCTTGATGGGCTGCAAGGTCAAATTCAGTTTTGTGATGCACTCATTTTCCATCGTGACAACAACAATTGTGTCTACTGTGTGTGGATATCAAAGAGGAATTTATACGTCAATCAAAAGGTCAAATTCAATTCCTTTTTAATTGAATATCATAAAGAAATTATTGTTTAAAAATTAACAGAACTATACAATTGAATTATGACGTCATTGCATGTAGACAAAATACGCACTGGAAGGGTTATCAAACACAATGTAATTTTACGCAGTTTTAACGTGAGGTTAGAGACTTGTATTTTTCCCCCCACTTTCATTTAAAGACTCTATCTATTGGAAAATGAGTGCATCAGAAAACTAAATTCGACCTTAGAGCCCCTCTTTGTAATTCAAAGCAATGTAACCAAACCAAGGCTGGAAGGGTGGAATATGTAGTCTGACCCCTATTTGACAAAGGAGATTCCGTGTTCATTTTGAACCAATGCAAACAGGGTGCGTGACAAAGACGGTGGGAGCAACTTCTTCTCATACACGTATTTATTTGTAGCATCATTTGTTAAAATGTGATGGAATAGAAAGAATCAAGTAATAAACCACAAGGGAAACTGACTGGGTAAATTTTAAATAATTTGGGGTTGAACAAAGACAAATTGACTAGAGCGGGATTTGAACCTGCAACCTCTGGATTAACATGCCAGCGCTCTACCAACTGAGCTATCTAGCCCTATGTTTGCAGTCTCCCTATTTTATCAATCTTTGTTCGGGGGTACCAGTCAGAAACCATACAACCTTTAACTGTCGTATAACCAGAGATCACACCCAAGTTTACGATACAACCTGGGAAGTGGCAGCCAAGGGATCACCTTAACCCTAACCCCCATCACAGAATCCCTCCACATACCCTGCCAATTTGTGTTAGGACTGAGCAAGGGGGTTTGCCCTGCTAAATGCAACAGTATGCACATAAGTGTAGTGGTGACTACAACAAAATGCAACACCAATATGAAGTCACTTGACTGCTACATGCAACAAATTCAGTCAAAGAATGACATCTGAGTTGACTGCCAAATGCAACAGATTACAACAACTTTTACCATTTGGTGCATATTGTTGCATTTAGCATGGTTAGGGTTAAGGGGATTCCGTTTTTGTTATTCAAATATAAAACCACAAGGGAAACTGAGTGGGTAAATTTAGAAAATTTGACTGGGAATAGAAAATAATTACATGCTAATTGGACATATGTTGTCCTCTTGCTTGTACCATCCTTTTTATACCCTCGATAAATGTTCAATTAATATTTGTTAATGACCCAAACCTTGTCACGGTCATTGAACACAAGTAATGTATTCACCATTTGATGTCAGATACATGTAGGACTGTAATTGTTTATGTCCTAATTGTGCATAGTTCTACTCAATACAGTTGTGGGTGGAGTGGTGAAAAACAATCGAGGACAAATTCAATATATGTGATCCTAGACACATATTTTGTTTTCACGACAGTTGGGCGGAGACGCCATTATTTATGCCATTTATGATTTTGTTTTCTTCTCTGTGGCATTTTTAATTTTGCAATCTTGCAAAGAGAACAGTACAAGAATGTCAAATAGCAAGTTACATGTAGAGCAATAAAAACAGCTCATGACGTGTCAGAGGCTTTTGCAGGCTTCCAGCTACAGTTTTTAAGGACGGGTGTTTTTTGATCAGCAGAGTGTGGGTTCGAGTCCTGGTTGTGGCACTTGTGTCCTTGAGCAAGATAAACCAACCAAACAAACAAACAAACAAACAACTTTACCATAATTTCTTTGCCCTTGGGATGAGACATTTAAAAGCCCTAGGTCCTGTGTACTAGGATTGGTAGTGCACGTAAAAAACCCACAAAAACACTTATCGTGGAAGAGTACAGGTTAACCCCAGTGTTTCTGGTTCACATAGCAAGCACCCTTGTTTACAGGTTTCCTCAGGCTTGCGAGCTACAGTGATTTAGTTCACTTATGAGGCATCCTTGGTTTCATTATACCAGAAATTTAGAGTAATAATAATAACAACACCAACAAAAAACAAACAAACATTGCCAAGCACACAAAACTTTACACAATGTTTTTGTAATCTGCCATTAGATTAGGTTTTAAGATGAAAACAAAGCAATACTGACCATCTGAAAGATTTTTGTGATTTGTTCATAACTGATTTTTTTTCTTCTGTATTGAAAATTGAATTTTGATTTTCAGTTATTTCCTTTGACCCACCCACCCACAATTTAGAGGGAAAAAAGGCAAGAACTGTTAAACGTTGGTTTTTCTGAATGGTTAAACACTGAATGGTAATGATACAAAGTAATTAAATAACCTTTTACGTCTAAAAGCCTATGCCAGCCAGTACCAGCTGTCCTGGGAACTACTAGCATGATTTAATGTCATTTGCGAGGACATTGTTCCGCCTACGCAAAATTTGTATTTTTACTTTCCAAGTCAAAGTAGGCACATACATGTACATACTCAGGAACATGAACATATGGAATGTGTGGTATCGCTGGATTTATAATGATCACATTGTTTTGCCATGTGGTGTTTGTTTATTCTACAACATGCTGAACTGGTCCGCAAGACAATCAGAAACTGGACGCCATGCTGAGCTTCTGCTTCTGTGAAGAAAAATATATATTACAGCAGTACAGGCCCGGAATTTCATCTTTGAGAGGGCAAGGCCATTTTCATTTTACAAAGGGCACTTCTATTGGAAAATCTTAAAGTCTATAGGAAGTTTTGAAGGGGCACAATGGCCAAGATTAGGGGCAGCAAAGGCCACTGCGCCCGTGGCCCCCATGTAGTTCCATGCCTGATATTAATTGAAAGTACAAAAACATCTTTTGGAATGAATCAAAAAGTTACATGGATGGGTACTAACTTCCAGGGTGATTCGTGGTACACAGGTATCAGAAAGTTTGGTTTTCCAGGCCTCAAATTTCAAGGCAAGGCCACTTTGGTCTTACAGCAAGCCAAATTTTGGAGCTAGCCAAATTTTGATAAATTTAAACGATGTCATTATGTTGGTCTCATTTTCTGTTGCATTTTGCCCATAAGAAGCCAATATGTCATTTCCTGAGTCCAAGTGGCAACCATTTTGAAAAAAGCTGGCAACCATTTTGAAAAATAGCCCGGCCGGTTCCTTTTAAAAATGTGTCGGGTGGCCATTAAATGAAAAAAAATAAAAAAAGGCTATCCTCCTTCCTTTTTTCAAAAAGGGAGGACGTTAAACATGTTTTTTTCTTTTTTTGCCTAATCAGTAACTGACTACGTTTTGACAAACAATTGTCTGCAGACAGTACATCATGTAACAAACTTGAACCTTCATTTTCTTGAAATCCCTCGCCAAACGATATTTATGCCACCCACCATCTATCCCCTCAAGGTAGTTGACATTTCAAAGCCCGTGTTGAATTAACAGCTTAGGCTGACATTGTTGCTGCAATTTTAGTTTTAAGTATTGGAATGCTTCTTCTTGAATCAGACAGCACCCCCCCCCCTTTGTACCGATATTAAGAGTCTGTGCATGTTCTCTTTCTTTAAAATGTTCCCGTGAGCATGGGCGTTAATCTCTGGGGAGATGCAGGAAGGATGTAGGCCTATGGATGGTAGATATATCTCCTTCAATCCTTTTGGATCAGGGATTGGCCAATGGGGTGATCACTTCTCCCCCGATTTTCCCATGCAGTGAAAACAACATTTTATGAGCATTGTTTAAATTATGTCCTGTAAAGACACTGCATAAAACATTGAGCACAAGGGCTTGTGGAAGTGCCCTTTGCAAAAATAAAAATGGCCTCGCCCTCTCCAAGATGAAAGTCCAAAGCCTGAGAAGTTATATGTTAGTTTGTAAAAACAATAGATGGCTCGGCTTGTGTGTTTGATTGTGAAGTTACTGGCCCAATTCTTAAAACCTAGCAGTGCTGTGTATTAAATGTGTTTAATGTCATGCATTTTAAGCTGTAAGTTTCTTTTTAAAATCGCAAATAAAAATTCAGGAAACAATGAATGCAATCAAGGTATATACACAAGTTTAAATTCTGACTGCCCAAACTTTTTCGTGGTCAGTGGTCACAAGTTGAACTTTGACAAAGTTCTTTTTAAGATCACAAGGTGTGTTGTAAAAAAACATTTGACCGAGTATTTATTCCGGCCCTACCCCTGTATTGGTTGCTAATGCTACACAAAAACCATCATTTGCTAACTCAATATTAGCAATCAATGTGCACAAAGCATGTTTAGTCTAAATATAAAATCAGCCCCTTGGTTTTGCGTCAGTAATTTTAACAAAAACCCATTTGTACTGTGCAAATCTTTTACCAGCAACCCAACAAAAAAATGTAAAATAAAATAAAATAAAACAAAAGAAACAAAAGTATAAATAAATAATAAAAATAGTAATAATTTAATAAGTTGAACAAAATGAAATAATTGAATAAATAAATAATTTTTTTGAAAAAAACAAAAAATATATATATATATAATTGTTACAATGATTTAAGCAACTTTACGTGAATATAAAAGTTACCAATTAAATCACTTGGCATCTACATGTATTAGCAGGGATGTGATACAGTGTCCAACTGACCAGAGTTGTATAGCTGTGTTTTTTTTTCAGTTCATATTTATCATCGCTTTCCGATACCAACAATAGTTCCTCCATTAGCAATTTCACCAAGCATTGTGTTTTGGTTGTAAACAAAATGAACTTCCTTGATTAGATACAAACGGATAAGGCTGATTAGCATCAATTTACTGTGTCTCTGAACAGGATGTGTACTATTTTAAAGTATTTTCCCACATCATTTCTCCGTTAAATCTTTAAAGGCACTGAACACGTTTGGAAATTGTCAAAGACCAGTGTTCTCACTTGGTGTATCCCAACATATGCATAAAATAACAAGCCTGTGAAAATTAGGGCTCAATTGGTTATCGAAGTTGCAAGAAAATGATGAAAGAAAAACACCCTTGTTGTACAAATTTGTGTGCTTTCAGATAGGAATAAAAACTTCTTGCAAGAAGTGTTTATTATTTTAGTGAGAAATTAGCTCTTTCTCAAAAACTACGTTACTTCAGAGGGAGTCGTTTCCTACAATGTTTTATACTATCAACAGCTCTCCGTTGCTTGTTACCAAGTAAGTTTTTATGCTAATATTTGTTTTGAGTCATTACCAAACGTGACCGATACCTTTAAAAAAGAGCAATTTTGACCACAGGGGGGATCGTGGAATCTACATGTAAAAACACTCATAAAATTTGCGTACTAGGAGGACAAAAAAGAAGCTATTTTTAAAGCTTTTTCCCCACATCACTACATATCTGTCACTCTTTCGTTGAATCTTTAAATACATGTAGAGCATACTTGACCAGGTGGGTTTGTGAAATTCTAGGAACGCTCATAAATTTAGCTTGTACGAGGTGAAAAAGAAAAAATTGCTAGTGTTTCTCGTTGTTATTCTTCCCTGTTATAACATGTTTACAGACTGTGAAGGTGTGTAGTTGACCCTGAAAAAATAACTGGTAAAAAATATGAAGAAAAAAAAAATGAAAAAAAAATACATATGAGATGATTGATCTGTGTTAGCCACAGGTGTAATTAGAGGTGTTCCACTTTAAGCAATTATTGTATTTTTCTTATACTGTTATATTGGTTTATTATATTGGTTTATTAAAAACATTTCAAAAGTCGAGGCCAGAGGCCGAATTGAATTTGAATTACAATACTTAAAATGAAAGAGAAACATAAACATTAAAGGCACAAAGCCAAGTAAAAACTAGCTCTAGCTCGAAACCACTTTTTAAAAAGTTTTGTTCACCAAAAAACTAAAACAAAGAGAATACACAGAAATTACGACAATACAAGGACGGAAGGCAAGTACAATAAAATGGACCTGCCAAAAGTGATTAAAAAAATTGTTAGGCTCTATTTAAAATGCGAGTGAGGTAGGGGATGGCACTCTTGCCATATCTATCAAATTTGAAATTTGGTTCTTCGAATTGCTGTGTGTGTCTGAGTACTTTCCATGTTGACAATTAATGACATTGTATAAAACTTAATTTATCCTTACCTTACTACAAGAGCTATAATTTATCAGAAAAATAGACTGAACAAAGTTACACAATAAAGCAATTCACTAGCAAATTGAAAACAAGTTCATATACATTTTGGCTTTGAATAAAGACACACATGTAACAGTACATGTACAGTGTACATGTATACCTGGTTAAGTTTTTGTCTGGTAAATTATACCTTTTGTAATAAGGTAACAATAAATCAAATTTCATTACAAAAGAAATAAGATTTTGGATTTTAAAGAAAGCATTTGACAGCGCGTTGAGATTCTTTGTTCTACAGAAGGATGTTAAAGTAGGTTAAAGGTCAAGAAAGGTCATTTATATTTGGCTCACAGCCTTGGTTCAAGCAAACAGGGCCTGGAAATATTACTTACCTCGTATGGAGTTTTATTTCTTGAAGGGATTTGGTTTCGAGTTGATTTGACACCTGGGTGACATGGGCAAGCCACGGCTTAATAAACGGTGGATCATGGTTGGATCAACATCGTTTGGCATGTTACATTATTTTCCCGGCGGGGGAAAACAAATACGGACACAGGGAAAACAAATGCGTAGACGTTAATTTTAATTGAGACTGAATGTGTTGATGCAGCATTGTATGCATGCGTGCTGGATGTTCAGATAATTTTGTGCGACGGACGGACGGCACATTTTAGGATGTACGACGTGCATCACTGAACAATTTCCCCAACCCGTACTCTGCCTTTACATGTAGGATTTTGCTGGGAATAGATTGTTTTTCTGATGCAGATGGAGTAGGCTCTAACTACTCCCTGTACATGTATATGAATGAATTTTATGATTAAATTTACTCTTCACATGCATAGAGTCTACAATGTTCAACAGTTTCAGGAAGAGAACACTCTGAAGTTATCGTTTAATTTTCCCCGAAAGGACAATGAAGATTTCAAAACAGCTATTTACTGTACGCTAGTGTTATATTTGCATTCAATCCACTAGAACCAACATTGATGGGGGTGAGACTGTAATCTTAAGTGTGCATCTTGAACCTGTTGAACTTGTCTTGAGAAGAAACAAGCACCCCCCCCCACCCCCAAGGCAGAGATTGTCACCATTCAAGGAGGCAGTGTAGTCATGTTTCATGTAGATGTTGACAGTATATTATTTTTTAAAGGGTATATTACATCATTGGTTTGTGGAAGAGTTAATTCCTTTTTCCTACATGTACTTCTAGTTTTCACACAATTTTCTAAACTGGCTTCCAGCGCCAGCAGACATGGTTGTATGTTGAGATGAGTGTATTAAAAACTAGTCCATGGACAAAAAGAAGAATTCCAGAAATACAGGAATTTTTTAAGACAAAGAAAGCACCTTTGACAAGCATAGTATTTATAAGGTTGAAAACATTATAGAAATAAGTGTGTTAATTAGAGCGGTGACATCACTTCTTCTGAGAAGAGATGAGGATCAGGGTAAAAACAAAACCTTCATCAACAATTTTCAACACCTTTTAGAGACTTCAATTCGTCAGTTTTAATAAATGGTTGTTCGTTTATTTGATGTCATTTCCTGTCCTCCCTCATAAAAATTTTGTATCGATCCTTCTCATGATTCATTCATCGTCAGATATCATTTTGTAATTTTGCTCTATTTTATTGTTATAACCTTATATGCCAAACCAACTGTTCGGGCCAAACGAGGGGGTTGTGATCGTGCCTGATTGGCAGCATGCCGTGTGCCAGTGTAGATTGGTTCAGTTCAATGCATCATCTAATGGGTGCAGCCATTACACGCTTGCCTCCACCGAGAGAGCCATCGAGAGAACGAAAGAGAGAGAGTGAGAGTGTGTGTGTGAATCAGCGTTACCATGGCGATTTATACACGCAGCATTCCACACCGAAGAATAATATTCCAAGATCAAACACAGAGCGTTGCATTTTGGAATAAATTGTTTCCAGAGGGAAACAAAAAAATTAAGGGAAAGAAAAGATTGTATAATATTTGGTCTTCAGAAAGCCGGGCGTTGGCTGTTTTTGTGCATGTGTGTCAATATAACGGGAATAAGCGGAACTTGTCAATTAGTGTGATTGAGAACTTCCTGCCTTTAGCTATACTTTAACTTCTTTTGAAGCTTCACTTGTGGAAATACTCTCCCTCAATCAGTGATATTAAAAATAAAATGCTGCTCCGTGTAGAAAATTTGATTTGAGTTTAATAAAGCAATCTCTTTTGTATAGTGATGGAAAGTCCCATCACTGATTATATTTTCAAGAGAAAATTTTTAATAAAGAATCTACCGAATTAAAAAATGATCATCAAAGTTTGAAAGAAAAATCAAGTTGATTTTCAGGTGTAACATTGGATCCCATAATAGTGTGATTCCTTTTTACTGTTGCATTTGTAAGACGGGTCTCATCGGTTTTTTTCATTTCCCTTCTGATCCTTTTAAGGAAACGATCAAAACAATTTATGGGCTCCGGATAAGTTTGCTTATTCAGTGTCTCAACAAAGACAAATAACTTTGTCAATTGGAATTGATTAGTGTGAAATTGGAGAATAATAAAGACCTTGGGTATTCTTTGGAGATTTCTCCCCCAAACCATGAGTCACGCCGAAAATAATGCTGCAAATTTTAATATCAAACAAATCTGGAAACCTCAAGAGAAAGAAAAAGAGGAAAGGGGAAAAAAAAAACATAGATAAATTTCAGCGGAGAGCGTGGGAGTTGTGGAGTACACTTGAAAAGCGGAGAGGAAAATTTGTCTTGAATTTTGACGCTGGATAGTGAGGGATTGTACTAGGGTTGAGTGCGGAGCAGCCAGTGTCATGCGAGGGAGGGAAAAGGTTAAGTTATTTCTTGAGTTTTAAATTTCATTGTAATCCTGAGATTGGTATTCATGCGGGAAGCTGTGGATAACACCAAGCCTTAGAATCGTTACAGAAGGGATGAGAATGCCCTTTTTGAGTGTGTCTTCTTGGAATTTTGTAAACAAGAATATAGTTCAAAACCTTTGGTCCGTCTAACTAAAGAAGCTTAAAGGTAACACGTATACCTTTGGTATTTGGAGATGTTTGATTGTCCTATCATATACAATAAAACTAACCTGTGAAAATTTTATTTCAAAAGGTGGTAGTGTTTTGAGAAATCGCCGAAAATCGGGAGTGGTTATGTCTACACAGGAAGAATAATCCGTAATTGGAATGCACAATCTGAGAAACATATCTGACAGTAACGTTTCTCAGATTCAAATTTTGGGGGACAAAAACTGATGTCTTTTTCCATAACGACATTACTTCAAAGTGAAATGATTCTCAAAATGCTTTATAGTATCGAAAGCTGCTGTACTTCTAACCAAGTCAGTTTGTAAATTGCCATTAATTTTAAGAGTGATGACCAAACGTATACCTTCCCTTTAAACTAAATTTGAAAAACTAGCTGATGATACTCTTCTTATTTTAATTTGATTTCCAACTACAAGTAAGATTGACAGCATGTAAACTAATGACTGGATTCCTTCATGAGAATAGTTTTAGGAACCTTTTTGGGAATTACTACTCTGAATGCAGATGTCGTTACGACATCGGAAGCTGCGTCGCTGCACTACCATCAATTATAAAAGGTTAAATATCCTCTTAACAAAAAGATTATTAAATAGTTACGGAAAAGCTCTTCAAAAGCCGTTCCATATGTAGGTCAGCTGTTATACTCGATTCAATTTTTCCTATTAATTTCTCAAAAATTATGCCTGCATAATTTACGTGTACCAGTCAGTACCAAGGGAACTTAATTTCCTGTAAAGCTAGCTACATGTAGTTTAATTGCATGTGTCACTTAATTACAAATTACAGGACTGGTAAATAAAAAATCAAAAAATCAAAACATCAAAATGATCAGTTTCTATTGGAAAGCATATGTTGATTACAAAGTTCAAACCAGTACCAACTACCAATCCTCCATGGATTTAGTTTTGTCTAAAATGATATGTTTCAAAGTCAAGGAGATTGCATTGTAAGACTACAAAAATTAATGTTACTATACGATCAAAAAGAAGCCTGATAATGAATGTGCACAAACTCGCTGACAGAACATTCAGCTGTTTTTTTTTTTCACTAAAAGAACTTTAAATTTGATGAAACTTCTGCAGGTGGGTTGTCTGGTAATAACTTCAAACTAGTGAGTGGGAATTAAAATAAAAACACCTCCCAAAAACATAGTTTATTTATTATTGGGTTTTTTGGCTGTACTTTCCCTCAAAATCACTTCGTACATATGTATCTTTGTATGCTTAAAATGTGTTTTATAAAATCAAAGAACTCAAACTAAATAAGTAGAGTTTACGATCTTTGTTTATCATGTTTATGGTTGAAAAATGTGTTTTTTTGTTTTTTTTTACACCAAGGCTGGAAGAGAAAATGGTATGGTTCCTTTAGTTGAATGAATATTGTATTCATTTATGTATTTGTATACAGGGTACATGACAAAGATGGCAGTTTCACAAAAAAGGTCTATTAACTCTTTCAGTGCCCGTTTATTTTCTTGCGTTTTGAACCTAAAATGCCCATCTTTTTTAGCTTTTTCGAAATTCTGTATTAAAAAAATTAATAAGTCTTTCTCACCAAACATTGACCATACATTTGTATCTTGCTGAATTGCCTTGGTACACATGTACATCCCAAAGTCAATAGTATTTCTTGAGTGATATTGCCCTTTCGTGATTACATGTATATGGGCTGTACATGTACATGTACGATTGATGACACGTTTTGAGTACATAAAAAAGATCGTACATGTACGACAATGGCGCTTTCGGAATACATACAATAGATTGTACATGTACAACATTGGCACTGATGAAAGAGTTAAAGGTTAGGCTGTTTCAGCGATCCGGCCATAGCCACTGTTAATTCAGACACGGCCTTTATTGTAAAACATAATCCCGCTCTGAACAAGTGATAAAAGCTATTTGTTACAGGGGTATGGGTTCGAATCCCAATCTGTCCATCTTCACAGTACTTGGACTATGCAGGCCTGACATTTGGTCAAATGCCTCCATGCCCTTGGTCATTGCCTGGGTGCCCCTTGAAATGTTCCATTAGACAATATAACTTGCCCTCATGGAGGTGCCCTTTACTGAGTAAAAACTGCCTTGCTCTTACAAGAACAACGTTCAGGCCTAAACGCATACCTTTTCACACTAGGTTAAACAAAAAAATCAATTCAAACTGAGGCTGGGAGGTCCTGGGAGGTTAAATAAGTCTGGTCCCCATGTTGGTTTAATGAGAATCAGCATTGTTGCCTTGGCACCAAGGTGATGGAAGCATAACATGTCTATACAGGAGGTACCCTTGATTGACAATGGTGGGCGGTGTATCCAATCTTAATATGCATTCCTTAAATACAACAGCGTGTGTCTGTAAAATAAAAATGTCTGCTCTGCGTAGGTGTACACACACACACACGTGTCTAACATGTTCAGTCCGGTGTACGCTAAATGGCGGGCTAGTCATGCTTAAAGCTGTCAGAATTGACAGAATGCTTGAATACGACGTGAGAGTTCATACCACAGGCAGAGCAGGAGTTAATGTGGCATGAAACGCTCAGAATAGCTGATCATCCGCGATGCCTGCACGGGAAAAAACACGTCGTGAGTTTGAGTTCCCAGTGATTCGCGATTGATGGAACTAGGGCTCTGCTGCTCACAAACACATTTTCAAACTTGTGCATGGACGTCATACATGTATGTGTACGTCATACATGTATGTGTACGTCATATATGTATGTGGGCGTCATAGGTGTATGACGCCATTTTCTATTTATTGAGCTGTTTGCAACATATTTGTCATGGAAATTGGCTACAAGGTTGTGAGGATCTAATTAGCAACAAACTTGTCGAGCAAATCATAAGGCCCATCTATCACTTTCTAAGATTTGGTAAAGATTTCAAATTTGTACCTAATTGCATTCAAAGTGATGAAGAACTGCAGCCAAAGAGGGGCTAGAACTAATAATAGTCTGGTTCCCTTGTATTTAGGTCAGTCAGTGCATGCAATCGTCATTACACACTTGTACAAGGATACTGGGAACCTGATGATAAGGCTGGCCACAACCCGATAAAACGGTCCTGTGGGTGGCCCCCTGACACAAGTTCGGTTGGTAATCACACACAAGTGTGAAACACATTGACGGTTCCCAGCATATTGGCTGGGAAGGAAAGAGAATATTCAATTTCAAAGTTAACTGCGTTTTGAGTACGCTCCAAGAACCGTAAATGCACTACCCTAAATGGTGCTAAGTAGGAGTTTCCGAAGTACTTTTACCAACGTGTAGATAGGGACAGAAACAGGATCTCCGTCATGTGTGTTTTGACTGGAAGAATAACACCAGGCACCCCACGTTGCCTTCGAGAAGATGTTCTCTGTTTTCTTTTCTTTTTCAATACGTTGCCTCCCCACTCCACAAGTACATTAACCTAATTAATTTTGAAAAGGCAGGGATGGGACAGGTGTTCCAACACAGCGTTGGATCGATCAGAACCCCCTTAGGTGGGCAAGTCGGGAGGAGTTGCTAGACATTTGTGACTTCTTGACAAAACCGGAGAACTGTCCCTCCACTTTGTGCAGCTGGCTGCGGGCAATTACTTACGGAGCCTCTGGGATTGCAGTTAGCTAATGGACACTGTGGCCATTGACATCATTTCAAACACTTGGGACAAATCTCAAATTGAAGCTGGCACCAAGTTCCTTTAGCCTGCATTCAAGAGGATGAATTGCCAATGTGTAAAGTAAGAATTTCCTGTAAGCATAGTTTCTCCTGTTACAGCGTGACGGAGTAACATTCGTGGACGATAGAGGATTCGTATTCAATAAACTACGAGGGAAACGGTTTATTACTTGATATTTGAAATAAAAAGTCACTTTCCCTTAAGGTGATCCCTCTGCTGCCGCTTCCCAGGTAGTATCGTAAACTTGAAAGAAGTGAACGTGCAAACAAGAGAAGAAAGAAATGTGCCAAAACTTCTACACGTTTTTAAAGTTCCCCCTTATGTGGAAAGTGTTTCAATTATCTAATGTATCACTCTGTAAAAATGTGAGTTTAATCCACTAGATTTTTGAAACTACTAATCATTTTTCAGAGAATTTCTCATATTTTGGGGAGCATTCCCTCCCCCACCCCCTCCCTTTCCTTTTTGACAGTGATTGCAACCACCCCATGACACCAAGTCAAAATAGAGTTATTTGAAGAGCAACAGGAGGCAGAGGCACCCTCCTAGTGTTTTTATTAAAGGTCCATCGTTTGAGAGAGTAAATTAATTCCCCTCCACTAGATTCCAATAACCACACCACACCATCCAGTGGAAACATCAGTGGCGTAACCAGACATTTTCATTTGGGAGGGGGGGCAAGCGGGGGCCAAGACATAAGTTAGAGGGCTATTTAATGTATCAATCCATTCATTTGTGTCTTTTTCGATCTCATTGGGGTGGGGGGGGGGCTAGGGTTTCGGGCGGGGCAGCTCTCTGCCCCCCCCCCCCAACGGCAAACATGGATCAGCAGTTTATGCTTGTCAGAGATTTTGTGCACATTTATTAAGGGCCTATTTTGATTGCGGCAATCAAAATAAGCAGTGGTGATTTGTGGAGAAATCAAGTACCAATTTCTCAACCCAGACAGTACATATCATTTTTGGTGGAGATTTCTCGGGAGGAGTAGGGAGTAGAACTGGTTCAAACGATCAAAACTAATTTATGTTTTTTTTCTCCGAAACTACCAATCCAGTACTTTGTATTCAAAAGAAGGCTACAAGTTTTGTTCTTTTTCTCTAAAGGTCAAGGCAATGTGTGCCAAAGATGTCCCATTAAATAACCTTTGACCTTAACCCCCCCATGTTATGGATCATTGATTGGGTTTTGAAGCATCCAGGCTCCTTTTCAATCTCTGCAGCTGGCAACAAGCCACATCTCTAGCAACGGAATTTCCCTCTCTCTCTCTTTAACAATGTGAATTAGCCAGTAAATCCTAAAAGGTCAATCTCTAGTCGGAGAAATACCGAGGGTGGATAGATGTTTTCTTGGGGCACCCTGCCTCTCTCTGTCTGTCTCCCCTTTCCCCTTTCTCAAATTTGTTTTTTCTTCTTTTTTTATCCTTGTCGGAAATCACACCCACTCACCTTATTAAAGGTGACTTCAGTCTAGGATTTCTAGCGATGTTATAAGCTGGTTTCTGGGATGAAGCTGTAAAATAGTAACTGTATAAATTATGTTGGTGTTTGAATTGATTTGAGATGACTCATGAGTGTGGAGAATTTGAGCGTGGTGTTTGGGAGAAGGGGGAAGTGGGAATGGTGGATGGCGGAGATTTGAGTGGGGGATGACGGAGATTGGAATTGGTGGTTGGCGGAGATTGGAGCGGGGGATGGCGGAGATTGGAATAGACCCCTTGCATAACGCCAAATGCTAGGGACGCTGAGGTCACGCGCACATTTTGTACGCACAAAGAACAGCTATCGTCCAATGATTTGCCTCCTTTGGCCTCAGTGGGGGTGTTTTTTGGCCTCAGTGAGGCGCTTTTTGAGTGTGTGACGTCATTTGCAAGGGTTCTATAGGTGATGGCGGAGATTGGAATTGGTGATGGGGGTTTTCTCTTTGCGAAAGTCTTAATTCTTCGAATGTAAAATGGTTTAAGATTAATGAGCGCTGAGCTTTCAACTCGGGATAGGGACTTAGGTCATGTGTGGATAGATGAGAAGGGTTGGGCACTAAGAACGGGGGACGTGGACTCCCAGAAAGACCATTGCACTGAGAGTAATAATAGCATTTAGATCTATGCAGTTGTAGTTCTGTAGGACGGGTGGTGAAGCATTGGTATGGGGAGGGGGTGGGGGGGGGGGAGAGGTTTGAATCATTGCAAGAAATGTTGCTAACATGCGAATCCATCTGAGATGACTAATGAATGTATCTTGACGCAGTACAAGATTAGGGATGAAAATAGGTATGTAGGAAGGTGAGGGAATGGCTCAAAGGGGAAGTGGCGTTCAAACATTTCTGCCGCCTGGAAATGGGGTTTTTTAACTTTCAGTTTAAGGGAACTCTTGGGAAGTTGCCGGGGAATCTGTTCCCTCCCTTTACATCAATAAAACAGAGTTGACAAGCCTGTGAAAAGAGCACGGGTTGTGTAGCCTTGGGATAGCTTAGCCCACATTGACCCATCACTCAAATATTATCAAACGCAAATATTATCAACGCAAATAATCTGTAAGTGGGTGCCGGAGGTGAATCCAAAGAGTCATTTGTCAGGAGGGGTTTGAGAGTCATTTTGATTTTTGATGGTGAAGGCGGGGGTGGGGGGGGGGGGGTTGCTGAGGGGGCATTCTCCCCCACCCAACCCTTTAATTCATCCTTTCATTTCTTTTCATTTAATTTAATCTGGTTGTGACTAGCCAATAACCCAACGGAGAGAAGACAAAGAAGGAAGTTTCAGTTTTAGATGTGGGAGGAAAACTCCAGAGACTTATTCCAGCGAAAACCCACGCAGACAGGTAGGGACTGAAAACCCATTCCACATAGTGCCCCCGGCGTGATTTGAACTGGGGTCCTAGAGGTGGAAGTGTGAGGGAAGATACCTCTACACCAACCTGACCACCGTACTGCCATTGACAGTGGCAGTCATGTTGGCTCAGTGGTTTCTTGCCCTGCCTTTCACCTCTGTGGACCCCGGTTCGAATCCCATGGCAGACCGGAGCTCGTAAAAATGTGGATTAGGTTTTCAGTCCCTACCTGACTGCGCGGGTTTTTCCCTCTATGGTGTTTTCCTCCTGAAATGTCTTCATTGTCTTTTTTACAAAAGTTGGTGTGATGTTTCCATTAGGATGCTTTGCCGACTGTATAAACTCAGATTCGGACATACTGCTTCTGTTGCCCCTACCCCCTCCCAGATCTGCCACATGTGCCAAATTTTCAACGAACGTTTCCCAGTGTTTAGCAGAGCTGCCAACATTCCCTGATTCTGCGTAAAGTTCTCTGAAAATAAACCAATCTTTCCATGTTCTGATGAGCAATATAAAAAACTCCCTGATTATGGAAACTTTTTCCCCATTATGTTGAATGTTATTTTAAATCTCTCCCTGATTGTTGTACTAAATCTCCCTGATTGCTAGACGCAAGTGTTAGCAGCTCTGGGTCAAATTTGTTAGAGCTGCTTAAGCAGAAAATAATGCTTAAAATATTCTGCTAAGCAAAAAAAGCTGGATACCAGTCAAAAACTGTACATGTCCCATGGTATTTTAGCTGGTAACCTTTTTCTGGTAAGCACAATTGTGTTGTGCTTAGCTACTTTTTATGCTTAAGCAGCTCTATGAAATTGTGCCCTGGTTTAGTAAAGGAATTGTTCACCTTGCTTATAGCATTGTACATAATCCTCTACCTTCAATATGACGAGTGGGTCAGTTTAGTTTTTCACTGAAGAACCACATTTTACAATTTGTTCATTATGTACACTGTACTGGTGAGAATAAGGGCTGAGCTTACACACTCATATTAAGTGTGACAGTTTGTCGTTCTTCGTTTAAGTAGGGAGTGTTGTTGTAGGGAATGTGCAAGTCCTAATCATGTGTGGATATAATGGGCAAGAGAGAACTTAGAATGGAGATTGTTCACAGTGATTCATGACCAAAGGATTTGTACTCCTTTCGCTTTCATAAAACATTCTTTCCTTTTCGGTTTTTGGTTTTTTCCCACGATGTCCAAACCCATAAGTGTGTGATTTATTTGACTCGCAGCGAAAATGTGTTTAATCACCCTCTGCCGGGCCTACAAATATCAGGTGAGGAAATGATCATATCGCCATTCAGTGATAGCGCCGACATTTACTTTGTAAGGGTTCAAGTGTGGCTGAGCGAAAGATATTGACACAAGCACACAAACAATCGCTGATGAATTACATTCTCCCATGGTAGCGTGTCACCGATGATCGTCAATTATGTGTGAAATGTGTCAAGATCTTAAACATCTTATAAAACTGAGAAGGCCACCCACCGCTTCGTAACAAATCTTCAGCCGTTATCTGTCGGTGAATTGTTGCCTGCTTAAAGTTGATGTTGTCGCTATTTTATAGGAAGACTCGTCTTAGCATGGGGAGTGGTAATATAACACCTCTCGTGTCGGTGTTTCGATTGACATCGAAGGGAAAAAAAGCGTTTCTTTTAAATTGAATCTTGGGCCTGTTGTCATCTATACTGCCAAGTGGCATTGATCGCAAGTGCTACTGTGGTTTGGATACTGGAGGTGACCTTTTTTTGTGACAGTGGCACAGTTTTAGCCAACGCTATGATAGGGGTAGGTATTTGGCTTCCGGACAAATTGGAGCTGCACGATAAAATGGTGGAAGGATTGGTGGAAAGTTTGTGGAAAGGTTCATGGATGGTGGTGGTTTGGGGGAGTTTGTTTTATAAATTGCAGTGATATTGTAACCTGAGGACTTTCCCTCGATTGGGGACTAATGGCCTGGGCCCAATTTCATAGAGCTGCTTATAAGCACAAAAATAAGCTAAGCAAAACAAAATGATGCTAACCAGAATAAGGTTATCAGCCAAAATACCATGTCACATGTACAATTTGTGACTGGTATCCAGCTGATAAGCTGGGATTTTTCAAGCAGTATTTTCTGCTTAAAGCAGCTCTATGAAATGTTTCTGGTTAGGCTTTGTTTACAAATATCTATAAATACAATGTATATTCAATTTGGGCTATTTTATAGTATTTTCTACCAGCTTTGGCAGTAGGTGTAGGTGTAGATGTTACCTGAGGGTTGCAGCCGATAGGGGTATAGTAAGGGATATATTTACATGGATTTACGATTTACAATTGTGTTAGTTTATATTAATTTCTCAACTCAACATTTCAATCAGTACTTGAGCCCTCAAGAAAGTCGGAGCGTACTGATCAAAAACATGAATTGTTCTTGCTCCACTGTGTTAAAAAAACCACACTTTACGTCAGTTGTCATTTTTTATACACGCAAAATATTTCTGAAAAGAAATACGGTTGACATTTATAAATGCCCGAAACAACTTCAGAGCGTCCTCTTTTGGTTACAGTCAACCCATTATGTACCGTAAAGAGGGATGCACCTACCTTGTACGCTTGTTTCCCCCGTACAAAGAGGGACAAAGGGTACCGGACTTCAAGCTACAAATATACCTTTTCAGGAGAAATCCCCGATTCCACAAACGAGGATTACGAGAGGTAGAATAATAGATAGGTCTGCCAACATTGTTTTTCATTGTATTCGGCATATGGGAGTCACGACCAAGATTCCAGCATACAATGGCAGATTTTCAGCCGTGGCTTACAGCAAAAGTTTGGGTATGTTCAGGTTAAGATATTCCATAATTTCTCCAAAAAGAATGAACAATCCCGGTATGTGTTATGAGAATGTTTGTTGTCTTTACTTCATTTAGGCAGGGTTTCATTGTAACAACATTTTACAGTGTTCTCCCCATCCTAGCATATCTGGCCGATATGCACGATTTGCATGCCGATACGCAGACATTTCGGCCAATGTGCAAAAAAACATCAAGAGAAAACCATAAAGAATTCTCCAGATTGCACAGTAGGGCTTTTAAAACTACGATAAACACCAAGTAGAAAAACATTCCGAAATTCAGCGTGCTGTGGCCAAACTTAAAAAATTTGGGTCCAGAATGCCCCACAGTTTTGAAAAAACCTGGGGAGAACCCTGTATACGAAAAAGAGAACATTACTTTGGAAGTTTCGTACATATCTGAAAAATAATACTACGCAGAGACACGGTAAAGACTTTTGATACCCATGTGAAGTGGTTAAGAGCCTCCACAACCCTGAGGAGATGTTCACACACTGTTGCCGCAAATTTCATTTCTATTTTTAACGTTTGTTTATACATGTAACTCTTACTGTCTTATACTGACATTACTGTTTTTATATTACCGCCTACACATGTTGCATCCACATGTTGCATCCTACTATCCCCCCCAACAAAAATCTAGAAGTAAATCATCACATCTGATGAGCCTTCACTAAACAAAATGTCAGAGACCCGATAAAAATCAGCCCTCATCTGCCGAGATGGAATGCAGAAAGAAATCCCAGATAAGACCGGACCAAAGTTTGAAGAAAAAAAAGGAAAACAAATCAACAAATGTTTTGACCTCAGGTCGTTAAACCTTTAAGTATTCTTGTGATGTCTTCGGAGATATTTTCTCCATCCAGGAAAGATTTCTCCAAATCAATCAATGGTTTCAGATCTTAGTTGTCAGTTCACCTGGAGGGTATTTCCTGTTTCGAGATGCAGTCAATTCTTTCAAGTTATCTCAATCTCTTTTTATTTTTTTTTTGCTCCTCTCCCCCACCCTGTTCGATTTCCTTGCAAACAAGGGGGCCTTTGACTACAGCGAATATCTCCAAGGGTTTAAGCCTCGGAGGTGCTTAGTCGGAAACCAATTTATAGTGCTAGGACCCGGAGCACGGCGGCCATCGGAGGGATAAAAAAAAGAAGATGATGATGACGATGGCTGTGGAAACAGCATTGGTTTTCTTGGAATGGATTTTTTTTAGCGTCAGAGTAATACAACCTTGTTACGTTTAAGAGCAACTACGGACCTCGCAGAAGGTCCAAGGTGTAATGTTCAACCTTATTGATTTCTGCATGGTTGATGGAAAAAAGTACAGTGTGCACTTACAAGAAATCTCTCGGCTTCTCTTCAACTTTTTGACCAAAACATCCACTATTAAATGAATTTGTGGAAAAGTTTACAATGTGCGTTGTTTCTTTGACTGGCAATTTTTCTGATGAATTTGTTCAAGTCAGGTGTGCAACTTTTCTGCTGATTTCTTCTTCTTCGGTTTCTCAGCTGTGCCAATGAAAAATAAAAAACGCAGTACAGTAGAATGCCGCTATACCGAATACTGAAATAACGAACATTAGGCTATACCGATCAAAACATTTGGCTTACGTTTTTTAAAAACAAAATTACCGAGCTGCTGGCCGACGTTGACATGCAATCACCGGAATAGAAGAATGTCTACTAAACTAAAGTTCAAACTAACATTTAATGTTGAACAAAATGCTTAATTTAATTGGTTAGAATGACAGACAAGCATTATATCCCCCTTGAATAGAAGGGAAAGCTAAGTGTTATCTGAGGTTTTGGAACTTTGAACTCTTTGATCAACTTAGGCCTAATAAAAATAATTGTTTGTTTCCGGTAACTGAAAAATTTGGGACGATAGGTAGGGACAATTTTTTACGGTCGCAAGGTTTTTGCTTGGACGGGTGGGTTACCGGAAACAAACATTTATTTTTATTAGGCCTTACTCCAAAGATGTACATTTTTAATGGACCTACCTTTTTTCCCACATGAGAAAGCGTGATGGCCGCTGGAAGGTGCGAGAAACACACGATAAAGTGCAAAAGAGGGATCCGCAGATACGAAAACCACTTAAGGATCTGAGGATCACATATGAACATTTGGAATGTAACACTGAAGCTATACTTGTGGATTTTGCAATTTTGAAAGTGAAGCTTTAAAAGCATCAACATTCATTTTTTTATGTTAGAAATAAAAGTTTATTGAACTTTTGGGGAAATAACCATGTGATGATAAACGGAGTGGTCAAAGAGGGCGCCGGGTGAAATCAGGCAGTCAAAAGAGGGCGCACTTCATGGCTCGCTTCTCATGGTCGCCATCTTTGAATTCGTCTTCGTTCAGGGTGCCGCATTTCGCTGTACCAAACGACCACAATATGGAACAAAATTCATGGATCCCGCAGTGTTCGTTATAGACCCATTGCATATGACGTCACACTCTCAAAAAGGAGGCAGATCATTGGGTGATAGCTGTTCTCTGTGCGTAAAAATGTGCGCGTGACCTCAGCGTACCTGTAACGTTTCGCATAATGCAAGGGGGATCTATTGATTTCTATAGACCCCTTACACAATGCGGAACGTGCCTCCGAACAATGCGCGTTATTTTGGGTGTCAACTCTCTTTTGTGCATGTTTGTATACGATTTTGACACCCAAAATGACACCCAGGATAGGCACATTTGAGTACGCTGCGCGTTGGGCAAGGGGTCTATAGCAACATTCGACTGTACAAAGTCTTTTCTGTGACTGGAACTTTCCTCTCTCTTTTATTTTGTGCAGTTTGCGTACCTGACATGTGCATCAACTGTAAGGAAAATAGTAATATTCAAGTGGAGAACGTATTCAAAATAAATTCAAAACAGGAGCTCCCCATGGCATTGCTTGAATGCAAGTAAAGTCTCCATGTGTTGTTCCTGCACTCCCAAGTAGATGCCTCCGAACTCAATTTTCCATTTTGCACATATAACTTAAAGCTATCTTACACGTTTGGTAATGACTCCAAACAAATATTAGCATAAAAACTTACTTGGTAACAAGCAACGGAGAGCTGTTGATAGTATAAAACATTGTAGGAAACGACTCCCTCTGAAGTAACGTAGTTTTTGAGAAAGAGGTAATTTCTCACTGAAATAATAAAAACTTCTTGCAGAAGTTTTTATTCCTATCTGAAGGCACACAAATTTGTACAACAAGGGTGTTTTTTCTTTCATCGTTTTCTTGCAACTGCGATGACCAATTGAGCCCAAATTTTCACAGGCTTGTTATTTTATGCATATGTTGGGATACACCAAGTGAGAACACTGGTCTTTGACAATTTCCAAACGTGTTGAGTGCCTTTAACACAGTACTCATTTATGCCCAGCATGACGTCGTGGCCTCTGCCTACATGAAGCTAGCGCTATACATCCACGGTTTGCACGCATGCAAGAATGAATAATTTAGACAATGGCTTCGGCAAAAAATCGATTCAACATGTTTGAATACTAAATGCCGTGGCTCTCCGCGACTGATTAAATTGGATTGTCAACGTTTGTAAATGAAGGTAAAATTTCATATCTACTTTCAATTTAAGTCAGGAGTGATCACTTTCAGATCTGCAAAACGGAAATTTCCGTAATATTGTGTCATTTCCAGTCCATGAGGAAAAAAAAATCACAATGTCTTTGAGAACTTTGGCAGCATGTAAGGATATTAAAAACGAAAAAAAAAACAGGGCCCATTTTCATTTATAGTTAAAACACATAAATTAGCTAAGCACATACACTGTTAGCTTGTATTAGGGTAACCAGCCAAAATGATATGTTACGCCTACAGTTTGTGACTGGTTTCCTGCTTATTTTTGTATCCTAAGAATAAATGTCTTAAGCAGTACTTTCTGCTTAAGCAGCTCCACAAAAGAAGGTACATGGCAATAGAGGCAAGTCTGTGACCTGAAATGTTACTTTTACAAAGCAATTACAAACTGGGGATGCAGAAAAAACCCATAATCAAACAAACAACAAACATTCCAACAGATCTGTGTACAAAGTTCTGTATATTGGACATTTTAATCACATGAGCATATATATACATTGTATATTTTAATCAAAATACAACTCCCTAGTTTTGCCTGAATTTGATGGATTCAGTACTGCACAGCCGAATCAACTGAGCTTATTGTGGTCTGCGCTAGGATTCAAACCTGGAACCACAGAGGTGAAAGGCAGGGAAAGAAACCACTCAGCCAACCTGGGCCCAATTTCATGGCTCTGCTTACCGTAAGCAAAGAAATTTCGAATTTCGAGGCATATTTGTGTGGGTCATTATATTCTACTTTATCTTATCTTTCCAACCGTATTCATTTCATAATGAACACTGTCAAATGCTTTGTGTAGCCCAACTCGCCCAATCCAACGCAACAAGGGGAATAAGGGGTTATTACAAAAAACCCATATTAAAACCCTGCATGACAGCATCAAAAAAAACTCACACACTAACACCAACAGGTACTTTTTAAGTGTACATTTTTATATTGCGTGTAATACATGTTTTTGGAGAACACAATCACGTTTAAATCGCCCAAACTATTAGATATAGACCCTTGTGACTAAATAAAACAAATTCAAGCAAAATTTCCTTTGAGATCAGCCCACATGAGTCTCTAAACTATTTGTTTGAATGAAACCCTCGTTTTTGCTGAGTCAGCAAAAACATAATAATTTCGTACATTTCTTACATTTCCCAAGGGAATACCGGGAGAACTGGTCATTGGGGGAATTTTTTTGGTGTGAAAACAACCCCGATGGTAAAAAGACAATTGGCATGCTATTTGGCTAGGTGTAGTTGAGGAACCTGAAAATACTTAGATAAAAAAAAAAAATGGCTGAGTAATGACTTTTTAATTAAAAACAGACACTTAAAAAGTACCTGATGGCACTCCGACATTTAATACTTTTTTTACAATGGGTTTCCATGTATTATGTATGGATACAAAATGCTTCCTCATGCTTTGCTTGTACAGGGAAGCAGCAGTTTATTTAAAGAATAGTGGTTGTTTTAATAACATTTATCAGTGAGTTATTAAAAAGCTGTACACATACAGTATGATCAGGGCCAAATTTCATAGAGCTGCTTAAGCAGAAAGTATTACTTAACATTTTTCTGCTTAGCAGAAATGAGCAGGATACCAGTCACAAATTGTACATGGGACATGGTAGTTTGGCTGGTAATCTTAGTTTGGTAAGCATGATTTTGTTGTGCTTAGCTAATTTTTGTGAGTGGGCCCTGGCCATACACTTGATAGATTCAGGGGCAATTGCCTCCATGCCTTTAGTTATTGCCTTGGTGCCCCTTGAAATGTTCCAGTACAAATTTCCCTCAAAGAAATGCTCTAGCTATCAATGACAAACTGCCTAGCCCCCATAAGAGCACAATACCAGGGCCTTATTTCATAGAGGTGCTTAAGCAGGAAATATTGCTGAACAATTTTCTGCTAAACAGAAACCAGCAGGATACCAGTCACAAGTTGCACATGTGACATAATAATAATAATACGCAGTTCTTATATAGCGCTTGATACTCCCGATGGGTGTCTCAAAGCGCTCAGTATTTTTCCTACATGGTGGGTTTGGCCAGTAACCTTATTCTGGTAAGCATAATTTTGTTGTGCTTAGCTAGTTTTTGTGCTTAATCAGCTCTATGAAATTGGGCCCTGGCCTGTATGACCCAAGTTATTTCTGCGAAAAGTCTAAAATGAATCGGGAAAGAGCAATGTTTACATAGGGCCTATACTGGGTTTTCATTCAGAATTTTGTTTTCCTTTCTTTCCCATTCATCCTCTTCCAACTGTACTTTAACATTATTCAATCCACTTCATTCATCCACTGCCGTTTGTTTGTCTCGCCCCTAGACTTGATCTTATCAACTCATCGTTTCTTCCGCTCCGAAGATCCTTTTTCGTTCTCCCCATTCCTGTAATTCTTTCCCCTCAAGCTGTTTCATTCATCGTTATTCTTTTTCTTTCTCATCAACCCCCCCTTCCATCCCACCATTTTCTGTATGTTGTTTACTGATTCGTTTCAACTTGTGTTTTCTTTTCTTATTTCTCGATGTCCACATTTCCTGTTGTGCAAAAAAGACAAATCAACATGAAATACCCAAGATATCTGTAGCATTGTTCAGGTTATGCTGCTTGTTTTGTCGTTTCCGGCCTTTTCTTAGCATGTTTTTGTTTCCTATTGAATCCCATGATTTGCAACGATGCCTAGTTATTGGAGAGGATGTACTTTTTACATGATCATGGAATCCCTTGGGTTCAATGGAGCTCAAAAGACATGTACTTTAAACTCAAAACAAGACTGGCTTTTTGTGTAATTTTACTCCCAAATCACTCATTTCGGCTTTCAAAGGAATCTCATCTGATTATAAAAACGGATATTTCTGAGAAGACCCAGAGTCTTTGCAGAACATTATCTAAAAAGCAAAACCAAAAGTAATTTTTTTCTCATGCATAAACCATACGAAAAAAACTAGCACTAGCTATTTTTTTCGTATGGTTTATGCATGAGAATGAATTTCCTATGGGCTTATAGACCGTGCAAGTCTCGCACGTATTCAAACATTTTTGGGACCACTTTGGTCCCACGTACGATGCTGTAACGCGTGAAGGAAACAAACTCATGCGCTTTAACGGGTCCCAATGTTCGAATACGCACGAGACTTGCACAGTCTATTCGGGCCAGTTTGTTTGAATTACGTCACACTTTCAAACAGGATACCCCTGGTTTTGACAAATATTGGTTGAATGTTTTGTGGCTCTCGAACGTCCTGAAAAAAGGTCTTAATTATTCGCGCAACAATTATGCATAGTTTTGGTACACCTATAGTTGCCGTTGAAACACTCCACAGTTTTTATTAATTTGACACGGTTTTCTATGGATTCCATATGGTTGAATATCTTCTGTACAAATTGGTCATTTGTGGAATTTTAAGCATTTGTCCCCTCTTATTAGTCTTGTACATGTAGCTTTTGTTGATGTCCAGCTCTCCTTAAAGGCAAAGTGTACCTTTGATTTTTGGAATCATTGGATTGTTTTAATCCTGTATAAATGTGGATATACAATAAAACTAACCTGCGAAAAATTTCATTTCAAAATGTTGTAGCATTTTTGAGATATCACTGAAAATCTAGAGCCGTTATGTCCAAGCAGGAAGAATAATCCGTAATTGGATTACACAATCTGAGAAACGTTTCATGCATAAATATTTCTCAGATTTTTTTTTAAAAATCCGTTTCTCTAAAACCACTTTCCTTAGAAGGGAATCGTTTCTCAAAATGTTAAACATTATCAATAGCTGCAGTGCTTCTTACCAAGTAAGTTTTTGTGGTCATTAATTTTTGGAGTAATTACCAAAGGTATACCCTCCCTTTGAAACATTACTAAGCAGTATCAAATTGCAAAGTTTCTTCCGAAGTGATTTCTCTCGCAGGCTTTTCATTCTAATAAAATGAATTGAACTAAACGTCCGTTTGTGTTGGTCGGTAGATTTACAATGTCTAAAGAGATTGAGGTCAAATGACAGACTGACCGTTGTTGGAGAGGTCATGACTGAATGTCTGTCAGAGTAATGATTACAAACAACCTCATATTAAACACTGAGCCATCATTTCTGGGTCAAAACCGCCCGCACTTGACCTGGTTTTGTCTGGGGATCAAAGAAATTGTAATTTTTCGAAAGACCATTAAGTGTAAATGATGAGCCCGTTCAATTCAAACGACAGACATCATATATTAGGAGTATTTGAATAAGGATTAACCCTAGATCTTTCAGCCACGAGCTGTCTCAAATCCATCAAAATGGTCTGAATGGTTGGACTTTGATAAGATAAGTTTGCCCGGTGTCATGATGAGGGCATTTTCTGGCCCTTGTTTTACAGCTCTCAGAATTCATCAAACTCGAGCAAATCCAAAAGGAAGAGTTATAGAGGATGCTGGACAATTAGGGTTTCAGAAATCTATGTTTTCCAACCATAGTTGTACTTGTCTGGCTTCTTCTCTTAAATCTGGTTTAAAAGAGTCTCAAGAAACAAAAATGACCAGACTAAGTTCCATCTCTAGGCCATCTCCAAATTGCCGACTTCGGTTGTTGCTGAGGGTGTTGCTATGGGCAAATCTTATGCTTCACTTCATGTCAACACGGTAGCTGTTAGCCCCAGGCACACCCACCGATTCGGCCTCAGAAGCCTTAGCTTGCTTATACACACGCATTCATTTCATTAGGTGTTGCACCCGTTAAAGATGCTGTACTCCTAATGTGTGCCCATGGTCTTTTGCCTTGGAGGACTTGTACCTTGAAATGTTCCACGAGTCGCTTTTTGACTTTGTAATGAAAGTGCCTCCTTGCCATGGCATAAATTCCTCACCCTTACAAGAGCGTAATTCAAAGCGTGAGCTAGGTAACTAACGAAGCAGTTTGAATTCAAGTCATGCCGTCTCGCCTCCGCGCTTCCTTCCATTGAAAGGCAATAGTTCCTGCCATCCAGCAGTCCAATCCCCCCCTCTCCAATCAGGGGAGCTCCTGTTCCCCTACCCTCTAATAGCTTCTGATGACCGAGTTATCTTAGACGACCATCAACCATGGAGGGACCATCAGGAAACTCTATACCTAGATTCCGGGGGAATGCTTTGATTTTGTTTGTTGGGAGGCGTTCAGTGCCGGTCTCTACACCAGCCCGGCGTCATATCCGTTCTCAAACCTTAGAAGTTCATACGCAGATGTATTGTTATTAGGTTTGATGAACGTTTTGGAAGGATTGAACTATTGATTGGAGGTGATATTAAAGGTACACAAGACTGAGAGGTATTCTCTGTTTTGTTAGGGAAAGGTGATAGCCTTTTAAAAGGTTTCACTTCAAATAGAACTGTCAAAGTACATTGTACTCAACCTCATCCCCATGGTTTACTTTATTTCCAACCATGTTTACAATAGTAAACCCTGGGAGGGAAACTCCTTACTTGGACCCTGATTGGACAATGACTGGTGTACAAAAGTCTAACGTAAACATGTTAGGTTGTACTCATTCAGTATTCACCATGTTCACAGCCAGACTATTCTAATTTGCATACGTATCCAAAAATTTTGGATATGCAAATGATCCAATACCAGGGTGAGAGAGCGGTCAACCTTGTACTGCTCGACACACCTTGGGGACAAGGTTGCATTGTACTGGCTTCCCTCAAATTGTGGATCCTTACAGCTGATTGGTCAGTTGTCCTCGGATAAAAACATTTGGTGCTCGATACGTGGCAGTTTAATTCATTTGGTTCTGAATTTTGCCCCTCTCTTACTGTTTGTCTTCATTGTGTTCTGAGAAACTCAGCAATTCTTTAGAGGACTTTAGGGGGGGGGTTCTTCTTTACAAGAGGGGAAGTGTGTTTTAGAGTTGTGGAACATTCCCTCCACCACATGGCATGGTAAAGATAGAAAAACGTCACATGGCATCATTAGAAAGCAAGTCTCTCTGTCTCAATGCGTAGTAGTGTCTCAAAAGTCACACTGGATCCCCCTCCCCAAGCTTTGAGCAAGTCTTGAAAAAGAAAAATGTACAAGTCCCATTTCAATTTGACCTCTTCTTTAGGCTTGCCATCTTGTTTTTCTTCTATTCGAATCAACAAAACCAAACTGAGGTTTGAAGGAAAAAATGGTGATGACAATCCAATCCTTCAATCTGGGGGCGTATGAAACGTCAGCGAGATACTGAAGTGCTTCAACTAAGCACCACGAACAGTCCCGTCAGATTTTTAAGTTTCACTTTTTAAACTAAGTGAAGTTTGATTCTGAGGAGTGCAACAACCTCTCCATTTAAGGAGAGCAATTTTTAGCTTTCCTCATATTTCTTAGAATGAGGGACAGAGCTATGCATGGGGGATCAGGTTGGCTCAGTGGTTTCTTTCCCTGCCTTTCACCTCTGTGGACCCCGGTTCGAATCCCACCTCAGACCGGAGCCTTGCATATGGATTGGGTTTCAAGTTCCTACCTGATTGCGTGGGTTTTCTCCCATATGGGTTTTCCTCCCACATCTAAAACTGAGCATTTTTTCTCGTTTCTTATTCATCCTGTTATTGGCGCTAATTGTGCTGTTGGATGTGTAATCAAATAAATGCTTATGAAATTGCGCTCTGCTGTACCCCCCCCCCCCTTCGCTACACTCCCATTGGATACAAGTTAACAGAACAGTATTAGGGACTGTGGAGTAGGCCTGAATCAGAGTAAATCCCCCTTTGATGTAATTAAAACATTCTACTTTGAAACATTTCCGCCTTGAAATCTACCAATTACTATGTTTATAGTCTTCAATGAATAATTTATAGTAAAAGATGTTTACAGGAAATACCGCAGCACACATATCCTTGAAATTGACCAAGAATTTTGTAACTGAAGTTTGACTACTATGCGATGCCAGTCAGGTAACTGTTTTGTTAGGTTTTTTTTGTATAACAGTTTTTTGTTTATGGTTTTTGTTTTGTTTATTGTTTATTTTGAAGGTTTTTAAACATTGCAAATGATGTTAATGTTAGCAATCATTGTGGTGACATTTCTACAGATTTGTGTGTGAAATTTTCTCGAAAACAAAAGGATTTGACCAGATATATGCCCATTTACAGTGCCCCCCAGATTTGTTATTTGGCCTCCTTCATTCAGTTTGTCCCTCCCTCAAAAAGTGAACAAACATACAAACAAAAAACCAACAAACACACACATTGAAATTGAGTTTTTAATAGATTTACTTTTTGTTTTTATATAATTATCGTTGTTTTTATATAATTATCGTTTGACAAAACCCTCTCCACACTACCATTGATTATTCTTTTCAAAATTCTTGCAGTTAATTTTATTGTTATCAGAATTGAAATCAGACATTTTATTGCCCCCCCCCCCATTTCTTTACCCCTCACTTGCCTCCCCCCAAAAAAGAAAACCCTCAAAAAGCACAAGAATAATGATAACTATTACATTAAAATAAAGAAAGAAAGAAAGAAAAAGAAATTAAATAAATAAATAAGTAAAACAAATTTAATAAAACCAATCAATTTTTTAGTCTGGCGCCACCGCTACTCACTTCTCAACGTAAGTTCATATTAAATAGGCCATACCTTGAAGTGCAATGTAAAGACTAGTTTGCTGTTGCGATTTATCAGAGCATAAATTCGTCATGACAGTGCACCGAGGTCGTGACTCGATTCTGCAACCAAGTTGTATTTTGCGCAAGAACGCTCCTTGAAACAACGTCATATCTCGGCGTCAACTGACTTTGTACATCCTTTCTGACATTCGAAAACTCGCATTCCACGTGCAGGCTACTGTAGGACCTTGCTCCACTGACACGACAAAGTGATATAATGGAACTCTAACTACTTTTATCGTAGTTTTCCTCATCTTTTTTTATTTATGAAATAGTAAAAGTCGCATCTTTTGGCCGATATCAGTGGCTGTATCTTTTGACATTTGATGAGGGGATAGCAGAAAATGATGACAAGATAATTTGTGCGGTTGAATAAATGAGGACTGCCTGTCCCCTGACTCCCCCTCGTTTGACGACGTCCAGTTGCCAGGGTTTGTTTATTTCTACTCCAGGTTCCACAAGAGTTCATTTCCGACCCCCTTAGACCTTGCTCACTCTCTGCTGTAATCATTTACCGTTTAATAAATGAGCGGAGTTGCAAAGCAACCTTTTTTTATTTTGTGTGTTGAGTTTAGCTTCTGACTGACCCTTCAATGAAGTATGCCATTTTTCACAGGTTAGGAATGTTAATCTTAGGGGTGGTGGAGCGCTGGCGTTTGTGCAGTTTTTGTGGAAATAAATACGGCTGCTGATATTTACTCAACAAATCGTAAATTGCGAGACGCGTTCGGTTCACTTCTTGAAGTCCTCTTTTTGATCGACTAAAACTGAGAAAAGGAGATTGGTTCTCTTAGCCTAAATTGTACACCAAAATTATATTTTATTTCATTTTTAAGTCAGCATAAAGTCGGACTGAAACAAAATAAGTTAGATAAAAAAATGAAGAAATTTTGATTGGTATTCTGTTTCTTCAAAATTTGCAGTGCTCAGCACTTTTGCAAACTGAACGTTGTTTTCATAAATTATTATTATTGATACCATTTTTACATTATACAAACCTTATTTATATTGAGTACTGCAAACATGCTCGAGTACATACACTGTACATACATGTCCACAGTACTAGATTGTCAGATGTGCAAACATCAAGCCATCGTGTCAATATTTTTTCATAAAAAATATATGTTTTTGTGATAGACATGCAGGCACTCCTGCTTTTTATCGCCAATCAAATTTTTTTTTTTAAAGAAACCATTCATTTAATTGTATTTGCATTACACACAAAATTTGTGGCGGAATTTCTGATCGGCAAGTCGAGATGTAAACACCTTGGAAGATTGTCACTAATTGAATCGTGGGATCTTCACGGGACCTATACGCCGAGGCTTCTTGTTACTTCGAGCAAAATGCCCTCACAACAGCGTCGGCCCTGCATGAAAGGGATTTAATTTGTTTTTATTAGATGAGGCTTGAGAAGCATGAATGCATGAACGCTTGGAGCGATGTAGGACCTAGACTTGCCTCTAGTCTTTAGGTTTTTTTCTTCTTCTGTGCCGTGGGGGGGGGGAAGCGGGTGCATGGAGGTGAAAAATGGTGGTGTTGAAAAACTATTTTCAGTATCATTTGCAAGTGAGTGGACGGACCAGTTAAAATCGTCCAACTGTGGGGATTGTGTATGGTGGCACTACTCTATCTTTGTTGAGGTCATATTGCAGGCTGCTTATTGCATGTATCAATCAAATATTATGTTGATGATGTTAAACAGTCAGACATACATGTAGGCAGGTTTTAATGTAAAAGAAGTATGATGTACTCTATGGTATGATAATGAGTTGTTATATTGAGATGGGTTTGGAAGAGGCAACTCTTATTTAATGATATCCTAATTGATGTTAAGTCTAATGGAGTTTTGCATCAGCACTATAATGATGAGGGAGGAATGTGTCAGTCGTGAAGAAAGAGGGTTGTAGCGACCAGGTGGAGGGGGGGGGGGGTTGTAGCCACCAGGGGGAGGGTGTAGCAACCAGGGGGGAGGGTGTGTCACCAGGGGGATGTAGTCATGGGGAGGGGGGGGTGGGTGTAGCCACCAGGGGGCTGTAGCCACCAGAGGGTTGTAGCCACCAGAGGGTTGTAGCCACCAGGGGGATGTAGCCACTAGGGGGGGGGGTGGGTTGTAGCCACTAGGGGGGTTGTAGCCACTAAGGGGGGAGGGGGGGTTGTAGCCACCAGGGGGTTGCAGCCACCAGGGGGATGTAGCCACCAGGGGGGGTTGTAGCCACTAGGGGGTTGTAGCCACTAAGGGGGGGGGGGGGTTGTAGCCACCATGGGGGTTGTAGCCACCATGGGGTTGTAGCCACCAGGGGGTTGTAGCCACTAGGGGGGTTGTAGCCACCAGGGGGATGTAGCCACTAGGGGGGTTGTAGCCACCAGGGGGTTGCAGCCACCAGGGGGGGTTGTAGCCACTAGGGGGGTTGTAGCCACCAGGGGGATATAGCCACTAGGGGGGGTTGTAGCCACTAGGGGAGGTTGTAGCCACTAGGGGGGTTGTAGCTACCAGGGGGTTGCAGCCACCAGGGGGATGTAGCCACTAGGGGGGGAGGGGGGGGTTGTAGCCACTAGGGGGGTTGTAGCCACCAGGGGGTTGTAGCCACTAGGGGGGTTGTAGCCACTAGGGGGGTTGTAGCTACCAGGGGGTTGCAGCCACCAGGGGGATGTAGCCACTAGGGGGGTTGTAGCCACCAGGGGGTTGTAGCCACTTGGGGGTTGTAGCCACTAGGGGGGTTGTAGCCACTAGGGGGGTTGTAGCCACTAGGGGGGTTGTAGCCACCATGGGGGTTGTAGCCACCATGGGGGTTGTAGCCACCAGGGGGTTGCAGCCACCAGGGGGATGTAGCCACTAGGGTGGGGTTGTAGCCACTAGGCGGGGTTGTAGCCACTAGGGGGGTTGTAGCCATCAGGGGGTTGTAGCCACTAGGGGGTTGTGGGGGGTTGTAGCCACTAGGGGGGTTATAGCCGCCATGGGGGTTGTAGCCACCAGGGGGTTGCAGCCACCAGGGGGATGTAGCCACTAGGGGGGGGGGGGGTTGTAGCCACTAGGGGGGGTTGTAGCCACTAGGGGGGTTGTAGCCACCAGGGGGTTGTAGCCACTAGGGGGTTGTAGCCGCTAGGGGGGTTGTAGCCGCTAGGGGGGTTGTAGCCACCATGGGGGTTGTAGCCACCAGGGGGTTGTAGCCACTAGGGGGCTGTAGCCACTAGGGGGGGGGTTGTAGCCACTAGGGGGGGTTGTTGCCACTAGGGGGGTTGTAGCCACCAGGGGGTTGTAGCCACTAGGGGGTTGTAGCCGCTAGGGGGGTTGTAGCCGCTAGGGGGGTTGTAGCCACCATGGGGGTTGTAGCCACCAGGGGGTTGTAGCCACTAGGGGGCTGTAGCCACTAGGGGGGGTTTTAGCCACCAGGGGGTTGTAGCCACCAGGGGGTTGTGGAGGAGTGTTACACCTCCTTAATGAAAATGCCCTCTCGACGCCCCTGGGTGTGGTGAAGAAACTTACTTTAGAAGTTGTGTTTACCCGACGACAATATCTTCCAGAAAGGCTCTGCTAGGGTTGAAATGTGAGGCCTTTAACAGGTTTTTGTTTCGCATTGATACCTTACATGTAGGTCCTTTTGGTTGGTAAGTAGTTTGCAACAGCTGATTCTATTTTCCCATGAATGATAATGGGCGATCTTGAAACTAAGAATACCAGTATCTCTTAAAAGAGCTGGCATTGATCTGACCTGATGCTATATGGAGACAATGGAGGCAATTGAGTCTTTATTGCCTCCATGCTCCAGGTCACTGCCTTGGTCAGGCATGATGCTTTGTTTGTTAAAGGTCAAGGGCACCAAGGCGTTTTCTCCTTGGTAAAGGGCACCTCTATGAGGAAATTGTAAATTTCTGTTGGAACATTTCAAGGGGTACCTGTAAGGCAGTTACCAGGGGCAATGGGGCAATTGCCTCTGTGAAGTCATCATCATTTAGCGGTCACAACCGAGATTCCTTTCACAACGTCACGCCAGAGGTGTTTATCCCTCATCATGTTTGGTAGGTCCTCAATTTCAGACTCTGTATCTCTACCGATCACGACGATGTAGTTGAGAGGTCTACGTCCTCTATTAGGGCACGGAAGTCTCCAATATAACACGTCAGGTATGACCTGGTCTTTAGCCTGATAGCAGTGGCCAGCAAAGCGGACTCTGCGTTGAGCAGGCCTGCTTGGTGACTCTGGAAATGTTCCAGTAGACATTGACATTTATTATCATGGAGGTGCCCTTTATCAATCAAAAACTGCCTTGTCTTCACAAGAAGAAGGTAGCAGATAGCATTATATTTAATCAGTATACTGTGGGCCTGTGGCGTATCGTGGCCGAGCGGGCAAGCACACTGGACTACTCAAGCTTTGGTCAGCAGAGTGACACGGGTTCAAGTCCTGGTCTTGACACTTGTGTCCTTAACCAAGACACTTAACCAAAGACACTTAACCATTATTGATAATAATGCCTTCGGATGGGATGTAAAGCCGTTGGGCTCGTGTGTAATGCATGTAAAAGAACCCAGCACACTTATCGTCATGAGTAGTGGCTCGTCCCAATGTTTCTGTTTTAGTTGGCTGCAGATTGCACTGCATCACCTTGTAAACCCTTACAAGGTGCTGTGTAAATTGGGTCTCGAAATTCAAAACCTTGGCATACCTGTTTTGAAAAACACAATAAGTGCTTTTAGATGCTCATAGATAAAGCGCTGTATAAAAATTGATTATTATTATTCATTATTATTGAGGAGAAAAAGGAGCGAACTTCAGGGTCATAATATATCTCAAGAACACCAGAGCCCAATTTCATAGAGCTGCTTAAAGCAGACAATTTTGCTTACAAATTTTGTGCTTAGCAAAAATTAGCAGGATACCATTCACAAATTGTACAGGTGACATGGTATTTTGGCTGGTAACCTCATACTGGTAAGCATAATGTTTCTGTTCTTAGCTACTTTTTGTGCTTAAGCAGCTTTATGAAATTGGGTTAAGGCCTGAAGAACACACCCAGACACAACTCTTGCTAAAACCATTAAAATATTATTATTAATTAGTATGTAATTTATTCATACACGAAAAGACATATAACTGTATTTTTCAGAACGTTTGCTCCTTCCATTTGTGGTTGCACCGAAGTGATGCAACATTCATCGCCGTACGCATCTTGCTCCCAGTCTGATGCTGGAATCCTCTAGGGAGGTTTGCTAATTGGCTTAAAAACTGTCAAGTGTTGCTAACTCACTACGATAACTCATTGTTCATGATCCATGGATAATGTCTGTCAACATGTTCACTCTACATCGGGGTAGTCAGTGTTTTCCTGCGGCCTTTCAGAGGAGAAGAGTGTCTTGGCTACTTTGTGTAGTGGTGACCACGTACATGTAGTTGTTCACTTGGGGGTTGGAGGGGATGGGGATATTCTTCCTCCTTGCTGCGACAATTTGTCGTCAGAGAAGGAACTGAAAAGTGGAGAATATTATTAGTTGGCAAATCAGCAAACAGGCTTCTATGTACTCCCTCCCACCATAGTGTTAGCCAGAGGGGCGTCTGGGTGTCTTTTGGACACAGTGTTTTAAATTTGGACACCCTGTTTTATCTGTCATTTATATGTAAAACTATTGCAAATGAACAATTTGGACACCCAGGGTTTAAATTTCCAGCAAATTTGGACACCCTTTTACCAAATCCTGGCTAAAACCTAGTTTCCCACTGAAAATTTCCTTGCTACATGTATGTCATGCCTCTGAGTGTGGTGAAAAACTTTGTAATTGGTGCTACCTCATTGTTTACTTGGGAGGAGGGGGGGGGGATATTCCACCACCTTGCTTCGACAATTTTACCAGTGAAGAATCAAAGATGGAAGATTTGTTGTTTTATCTCAACTGTATTTGTATCCCTGACCACTCAGTTGAGAAGAAGTGTAATGTTTGTAAAAGAACAGATTTACAGAGACATTCCACCAATCTCTGTTACTGTTGCTCAACGCAAAGTCACTTTGCTGGCCACTGCTATCGTGCTGAAGACCAGGTCATGCCTGATGTGTTATACTGGAGACTTCCGTGCCCTAAATAGAGGGCGTAGACCTCTCAACTACATGAGCCATTTTGAGATATGGTGGATACATTACTGTAACACTATTTAGGTTTGGGTAAATTTGTTTTTGTACACCCAAACCAAACAGTACACTCCTATAGTGTCCACAACACCTCAAAAAGGCTAATCACCTTGATTGGTAGAGAGTAGAGACACGGAATCTGAAATTGTGGACCTTCCAAACATGATGAGGGATAAACACTTCTGGCATGACATTGTGAACAGGATCTCAGTTGCGACCGCTAAATGATGATGATGATGATTGTAAATGAACATGTTGAACGTTTGTGAAAAATTTGCTCTTAACTTTTTTTGGTGAGTATCCAACAGGACTAGTAGTAGCTTGTTTCAGTAACTGCTAGGTTCTTCATTAGTCCTATTATGTGAAGTGTATCTTAAAAGGTTTCCTTTCAACATTGGCATGTGCGTCTTGAGGTTTAAAAGTCACATGGAAAATCTGTACAGTCATGTAACTTTGGGAAGCAATGAACATGCCTGTCGGATCGCCCTGATTGTGAACTAGTCCACATGACTTTATAGCAACGTGCAAGCATTTTGCCGACTGACCAGACTGCAGGGAAAACGTAGCATCAAGATGAAATAAACATGCATTTTCAGAGTGCCACTGCAAGCCTCTATACATCTGTACATGCGGTATAAATTTTGCCTGTTGTTGAAAATTTCTGTTAGGTAACCTTTTACATTATCACCACCTCTTTCAGTTTATGTGCGATGATAATACAGTGTTTGAGGAGCTTTTTCCTTAGCCCTACCCCCCTCCCTAAAAAACCCCAAGAACCTCCCCCCAAAAAAGAAACCCCAGCAACAACCCAGTGCATGGTATGAATTCAGAAAGGACTAGGGTTTGAAGTCTAGGGTTGTGTTTGTTGTTGAAGCCTTATATGATTAAGTGTTGTTTATCCCGTGGGTGGATCTCCACCGTTCGTTAAGATGATTAATTAATTTTGGAAGATATTGAGAGGGCGGGACATGCGGCGTGGAAGGTGATGGGAGATCATTTTTTTAACTTCAGTTGAACCATAGAGCATTGCTCTATGGTTCAACTGTGTGTCTCCAGGTTGTGGTTTGGTGGTTACATCAATCATGTGATGATGCCCTGGATAGTTATTGGCTAAACCTTCATAAAGCTTGTATTTGAATAAAGCAAACCAATTTGCTTGAACGATTTTGCTTATAAAAACGAGTTTGATTTCCAAAATGCTGCAAAATCACCAGTGGTTATGAATGGTGCCTTGCTATGTTAGTGCTTAGCATACCAACTTACTAAGCACCACTTTCTGCTTGAAGCATGGGCCACTCTTGTTAATTGTCGAAGACCAGTATCTGTATTTTTTGGGGACCAAACATAGACATCAAATAATAAACCTGTAAAAGTTTAAGCTCAAATCGGTCATCAGAGTCTCAAGAAAATAGTTTTAAAAAAAACCATCACTTTTTTCGTTGCTGCTCGACCGTAATTTTCTAAAACTTTTTTTGTGGTCTGTAAATTTGTGCACTTTGGCAGCTGTATTAAAAAGTTGGACATGGATGAATAAATTGAGTAATAATAATAATAAATAATAATAAGCATGACATTTATATAGCACCTTTTACCAGAGGATTCAAAGCGCTGGGACTACAAATTTTTACCTGCAAGGTATATGTGGAGGTACGTTTGAAGTATGAGGCCTAATCATTTATAGCACCATGCAATGGTTTTACAAGGTGCTGTGGCGCAATATATGCTGCCGATCAGACCAGGAACACCAGGGCGAACACCTTCTCTTTACGATAAATGCACTGGGTTCTTTTACGTGCATTACACAACACACGGGACCAACGGCTTTACGTCCCATCCGAAGGACGAAGCATGTGGTTAAGTGTCTTGCTTAAGGACACAAGTGTCACGACTGGGATTCGAACCCACACTCTACTGATCAGAAACACCAGAGCTTGAGTTTGGTGTTCTTATCTGCTCAGCCACGACACGCCACAAGTAGCCTTTGGAGATTCAGTGAAGTTCTCAACATGTTTGTGAAAACTCTTGTGATGAACATGTGTTCTCCTGTTTTGTATCTCGTTAATAGATTGCTTCTGACCCACTTAGGGAAGCCATCATTCGTATCTTGTCAGGCTTGCTCTTGCATCACTGTCATCTTCGTTTTGTTAAAACTCCTGAACTATCAGTCTTACAAGATCAAGCAAACCTTTGATTCGTCAGAATTTTTCCTGCAATCAAGATTGGCTTTTTCATAAATCTCTCTTTGTCTTCACAATTCCTTGAAAGATGTGAAGTGAAAGAAAGACAAAGCTCAAGGTAAGGCAGAGTAAAAAAAACCCAGCATGTTTAGAGTCCGGGTCTCTGAAAAAAAGAAAGCAGAAGGGGGCTTTTAATTTTTTAATTTTTTATTTTCAAGATGGCCGCCATTCTTTTTAAAATTTCAAACAACCATTGGTTTTTCCACTGTTCAACACACAATGATGAAAGAAACATGTTAGATTAGACATTGAACATGTTTACAGTGGTTTTATTTAATAGTCTGTTCAGTATTGAAAACCCTGCTGTAGCTCACTTTCACAAGAATGTGTAACTAAATGATCTGTTTTTAACCGGCACAGGCTAAGTTTTGACTTGCAAGTTTATCAGTTGACATTTTATGGTTTTTAAAATCTCATTTTGCATTAGTAAAAATTAAAATAAAATCCATGCGGTCCCCAAAAAGGAAGTGGGCGGGGACGCTAAAGATGTATGTTTGTTTACTTCACCTAATAAAAAGTCAGTATACATAAGTTATTGGTTCAGAGGGTACAATAACTAACCCTTACTCTCCCAAATCCTTCTTCATATATATACCCTCTTTGCCAAAGTGAAGGATTCAGAAGGACTGAGGGTTGTAGGCCCAACTAACAATGGCTTATCACTAATCCAGGCTCTCCAATCTTATCTAAGTCCAAACATGTTGGTGTTAAGGTGACATAGGAGTTTTTAAAAATTGTTTTTAATAAGCAAGTTCACACCACAAACAAGACTAAAAGCCAATCTTGGTAAGGGGCTTCAACAATTTAAGGTCCTGATGATTTGTCTGCACATTAAAAAGGTTTCGGTTCCTTAAGAGTCACAGAATAGGATAGTGTTTAGCGGCTGTATACGTTTGGTAATGGCATAGTATTTTGGCTGGTAACCTTATTCTGGTAAGCATAATTTTGTTGTGCTTAACTACCGTACATTTTCTGCTTAAAGGGTCTGTATACGTTTGGTAATGACTCTGAAAATTAATGGCAATAAAAACTTACTTGGTAAGAAGTACAGCAGCTTTGGGTAGTGTAATGCATTTTGAGAAAACTTTCACTTCGAAGTACTGCGATTATGGAAAAAGATATCACTTTTTATCCCCCAAAAATTTGAATCTGAGAAGCGTTACTGCAGTAATGTTTCTCAGATAGTGTATTCCAATTGCAGATTATTCTTCCTACGTGGACATAACCGCTCCAGATTTTCGGCAATATCTCAAAAACGCTACCATTTTTGAAATGAAATTTTCACAGGTTAGTTTTATGGTATATATCTGCAACTATATAGGATTGAAACAAAGCGTATACAATCCCTTTAAACTCTTTACACCTACCTGCAACATTAACCATTGTACTTTCATAACCCCCTTTTTAACCGGGGGCATCATAAATATTTACATTTGCAATTAAAATTGACATCTCATTCCGGGTCGCTGGTAGAGTAAACTTAACTGTGAAGCTCCCTCGTTAAGAAGTAAGAAGAAGGAGAACGAGAAGTATTGTTTCAATTTGAACGCCAAGCGATGGCAGAGTTCTCTATATGGACCAGATACCCAGGCTAGCTAGTACACTGATGCAGATGTACTCACAATGGAATAAACATTCAATCAAGTGGGATGTTTGCCACCCAGGCACCGGGTCTCTTGTTTTGACCAAACATTGTGGACCTCTGCCTGCAAATATTATGTGTTGTTAGTGTCTGTTACTAATTCACATTTTATTCATGCTATGGAATTAGGCATAAGCCATGTGCTAAATGGATGATATCGGCCTTTGATGCAGTAATGCGTGCGTGTCAACGTTAATACACAAGGTGGGGAGTGAAATTAGGATACACTACACCTGTCACTCTCATGATGTGAAGATCTAAAAGTTAGGGGTTTTCCGAGTGTTGCTAAGAGATGGTGAGTTTCAGTACGTAACAAAAGTTCTGTTTTTAGATTGTTTGTGTTTTTTTTAGCAAGTTTGCTTCCTGTTTCTAATGCTTAACTTGCGTTGTTCGCATGTTACCATTTTTAAACTGGTACAGACTTGTTGGACAAACTCTCTTTCAATAGTTTAGGTTGATTTTAATATGTTTGATGATGCACTAGATGTTTGTGTACATTTAGATTAACAGGGTTTGCCCTCAACTTTTTCAGTGACTGGCCAGCAGGACCAGTTAGCTTGTCATTTCACAAGTCCATCACTAGTCCGTAATTCAAGAAATAGGGATGTTTTTCAACACTGAAGTAGCCAGCCGGACCACTTGGAGTGAATTTCGACTGGTCCTCAGGTGTTTCAACTGGCATTTGGCCAGCAGACAATTGTTGAGGGAGAACGCTGATTAAGGCATTAATCTACATACTTTACCTTGTTATTTAGTCCAGTTATTTTAGCATTCGGTCAGCAATCTCACAACCAATAAATTTCAGCAGTATTTTTAATTTTTTTAAAACCAATCAGGCGGGAACTTTTAAAAGATTCACCTAGTTTTGGCAACCCTGACCAGAGTCATGTTTGAGCTTTGATCATTGGTTAAGCGTTTTATCCAGTGAGGTTGTGCCGCGGTGAAGTAGCTGTTCTGACCAAACCGTAACCAAGTTGTTGGCTCGGTTAAGCCGGTTTGGAGATGGTGGCTTTTACAAACTAACTCAAAATGTCAGCTGAATTTGTAATTACAAAATAACTAACGCAGAAGTTACTATCACAATGTTGTTCCATTCACGATGAAAAAGGCTGTCATATTTCAAGATAATTAATTTTTAACAGATGTACCATATGGATGTGCTATACATGTACATGTGTTGAGAACTTTTTCTGGTTGTATCAACCCATTTTTTTGCGTAGCTTTTGGAAATTGTTTCGGTCAGTGAATTTTATGTCTTTTCATCGAATTTTATACTTTCCATTTTCCAGTCTACACGTTCTCATAAAAGTTTATGAAGTACATCAGAAATAATTCAGGTATTTGACAGGAATTTTTAGGTTCAGAGCTAAAAGACCTGTAGCCTGTGTGCCAAGTGGAGACTTTCACAAAAACTTAAAGGTATCGTACACGTTTGGTAACTCAAAACAAATATTAGCATAAAAACGTACTTGGTAACAAGCAACAGAGAGCTGTTGATAGTATAAAACATTGTAGGAAACAACTCCCTCTGAAGTAACGTAGTTTTTGAGAAAGAGGTAATTTCTCACTAAAATAATAAAAACTTCTTGCAAGAAGTTTTTATTCCTATCTGAAAGCACACAAATTTGTACAACAAGGGTGTTTTTTCTTTCATCATTTTCTTGCAACTTTGATGACCAATTGAGCCCAAATTTTCACAGGCTTGTTATTTTATGCATATGTTGGGATACACCAAGTGAGAACACTGGTCTTGGACAATTACCAAATGTGTTCAGTGCCTTTAAGATGAGTTGTCAGTATTGCCATAGTGATTTGTATTGTATTGTGACATCACACTTTGCTTAGCATTAAAGAGTGATTTGAAGTTAAGATCAATCTTAGCTCTTTGTGAAATCGAGCCCTGGTTGACAAGTCTTGCAATTGAAAGAAAAATTGAGGACCAAAGCCAGTTTGATATTTCCTTGTTTAGAGAAAAACAAGCTTGAAAGGGAAAGCTGTCTCAAAATAATTTTGTTTCCAATTGATTTTCATTTTAAATTATTTGTTCTTGTCAGTCGACTAGGTTTAGTCATGGTTTAGTGTAGGGACGAAGGTAAGCCCAGTTCTTACTTCACTTGAAAGCAAACTGAAAAAAAAAGAAAATCTGTCTAAGCCGAGACAAATCTTCTTCCATTGACATCTGAATTTCCAACGATTCCAATTACCATGTTAATTTGTAGTATAGGCGCATCATACCTTCTTTAAGTATTCGGGGGGGGGGGGGAGATGATTGAAACTGTGAAAAAATTAAAAATCTGTCTACGCCGAGACAAATCTTCTTCCATCGACATCTTAGTAATCGGATCATAAAGATTTACTCAATCAAACACTTAAGTTCACTGCACTGCGAACTTTATCAGTATGGCATAATCTTGTGTTTTAAAAACACCTGATTATTATATTTTTTTAACATTCATGTACTGCAAGGGGCAAATCTCATTGAACTGCCATGTATAGACAACTGTTGCTTAGCAGAAGTAGGTGACTAGCCAATATTCTCATGTTTACTACTGGTTTTCTGCTCAAATTTTAACTTCCTGCTAAGCGACTTTATGTAAGTTGAGTTCAGGACCCCGGATGAAGAATGGTCTCCAGCCAAAACTATATTGTTTAGGCCTACTGGTTTTCTGCTCAAATTTTAACTTCCTGCTAAGCGACTTTATGTAAGTTGAGTTCAGGACCCTGGATGAAGAATGGTCTCCAGCCAAAACTGTATCGTTTAGGCCTACTGGTTTTCTGCTCAAATTTGCTAAGCTTAATTTGGTTAGCTTAACTTCTTGCTAAGCGACTTTATGTAAATTGAGTTCAGGACCCTGGATGAAGAATGGTCTCCAGCCACAATTGCATTGTTTACAGTATAAAGTCTGGTTCTCTGCTCAAATTGGCCCAGCTTAATTTGCTTAGCTTAACTTCCTGCTAAGCGACTTTGTGTACATTGAAAAATTTGTTCAGGACCCTCTATAAAAAATGGCCTCCAGCTGAAACCGTGTTGTCTACAGTATAAAGACTGCAGTTTCCCTGCTAAAATTTGCTGAGCTAAATTTGCTTAGCTTAACTTCCTGCTAAGCGACTTTATTTAAAATGAGTTCAGGACCCTTTATACAAAACGGTCTCCAGCCGAAACTATTGTTTACAGTATAAAGACTGGCTCCCTGCTTTGCCTTGGAGTAACTTCTTTTTAGCTCTGTTGCTGCTATCAACTTTATGCAAATTGGGCTCTGGACCCTGGATAACGAATGATCCCCTGCGGCCTGCCAGAACTGTATAAAAATAGCTCCCCGCTAAAATTTGCTTAGCTAAATTTGCTTAGAACTATTCCTGCCTAGCAACTTCATAGATAATGAGGTCTGGAGACCCTGGATAAGAACAGTCGTCTTACCGATAAAAAGAAAAGACTCTTTTGTCTTCCTCTGTCATGTCAATCAAAAAATATTTCGGCGTACGTTTTACTGAGGTTTATCTGTCGGAAATTGTATGAACAATTGCCTGAAAACACAGCGAAAGCCTTGGGTCAATTCAGCTGCATGAATAGATTGCATCTATTAAGGGAGACTTCCTGTAACATTTCCTCCAACCTCAACGAAGGTCTACAATTTAATTGGCCACAGAAAAAGAAAAAAAAGCTTTCTCAAGACATAACGCCCGTGTTTTTTGTGGTTTTTTCCTTCTTTCTGTTAGTGATAGGTGGACTGTCAGTTTGTTGTGCTGACTTCTACATAAATCATACTTTAATCCAGAGGTCATTTATTAACATTAATTTGTATGTAATGCTTTCGTTCTCATGGTTTAATTTGTTTTGTTATCAAGAAATGCAGTTTGTATACTTCCTGTCAAGGAAAAATTGATAAGTAGCTGGGGAGAGACAGTTGTGTGGGAAGATGGTAGCCATTTTGTATAGTGTACATCAAGTGTGTCCCGTCACTTTTTTCTTAAAAATTAATTTGTACTTTGGTGTCTATCAAAACATACACCGTAGATTCGTTTATATGTTTGACCTTGCATGCCTAAAACATATTTCATGTACTAGTAAAAATGGAAGTACCTACTTCATAACTAGTGTTGTCATAAGGTAATGGTCATGCTCGCTGGTTTCATGATCGATAATGTTATGAAGATGAAGGAATGGGATTAACTGGGAAACAAATGAAATGCCTGGTTTCTTTTATTGTCAACTGGAGGATCAGAATTAATGTACTTTTTCCCAAGAAAGCAATTATGCATCATCCTTTGAAGGTGAATAGTATTGGAAATCTTACCAAAAACTGAGACAATTATCAATCTAGAGGCTTACTGATTGTAATGTCTGTAGCAGTGCTAACTATCCAGAGAAATGTTTTTCATTCAAAATGTTGTCAAAGTCAAGAAAATAGCATTCATAAATACTCGGGTTTATCCATTCTGATTGGTCGAGAGGAGATCACATGGCCATGTTTAAACGTGCAATAGAAACACGGTGAGAAGTGTTTAAACATACGCTTGGCGCGCAAGTATGCAGGCGCTAATTTACGTGTAACATAATCAATACATACTGGTACTCAATGTAAAATCACATATGCACAACCGTTAAGCGACGCGCGCAAGCAAAATGGAGCCCGAGGACGTGACAGGGATTTAAAATTTACAGAAAAGTTTTACAGATTTTCCAACATTATTAATCTTTTTAACCTTTGGCTTGGTCCTTTATTGTACACGACCCTGCCAGTATTAAACGTCGGTTATGACCTCGTCGCCACTCTTTTATTCCCTTAAAAAACCCACAAATTACCAGGCCGGGAATTACCCTTGGTCTTCCTTCCCAAAGGTTTTAAGATTTTATGGCTTTGCTTAGCGCGGAATTCTGCGCTTATGGCCGATGGAATTATGTGCTTTACAGGGTGTTCTGTTAAAGCAGAGAATTCTGCAGTAAGCAGAGCCATGAAATTGGATCCTGATCTTTCTAATGGTGGTCAAATAAAACAAGGTTGCTATTATGCAATCCCTTCAAAATGAAGCCAAAAGATCTGAAACACCTATGGAGGGCCATATGCACCAAAAAAGTGTTTGAGAACCAAGATTGCTTTTAGGAAAGTATGATCTTGAACCTGGCCATTTATTGACCGATCTCTTTGAATATTTGTAATCCATGAAAGGAACTTTAATAAGCAAGAAATTTTGTCTTACTTATTTTGCTCTTAAAGGCATTGTACACGTTTGGTAATGACTCTGAAAATTTATGGCAATAAAAACTTACTTGGTAAGAAGTACAGCAGCTTTGGATAGTATAATGCATTTTGAGAGACTTTTTTACTTTGAAGGACTGCGGTTATGGAAAAATATATCACTTTTTATCCCCAAAATATTTTGAATATTGATGAAGCGTTACGGTAACGCTACTCAGAGTGTGTATTCCAATGCAGATTATTCTTCCTGCGTGGACATAACCGCTCCAGATTTTCGGCAATATCTAAAAACGCTACCACCTTTTGAAATGAAATGTGCACAGGTTAGTTTTATGGTATATATCTACAACTCTATAGGATTGAAACAAACAATAGGCACCTATGACCAAACGTATGCGATGCTTTTAAATGAATTAGGGTGATAATGGATTTTGTAAAAATGGCCTCTGAATTAAGTGGGGAATGTCATGTGAGAAAATGAGTGATCAAACAGTTTGGTGGCAAGCAGTTGTCCTATATGTCAAAACAATTTGGTAGCGAGAGAATTAAATTATTTAAGCTGGTAGGATGACAAGGGATGAGGTTACAATAGCTGTCCGTCAAGGCACTTCCATTGAGAGGCGCAGAAGAATGAAGAGTGTTTAAAAACCATCTGGGCATAGTGTCACGCACCGGCTCAAGCAAACAAACTAGCTAAGCACAAGAAGATTGTGCTTACCAGCCAAAATGCCATGTGTGCATTGAATTTACTTTTGGCTCCCACTGGTTCCCTGGTAATATTCTGCTAAGCACAGAAAAATCATGCCTACCGAAACCGGATTACTAGCCAAAATGCCATTTGTGTCCATGTACATTTGGCATCGTTTGGGTCAAACCATGGAATTGTGCATGCGTGTTTGCGCCATGCACAACTCTTAGCCAATGATTGGCCTTCCTTTTACTTCAGTGGGGGCGCTGTTTGAGCTTGTTACGTCATATGCGAGGGGTCTTTAAAACAATCCAAATATGCCTAATAATGCAGTTCTGTGAATTATGGCCTTAAAATCTCCTGCATCGTAAAAAGATAACCATCTATAAAAATAGTTACTTTTGTGCCTGGACCCTGCAATTTTTGCCTACAGGTTCAAGTCACTGCTCCCAAATCCCAGCAACATCAAAAGCTTTGTATGCAAATAAACATGAGGTTTTTAGCGCTGGAAGGCAAGGTCACTAGAGGTCAAGTACGTTAAAATAACCGGATGTTGTTAGAATACTTTTTATTCATAGTTGAAAAGGTTTACAGTGTTTTCCTCCGGTTTTCCTGTTTGTGCAGAAAATTAAGTCAATTTGTTGTATTCTCTGTTAGGCCACATAAAATTAAAAAATTGTTGATCGTCCTTTTTTAGTGGGAAGTTGGGGTGGAGGGCCGTTTTTATTTTTATTTTTTATTTATTAGGACATGGCAAAATCACAATCACTATAAAACAGAGGGTTTGTGTGATTTTGATGTTTTTAATTGTTTTGTTAAACCCATTTAACTCCTAGATGACATTTTCTGTGAACATTTTCTTAAGTAAATATTTGAAGAATTGTTCTTGTTTTTGCCAACACAATCTTTCTTCAAATATCTATTTCCAACCTATGGATTTTGAAAAAAATATCAGCTGAAAAATCTTTTAGCCAAATTTGACTGAAAAGATCATTGAAAAGACGGTTTTTTATGATTAAAAAAAAAAAAAAAAATGGGGTCGGGGGGTTTCGAAGGGTCGGGCGGGAACGATCAACAATTTTTTTTTTATTATGTGGCCTTACAGTGGGTTTTTATACCGCTGGGAACAAATTTCACAAAATATTCCATATATCTCTCCAAGCTTCTTAATATTTAGTATTGCAATATAATTGTTTACAGGTTTTAGCTGTGTATCCCTTTTCTACTTGTGTCTTTGTGGAGTTACTTTGTTTGACTTGTAAACTTTTGTAAGTAAATATTGTGTTTTGTATTTTTTATAATCTTTTAATCCTGTCTATATTATTGCAATTCAGCTGTTTGCTGCGATTTTGATATGTTATAAATAATAATAATAATAAGAGTAATAACCTAATTTTTTAAAAAATAAGCTACAAGGTTCCTTGAACTCTTTGAAGTTATTTAACACAAATTTGCTTTTATCAATGATTCATTCACAAGTGCATTACCTGTACATGAACTTTGTACATGTATATACATACACCGGTACAATTTGTAGAAAAATATAGCTCTGTATCGAATTGTTGAAAATATACAAAGTAAAATTTGTGCCTCTGGTCATTTGGTTGTCCATCAACAAAAGCAACATTGACAGGGGGAGAATTGTACAACCTTGCAGTGGCCTTAAAGGCATTGTACACATTTGGTAATTACTCAAAATATATATTAACATAAAAACTGACTTGGTAACGAGCAACGGCGAGCTGTTGATAGTATAAAACATTGTAGGAAACGACTCCCTCTGAAGTAACGTAGTTTTTGAGAAAGAGGTAATTTCTCACTGAAATAATAAAAGACTTCTTGCAAGAAGCCTTTTATTCCTATCTGAAAGCACACAAATGTGTACAACAAGGGTGTTTTTTCTTTTATCATTTTCTTGCAACTTCGATGACCAATTGAGCCCAAATTTTCACAGGCTTGTTATTTTATGCATATGTTGCTACACACCAAGTGAGAACACTGGTCTTTGACAATTACCAAACGTGTTCAGTGCCTTTAAAGCAGTCCATGTTTATTAAAAGTGATACCTTAAAGTCTATAACAGGAAGTGTTAAAGGAAGTCCGGAGTCCTCTGGGAAACCGCAGATTCAAGGAAATTTATGACAATCCATGAATTAAAAAACCCTTCACTCTGTGTTTATGCGAGGGGCTGACTGTGTATGATTTTCTTGAGAGTAGTGTTTTATTCAGAGAACCGTCCCTGTTACGTTTTGTTTTGGATTGTTTATTATTATTTTTTTGTTATAGTGAAGTGTGAGCTAATGTACAGAGGTGGATGTCAAATCTGTCAAAAGGATTCCGGTGAACGACTTTCAGTGTGTGCGTGCTGGTCCGGCACCGGAACCGTGCAATTTCTAAACTTTGTAGTGTGACCGTACTACAATTCTTAATATTTGTTGACTTGTCATGCTTTCATGCAAATTCGACCAAGCGCTGAATATTATGCACCTGGGAGCCTCGTGTCAGCTTTGGTTGGCTTTACATTGCGTTCAGAAACTACATGTAACTCACACACTCTCTCTCCCTGTTTCATTCTCTTTGGACGGCAAGGTTTCCTTTGATATGCTTTTGCAAAAATGACTAATGCAGGTGTCGTTCACACTGGTTTTTTGATGATACAGTTTGTGCTGGATTGACACACACACCGTCCATGGTAATTCTGTGTGTAAACTTTGGAATGCTTTGTCGGTTGTGCTGTGTGGACTACTGTGAACTCGTCTTCAAGTGTTTGTATCGGAAACAATTTTGGAGAGATCTGAATCCACGTGCACGCTTTGAATGGAATACAAAAATGTCGTTCAACGATGTGATTTATGCTCTGGATTGGGTTACATTGAGAGAATAATGGGAAATACCTCGCAGGCTAGTACCCTTATCAAACAGCAAGAAACTCCTGGTATTCCGAAGGAGGTAAGCCTCATTTATTGGACTAGGCACCAGGGGCTAATTTTGTAACATATCAATATGTAGCTCTTCAAATCAAATATAAAATTATTCAGGGTTAAAGTAACAATTGTTTGGGATCTATTGGAGCTAAACAAACAATTTAAGACAGCATTTAAGTAGTAAGCTGAATATACTGTGGAGGAATTTAGCTCATTTCCTCAATGATGGTGAAGGAATACAGCTTCCTCATAGACCCTGCTAAGCCAAATTTTTCTGTGCTAAGTAACTTCAGCATTGGGCTGCTACTTACGTGTATACCCTCATCAGGCATGTCTGGCAGAGTCACGGAACTAGGACCAATTCCTGTAGAGTTGTGTCGAAGTTGGTGTTAATATTTGTTTGTGGTGGTGAGGGGTGGGAGGGGGGGGCGTGGCTGGGGTTTAACAGGGATGAGACATTTCAGACTTGATCTGGGCCCAATTTCATAGAGCTGCTTAAGCAGGAAATATTGCTTAACAATTTTCTGCTAAGCGAAAATAAGCAGGATACCAGTCGGAGATTGTACATGTGACAATGACATGTTGGCTGGTAACCTTAATCTGGTAAGCATGATTGTGCTGTGCTTAGCTAGTTTTTGTGCTTAAGCAGCTCTATGAAATTAGGCCCTGAATTCAGACCTTTTTATGTCTGCCTGGTGAAAAAAAAGTAGCTGTTATTTTCTTAATTTATAATGAAATCATACTATTTGATCTGCTTTGATCTAGCACTGAGGATACTGTTCCCTAAAGCTCCTTTAAATCTAGGGTTAACAAAAGGTGAAATGTCATAGTTCAACATACTGTGACTCCTAAAACTTGGATCAAATTTTTAGGTCTTTTTGTCAGCAATGACTCTCGCCCTTTGTTAGCTCCCCTTTGTTAGAGTAGACGAGAAATCTACAACGATGATACTGTTAAAGCTATGTACCATCTTGTGAAACTGATTTAATACGATTTGCGTCAAGGAACTGAAACTAAAAGTACACGAAAACAACTTTCCAGGAAGTCTGTACTAATTAGATTTTGGAATAACAAAGATTTTGTCAAGCAAGTTATAATTAGAGCTTCTACTTGTGCATATATGTAGATAAACAGGCCTGAAGTTTCATCTTGGAAGTGGAAAGGCCATTTTCATTTGGCAAGGGGCACTCTTTAGGTTTATCGGAATATTTTGAAGGGGAATCAAGGGCAACAAAAGCCATGTCCTCCATGTATGTGATTTGTCAGGATTTCGCCAGATTTCAGGGTTTTTTCTCAGATCTTGTTTTGCCCTTAAACTGTTTTGGAAGCTGTGAACTTGCAGGGATACTACTCGGATGGACTCAAGCCAACAACCTGGCATTGTACAGCAGACCTTTAAACCACTATCTATCTAGTGTATCTACACCAGCACAATGAGTGTAAATGTGGTTGCCTTTTCCAGCCTAATGTGTAACAACTCTGTGTTCAGTCTGAGATTCGAAAGTGAACATTCACTTAAAAAAACAAAGAAGTAATTGTGCCACACATCTCTCAAATCTCACTCACAGCTGGTTCATTGTATTGTAACAGGTTGGCTGTGTATGCTGAGGAATTACTTAATCTCTGCACAGTGGCTGACGTAACCAAATTACCTTCAAATTAAAAACCAATTTTGATATTGAAAGATGAGCGGTGTATTTAATTGTCCTGTAATTCTGACTGACGATCCTGGAAGGCGTCAGTAACTGGGCCCAATTTCATAAAGCTGCTTAGGCACAAAAAAGTAGCTAAGAACAACAAAATTATGATTGACAGAATAAGGTTACCAGCTGAACTACCATGTCACATGTACCATCTGTGGATGACTGGTATCCTGCTCATTTCTGCTAAGCAGAAATTTCTTGAGCAATATTTTTTGCTTAAGCAGGTCTATGAAATTGGGACCTGATGTCCACTAGGCTGACTCCAGGCACAATATAGCGATGCTTAAGCAGAAAATGTTGCTGAACTAATTTCTGCTAAACAAAAGTAGCTGGATACCAGACACAGATTGTACATGTGACTTGGTATTTTAGCTGGTAACTTTATTCTGGTAAGCATAATGTTGTTGTGCTTAGCTACTTTATGTGCTTAAGCAGCTCTATGAAATTGGGCCCAGGGTCCAATTACATGGCACTGCTTACCGGGTAATTTCTGTGCTTATGATGCCCTGTACAGTGCATGATTCTATGGGCTGTAAGTGCAGAATTCCGCGGTAAGCAGAGCCATGGTTAAAATAGTGCAAGTCACAAGGCATGTTGGTTAGTAACGGGTTTCTGCTATGCACTTATGCACTATTTATTATGTGCTAAGCAGGCATAACAAATTTGGGGTTGAACAAAGACAAATTGACTAGAGCAGGATTTAAACCAATGACCTCCGGATTAACGTGCTGGGACTCTACCAATTGAGCTATCTAGCCCTGCATAAGCAGCTCTTTGAAATCAGGCTCTGATGATGTCATCAACAATAAATCTTAGTTGCGCCATTTTGGGAGTCGGATTTCCTACGTGTTAATGTTTACGGCAATTTTTTTTACAAAGCCCACCTCCTAAAATGTTGGGTCTCCCTATTTTGTCAATATGTTTGTTCTTGGGTACCAGTCAGATGCTATACAACCTGTAACTGCCGTGTAGTCAGGGATCACACCCAAGTTTACGATACAACCTGGGAAGTGGCAGCCAAGGGATCACCTTAAGGGGATGCAACTTTTTAAATTACTCTGTGCTAAGCCAAATAACCGACTTACTGTACTAATTAAGTCAATTTATTGGTTAAATATGAATAATGTCTGGTAGACTGATGCATAAATTTGAATTTCACAGACTAGTGACCCAATTTATGCCACCTGGACCCAATTTCATGAAGCTGCCAAAACATAAAAGTTTGCTTAAACACTTTCTGTTCAAAAAAAGTAATTTTCGGGATACCAGTCAGTCCGATCACAGATGCTACTTGTGACATGGTATTTTGGCTGGTAACCTTATTCGGGTAAGCATAATTTTGTTGTGCTTAGCTACATTTTCTGCATAAGCAGCTCTTTGAAATCAGGCTCTGATGATGTCATCAACAATAAATCTTAGTTGCGCCATTTTGGGAGTTGGATTTCCTACGTGTTAATGTTTACGGCAATTTTTTTTACAAAGCCCACCTCCTAAAATGTTGGTCCTCAACAGTAGTTGTGAACCTTTTTGTCAGCAATGACTGTCAAACTTCCATTTTAAATATCAAGTAATAAACCACAAGGAAAACTGACTTGGGTTAATAATTTGGGGTTCATCAAAGAAAAATTGACTTGAGCGGGATTTCAACCAACGACTTCCGGATTAGCGTGCGACACTCTACCAACTGAGCTGTCTAAGCCTTATGTTTGTGGTCTCCCTATTTTGTCAGAATCTTTTTTCAGGGGGTGCCAGTCAGAAGCCAAAATAAGGAGACTGCCATCATAGGGCTAGATGGCTCAGTTGGTAGAGCGCTGGCACATTAATCTGGAGGTTGTTGGTTCAAATCCCGCCCTACTAAATTTGTCTTTGGTCAGCCCAAAAATAAAATTCCATTTTAGAAGCCTTTGATTTGAAGCTAAACAATTTGTATTCTGTTTTGGTTGTTGCCTAAGGTGATCTTACGAAATGACAAGGCATGTCTACTGAAAATGCCAATCAGACGACCTTGGCCGCAGGAAAATCTGCTGTTAAATTCATAAAGTACCAGTAATAAATGTAGGCTCTTAAAGGGCAATGTTGAACGAATGAATGTTCACAGATTTGCACATACATGATATAAAGATGCTCATGTTGGAAAACTTCCCTTGAGATATTTTTGCCTTAATTTCTAGAGTTTTTGAGAAAACAATTATTTTTGATCTTGCAAGACCAATAACTCAATGATTGGAATCAGTGAAAACATATAAGGTTTTTTCATTTTCTCTTGTGACTTTGATGACTGACTGAGCATCAATGTAACCTTGTTTTAAATATTTGATGCATATTTTCAGTCACATACTAATGTTATCCATGTGCTTTTTTTAATGAGTTTAAGTCAAAGTAATCGTATTTTATCATAGAATATGAAGATTTCATTACATTGCAACATGAGCAGTTTTTTTGTTTTTTTTTACATTCATAAAAAATATTGAATTCTTACTGTGAATACCTTTAGTAAGAACTTGTTTTATTTTATATTTCAGTTGGGATACATTTTTGTGTAATTAATATTAACGTAGCATAAGGCCTAGAGTATCAGATGACACATTTGAAGAGATGCATAAAACATAAGACATAAAAAACATCTGAAAATACTTATCTAAAAAAGAATTCTTTTTTCTTTTTTACATACACATTATTTTGTTTTTACAAAACATTAAAAGGCACTGTACACGTTTGGTAATTACTCAAAATATATATTAGCATAAAAACTGACTTGGTAACGAGCAACAGAGAGCTGTTGATAGTATAAAGCATTGTGAGAAACGACTCCCTCTCAAGTAACGTAGTTTTTGAGAAAGAGGTAATTTCTCACTAAAATAATAAAAACTTCTTGCAAGAAGCCTTTTATTCCTATCTGAAAGCACACAAATTTGTACAACGAGGGTGTTTTTTCTAATCATTTTCTTGCAACTTGGATGACCAATTGAGCCCAAATTTTCACAGGCTTGTTATTTTATGCATATGTTGGGATACACCAAGTGAGAACACTGGTCTTTTTCCAAACGTGTTCAGTGCTTTTAACGAACATGTTCTTCTGACCTGAACCCCTCATTTAAATTTCAATTTGTTGCTATGTCCTTGATCTTTATGTCAAGACCGACTAACATTAAAACAGTCACAGTAAACATGTTTTAATAAGGTGTACATTTTTGTTTATCAATGATATTTGAAGCTTTGCATGGTGTGGATAATAGAAAAGGTTAAAATATTCCTGTAAATTTGCTACAAAATATTTTTATTTTTTATTTTTTTATTGTAGGTTCCCCCTTTTCTTTTTTCTTTTTTAAATATTTTTTTTTTACAAATCACTAAAATCATTTCAAGTACATGTTCATTCAGTGCCCTTGATTCTTGTCGCTGCCAATAATAATTATTTGCAGAATTTCCAATCCATTATGTAAATTTTTCTCTGACACAAATTACTTGATTTGATGAACATGCTCGGCTGAACTTAACCCTCAATATTCCTTCATCCTCTCTCTGTGCTGAGAGAGACTCTGTAAAACAAGGTCATTATAATCATTTCTTTATTGCATAATTTTGTATTGGAGTTTTTCCCATCAAAATAAATTAAACATTCTGACAAAATCTCTGACAAAATTTCAGGCAAATTTTGATGTGATTCTGAACTGAAATTGTTTCTTGTTTAAAACATTCTCATATTATTTCCCATTTTGAAATATCTTTGTTTTTATTTTTATGTTTTCCCCAGTTAAACTTTAGCAAAAATTTAATAATATCAAGTTATAAACCACAAGGGAAACTGACTGGGTAATTTTTAATAATTTGGGGTTGAACAATGACAAATTGACGTGAGTGGGATTTGAACCAACAACCTCTGGATTAACATGCCAGCGCTCTACCAACTGAGCTATCTAGCCCTATGTTGGCGGTCTCCCTATTTTGGCTTCTTACTGGCACCCCCCGAACAAACAGCTTCCGGCACGTTTAACCGGAGCTCATAGGTTCAAAATTTTCTTCTTTCAACCCCAAGAAAATTAAATAAAACAAACCTTGGACAAACCATTTCATGAACGTTTTCATCTGAACGGAACCCCTGAAAGGTTCCCATCGTCCTTGCTCTGTGCCCAGAGAGAATACTTTAATACAAGGTCATAACAAACTAGCACGTAATTACCCTACATCTTATCCTACTTATGATTATTCTACCTGCCATGTGTGAATAGCCATAAAGAGGTGACATAAATGAACTTCTGCATGGACAATGAACCATAACATTATCACCCAAGTGTTAAAAGTAGAGGAAGTGTGCACAATGGTGAAGATATTGTCCGGCTGATTCATTGGGAAAATAAATTGCAATTTATTTTATGAATGACAAGTTGTTGTGCCAAACAAGTCTATAAAGGTCTTACTCAGTTTCAAATTTTTTAAACAAGTTGTATACGTTTGGTAATTGGAACCCACTGTTTGTTGCAATCCTACATCGTTGTAGATATACCATAAAACTAACCTGTGACCATTTCATTTCAAAAGGTGGTAGCGTTTTTGAGATATTGCCAAAAATCTGGATAGGTTATGTCCACGCAGGTAGAAAATACTGCAACTGAAATACACTATCTGAGAAACGCTACTTCAGTGACACTTCTCAGTTTTAAATTTTTGGGATAAAAACTGATATCTTTTTCCATAACCGCAGTACCTAGAAGTGAAAAGTTTCTCAAATGCATTATACTTTCCAAAGCTGCTGTACTTCTTACCAAGTAAGTTTTTGTTGTCATTAATTTTCAGAGTCATTACCAAACGTATAATACAGACCATTTTAATATGATGAAATAATCTAGTGATAATGATTCCTACAGACCTTAATTTGTTTTTTCCCTTCAAATTCATCCCCATATGTTTTAGTATACATTCTGTCCATGGTCCCTGTAAAAAAACACACCTCAATCATGAAGTGTGAGTGAAGTGCATTACAGTTCATTGCGTATGTAATGTGAACGTGAATTTGGAAAGTTTTTTTATTATTGTACAGTTCCCATGGGGTACAGGGAGGGAATGGGCGGACAGTATCGAGACTGCAGCCCTAAGGAGTGACATTCGTCGAGGACACTTGTGGCTGCTGATGTCAATGTTATTTCTCCAATGTACATGCACTTTGCTGATGACGATAACAGCCTTGAAAATGTGGGTGTCAAGGGACTTTTAAAGCATGTTGAGGATTTTATTTTATTTTAAGAAGTGCAAGTTCACAGCAAGGTTGTGGTTCACTCAAAGGACAGTTCATTCATTCATTAGCGAGTTACGTTTGAATGTCTGGTACAATATCTTGTCCAGTCATAAGTGATCGTTAAATTTGAATTCCCTTTTTCACATGGTTCGGGGCAAGCTTTTGCATTGGAACTTTCTAGTTCAGTAAAACTTGCATGGTATGTTCTTTTTTACACGTTGAGAATTATGTACAGGTGTTTGTGGTCTCTTTATCTAACTAAGAAAAAGCTTGTATATTCGGTTTGTGGTAACACAATGTGTATATCTTCTTTGCTGTGTAAATGTTCTTTGAGAACTTGTCTTGCTATTTATTCTACTGCTGAAGAGTAGATTTTGGAATTCAGAAGAAAAAGCTTGCCCCGTAACCATTTATGTGACGTAGCACCACTGGATGATTGTAGTCTGGGGAATTCAAATTAAGCATTCACTTGTGACCGATTGAGGCGTTGTACTAGACATCATTCAAATCTAACTCTCATGGCTTATTCAATGTTGACTCGCATTACATTGACCGCAGGTCGTCTCTGTCGACATTTTGAACCTCATTCAGGAAAAATGATCCAATAGAACAAGCGACATCTAGATTTGATCAGTAAGCAATCCCGAAGCTCTGGGCTCACCAACCTGACTGTTCATCATGTTTCTTTATTTCTCCAAACTTCAGACTTGCGGTCAATGTAATGCAAGATGGAATTGTAGGAAGGGTCTGTTCACCTCCTTCTTGGAAAAAACCCACTTTTTATCTCATTTGTGCGAATATATCTGAGAGAAGCAATTATGGTTAAGTGCCTTGAACAAGGACACAAGTATCATGACCGGGAATCGAACACACAGTCCGGTGATTCAGCCATCTCAAAACTTGAGTCCAATGCGCTAGACCACTCAGCCACAAGACTCCACAAGAAAGAGCAGATTATATTTTGTCAAAGACTATGTACACATTCGTTTACTTTGACATTGCTGCAATCAAAAAATGCAATGGAAATTTTGTGGGTCATCAATTTTTTTCCCCCTTGACTTTGAAATTATATCAGACAGAAATTCCTTATTTTTATTTCAATATTTATCGCACTGTTCTTTTAAAAGTAATCAAGAACACTGTAACTGATCATCAGCTTGAGTTAATTTAAAGCGATAAGATGTTTATTTTAACACACGATCCGCTGCTCAAAGAGAGTAGAGGTTGATGAGTCGTGTCATGCAACAAACCATGTCTCACAAGATGTCTTGAGGGAAATAAAAAAAGGCCAGAAAAGCTGACCATGGGCAATGACTTGAGCATCTATGGGGCATAACCCCCCCTTTACTACCCCCCCCCCCAGAGCAGTGTATTAAGAGTGTTACGACATAGAGGGACCAGTTTTCTTTGGTCACGTGGTTGCTGGATGCCATTTCCGGTCTAAATGCAGCACAACTCAATGCGCAGTCTAGTCTGACACCCTGTGTTTGCCCATGCATTTTCGGGGATACAAAATGACTTCTAATCGCAAATTGTTACAACTCTCTCAATACACAGCTCTCCCCCCCCCCCCCAACGACTTACTGATTTCCCCTCATAATAAAGGAAAGGATGTCCTCGACACATTCTTAAAAAGAGGTGTGCACAACACTGGTAGGACTGATACAAAAAAGAAATTTTCTCAGATTTGCACATAACTTAATATGGTATAAAGATAGTCATAGTAACTCCACTTACCTTGTAGGAAAAATACTGAGCGCTTTGAGACGCCCATCGGGAGTATAAAGCGCTATATAAGAACTGCGTATTATTATTTATTACTATTATAGTAGAAAAAATTCCCTTGAATTATTTTTATTTTTGGGGTGAACAAAGAAAAATGACTAGAACAGGATTTGAACCTGCGACCTCCGGATTATTGCTGAATATTGTAAATTATAATAAACTTAATGAGCTGCAAAATGGGTTTGAATTGTGGAAACAATCCAGACAGCAAAGTGTATCTTAATTTGTGAAATGTTGCCGGGGCCCTTCTGCGGGCTCGGGACCCCGGCACCCTTGTAGGTTTAAAGATGCATGTTTGTATGGTTCTGCAATTTTTCGCCCATAGATTTGTTCAATAAAGAGAGCAAAGATAAAGAGGAAAATCCCACAAATAGTTCAAGCTAATCCTGCTCAAAAGATAACAAAGAAAGGCCCAGAATACACCAAATAATATCTTAATCGTCATCAAATTTCAGAATCATCCCCCAATTTTCAAAACAGATTTACGCCACTGGTGAGTGGTATCTATTTTTGCAGTCATGCCCTCCCCCTCAATGTCATAGACACTACCCCTCAACCAAATGGATCTGCCATGTTTCCATATTTGTGAAAATGAAAACTGAAATATCTGAAAGGCATTTCGATGGTAAAAAAAGAGAGCTGCTGCTGGAGAAATTTTTTTTGAAATTGCAAAAAGATATGACATAGAAAATATGTAGGTGAGGGCTCTGGAGCGGTAATTTTATGTGCAGATGTAAAAAAAAACAGTAGACTGCATGTACTGTAGGCCTATCAGGAAACTGTTTTTCTGGTTGAAATTTTATTTGTATCAGTAAAGGAAACTTGATTAATTGAGTCACGAAAATCTTTCATATTACAGGATATCTTATATCTACCAGTTGTAGTTGTAATGTGAACAATCGTCGAATTGTCCAATTCATACGATGTTGTCTGCTCAGGACTGTAGTGCAATTTGTATGCATTTCATAAAATTGCTATTGTACATTTAGGAGCTTGTGGTAAATGGAGTTTATTGATTAAGAGTGGTCTTCAAAGTATTTGTTTGGCAAAAAGAAACATTCATTTTCTTTATAGGACTTGAGGCATTGCATGGTGAGGTATCAATATATATTTGGTTTGCTGTAACACCATGGTGTTACCGCAAACCAAATATATATTCATTTTCTAAGTAAAACATTTATTTGCTCATAATTTGATAAATTTTTTTTCAAATTTATACGCATTTTTCATTTAATGAAATTGCAATTAATGACCTTATAGCACTGAGCCGACGATGTGTACTTCAATGTACACCTCCCCACCCTGTGCAATAGGTTGTTCCTCTAAGAACCAACCCACGTACGCTACATGAGCACAGTACTCCCCACCCTGTGCAATAGGTTGTTCCTCTAAGAACCAACCCACGCACACTACATGAGCACAGTACTCCTTCTCGGGATAACACAGCAGGAAACGTACTGCCATGCTCCTCCGTAGGGCTATTTCATGCCAGTGGGTTTCCGCAGGCATCATACGAAAAAAAATCGCGGGGCAAGCACGTGGCGGCCATGCCATTAGTCACGATCGTTTATGCAGCTGCGGCAGTAAGCCCAGTACAATCGGGGCATGTGGACACCTCCTTTGTGCACCCGTCATGCCATGTCACTTTCATCTTTTTGATCTTCTTTCCAAGTAGAGGGGTAATTTTTGTCACTGCAGGGGATTTTTCTTTCCCCAGGGACACAGGCAAGGTCCTAAGTTGACAAATATAGCCGGGTTGGTTTGGGGTAGCGGCGACGTGGCATCAAGCGGAGAGAATCTACATGTAGTCTGAACCCACAGTGAACCCTGTAATCTGTATTAGATTCACTATAAACACAAATTAAAACTCATCTGTGAATTATTAAAGATAATAATAATCCCTGCCTGATTGCAAATACTTTTTTCCCCCCAACCCATATAGGTTACATTGATAATCCATTTGTCAGGCATCACTTCTTAAAGGCCTGTGATTTGTCATTATTTTTCCTGATTGAGGGACATTTAATTGATTGTCCTTCAACTTTAGATTTTCTTGAAGTTGCATCTCAGAGGGGATAGACATAAGCCCCTTTTCTTTGACCAAACCTCTGGATCACCGTTTGTATTGATGCATTAAAGATCGGAGTCTGTAAACCTCCTCAATGTAACATTCTGTATATTCATGGAGCAGCTCCATAAGGAAATTATAAACATTCAATGGGCACCAAGGTTTTTTTCCTTTCTAAAAGGCACCTCTATAAGGAAATTGTAAATATATATTGGAATGTTTCAAGGAGCACCAAGGCGTTTTCTCCTTTCTAAAAGGCACCTCTATGAGGAAATTGTAAATATCTAGTGGAACGTTTCAAGGGGCACCAATGCAATGACTTGGGGGCGGCGGAGGCAATGGCCTCCGTAAAGTAGCAGGCCTGACGGTTATTGCCTCTTGCTGTTTATCATCACATCGTCCCTTTAACACCTTCATCCCCATCACCAGGAGACTTTTTTGTCTTGGGCCCGTTAATGTGCAAACATGACAGTGTAACCAGACGAGGTCATAAGAAACCAATGCAATCATTTCCGAGCTCTAGAACACAGCAGATAAAAAATGGAGCGTTGATATCAAAGTTGTGTCAGGGAAGGCTACAAGGTTTATCCCGGTTTTTACATTAAGTCTTGGAAGATGTGTAGGAATCTGTACTGTAATGTATTGGGCATGACCTGGGAGCAGTACATCCTTATTTTATTTTTTTTCGAGATGAAATCCAAGATGAATGGAAGTAAAGAGGTTGTTATAAGACTCAGCTAAGATTACCTCAATTTAAACCATTTTATTTTCTGAATCGCCTCCATGCATTTTTAAAAAAGAAATTCGACTCCGTCCCCCCATAATAGGATTTATAGATGACTTGAACTTTTCATCATCATTTTGTCTGTTCTCATCATAATTTGTCTGACTCTGTAATTACTAGTTTTTTTCCTTGGAGGGGGAAACCGTAAGTTGACACGAAACATTGTACATCGAGTGCAGGATCTATGCTCAGTGGATGGAGATTCTTGGAGACTTGTATGACCTCAGTTACCCTTAAAAACTCACAGGAGACTTTCAGGATTTTTACTGTACATGTAGAATTACCCTGCATCTTAAAGCGCATGTATAACATTTTTCAAAGACCAGTATTCGCACTTTATGTGACCCGACATATACATGAAAAAACAACTGTGAAATTTTGAGCTCAATCGGTCTTCAGAGTCATGAGAAAACAGTCAAAACCCCCATTATGTTTTAACTGTTTTCAAACATCAGGTTTTGGACATGCGAGATAAAAGCTAATTGTTTTACTCATTTCCTAAAAACTAAAGCATTTCAAGCAAAACTATTTCAAGGGAGGTTTTCCTCCATGACCATCTCTATACCATGTAAGTTATGTGCAAATCTGTGAACATTTATATTTTCAATCTTACCAATGTTGTACACACCCTTTAAGAGATGAAACTTTAGGCATGATTTTTCATGAATTCTGTAATGTGGTCGTTCTAAAGCTACACCTTATTTTGAAACCTCATTTTGATCTGTGTACTAGGGTAATCTTTAGGAGCATTCTTTACTGAACTTCATATTTTGTGGGAGTTTTTTAGTGAAAATATTTGTTTGTGTACGTACACATATAAAATACATCTGTACTTTATTTTTTACTAAGGAATAACAGAGGGGCATTTCGTAGCAATTTCATTTTAATTTTGTTAATCAATCAGTGATACCTGGTTTTCTTGGCTTATTTCTGTATTTTATCATTTGAAAAGGGGCTAAAATCGCCAACCTTATTTGTGACCTCTATGTTTTAGTGTCAAAGCGGGTGTTTACTCTCCACTTCAAATCCCTTACACTACCCTATTCTCACCCCAACCCCAACCACACTCCTATCCCAGTCCCCAGCCCCACATTCTCCCCAGTCCCTCTCAGTACTTTGTTTCAGTATTTTGTTGTTACTCTTGAAAGAGACTAAAATCTTCTTAAATATGATGTAAACTTTTGGCTTCTCTTGAACTGTAAGTCTACTTCTCTACTCTTACCCCGAGCCCCACATACCAGCACCCATTCCTCCTCATCCTCATCCTCGCTTACCCCCCCCCCCATCCCATTCCCCCCATCCCCCTTTCCCCCTTCCTTAACTGCTGTATCTGAGCGCAATGATTAATACATTGTAGCTTTCAGGTACAGCCTGACATAACAGACCCATGTATCGTTACGTGGATTCAGTCGGGCTAGAAGGAACACGAGTATATTCTACATCGAACATTATATACTCGGTGGAAACGACCGCTGTGGTCCGTGTGGTCTAGTGTCAATCATCATGTGCGATGAGCCCAACCTGCCCTTGAGCATCACGGATAATCTCACTCACAAATTAATACATTGGTAGATTTGGTGTCTGCAATTGGGTCCATTTCCTTTGAAGATCGTTACACCGCCGGGGGGCGTTGAAGGTGGTTTTTATGTAGATGTGCCGGACGGACGGGACGGCTTCTTAAAGGTTCATCTCAGTTTCAGTCGTCGGTTTGTGTCAGTATCATGGAGACGGTTGTTTTCAAAAGCAATCACTTTAGAGGAATTAGGGGTAGCCATCTTTGCGAGAGTTGTAGGTTCTCTTTAACTTGACATTGTGATTTTGTGACAAACAAAAGAGCCACAGAGCCTGTCCTTCCCTCGGACACAAACTGTATCGCAGCTTGGAGCAGGCAGGCAAATTATTATTTTATTTTTTATTTCGAGACATTTATTTTCCACTCCAACAGAGAATCATCAAAACAATAACAAAGAACAGTAAGAGGATAATTGGAAATGGGGGCATAGCCAGAAAAGCCGAAGCTTGTGGTAGGTCTGCGCGGATAGACAAAAACACAAATGGACTAACATTAACAAGTACAGTGCGGTTAGGTTTATTACTTAACTAAGACAGAAAAGACTCTTTGTGAACTAAAGTTGCTACAGAGGGTTGCAACTTAAAACAATACATATGAGAAGGTGTGAGGGTTCCATAAACAATAACACAGTGTATACAGGTGAAATAGAGAAATCACAATAAGGTGAAAACTAAGAGGAAGCTCCGTGGATTAGATTTTGAACAATATGTGCTTTGAACTTGCTGATCATTTGATTTCCTCCTTTTTCTTTGGCTTTTGGAACCATTCGATTGCTTTAATCCTATATAGATGTAAATATATACAATCAAACTAACATGTTCAAATATAATTTCTAAAGGTGGTAGCATTTTGGAGATATTGCCGAAAATCTGGAGCGGCTACATGTATGTCCACTCAGGAGGAATAATCCGTAATTGGAATACACAATCTGAGAAACGTTTCATGCAGAAATGTTTCTCAGATTGAAATGTTTTTGAATCCCTCTCTCTAAAACCACATTCCTTTGAAGGGAATCATTTCTCAAAATGTTATACATTATGAACAGCTGTAGTGCTTCTTACCAAGTAAGTTTTTATGGTATTTAAGTTTTGGAGTAATTACTAAAGGTATATCCTCCATTTAACACATGTTTAGCAGTTCTTTAATAAAACTTTTAAAAACACGGTGCAAAGTTAAGTGTGGTTGGCCATATCCTCTGGTTTTTTTTGCAAATTATAAAGTTGAATCGCTGTATAGTGGCAGTTAAGAATTATCAATGTTTTTTCAAACAAATTCTAAATTTTGTTTATCCACCTACCCAGCGTTCTCCCTTAACAGTGGTCCGCTGGCCAAATGCTAGTTAAAACCCCTAAGGACCTTTTTGTCAGCACAAATTCTCTCCAAGTGGTCCGTCTGGCTAGTTCAGTTGTTGAAAAGCACCCTTATCTAATATGAAATATATGGAAAAGTAGAAAGCTGGCAGACCTGTGAAATGACAAGCCAACTGTGCATGCTCGCTAGTCACTGAAAATGTTAAGGACAAACCCTGCCACCCACTTAAACATTTTAAAAATATTTTCTGTGTTTTTCCATTTTTAAATTACTAGAAATAATCAAAATATTTTAAATATTTATTATTCTGAATGGCCCCTTTAAAGGCATCATACACGTTTGGTAATTGTCAAAGACCAGTGTTCTCATTTGGTGTATCCCAACATATACATAAAATAACAAGCCTGTGAAAATTTGGGGGGTAATTGGTCATCGAAGTTGCAAGAAAATGATGAAAGAAAAAACACTCTTGTTGTACAAATTTGTGTGCTTTCAGATAGGAATAAAAACTTCTTGCAAGAAGTTTTTATTATTTTAGTGAGAAAATACCTCTTTCTCAAAAACGACGTTACTTCAAAGGGAGTCGTTTCTCACAATGTTTTATACTATCAACAGCTCTCTGTTGCTCGTTACCAAGTCAGTTTTTATGCTGATATATATTTTGAGTAAAATTTACCAAATGTGTACGATGCCTTTAACATATGAAGAAGACATTGCAAGATGTTTATCAACTTATGATTTTCAAGAAAGCTCATCTCCAAACTTATTCAGCTGTGAGTTTTTTAAATACTTGGTTTTTACGTATTGACCGAATAGACCCCTTGTATATGTGACATCACAAGTTCAAACAGCGCCCTCGCTGAGGTTAAAGGAAGACCCAACATTTGCTCAGGCTGAGAGTTGTGCTTGGCCCGTAAACGGTGCACAATTTCGTTTTTTGATCTTGTGATGTTGATGGTGTGATGTTGGCCTGTGCAGGAGGGTCCATTCACCTGACGTCATCATCACAATAATATTGGTCGCGCCATTTTGGGAGTCAATGTCTCCGTGTGTTATACGGTGTAGTGCGCATTTTAGGTGACGTGGTGTCATAGGGAATTCTGTCCCCAGGAGATTCTGTTCCCCATGGGAAATTAACATGGGCTGAAGGAGGTTTGTTCAAAAGAGGGCGCTATTAGAAGAAATTTGTACACAGTTCACCGTATGGGGGATAGAATCTCTGGGGGACAGAATCTCCGGGGGGACAGAATCTCCGGGGGGACGGAATCTCCTGCCACAGTGGCATCACACGCTTACCATATATATTACTTCTAGAATGGTGAGCTTAGCAGACAGCTGCGTATGATGTTGGTGCAATGGGACAATATGGAAATTATGTAAGACCTCGAATTCTGAACAACACAGTATCTTGCCAGAAAAGGCCCTAGAAAGCTGGGGCCTCTAGTGTATCATAGCTCCTATTCTTGTTGGAAAATGAAGGATTGAAATAAATGTACTCTTCTGAAAACCAATGATGTACCATTCCTTTGTTTCTTTGTTCAGATAATCTTTTCCGACAAGGGAACTCAGCAAAGCTCCCACAAGGGGATATAAACACCAAGCTGGCTACAGCCAATCCCTCTCATACAAACATTGGTTTAACGTCTATGATTATGAATTTCACAAATCAATAAACTGTGATTCGTTAACTAGACGACAATACTTATTCTAGTTATTGTGAAATCAGCGGTTAGCTTGGCCGGATTTGAACCCACAACCTTGTTTTTGCAAGTCCTGCAGTCTAACCACTTCACCACGGTGATAGTGAAGATGTTTGTTAAAGATGTTTGTTGAAAACTAGAGGATCAAATGTGCTCTTTCAAAAACCAATCATGTAACCATATATCTTTAATATATGTTTGTTGAAACCTATAGAATTAATATGATTGTAATCTTTCAAAACAAATGATGTACCATCTCTTTAAGATTGTTGTTGAAACCTATAAAATTAATATGATTAGTCTTCCAAATCATACCATCCTTTTAATTTGTTGTTAATTTTTGTTTAATGAAAAGTAGAGGATTGGAATAAATATACTTTTCTGAAGACCAACAGTATACTGTCCCATGATATATTTTGAAAAGCAAGAGGATTGGAATTAAGGACAAACATGTATGTACCCTAAAAATGTTCTTAACAAAAATGGCTTGTTAAACCACAAACTCAACATTTTGGGAATAGCAGTTCATGAAGTACAGTATTACAAAACATACTTGGTAAAGAGCACTGGGGAGCTGTTGATAATATAAAACACTGTTAGAAATGACACCCTTCGAAGTAATGTAGTTTTAAAGAAAGAGGTAATTATCACAGACAATTTGAATCTGAGAAAGGCTTTCAGGCATCTGAAAGCATACAATTCTATGCAACAAGGGTGGTTTTTCTTTCATTATTTTCTTGCAACTTCAATGACCAATTGAGCCCAAATTTGCACAGTTTTGTTATTTTATGCATGTGTTGGGATACACCAAGTGAGGATACTGGTCTTTGACAATTACCAAAAGTGTACCCTGCCTTTAAACTTTTGTCATATTTTACCTTTAATTTCATGGAAAACCATGAATACAAGTTCCATAATTACTGCTCTTGCTGAAGAAGTAAAGTTGTTTGGATGTGTTTGGATGGTTCGGGTTTGTGAGAGAACTTGGCGAGGCTGTTGCTCCTTCATCTAGTTCAGGAGGATTTGATGTCAGTGTAATTGCATTAACACAACTAGGAGACTCAAGTGACTTAAGACCAGAATACTCCCTTACCGAGATCAATATTATGCTATTGGCAGTGGCGGTTAAGGTTTTAGCTGATCGCGTGTCCAGCCTTAAAGGAGTATAGTACGTTGAAAGAATCCATGACTTTTTTTTTGGTTTGATTTCCTTGTCTCCATCATTAGGAAACTCTTTTTTTTTGCATTTTTTTTTTTGCAAAAGCAAACAGCTCTATAAAATTGGATCCACAGGACAGGGCCGAATTTCATGGAGCCTTTTAAGCAGAAAATTCTGCTCAGCAAATTTCTTTGCTAAGCAAGAAATGATTGGGTACCAGTCACAGCAATGGTAACTGTATGGTATTTTGGCTGGTAACTTTTTTTTTCTTAAGCGAGTGTTTTCTGTGCTTAGCAAGTTTTTGTGCTTACATGCTTTATGAAATTGGGCCCAGGTCACATACACCCCAGTAGTAAAACTCATCTTTGGATGTGATTGTGAAATGTACTCTCATGTTACTGTACCAAAGATCTTTTGAGAAAATGAAAGAGATTGCCATTGGGCTTATCCTTTGGATGAGCTCGGGAGATGGAAGGAGTTTGCAATGATAACTCTACTGCTTGACCATGTTCTCAGACTCCCTAAGGGTTGGAAGAAGTTTGGAGACAAGCTCGCCGAGTCTCATCTGTAAATCCTCATCGCTTCTAAAGTAGGTCACAAAGAGGAAGAAAGAGAGGAGGCTGAGATTATAACAGTTCACTTCGACGGTTGCACCGAAATGCCTAAAAGCGACACGTAATCCAAATTATAAAAGATTAGTTGTTGGTTTGTGCAGGAAATGTTTGCGCAATCACATTCAGAATTTTTGTTTGGGTATATTGAGCAAAGAGTTTAGAAGACTTAAGCCGCATTTGCATTCAAGGAAAAAAAGATTACATTTTTAATAAGACTTATGGATGAACTTGGCTTGGCAAGTTAAGCATTGTATGCGGTGATATGGACCCAGTTTTCTTCTAAGCAAAAATGCGCAGGATACCAGTCATAAAATGTACGACATGATATTTTGGCTGGTAACCGTAACCTTGCAAGCAAATTTTGATGTGCTTTGTTATTTTTTGTTCTTATGCAGCCCTATGAAATTGGTTGGTATCCTGTACACCTCAAAATATTGCTTAAAGCATTTTTTTGTGAAGCTTTCATATTGCATTGTGGGTGGAAAGCTGATTCCGCATTTTAAAAATCTGATGTGCTTAGCACCTTGAAGTATGTTTGCCCTGATGGAGGGTTAGAAATTGGCAAAAGTGGATTTTTAGTCTTGGTTCAAGACGTTATTGTTGTTACAATACTATGACAATCAACAATGTTCTCAAGCAGCCAACAGACACTATGCACATGAATCATTTAAAACCAAGTGGGCGCTGTAAGGAGTACCTAACTGACCCTCTATCTGCCCTTCCTACCGTGGTTGTCGCTGTGAGTGAAAACCCTGTACAATGGAATAGTCACAGGTTACAATATATTATACAAATATTTAATGCATACAGAGTGCATTATGGCAGAATGTAATTACAAGGTGAAATCTGGACTATTCCGAAGCCAAGTGAAACGGAAAAGCCAGATTTCACCGAGTTAGTATATTTTGTGACAATGTATGAACGAAATGCATTTAGTATTTTTTTGGATATATCTCACACATACATGGAGATCCTTGTCATTTGAAAATGTTTAACAATAAACACAAAATAAACACAGAAACTTGTCCACCCCACTCTCCAAAAACTCTAAAAAAAACCTTCTTGATAATGTTGATGACTCCATGTAGACACTGGCCTTGTCCGCCATGACACAACCTTGTCTTGTTTGGACGAACGAGGATCGAGTGTTTCTGAGAATTAAGCCTCAAAAATCAATTTAACCGCCCTATTCCACATACGACGGTTACGATGGTCCAACGTCGTGGCAGTAAATATATGGCAAAATAAAGGATTGTAACACTAGTAATTTTTGTTATGTGTTTACCCATCTTGGCATAGTGTGAAGAATTACATGCGCATTCATTTGGCATCGTCCACACGTGACATGTATTCCTCCAATCAAATGACAAGGATCTATGTGTGAGTTTTATGATAAATAATGACTGCATAGTTTCAAACAATAAGATCATCTTGATGTAAGACTATCAACAACCTTGCAACCTGTGCTGATAATTTCTAAATTACTTAAGTGTTCCCAGCTAGGTTAGAATGTCAGATAGCAGACAATCGTGCTTGACAAATTTATCTGCTGAGCACATGTTAGGAAGGGGAACCAGTGACAAGCAATGTGTTCACATGGTAAATTTGGCTGGTAACTGCTAAAGCAATGTATTTTGTGCTTAACACATTTTTGTGTTGCCAGCTTTTATGAAATTGCGTTTGGCATCCTCTTTCCCTTCCAGAGAGGCAACATAATTTGATCTGACACTCACTAAGTGCCCTTATTACTTTGTGAAAAATTAGGCCACGTACTTGTTGGACATGTTCTTACTTATGTATGTGAAGTGGGAAAAGAAGAAGGGTTGTATCTTTTGTTTAAAGGCCCTGTACACTATTGGTAAGATCGAAAAACACAAATGTTCACAGATTCACACATAACTTACATGATTTAAAGTAAGTAATGGTAGAAAGGGTTCCTTAAAATATTTCTGCCTAAAATGCTATCGTTTCTGAGAAATAAGTAAAACAATAGTTTTTATCACGCGTGATAATAAACTCGATGTTTGAAAAACAGAAAACACATAGGTCTCTTTTCACTATTTTCTCGTGACCTCGATGACCAATTGAGCTCAAATTTTCACAGGTTTGTTTGTTCATGTATATGGTTAATCACACAAAACATGAACTTTGTTTGCGACTATTTTGTCAGCTCTACCAATCCTGTATAATACCTGTAAAGGGAAAGTTTAGCCTTTGGTTTTTGGAACCGTTCTATTGTTTTAATCCTATATATGAGTGTAGCTATACAATCAAACTAACCTGTGAAAATTTCATTCCAAAGGTTCAAATCCCGCTCTAGTCAATTTTGTCTTTGTTCAACCCCAAATTAAAATGGATTTTGGTATTCTTTGCAATATTATTGCTTCAAAACTTCCCCTCATTCTAAAAAATATAATATATAGTTTGCAAAGTCTTTTCCAATTGAATAGTTTTCTGCAGATACAGAAAGAATCCACAGTAAATCTGCTGATACGTTTAGATTCACAAAAATAATAATATTCTTCAACAGTGTGATGTCCAAACAATAGTTTAAAGGGTCTGTATACGTTTGGAAATTACTCATTAAATGAATGGCAGTAAAAAACTTACTTGGTAGGAAGTACAACAGCTTCTGATAGTATAAAGCATTTTGAGAAACATTTCACTTTGAAGTAAGATATCAGTTTTTATCCAAAGAAATTTGAATCTGAGAAGCGTTTCTGTAAGAAACGTTTCTCAGATTGTGTATTTCATTTGCAAATTATTCTTCCCGCGTGGACATAACCGCTCCAGATTTTTGGCAATATCTCACAAACGCTACCACCATTTGAATTGAAATTTTCACAGGTTAGTTAAATTATGGTATATATCTACAACTGTACAGGATTAAACAATCTAACAGTTCCAAAAACCAAAGGTATACTTTGCCTTTAATCACAGAGAATCTTTTGATTTTAACAAGGTGTGGACAAACCTCATATGACCTTATGAAGTGTGTATCGGATTTACATATATGCCCGTGACCTTTAGAATGTGATAGAATTTGAGTCCCCTTGTATTTACACTCTCCCTGGAGACCTGAATTTAGACAACGCTTATCAGAATATAACATGATCAAGTTGTATGTCAGGATATTTGTCAAGCCTGCCGAATTCCCAGATGGGGGTTAACTTTAATGATAATGGTCCCTGGTTTTGGGGAAATCCTCCTATACTCCTGGGATTAATCGATAAAAGGTCATTTCTGTTAAAGTGTTTTTGGTGGAAGATTTCAATCAGTGATCTTGTCAGCGTAAACTGATTTCAGCTTGTTCTTTTTTGTTTGTTTGTTGGGTTTTCCCCCCCCCCTCTTCTTCACACTTTTGGGGGGTCTTACAGGAGAACTTAAAGGAACATTACAGAATTGGTTTTTGCTAATAAAACAGTTAAGCACTTTGTATAATCCACCATATACATAAACTGACAAACCTGTAGAAGTTTGAGATCGATCGGCCATCTGGGTCACGAGAAAACAGTGAAAAAACTATTACACATTTGCATGTGTTATACAATGCATGAATAAAACGCTCATGAGCGATAAACTCCAATCGGAAATTAGTTTTATTTATTTCTCATCAAATATGGCATTTCAGACAGAAATATTTCTATGGATGTTTTCTACTATCATCATCATTAGACCGTGTAAGTTTTATGTAAATCTGTGATCTTAAAGAAAATTTTAATTACCAGTTCTGTAACGTTCCTTTAAACTGTAAAGGTTTGAGATGACAGGCATTGACTATTTCTGTGTTTATTTACACACATGGATGTGATCGTTGATATACTCTGTAGAAAATTTCACTTGGTTCGATGTGATTTGACCATTGAGCCGACCGGACACCTTAAACCTGAAGCATCTTTACTTAGCCCAAGTCTCAAATTTAAAGGGACATGTTGCCTTGGATTGGGCGCTTTGGGCTTTAAAAAGTGTTTGTTATGTAATGATTACGGTTGGAAAGATGTTTTAAAAGCAGAATGTAATGATCCACACAAATATACCTTGAAACTGTGTGGTTTTTCTTTTACTTCTTGAACTACACGGTCTGCCATTTTGTAGAACAAATATGTTTACGCCACAAAATGGCGGACCCCTAATTCACAAAGTAAAAGGAAAAACCACACAATTTTTAGGCATATTTGTGTGGATAATTATGTTCTACTTAAAACATCTTTTCAACCATATTCATTTCATAACAAACGCTTTTTATAGCCCAAAGCGCTAAATCCAAGGCAACGTGTCTCTTTAACATTCTTTTTGCACTTGCCCATCATTGAATATTCACCTATCTATTTCTAACATGAACACAAGTCACTTATTCCATGTTCAACTTACCCACTTTGGGAAATCACTTATCTTCAGAACAAACAAAAAACCACTTATCCCCAGTAAAAGTGTTAATTCCAATCAGTAATAAACCACAAGGGAAACTGACTTAGAGGTTAGACACTAGTAAATTTTCTTTCCACTTTCCGATGGTCTCTATCCATTCTAAAATTAGTGCATCATAAAACTTCATTTGAACTCAGAGCCCCTCTTTAAGTTCCCAATGAAAAAAATTATTTCAACAAGTTCTAGCTGTAAAAAAAAAAAAAAAGCATGAACCTTAGCCTATTTCTCTAAATACTGAAACTAAAAAAATAAAAACGGGACAAAAGTGAAAAAAGAGGCCGAGATTGGACATCGACATGTGATAAATCCAAAACCATAGTATGCCTTTGAAACTTTGAAATGGAAAATGCGCCCTCAATTTACCCGTACCCAGAAATGATCTTATATAAAACAAATTAAGTTGCCCCCCCCCATTGATGTCTGTGCCCCCTCCCCCAATTGAAAATTACTAGAGTAAAATGTTACATTTTATAAGCTTCAATGTGATAATTTCAAAAAAACTATTTTTCCATTTACACCACAGACAATGTATTTTTTTTTACACTCACATCAAACTATCTTGTAATTGTTTTTGTATATGGCCTAACAAGAGCGCTGCAAAGGGTCTCATTCAAGAAAAATAAGATATGGAAACTACAGTTTTATTAGGCCAGAAGTCCCCCCCCCTAGAAAAAATGGTGCACCCTCCTTTATACTCTGGGTACATTTAGGAAAGAGTGCACTTCCTTTAGGGTGTATAGAGGGAAGTAATTGTAGGAAAAGTTAAGCAAATGAATTGCAACATCTGTCACAATATCAATAAGTCGGTTGGAATATATTTGCAAATTCAGAACCAAACTGAATATACTCTTGAATATATCCAGGGAAGCCCCTTAAAAAAAAAAATGATCAAAACAAAACAAAATTGCAGCAGCTGCTGCGATTGCTACACGGCAATCAGTGATGGCGATGTTGTGTAACCCTTACTGCGGCATCGGCTGCAGCTAGCGGTGCGGTAGGTCAACAGTGCCGGAGGGGTCAATATTGCCGGAAAGCTTTCAACGCTACAGTCAACATTCGAAGTGTTTACTACTCAAACATGCATGCCATCAATAAGCGTACTTTACACAAATTGCGCACACGTTTTGTGCTGCCTATCAATGTTTTAACATTTACCTGATCTGCAAAATGTTCTTACAACGGGTATCTGAACGTTGAGTGGGCCTAATATTAAACAGATCCATGTAGAATAAGTAATCCAACATTTGATATTTATATAGTACTCTTGAAAGGTCGCTGTTTACTTTATGTTCGTGTTGTTTATTTTTTTCATTGGAGGTCCCTTGGTAATCATTCACAGTCTTTTTATTCAACTGACAAAAAAAGAAAGTGATTCGAACCGAAAACAACTATGAGAAAAATATCGCCATGATATTTATTTGTTGTCCCTTTTCCTGCTTTATGTAATTATCCTGCATGTGATTTCCAAGGATTTTTCCTGATTTCAGGATTTTCTCAAAATCTCCTTGAGCCTTCAAATAATCTGGAAAGAAGGAAAGCAGTCCCAAAGGGAGAATGAAATAGTCCACATTGTGTCCCAGAGATGCCACTTTTCCGGATTTACCCGGATTTCCGGTTAAAAAAATAAAATAAACCTCAACTTCCAGTTTTTTGTTTTTTTGTTTTTTTTAAGGTTAATTTTTTTTCTTCTTTTTCCTAAGTTTGAAAAAATGTACAATTGTTTGGCCTCTAAAGCAAGTCCGCTTTGCAATAAGCGATTTTCGCTGAAAATATTAATTTATATCTTAAATGTCGTAATTTTCCTCTTTTTTCGGCTCGGTGAGTTGTATGCCTGACTTGAACTTATAAGTGCTCGCCGGTGCTACTCTTTTTGTGAATTCAATGTTGGCATCTCTGTGATGATTGCTCTGCGATAATTTGTCACAATGGTTACCACTTGCGACATTCATTCAGTGGCTTTCTGCTTTTGTCTAAGGAAAAATAATCTTCAGTTTTTTTGTTTGTTACCACAGTTGCATCTCTGGTGTCCACACCTAAACTTGAAGACCTTCTCAGTTGTAACATCTAGAAGGTTCTGGGTCTAGAATAAGAGAGAACCCCTAAAGTTGAAGACCTTCTCAGTTGTAACATCTAGAAGGTTCTGGGTCTAGAACAAGAGAGAACCCCTAAAGTTGAAGACCTTCTCAGTTGTAACATCTAGAAGGTTCTGGGTTTAGAACAAGAGAGAACCCCTAAAGTTGAAGACCTTCTCAGTTGTAACATCTAGAAGGTTCTGGGTTTAGAACAAGAGAGAACCCCTAAAGTTGAAGACCTTCTCAGTTGTAACATCTAGAAGGTTCTGGGTTTAGAACAAGAGAGAACCCCTAAAGTTGAAGACCTTCTCAGTTGTAACATCTAGAAGGTTCTGGGTCTAGAATAAGAGAGAACCCCTAAAGTTGAAGACCTTCTCAGTTGTAACATCTAGAAGGTTCTGGGTCTAGAACAAGAGAGAACCCCTAAAGTTGAAGACCTTCTCAGTTGTAACATCTAGAAGGTTCTGGGTCTAGAATAAGAGAGAACCCCTAAAGTTGGAGACCTTCTCAGTTGTAACATCTAGAAGGTTCTGGGTCTAGAATAAGAGAGAACCCCTAAAGTTGAAGACCTTCTCAGTTGTAACATCTAGAAGGTTCTGGGTCTAGAATAAGAGAGAACCCCTAAAGTTGAAGACCTTCTCAGTTGTAACATCTAGAAGGTTCTTGGTCTAGAATAAGAGAGAACCCCTAAAGTTGAAGACCTTCTCAGTTGTAACATCTAGAAGGTTCTGGGTCTAGAACAAGAGAGAACCCATGCTCGCACGTCTTTTCATGAATTTTCACCTTCCTCAAAGCTCATCCCTGGGGTATATCTTGTGAAGGACATTTTCATTTTAATAATAGTAAGATTTATTCGGGCAAAAATTTCACAAGTACATGTACAAACATTTCAAATTAAACATTAAGAAAAACTTACATTAAACAACAGTGGGATGCCCAGGAGAGCATTAAAGTTTAAAATAAAAATAAAATGCCTTTCAAAAAACAAAACAAAAGCTTGCGTCTTTTGTTTTTGTCATCATTATTTCTATTAGGTTTTTTTTCCCCCTCCATGATTTTGTTTTACTTTGGGTACAACACAAATAATATCCATTTTACTTCAGAATTACATACAATTGAGCCATTCGTTTTTACAACACTCATGTTCCCACCTGAGTTGTGACTTAATGGACGTGTCTAGAATTGCTCACTGCGCAAGCTTTTATCAACGACAATTGATGCTGTTTTGATTCGTCCCTTTGCTGCAAATTTGTCGTCGTTTTCTCCCACGTTGAGTAGGTCATCTGCAGCACAATTGAGTTTTAACCAACCAACCCTTCTAGTCGGGAGTTGTTTTGTTGTATTTCTCACCTCTTGCTTAGAATTTATCTGGGGTTTTAGGGCGCGTTTCACTTAAAGTGATAATAAGAAGAGGGAATTTGAACCAATCAAGAGCACTCAAAGAGTCTGATAATATGTCGGCATCAAGTTAGATTTGTTGTTGTGGTTTTGTACTAAAAAATTACCCACATATCAATCTCTTAACCAACTCACTTGCTAGGATTTTAACCAAAAAATGCCAAACAAATGTGTCCTCATCTGCTAAAGATTTTGATGTAGCTACCCCAGACATTTTGGGCTTGTGTCTTCCTTATGAAATTTATCTTGCCTGTTCTTTTGTTTAATTATTAATCAATATTGCCTGACATTTATCTGCTAAGTTAATCTAAGCAGGATACCAGTTACATTTGGTACATGTGACATGGTATTTTGACTGGTAACCAGCTACTTTTTGTGCTAAAGCAGCTCTATGAAATTGGGTCTAGGTTTTTGTAACAGCTGTCAACTGACAATTTGACCTGACGGTGGGAATTATAGCGATTGATTAATCACCATGCGCTGGTCATTACCTTTACCTTGATTAGCTAATTAAAAAAGGTCACCTCACTGAATTAATCAATGGGTTGAAAGGAAATAAGCCTTTGACAAATTTCTGTGTGCGGATCTGTGTGAATACATTGAACATTTTCAGCAGCATCAACATTTCTGTAAACAAAATATATTTCTGTAAAAAACAAATAATTATAAACTAATATGGAAAGCTATGATAATAGGCCTTATTTTTTGTATTGTATGATGATGTGAAACAATGTTGCCTTGAAGTTGCATGGCCAGATTTTTAGCTGAAAAAGAACTTGTTTGTTTTTTCTTCTCTGAACGAATTTAAACAGATGCTGCTGTTTCGAAACGGCAAACATACATAAACTTTCGCATATATGCCACGGACAATGTACAAGTAGATCTGTGTTGCATACACTCTGTGGACATTCCTGTGTTCTGTGCACTTAAGAAAAAAACATATTCTTCAACACAGTAAAAATAACACTGTGTGGACGTTTGTAAGTCCACATAGTGTTTCAAGTCCCTATATTGTGTGGACTTCTTTTGTTCTCAGGTCCCCACTTTATATGTAACGCTTAAACAAAAATACATGAAACATACAAAATTGTTTGTACATGGCTGATGCACGTAAGATAATGTGGGGTACAATGTATCTGGCATAGTGTCAACGTGTGACTTCAAATGTTCGGGCTAATCCAATTATCAGCCTTGGTTGAAAATAGTCTGGTGCCAACGAGTATCCCCAAAAGTCTCTCATTGCAACCACAGCTCTTCAGAGTGTACTTTTGGGAAAAGCAAGCTTGGATCCAGGTGAAGTGGGGTGGGGTGGGGGGGTCCACAGGGTCCTCCTCTGGACAACTTTTTGTTATTGTTAACTTTCTTTTTCCTTTTGTATTGTAAAGTTTAAACTTGCGCCATCACATAATAATTCCTACAGACCCAAATTTCCAAAGCCACTTGCATTGTATCCGTACGATCATCGCAACCTTCTGGTTACTTTTTTGTTTTGGGGTGCCCCCTCCCTCTTTTACGGACCCCTCTCTGGTAAAATATCTGGATTCACGCCTGAAAAGGGTGAATGTACTCTTTTATTACCCAATTTAGGACCGTTTGAAATTGAGATGCTGCAAAATGCTAACAGACTGCGTCCCCAAGACCTTCTGTTTGTGTGTCTTAAGATGTCCCTTGATGCTGCGGTTGTCCTCCTACTCCCCATGTTATCAATCATCATTTCATTCCAAGAATAATTATTTTTCTAATGCTGGTATTTATCTAAGGCTGTAGTTGAATGCGGTAAAGTGCAAATAACCTCAGAAGGCAGAGTTGTTAGAGCATCCCCCCCGACACACACACACACCCACATAATGTATATTCGTCAACCCCGTAAATCGAGGACTTCTATTTGTTCTTCCATAGTTTGGACTTTAGCGATTTCACCATTGGTTCTGTACACGAAAGTGACCCTAAGACGTCCTTTTGTTAAAGTCCTCATTTTTTATTATGGGTATACACACTCAATCCCCAACAGTGTAAACATTATCTTGTATTGTAATACCATGGGCATCTTGATGAGAAGGGCTCAAATTTGGAGAGGAAAAATCCCTTAGACAGCAGTGCCCAATTTCATAAAGCTGTTAAGCAGAAAATACTGCTTGACAAATTTCTTTGCTAAGCAAAAATTGATTGGGGCACCAGTCATAACAATGCAAACTTAAAGTAATTTTGGCTGGTAACCTGTTTCTGCTAAACAATACTTTGCTGTGCTTAGCAAGTTTTTTGTGCTTACAGGCTTTATGAAATGGGGCCCTGGGCTTGTCTTTCAACATTTTTGCTGGACCAGATATATTTTTTACAAGATCAGAATCAAAATAGCTTTGATCAGTTTCCAATGGGACTTGTTGAAAACCAAGTGCTCACTGCTTAACTTTTGTCCAGTAGAAATATATACCGACATCTCAACCTCGTACCCTAAAGAAGGAAAAAAAATCGACCACCGACAAATTAATATTGACTGACCGATCATTCTTCCAGGGAGCACCGAGAAGGAGAACAGAAAACCAGGGTAGCGTATTTGTGTGTGAGCTCCGGTCACTGATGTGATGGCTTAACCATTTGCCATAAATATTCATGCCCGGCTTCGTACTTGCGGCTTGAGTCATTTAGTTCGATAATTGTTCACTCAAGGGGTGGTGTGTATTAATGCATTAGCTTTTACCCAATGTTAGACCCAAACCCCAGCAATATCTGGTTAAGAAAACAAAGCAACAGTTCAGCCACACTTTTAGCTTTAGAAGTATTGCAAAGGTGGTAATTACACCGTGAGAAATCCATCAATACTTTTATTTTAAAAAAATTCTTTAAAGCGGACCAAAGTTATTATTAACATAAGCCAATTATCAGGCGACCGGTATTAATTAAGTATTCATTACAGAGCCTTCCACTTCACTGCTGGTTGTCATTTAGTCCCAGCATGTACTTTTTACACCTTCGTTCCGGAAGGGAACCGGGAAAGATCAGATCGGCATTTACGGAGAGTGTGTGCCTTTTAACCCTGTTATTTTTTTTTTTACCTTCCGCGATAAACTGGCCCAGAGAAGAGCAATGAAGATTGACGAATGGCCTCCGGAGTCTGAGGGTCTAATGAAGTGAGAGGGAGCAATTTGTGACTTGCACGCCAAGGCGATGGAGTCGGTAACATCTTAGGAATTCATGGACAGATCTGTGGTGGGCAGGGAAGGGATAAGAAAAGAAGGGAAAAAAACAAGACAAGAAAAGACGGTAGCCGTGTCCTGGTGCTCCGGTAACGCTACCGGATTTCTTGTTTCTCTCCCCCTCGAGGGCAAAGCGACACACGAGGGTGGTTTGAACTAGAATTTGTCTCCTCCGTCCCGCTTGTGGATTGTGATCCCCTATTGGCGATATCCGTCTCCTTCAATATGAACAAAACTTGGTAATGGAGATGTCTCTCGATCCGAGTCGCTTTTAAAGATTGGGTCGTCAACTTCCTACACCTGTTCCGTCACCAGACTTTTCCATTTCAGCGGCTCGAAACACTTGTGTGCATGATTTCTCTTCTCCATTTATACATGTAGCAGAGCAGATGAGGGGGAATTTAATGCAACATATTATTCCTTCGGCTTGCTGTATTTTGTTTTATTGAGTTTCAAGTCAAGCGTAGTCCAGATGAGTGTTCACTCTGTGTGGTAATCTGTGCTTTGCCATTGTGTTGCCATCAAGAGACGACTTAACACACCACGATGTCAAAAGTCTTTGACTTGAGAGAGAGATTTAAGGAATCTTCAAAAGCCAAGTTGAACTGCCTCTGAGAGACGCTTGCGGTGGTATCAGCTGTAAAGACCCTGAGATTCCCGTAGGAAATTATTCTTCATCAAGGGGGCAGAAACTAGAGAAAGAGAAGACAAAGGCATGGCAAATGAGTAGATGCATAAAGGTGTTCTACATGACCCAAATAAAGAAGAACTTGGAGCTGTTGCCGACACAACAAGAGGTGTTTATTTTGTAGACTCGGGACAAAGTGGATATCTGGACAGAATGGACTAGCCAATGTTTTGGTAATGTGTTTACCAAATCTTATCAAAGATGGTCGCTTGGGAGTCGCCAATGTACAAAATGTAACATAAATGCACGACTGTAATTCTCTGGAAAAACAGAAGCCTGTTTGATGTTTGCCTTTCTCCATAAGGAGTTGGTTTTAAGTGGTGCCGTGTGATTCTTGTGTAAACACCACTTCATCATCAAAATGCATACAATCTTGGATTTTTTATTATTTTATTAAGGCATTGATAGATGTGGATGTCACGTCCTTGGAGAAATTGAAAATTCATTTTTTGAGGGGAATTTGGGCATTGTGCAAGCTCTGAGATGAGTTCATTTATATGCAGGATTAGAGACGTGTGAATCATCAAAGTGTTACCGCAGCATATAGCTCCTTCTATTCCAAGACTGCATTTCTCCTCATTTCCACTCCATCTTTGTCGAGACTACATCTTGCCCTCGTTGCCAGTGTTTATTCTGTGTTCGGGAAATTCTTCACGGTGGACCTTTCAGGGTTGCTTGCTTTTTTTTGTTGGTTTTCTCCGTCCAAGTTTTATCTCCTGAGACACTGTTGTAGTCAGCAACGGTTTCAAGAGTTTGTCTCTTGCAATCTTAAAGTGCCCATGGATGAGTGACATCAAGAAATCATCCCCCGCGACCTCCTTCGGTTTAATGTCTTCTGTGAATTTCTTTCTTTTTTCTATTCGTTTATTAAATCAGCAGAGAACAGTCCTCCATATTTATTGAATTGCATTGTGCTCAGAAATCTTGACAGATGATTTTATCGAGAGTAAAATAAACTGCTCAATCAAGAATCTGTCAATGAACAGCTCTGTTAAACTTTTTAAATTCTCTCTCTAGTTGATGCAGAAGACATTGTATGTTGATTCTGTCTGCAAAGAAAAACGCAAAAAATCATCTTTTTTGTCTACGTTTTATTTATTAGTAGTTTTTTTTGGTGACCAATCGAATACAAAGTACCTTGGAGTCAGTAAACCATTTTAGTTTTGAAATTCAAAAGAAGGTTCCTCAACTTTGGGGAAAAAAATAAGAAATTGCTAGGACCGAGGGAAAAAGTTTCTACGTGTCTTGGGACATCCACTTAAAATTTCCTCCAGGTAAAAATAAAATGGTAAATGGAAGAAGACAATGGACTGTCAGGGGACTGTTACATCCGGTGCCTTCAAGAGTTTTTTTTTTTACCTCGCCGATGACAGCTCTTGTCCAAGAGCTTTACAATTTATGGAAGCGCCAAGGAGATAAAATAATGAAGAGAGCAAAATGGCAGCAGTGCATTTAAGAGAATAACATTAAAAGTTATTGTTTTAAATATAGGTTGTTACTCTGCATACACTAAGATAAAACAACAACTTGCAATTGCTTGTTCCTGGCTGCTACTCTGAGACGACCTTGCTGTAAAGCCAAACATTGTTTTCTCTGGAGTCCATGGATGCAAATCTCTCGAGGAAGAGTTTTACAGCAGCATTTTGGTCCAGTGTTTTCATTCTTTCGCGGACAACAAATTGACCCATCTGTCCGTCTGTTCTGTCTTTTTTTAACCTCCAAATTGATGTTTTATGATAATTTTCACAATTGGAGAACCTTGATAAATCTGTGGCCTTGTGTAGGTATTGGAATACGAAGGAATAGTAAAAGGGAAAATGCATGTATGACAGGTGATGGTAATGACTTCGTGCATTTGAAGCAACTGATTTATTCAGTCGCGGAAGTCGTTCGCAGATTCGGAGTTGTGTAGAAGAGTTTGCTGTCAATCGCAATTTTTCTCTCGAAATAAAAAAAACTCGCGTCAAGGAATTACATAAAGATTTGAGAGAAGAAGCATGTTTTACGATTTGCTGCCACAGTGGAATGATATAAGTTATGCCTTGCTTCGGAGGGACACTGCACTGTCTCATGGAGAGGATCCACCTGTGAGTTACTTTTGGGGAAGAAATGGTACTTCATTTGTAGTTAGAATCTCAGGGTTTTTTCTTTTTAATTTGGACAAATTGACTAGAGTGGGTGGGACATGAACCTGCGATCTTTGGATGAATGGATTTTGGATACACCATGTTACAATTATGGATATTGATCATAATAATAATGCCTAGTTCTTATGTAGTGCTCTATCACACCCAGGGGTGTATCAAAGCATTCATTATTTGTTTTACAACAGGAGAAGCAGAGCAAAGTTTTTAATTATGAGACCTGTTTATATAGCACCTTGTACGGTTTACAAGGTGATGTGGCGAAATGTGCTACCAACCATGCCAAAATTACAGGGACAAACCCCTTCTCTTCATGATAAGTGCACTCGCTTCTTTAGCTTGTATTACACAACACACAGGACCAAACAGCTTTACATCCTGTCTGAAGGACGAAGCAATTATGGTCAAGTGTTGGAGGGCACAAGTGCCACTACAGGGACTGGAACCCACACTCTGACAACACCAGAACTTGTGCTCTAGATCGATCGGCCACGACGACACTCTACAGTGCACACATACCTGTATGGTCTGAAAAGAGATGGGTTGTAACCAATCGGGATAGTTTTGGACAATAATGAGTATTATTTTAATGCACACTACAATAATATGGTAATGGTCTTTCTATGGGAGATGGTACCAATGAGGGTGGAAGTATATCCCAATCGGGATAGTTTGGACAATAATGACCATTACTATAATGCACACTACAATAATATGGTAATGGTATTTCTATGGGAGATGGTACCAATGAGGGTGAAAGTATATCCCAATCGGGATAGTTTGGACAATAATGACCATTACTGTAATGCACACTACAATAATATGGTAATGATCTCTCATTGGGAGATGGTACCAATGAGGATAAAAGTCTATCCCAATTGGGATAGTTTGGGCAATAATGAGCGTTATGCATACTATACAATAATATGGTAATGGTCTTACATTTGGAGATGGTACCAATGGGGTAGACGTATATCCCAATCGGTATAGTTTGGTAGGCAATACCCTTAGACTGGGAGCAATAATATGCAAGGAGTTGAAAACCATTGGAGTGTAGAAAGTGGAGTACAAACCAACCAGTACAGTACCTTAAATTTGACTAAATTTTTCTCATAAAATGTTTCTTTTTTTTCTGATTGTTTATTGTACAGGCATGCATAAAGGAAGGCTTTCTCATGAAACAGACAAGTTCCTTTCAGGTAAGTTTTAAAGCATTTGTTCTCTTGGTTTCCACCCCCACTAGGCCGTCTCCGCACCCCGCCCTCTATCCCAGTTACCCTGCTCCGCCTAGTCTACAATTACACCATTACGGGTAAACAATAAATGCTATACCTTTGCTTTAACCCTAACCCCCATCAGGGTCCCTCCACATACCCTGCCAAATACAACAGAATGCAACACAGTTGAAATGAGAACCATGCCAATTGCAACAAAATGCAACAAGGGATTTTGTTGCATTGTGCAGGCATGTTGTTTGTGTTAGGACTATAATACAATAAAGAGAGATTTATAAAGCGCAAACAGTTGCAGATCGGTTCTGCCTCAAGGCGCTGAAATACAAGCAAACAAAAAATGGATTAAACGACATAAATTAAATTAAAAACAATGATAATTAAACAATTTTACAAACAATTACGACTTGGCCAGCCAAAATACACAGTAAGCAAAAAAGATGAACCAGTTAAAAATAGTTGTAGAAAATGAATACTAGATACAAACCTTTCAATAAGTTTCAATAAGTTGCAATATTTTTTCTCTTTCCAAAGTAGGCAAACATAAACAAGATATTAATCAAGAACATTCACATATATAGACAAAGAAAATATCTGCACTACTGTGGGTCATGGCAAAGTTCTGACCATCGAGTTGTTCAAGTCTCGCCTTAAGACTCATCTTTTCAAACAGTATTTTTATAACATTGCAACTTATTGAATGATAACCGAAGGAACCACCCAAACCTATCCAACAACTAAAGTAACTAGACATTATAGTTGTTTTTGAGCAATGGGTGTCTCTGAGCAGGCACCTATCTTGTCCGCCATTTTGGGATTCAAAATGTACACGAAGGAATTGACACCAAATATTGGTAGACGCGCATTGTGCGGAAGTGCGTACCGCGTCATGTTCGGGGTCAAAACCTCTGGTTTATCCTCTTAGTACGAGATTGCAAAACCTTGACAACCTCACAGCATGTAAACTCTACAATACAAGCAGTACATGATGCCAGCCTGGCTTTTGATACGCAAACATTGAGAGCTACCCGCCCCACACACACACACACTCACGTGTGTAAACACCGCCAATCGTGGACCCTCCTTTGTTCAACTCTTTGTGTTAGCAACCGTGGACCACAATGATTTCCTTTGTGATAGCAACCGTGGACCTATTATCCCTTTTGTTATAGGTCCACGGTTTGAATGGATAGACACGCTCACACACACACAAGTTGACCTGATGATTTGCGTACATGTAGGCTTTAAACAAGGTGTAAGTATTGCATCCCAGATGATACACTGCATAGCGGTAAACGCCATGGCACAACTTGTCTGGCCCTTCTCAATGCGGATGTCGGCCACTCGAAAATGTTATTTTATTTTATATAATATCATTTCTTGGTAAATTGAGGGCGATTTTTCCATTTCAAAGTTTCAAAGGCATACTATGTATGTCCTATCTCGGCCTTTTTACACTTTCGTCCCATTTTTATGGCAAAACAGCTTATCTCTGTACTTGCTTTTCTCAAAATGTCATTTGTCGACTTACATGTAGGCTGTTTTGCCCCCAGGGTCTGGGGACTAGTAGCGTAGTCTCCACTAAAGTCTTTTAGAAAAAAAATTATTTGTTAGATTTTGTTCCTTCTTCTTTTTTTCAAAAAAATATTTGCCTTGACCCTTTTCCACTGTGATCAAGATGGCCAAAAGGCCCATCCTTGAGTCAAGGGGAAACATATCTGCAAAGTTGGGGCCCCTGGGTCACCTTGGTTTTTGAGTTCAGTTATGACAAAGAAGCGAGTCTTAACAAAATTATTGTTTCCAAATCACAACCGTTTTTGATCTTGAAGTTTACTGATTATAAAGTTCATACCAGTCTGTCTATAAGAGAAATATTTCCATCTGAAAGAATGTTAAAGTCAAGACAATTTTAGTTAAACACCAAAATATCACCTTTGATCATTTTGTTCTCAGCAAACCAATTAAGCCCTTATCATAAAAATGTAAAATAAAAATACTAATAAGCATTTACTAGGCACTTTAAAACATTGTATTAAAGCGCCCTACCCCTGTTCATCAGGCCTGAAGCTTTCCTGAAACCATCTCCACTCCTTTGGAGTATGCAGCACCAGCAGCCAAATGGACTCACAGGTTGCTAATTATTCACATCAACAATCTCTACCCTCGCAGGTACCCATTTACTCCTTGGTGATAAGTGTCATGCCCAAGAGCACAAGTGTCACGACCGGGATTCGAACCCACACTCTGATGACTCAGCCATCAGAACTTGAGTTTGATGCTCTAGACCACTCGTCCAAGACAGGCTAACTCCCTTTTTGTTGTTTATTTGTGTTTCTTTGCAAAAACATGACCGTCTAAGTTTGATGACATTTTTACTGGTTGGATTTATAGTTTGTTTATTGTAAACTAGACATTGGGAACGAGATGACTCTTCTGAAAAAAACCTGGATGTATCCTCGCTGTAACCCTTAAGAGACCATAGCGGCCATGAGCAGCTTGTACCAAAATGCCCACAGCTGCCGCAAATGGCCGCAATGTTTGACCTACTTCCATTTACATAAAGAGGTCAAAGTAAAGGTCATGTCCGGTTATCAAATTTTCCAATGTTGTATGTTAACATAGTATCCCAATTTCTAAGCACCAAACTAAATGTTCTGTTTCATGTTATTTCTGTTGACATTTTTACTGACATAATTTGATTAAAGAAATTAACAATATTAGCCATGTCTGGGCATTTTGTGATTGTTATAAAGAAATGAATGGTCTCTTAAGGGTTAAAGAGCCACTCATTATCTCAATGGTTCACAAGACCCTGGACGCAGTTAGACATCTGGCATTTTCGTTCCACACCTTGATCCCTCATGTTCACTTCCAGAAAAAATGATAACGTCATCTTCCAAATCAATTGACAGCAAGCTGTAAAACAGATTACCGGTGGTTTTATGTGTTCAATTGCGGCCTTTGCTCAGTCCATCCTTCCCTTCCCCCCACCCCCTCGCTCATTCCTTCATCTCTCGCCTGCCCCAATTGCAATCCAATTTGTCCACAGACAGATGGCTTCATATCCAGGCCATCACAACCAATCACACATTGCAAATTGACTTCTTGTTAACGCTGCGTGTCTCCATGTGTCTCATCATTGTCAGAAGTGTCCACACACAGAACCTGTGTACCTAACACAGTCCGAAGGACATCACACCATGTCGCCTTCTTTTTCTTCTTCTACTAAGCCCCTCTCCCCCAACCCCCCCCCTCCACCTCATGCAGAAGAAGAGATTCTACTGTGACAATCGCTCGACAACAAATTCCCACAATGTCTGCTTGCGAAAGCATTTTTCTGTACCGCCACGTTTTTTAATTAACTTAAAGGGACGCATATTTATGTGTATTTTGGTGTGTTGGCTGAGGGATTTGATTCAAAATAACGATTAATTATTGAAAAAGAACATAGCTCTGTGCTATAAGGTCCTTAAGTGCAATTTCATTACCGTACAACCAAAAAGGAATAAATTAAAAAAGCAAATTATAAAAGCAAATTGATATTTTGCTCATAAAATTTAATGTTTCTTTTTGCCAAACAATTACTTAGGAGACCACTTTGATCATTAAATTTCTTGTATCAGGGATTCCAAAATATGCAAAAGCCATTATATGAAATCCATATAAATTGTAATATAAGGACCCTGTAGTACTGTGGCGATGACTTTTTTCCATTGAAAATGTAAAAATACATAAGTGGTATCCATTGACAAAGCAGGTTCATTCTGGAAGCTCACTGATTGTAAATTCTATACCAATGGCAATTATCCAGAAAAAACATTCCGTCTGACATCCCCTGCTAAAAAAACGAAGAGTGAAACAAATTTGTGGTTATTGGAAACAAACAAAAACTAAAAAAACATTGGCTTTGGCATGTCGTGGCCGAACGGTTCAGTGCATCAGACTCAAGTTCTGGTGGCTAGGTCATCAGGGTGTGCACACACGTGCGTGCTGTGCATTGAATTGAACGGAGGCCTTTACTGCCATGGGAATTTTCTTCTTCTTCGGCAAGTTATGGTCTTTTAGTCATTTTTCTGTTGTATGTTAACGCTGTGGGATAAGCAGCTTGTATGAAACTGGTAGCATGGTTATACCAAGCTATGGTCAGCGTGACTGAAAACCATTTTGAGGTCAAGTCAAAGTGGGTATTTTTTGCTTGGATCTTTCTTTGGTGGATTACAAAAGAGATTTCAAACCACGGAGACATCGGTAAATTTTCCACGATACGTTCTGGGTTTTTTTCCATTTCCTGCCAAAATTGTGTTAAAACATTTTGATTTGGCCAACATTGATTGCAAACATTTCAAATGAATTTCAGCAAATATCACTTGTTGCTGTTTTCGTTCAAGCTAGTCTTTAAGAGAAATATTTCCATTTAAACTATTGTCAAAGTCAGACCCCACAAGTCACTGCTTCTTATTTCAATTTGTATTTGAAATATTTTGCCAGGTTTGAACGTGCGCAAAATCCCTTAGAAAAAGCATAAACCAGAATTGGAAATTTGCTAAGCAATCTTCTTTAACTGTTTTTCTGAAATGCGGCCCAGTCACTCGGGCTTTAACGGGTGTGTACATCATTGTTAATTTTAAAAAACCAGTATCCAAACTCGATGTGACCCAACACATACATGAAATAACAAACCTGCGAAAGTTTAAGCTAAATCGGTCTTGCAGAGTCATGAGAAAACAGTGAAAAAACCCCTTATGTGTTTTAACTTTATTTCAAACATCGGAATTTATCCTGCAGGATAAATACTATAATTTTACTTATTTCCAAAAAACGATGGCATTTCAAGCAAAATTATTTCAAGGGAAGTTTTCTACCATGACCATCTTTATACCATGTGAGTTATGTGCAAATCTGTGAGAATTTATATTTTCATTCTTACCAATGTTGTACACACCCTTTAAATGTGTATGTTTTAAAACAAAACAAAAACATAATCATGGAGACTGTTGAGTAGGTACAGCAGTGGTAATATCTTCAAGACAAGAAAAATTACTCATTTAAGGAGAAAAAGAACTTGATTTTCTCTTGTAGAACATAACTGTAGAACATATTTTTTTGCATACGTTTGTAAAGTTGTTTGTGCAGTTTACAGTGTTTGAGTACAGGAAGCACATGTTTACTCGTAGCTAAAGAGAGCTTTGCCAACGCTTTACAGTATGACTATAAGCATTACCTCCGCTAGCATGAAGAACGCCACATTGACGGCACTGTTTATTTTCTATTTGCGCTAAGCTGTTTCTGATTATAGAAGCCTCTATAATTGCCCCAGTAAGCCTTGACATGACCATCAATGCTGTCAGGCAACGGCAGCTTGCGTCTGTTACACCTGTCTGCCTCTGTTCTCTCCTCAGACTAATTTAGCCATTGTCTGAAGGTTGAAAGCTGCAGACCAAAGACAACATAGAGACACTCGCAGATGCCTTCCCCTCGTTCTTCCTCATTCACACATTGAGATGTGGGAGGGGATGTCATCCCCCCAAGCATTCTGCAGGCTCTGACAGTTGGCAGGGTTAACAGAATGAAATGAATGATGTGAATGATTAATTTTTTACATGACAGCTGAGACTTTCATGGACTTGATAGCATTTACAAATTGTCCTGATAACAACAAAAATCAACTAGCATGCTGCCCTGTATGAGAAATACATCCCCCACAACACCACTCAGTCTGTGTATTTATCAAGTTACCAAATAAAAATGGTTTATAAGCTGATATTTGATATTTGAAATAAAAAAGCCGCATCCCCTTAAGGATCCCCTGACTGCTGCTTCCCATAGGTTGTTCTGTAAACTTGGGTGTGATCCCTGGCTAGAGGGCAGCTAACGGTTGTATGGCTTCAGACTGGAACCCCAAAACAAAGATATTGACGAAATAGGGAGATCGCCAACACAGGGCTAGATAGCTCAGTTGTATAGCGCTGGCACGTTAAAATGGAGGTCGTGGGTTCAAATCCCGCTCTAGTCAAATTTTCTTTGTTCAACCCCAAATTAAATAAAAATAAGTTCATACATATTTATGTTCATGAATATAGACAACTTTGCAAGTACTGGGAACGTGTGTGTTAGACGTTGAATAAGGTGCATGTTGGTCCACGCACCTCATTCCAACGCACACATTCTGGGTATTTGCAAAGTTGTCTGTGACTCGTACATGACCAGGGGTCGATTTCACAAAACTCTTCCTAACTTAGGACTAGTCCTAGGCAATGCTAAGAGATACATGTAGGACTAGTCTTAAGTTAAGACCAGTTACTGGTCCTAACTTCAGATAAGACTAGTCTTATCTCTTTGTGAAATTGGCCCCAGGCCTGATATGTCCAGTGTATGATATTCTTCCTACTTAAAAGGGATTGTATACGTCTTTTAATTGGAACCCACTGTTTGTTTCAATCCTATATAGTTGTAGATATATACCATAAAACTAATCTGTGAAAATTTTATGCCAAAAGGTGGTAGCATTTTTTAGATATTGTTGAAAATCTGGAGTAGTTTGTCCACGCAGGAAGAATAATCTGCAATCGGAATACACTGTCTGAGAAGCGTTACTGCATCTCAGATTCAAATTTGTTGGGGATAAAAAGTGATATCTTTTTCTATAACCGCAGTACTTCAAGGAAAAAAATTTCTCAAAATGCATTATACTATCCAAAGCTGCTGTACCTCTTACCAAGTAAGTTTTTATTGCCATTAATTTTCAGAGTCATTACCAAACGTAAACAGACTGTTTAACCTGCTTTCCAATGTTCATGCCCTCAGAAAAATTAAGCTTGTTATTCAATAGCCTGAAAAGACTACCATATGAATATGAAGGCATTTCGATAGGAAATGTCATTTTCTGGTTGGTTTGAAGCAGTTTGCTACAGTTAGTCCTTATTTTTCTTTTGACAATATTTCAGACAGAAAATATTTCTCTGGAGGATTATTAGTGGTCAGTACTAATCAGTGACCTTTCAAAATGGATGGATGGAAAACGAAGCTTAACTCTTTCAGTGCCAAGGTCGTACATGTACAATCTATTTTATGTATTCTGAAAGCGCCATTATCGTACATATGTACAATCTTGTTTATGTACTCAAAAAAGTGTCATCAATCCTACATGTGTGACCCACAATATTTACATAATATTGGATGGCTTTGAGTATGATACAAGAATATATTGCTCGAGCTATGACAATATTGGACGAGTTGAAGACTCGTCCAATATTGTCATAGCTCGAGCAATATATTCTTGTATCACACGAAAACAAAGCCATACAATATAATTATTATTATCTATATCAGGCTGACTAGCGAAATAACCAAATTTAACTTGCCTACATGCTAAAAAAGACGGGACATAAAACTTCACAAAAATCAAAAGTTTTAAAGAATATTCAGGTATAAGATATATTCGTTATCACAGGCGCGCTCGTGGAATACGAAAAATATACCGCGTCTGCGTCCCAGCGAAAACAATATTGAAATGTCATCCGGGTACTTGCACGAAGTTCCAGGATGACAGAGCAATATGAAAACAATATTGATCAGTCATCCGGGTACTTGCGCTGAAGATATTAAATACACTGATTTATTGTACCACTTGGAAGCCTTATATAGATAATAATGTATGTTATCATAAGAGGGCATTATCTCTCAAGAAATTCTATTGACTTTGGGATGTACCAAGGCAATACAAATCAGCTAAATATATTTTGTTAGGTGAGAAAGAATTTCGAAAAACCTCAAAAAGCTGGGCACTGAAAGAGTTAAACAAAAAAAATAATATTCCACAACCAGATCATTTTCGTTTGATTGGTGGAACACGTGCCACATGTCATCCTTTATTTTGCCATGTATACTGCCACAGCACTCCAAAATTTAATATTGGAGTACAATATGGATAATTATTGGACACTTCACAGCATCAATCCAAAAATATCCCTTCCCTGGCTTGTTTGTCCAAATGAGGCAAGGGTGTGTCACGGCGAACAAGGTTCATGTCTACAGGGAGTCAACGTTATTTAGAAAGTTGTTTTTTTAATTTTCAGAGGAGGATAAATTTCCGTGTTTATTTTGTGTGTTATTGTAAAAAAAATTCAAATGGCAAGGATCTATTATTGAGTTATATAAAACAAATATTGAATGCATTTTGTGGGTGCATTGTCGCAGAATAAAATCACTCAGTGAAGTGGGCTTTTCCATCTGTCTCCGCTTCGCCTTGCGAAATGGAATAGTCCAGATTTCACCTCGTGATTATATTATGTGCACTCACATCCATCCAGTATTTGTATAATAATCCCCAATCCTGTACTTTGTTATTAAAAATAAATAAACAAAAATCAAAGCATATCAATTTTGCATGCACGAACAAAAACATTCTCTGCTCACTTTAAGAAACACTCTCCTGTGAAAGCAATGAAATCTTTAAATCAACAGCAGCTTTGAAATGCGAGGCGACTAAAAAAAAAGGTTACAAGGAAAATATACAAAATGACTCATAGTTGTGGAGCATTTGTCATGTTACAAAATCGTAAATATATAAATAGTGATGCAAGCAAATCCAGGTAGAATGGAAACAAAATTCTAAACAAACATTCATGATTTGTTATACTTGTAGTTTTTTTTTCTTTAGCATTACAAAATCCTCAGCATGTTGTTTTAAGAAAAAAGAGTCATAATTGAAAAACCAACACAGAAAAATAAATACTTGTGTAAAGTATTTTTTTAATGCATATATCACCATCATAAATGCCTCAAAATATTTGCACAAGCAAACTTGAATGGTGGGGGGGGGGGGGAACGTAGAAAAAAAGAAACAATTTTGTGCAAATTATTCTCCTCATGAACACTACTATCAGCTCTAGTGAAGTGCTGCCAGTGATGCAAGCAAATTCAGGTAGAATGGAAACAAAATTATAAACAAACATTCATGATTTGTTATACTTGTAGGTTTTTTCCTTCAGCATTACAAAATCCTCACCATGTTGTTTTAAGAAACATGAGTCATAACTGAAAAACCAACACATAGAAAAAGAAATACTTGTGTAAAGAATTTTTTATGCTTATATCACCATCATAAACGCCTCAAAATATTTACACAAGCAAATTTGAATGGTTGGGGGGGGGAATGTAGAAAAAAAACAAACATTTTGTGCAAATTATTCTCCTCATGAACACTACTATCAGCTCTAGTGAAGTGCTGCCAGTGATGCAAGCAAATTCAGGTAGAATGGAAACAAAATTATAAACAAACATTCATGATTTGTTATACTTGTAGGTTTTTTCTTCAGCATTACAAAATCCTCACCATGTTGTTTAAAGAAACATGAGTCATAACTGAAAAACCAACACACAGAAAAAGAAATACTTGTGTAAAGTATTTTTTTATGCTTATATCACCATCATAAACGCCTCAAAATATTTACACAAGCAAATTTGAATGGTGGGGGGGAATGTAGAAAAAAGAAACCATTTTGTGCAAATTATTCTCCTCATGAACACTACTATCAGCTCTAGTGAAGTGCTGCCATTAGAATGGCCGGATCCTGACAAGAGCCTAGACTTCACAGCTCTGGAGAAGTCAACGTGTAAGCACTCAATAACGATGCTTTTCAACGACGAAGCGTGGCGGTCTGAATTGTGTACAAGATGGAAGAAGTAATCTTGAATTTGTCCATCCGTGATATCAACGTGACGTTTTGGTTTGAGAGAATTGTCCAGATAATTGTTTTGTTATCGTACTTGACTTCACTGAGTCAGAGTATAGAAGTTAGTAGTTCTTCATTATGCTGATAGCATATGACCCATCACCAAGAAACTCAGACAAAGTTGCAGTGGAATCAACAAGACTTTTTGTTAGAGGTTTGAGAGTTGGTTTGCATGTCCAGAGAATTTTTATTTATCGTACTTGACTTCATTGAGTCAGAGTAAAGAAGTTAGTGTTTTTCATTATGCTGATAGCATGACCAATCACCAAGAAACTCGGACAAAGTTGCAGTGAAATCAACAAGACTTTTTGTTAGAGGTTTGAGAGTTGGTTTGCATGTCCAGAGAATTTGTATTTGACTTCACTTAGTCAGAGTATAGAAGTTAGTGTTTCTTCATTATGCTGATAGCATATGACCCGTCTGGCTCCAATTACCAAACACGTACAATGCCTTTAACCCTTCATCCATCATTTATTTTAGTGATAAATAGATCATGTGGACACATTAATTGTTTACTCCAGGTTTTTTTTTGCAAATTGCGACTCCCAAAAAACCCAGTTCACAATAGTGCCCTCAAGAGTCCTCTTTCCCATTCTGAAAACTGTGTGGCCATGTGATCTTTATTTTTCGTTTTACAACTATTTTTGTGAAGGGATTAAAACCGATCACTAGCGACCGGTTGGCGCCTGAAATAGTTTAAGAGTGTCGTGGCCGAGCAGTCAAGGGTACTGGACTCAAGCTCTGGTGTTTCAGATCAGCAGAGTGTGGGTTCGAGTCCAGGTCTTGACACTTGTGTCCTTAAGCAAGACACTTAACCTTTATTGCTTCGTCTTTCGGATGGGATGTAAAGCTGTAGGTCCCTTGCGTTGTGTAATGCAAGTAAAAGATCCAAGTTACACTTATCACTAAGAGAAGGTTTGCTGCGGTGTTTCTGGCAGTGGCTGCCAAGGGCGCCTCTGCACCTTGTAAACCCTTATAAGGTGCTACATAAACCGGTTTTATGATGAATAAACCTTTTTTGGTTCATTGAATTTGTGTCAGACCAAAAAGCTGTCTGTCGTCACAAAACCTTCGCTCAGAAGAACTGCTTCCTATCATGTTTTAGGTAGGATTTGAAACTTTGCATGGTGGAGGTATAATTAAGAGAGGTTTGCGGTAACACCATGTGAATATCTCTTTTGAGTAGAGTTGGTTCTGAACAGTTGCTTCTGAACAGAACCGGTGGTTAACGACTCAACGTTTCGATCAGTATGCTCTGATCGTCTTCAGGATAAGGCCAGGATGTCTTCTCCTGAATACGATCAGAGATACAGGCCTGTGAAATCTCCGCTTTAAAGCGGATATCCCCTTTTTTCTTTTTTTGTAGATTGTTTATTTCCGCGCTTTTTTTTTTTTTTTTTTTTCAGGGTCCCCCGTTTTTCTTCTTTTTCTTTTTTTTCTTTCTTCACATTTGGCCTTATATATGCTTGGCAACAGTAATGTACAACTACAATAATATAAAATAAGCCTAGTTACTGGATCAATGGGGTGCCCCAATTCGACCAGCGTAAATGCGTGACTCGCGCTCACTTGACGTTCCATGCGCTCACTTGACGTTCCACGATCATTCTTACATCATCATGTAGTGTTTCAGCTCTTTTTTTAAGGGTCCACTCACAGGCCTGGAGATACTGATCGAGATGTTGAGTCGTTAACCACCGGTTCTGTTCAGAACCACTGAAAAGAGATATTCACATGGTGTTACCGCAAACCTCTCTTAGTTATCATGTTTTACAATGAGTCAACTTTCTGTTTGTAATTCTCCAGTGCATCTGTAATCATGTCATCAAAACGTCACACCTAACAATGCCTAAAGAGAGTTGAGAGATAAGAAACATAATTTTCAAGAGCATCATAAAAACCACAGATGTTCTTTCAAGCACCCCAATAAAAAAATTCTAGTCAAAAGAAACAGCTGTAATCATTGAGGATTTATTGCCTCAATTAGCGTCATTTGACAAAATGACCATAAAACAGCTGTCATCGTCTCACAAAGAAATTACAACAACAAAAAACAAAACTTTTTGTAATGTTCAAAAATATTGTCATGTTAAGGTTTCACACATCACTCATTCTGTTTATCTCCAATTATATCTCCCCACCCCCCTTCGTTAGCAACACTTTCACTTTTAAGCAGACAACAGCTGGACTACGTGATTTTTGTTTCTCCTTGTAAAACTCTCTCACATGCATGAAAACACTGACATTTCTATCTCGTCGGGGGCTGCGCAAATCCCCCCAAGTATCCTCTGACAAAGATGCAATCCGTAGCCCAGAGGGTTCTTAACACCGTGAGTTGAAGAAAAAGATTAAAAGAAAACCCAACAGTAGTTGAAGATCAAAACATACGATGGTGATGTATAAGATGGTGAGTAAGGAGCACAATAAACGTAGACCTTTAAAGATGCTGGGTTACCTACGGTCAACGGAATAATCCCAGTCCCAAACGACTTCTTCCCACAAAATATAGTGGAATTTTTGTCCTTTTTTCCCCCCAACTTTTTTTTCAAGATTTGTTGCAAATACAGTTTGAAAAGAATTTTTTAATAATTTCCGTAGTAGAATTATTGCACTTAATAATAAATTCATCAATACTTTTGGGAAAAGTTAGATAACCCAATGTACTTTGACTTCACTGGAATTGGTCACATTTATACTTTGTAATAGAGGGAGAAAATGCACCACATATAAACCCCCCATCCGCACTTTCTGACGGTTTGTCTGGCGAGATGAACACATAGCATAACAAATAGCAGCTGACACATGCACAATGATGTCCAATTTACCAGTTTGTTGGTCATGCACTGTGTAGCCGTAGGGTATCTATCTGAAGTATACGCAAAGCCAGTCGACATAGAACGCCAGACAGCAGCCAACAGACCCTATCTGGCCAATTTGCTTCCCTTATTCCCCCGAGATTTCCTTTCATAACTTAATCAAGCCAAAAGTACATCCCAACCTAGGAATAGACGCCTACACAAACTGTATCCTGCAATTTCCGGTACTCCATAAAAGAGACTGTACACAGGAGAAAAGCGGTCTTCTCCCCCCTCCCTCCTCCCCTCGGGCCCTCGTTCTATAGTGCACAACCTACGGGTAACAGATGCAGCTGTGTGTGCAGTACTCTTACCATGATGTGTCAAACACAAATATTGCTTGCTGCAAGTACATGTATCTCCTATAGAACATTGTCCTGTAATTACTAGCCTAGCCTTTCAACATACTCGCAAATCAACAGGCCCAAAATTGGATGTGAACAGTCCCCTTTCCCCCACCCCCTTCTTTCTCTCTCTCTTCATTATACATGTTGTCGGCAGTTATAGTTGTCACCAGCGATGACATCGAGGGGGGGGGGTAATCATATTAGATCATTGAATGACCGACTGGTGACCCCCACGGTGTTGGTGCTTGCCATCCATGCGGGGCATTTGTCCCTCTGGGGGGTTCAAGCGTATCTTCTTGGAAAGAGAAAGGGGTCACTGACTGGACTCACGGTGCAGGAAGATTCCTACTTCCCTTGTCCTGATCATGTTACATGTATGATATATACATTCATATCGGGATTTTATTATAATGCCGAACGGACGAAGTGCTTGAGGGTTGCTGTGGGAATCTTTACTCCATGCTCGCTTTGTGTGCATCAAAATGTATTGAAATATCATTTGACTGCAATATTAAAAAAAAACAAAAAACAGAGTGTCTTATTTGAATCAAGATGATGGTTTGTACAAGACAGAAGCAATATTTGTATGGAGTAAGAAAGGAACAAATACATTCATATCAGGATTTTATTATAATGCCGAACGAACGGAGTGCTCGAGGGTTTCTGTGGGAATCTTAACTCCATGCTCGCTTTGTGAGCATCAAAATGTATTGAAATATCATTTGACTGCAATATTTAAAAAAAACACGAGTGTCTTATTTGAATCAAGATGATGGTTTGTATAAGACAGAAGCAATATTTGTATGGAGTAAGAAAGGAACGTATACATTCATATCAGGATTTTATTATAATGCCGAACGAACAAAGTGCTCGAGGGTTTCTGTGGGAATCTTAACTCCATGCTCGCTTTGTGTGCATCAAAATGTATTGAAATATCATTTGACTGCAATATTTAAAAAAAACACAAGTGTCTTATTTTAATCAAGATGATGGTTTGTATAAAGACAGAAGTAATATTTGTATGGAGTAAGAAAGGAACAGAAATATCTCCAACATCATTTTTGGGGGTGTCAGCTGTCCGCAGAAACCACCTTTGTTTTCGTCAAGATTTTTTTCTTTCTTTTTCGTATTATTATTATTTTTCCATTCGAAGTTTTCTCATAGCATTAACCAGTGAAATTTGTTATCGTTCGATCTCAGGAATTACAGTCTTAAAACACACAAACGACACATCAAATGAAAGCTTGTCCTCTAACTTAGATCCAGCAGCAGTTGTTTTGAGTGTTTTTCGTTCATTTCTTGACGACATTACCGATTTAAAAACGCCCGTCAAAAAAGCATGATCGCCGTGTCTGTGGACATGACACGTAATTGTCGCTGTACGTACCATACGGCTGTATCACACACGGCCTGTGTACACACAGATAAGGCTGCTGCAATACAGTGGATAACTGTGTGCATAGTGTGTGCATGTACCGCACAAATAAGCACAAAATTGGGCTAACAAAACTGTTTTAACTGAGTTAGTTTAGTATGAAAGTCAATTTATAAAATCAATTTTTTACATTTTACATGATTGAAAAACTGTCTGAGATTTTAACTTGCTGTTCTTGTTTAGCGAAGTTTCGGTGCAAAACTTCGGTAGCAGCAGTCAATAAATAGAATCTTGATTTTCATTGGTAACCACCAGTGTATGCTAGATGGTTCATTGCTAACGCGGGATACCAGGGAAATCTTGCTGTTGCATTAAATATTGATCGCGCAAATGTTTTAGCTTTTCAGTTGCGGTGGGGGGGTTTTCTGCTGAAAATGCACATCAAGCACTTGTAAAACTCAATGGATCAGTATCTTTTCTGAAGATTTCACACCTACTTAGTATGGAATCTGCCTCGTTTTGTAAACCATGCAAGCCTCCTAATCCCACCATTGTCCGGAGTTTGGAATTAACAACCTGCTCGCTGCATCGTGACTCCAGCTTCGGATTAGTATTGCTAGAGATAGCGTCCAGTTAGCACCTCTATTGATTGTCTTACAAGCCAAAAATAACGATGTTCAGGTTGTTAAAGGTATCATCCTTTGTTTTTGTTTTTTATTATTCTCGTTACAAAAGGGTTGAAAACAATGTTTTGCTCGTAACGGGCCGACAAAATTACCTCGTTGTAACCGTGTTCTCGCTACTACCGTGATGCATTGAAACACGCACGGGGCAGTTCGGGACCGGCAAAAAACCTCGTTTTAACAGGAACCTCGTAATTTGCGAGCTCGTAACAACGGGAGTCGACTGTAATCTCTGTGCCACTTGTACTTTTACAGCACGTGTACTTTATCTTTCATTTATAGTTTTACGACATATTTTAGCTCCTCACAAGTGCCACATTCATGACATTTCATCCTCCCACATGACCCAAACTTATACCAGTCCATCTGTTCCAAACTGGAAATTCAAATATAATAGAAATTTCATCATAAAAAAGCGCCCTAAAGCGACAGGTTCCATTTTCGTTAACTTGACCCACAATCGATCTCCATCATCGGTACTGTGACAACTTAATAATTAACAAACTACATTACGTCACCAAGACATTATTCAATTCTTAATAGTTTGCCTTGTTAAAGCCGAAACCCCAGTATTTGTTCGCAACAAATTCAGTTCTAGTTTTAAATGATATCTTCTTCTTCGTACATTTGTTCTTTTGAATGAGATGAGAGCTGTAAATATACACATGTTAGCAAATGTCCTTTACATCATGTGTTTATACTGCTCACTTTTTAATTAAAGGTCAAATTTAACACAACTGAGTAGTTTCATTTTTTATCATACAGTTCCACATCAAGTATGAACTGGCTATAAATAAAATCACATCTTTCACCAAAATATATTTTCAAAAGAAAATATTAATAATTCGTATTTTGTAAGAGTGCCTATTAAGTGAACTTGCATTACGAGTATGCATTGATTACATTTATATATGCATGACCATGGTTGAATGTAAATTTGGACAAATTTTGCCTGCGTGCGTGCTCGTAAGAATGAACTGACCTTCACTTGCCCATAGTCTGTTTTTTTTTTCACTCAAAATGATTACATTAGTTTAATAGTTTATAGTCATTCCTGCACAGGGCTCGAAATTAACACAGGACTGCAGGCCCATGGCCAGTGATTTTAGTGTTGGGCCAGAAAAAGTGTCATGAACAATGTACAAAATACATGTAACTTACATGCAACTTTGTTTGTACATATTGGCTGATGGACGTGAGATAGTGTTGTGATCTTGTCAATAAATTATTTTTAGTTTTTTGATTAACTACCACTTATCATTGGCGGATTTGTTTCTTGCAATGAAAGCTTATTACTCTCTTAAAGGCACTGAACACGTTTGGTAACTGTCAAAGACCAGTGTTCTCACTTGGTGTATCCAAACATGCATAAAATAACAAGCCTGTGAAAATTTTGGCTCAATTGGTCATCGAAGTTGCAAGAAAATGATGAAAGAAAAAACACCCTTGTTGTACAAATTTGTGTGCTTTCAGATAGTAATAAAAATTTCTTGCAAGAAGATTTTATTATTTTAGTGAGAAATTACCTCTTTCTCAAAAACTACGTTACTTCAGAGGGAGTAGTTTCCTACAATGTTTTATACTATCAACAGCTCTCTGTTGCTCGTTACCAAGTCAGTTTTTATGTTAATATATATTTTGAGTAATTACCAAACGTGTACAGTGCCTTTAAACCTATAGAAAATAGGTGCACAGCCACAATCATGGGTACACTTTTTGTTAATAAGACACCAAATGAACAAGAGTAACTCTTTGCAGATCTTGTATTCAACAAACTCAAGCACTTTTTATTCATCATTGACACAGCAATTGTTAATTGATATATAAATAACATTGAAATAACTGCTACATCAGTGGTTTTCAAACTGTTGTTCAAAAAATGGACAAAAAAAATGTGTATCCGTGATTGTGGCTATGCACATAGGCATTTAAATCTAACACTTTTGGTCAAATCAGTCAAAAGTCGGATCCAGCATCTTTAAATGCTGTTTTATCGCATTCAAGTATTTCAATCGGAAACATTTGTATGGAGGATCAGAAGTATGAATTTGATATTACAATTGTGGCATGTCATGGCCCAGCAGAGTGTGGGTTCGAGTCCCGGTCTGAACCTTGTGTCCTTAAGCAAGACACTTTTAAAACCATTAATGCGTCGTCCTTCGGATGGGACGTAAAAGCCTTTGGTCCCCTGTGTTGTGTAAGGCACATAAAAAAAAACAGTACACTTACTGTAAAAATGAAATGATGTAGCATCCAGGGTTATGTTGCAAATTGTATTTACAGATGTCTTAATTTAATTATTTAGATGTACATGTAAAATGATAAGTTGACATACATATTGAACAAAATAATAATCTGGATAATCTGACATCTGATGATGACAAATTCTTGAACAAATATGCAAGAATTTGACTCTTTTTTAATTATGCAGTTTGTGTTTCATTGGTTTTTGTAAGATAAAACCCACTCCAAATTCAAATTCAAACATATTTATTGTCATGATAAAAAAACATGAAATTTGATTTCTGTGTGTGCAAGGATGGCAACGAACATATTGTGAACCATTCAACCAAATTAAATTTGTCATTTTATGTTTTGTCAGGGCTTAGTTTTTCCCCTTCATTTGTAACTATTTCAATTATTGATGAAAGAACTAATTTTTTCCCCGTGGCCAATTGAGTGGTCTAGTGCACTGGTCTCCAGTCTGATCAGCTGCCGTCCTGCCCTTGACACTTGTGTCCTTGAGTAAGACATCTGACCAGTGTTGCTTTGTCATTCAGATAGGATGTAAAGCTATTGGCCTGTGTGTTATGTAATGCATGTAAAAGAACCCAATACACTTATCTTTAAAGGTATCGTACACCTTTGGCTCAAAACAAATATTAGCATAAAAACTTACTTGGTAACCAGCAAGGGAGAGCTGTTGATAGTATAAAACATTGTAGGAAACGACTCCCTCTGAAGTAACGTAGTTTTTGAGAAAGGGGTAATTTCTCACTATAAAATAATAAAAAATTCTTGCAAGAAGTTTTTATTCCTATCTGAAAGCACACAAATTTGTACAACAAGGGTGTTTTTTCTTTCATCATTTTCTTGCAACTTTGATGACCAATTGAGCCCAAATTTTCACAGGTTTGTTATTTTATGCATATCACCAAGTGTCCAAACGTGTTCATTGCCTTTAACTTGAGTAGGGGCATTCCTGGTGTTAGTGGTATGGTTGATTGCGCCACAGCACCTTGTAAACTGTTACAAAGTGCTGTAATAAGGGTATCATAATTCAAACTCAGCATAGGATAAGGACAAGGATCATAGCAACCATAATCGGGTTGGTTTCGTTATAAACTGCATCAAAAATTACAAAGTACATCACATAAACTTTAAAACCAATAATAAACTTATTTTACAAAAATTGAAGCTGAGGTTAGAAAAAGAAAGCGTTAATATACAAAAATGGCCAGTTATATTACAAGATAAAATGGATTCTTGACAGTCAAAATTTAATTTTTGTTATTATAACCTTAAGACAAAAACCTTTTTAAAACATGTACTTAATTTATGCCAGTTATAAAAACAACATGACAAACACCAACCGTGCAAAGTACAACAATAGGACGCACAAACAAACAAAAGCAAGCAAACAAACAAACAAACAAACAAACAAACAAACAAACAGACAACCAGAAAATGACAAACGACCAAACAGGAAAGACAATAAAACAATAAGACAATAGCTGTCACCCCAGCGCTTTGAATCCTGAAGCAAAGGCGCTTTACAAATTACTGGTGTTATTATTAAGCATGGCTCCCTGTTACAGCTTGAAACAAGTTTTTTCTGTAGGTATTCATAGGCCCAGAATACATCAAAACCTATTAAAGGTGTTATACAGGATTGGTAGAGCTGACAAAATAGTCGCAGACAGTGTTCATGTTTGGTGTGATCAACATGAAATAACAAACTGTGAAAATTCGGGCTTAATTCGTTTTGTGAGTCAGCAGAAAATAGTGAAGAACTATGCACAATTTTCAGCATCTAAACACAATGTCCTTAATGTTGGTTGTAACAACTGAAATCAGCTGTTGCGTTTATTTTTTTATTTTGTAGGTTTTCAGATACTTATTTCTTGAATATGGCTTCGTTTCAGAGAGAAATATTTGACAGAAAAAAAAACGGTTCTAGTATGAACTTCATAATCAGTAAGCTTTCAGAATGATGTTTTTTATTCTTACCAAACCTGTATATGCCTTTAAGCTCAACACAATGGGACGAGAACCTTGGCACATTAAATTAAGATTGACTTGCACCGCGAGTAATTTTGACATTTTTTCCTAAAATACTCTTATACGTCAAAATCTGTGAATAGCACTTCTTTCTTTTTTTAACCCCGGAGTGGAATCGACGGAAATATTGCTCGCTGTTCATCAAGGTCTTTTCCTCTTAATGATGATGTCAGCCATGGTCTGGGTTGAGTTTGATTGTCAGGGATTGTTGAGTTTGATTTGCGGTTGAATTAAAGGAATAGCATAAAAAATGACATTAGAAAGATTTCTACTAACAACAATTGGGGTTTTTTAAGTTGAATGTTTCTAGAAGGCAATCTATCTAGTTTGACATTTCATGTATTCTACAAAATGATTACATACAACTGTATTCAAAAGGCAGCTTAAGCACAAAAAGTTGCTTTGCAAAAATCTATTTTGCTTTCCAGAATAAGGTTACCAGCCAAAACCCCTATATCACTCGATTTTCTGCTATTTAGCAAAAAATTGCAGAAAACCAGTCACAAATGGGGCATGTGACATATGATATTTGGGCTTACTGGTAACCTTATTCTGGTAAGCACAATTGTTGTGTGCTTTAAAGACACTGGACACCTTTCGTAATTGTCAAAGACCAGTCTTCTCACTTGGTGTATCTCAACATATGCAAAAAAAAAAAAAAACCTGTGAAAATTTGAACTCAATTGGTCAACACGTATGGAAATGGTCAAAGACTAGTGTTCTCACTTGGTGTATCACAACATATGCATAAGATAACAAGCCTGTGAAAATTTGAGCTCAAGTGGTCATCCAAGTTGCAAGAAAATGATGAAAGAAAAAACACCCTTGTTGTGCACATTTGTGTGCTTTCAGATAGGAATAAAAACTTCTTGCAAGAAGATTTTATTATTTTAGTGAGAAATTACCTCTTTCTCAAAAACTACGTTACTTCAGAGGGAGTAGTTTCCTACAATGTTTTATACTATCAACAGCTCTCCGTTGCTTGTTACCAAGTAAGTTTTTATGCTAATACTTGTTTTGAGTCATTACCAAACATGTTTGATACCTTTAAAGAGATAGTACATTGTTGGTTTTCGAAAGAATATTTTCCTATTTTCATTCATTCATTCTATATTGGTCAAAAAAAGGAAAAATGCTTTTCTTTACATGCAACAACAATTTTTTTTTCAACAAACACGCCAAACCACTTACCTCTTAAAAATGTCTTCAAATTTGATTGTCACATTTTAGTGAAAACATTGACAAATGGATAATGTTTTGTCAGGGATTTTTGTACTTTTGCTTGTATAAGTGTGTGTGGCTATCAAAGTAAGCAACAGAGATTGTTTGGGGTGGGTCTTCAAATTCCATTATCTCGATTTGTGACAGTATTTCAGACAGAAATATTTCACAATAAGCCATTTTCAAGTTAGATTTTTGAATAATGTCGGGTTCAATTACAAATTACTGCTTAAATTTGAATTCCTTAGACTATAGAGACAGTTGCTATGTCCCATAGTTCCGGGCAAGCTTTTGTATAGCAACCTCCAGATGAGCAAACCCTGGTACCATTGTGCCATACCAATTCATTCAGAATTGTGTATGGGTGTTCGCCGTCTCTTATGTAACTACGCAATAGCTTCCCCTGAACCATAAGACATAGTAAGGCCGAGTTAAAAAACAAAGATGTTTAGCGCCCCCGCCCGCCTCCTTTTTGGCCCTCCGCCTCCTTTTTTTTAATTACTATTTACTATTTTATTAAAAAAAAAAATTAAAAAAAAACTTAAACTAATGATACAAATCATTAGTTTTGTCATACATTGCATCAGTACACTCAAATAGCACAAAGTCTGTGAATAAATATACCTTGGCCAGCCATATTTAGCATGGCGGCCATCTTGGAAAAAATAGCAAAAAATTTGAAAAATAGTCAAATAGTAGCGCCCTGTCTCCTCATTTTGAAAAAGTCCGGACATGTTCAATGTCTTGTCCAAAATGTTTCTTTTATGTAATGTGTGTTTGAACAGTAGAAAAAACAATGGATATTTGAAATTTAAAAAAGAATGGAGGCCATCTTTAAATAAAAAATAAAAAGCCCCTTCTTACTTTTTTTTGAAACCCGGACGCTAAACATGTTTCTTTTTTTACTCGGCCTAACTGTTTCTATAGACTGTGGAATTCAGACTTAAGCAATAAGTTGTGAGTAAAGCAAGTCATTGTACCAGACAGTATTCAAATCTAAATCGCAAATACATGTATGGCTCACTGGAACTGATATACAATCATGGGTCTTCCAGATTGAAACTAATTTTTTTTTCTCCAATGATTACCGATCTTTGCTATTGCCTTTAAAGCATCAAAACGCAAACACACCGACTTGACTACAAATCCGGCTGCGTCCATAATCCCTAATCCTGTAACCGATTTTCTATTTCCAAGTAAGTATTTTGCGGCGAGCTTTACTTCATAACTTCAGTGATATGGGAGATGGGTTCTGCACATGTCACTCACTTAGAAAACAAGTTTATTTTTATAGGTATCCCAGATGAAACGTACAAACAGAAAAAAAAACAGGCCATGAATTACGGGATCCAGCTGATGAAGGGTCTGTACATTGGAAGAGGGAAAAAAAACGCATATCAAAGTTTCCATTATACATTTGAAAACTTGCTGGATGAAAACAATTGGTAAAATGTTTATTCCTTTGAGAAAAAACTCTGTAATGTACTCCCTTTTTTGTCACAATGATAACTGGATTTGTGGCATGTCGTGGCCGAGCGGATAAGAACACCGAACTCAAGCTCTGGTGTTTCTGATCAGCAGAGTGTGGGTTCGAATCCCAGTCGTGACACTTGTGTCTTTAAGCAAGACACTTAACCACATGCTTCGTCCTTCGGATGGGACGTTAAGCTGTAGGTCCCGTGTGTTGTGTAATGCACGTAAAAGAACCCAGTGTACTTATCGTAAAGAGAAGGGGTTCACCCCGGTGTTCCTGGTTTGATTGGCTGCATTTTGCGCCACAGCACCTTGTAAACCATTACATGGTGCTATGCAAAGGAATAGGTCTCATACTTCAACACGTAACTCCACTTACCTTGTATAGGAAAAATACTGAGGGCTTTGAGACACCCATCAGGAGTATAAAGCACTATATAAGAACTGCGTATTATTATTATGGGCGAACTGTAAAATGTTGTCTTGCAAGCTAAACTTTAAAGCTACTTCCAAGAGACACGATAAATGATGATTCCCAAAACGCTAAAAACACCCATTATTAACAGATTGCCATGATTTGGTTTGACAGTGTGTTTCTTGACAAGTTGCTATTCCAAGAAACTATTTCGCGCCACCTCTTTAACATGGTGGGGATTTTATTTACGGTTGCTAAAATTATTGCATTAGCCATGTCATTTGACTCCTTAGTAATGCGAAATATGCAAAACCTTAATTCTTCCCCGTTAAGCTAGAAAATGTGACGGCTTCAGACAATGTGTAGTCGTTGGTTTCATTTCAAAGAATGTAATCTCACTTCTGCACATTGCAGAGCTATGTTCTGGGATCAAGGCCCAATTTCATGGAGCTCAACGCAGAAAAATTGTGCTTAGCAAAAACAGGTTACCAGCCAAAATGCCATATGATTTGTATTGCTTGTGGCTGGTCCCATGTTGGTTCTTGCTTAGCGGTTAATTTAACCATGAGCAGTATTCTCATTTAGGCAGGTCTGTTTAAATTGGACCAGAATGGTTGCTCTCTGGGCTTTCTACATTATCTACCATTTTGCATTTGCACTACAGGTACTTCAGATTGGTATATTTCAAGTATGTTACAACAGCAAATTATTTAGTTATTATTTAGCACATTTTGGCTTCATATAGAACCTGTTACATGTAGGTTCTATACACATAAGGCCAATAACTAATATTTTGCATACACTTCAGGTCCATCAAATAAAGAATTTTACAACAGTAAATGATCTACTTATTTTATCTAGTTATTGATCTAGTTATCTTATCAATTTGTTCTAGTTTATATTATTTAGTGTGTTGGCATGGAAATGCCATGATACACAAAGATTTCAATCTACAAGGTATAGAGGGCACTGTTCAGGTTTACCTGTGATCCTGTTTTTGACCAACGGAGGGCTCTCTTTAGGCTCTTCATCATTGAACATTTCCCCTTTTTGCCGGAGAACATCAGCCTTGTTTCCCATAGACAGAAGAGGGCGCTGTTGATCATTTTCATTATCCGTTGCTTCAACCAATAATGATTTTTCATCCACGAGCCAACCATACACAATTGCCTTTAGGGATAGTCAAACTATTCCAATTGGGATATATTGGTTTGTTTACTCAGATTGGGTCTGTCAATCTATCCCAATTGGGATATGTTGGTTTGCTCTGATTTGGTCTGTTAATTTATCTGTTTTGTGTACCCTGATTTGGGGCTTTCAAACTACCCTATTTGGGCAACCTGACTGGGTCAGTCTATCTCAATTGGGATACATATTGTCATATACTCCCTGATTTGAACCATTTTTTTCCAATGAGGATGAGTTGTCTCCAATCGGGAATCTCTCATTTGGGCCTGACTTTTTGCTTTAATTTTCAACCCAACTTTTCATGTGTTTTGTATCAATGGAATTGTGTGTTGTTTACACTTCGAGACAATTAGCTTGTTTTTATTTTTCTTACATTCATGTACATGTATATCAATAATTTTTTGAGTGTGTTTCGTGCAATGTTTTTGTGAAGAAGGGATAACTCTTGGCTGCATGATCGCAACATTGCTGTGTTTTAAGGGCTTTTAAAAGATGCTATTTTTTTTACTGTGACAGTATTTCAGACAGAAATATTTCTCTGGATAAGTTGGTATTGGTATGAACATTATAATCAGTGAGCTTTCAGCTTGAAACATTCCCCTCCCTCCAATAATGACCACTCCTGTCCTCTGTTTTGAAGCAGAAAATGTAAATATTTAGGAAGCAGAAGAAGGTGCATTTAGGAACACTCTCCCCTCCTCATTAATAACTTTGAACCCAACCTGCCCAGGATCTTAGAGTATCTCTTAAAGGTATTGTACACTTTTGGTAACAGCTCAAAATTCAACATATGCATGAACACACAAAGCTGTGAAAGTTTGAGCTCAATTGATCATCGAGATCACGAGAAAATAGTGAAAAGAGACCTGATGTGTTTTCTGTTTTTTCAAAATATCGCGCCTGATAAAAACTATTGTTTCACTCATTTCTCAGAAACGATAGCATTTTAGGCAGTATTTTAAGGAAACCTTTCAACCATTACTTACTTTAAATCATGTAAGTTGTGTGCGAATCTGTGAACATTTGTGTGTTTCGATCTTACCAATAGTGTACAGGGCCTTTAAACCCACATCATGTTCTCAATATTATTATAAAATATTCTGTTCTGATTTCTTATTTTACAGAGATGGAGGAGGCGGTACTTCAAGCTGAAAGGGAGGAATCTGTATTATGCCAAAGAAAGCACAGTAAGGAAGTGTTACTGCAAATAAATCCCCCCCACGCCCACCTCCCAAATTAACAATGATGAATCAACTAAAATGTGTTCAGCCGCTAGGATAAGCATGGCGTCTCTTGGCCGAGTAGTCAAGTGCACTGCACTCAAGCTTTGGTGTTTCTGATCAGCAGAGTTTGGGTTCGAGTCCAAGTATTGACACTTGTGTCCTTAAAGGCACTGTACACGTTTGGTAATTGCTCAAACTGTATGTTAGCATAAAAACTGACTTGGTAACGAGCAACAGAGAGCTGTTGATAGTATAAAACATTGTGAGAAACGACTCCCTCTGAAGTAACGTAGTTTTTGAGAAAGAGGTAATTTCTCACTAAAATAATAAAAACTTCTTGCAAGAAGTTTTTATTCCTATCTGAAAGCACACAAATTTGTACAACAAGGGTGTTTTTTCTTTCATCATTTTCTTGCAACTTCGATGACCAATTGAGCCCAAATTTTCACAGGCTTGTTATTTTATGCATATGTTGGGATACACCAAATGAGAACACTGGTCTTTGACAATTTCCAAATGTGTACAATGCCTTTAAGCAATACACTTAACCATTATTGCTTCGTCCTGTGATCCTGTGTGTTGTGTAGGCACGCACAAGACTCCAGTTACACTTATCGTTAATGCAGGCATCAATTTGAAGCGTGGACCCACCCTCCTCAGAGGTCGCAAAATATCGACACCGCTTCGACGCCGAAGCCTGAGGTCAAATTGTTATAGTGAAGCCGTAACGTTCTTTTTTAATAAATGGGTGAAGCGTTTCCTATAAAGTTGATGAAAGGGTGAAGCACTGACAAGCCTTAATTGTGTTTGGTGATGTGACATCAGTCGCAAAGAAAACATGTCAAAGTCGTGGCATTTCAACAACTATTGTGATGCAATCTTTGAAGATGGGCTTTTTTGAAATTCGCGCAAGCCAACTTGGAATTTGCGTGCGCGCAATTTTTGAACTGAAGTTTGCCCACACAAATACACACAATCTAACATCACGCTTTGGAATTTGCGTGCACACAATTTTTTAACTGAAGTTTGCCCACACAAATACACACAATCTAACATCGCGCGCCCCGCACCACCTTGCAAACTGTATCCTGGTGGTGCATTCCACTTGCGCAAAGGTTGCCAAGTTTGCGCACGTTTGCCGCCGATCTCATTTCGAGTGGAACCAGTTGTGCGCAAGTTTGACACTTGTGAAACTTAAGCTCGCAGCGCTCAACACATGCATAGAAATTCAACGCAGAGTCGGGGTGAGCTGAGGCTACATTAAACTGTCAGATTTATTCTCAGGGTTTTGGACCGGGATGCTTTTAACAGAAAAGTATTTATGAGTGGTAATCAAAGTGTGTTGAATCAGTTTTATAGCAGTTGTTTAAACATGCTGAGGCCTGGTTCTTGATAAATTTCCAAGAACCAGGCCTCAGCGTGTTTAAACCGCTAGTTTGAAACCCGTTCACCGCACTTTGATTCTTTTATTGAGGCATAGGCTGCCCTTAGCAACAGAGCCAGCTGCCAGATTGGACACGGCCTAAGCAGCTCTATAAAATCATAGAGTAAGGGCCCAGATGGTTTTTCCCTCGGCTCTCACTGAAAATATTTTGGTTTTTCCCTCCATAAACATAGGGTTGTATAACACTATGCCAAGTCAAAAACTCATTTAAAAACAGGCCTGATGCTTCGGTTTTGAAAGGGCAAGGGTATAAAGTTGGGCACTTCTATGAGGAATTTGTAAGTTTCTACTGGAACATTTCAAGGGGCACCAAGGCAATGACCAGGGGCAACAGAGGCAGTTGCCACTCTTGCCTCTGTGAAGCATTGGGCCTGAAAACATGGGCGTCTCAGATGGGATTCGAACCGAGTATCTTCTGAAATGTAGAGTAAATGTCTTAATAACTGTGGCTCTTACTTGTCTTTTTTCTTCCCTCAGTCTCACATCTTCGAGGAAGTTGATTTGCGGGAGATCAGCGTGGCTGAGAGTAGCACGAAAAACGTCAATAATAGTTTCAGGGTAAGTGAAGGAAATCTTTATTCAATTGGTTCAGTGCTGACCTGCGCCCAATTTCATAAAGCCTGTAAGCACAAAAACGTGCTAAGCACAGAAAAGTACTGCTTAGCAGAAACGGGTTACCAGCCAAAATTACATTAAGTTTGCATTGTTGTGACTGGTGCCCTGCTCAATTTTTGCTTAGCAAAGAAATTTGTCAAGCAGTTTTTCCTGCCTAACAGCTTTATGAAATTCGGACCTGTTGTTAAGTCACATGCACATGCACGCATCTGCTGCACATGCACAGTTTTGTCACATCTGGGGCCGATTTCACAAAGAGATAAGACTAGTCTTATCTGAAGTTAGGACCAGTAACTGGTCTTAACTTAAGACTAGTCCTACCTCTTAGCATTGCCTAGGACTAGTCCTAAGTTAGGAAGAGTTTTGTGAAATCGACCCCTGGTTTCATAGCTCCGTGTGTATGTGTGTTCAGGGTTCGCCCTTGACTTTTTCAGTGACTTGCCTTCATGACCAGCTAGCTTGTTATTTGACTTGTCCACCAGCTTTTTCACTGGTCAGTATTTTAAGGTGTTCTTGTAACTCTATCATGGGACTTGATAGGACTTGCATGGGACTTGAGTTTGAAACTATGAGCATTCCGAGGCAGGACAACTTGGACAGAATTTTGACTGGTCCTCAGAACTTAGAACTGGTATTTGGCCAGTGGATCCGACTAATATTAGGCCAAGTAAAATAAGAGGGGACGAGAAACTCGTTTCTCGTCCCCGCCCGCCTCCTTTTTGGCCGCCGCCTCCTTTTTAAAACTATTTACTATTTGAAAAAAAAAAAAAAAAAAAGATTTAAAGATTTAAAGCTGAAATAATTTGTTTGGGATAAAACTGAGTGGCATCTCTGATATTTTGAATCTCCTGAATCCAATTAGATGGGCCAAAATAGCAGCTTTGCCTCAATAATTCCCAACTTTCTCATAACAATTCTGTGTGCAGTCCCTAGCTAGTTGAGGGCTAAAAGGGTGATTCTCCTGACTTAAATATCATCAATGTCTTGGCACCAAACCCAGCTGGGCGTTCTTTTCAGATCGGAGAAATGTTGTTGAAGGTGATGGTGCTGCGATTCTGCATTGAAGGGTCTTACAAATCATTTGTTTTGTCATAAATTGCATCAGTATACTCAAATAGCACAATATCTGTGAATAAATATACCTTGGCCAACCATATTTAGCATGGCGACCATCTTGGAAAAAATAGCTAAAAATAGTAAATAGTAGCGCCCTGCCTCCTCCTTTTTTTAAAAGTCCGGACGAGAAACTCGTTTCTTATTTTAGTTGGCCTTAAGGGAAAACGCTATTTCACCCCAAATCACACATTTTATCGTTCAGAGGCATTCCTGATCAAAGAAGACGAGTCCCTAAGTGTTTGCAAAACCAAAGTAAAAAACAAGTCCAATTTTTATTTTATTTTACATATTATGACATTCGACATTTACAAAAGAGCCGCACCAAAGTGTGGACTTCCTGCTGGCACAAAGTGTACGCAGCTCATCGGATAAAAAGGAGTAAAGTTTCACACTTTTTTAAGTGCATGATTTTCATCAACTTTTGACGCGATGAAAGGGCGACACACTTCAAAACTATTTGAGTGTTATTTTAACAATACTTGACTTTCTGTTGAAGTTGTCGTTAAAGGCACCACTTGGTGTTGGATCGCTACAGTATTTTTGTCTGTGGTCACACTATGACCACATTTCATTCAAAAGTATTTTTTTTTTACTTTGACCTTTTTTTATTTAAATGGTCAGATTTGTTTGTGATTTATATGTTTTGTTAATGGATGTTTTTAATTTTGTTGTGTAATACGTAGCAAGGTTTATCATTTTTTCAGAAACAATTTTTTTTAATTATTTGATCACCTAATAATGGATTAACAGCAGCCTGTATCCAACCTTTGCTGTCATCTTTCTCCTAAGAAAAAATGTCAAAATAATATTTTGTTTTGTTTTTTCCTTTGCATTTTACTTTTAACAAGGCCCCCCCCCAACAACCTCCTTGATCAGGGTCTGGGTGTGTTAAATCTGGGTGTAGTTAACTCTAGCATTGCCCAGGCCGATAAAAGAGAGCCCAACTTTCCCACATTGGTAATTGTCAAAGGCCAGTATCCACACTTGATGAGTCACAAGAAAAAAGTGGGGAAAAACCTTAAATGTCTTCACTATTTTCAAACCTTTAATTTTTGTCTTGCAAGATCCAAACTAATTGTTTAACTCATTTCTCAAAAACTATAGCGTTTCAAGCAAATATTTATCAAGGGAGGTTTCCCACATGACCATACCAGGGCCCAATTTCATAGAGCTGCTTAAGCACAAAAACTAACTAAGCACAGCAAAGTCATGCTTACCAGAATAAGGTTACCAGTCAAACTACCATGTCACATGTACAACTTGTGACTGGTATCCTGCTCATTTCTGCTTAGCAGAAAATGTTTAAGCGATATTTTCTGCTTAAGCACCTCTATGAAATTGGGCCCATGTCTGTTGTGTGCAAATCTGTGAACATTTATATTTTTACTCTTACCAATGTTATGCACACCCATGAAATCCGCCCACTTATAATGTATAATTTGTATTGGTTACAACTCACCACGTGACCTTAAACAGTCTGGAAAGTCGGCTTTGAACTTATGTTTGCCTTGACTGAAGTTTTTATCAATTTTATTTGCTATTTTGGTACGGAAAAAACCCAGCAACTTTGAGCTTAAAACGAATGGCGTGACAAACACCCTACAGGCCACTGCCAGGGTGAAGACACCCTGTGTATAATTTGGAATCCCTGTTGTTTTGGGGGGTTTTATGTCATGTGCGTGTAACAAATTGGAAGTGAGGAGTGTGGCCAACCCTGTTTTTAAATTTCAAGAAAATTTGAACATCCTTTTTCCAGATCCTGAATTACACCTTGCTGTGAAAAAAGCCTTTTCAAAAAAAGTTGAAAAAATTTTCAAAGAAGAAAATTGTTTGTTTGGCAGAAAACCAAGAAACAGATTGTGTTTTTGTTTTTTAATTTGCCATTTTTCAATTTTTTTCACAAAGAGCATTCTATTGGAAAATATTAAAATCTATGGAAAAATATTGAAGGGGCATCAAGCCCAAGACCGGGGCAACAGAGGCAATGGCCTTCATGTAATTCCACAAGGGCCTTCATATTAAAGGGTTTGTAATTCTATTAAAGGTTTAGGTGACACAAAACACAACAACTTTTGTTTGATTTAGAGATTAAGATGGTGAACACGAAAGATAAGAAATGCTAAAAGCTGCCGTTAAAATTATTTTGCTTTGAAACAATGTTAAAAAAAATGAAAATTGTACAAAAAAATAATTATTATTTAATGTACAACGACATTACGTGACTTCACCTGAAATTTTCACCTGAAAACATCAAAACTTTTTTTTCACTTTTTCTCAACTAGTAATGTAGCTGAAGAAACTTCTACAGGTATATTACATACAATACATCTTCATTCACAGGAAAAGAGATTCACAAAAAAATTGAAAATTGAAAGGTAAAAACCCCTAAAAAATTTAAACCACAGCTTAATTAAATTCAATTCAATTCGCTGGACATTTCGTTTCCATTTGTACAAAGAGAAGCATGTCAAAACATAAAAGCATAAAATTTTGATTTTTGCATTTTTTAAGTGCTTTCTTAAAAAAAACTGGAAAACTCTCTGCAGTAGACTGGACAACCTTTGGCTTACGGTTTTAAGTGCACTCATTTGATACGTCAGCCAGTTTGCACAAAACTCTTACACAATACACGCAGCGGCGGTCTTATAAACTGGCATTCGAGTTTCATAGAGTGGTGGTAGCATTTTTGAGATTGAGATAAAATCTCTGTAGTGTCCACACGCAGAAAGGAATATATTATATTATAATTAAAATACATCCTAAATGTTTCATCAATCAATGAAACCTTTCAAAAAATTTTTTTTTATTTATTCCCTTTCTCTAAAACCATATTTAAATATACCAAGCAGCAAAATCTTCCCTTCCCCATTTCTCCCCCCCCCCTTCTCTCTCTCTCCCTCTTTTTTTCTTTTCTCCCTCATTTTTTTTTTTTTTTTTAAATGAAATGGGGGGGGCGTGCGCCCACCACGCCCCCCCCCTCTGGATCCGCGCCTGAACACGTTTGGAAAATTGTCAAAGACCAGTGCTCTCACTTGATGTATTCCAACATATGCATAAAATAACAAGCCTGTGAAATTTTGTGCTCAATTGGTTATTGAAGTTGCAAGAAAATGATGAAAGAAAAAACACCCTTGTTGTACAAATTTGTGTGCTTTCAGATAGGAATAAAAACTTCTTGCAAGAAGTTTTTATTATTTTAGTGAGAAATTACCTCTTTCTCAAAAACTACGTTACTTCAGAGGGAGTCGTTTCCTACAATGTTTTTTACTATCAACAGCTCTCCGTTGCTTGTTACCAAGTAATTTTTTATGCTAATATCTGTTTTGAGTAATTACCAAACGTGTACGATACCTTTAAAGGTGATTCAGGGAAAAAAAAATCAAAAATACTGTTAACCCCCTGGTCAAGAAACAATACACAAGCTTTTCCCAATTATTTTAGTAAAACAAAGGTTGCTTTGCTTGTGACCCCCCAAGGGTGAAACTGTACCACGATGTCTCTGGGAATTAATAGGGACTGTTTGATATTTCCACAAATGCTGTAGGAAACCTGTAGATAGAATACCAGAAGGGGATTTGTACTAATGGATTGAGGAGATACAAATACTAAAATTGACTGTTTGCTGCATCAATCATGTTGTGTAATTTTTATTTTATTTTTTTATTTTCCACTTTTTTTTTTAAATTTAGAGGTTAGGTAATGTTAAAGGGAATGTTTGATCAGTGAGATTAAATTAATCCTCACCCTTTGGGTTTGTTAATAATAACAATTCATAATAATTTATTGATTTATATTGTGCCCATTCCATTCAATGTACACAAGCGCATTACAAACAAACAAGCAAACAAAAATTAAGTAATCAAAAGTGGCTATGATAAGATGCTAAAAACATTGGGGAATTACAAAAAGATCACAAATTAATATGTAAAAAGCTAAGAAATTCAACAATAATTTCATAATTTCATAATTAATAATTTCATATTTCTCTAAAACTATATTACTTTAAAGGGTGTCATTTCTAACAGTGCTTTATAATATCAACATCTCTCCGGGGCTCTTTACCAAGTAAGTTTTTTTGGTCATTCATTTTTTTGAGTAATTACCAAATATCCCTTTAAGTAGCTTTATGAAATTAAAGGGACACGTTGCCTTGGATTGGGCGAGTTGGTCTATCCAAAGCATTTGTAACCATTTGTTATAAAATGCATATGGTTAGAAAGATGTTTTAAAAGTAGAATACAATGATCCACACAAATATGTCTCGAAATTGCGTGGTTTTCCTTTTACATCGTGAACAAACATGGTCAGCCATTTTGTGGAGTCAATTTTTTTATTGACTCCACAAAATGGCTGAGCGTGTTAGTTCGTAAAGTAAAAGGAAAACCACACAATTTCGAGGCATGTTTGTGTTGATCATTTTATTCTACTTTTATAATGTCTTTCTAACAATATACATTTTATAACAAACGGTTACAAACGCTTCTTATAGACCAACTCGTCCGATCCAAGGCAACGTGTGCCTTTAAACCCTGGTTTCTTTTGTACTCTTCAGTGATTGCTTTGGTTGTGAAAACACCTGAGATATTAAAAACTAATGGTAATTTTTAAAAAATAATAAAACAAGCCACTTCGGATTTACATGTTTGAAGCCAGAGTTGAGGTTCACTGGCCGGAAATTCTCCACACTTTCCCCGTAGTCAGTCAGACTGGAAAGGAAAATTCAGAACAAAGCTACGGGGAAACGAAAACCATGTCCTAATCACATGCCCCATTCCAAAACCTCAGCTGGAGAAAAGCTCATTCAAAAAAAAATTCTCTCCCTTTCTTCGTGGTTCCCAGAATAGATTGATCAGGCCTGTGAAATCTCCGCTTTAAAGCGGATATCAGCTTTTTTATATTTTTTTGTCGATTTTTTATTCCCCCCCCTTTTTTTTCCCCTTCTTTTTTTTCTTCTTCACTTTTTGGCCTTATATATGCTTGACAACAGTAATGTACAACTACAATAATGTGATATAAACCTAGTTACTGGATCAATGGGGTGCCCCAATTCGACCAGTGTAAATGCGTGACGCGCACTCACTTGACGTTTCACGATCATTCTTACATTATGTAGTGTTTAAGCTCTTTTTTTAAGGGTCCACTCACAGGCCTGATTGATGAATAAAACAAGCCTGGCGTAAACATCGTTGTACTTTTTCCCTCTCTCACACACTGACCGTGTTTGACATTTGTTTTCTTTACACAGGTGATTACTCCGTTCCGAACGCTGATCCTCTGCACGGATACGCGAAAGGATATGGAGGAGTGGATTAGTGCCTTCAAGTCAGTCGCTAATAGAGAGTTTTACGAGGTAAGGACGTTTTCTTTCTAACACTCATTCCTCCCTCTTCTGTGTCTTACTTTAAAGTCGGTTACAAAACAAGTTCCATCGGTACCTGGAACATATAAGTGACTTATCCTACTGGGATGAAGAAGATCAGTTTGTTTTATCTGCCAGCACACGTAAATCCTCGATCCCGATTTGTCGACAGCCGTGAAACATTATCAGGCAAGATGATATTTTCTACTTAAGTCTGATTTCCAGTTTTGGGGGGGGCCTCTGAGAATCAGTGAGATTGTTTGTAAATAGCCTTAAAAACTCTTTAAAAGCAAAAGCCTGTTAAACAGAATCAAAACATTTATATTTTTGCTAATATATACAACCGACCTGACTAGTATGATAATGTAGGTAAGTGCTTGTACTCAAAAAAATTTCCTGCTGTTTTTTCATAGGCCCAATATCCTGTATTATACACATATTATGGACTGGCATTAAGGTCACTAGTGCAGGTCTATGGACCCTTAGGGACTGTGGGTGACCAGAAATGGGTCCTATTTCCCTGGGCCTTCTGGTCACTCACAAACCCCAGGGGAGATAGACATGCACTAATGACCAAGCTATGCTATAGTCCATATTATTATTATATATTAATGGTAGTGAAACTAAGGATGCCTCATAAGTGAACTTAACCACCGTAGCTCGCAAGCCTGAGGAAACCTGTAAACAATGGTGCTTGCTATGTGAACCAGAAACACCGGGGTTAACCCCTACTCTTCCATGATTTGTTTTCTGGGTTCTTTTATGTGCACTACCAATCCTAGTACACAGGACATATGGCTTAATTTCCCATCCGAAGGACAAAGCAGTCATATCTTGCTCAAGGACACAAATGTCAAGACCGGGACTCGAACCCACACTCTGCTGATTAGAAACACCAGAGCTTGATTCTGGTGCTCTTAACCACTTGGCCACGACATACCACTGGATAAATAATATTATTTTTTTTCTACCCTACACTGACGTGTGATCAGCACTGAATGCTTATAGTGCTTCCCAAAGTCGTGCAATTTTTTTTAATGACATTGGTGTAAGCGGATATTTTTAATAAGTTAGTTCCAACTGTTTTTGTAATAAAAGTGTATGGTAACACCACATTGCATTGCTTTGATTTGTTCCGAGAAAAGAGACAGTAATTTTGTTTAATCATATGGGGGAGAAGAGTTTTCCAATGTAATCCAACACTGAGAGGGCAAATTCTTAATTAGTAACATCTGTTCAATCTTGAAGAAATCCTTCAAAGATTGCTACGAAGGTTGAAATTTTTGCACAGTCATACAAGGGCCAAATATCAAAGAGCTGCTGAGTCAGAAAACAATGCTTACAAATTTTCTGCTTCGCAAAAATTATGCAGGATACCATTCACAGATGATGCCTGACGTGGTATTTTGGTTGGTAACCTGGTAAGCATACCCATGTAGTTTTTTTGTGCTTGAGCAGTGCTATGAAATTTTGACCCAACTTAGAACAATTAGTTACTTCAATACAATTGTTTTGTTTATAAGAAAAATTAATGACCATAAAATCTTACTTGGTAAGAAGCACTGCAGCTGTTGATAATGTATAACATTTTAAGAAACAATTCCCTTCTAAGGAATGTGGTTTCAGAGAAAGGGATTCAACAAATGTTCAATCTGAGAAACGTATCATGCAGATACCTTTCTCTGATTGTGTATTCCAATTACGGATTGTTCTTCCTGTGCGGACATAACCGCTCCAGATTTTCAGCGATATCTCAACAACTCTACCACCTTTTGAAATGAAATGTTGTACAGGTTACTTTTATTGTATAAAGCTATTCATATAGGATTAAATCAATCGAATGGTTCCAAAAACCCAAAGGTATACTTTGACTTTAAAAGGTCACAATTGCTATGTAGGCTTATTTGAAACATTAACTGTAATGTGTCGTCACCCACCCCTCCCTCCCCCCACAGCCCACACCCACAAGTTAATATCTGCTCTGTTTTAACAAAATCAGATCCTCCAATATTTCTCCGATTGAATCTCAAAGTCTCGTTTTTGCCCTCTCTCTCAAAGAAAGGTTTCAACATTTTCTTAGTTTTTAAAACTTTCTTACGAAAACAAACGGGTTCTTGTTTTCTTCTGTCATTGAAAAATTCAACCCAAACAGCATCAGATAATGTTACATCAGTATTCGAAGAGAACAAGCCAAGCCAAACTGGCCCATTAAAATGTCCATTAGAGCAGATAACGAAGACCTAAGAGCAATCTAAGAACTTTCGTCTCAATGCTATGATGTAAAACACAAAGCTACTAAAGCCCTTACCTCGTCTACTTTGTTCCACCACCCCCATATTCCCTTGTTCTCTCATTACCTGTTTTTTCCCGTTTTCCCCATTTCCATTTCCTTTCTTGAGTTCAAGGAAACTGTATGACGTCTTATCTCTTAATTTTGTTGTCAAACTTTGACGTTTTATGGATTTTTTTTCTTCTTCTGCTTTTTGAGTTTTAAGCCCAATTTCATGAACATGGTAAGCACAAATATTTGTTAGCACAGGAAAATCTTACTTAGAAAGATACAGGTTCCGAGCAGAATACCATGTAGTTTATATTGATGTGATCGGTACCCCTGCTAGAATCTATTGCTTAGCAAAGAAATTTGCTAAGCATTGTTTTCTGCTTACAAACTTTATGAAATACGTTACTGTAATTGAACTGTTTTTAATGACCTTCCTTGTGATGCGACCCTCTTTGTCCAGTTCCCTGTGTTCTTAGTTACTAAGACAGTTCTATTTCTCATAATGGAGGACCAGATTAACTTTCCTTCCAGCCTCGGTTTGGTAAGATTGCGTTGAATTGAAAAAAAGAAAAAAAAATGTGATGGAGGTTGTTTGTACCAACAGCCAATATCTTTCCTTAAGGTGAAGGTACTTCCCCCCCCCCCCCACACAAAGGAAATTCATTTTGATTTTGAACCCTTAGATTTCAAAAATGGATTAAAAAATAGTCAGTGCAGACGGGACTAGAGAGCTGGGCCAAAATAGCCCCCTTATAAATATACTGTAACACATCTTAAGAAACCAAGTACAGCTAAAACAGAAATCAAGTTGCCATGATGGACGCCGTGCTGTAGTTAACATGTTACTATGCCAAGTTGTATGTGATGTGTACAGCATTGCTTCAAAATCAGCGCAGCATGTTGGTTGCCGATCTGCCTGGACTCGTATTTCACCCAGAATCCTTTGCGCGCTGATCATGCGCATTGGGACATATGCGTATGGGCTGTTTCATAGGGCTGCTTCAAGCAGACGATTTTGCTTAACAGTTTTCTTCAAAAAAGCAACAATGAGCAGGATACCAGTCAAAGATGGTGCATGTGACATAGAATTTGGGCTGGTAACCTTATTCTGGTAAGCATAATTTCATTGTGCTTATATGCTGTAACTACTTTTTGTACTTAATCTGTGAAATTGGGCCCTGTTTGATTTGACAAATTGGTTTCTTCATTTTCTTAACTTAAATGAGAGAATCCGGACTAACTACAGATACTAAGTAAATTATAACAAGTAACTTATAACAACTGTAATGGGTTGCAATATATTAAGCGTAAAATCTGAAAGTGACGTCAAACAAACAAAAGTTGATTGCACATCTGCCCATATTGCAGGTTACAAAATTGCAAATGTTATGAATTTTGTATCGAAGGCCAAACACCTCTTGCCTGACAAGGACAAACTGTTGTCAACAACGTCTTACATGCGTACCAATTTTCTGCTGAGCAAAACTGAGAAGGAAACTAGTCAGTGGTACGTGTGATATTCTTGTCAAATTTATTGGGAAAAGCACAATTTTGTTTGCGCTAAGCTGCTTTTTGCGCTTAAGCAACTCTGTGGATTGGTATTGGGCCGTGCAGTGACTTTTCTTGGAGGAAGGCCCAGTAACTCATTATGTAAAGTGCTTTTATGAATTTGAGAAAGTCTTGTACTCCAATCGTTTGCTGAATTGTGATTAAGCAAGGTCGTTTCTGCTGGTGAGAGTGTGAGAGTGTGAGACTGTTCTAGTGGGATCGGTTTACACACGTCATCATTGTAGTTGTTGTTACGTGTGTTTAAATGCACACTGGTTCGGAGAGTTCAGCTCACTGCTATAAGGTCCTTAATTACAATTTCAGATCCATAATGATTAAAAGGGCATTAAATGAAAAATGCATATGTTTTAAAAACTAAATCAAAACACGCAAACAAATGTTTTTCTTTGAAAGCAAATGTTTCTTTTGACAAACATTATTTTGAAGACCACTCTCTCATTATAAGTGTTTTTCTCTTGTCTTGCCTGATGAATTTTAAAATTAAATATTATAATGTACAATTCGATGCAATTTTGCCTCTAGTAACATGTTTGAATCTCATTAGACCATGATTATATATTCTATAAATAAACTCCATTCACCAGGAGCTCCAAAATATGCAAAACCAATTTGATGAGATCCGCGCAAACTGCACTAACGACCTTATAGTCCTGTGTCAACGTAATGAGGTCCACAGGGCATTAATGATGAACAAAACAGAGACTGATATTAAGTCAAGGAAGGCCGACACGTTTATAACAAAAGGTTACTCAGAAACCTTCAGAAAACATGCTATCAAAATTTACTGGATGATACATTGGATTTTTTGAAAAGCAAAATAACTCCCATCCTCTACTTTTCAACAAACGCACCATACAACAGAGCTGCCAGCTCCCCCTTGAGGTTCCCTGAAAATAAACAGACATGATATTCTTTCTACTTTAGTCCGATTTCTGATTTTTTTTACCCTTGGAAAAATCAGAAAAACTGTGATTAAAGGCACTGAACACGTTTGGAAATTGTCAAAGACCAGTGCTCTCACTTGGTGTATCCCAACATGTGCATAAAATAACAAGCCTGTGAAAATTTGGGCTCAATTGGTCATCGAAGTTGCAAGAAAATGATGAAAGAAAAAACACCCTTGTTGTACAATTGTGTGCTTTCAGAAAGGAATAAAAACTTATTGCAAGAAGTTTTTATTATTTTAGTGAGAAATTACCTCTTTCTCAAAAACTATGTTACTTCAGAGGGAATCGTTTCCTACAATGTTTTATACTATCAACAGCTCTCCGTTGCTTGTTACCAAGTAAGTTTTTATGCTAATAGCCTATTTGTTTTGAGTCATTACCAAACGTGTACGATACCTTCAAATAGCCTGAAAAGTCTATTAAAGCCTACACCACATGTACATGTAGGTCAGCCCTTGTACTCAATCACATTTTCCTACTCTTTTCCAAGGACCAAGTAGCCTGCCTGAATAAACCAATCTTTCCATGTTCTGATGAACAAATTTGACAATCTCCCTGATTATGGAAACTTTTTCCCTATTACGTTGAATGTGATTGTAACTATCTTTCTTATTGATGTACAAAAACTCCTTGATTGCAAGATGCAAATGTTGGCAGCTCTGCATATTACCAACCTATGAAAAAGTCATCGGTTATCCTTTTAGAAAACATGACATTTTGGTTGCGGGAAAAACAAAAAACTACCTACTTACCCTATTTTTTCTGGCCCGTTACGCCAATTTTTGTTGTTGTTAAGGCCTAACTGCATGTGTTTGTGTATTAATAATGCTACATACGAAGTTTGGACCTGAGATCAAAAGAGGTCCACATAATGAATAGTTTTGCCTATGAATCAGCATTATGTTGACAAAAACCAGTTTTTGAAGACATTTTTAATGATTGGGGTTAAACAAAGAAAAATTGAGTAGAGCGGGATTTGTACCAACAACCTCCGATTTATAGTGCCAGTGCTCTACCAACTGAGCTATCTAGCCCTATGTATGGCTTCTGACTATGACCCGAACGAAGATATTGACAAAATACGGAGACCGCTAGATAGCTCAGTTGGTAGAGCACAGGCATGGAGGTTGTTGGTTCAAATCCCGCTCTAGTAAATTTTTCTTTGTTCAACCCCAAATCATTAAGAATAAAAAATAAATTACCCAGTCAGTTTTCTTTGTGGTTTATAACACGATATCTTTAAGGAAGAAAGGTATTCAAGAAATTACTTCTTGGAAGTGTGGCTCAGAACTAATTTATACAAGAACATAACTCAGCGTTTTGGTCAGTGTACTCTGACCAAATCAAACAAAATAATCTGCACGTCGGTGACAGATTGTTTCATTCACAGACAAATATTGACCAATAGTAAGATCAGAAACTCAATCTTCATCCCCCACCCCCCTCAGTGTAAATAAACTCATCCCACCCCCCTGTTTAAAAGTAGACTGTCCCATATATACGATCTTCCCCAATGTCCTCATTAAATAAAAGTACACACATACGAAGTGTCAAGCTCACATGCTGTAGACTGTCAAACACTAAAGAATCTCCGCCGCGGCCTCTGATGATAGTGCGCTAAATTCTTAAGGTGGACTGTAAAGCCAAAGACGACAGGAGGACGGAAATTACTCGTAGGGTCAGTAATGGAGGGAAACAATGACAGGTTCTGCGCCTCGGACTCGGAGGAGAAAACGGTGAGTTGTTGAGGAAGAAATCGGATGCTTCCCGCCGTCAATCATAGTGTTACATTAGCTGACAGAGCAGTGTTGAGTGAAATTGGAACAAATTTGTTGAACCAATCTTGTGAATTTATTCGCCAAATTGGATGTCAACCGACCCTTGATCACAAAGTAGCGAATCTTTTGCGTTTTCATGTAATTTATTTCCATTCGAGTTACCTGGAGGAAAATTGTTTAATAACAGTCAAAGAACTTGTAGTGTAAATTAACATTTAGGTACTGTAGAACATGTTATTTAATTTGAATCCAATCAGCTTGTTTAAAAATGCTTTGAAGATGCTTGGTCAATTTCTTTTGCCAATTTGACCCCTAACAATTAAATTTTTAATAGCTGTTTTTATGGTTGTGAGAAAGTTAGAAGCTTTCATTTAAGGTACTGCATAAACAATTCTGCCAATGATAAGTGGTAGTTAAATAAAAATTAACAAATTAATTGTTGTCTGGATCCCAGCATTGTCTCATGTTCATCAGCCGTCGGAAAACAATATTTTGCAAGTTATGTATTTTGTGCCTTGTTCTTGGCATATGCAAAAGTTTTTCATTTTGAAACAGCATCATCCGTCAGAATTCGTTCCGTTCAGAGAAAAACCTTTTTTTTGTAAATTTCTTTATGCATACAATACATATGTCATGGTGAAATGCTGCAGACGACAGAATAAAACAGCATGTTATATGTGTATCATGATCTATGCACTGTATTACACTGATACAAAATTGCGGAAATTCATAGATTGCCTTTGAGTCTACACTGTAATAAATGAAATACCAGTTGATAAACTACCCCAAATTTGTGAGTTTAATTTCAAATTGTTGAATGGAAAAATCACTTGAAAATTTGAGATGTTCTGGTCCAAGTGAAATGATTGTAAATTGCCAAATAAATATTCAGCCTAATTTTTTTAAAAATATAATAGAGACTGACAAGTACAAGTGTTATGAATAACATACTTTTCATTTTGACAAAATGAAATAATATTGTACATTTCACCCTAAACTGAATCACGCTTGAGACAGTATTTGAAAAATGTTGGATGTTAGAGTTCACCTAACTCTGATTACAGAGAAGGTAAATTCAACCAAGATTGATGTCTTTAAGGATCAGCTGTCCCCGCCCCAGCAGTCTTCAGTCTTCAGCCTCCTTGATGGTTTGACGACCATGCGGCCTTGCCAGTCACTGCCCCATATCATCCTCCATGCCAGTCACTGTCCCATGTCATTCCATGCCAGTGACTCAACCTCTAAGCACGATGCAACAATGCACAGACAATCCCTGGGGGGTTACTACCATGGCAACCCAGCTGTCATGGTTACCTACATCTTGAGCTGTACATTGACGGAGTTGTGACATGGAGGAACTAGTTCTCTTTGGTCACGTGGTTACTGGACGCCGTTTTCGGTCCAAATGCAGCTATACCGTGCTCAATATGGGGGCAGAGAGTAACCCAAATGTTCTCATACTTTGACACACTATTTTCCTCTTGTAATAATAAATAAAATAAAAACATATAAAAACATAAAAATAAAACATAAATAATAATAATCCTCTAAAGACTTCCTGAGATTTGAGATTCGTTTTACACAATGAAGACACAATAGGTACCACCACTGCCCCATAACGAGCACCAAATGAATGCAGCACAATCAAATGTGCAGTCTAGTTTGTCACTCTGTGTGCGCACATGCGGTGGTTTTTTTTGACAAAAAATGGCTTCTCATCACAAGTTGTCACAACTCTCTTAACCCTTTCATGCGCCATTTATTTTAGTGGCAAATTGATCATATGGACAAATTAACTGTTTACTTGGGTTTTTTTTGGCAAATGGCGTCCCCTCCAATAACAGGTCACATTAGCAGCCTCAGGAGTCCTCTTTCCCAACTGTGTGGCCGTGCGATCTTTATTTTTCATTTAACAACTATTTTTCTGAACGGATTGAAACCGGTCGCTAGCGATCGGTAGGCGCGTGAAAGAGTTAATAGACAGCTCTACCACCACCCGAACCCAGACTTAGAACGAGAGAAAGAAGAGAGATGGGGCAGTTTCTGGTTACATTTAAAGAGGAGCCCCAAGGTCGAATTCAGTTTTGTGATGCCCCTCATTTTCCAATAGGTAGAGTCCTTATGAAGTTTGTAACCTCCCTTTAAAGGCACTGAACACGTTTGGAAATTGTCAAAGACCAGTGTTCTCACTTGGTGTATCCCATCATATGCATAAAATAACAAGCCTGTGAAAATTTGGGCTCAATTGGTCATCGAAGTTGCAAGAAAATGATGAAAGAAAAAACACCCTTGTTGTACAAATTTGTGTGCTTTCAGATAGGAATAAAAACTTCTTGCAAGAAGTTTTTATTATTTCAGTGAGAAATTACCTCTTTCTCAAAAACTACGTTACTTCAGAGGGAGTCATTTCCAACAATGTTTTATACTATCAACAGCTCTCAGTTGCTTGTTACCAAGTAAGTTTTTATGCTAATATTTGTTTTGAGTCATTACCAAACCTTTAAAATGGTGTAAAATGCCATTGTATTTTATACCCTTCCAGTGCGAATTTTTCCTAAAACATCCAATGATGTCACAATTCAAATGTATGGGTCTGTACATTTTTGTACAGGAAATTTTAAGTTCATTCCTGAATGTTGATGATATTCAATAAAAACGGCATTGAATGTGACCTTGTGATTGACGCAAAAATTTCGTTGGTAATTGGAACCCACTGTTTGTTTCAATCCTATATAGTTGTAGATATATACAATAAATCTAATCTGTGAAAATTTCATTTCAAAAGGTGGTAGCGTTTTGAGATATTGCCGAAAATCTGGAGTGGTTATGTCCACGCAGGAAGAATAATCTGCAATTGGAATACACAATTTGAGAAACGTTACTGTCAGTTACGCTTCTCAGATTCAAATTTTTGGGGATAAAAAGTAATATCTTTTTCATAACTGCAGTACTTCGAGGTGAAAAGTTTCTCAAAATGCATTATACTTTCCACAGCTGCTGTACTTCTTACCAAGTACGTTTTCATTGCCATTAATTTTCAGAGTCATTACCAAACGTATACAGACCCTTTAGAGGCATCGTACACGTTTGGTAATTACTTAAAATATATATTAGCATAAAAACTGACTTGGTAACAAGCAAAAGAGAGCTGTTGATAGTATAAAACATTGTGAGAAATGACTCCCTGAAGTAGCGTAGTTTTTGAGAAAAAGGTAATGTCTCACTAAAATAATAAAAACTTCTTGCAAGAAGTTTTTATTCCCATCTGAAAGCACACAAATTTGTACAACAAGGGTGTTTTTTCTTTCAACATTTTCTTGCAACTTCGATGACCAATTGAGCCCAAATTTTCACAGGCTTGTTATTTTATGCACATGTTGGGATACACCAAATGAGAACACTGGTCTTTGACAATTACCAAACGTGTACGATGCCTTTTACACGAGGTTAAGACTTGTGTTTTTTCCATTTTCGTAAGGACACTATCTATGAGATAAGGAGTGCATCACAAAACTGAATTTGACCATGGATCCCTTCTTTAAGGAGGTAAATGCTCTTTGTCACTGCAACCCGATGATGGATCAGTTGCAAAGTATGGGGCAACACCCAGACAGAGAGCCTTGGGCCATGAATGAAGAGCTGTCGAGACCAACGTCCAAAACCAAGAAAGATAAAAGAGGCTGGGGATGGTTGGTTGCTTGCTTGCATCCTCTCTGTCAATAACTCAACCTCAAAGGGCAACAAAACGCACAGACATTATCCTTAGGCATTTACTATTACTTAATCTTCGATGTCCCCAGTGTGGGACATAAGGTTCAACCATGTCAGGCGGGCTCCAGGTGAGGGGCCAGACAAAATTCAGCACTTGGTTCTCCAGTGCCCAATTTCATAGAAGCACAAAAAGTAGTTAAGCACAACCAAATTATGCTTACCAGATTAAGGTTACCAGCCAACCTACCATGTCACGTGTACAATTTGTGACTGGTATCCTGCTCATTTCTGCTAAGCAGAAAATTGTTAAGCAATATTTTCTGCTTAAGCAGCTCTATAAAATTGGGCACAGGTTTGGAGTTGTGCATGATGCTAACAAATCCACCCTGCAAAAAAACATCACAAATTTTTTTTATTTTTTTTTATTTATACAATGCCTTTTGTCTGTAACAATCCTCTTTTTTTCATCCTCCAGAATGCCCCTCTTTTTTTATACATTTTTGGTTCTTTGTACGAGCACACTTTTTAACTTGAAATTTGTTTTCTTGTTCTTTCTGAACGCCTTTTTTTGGTGGTCGGGTGTGTTGTTTTTGGTTTTTTTACTTCTAGGCCTCATTATGTACCTCTTAGGACTCTATGTGTTCTTGTATAGGTAATTCTTAGCTGCTTTTGTATTTTATTCTCGTGTATTTTTAATGTATCCAGGGCCCCCATGGAGATTAATTAGTCAGAAAACTGATGGGGCTACCCTGGTTAAATAAGACAAAATAGATAAATAAATAAACAGTACAGGCATTACTATGGCAACCTTTATAACAGTACAATCTGAATTTTCCAAAATTTTATGACACCAGCCGCGGCATTATTTTTGGTGACCAATTTGGGGGGGGGGAATTTGTATGGAATGTGTGGAATTTTTGTTTTTTTGAAAAGACACCAAAAATGGTGGCCTTTGGCAGCGAGATTTACAGTTTTCTGTTGCACGGAAGCTGTTGATACCACCATCGGAAACCCCAAAAGAGAGAAGTTTGGGTGATTGGTTTGAATCGTGTTAACTGGTAACCGTTCTGTCAGTCATTTCAAATCTAGGATTCAACTGCTAAGTATGAGGCAAGTTACAGCCCAGTGTCCTGGGCATATTGCCCTGGCAAATTGTTATAGACAAAGAGTTTTGAATCCAAAAGCCATAAAGATGGAGACAGTTGGAAAAGTTGTCTGGTCACATCTTCACTGGTATCCAAAACCACTCTGTCATTTAAATTCAATGAATCAGACATCGCCTTTGGGCATTACCACGGCAACCTTTTATGGACAGAGCTGGCGATACATTCCGTCGCCCAAAACCCAGAAGTGGAGGAGGAGGAGGGGGGGGGGGGTTGGTGGAATCCAAACTGGTAACCATTCTTTGTCATTTCAATCCAATGAATCAACCTCAAAGCGTGCAGCTAAGCACAGAGATTGCATTTGGGCATTACCATGGTAACCTTCTTATGGATGAAAAGCTGGGGATAACATTCCGTCACCAAAAACCCAGAGATGGTAAGGGGGGGTTTGGTGAATCCAAACTGGTAACCATTATTTGTCATTTCAATCCGATGAATCAACCTCGAAGCGTGCAGCTAAGCACAGAGATTGCATTTGGGCATTACCATGGTAACCTTGTTATGGATGAAGAGCTGGGGATAACACCACTCGGAATCCAGAGATGATTGTGGATAGTGGGGAAGGGGCGGGGGGGGGGGGGGGTGTTGGATTCAAATTTGTAACTACTCTCTTGCATTCCAACCTAATGACATGACCTCAAAAGCAAGGCGCAGACAGTTCTTTTGGGCATTACCATGACAACCGATCATGGTCACCCATAACCCAAACCCAGAGGTGGGGTGGGGGGGGGGTATGAGAGGTGTGGCCATTGCCATGTTCTCATCTTGACCTTTGATCATGCTGTAGTCCTGCATAAAGAAAGCGCTGTTCATTATAAGCAATTAGTATGCCGTGCTTGTTTAAGCAAACGTGTTCAAGGAAGCAGGGGGCAATTAAGTTTGTATTTTACCATCCAAAAAATTGCTTGGTCCATCCTTTATGGCACTACTGAGCCTACACTTAAAAATCTGAAAGGGGATTATCGTGCAGGTAAACATCGCCGGGTAAATATCACTTAATGTGCTTGCATAAAGTTCAATGAGATCAAGAAATTCAGATCAAGTCGCCCACTGGACGTTAATATGCAAGTCTTGTTAAGTACATGTAACTGAAATGCGGTTATCTCAACAAACCTTTTATTGCATCGCTTTAAAAACAAATTTCAGGATTAGCAATTATCCCCGCAAAAAATTCAATCTGAAAGCTTACTGATAATAACGTCCATACCAGCACCAGTCCTTATCTGTTCAAAACATGGAAAAGAAGCATTTGAATATCTCTAAAATCACTTGGCTTATGTCAGTTGCAGCCATCAAAATAAACACACGTATGACCGTGCACAAATCTGTGGAGAAGCAGAAGTCATTTATCATTGCTTACATTCAAACAAGAAAACCTTACTTGCGGAAAATTTGTGCAGGGTGGTTGTTTGGTTCGTTTATTGAAATCTAGAGGATAGGAATAAATTTATGCTTCCAAAAACATTTGAGGCAATTTTCTTTTTAGTTCTGCATGTAGGTGATGGGATTGTGCTTTTGATGATACAAGCATGGAATCTGATACACAGTCAAAGTATGTCATGAGACAGTCATTTGGTTTAGGGCCATCACAGATTTGTCCTTTGAAAAAAGTAGAATAATAAGCAATGTCAGCCATTTTGAACCTTTTGCTAATTCTACACTGCTGCAAATTGTATTCTTGAAATAAGAAAACAATCTTATTTCAAGAAAACTTTTCTTGTGTCACTCCCAAACAATTTATAAGAAAACATTTCTTTGGAGTGACACAAGAATTTTTTTCTTGAAATAACATTTTTTTCTTATTTCAAGAATACCATTTTTAGTAGTGTACTGTAATTTTTCAAAGGACAAATCTGCGATGGCCCCATAGCCAAATAAGTTTTTGATGACACACTCCGACTGTTGGCACAATTCCCCCAAATATTTCCTGTATCTGCCCACTATATAAGGGATAAAGGGATCATTTCCACAAGCGATATTGTGAATATGCTTAAATTTATGAATACTTAACAAACTTATTTGTATTGACAAGTTGTTTGTTGCTTACGAATCATTACTTGGAATTTGTACAAAATTTGAAAAGTGACTTACATTAAAAAATGTGATTAAGGAAATGATTGGGTTATTTTTTCATATGGAAGAGGGACGCACAGGATTTGCTGGGGACACAGAAAAACCATTTGGTTAATTTCTGTGTTTTGGGTAATCTTTATTGTGTTAGAATGTATGCTAATGGGAATTTATGGGCTGGAAAAAAACTAGCGATGGCCCTATAGCCAAATATATTTTTCATGATCGACACACTCCGAAATATTTATCTTGAATCAAATTATAAGTTTATTAGTATTCTGGTTGAGTAAGAAGAATAATAATATAATAATGTAGTCTTATATAGCGCACGTATCCACCAATAAGGTGCTCAAGACGCTTGAACAAAGAGAGACACTTTTTTTATACAGTTTTTTTGTTAAACAGTTATTATGAATTATGAGACCGATTTATCTAGCACATTATAAGGGTTTACAAGGTGCTGCGGCAGCCACTGCCAGAAACTCTGGGGTGAACCCCCTTCTCTTAACGATAAGTGTACTGGGTTCTTTTACGTGCATTACACAACACACCATGAATCACATGGTTTCAGCCATAGATAGCGGAAATAACCATGGAGGAAGAAAATCAATTACATTTTCATTCTCCATAAAATAACCTTGTTTGAAGTAGAATAACATTTAAGAGCAATCTTTTAAACAAACATGTTAAAAAGGAGAGATTTTATTTAAAATATAGTGTAAATAATAATAAATGGCTAAAACTAGAAGTCATTAGAGCAAATGTGAACAGATTTACCACAAAAGGAGGCAAAACAGAGTTACAAGCCAAACACAAAGCAACAACCAAACATTACTATTGATCAATAAAATGTAAAAAACAACTTGTCTAAAACAAATGATTCAGTTTAAAGGCACTGTACACGTTTGGTAATTACTCAAAATATATATTAGCATAAAAACTGACTTGGTAACGAGCAACGGGGAGCTGTTGATAGTATAAAACATTGTAAGAAACGACTCCCTCTGAGTAACGTAGTTTTTGAGAAAGAGGTAATTTCTCACTAAAATAATAAAAACTTCTTGCAAGAAGTTTTTATTCCTACATCTGAAAGCACACAAATTTGTACAACAAGGGTGTATTTTCTTTCATCATTTTCTTGCAACTTCGATGACCAATTGAGCCCAAGTTTTCACAGGCTTGTTATTTTATGCATATGTTGGGATACACCGAATGATCACACTGGTCTTTGACAATTACCAAACGTGTACGATGCCTTTAAACAAGATTTCCAATTCATGGTGTTCTTTTTTAATTCAATTGGGAAAAGGGAAAAAATACCCGTCGGCTTTTAACTTATCTTATAATCGCTTGAAGGACATATTACTGGAGGAAAAACAAAACCTTTCATTAAAAATGTCATCACTGTCCACTGAAACACCCAGGCAATCTCTACTAATTAAGAAAAAGCAGAATTGAATTTTAACGAACAAAAAAGCTCAACTAATTAAACAATAATGACGAGTGCATTTATGAGTAAAAAAACAATTAGCAGTGCATTAAGAAAGAACAAAAAGTAATATAGCAAGGGATCTCTGAAGAATCAAAATAACAGCCAACGGAATTAACAGGAAGCTCAGTTGTTTGCCTTACGATGTAACATGTACCCCTTTCGCTAATAACGCTGATTAAATAACCAAGACGTGACGTCAGGCACCCTAGCGTGGGATACCTTAGCCCAGGAGACGACTTGTATATCGATCCAGATGCATATTACGAAATTGTCTCTCCAAGAAGAAGGGGTGGGGGGAAAAAAAACTCTGCGTGGGAAAACTTGCGGGGCTATTTGTGGCAGTCGCGTCGATGTTGGCGAGTTGAAAAGAGCCGGGCTTTGTCGTGATCAAAGAAAAGCCAGTGTCATTCATTTGATTAGATGCCATGGATAGTGGTTCGTGTCATTGTGTGTTAGCTTGAGTCCTTTCTGACTTGGAAGGTCTTCTAGCTGGAAGATTTGTCTGTATGCTTTGGATATCTTAATGAGGTACAGCCAGTACAGTCAACTTATTGGAGGTTTAGTACGAAATGGAGGTAGGGTTGCTTCACTTCAATTTTGTTTTTTGTTTTGGGGTTTTGACAACAATTTTGAATACCTGTATTTTGGATGTAAAATAAATGGCACAAAATTGTATGTTTTTTTAATTTGAAAAAGTGATTTATTCAAAGCTTGTTTTGAGGTAGGTATAAAGAGTATTGCGTTTATTTTTCATTGGGAAATAAATATTTACGATGAAGCAAGATTGTTCTTGATTAATAGCAATCGTACAAAATGTTTTGTTTATTTGAAAGGTAGATTCATTCAAACCTTTTGGTACAAATGGAGGTAGATTTTTCTGACCATCGGGGAGAAATCTGTGTGCTTTGAAACCTTTGGAAAGGGCACATTATAAATAATATTATTATTATTTCATGATATCACAGCATACAAAAGAGAGATCACATTTTCCTTTGTGGTAGCTCCTCGAGTGTAGCTACATCCCGTAGCCTTAGATCTCAAGGGGCTTTCACATGATCCTCGCTGTTACGAGAAGCGCCGCCTTCTGGAGCAGATCTACCCTCACAGTCGTGCCTATATTTGCTCATCTTGATTTTGTTCTACAAACAAACAATATTTACCCCAAAATGGTTTATTTGATATAAAGAATTGCAGTACAAAACTGTATGTTTTTACTTTTGTGAAGAGTAAAAATAAACAATAATAATAATAATAATAATAATAATAGCGCTAAGGTTTTCCAATGGTTTTAATTTTGTTCAAGTGCCAGAAACCACCAAAAAGTGTTTCAACATGTAAATGGAGATGAACGCTTACGCTGAAAATAAGTTGAGTTGATTATTATAATTTTGTTCAATTACCCTCAAATTTTAATCATAAAATGGACAGAATAACTTTGTCCACCCATTTACAATGTTGTTCAAGAAGTGGTTCACGACAAGTCTCTGGAAATGTTGTTTAAATAACTGCCCATGTTTTTGAGAAAACAGCGGTTACACGTCTTATGATCCTTTAAATTGTGCTCATTTCTCTTGCCTGAAAACGTTTGCTCTTTGAACATTGCTATGTTCCTTTTTTTTCCTTTTTTTTCTGATGTATCAGTTATTGAATTTGTGGTTGAATTAGTTGTTATATATTTGTGTAATGTAATGAAAAAACATATCTTTTAGGACCATTATTTCAAATTGGATTGAATTGAATCCTTGAATCATGTGAATGAGGTAGCCTGTAACTACGTTCTTGTCAGGCCAAGGCAGTTTCTACTTATTAATGGGAGGGCATACCTTTAGTAATTACTCCAAAAATGAATGACCACAAGAACTTACTTTGGTAAGAAACACTGCAGCTGTTTATAATGTACAGCATTTTGAGAAATGCTTCCCTCCCAAGGAATGTGGTTTTAAAGAAAGGGATTCAAAAGATTGTCAATCTGAGAAACGTTTCTCAGATTGTGCATTCCAATTACAGATTATTCTTCCTGCGTGGACATAACCGCTCCAGATTTTCGGCGAAATTTTAAAAACCCTGTAGTGAATTCCATTAACAGCTGCCAAGCATGTGTTAACTTTAATGCTTGCATGCAGAGACTATTGCAATTCCTCTTTTTGTGTATGACCATTCTGGGAATGCCAGCTGTAAATGGTGAACAATCAACTCCTAAAACCCCAGTGTAGTATAAAGGCCTATTGTAAGTTCTTTTGTGTTCGCCTATAGAGCAGACCCTAAGCCTTTACATAGCCATATAAAAGCAAAGGGAGACAATAAGTCCCTCTCACTCTTCTCCAGTTTTTGGTACAGATAGGTTGTATCTCTCTAACTTATTTTATAGTCGTAGTATTTATTAAGGTTCATTTATTATATATGGTTGCCCAAAGGCTGACTGGAAACTGAATTGGTAGTACATTACTCCTATACAGCAACCTTTCAGCTGGAGGACACCATTAGGATATAAAGTAAGATCTCTTAATAATTAAATATAAATAGTAGTTTAGTAATAGTATTTGAGAGAACCAATATTTGAATGAAGTCAAAGCTGACCAGCGCCGCCAAATGAGACTTAATTCTGGCCAGACTCAGAAATAGGGTATGTGTAAATAATAATATTGTAAGCTAATTCCCTATAACCCTACCAACTTTTGAACTGAAATTTTCACAGGTTAGTTGTATTGTATATATCTACATTTATATAGGATTAAAACAATCAAACAGTTCCAAAAACCAAAGGTATACTTTGCCTTTAAAGGGCACCGTTATGAGGGAAATGTAGATTTCTGCTGGAACATTTTAAGGGGGCACTGAGGCAATAATTAGGGGCACAAAGGCAAGATGTCTCAGGCGTTGTGGGGGTATAATTAGGCAAGGTCTTCTGGCAGTAATTTCAGTACTGGGATCGTTCCTCACTCTAACCAAAATCCATCACCATATGGTAACTCAACACCCGAACTGCTGGACTCTGATTATGGTGATATGCCCGATTCCATGTCAAGCATGATCAGTTTACTAGTGCATTGCTCATTCCAAACAAATTGAACAATGCATACAGTTGGATTTCGATGAGTTTGTGGGTGAATTAGGGTAGTTCTTTGTGTAATAAGTTTGAAGGATGAGTTTGTGGGTGAATTAGGGTAGTTCTTTGTGTAATAAGTTTGAAGCTATTCAAATTGGATGCAGCTTTGTCAAATTTGAATATAAATTGGTCCTAATATTCTGAGTAAGTATTAAGTGATGGGAATTTTGATGAGCCTTTACACCATAGCAACTTCACTTAGATTATCTACCCCTGTTAAGGAGTAAGGTTAAAGGCAAAATATAGGATTGCTAATTATCAACAAATTCAAATAAGTGAAACAAATATTATTATTAGAATCTGAAAGCTGACTGATTGTAAAATAAAGTTAAAATCAGTACTAACCATCCAGGGGCAGATTTTCATAAAGAGCTAAGATTGATTTTAGCTGCAAATCAATCTTAACTGCTAAGCAAAGTGTGATGTCACAATACAAATCACTATGGTGATACTGACAACTCATCTTTAAGATGAATCTTACTGCTTTGTGAAATCCAGCCCGGAGTCGATAAAATAGCGTGTAGGACCCCAAATCACAATTTCTTGTTTCAGTTGCCGCAATTGAAATAAGCACCTATGATAACTGCAGTTTGCACGAAATTCCTGACAAAACATCAACCGTTTTGTTGTTGTTTTGCAACCCCAGGATCTCCAACTTAACGTAATGTGCCTAGGTAGGCTACATGTCGTGTTCATCTTCCCCCAAAAACAACAACAACAACAAACACAACAACAATGTTGTAGTATACCTTTAATAACATCTCTCTATATTTTTCAGCCCTATACAAAATTGTTTTCCGCAATTAAGATAATCTTTTTACTTATTATGCGTATGAACCTGCACGGAATTCCTGACAAAACTGTTTTTTTGCCGTTTTGACTACCCACAGGATCTCTTAACTTTATGATAATTTCACACGTTGGTTTTATGGTGTATTTTTCCCACCATAAGAAAACAACAACACAGCAACACAACAACAACAACAATGCTGTAGTATACCATTACATATCTCTGTATTTATCATCCCATAATTTAGGAATTTGTTATATCAATCTCAGGCCTAGAATAACACGAAGGCCACAGAGGCCATGGCCTCTGTTGCCCTGGTCTTGGCTTTGATGCCCTTTCAAAAGTTTCCCATGACAAGATTTTCCAATGGAAGTGCCCTTTGCAAAATGAAAATGGCCGTGCCCTCTCAAAGATGAAATTCCAGGTCTGCAATCTGTCAAGAGTCCAATCTCAGTACGGTGTCTAAGATTATTGATCACGGATTTACTGAAGGGACAATCTGTATGAGCAGGGTAATATACTTCGGAGAAGATGTCTGTGGTTATCTGTTGCAAGATTTGTGATTACGGCAGTACAATACTCAAAAGTACATGTGGATGGGTTATTTTTACTCCAATGCCTTAATCACTTCTTGAGGAAATTTGTAGTTTTGACAAATTTAGTCATGTAGTTCATAATGAGGGCGATTACTTTGATAGATAGAGTTATTGGACAAATCAAGTTTCCAAAGTGCCCTTATTCAGCGATGACGTCAATCAGAGGGAGATTGATTGCACAAATCTAACTACTACTACTACTGATAATACCGCAGTCTTATATAGCGCAGGTATCTACCAATAAGGCACTCAGGGCACTTGAACAAAAAGGATATTTTAAGACAGGTTTTTGGAGGAAAAAAAATGAATGATGAGACCGATTTATGTAGCACCGCAGAAGGGTTTAAAAGGTGCTGCGGCGCACTCAGCAACCACTGCCGGAAACACTGGGGTGAACCCCTTCTCTTAGCGATAAGTGTAACCATGGAGTTTCTACCTCCATGGTGTAACTGGGTTCTTTTACACTGCATTACACAATGCATAGGGCCTTTGGCTTTTACGTCCCATCCAAAGGATATGAAGCAATAATGGCCAAGTGTCTTGCTTATTAGGACACAAGTGTCAAGACTCCAACTCGCACTCTGCTTACCAGAAACACCAGGGCCCAATTTCACAGAGCTGCTTAAGCACAAAAAGTAGCTAAGCACAACAAAACTATGCTAAGCAGAGGTAAGGTAACCGGTCAAAATACCATTTCACATGTACCATGTGTGACTGGTATCCTGCTCATTTTTGCTTAGCAGGAAATTGTTAAGCAATATTCTCTGCTAAAGCAGTTCTCTTGAGGACAGTGCGCTTGGCGGCTCGGCCACAACACGCCAAACTAGCACTAGCACTTTTATTTTATGATAGCTGTTATTACTTCCTGTTTAATAATGAAAGTTGTCCGATACAGGTCTTCGATTGAAATATATGTCTTTTATAAAGGTACAGAGAAGGAAAAAAGGGGGGGGGGGAATTACACAAAGTACAGGGGTCGATTTCACAAAACTCTTCCTAACTTAGGACTAGTCCTAGGCAATGCTAAGAGATAGGACTAGTCTTAAGTACTGGTCCTAACTTAAGACTAGTCCTATCTCTTAGCATTGCCTAGGACTAGTCCTAAGTTAGGAAGAGTTTTGTGAAATCGACCCAGGGTAAATAACTTGAAATTACAGCCTTATGGTCTTTGCTTTTACTATGGAATTGTTACTGCTTGATTTTAAGGACACTTACATACGGGTTTATTGACTGAACTTAGCTGCAGTTCACTCCAAGCTCTTTAAAGGGTCTGTATACGCTTGGTAATTACTCATAAAATGAACAGCAGTAAATACTTACTTGGTAAGAAGTACAGCAGCTTCTGATAGTAGTATAAATCATTTTAAGAAACTTTTCACTTTGAAGTAATGTGGTTATGGAAAAAGATATCAGTTTTTATCACAACAAATTTGAATTTGAGAAGCGTTTCTGTCAGAAACGTTTCTCAGAGTGTGTATTCCAATTGCAGATTATTCATCCTGTGTATGCATAACCGCTCCAGATTTTCGGCAGTATCTCAAAAACACTACCACCTTTTGAAATGAAATGTTCACAGGTTAGTTTTATGGTATATATCTACAATTATGTAGGATTGAAACAAACAGTGGGTTCCAATTACCAAACGTATACAATCCCTATAAAGAGCAAAGTGCAGGTGAGGGGCAATGGGCATTTTGGTATGAGCTGCTTGCTCCAGCTATGGTCTCTGAATCAGGCATGAAATTCTTCCTACTTCAGTTTGATTTCCGATTTTGTGTGCTCTTGGGAAAAAATCAGAAAAATTGTGAATAAATAGCCTGAAAAGTCTATTAGAGCCTACGCCATTATGATGTGTGTATGTAGGTCAGCCCTTGTACTCAATAAAATGTTCCTACTTGTTTGTGGACCAAATATCATGCCCTCTGAAGGGTTTACACACACAGTACATAGTGTACATTTTTGGAAGCTTGTTTGCCAGTAGACTGGTCCCCTGCCATATCTGCAAGGATAAAGACGGGCACTGGTCTTACAGGCCCGATGATTTAATTGGATACAATTATTTCATTGGATAAACGTGAAGTGACGTAAGCTTTCCATATCTGCGTTATGATTGGTCCAAGGTGATGTAATTTGTCTTGCACTTTCGGTCGTCTGCATGCAGTGTGTGCCTAATGTTTGTATATCATGTACTGTTGTTTTATTCACTATGTAATATGTGTACATGTACGTGTGAATCGACTGCGAATCTCCGCGTGAAATGAATGCGAGGTCAAAGGTACATCTGGCATTATCCGGTCAGAGGCTCAAGACAGGTATCTGGCATTATTCACGAGCCTAGAAGTGAGATGTCAGATGTTCAGGCGAGTTTGCCAGCAGGTTCTCTTTAGCAATGCAACATAATAATTTACCTTTAATTATACTTGCCTACAAGGTTGCTTTATCTACTGCGGCTGTCGGTTTCGGAGACCCTGGGTGAGGATGCAGCTGTTTCTTCCCCATCGTTCCTCGTCTCCTCTTACCTCTTACTACTTGGAGGAGAATCAAATAGAAGATAAGATTGTATCTAAAGAGAACACACTTCTCTTGAGATACACTGTCAGACCCTGAGACCCTGTGTACTTGAGACGTATACTAAGATAAGACGCCTCATCAATAATGCACATACTTGGCCGTTGACGCTGACTACTTCAACAAAAGGGATCCGGCTGGTTGGACGCCAAGATGCCCTATTATTTGTTTTTGTGTACAAAACCAAAGGGGATATCACTTAAAACAAAAGACTAAGTCCGAACCTGGGAGAACATAGAGATGCACATGATTTAGTGGGTCAACAAATATGTTTGTCGTCCCGGTAAACTTCTCTTTGTTCTCACAGTGGTTTGTTTGTTGGTGTTTTTTTTAGCGACAGTCCCATTCGTTTTGTAACACGAAAGCGAAGCAAGGACTTTCCTAGCTCTGTCAAAACACTCAGTTTCAATGAGTAGACACCATCATGGGAGTGTGTGTGAGTGTGTCTACTCGTTGAAACTGACGACTTTTGACAAAACTGATTTGGGCGTTTTGAAAGTATTCGCAGTTCACAGTAAAGCCATTCAACCAAACGGCGGCTGGAAGGGGAAAAAAATAGTTTGGTCTCTTTTTAAAGGTATCGTACACGTTTGGTAATGACTCAAAACAAATATTAGCTTAAAACTTACTTGGTAACAAGCAACGAAGAGCTGTTTATAGTATTAAACATTGTAGGAAACGACTCCCTCTGAAGTAACGTAGTTTTTGAGAAAGAGGTAATTTCTCACTAAAATAATAAAAACTTCTTGCAAGAAGTTTTTATTCCTATCTGAAAGCACACAAATTTGTACCACAAGGGTGTTTTTTCTTTCATCATTTTCTTGCAACTTCGATGACCAATTGAGCCCACATTTTCACAGGCTTGTTATGTTATGCATTTGTTGGGATACACCAAGTGAGAACACTGGTCTTTGACAATTTCCAAACGTGTTCAGTGCCTTTAAGGAGTTACATTCACAGCTTTCATTATCAATGTGACAGCCTCGCTACCATGGGCAGTGCTCCATATGGATACCTCTCGTCACTAGCCCCTGGAAGGGAAGTGCTGAAAAACAATGCTGATTGGCTAACCAAAAGCACACGCTTTGACTGCTTGTAGGCCGCTTAGTACATGCGTGTTAAAATGCAAGTATTTTGACACAATCCACTTCAAACGAATCATGCAAACTAAACTGTGTACCGTTAGACATATCACAAGATCAAAGAAGAATGAGAGGGGACCAGTTGCTCTATGACTTTAAAGCCTCTTTGATAGCGTGCTCTTTATATGTCTCAGAACACAGAATGGATCAACCACAGGACTGATTAAAATATCCAATATATTTGGATATTTCAAAGTCACACTTCCTTGGGTTATGGCGCGGTGAGATCATACACCACTGGGAACGAGGTTGTCGCTGTGATAACCAGAATCCTGACAAAGATAACCACGGCAGGATACCAATTCTATTGGCTCTGTTTATGATTGCACCGATAAACAACCCCCTTTTGCTCCCTTCACCTCCTCCATCCAACCCCCAGCAATTTACAGAGCAATTAATTTGATGTCTTTGCTCAGCACCAACTGGTTGTGACGGACCAGGTGTGTATGTTACTGGAGATATAGTCAAGACAGTCCCATGCAGTGTTTGTAGTTCACGCAGCGAGTGCCGTCATCTGCAGTCTTTCTCAGACATCCAAGTAGCACAGTGCCAAAAGTTCATTGCTTTAAGAAATCCGAATTTCATCATGAAAATTGTATAAACCTGATGCAAGAATAACCCATTTGCAAGTTAGATTTGAATAGTGTCTGGTTCAATGACTTGCTTAGGCGCAAGTGATTGCTTAATTTTGAATTCTTCAAACTAGATTTTGCGTAGTTTTGTAAGAGACAGTGAACTCCTGTACACAATTCTGGCTGAATGTGTGTGGCACATTTCGTTTCATTTCATTTAATTATTCTGGTTGTGAAGCAAGGACTCTCAGAAAAGTGAACTTAATCACTATACTAGCCAAGAGCCCCATGGAGAGAAGACAAAGAAGGAAGTTTCAGTTTTAAATGTGGGAGGAAAACCCTAGAGAATTATTCCAGGGAAAAACCCACGCAATCAGGTAGGGATTGAGAACCCAATCCACATAGTGCCCCCGGCAGGATTTGAACCGGGGTCCCAGAGGTGGAAGGCGAGGAAAGATACCACTATGCCAACGTGACAGCCATCTGTACAAGGCTTTTGCCCATCTCACAGTGGAGGTTTCTACACAAAAGCTTGGCCCAACCCATGTGATGTAGTAGCACTGTCTTCAGTTGATAGAATCCAATTTGAGTTTGACCAATTCATTATACCAGTCATTATTCAAAATATAACTCCTAAATAGCTTGTGACATGATTCAAACTTGCCTTTAACCTATCCTCTTCTGGACCCAATTACATGGCTCTGCTTACCGCCGAATTCTGCACTTGCGGTCACCATTCTTCGCTTACAGGGCAAGCGCCGAATTTCTGCGCTAGCTGTGTAAGCAAAGAATGCCTAGTGGACTACGCACGCGCACAAGTAGAAATTCCCTGCTAACCTGTGAAATATGCTTGACGTAAGTGCGGAATTGCCTACTTCCGTAAACACAGATTCTTTGCTTACGGTAAGCAGAGCCCCGGACTTGCGCTCTGGACTTGTGGCCCACTAGGTTCAGTGAACTCTCACCAGCTTCCCAAGTCTGGCCAAAGATCTCCCCCAAAGTGGAAAATAATAATAATAATAATAATAATATTTAATAATAATATTAATATCTCTCATTGCCCCTTGTCCACCTCAAAGTGGTTCTAGGTTGCCCAACATTTAAACAATGGCTTCAAAATAAAGTTCTGTTCATAGAAATGTCAAAGTTGAAACTTAAAGCCCAGTGGAAAAGCTGTTGATCATTTCAACAATAAATTTGAGTTATGTCAAAAAAACATTTCTGTGATTCGAAAGCGGGACCAGATTGCTTGTCTTTTTGTACAACTCTGTCAGCTTTTTCCACTGGGCCCAATTTCATAGAGCTGCTTCTTAACAAATTTCTGCTTAGCAAAAATTAGCTGGATACCAGTCACATATAGTACATGTAACATGGTAGCCTTATTCTGGTAAGCATACTTTTGTTGTGATTTGCTACTTTTCGTGCTCAAGCAGCTGTATGAAATTGGGCCGATAGGTCAAAATTCATAGCTGTTTCAGCAGAAACTATTGCCTAAAAGTTTCTGCTAAGCAAAAATGAGCAGGATGCCAGTCACAAATGTTACATGTGAAATGGTTGTTTGGCTGGTAACCTTATTCCGGTAAGCCTAATTTGTTGTGCTTAGCTACTTTTTGTGCTTAAGTAGCTCTGGGCCCTGGTCTTTAAGGCTTCCTTCAAACTTAGTAATTTGTTTAGGACTTGATTTTGAAGCCATCGTGAACAATCTGTGTGGGCAGTTGTTTACTTGTACATGTAGCTCTGAGAAGCAATGAAACCAGCTAGCTAGGCCACACGGGCAGAATTTTTGTAAAGGTCCTCTGCTGTTTTGAAGTGACATTTGTCTGGGGAATCAATGTCAAGGGAGATCGCTGAAAAATAATAATAATTTCTGTCTCTTTTTTTCGTACAGGAAGGTGAACACATGCGTGATATGCTCTCTGGAATGCATAATTGGTATGCTTGTTCCCACGCGAGGCCGACGTACTGCAACGTCTGTAGAGAGGCACTATCCGGAGTAACCTCTCATGGTCTTTCATGTGAAGGTAAAGGATGAGACGTTCTCAGTTCAACAACAGGCACTGACAGGACTAATTCATGGCCTTTGGCTGATTCCCAGCAAACAGGGCCCAATTCCATAAAGCTGTTAAGCAGAAAATAATTGGGGCACCAGTTGCAACAATGTAAACATTATGAAATTTTGGCTGGTTACCAGTTTCTGTTAAGCAAGATTTTTCTGTGCTTAGCAAGTTTTGATGCTTACAGGCTTTATGAAATTGGGTCCTGGTCTAGGGAGGTTTGTGGTAACATCGTGTATATGAAATATTTCTGTATGAGTAGGGGTGGTTCTGAATAGAGCTGGTGGTGTAACAACTTGGCATTTCGGTCAGTATGTTCTGATCATCTTTAGAAGAAGTCCGGTTCTTTTCTGTACCACCACAACTTAAAGACAGATATTTCATGGTGCATCTGCAAACCTCACTAGATTACATCTCCACCATGAAAAGTTTCAAATTCTATATTTGTGGGCTCGATTTCATCAAGACCAGTTTGAGCATGAGTTAGATTAAATCGTAATTGCTAATCAAAATGTGATGCCACCTTTTCAAGATGAGGTTTTGGGGATGTCAACTCCTGTAAACCGAGGACTTTAACAAAAGGGATCTGGGGTTTTGGCAGAGCATTGACGTCCTCATTTTGCATTCATGTAAAAAACCAACGGGAACGTCCTATTAATGGGAGAACAAAGAGAAGTCCTCAATTTACAGAGTCAACAAACATACATGTGTTTGTGAAACAAAACCCATTAGACACAGAACATAATTTCACTGCTCTGTGTTATGTAAGAAATACAAACCATCGGTATGATTACACTTACTTGTCTGATGTTTAAAGGCAATTAAAAAGCCTGGAATATTTAAGAGACTGTATGTTTTTTGTTCATCAAAAGAAACTACCGTGGAAAAAACATTTAAAATGTGAGCTAAGTAGACATTTTTGCTTTACAGAAAATGTGTTTATTTGTTTCTTCTCTTTTTGACAGTATGCAAATTTAAAGCCCACAAACGATGCGCCGTTCGTGCTCAGAATAACTGCAAGTGGACGACGTTAGCTTCGGTTGGGAAAGACATCATCGAAGAAGAAGATGGAACGGTAAGTGTCTTCCCATTTTAGTTTGATTTCCAATTTTTTTTGGCCCTCAACAAAAATTTGTCGCCTCAGTGCTATAAGGTCATTAATTGCATTTTCAAATCGGTAACGATCAAAAGGTCGCTAAATGATAATTACTTATACATTTGTAAAAATTGATTAAAATCTGCAAGTTAATGTTTTTCCTTTTAAATATGATTGCTTCTTTTTGCCAAACAATTACTTTGGAGGCCAGGAGCTCTTAAATATTCAAAATAAATTAGTATGAAAATCGTACTAATTGCACTAACGACCTTATAGTCCTTGAGGGGACGAATTGTTATTAAATAGCCTGAAAAGTCATTTTAAAAAGCAAAATTTTCTTTGAAAGAAGTAAAGCAGTCACCAAAGGGAGAAAGAAATAGTCCACATTGTGTCCGAACCTGTAGATTTGTATTTCTGGTGATTCGCAGAGTCTGTAAACCTCCTGAATTGTAACATCTGGGAGGTTCTGGGTCTAGAATAAGGGGGAAAGAAAAACCCCCAAGCCATTTTGTTATATTCATCAAATACAGGGTTGTATCTAGAGACATTTGAGTGCCGGCCGTAAAATTTGTAGTTCCAGCCCAGTGTAGACAATGCATGCCTCTTTGTCTTATTTATGCAAAGAAAATTCATCAGTGACATGAACAAACAAACAAGTTATTAGTGTAACATTTGAAACTAATTAGCTTACCAGAATAAATAAACACATGTATGATTACCTTACAATCGTTATCAAAGTATCAACGCAATCACGCTAGTCATTCACAAACAAACTTTCTCCCGTGTGCGTAACGACAGCTGATGTCAATGAACACAGCTGCTGTGTGGGAGCCTTTGGGGTAGCGTTTTCATTACGCGTACCAGTTGCAATACCGAGTACCAGTGCTCAATACCAGTGTACTTGTACTGTACATCATGTACACTGCATCGACAGGTTACATGCAGTCTGTCGTAGTACGCGTGTTGTTTGATTGGATTAAGATCAGTAAGATGCATGTTTTACCGTGTTTGGTTGAGTAAGAAGTAAATGAAAAAGAATGGTTTGGCAATTGTTCAATTAAATCATGCAGTACTCAGGATTTTTCACTTAAAATTAAGTGCCTGTCAGGGTAACCTCATTTTTCTTTCGTGCTAGTCGGCATTAGCAAGTAGTGGCTGGTGCCAACCAGAGCGACAAGGTAGCTACAAACCATGTTAAAATCTCATTCTTAAGCTTTGTTGAATTCTGTACTTATCCAAAAACTTAAGTACAGAGATAAACCTTGTCTTCCAAAAAAGCGATGATGTTGTATACCTTAACAGTGTTTGGAAATGCCCTGGAATATACGTATAGAGTGAACTAGCAGGTTTTTTTTGACGTGTCGACCGTGCTTAGTAATGCGATGATTGTCAAATACAATTAAAGTCAACGATTGTTCCTTAAGCGGCATTCTAAAGGATCCAATTACTGGGTGTTGTCTGACCACAAAGTAACAGATGTTAAATTATAGACCTGGTGATGTTTCACACTTAAAGTGAACCATTTGACGTCGGAATATGTGAAGTTCTTTAAAGGAGTTCCCAGTTCAATCATTCTCGAACTACTTAACATTTTGGACCGTTTGAGTTGTTTACACTTTAGAGTCGCACAAAATTAGACATCTAATTATATCCATTTAGAGGGTGCGTACAACATCAATAAGATTGAAAACAAGAAAGTTCACAGATTTGAACATAATTTACATGGTATAGGCCTAACAGTGGACTTTTTGGAAAACTTCCCTTGAAATATTTTTGCTTGAAATGCTGTAGTTTTTGAGAAATGAGTAAAACAATTAGTTTTGATCTCGTAAGTCACAAACCGGATGTTGGCAAAACAGTGAAAACAAGGTGTTTTTGTTTACTATTTTCTTGTGATTCCGATGACAGATTGACCATATTATCACAGGTTTGTTATGTCATGTAAATGTTGGGTCACACAAAGTGCAGATACTGTTCTTTGACAAATTTAATTTAATTAATTGGATGATCTTAAGAAATGTCTTATTGTAATCTGACCATTATAACAGATGTTAACTTTAAACCATGTTAACCTTTAAATGACCTTGACTCCGAGTCCATTGCGGTCAGGCGCAATTGGCTTGTACCTTAATTAATGCCCATAGCAGCCACAAACTGGCCTTCAAGATTTGATCAACCTCCACTCTCTCAAAAAGGTCAAAGTAAAGGTCCTGTCCTGAATTGACATTGTCCAATGTTTCCTATGCTAACATAATATCTACTTTTCTAAAACAAAACAAAATTTGTGTTCCCTTGTATTTCTCCAGACAATTGCACCACGAAAATTGAGTCAGAAAAATCATTAGCTGTTTCTTAGATTGTGGTGCCGATTGTACAGAAGTGAATGGCATCTAAAAGCTTAAACAAGGCATCAATCTAAATGTGTTAAGCAGAAGATACTGCTGTATAAAATTCAAAGTAGAAGTATAGGGAACCAGTTATGAACAGAATACATTATATGATATTTTGGCTTGTAATCTGCATTTACTTCGTGAAGTTGGATCCTGGGCCAAATTTCACAGATCTGTTTATACACAAATATGCCAGGTCAGATTTTTGGCCGATTTGACCAAATAATGTAGATTTTAATTGATTTTTTTTATAGATTTGAGAAAGTTATAACGCTTTCATTTAACCCTTTAGAGACCATTTGTTTCTGTATAACCATCACCATACGCCCAGACATGATAAATATGGTTGAGTTTTTTTGGGGGACATGACCTTTACTTTGACCTTTTTGATGTGAATGGAAATAGGTCAGATCTTGCAGCCGTTTGCGGCCGCTATGCATTTTGGTACAAGCTGTTTCCAGTCGCTATGGTAAAGGTCAAGTAACGAGATCTAAATTATTGTTCGGATCCTGACATTATTCTCATGTCCAGAGTCATGTGGAAAAAAAACCCACAGGCATTATTACACGGATGGGATTCGAACCCATGACCTTTGCCATTCTAGAGCAGATACATCTTACCACTAGACCACTGAGCTTGCTCTGTAGCTAGAGGCAGTTTGAATCCTATATTTTAGCAGCGGGTACCACAACGGTATAAGTTTTGTCCGAAATGTTGCGTACATCGGGCTTGTTCCAATTATGGCAGTAAGGCAACGTGATCTTCAAATGCCATTTTCTCGATCGTGACAGTTTTTGAGATGAAAAAATGTCTCAGAAGGATTGGTACTCGGTGAACTTTACAAACCGTGAGCTTTCAGATTGAAAATAATCCCCCCTTGTTTAACATTTGCCAATCCTGTACTTTGTCTTTAAACATCGTACCTCTTCTTCATCCCCTGGCTACTCCCGCGAGGCGGGAAGTTCAGGGAGAGATTTCTCACGTCTTGATGAAGAGTGTCGTATTCTTCCCTCCAAAAGTTCTGTCAATACACTGAGTGATGACGGTGAATAGCAAAGTGGACATTGGGTCAAATGATACTGGTTTATATGCCTTTCTTGATCTTGAGTTTCGAGGATTGGCACGCAGGATGAATTTATGAAATGGCGTGTGGGGATTCCTTGCATTTCTTAAGGTGCATTGTGAATTAATGTATCTCTCTTCTTTTTAAAGGCATTGTACACGTTTGGTAATTGGAGCCTATTGTTTGTTTCAATCCTACATATGTATATGTTATAGATATATACCATAAAACTAACCTGTGAAAATTTCATTTCAAAAGGTGGTAGCGTTTTCCAGATATTGCCGAAAATCTGGAGCCGTTATGTCCACGCAGGAAGAATAATCTGCACTCAGAGAAGCGTTACCGTAACGCTTCTCAATATTCAAAATATTTTGGGGATAAAAAGTGATATATTTTTCCGAAAACCGCAGTCCTTCGAAGTAAAAAGTCTCTAAAAATGCATTATACTATCCAAAGCTGCTGTACTACTTACCAAGTAAGTTTTTATTGCTATAAATTTTCAGAGTCATTACCAAATGTGTACGATGCCTTTAAAGAGGATACAGTTTGGCTTGGTACTGGAAAAATAAGGCCACTACTTCTTTTTATGAAACTTGGTTTGAAGTTGGTTCTTCTTACTGTCATCAGGGCTTGAATTTTGGGGTAAAAAAGCACAAGACTGCAGGGCTTGTAGCTCAAAATGTTTACTAGACCAGAATTTATTTTACAAGACCAGAATCAAAATGAGTTGAGCAAGCACTAAGAGAAGATCTAGATACATGTAGATCGCATTTGTCTGATGTGTAAGCGTACTTTGATATTCAAGAGAAATGAAAGATATTATCAGATTTTTTCAAAAAAAAAAATTACACAATGAGGTAGCCTAATATTATTCAATTGAAAAACACAAGACCACCGGGCTTGTCCGGTCAGGAGTTTACTGGCTCGGCGCTAAAATCACTGGCCTCGGGCCTGCAGTTCAGTGTTAATTTCTAGCCGTGGTCATCCGGGGAAAATTTCCCCATGAAGTGACATCGTCCTTTGAAACTGATCTTATTTCTATTGCTTTCTCTAGACAAGAGAAATAAGTGTACAAGCTTGTGATAATTTATTTACTACTTCATAAAGATAAGTGTGAAAATATACTTTTCTAGAAAAATAAATAGCTTCGGAATGTACTCTCTAAACAAAACCCTTCTAGATGAGATTAGAAAGTAGACTTGAGAATACGAAAAAGTGTTTACAAAATACTAATGAATAACTTAAAACTACTTTGTAAAGGTTAAAGAGAATTTACACGTTGATTGGCTGAAGTCATTTGCAATGCAAACAAGCTATTGAGAATTGTTGTTAATGCTAAAATAGATTAGAAAATTCTCTGTATGTTTGTAGGTTTTGAGGCTTTGCCTGGTGGAGATAGGTTTTAGTTTTGGATGTTTGACTAATTCTGTCTGAGATTAAGAATACATTTTGGATTGAACAAAAATGTTTTTACTAGAGCGTGATTTGAACCAGTTACCTCCGGGTTAACATGCCAGCACTTTACCAACTGAGCCCTATCAAGCCCTAATGTTGGCAGTCTCCCTATTTGTTTAGGGGTGCCAGTCAGAAGCCATTCAACCTGAAACTGCTGTAAAGCCAGGTATCACACCCAAGTTCACGATACAACCTGGGAAGCGGCAGCAAAGGGATGCGACTTTTTATTTCAAATATAAAGTTATAAACCACAAGGGGAAATTACAATTCACCTAGTCAGTTTCCCTTGTGGTTTATTACTTGAGATTCAGAATGAGTCAAAAATACCGTCTTTACCCCCCCTTTTTCATTTCAATTTAATAATTAAATTTTATTATTAAAACCTTTTTTTTGGGGGGGAGCAGTTCTACATAAGTGCACTTTACACACACAAAGTACACTTTGACACGTAGCGGAACGGAGCGGTTGGCGTGTATGGTTTGTGTCACACAATGATAACAAACCTAGATAGATAACAGATTCAAGGTCTTGAGTATGTGTACTTGAGTATGTGCGCAGCGCATTTCAGTGCTTGGTCTGTAACGTGGTGTGTTTGGTTACCAGCCTCCTCATCTCAGACTCTAATAAAGAGTCTGAGGCTTCCTTAATGCCTCCCTTCTTTTGTTGCCCATCTCCGCTATTTTGAGATGAAATCTCCTGGATGGAGAGTCTGGCTGGACTCAGAGTCTAAGAGAGTCTTTTCAAGAGTTTCTTAATCTTAATTTTTTTTTTTTTTTTTTTTTTTTGGGGGGGGAGGGGTGATTGGAGAGCCAAAAAGGTCTTGATCAAAGGATAGCCTCTCTGAATATTTCAAGTAATGAAACAGAACACAAATAGCAACTGTCAGGTTGAAAGATCGTTTGATACATTAAGCCCTTTCTGAGCCTCATGTATTATTAATGGGTTTTCCCCCCTTTGCGAAAAATTCTGCCCGAGAAGAAATATTTTATTCATTGATTGTTTTTTTGTTTTTTTTGTTTTGGTCTTTTAATACTTCATAACAAATTTATATGGGATTTGAAATTAAAACAGAGGCAATCTTCTCAGTGATTTAGCTTGGCCTCACAAATTATGGCTACAACAGAGATTTGTTGTACTGGATGGGCAACATACTCGTGTATAGATAGTTAGATACATCCGGTATTTGTCAGCATTATTTGATGGATTGATCAAGTTTATTGGATAAAAGTGATACAATTACAACACACGGTACAAGAATAAAATGAAAAAACACTGTCTCAATTTATCCATGGGTGACCCTAGAGGTCCTTCTTTCATATGGAAGGCAGTTTTGATCAGAACTAGAACACCGTACAAGAATAAAACACAAGAGCACTGCAGGCCTCAAGCTTTTTGTTAAGCAGCCCATCAGGCGAGTAAATGGTACATTTCACTTGCCCCAAGGAAGTTTTAGGTGCCAAGATTTTTATTTTAGCAAACATTGAACATGTGTCTTTCTGATGTACTAATAGTAGTGGTTGCAACCATTTTATTTGTCAAATGAAGTAACTTTCACTCACTCAAAAGTAACTTAAACATTAATGTATTAACAAGTAGGTTGCACAGTTTTTAGCAGCCCACAGGGCAAGTTGGGAAGTGGCGATTACTAGCCTGTAGCAGTTTTTACTAGACAATGAACGCCGCCGCCACCGGGCTAGTGTTAAGGGTGAGATCTGCACTGTCTCAACTCATCTAACATGTCCAAGGATATTCCAAGATGTCCTAGATTTCTTTAAAGGCAGTTTCGTATTCTTTTAACCAAGTTACATGTCTGTAGATTTGGAAATTATTAAATAATAATATCAAAGTCTTATATAGCGCACGTATCTACCAAACAAGGTACTCAAGGCGCTTAGTATATACTTTAAACAGAAAGATGGGTTATTGAAGTTATGAAATCTCATATTGAAATCTCATATTGATATCTAATGGAAGGAGTTAGTGCACAACAAGGCCAAGATTCTACATGTGTACCTTTCCTATTCAGACATAAGAGTCCTCCTCAGGAGTTTTGAAAACCTTTGGGCAATCTGGACCCAAAGTTTGGCCAAAGCATGCTAAATTTGAACGAGGTCCTCGTAATGTTTTGTACTTGGTTTTTATCTTTATAATCGGTGTGAATTTCATATGTAGTCTCCCCTCCTCCCCCAAAAAATAAATAAATAAATAAATAAATTGTTGGGTTTTTGGGGTGTTTTTTGGGGGGTATCTGATTTGTAGCGCAATTTGCGCGAGTCAGCACGTAATTTGCTCGTATCGGCATACAATTCGCACAATTCGTATCGGCCCGATACGCTAGCTTGTTCTGGGGGAGAACCCTGGCATTCTGGGAGAGCTAATGGTGTATTCCTGTGATAGCATTTGTTGCTAGTGATGGAATGCTGAGTCCTTATGTAAAAAGAAAGAGGGTTGGAAAAGTATCGCATTCAAATAAGGCCCATTTGCAAAGATTCAAAGTTTCAAAACTCAATTTTCTGGGCACAAGTTCCTGAGAGATCTCATGTGGCGTTGATCAATAGACTTGACGTAGTCAACAGGAAACAAATAGCAACCCTCGTCATTTGCTGCGGATGAAAGTTGAGCCATTCACAGGTAATCTTATCCAGCAGACACTTGACTACTCTAACCTGAAGGTTGTCGGAGGATTCAAGCTTCAAGGAGCATCCTTTTCGGTTGTCTGTTATTATCGGTTGTCCGTTATCGGGCACTGTGACGATGACAGGGCGATGCTCTGGGCCACCATTCATCAAAGGAGGAGGAATCTCATCAGAGATTAAGGAGTGAAGGTTCAAGGATGGTCGTAGACAAAAAGACCTTCTTGAAACAGGTGATATGGATGGTTTCAGTATGAGATGGGCTGGTCTGAGCAGATAGCTCAAAAACAAAGGCAAAGTTATCCGTACTCGGACATCGACTTCTCAGCTGTTAAGTTGATTCCCCCCTCCCCCCTTATTCCTGTTCATATAACTCAGGGAGTCAGCGTATTCCAGAACAATAAATTTCAGTTGATAACAAGGCAATAATGTGTTGGGGGTAAAAAAAAAAATTAAAAAATTATGCTGTTCAATTTTTGTATCCCCACCCCCACTTAAAATCTACACAATAGGCTTTGGGGAAAAGAAGCTGCTATTCGTGTTGATATTACTCGTGGTATTTCAGAACCATCAATTTCAGTTGATTACAATGTGTTGTTGTTTTTGTTGTTATCTTTGGGTGTTTTAAAATTTTTAATTATGCTGTTCAATCTTTGTATCCCCACCCCCACTTAAAATCTATACAATAGACTTTGGGGAAAAGAAGCTGCTATTTGTGTTGATATTACTTGTGGTATTTCAGAACCATCAGTTTCAGTTGTTTACTATGTGTTGTTGGTGTTGTTTTGGGGTGGTTTTTAAATTTTATTATGCTGTTCAATCTTTGTATCCCCACCCCCCCCCCTCCACACTTAGTTTTGTTGATATTACTCTTGGTATTTCAGAACCATCAATTTCAGTTGATGACGAGGCAATACAGTTATGGCTGTGGCTGATGCCATTTTACTGTAATATTGCTTTTACTGTCAACAGCTGCACCGTTAGATACTCATAAATCTTAGGAAGTAGGTTTAGATAAAACTCTGTCCTCGTGCCTTTTTGTTTGTCTTATTTTTCTTCTTCTATTTTTCTATCTTTCCCTCTTCTATTTTTGTCAGTGAACAATATTTACTGAGGGAAAACAATGAGAAGAAGCAATAAATGTCAGGGATTTTATATACGTTCGTTATATACACTGGGCATGCTGATTTTGATTGCTGTCATTGTAATAAGCTAATGGCGATATGGGAACATTTTCTGGATTTGTACAGAAGGAAATACGATCGTATACGTTTGGTAATTGGAACCCACTGTTTGTTTCAATCCTATATAGTTGTAGATATATACCATAAAACTAACCATTTCAAAAGGGGTAGCGTTTTTGAGATATTGCCGAAAATCTGGAGCGTTTATGTCCACGCAGGAAGAATAATCTGCAATTGGAATACACAATCTGAGAATCGTTACTGTCTCTTAGTTTCAATTTTTGGGGATGAAAGTTGATATATTTTTCCAAAACCGCAGTACTTTGAAGTGAAATATTTCTCAAAATGCATTAGACAATCCAAAGCTGTTGTACTTCTTTTTATTGCCATTAATTTTCAGAGTAATTACCAAATGTATACAAACCCTTTTAGGATTGACACTGGACTAAAATTACACATTTGGTCATCTTCTTCTCTTTATAGGTATCTTCAGGCCTAAAGTTCAAGGCACTTTTGAGGGCCCCTTGGTTTCATTACAAGAAATAATAATAATAAACTTCATAGTCGGTAAAAGCCTTTTGATGGAAACTATTAACTTGTAATAGTGTACATTTACATGTATAATGTCCTGTAATCTGTTATAAATGACCCTGTTATTATTAAGAATGATTTTATGAGGCGAAGCCACCAAAATGCAAATTAACAAGCTTCAGAGAATCCAAAACTCGGCTGCGAGATTGGTGACACGTGCTCAAAAGCGTGATCACATTTCTCCTCTTTTGCGTGAATTACACTGGCTTCCGATAAAATACCGTATTCAATATAAAATACTGTCATTAACATTCTTATGTTTGCAAGGTATAGGCCCTAAATACCTCCAAGACCTCATCCAAAAATAACACCCTGTTCGAAATATCCGCTCAAAATCCAAGTCTCTCTTAGTATGTCCCTCGACTTTCACTAGATTCTATGGGGCCAGAGCTTTTGCAGTAGCAGCAGCAGAATTATGGAATAGTCTTCCCGACAACATAAAGCAAGCAGAAACAGTCAATTCATTTAAGACAATGCTCAAAACACATTTATTTTTTCAGTAGCCTTCAGTATTTTCTTGCTGTATCAACTAAATTTTCCTTCTTGTACTTACTTATCCCTATTTTCTTAATATGACTTCTCTCTTTTTTTCCATCTTAAAGCGCATATAGACTTCTCTGTGAATTTGATATGCGCTATACAAGAATGGTTCATTATTATTATTATTAAAATACCTTGAAAGGGATACAGGTTGAGGTGACGTATTTTGCTGCCTGATTACTGGGTTCTTTTGAATTTGAATTTGAATTTGAAATGGTTCATTGCATAAAAAAAAGACCATCGCAGCCAAAGGCTGAATTGCGGTCAGATTTACAATTAGTTAAAATACGACAAAAACACTGAGATAAAAATTGAACATTCAGAAATCGACAAAACAGATAATAAAAAAAAGAAGAAAAAAGAAGAAAAAAAAAGGTGCATTACATACAAGACACACAGGACCCAACACCCCCACAGCCCATTTGAAGGACAGAGCAATTGTGGTTTACATGTAAGTGTCTTACTCAAAAACACAAGTGCTATTGGATTCCAAACCCACACTCATGACAACATCAGAACTTGACCGATAGTTTCAATGTTTTTAAAACTATTTTAAAACTTTTGTTAAAACTATTTACACGCAGACAGTGTATTCGTTTTTTCATTCACATCAGATTTTCTTATAAAAAATAGTAAATTGCTTAACAAAAGCGCTGAAAAGTGCTTGTTTAAGCAAAATGCAAACATAAACTAGTTTTAGTTGGCCAGAAGTTCTCCCCTAGAAAAAAATGATGTACCCCCCTTGTGCCCCCTAAAATGTTATCCTAGTATCATCTCAGCAGCCACGAGACTCCACTCCGCAAATTAAATTTATTTAACTGTGATGATTACCAATTGATTTCTCTGTAATCATACTTGCAACATTCTCTTTAACCAATTCACGTTTATATCCGTCAAATTTTTCTGGACTGGCTTACTTCAGAGCGCCCTCAACTTTTTGCTGACAGCTGACACTTTACATTTTGCTCACACGACAACATCAAATCCCGGTGTTGAACCTGTGTTGTCTTTCATTTGCCAAGCCGGGTTTTATTGTGGCAGCGATATTTTCAAGAGGAAAACTATTACTCAAGAAGCTCCAAAAAGTTCAAACAAATAATACCGCGGGTGGGTTTGGAAAGTTTTTCCAGAATACCAACATGAAGAGGTTAAAAACACTCACAGTTGTCAGTATTCAATTCCTACAGTTTATCTTCTACTAGCTGCACTGTCTTCGAAGGCCATCCAGATGAGGGTATATTTTCGGAGTCCTATTACCCAGGGGGGGGGGGGGTAGGAGATGCGTCCTGGTACGTCATTGCGTGGTATCCTCCCTCTCCAATAAAAACCTGACTCAATTCATTCAGTAGTTTGCAAAGTTGCCAGGAGGCTGATTGTGGAAATTCACCTTGTGTTATTTATTTGTCTTTTCCTTTTTATTACTAATGCATCGCTTTATGTCTCTGTAAAGAGAACCACTTGAGTAAAGAGGGTCTCTAAGGGGTTTAACGTCAATGCATGTCCTTCGTCTTGATGTAAACCATCCCAGATCCTTCCCACCAGTCCCTGGAGAGGGTTTCTTCCCCCCTACAAATTATTTCTCTATAAAATATACAGACGTTCGGTGAACAAAAGCCATTAATTTGATTGTTGTTTTGCCTCCGCTTGAATTCAGCGGAGACTTTAACTGCGCACTCTGTTGATTCAATAACGTTCACTTTGGAATTTGTGATTGGGAAAAAGAGACTTAATTGCTGACAACAATTTCCATTTTGAAAGGAGATCTCATAAGTGAAAGCCCCGTAGGCTGAAGTACGAAAGGCCTGTCGAACAAGCTCTGGGAATTTATTGTATGTTGTTTTTTCAAAGGAAAGGTTTATTTTGAGGCAATTTTGTTTTTGTTAAACTTTTTAGTCTATGGATTATACAATGCAATTTCTAATCCGATTGGTTTTTGTTATTATAAGGCTATATCGATGTTTGTTATCGTGCAGCCATCTCGTCTGTTTTTTGTCTTCCCCCATTTAAATTAATGTAACCAAACCGAGGCTGGAAGGGCAAATTAGTTTGGTCCCTGTATGATATAATGAGAACAGTATTCATTAATGTTATTGAACACGGGGTACGTGACAAAGATGGCGGCAGTATAAGAAAGGTCAATTGATTGCTTCCAAAGGCTTTCAAGTCACTAAACACTTGAAAGAATGGGAGACTTTGGAACGCTAGGTGGCAGCAGACTTTCCAGGTACATTTCCATTGTTTTGCATAGTTCAGAGCAGGTATGTTTGCGGAAACTTTGGATTTATGCACCACCTACATGTAGTGTCCCCCAAGATTGTCATCCAAATTTCTTTAGATTTGAACTGACCATCAAGGAAAGAAAACCCTTCTACTTTTACATATGGGATGGGACGTAAAGCCGTTGGCCTTGTGTGTTGTGTAATGCACGTAAAAGAACCTGCTACACTTATCAAAAAGAGAAGGGGTTCGTCCCGGTGTTCCTGGTTTGATTGGCTGCATATTGTGCCACAGCACCTTGTAAACCATTACATGGTGCTATATATGTAAAGGAATTGATCTCATACTTCAAAAAACGTAGCTCCACAATACCTTGCAGGAAAATAATGGATGTTGAAGTGCCTTGAGCATCACTGAGTGACAGGTGCGCTATATAAGAAGCCACTATTATATGTAGTGAAATTGAGAGTCTGAATCTGAATCTGAATTTATATAATATTAGTTACCAGTTCTTTGCCTCAGCTTTAAAGGGTCTGTATACGATTGGTAATGACTCTGAAAATTAATGGCAGTAAAAACTTACTTTGTAAGAAGTACAGCAGATTTGGATAGTATAATGTATTTTGAGAAACATTTCACTCAGAAGTACTGCGGGTATTGCAAAATATATTACTTTTTATCCCCCAAAAATTGAAGCTGAGAAGCGTTACTGACAGTAAGCTTCTCAGTTTGTGTATTCCAGTTGCAGATTATTCTTCCTGCAAGGACATATTATCGCTCTAGATTTTCGGCAATATCTCAAAAAACGCTACCACCTTTTGAAATGAAATTTTCACAGGTTAGTTTAGTGGTATCTACAATTAACAGTGGGTTCCAATTGCCAAACGTATACAATCCCTTTAAAGAGGAAAAATTATGGTACAACCCATGTGAACCCTCTCGGATATCTCCACACAGCGCCAATATTTCATTACCCAAAACTCAAGGTTCACATCCTATTCCGTCTCCCAAATCAAATGTAGTCGCACAGATCAAAAGATTTACTTCTCATAATCCAATCAAGCAACCGGATATTCTCGGCCTTCGCTCCTCCTCACTCCGTGTTGGCGTCTCAGAATTCATGGTACGTCAGGCAATTTATAGCCATCCTTGTTTGCATAAAAAAAGAAAAGTAGCCCTCACCCACGTACTTCTGTTATACAAGTAAACTTTAACCACTTTCTATTTTTCTTTTTTTGGGGGGGTTTTCGGCCATACGCCGAAACCACCTTTGTTTTCGTTGGGATATTTCGTTTTCTTTTTCTAATTAGATTTGTCTTTGAAATAAAAAAAAAATTAAAAAAAATAATAATAATAAATCTTATAAAGCGCTGGTATCTAGAAAAAACTATTCACTGCGCTATATGACCAAGGGAAAATTAATGGTAGGCTTGACTGAAGAGGTAAGTTTTGAGATTGGATTTGAATGAAGAAATGTCAGGTTGTGACCTTAGGGTGAGAGGCAAGCCGTTCCACAGGCGGGGCTGCAACCGAGAAACTTCTATCCCTGTAAGCTTTCAACCTGATTTATTCTAAATAAATAAGAATACTTTATATTTATGTTTCAAAATCCAATAAATAGAGTCAAGCTCAACAAGAGGATGTAGACTTTTTAAGGAATTATGCAATATTTACAACTTTTTAAAATGTTTAATTGGTTCAATATTTACAAAATACCAATGCTATTTTTCTCAAATATTACACCCTGACAGACGGAAAATTCTGTACCAATACAAATTTATACAATGATATTGACAAAATAGGGAGACCACCAACATAGGGCTAGATAGCTCAGTTGGTAGAGCGCCGGCATGTTAATCCGGAGTTTGTTGGCTCAAATCCCGCTCTAGTCAATTTGACTTTGTTCAACCCCAAATCAATACAAATTTATGGTTCTAAAATAAGTACCATAAATTTGACACATGTTATAAATTATTTTGTTATATTTGAGTATCTTGGCTGAGCGGTCTTGTGCACCAGACCCAAGCTCTGGTGTTGTCAGAGTGTGGGTTCGGTCCTGGTCATGGCACTTGTGTCCTTGAGCAAGAGACTTAAGGCCAAGTAAAATAAATAGCATGTTGCTAGTCCCCGCCCGCCTCGGTTTTGGTAGCCGCACCAATTTTTTTGTTATTTGTTATTAAAAAAAAAAAAAATTAAAATCAATTTACATATTATTTATAGCTATTTCCAATGTACCCTTTATTTTTATTGAGCAGTTTCATCATCTGTCTTACATGTAGGTCTACAAGAATAGCTATTGCAACGCATAATGAGAAACTCTTTACTTTGAAACGTTTTGCCCTTCAGGTTTGCATGCAACAGTTCTTTGCACAAGGACGCGATGCCACGCACACAGAATAACTTTGGAGCAAAATCAAGAATGACTCTTTAGAAATAATTACAATGTATCAAAATAGACACAGAAACACACACAGAATTTGAGGACATACAGAACATACTCATAAAACCATAAAACTTATCTTCAAATACGATATGGCGGCCATCTTAGACATGGTGGCCATCTTGAAAAAAATAACAAAAAAATTGAAAATAACAAACAACAAGGACCTCCCTCACCAACTTTTTCAAAAAGTCCGGACGAGCAACATGTTATTTATTTTACTTGGCCTAACCAAAATTGCTAGACCAAATCAACATTTGTAACAAGTTTGTGTTTAAATTTTCCATAATATTTTATTTGTATATAGAAAATCTTTAAAGTCAGTTAGGGTGTCATTAAGTACGGTGTAATTATTGTGTCTGACACAGTGTCATTTCTGAGACAGTTGTGTTTTAAACCAGGAGTGTGATTTCTCAGAGGTTTTTTTCCTGACTTCAGGGTCTTCTCAATATCTCCTGGAGCCTTCAGATTTTCTTGAAAGAAGTGAAGCAGTCACTAGAGGGAAAAAAGAAATAGTACATATTGTATTTCTGGTGATGCACAGAGTCTGTAAACCTCCTGAGTTGTAACATCTGGGAAGTTCTGTGTCTAGATTAAGGAGGAAACCGGGCCCACAAGTTATTTTTCAGGAATTTTTACATCTCAAATCTCATCACTGAATCTACATTTCTAAGCAACAAAAAAAAAAAAAGCAAATTTGTAAAAATCCAATAATGCACCATCTTAGCACCATTCCGTCTTTTTCTGTTTGTTTGGGTTTTTGGGGGGAAGGATATGGTCAAGTGAAGGAAGTGTCCCCCTGTGGTCCCATACATAACGCGCCATGTTGTGTTAAAGAGAGGGTTTACCTTTGCTAATTGCTCCAAAACCAAAAATTAATTGGCATAAAAATTTACTCGGTATAAGAAGCACTGCAGCTGTTAATAGTGTTTAACATTTCGAGAAACGATTCCCTTCTAAGGAATGTGGTTTTAGAGAGAGGTATTCAAAAACATTTCAATCTGAGAAACGTTACTACATGAATCGTTTCTCAGATTGTGTATTCCATTTACGGATTATTCTTCCTGGACATAAACGCTCCAGAATTTTGGTGAGATCTCAAAAGAGTTATTACCTTATGAATGTTCACAGGTTAGTTTTATTGTATATATATATCCACATTTATATAGGATTAAAACATCAAACGGATCCAAAAACCAAAGGTATACTTTGCCTGTAATAACATAATCATTCCAAGCACTAATAATAAACAAACTCCTCTGGGTATTCTCATGGCAGATGTCCAACATCAGAATCAAAATCACGGAAATCGATGGCTATCTTAATTGCCTTTCAGAGGGTAGATTTTGTCTGCATGTCCCATAAAGGTAACTGCACGGACTTGCCCATATGCGGAAATTCCTTGTGGTAAAAAATATCGACGTCAATTGTATTTCTAATTGTATGACGATCCTGATGGTTCCAGGAAACGGAATTCACGAAGAGGGAAATTCATTCACGCTTCGCAGTTGTGGAAACAGATTTACTTGCTCCGTTTTTTTCAAAGCCTGGGGGCAGAAAAGATATATTTGGTGGGATAATTCTATTATTAAATAATGTGTGGATGAGAGCAGGATGTATTGAGCACGTACGTCATGTGTGGTTGCTACCTTGGGCACCAGCTGTGCATTTTGTGGTTCTTGCAATGTATTGTCAGGGGCTAAGAGTGTCGTTGGTTGACGTGTGTGGAATGCTGTAGTCATTCAGTGGTTGCATATTCAGTCAGGTCAGTTTAGGAAGGCTAATATTTCTCAATGGATTCGGTTGGGGGGGAATTTACTATTGCATCAAGTGAAAGTACTTTTGTTGTTGTTGTGGGGTTTTTCCCCAGAATTTCTTCCCGCCCACTTGTTTTCAATAACCGCATACAACCAATCAAACTCTATGGTCTCTTTATAAAGAAAATCCAGGCGTATGTTTTGTCAGGCTTTTTCCTGATTTTAGAAATTGGTTAAGGCCGAGTAAAAAAACAAACATGTTTAGTGTCCGGGTTCCTGAAAAAAGGGAAGCGGGAGGGGCTTTTTTTTTATTTATTTATTTATTTTTCAAGACGGCCGCCATTCTTTTTCAAATTCCAAACAACCATTGGTTTTTCCCTTGTTCAATGCACAATAATGAAAGAAACATGTTAGACAAGACATTAAACATGTTAACAGAAGTTTTATTTATTAGTTTGTTCAGTAATAAAATCCCTGCTGTAGCTTACCTTTGACAAGAATAAATGTAAATGTGTAACTGAACGATCGGTTTTTAACCGTATAACCGAGCCAGGTTAGGTTCTGACTTGCAAGTATTTTATTTTCTGATGGATCAGTTGATATTTTATGTTTTTTTAGTCTTATTTTGAATTGGTAAAAATAAAAATAAAATCCATGCGGCCCCAAAAAAGGAAGCGGGCGGCAACGCTAAACATGTATTCTTGTTTACTTCACCTGCTGATCACTCCTTGCATCTTCAGATTTTCTTGAAAGAGGCAAAGTTGCCATCACAGAGATGAAAGACTTGACCCTTGCTATGACAGACCTTCAGATATTGAATTTGAAATGACTTAGAAAGTCTGTAAATCTCGCAAATCAATCATCTTGCAAATAAGCCATTGCAAATTAGATTTAGATAATGTCTGGTACAATGACTCGCTAAGTCACAAATTACTGCTTAAATTTGAATTCCTCAGACTAAATGGATGATTGCTATGTGAAATGATTTGGACCAGCTTTTGTATAGCAACCATGCTCAAAACAGGCTTATTTCAATATGGGCAATTCAAATAAGCAATGCTGATTTGTTGGGTCTTCAAATGCTGTTAGCCTTTTTGAGGTATGGTGGACACTATATGAGTGCACTGTTTGGTTTGGTATCAGGCAGATTTATGAATGTGTTCATCATATCTCAAAATGGCTTATTTCCTTGCCTGTGATTGTATTTTTAGACATAGCAAATTTCTCTGTGCTATTGTTATAATTTTTTTATTTCCATTGATATTATACTACCCGGCCATTTTCAATGATCCATACGTGTAACCAGTGATTCAGCGAATCAGGTTTCTTGAAAGTTAGACTGTGAAGGAATATTTGCATAAAACCACCCCTGGCCTGAATAAGATTGTTGATTGATTACGATATTTCTACTTGATCTCAAATCGATCTCAGACATAACAAATTTCTTTGTGCTATTGTTATAATTTTTTTTAAATTTCCATTGATATTATAATTACTGGCTATATTCAATGATCCATACGTGTAACCAGTGATTGGGGCAAACAAGGTTTCTTGAAAGTCAGACTGTGAAGGAATCATTGCATAAAACCACCCCTGGCCTGAATAAGATTGTTGATTGATTACGATATTTTTACTTGATCTCAGATCGCGACCCCTCATCAGTGGTTAGAGGGAAACTTACCTGTAAGTGCCAAATGTGTGGTGTGTGATAAAACCTGTGGTAGTGTGCTGCGTCTGCAAGATTGGCGTTGTCTCTGGTGCAAAGCCATGGTGAGTTTCTTCTTCAACTTTCCCTTCTCCCTACCCCCTACCTCTTCCTTCCCCCATGTCTTCTTACCCCATCACCTTTTAATCCCCACTGTTCTCTTAACCCTTTAGAGACCATTCATTTCTGTAACCATCACAAAACGCCCAGACATTGCTAATATTGTTCATTTCTTTAATCAAATTTTTGTCAGTAAAAAATGGCAATAGAAATAACATGAAACAGAAAATTCAGTTTAGTGTTTAGAAATTGGGATACTATGTTAACATACTACATTGGAAAATTCATATCCGGACATGACCTTTACTTTGACCTCTTAATGTGAATGGAAGTAGGCCAAACCTTGAGGCCGTTTGCGGCCGCTATGGGCATTTTGGTACAAGCCGCTTGTGGCCGCTATGGTCTCTAAAGAGTTAAAGACCTCAGACCTATATGTAGAATTTCATGTGTGCAGGAACAAGACCCTTTTTGTCATTTGTATCCTGTTAAACAATCTATGGCAAATGTTAAAAAGATTTTTTTTAAAATTAGATTTGGAAAGAACTTTTGCAAAGAACCATCCAGTGATAAAGTTGTGGATTATCATTGTTCCCCCTAGTGCACCAGACTCAAGTTCTGGTGGCTAAGTCATCGGGGTGTGGGGTTCAAATCGTGTTATGATACTTGTCTCCTTGAGCAAGACCATAATTGCTTATCTTTACATGGGTTAAATGGGTACCTGCGAGGGCAGAGATGGTTCTTGTGATTGATTTAGCTGGGTGCGCTACATACAGGCTGTATACTCCCCAGGGAACTGAGATGGTTTAAAGAATGAAGTAAATGGCCCAGTGACTGTGGTAACAATGTTCATGCACTATAAGCATGAACAGAGATGGTTTAAAGAATGAAATGAATGGCCCAGTGACTGTGGTAACAATGTTCATGCACCATAAGCGTGTACTAAGATGGTTTAAAGAATTAAGTAAATGGCCCAGTGACTTGGGTACCAATGTTCATGCACCATAAGCGTGAACAGAGATGGTTTAAAGAATGAAGTAAATGGCCCAGTGACTGTGGTAACAATGTTCATGCACCATAAGCGTGTACTAAGATGGTTTAAAGAATTAAGTAAATGGTCCAGTGACTTGGGTAACAATGTTCATGCACCATAAGCGTGAACAGAGATGGTTTAAAGGCACTGAACACGTTTGGTAATTGTCAAAGACCAGTGTTCTCACTTGGTGTATCCAAACATATGCATAAAATAACAAGCCTGTGAAAATTTGGGCTCAATTGGTCATCGAAGTTGCAAGAAAATGATGATAGAAAAAACACCCTTGTTGTACAAATTTGTGTACTTTCAGATAGGAATAAAAGACTTCTTGCAAGAAGTCTTTTATTATTTTAGTGAGAAATTAACTCTTTCTCAAAAACTACGTTACTTCAGAGGGAGTCGTTTCCCACAATGTTTTATGCTATCAACAGCTCTCTGTTGCTCGTTACCAAGTCAGTTTTTATGTTAATACATATTTTGAGTAATTACCAAATGTGTATAGTGCCTTTAAAGAATGAAATGAATGGCCCAGTGACTGTGGTGACAATGTTCATGCGCCATAAGCGTCAAAACTGGCGGATACGGGTGCTGTAAAAATATCCATTATTATTATTATTGTATGGAACAAGGTATATGACATGTGGGGACATTCCACCTACAATTATTCATCATACCTTAAGCCCATATTATACCCATTTATCCCAGGTACACTCATCATGTAGAACCCAGTTCCCAGCTAAGTGTCCCCTCGGTCAGTGTCGTCTATCCCTCCTACCTCCGATCTCCTTGAACTCCATGAGTTCTGACGGCTACTGGCAGGCGACCCGGCAGGGCTGCTGCAGCCCCCTCCTGGTGTTCGTCAACTCCAAGAGCGGCGACAATCAGGGGGTGAAGTTCTTGCGTCGCTTTAAGCAGCTCCTTAATCCGGCACAGGTTTTCGATCTGATGAACAGTGGGCCTCACATAGGGTGAGATGGCTTTTGTGAATGATGGGGATATGTTTTGAATGTTGGGATCGATTGATTTGTTGGGAATGTTGGATATGATGGGAGTGTTGGGAATGTTTAAAATGTTTTTCGGTTTTTGATCATGGGAATTTTAGTCTTTTTGGAAATGTGTGGTTTGTCAAGATTGTTTTTTAGGGTTAATGTTGGGATTGTTTGATTTTGGGGGAGTATTGGGAGTGTTATATTTGGGGAATGTTTTGAGTTTTTGATTTTGGGGGAATTTTCCAATTGTTTGATTTTCGGGGAATGTTGGGATTATTTGACTTTTGGAAACGCTGGGATTGTCTGATTTCGGGGGAAGGTTTGGACTATTTGACTTTTTGGGAATGTGGGGTCTGCGACTTTTTGGGAATGTTGGGACTTTTTGACTTTTGGGGAATGTTGGGACTGTTTGACTTTTGGGGAACATTGGGTATCGTTTGATTTTTGGGAACTGTTGGGTTATGTGATTATGGGGAAATGTTGGGATGTTCAAATTGTACGAAATGTTTGAGATGTTGCAACTTGAAAGAATTGTTGGGATTGCTGGGAATGTTAAATGTTGGGAATTTTAAACTGTTTGAAGTGACTGGAATATTGGAATGGTTATATTTGTTTTCATTGTGGGCGTTTAGCTAGCTTGGTTACTCCTTATAAATTCCAGCTGGAGTTTTACTCTGTCGAGTGGGTGGATATCTTGTGATAAGATTTGATAAAAAATATTGACCATTGTTTTTTTTTGACAGTCTGCGGCTTTTCCAAAACTTTGACACTTTCCGGATCTTAGTGTGTGGCGGAGACGGTAGTATAGGCTGGGTGCTCTCCGAAATCGATAAGTTGGACCTTCATAAACAGGTAGGTATTAAGAAGACTTGTCCCCTTCAGTTACTTACACTTGTTACAGGATCTCTCGGGGATGAGCCATTTTGCTTAAATATCAGAATCAAATATTGGCTAGATCTTTCTCTCCAAGCACAGTTGAAAGGTTTTTTATTTAAGCCCTGTTCATTTATTGTAAATGTATTATTTATCAAAACACAAAGCCGGGGGAGCGAAGGATACAATTTCAAGTAAGGATGATACCTGATTCCTTTAAATCACACCCAGGTATACTTTCTTCCATTTGTCTTCAACACGGGAAAGCGAATGCAAAGTGAATTTTGGTGACGCAATAATCTGTACACCACGTTTTTTGCTATTGTGACGCAAGAAAAATTGTTTCACTTTCGTGTGAAGTATGAACCAGGCTTTCTTCTTTTTATAATATTGCTCTAGCTTTTGTTGCTAATTAGCCGGCATGCAACTTGTCAGCTGATCAGCTGATTTTCTTGTTTTCAGTTTCTCAGCTGTGCCATTGGAAAATTGAAAAACACAGTACAAAGTTTTGCTGTTCCTGTTGCTGTCCTTTTTCTTGACAAACTTCAGTTAGATGCCTGAATTAGAAATCGGTATCTTTGAGATAAAGAGCAAAATAACATCCAATTTAGAGGGGGGTTTATTTAAAAAGTTACTGCATTTCAAATAAATGTCAGGCCTGTGATTTTTCAAACGATTTTTCATCGATCTCCATTCATCAGACTCTCTTGAAGATCTGAAGTTGCCATCACAGAGAAGAAAAACACTTGGTACTCAGCATTGTGACCACTAAAAAACCTCCAGATTCCTGCTTGTGTTGATGAAGAGAGTCTGTAAATTTGATAAAAAATAGCACCCAGGGGGAAGTTCAGGAATTTCAGTCACGACCAAGACATTGCAGCTGCAGATTTTTCAGGAGTTTTTATTTTTGCTCGTTGATGACATCCCCTGATATTTTCCATCCTGTCTGGAGGAATTCATTAAATGTGACTTACATTGAGTCTGACTCCTTGCTTGTTCTGGCCGGGAGCTGTCCAAAATCAATCACAGTTTATCGTAACTCAAGGCCAAAATGTGTGGAGATTGGTTTGCTTGCCCTATGGTTGGAGCAGGGAATACTTTGCTGAGTTCATTCCTGGTTGTTCTGGCCAGGAGCTATCCCAAATCCATCGAAATTCTCCACTGTTTGGTAAATACAAATCCTAAATGTATGTAAATTGGTTTGTTCGGCCTTTTGGTAAGATCAGGCCTGTGATTGCTCAGGATTTTTCCTGGTTTCAGGATTTTCTCAAAACCTCCTTGAGCTCGTTTTCTTAAAAAGAAGTAAAGCAGTCACCAAAGGGAGAGAGAAATAGTCCACATTGTGTCCAAACCTGTAGTTGTGTATTTCTAGTGATGCACAGAGTCTGGAAACCTCCTGAATTGTAACATCTGGAAGATTCCGGTTTGAGAATAAAGGGGACCAAGACCCATAAGCCATTTTTTCAGGAATTTTCAGATTCATCCAATCGCATCCCTGTAACAGTGGGGAGTACTTTAGTCCATCTCTGGTTGTTCTGGCCAAGAGCTGTAGCAAATCCAAAATCTAGTAAACATTGTCCACTGTATGTCAACTCAAATCCTAATCTTTGGACTTGGATAAAATTGGTACTTGATTTTGGGCTAAATCTTAGAATCCATCCAATAAACCTTATGCATTGACGTCATCAAGTCGCCATCTTAGAGGTAAAACGATGACGAAACAATGGAAACACACATATTTGTACGTGCAGCTCATAGGATTGGCCAATGAACAGCCTCTTTTTTACCTCTAGGTGAGGGCGCCCTACTCAAATGACGTCATGTGCATATAGGGTCTATTCAAACAAAACCATGCTGTTGATTTTTACGGGCTTTTGGTGGCTCGGGTTAAAAAAATAAACAGATACAAATAATTAAAAAACATTGACAATGACGCGGCATTTCATTTGTCCTTAACCAGTGCCAGATAGGCGTGCTACCTCTCGGCACCGGCAACGATCTCGCAAGAGTCCTGGGCTGGGGGACAGCCTGCGATGATGATGCTCAGCTTCCAACAATTCTGGAGAAACTAGAACGAGCTAGCACTAAGATGCTGGATAGGTAAGAGGGAAGATATTTAATGTTCTTGAGGGGATGTGAACATGTTAGCTAGATTTTGGACGGCTAGAATTTGTATTTGACAAAAGTTTAAGTTGTAAAGAGCAGAGCCCAATTTGATAGAGCTGCTTAAGCACAAAAAGTAGCTAAGCACAGCACAATTATGCTCACCATAATAAGGTTACCAGCCAAAATAGCATATCACATGCACAATTTGTGACTGGTATCCTGCCAATTTTTGCTAAGCACAACATTCCTAGGCAAAATTGTCTGCTTTAAACAGCTCTATGAAATTGGGCACAGGTCTGTTGATTTTCAGTGCTTTTCCTGGTTTGTTTGCTTGACGGCATTGCTGTTTGTACTGGATTTTGTTTTCCTCGTTAAAAGATAAACACCATACCAGGCCTGTGACTTGGAAGGATTATTCCTGATTTCCAGATTTGTCATTGACCTCCTTTGGCCTTCAGATTTTCTTGTCATCACAGAGACAAGAAACTCGGCTCTTGTTGTGATTTCTATCAGTAGCGATGTAAAGAGTCTATAAATCTCTGAAAAGTAACATCCTATTTATTCAGGGGGCTTCATTTCCAGACCAAGAATACATCGCTATCAAATGTTGGGTAGTTGTCATTTTTCATACAGTCTCACCCATGCTACACTAACAGGTGTGAATTACAGGACCCAATTATATAGAACTGCTTAAGCACAAAATTTTGCTTACAAAAAACAAATTTGCTTACAAATTTTGTGCTTAGCCAAAAATTAGCAGGATACCAGTCACAAATTGTACATGTGACATGGTATTTTGGCTGGTAACCTTATTCCGGTAAGCATAATCTTGTTGATCTTAGCTACTTTATGTGCTTTAGCAGCTCTATGAAAGTGGGCCCTGATGTGAATACAATGTAAAAACACAAAGGTCTATCCAACCTGGTTTATAACATCTGCACTCAAGATGGGAGCTCACTTGCAAAGCCTCTCAAAGTATCTCATAGTATGCAGCTTGCCCAAATTGTCCTTTATCAAAATAATTGTTGTATCTTTTTTTACAAGGTTCAAATATCATGCTCGGTTTAATGTTTCACTGAAATGAATTTTTGGATGCAGATGGAGTATATGCACGCAGGAGACGCCGCTACCAACCAGCTCCAGGGCAGCTGGGACTGTGGTGCTGAAGACAGATAGTCTAGACATCTCAGACTCCATGGAGAGCAAAGAGAAGGAGATGATAACAGCCTATGAGGACTCTGTTGCCGCTCATCTGACGAAGATACTGCACTGTAATGAGAACTCCGATGTTATATCTTCAGCGAAGTAAGTTTGGGGAGAGACTTAAAGGCACTGTACACGTTTGGCAATTGTCAAAGACCAGTGTTCTCACTTGGTGTATCTCAACATATGCATAAAATAACAAGCCTGTGAAAATTTGGGCTCAATTGGTCATTGAAGTTGCAAGAAAATGATGAAAGAAAAAACACCCTTGTTGTACAAATTTGTGTGCTTTCAGATAGGAATAAAAAACTTCTTGCAAGAAGTTTTTATTATTTTAGTGAGAAATAACCGCTTTCTCAAAAAGCACGTTACTTCAGAGGGAGTCGTTTCTCACAATGTTTTATACTATCAACAGCTCTGCGTTGCTCGTTACCAAGTAAGTTTTTATGCTAATAGATATTTTGAGTAATTACCAAACGTGTACAGTGCCTTTTAAGGGTCTGTATACGTTTGGTAATTACTCATAAAATTAATGGCAATCAAAACTTACTTGGTAAGAAGTACAGCAGCTTCTGATAGTATAAAACATTTTGAGAAACATTTCGCTTTGAAGTAATGTGGTTATGGAAAAAGATATCAGTTTTTATCCAAAAGAATTTGAACTTGTCAGAATTGTTTCTCAGATTGTGTATTTCAATTGCAGATTATTCTTCCAGATTTTCGGCAATATCTCAAAAACGCTACCACTTTTTGAAATGAAATTTGTACAGGTTAGTTTTATGGTTTACATATATATCTACAACTATATAGGATTGAAATAAACAGTGGGTTCCAATTACCTAACGTACACAATCCCTTTAAGGAAAGAGTTTTTATTTGAAATATTTAGAGATAAATATTTGATGAACAATGATATATTTGGAGACTTGGGATGTCTTATCTTACGGAGAAAAGAGGGAAGGAGGAAGACAAGAATTTTTTTTACACTTTCTTGGGGTATGGAAATACGTTTTGCGGAATAATGATTTAACTAGATACTTTGGAAGTTTCATATTTAGGAGATGAGGGGGAGAGGGAAAAGTTGTTGATTTTCTGAGGGTAAGGAAAACAGTTTTGAGAAATGATGTAACTGAGGACTTTGGAAGACTTATCTTTGAGTTGAGGGGCAGGAAAGAGAAGAGAATCGGTAGGGTAGGGTAGGGAGAAAAATCTCTGAGAAACAATGATGTAACCTGGAGACTTGGAATGTCCTATCTTTAGAAGAGGTGGAGGGTAACGACATAAGGACATTAGGGTAAGGAAACAAGTTTTGAGGAATGATGATTTAACTAGAGACTTTTGAAGTCCCATCTTTGAGTTTAGGGGTAGGAAACAGAAGACATAGGGGAAGGTTTGTTGGCTTTGTTGAGATATGATGACGATTTGGGGCGGCTTATGTTTAGGGGATGAGGGGAGACATATGTAAAGAGTTTTTGATTTGTTTAGGGTGGGGGGAGAAACAGTTTTGAGGGAAAATTTTGTTTCTGGAGACTTGGGAGGCCTTTTTGGGGGATGAGAGGAGACAGGCGTAGGAGACAACAATTTGTGACTGATGAACTTGCGCCATTATCTCAGGATTTGGTAAAAGGGTGTCCAAATTTGCTGGAACAGGGTGTCCAAAAGACACCAGGGTGTCCAAAAGACACCCAGATACCCCTCTGGCTTACACTCTGGCTATTATGGTTCTATTTCAGAGTGTTATGTGAGACAGTCAAAGACTTTGTAGAGAAAGTCGGCCGTGCCTATGAGCAAAGCTGCCATTCAGGAGATGCACAGGTCATGAAAGAGAAGGTACGTCAGGAGAAATTCTTTATGGTTTTGTGATGTCTGAACTTCAGGGTTCTCCTAATACTCAAGCTAGCGTATCGGGCTGATACGCACGATTTTTGTGCCAATACGCGCAAATTTCAGGTCGATACAAAAAAATTAAAATAATTTTTGTTATGATTTCACAAAGATTATCAAGAGAAACCATCTAGAATGCTCCATATTACACAGTAGGGCTTTTAAAACCAAGAAAAACACCAAGTAGAAAACATTCCGAAGACCTTGTTTCAATTCAGCGTGCTTCGACCAAACTTACAACTTAAGGTCCAGAACCTGGGTAGAACCCTGAACGTTTTCAAATACTTGATTTAATCACCTTGCCAGCTATTTTATATTTATCAAGAACGGATTGAAAAACAATTTTCTTGAAAGTGGCAGCATTTCAGATGGTAGTTGTAAACAGTGATACGAGTTTGCTTATCTTTTCACCAGATGATTTTCAAGTCTTAATTCATTTCTTAAAGTCTAGCAGAAAATTCGATTTCTACACATTTTTTATTTTAACTTTTTTTCTGCTGCATTACCAGAGTTGCCAAATCTCCCTGATTCTTCAGAAAGTTCCCGGAAAAATAAACCATTCTTTCCATGTTCTAATGAACAAATTTGAAAATACTCCCTGATAATGGAAAATGTTCCCCTGTTATATTGAATGTAATTCTAAATATCTCCCGGATTGTTGCGCCAAATCTTCCTGATTGCAAGATGCAAATGTTGGCAGTTCTGCATTACCCTGACTTTTGGTGCTCACTAAATTTGAGTTCATTATCACCATCATAATTTTTTACAAGATCTTGTGTTTTCAATGAGAACTTGTGACTGATCATTGAGATCTGCATCTTGCATCATTGGTTTTTTTTTTTATCACAGTGTGCCGTTCTCAACGAGAAACTGAAGCTCCTCCTACAGACCCTTGAGGATGAAGCTCGTGCCACGCCCATCCCGCCCGGGACAATCCCTCCTACCGCGGTAACCGACATTCACGATGACATCACCAAGGATCCCCTGCACGACGGAGACACCCTGGAGCAGATGAAGGGACCGTCCACGTCCGCCAAGGTCTTCAAACCACGAGATGCCTTGATGTCGCGAGCCAACAGCCTCAAGAAGGCTGTGAGGCAGATTATTGAGCAGACTGAGAAAGGTGAGATTCATGCTACACTGGCTTCCCACAGTTTGTATCCTTCAGCGATTTTAAGAATATATTTGGTATTACCAAATCAATGATTTAAAGATGGGCTATAACGTCAAATTCAGTTTTGTGATACACTCATTGTCCAATAGATAGAGTCCTCATGAAAGTGGGGAAAAAATTACAAGTCTCTAACCTTATGTTAAAGTGGTGTAATTACCATTCTATTCGATGCACTTCTAGTGCAAAATTTGTCAACATTCAAAACATCCTATGACATCATTCAGGAGAAAAATGGGTCTGTACATTTTTGTACGGGGATGTTTTGGTTTATTCGTGACTTTTTCAGAGCAAAATTTGAAACATGACGTTATTGGATTTCAAAAACTTATGGGTCTTTACATTCCAAGGAAGAATTTGTTCATCAGTCCAGAGTTCAAATTCAATGCTATTTTGATTGAATATCATCGAAAGTCAGGAGTGAACCAAAACATCCCCGTACAAAAATGTACAGACCCATTTTTCTCCTGAATGATGTCATAGGATGTTTTAATTTTGCACTAGAAGTGCATCGAATAGAATGGCAATTACACCACTTTAACATAAGGTTAGAGAATTGTAATTTTTCCCCACTTACATGAGGACTCTATCTATTGGAAAATGAGTGTATCACAAAACTGAATTTGACGTTATAGCCCATCTTTAAGTTTTCGAGTTTACTTATAACTGATAAATTTCACTGCTCTGTTGTTTTTCAGCCGTTGATGAACAAAACGCCGTGACACAACACCACGAGGCGAAAGCAAAGGCCTTAGCCGATAAAGCTGCCGCAGCGGCTTCCAAATCCACAAGTGACCTTTCCACCAGCCCTAAAGAGCAACCACATTTGAAGCCCCAAATCACCATAGTGACCCCGCCCTGCGAGTCGGACAAGGAAGATGGAGGAGTGGAGGAGGGGGAGTCCAGTCTGGAAGTGCCGGCGTCCGAGTCGGGTAAGGAGGCTCCAAGGAGTCCTAAGATGTCTTTCTCTGTGTTCACGTCCTCTACCAAGGCCAAGATTGAACGCAAGAAGGCAGGTAGGTCACTACCGACTTCTGCTTAACAAAGATCTCTTTGTTTCATCTTGTCCATCTTGCCCTTGTGTTTGTGCGTCCTCACTCTCTCTCAGTTTGTTCCCTCCTCTTCCTGTCTTTCAACCCTCTGAACCCTGTCTTTTTTTATTTTGTTTTGCAATCTTATTTTATAGCTTTCTGTCCCAACCCGTCTCTCTGAAGCTCCCTGACATTCTCTCTCTGTCAATCCTTACCCCTCTTCCTCCTTATTATGTATGCATCGTCTCACCTTAAATGTTTCTTGTTCCTGTCTCAAGTTCTTCTGTTGTTTATACAGACTTCATGATCTCATGGTCTGGTCTTGTTTGTGACTCTCAGTTTTGGTGGTTTTTTCTGTGGCTCCCTGAACACTAACTCTAAAGGTGTAAAACGGGAGCTGCAAATATGATGGATAAATTGGCTAAATTTTTTTTAAATTTTTTTTTTTACGAGATATCCAAATTGTCCAAAAGACTTCCAGACTCCCCGGTAGCTGACACTGTGCTACCCAGACTCCCCCGTAGCTGACACTTTGCTACCCAGAGCCCCTCTTGCTGACACTGTGCTACCCAGACTCCCCCGTAGCTGACACTGTGCTACCCAGACTCCCCCGTAGCTGACACTGTGCTACCCAGACTCCCCCGTTGCTGACACTGTGCTACCCAGACTCCCCTGTTGCTGACACTGTGCTACCCAGACTCCCCCCGTAGCTGACACTGTGCTACCCAGACTCCCCTGTTGCTGACACTGTGCTACCCAGACTCCCCCATAGCTGACACTGTGCTACCCAGACTCCCCCGTAGCTGACACTGTGCTACCCAGAGCCCCTCTTGCTGACACTGTGCTACCCAGACTCCCCCGTAGCTGACACTGTGCTAACTAGAGTCCCTCTTGCTGACACTGTGCTACCCAGAGCCACTCTTGCTGACACTGTGCTACCCAGACTCCCCCGTAGCTGACACTGTGCTACCCAGACTCCCCTGTTGCTGACACTGTGCTACCCAGACTCCCCCGTAGCTGACACTGTGCTACCCAGACTCCCCCGTAGCTGACACTGTGCTACCCAGACTCCCCCGTAGCTGACACTGTGCTACCCAGACTCCCCTGTTGCTGACACTGTGCTACCCAGAGCCCCTCTTGCTGACACTGTGCTACCCAGAGCCCCTCTTGCTGACACTGTGCTACCCAGACTCCCCTGTTGCTGACACTGTGCTACCCAGAGCCCCTCTTGCTGACACTGTGCTACCCAGACTCCCCCGTAGCTGACACTGTGCTACCCAGACTCCCCCGTAGCTGACACTGTGCTACCCAGACTCCCCCGTAGCTGACACTGTGCTACCCAGAGCCCCTCTTGCTGACACTGTGCTACCCAGAGCCCCTCTTGCTGACACTGTGCTACCCAGACTCCCCCGTAGCTGACACTGTGCTACCCAGACTCCCCCGTTGCTGACACTGTGCTACCCAGACTCCCCTGTTGCTGACACTGTGCTACCCAGACTCCCCTGTTGCTGACACTGTGCTACCCAGACTCCCCCGTAGCTGACACTGTGCTACCCAGACTCCCCCGTAGCTGACACTGTGCTACCCAGACTCCCCCGTTGCTGACACTGTGCTACCCAGACTCCCCTGTTGCTGACACTGTGCTACCCAGACTCCCCCGTAGCTGACACTGTGCTACCCAGACTCCCCCGTTGCTGACACTGTGCTACCCAGACTCCCCCGTAGCTGACACTGTGCTACCCAGACTCCCCCGTAGCTGACACTGTGCTACCCAGAGCCCCTCTTGCTGACACTGTGCTACCCAGACTCCCCCGTAGCTGACACTGTGCTAACTAGAGTCCCTCTTGCTGACACTGTGCTACCCAGAGCCCCTCTTGCTGACACTGTGCTACCCAGACTCCCCCGTAGCTGACACTGTGCTACCCAGACTCCCCCGTTGCTGGCACTGTGCTACCCAGACTCCCCCGTAGCTGACACTGTGCTACCCAGACTCCCCCGTAGCTGACACTGTGCTACCCAGACTCCCCCGTAGCTGACACTGTGCTACCCAGACTCCCCTGTTGCTGACACTGTGCTACCCATAGCCCCTCTTGCTGACACTGTGCTACCCAGACTCCCCCCGTAGCTGACACTGTGCTACCCAGACTCCCCTGTTGCTGACACTGTGCTACCCAGAGCCCCTCTTGCTGACACTGTGCTACCCAGACTCCCCCGTAGCTGACACTGTGCTACCCAGACTCCCCCGTAGCTGACACTGTGCTACCCAGACTCCCCCGTAGCTGACACTGTGCTACCCAGAGCCCCTCTTGCTGACACTGTGCTACCAAGAGCCCCTCTTGCTGACACTGTGCTACCCAGACTCCCCCGTAGCTGACACTGTGCTACCCAGAGCCCCTCTTGCTGACACTGTGCTACCCAGGCTCCCCCGTAGCTGACACTGTGCTACCCAGACTCCCCTGTTGCTGACACTGTGCTACCCAGAGCCCCTCTTGCTGACACTGTGCTACCCAGACTCTCCCGTAGCTGACACTGTGCTACCCAGACTCCCCCGTAGCTGACACTGTGCTACCCAGACTCCCCCGTAGCTGACACTGTGCTACCCAGACTCCCCCGTAGCTGACACTGTGCTACCCAGACTCCCCTGTTGCTGACACTGTGCTACCCAGAGCCCCTCTTGCTGACACTGTGCTGCCCAGACTCCCCCGTAGCTGACACTGTGCTACCCAGACTCCCCCGTAGCTGACACTGTGCTACCCAGACTCCCCCGTAGCTGACACTGTGCTACCCAGACTCCCCCGTAGCTGACACTGTGCTACCCAGACTCCCCCGTAGCTGACACTGTGCTACCCAGACTCCCCCGTAGCTGACACTGTGCTACCCAGACTTCCCCGTAGCTGACACTGTGCTACCCAGACTCCCCTGTTGCTGACACTGTGCTACCCAGAGCCCCTCTTGCTGACACTGTGCTGCCCAGACTCCCCCGTAGCTGACACTGTGCTACCCAGACTCCCCCGTAGCTGACACTGTGCTACCCAGACTTCCCCGTAGCTGACACTGTGCTACCCAGACTCCCCCGTAGCTGACACTGTGCTACCCAGAGCCCCTCTTGCTGACACTGTGCTACCCAGACTCCCCCCGTAGCTGACACTGTGCTACCCAGACTCCCCTGTTGCTGACACTGTGCTACCCAGACTCCCCTGTTGCTGACACTGTGCTACCCAGAGCCCCTTTTGCTGACACTGTGCTACCCAGACTCCCCCGTAGCTGACACTGTGCTACCCAGACTCCTCCGTAGCTGACACTGTGCTACAAGCTTTTAGGTAGGATTAGTGGAACAGGGTGTGTATTGAAAAAAAACAAGCCGTGGTTTCAAAAAGGGCCATGATGCACTACATTTTCCCCGCCCCAAACTTGTCGCTGTTAGCGCATCGCGCTCCCATGCACTCCGTTCTCCACAGGTTTAAATTTTGTCCGGGCGCTAAAACAATCCTGCACGATCGTCAAATTGCGCAAACCATTTCTGCACTGTTGTCAAATTGCGCAAATACTTCATGCACGATCGCCAAATTGCGCAAATTATTCCTGCACTATCGGCATATTGCGCACACTATTCCTGCACTATCGGCAAATTGCGCAAACTATTCCTGCACGATAGATAAGCCAATTGCACAAACCAAAATTCCTGCACGATCGGCAATTGCACAAACTATTCCTGCAAGATCGACTGATTGTGCAAACATTTTTGTGCAAATCATTTCAACACGAACAAAACCACTGATCCTGAACTAAAAATCCATCCACTTTGTGCACGATCGCCCGATAGCTTCTACTTGGAATGCGAGTTTCAGATTTGCGTCCGTATTTTTTTAACTCTCTGATCAGTCTCCTAATATCACGCTGTTGGACAATGTACAATAATAATATCTGTCACGATAGAAGGGGTCGACTCAATTATTGAGTCTTGGATACAAGGTTCTGTTCATCGACTAAAAATGTAGTCAGGATGCCCTGCGACACAGAGAAAAATGCACGCGAAATGCTGTTACAAAGTAGCTGACTTCTGGGTACTAGTCGCTGCACACTATTTAATACAAAAAGATCGATCTACTAGCGCATTGAAACGGTAGTTTGTGTTCGTCGTAAGTATTTTTCGACATTTTTTGCCTGGGCGCTTGACGATTTTGTCCGTATAAAAAAAACAACAACAACAACAACAACAACAATCTTGGGATTTACAGCACGGCTTGCGCTAAAAAGTGGAAGCCGTGACACCGAAAAATAGGCCGTGTTTGTTTTCATTTGGCCGTGCTAATCACGGCTGCACGGCTGGCTACCTAAAAGCTTGCTGTGCTACCCAGACTCCCCCGTAGCTGACACTGTGCTACCCAGAGCCCCTCTTGCTGACACTGTGCTACCCAGACTCCCCCCGTAGCTGACACTGTGCTACCCAGACTCCCCTGTTGCTGACACTGTGCTACCCAGACTCCCCTGTTGCTGACAGTGTGCTACCCAGACCCCCAAGTTTGCTTTAACTAGAATAAGGTTACCAGCCAAACTATCATATTAAACATGCCATCTGTGACTGGTTCCCTGCTTAGATTGCTTAGCAGAAAATTGTTCAGCAAAATGTTCTGCTTATAAACGGCTCAATGAAATTGGACTCTGGTACTAAAAACAGAGGTCCCTGTGTTTGCAATTTAAAATGTTAAATCGTTACCCATGCTTCATTACCATTGACTTAGTAACAATTCACTTTGCAATCATTTGCCAAAATAAAATGTCACACTCTCCAATTCCTTCTTGCAAATTCAACTTGCATTGTTATCTAGCAGACCTTTATCATGTAGGAGCCATCTTTGTTGGGCTCCCTGTATGCCAATACCAATCAGAACAATTATCATCACCATACATCACCTGATTGCTGTAGAAAATCTCCCTGGTTGCAAGATGCAAATGTTGGCAGCTTTGCAAAGGTACATCTGGCAGGCAACCAGCAGGGCCTAATTTCATAGAGCTGCTTAAGCAGGGAATTATGCTTAACAATATTCTGCTAAGCAAAAACAAGCAGGATACCAGAAAAATATTGTACATGTGATATGGTATTTTAGCTGGTAACTTTATTCTGGTAAGCATAGTTATGTTGCGCTTGGCTACTTTTTGTGCAGCTCTATAAAATTTGGCCATGGTTGTAAAGGTCAGTACCTGGCGTTATTCACGCGACTCAAAAGTGTGATGTCAGATGTCTGGCCAAAAATGACCAGGGCCCAATTTCTTAAAGCCTGCGAGCACAAAAACTTGCTAAGCACAGACAAATCTTGCTTAGCAGAAACAGGTTGCCAGCCAAAATTCCATAAAATTGACATTGCCGCGACTGGTGCCCCACTAATTTTTTGCTTAGCAAAGAAATTTTTTAAGCAGTGTTTTCTGCTTAACAGCTTTATGAAATTGAGCCCTGTGCAGTTTCAAATGATTGGTCAACTTGCTGGAAATTGTTACCAAGCGTAGGGGGTTTAATAAACATGGTAAAGGTCTGCGCTGACATCCTCAATCGCCCGCTTCCCCAAGCCTCATCTAAACACCATTGCTTTTTCTCATACCTCATCCTATGGGCAACCCTACACCATCCTTCCCATGTAGAAAGAGACCAGCTGAAGTCTCCTCAGACCCGTAGGGTCAGCCGTGGCAGTACGCTATCACCGGGCCCAGTCGGTCTGTCTCATCGCTTTGGTAGCATGGAGAATATATCATTCCTTCCAGGCAAGTTGTGGGAAGAAAAAGAAAGAACTAACCATCTTGGGTTGTGTCTGGGTTTGAGGGTCTTTGACTATTGCTTATGGCTGAAGCAGCTATATAACTAGCCATAGCCATAGCCAAGCCCGTGGTGGTCATAACCATAGCTATCTTGTTGATGGGTCAATATGTCAGACACGTGCATCTACTGCAGGCGCACAATGTCACCACTTCTGGCTCCATTTTTGTGTGTAATTTTACAAAAAGTCACTCATTTCACCATTCAAATGCATTTCTTATGACAGAAACATACAATTCTGAGAAGACCCTGAGTCTTTGCAAAACAAATGTAAAAAAACCAAGGCCGTTAGTGAAACTTTTTCTTTGATAAATCCTCAAAGAAAAACTAGGTTGAGTGCGTTTCCTATGGGCTTCTTGTGATCGTTGGCGCCAGTTGGTTTGAAGTGGACGTGGCTTACAAACAGGATAGCTGTAGCGTTGCTCCAGACTCTGTACTAGCTTCCCTGCAGAAGTGTAGAGCAGAAAACTCGTCTCAAACTTGCTATTTTGTCACATTTACTACTTCTTTTTTTGCTGCATAAACTTAAAGCATTTTGGAAGTGGGTATAACAAAATACAGCTAGTCAACTTGTTTACAAGAGAAAAAGCTTAACAATTTGGTTTTTAAACTTCCTTTTTCGGTTTGATGTTTGTCTCGCACAGTTCAGAGTGGGCATCTTACTTTGTTGCTTTGCCATTGTACTCTTCTCGGTCTAATATTTCCTGTGAGATATTTTGATTGTGGAGCCACAAACCTTCTGAGATTGATTCGCTCTGAATTCAAGAAATTTCCAAGGTTTTATCTGATATGGAATCCAAATGAGTCTTTTGATTTTTAATTAAAAATAATTGGGTGGCTTGATGTTTTCTGATTGTAGGTTTAGACACGCTTTTGGGACCACGTTTAGGAAGAGGAAATGCTTTACTCAGTAAAAGTAAGTAATCTTAGAGGAATCTTAATAGATGTCAAATTTGCTTTGGGATAAAAAATATCATTTGTGTTTTACCCCCAAACTGGTGCGTTAAACAGCTAATCGAACCCACACTCTTCTGATCAGAAACACCAGAGCTTGAGTCCTGTGCTCTTAACCGCTCGGGTCATGACAGGCCGTCGAAATGCATGTATAGATATGGTGGACGTGACACCACACAGGCATCGCCTAAAATGCGCACTGCACAGTAGTACACAAGTTATCTGACTCCCAAAATGATGCAACCATTATTAAAGAGCAAGGCAAATGTCAAATTCAATTTTGTGATGTACTCATTTTCCAAGAGATAGAGTCCTCATGTGAGTGGGGAAAAAATCACAAGTCTCTAACCTCATGTTAAAATGGTGTAAATAGCCTTTGTATTCGATACCCTTCCGGGGCAACATTTGTCAACATCCAAAACATCCGATGACATCATTCTGAGAAAAATGGGTCTGTACATTTTTGTACGGGGACATTTTGGTTCATTTGTTTAATTTTAGTCTGAAAGCTTGCTGATTATGAAGTCAATTATAGAACCATTTTTTCTATGAAATATTTCCCTCTGAATTGAAGTCATATTCGAGAAAACGGTATCTGAAAACTTTTTTTTGTATTTTTATGCAACAGCTGATTTCAGTTGTTGCAACTCAAATCAAGGACATTGTGTTTTTATGTTAAAACTTGTGCATGGTTTTCCACTACAAGATTTTCTCCTGACTCACACAACAGATTAGGCCCAAATGTTCACAGGTTTGTTTTTTCATGTATGAAACATGAACACTGTCTGCGACTATTTTGTCAGCTCTACCAATGCCTTACAATACCTTTAAAGGCATCGTACACGTTTGGTAATTGTCAAAGACCAGTGTTCTCACTTGTTGTATCCCAACATATGCATAAAATAACAAGCCTGTGAAAATTTGGGCTCAATTGGTCATCAAAGTTGCAAGAAAATGATGAAAGAAAAAACACCCTTGTTGTACAAATTTGTGTGCTTTCAGATTATTATTTTAGTGAGAAATTACCTCTTTCTCAAAAACTATGTTACTTCAGAGGGAGTCGTTTCCTACAATGTTTTATACTATCAACAGCTCTCTGTTACCAAGTAAGTTTTTATGCTAATATTTGTTTTGAGTCATTACCAAACGTGTACGTTACCTTTAAGGGTTTTGCCAGAGCCAGTCACATATCCTGCAAAGTTGGATTTGAGAGGATTTAGGGGTAAACAAAACTAAAACCAATTACTGTTATAAAACGTAAATTGTTATCTGTGTTATTTGATTTGTAGGTATCAGTGGACTTTCAGGTGGTTTCATGGGTGCTGGGCTGATCAGTAAGGTGCTATTAGCCAACGCTGATGCTCTGTGTGCTGCCGCCTCGCCTCTCATGGACCAAGACATTGAATCAGTGTGAGTTGTAAACTTCTTTGTTTCCGTTCCTAAAGGTTAAGTGTAGGTAATAATAAAATCAAAAATATTGTATAATTGCCTGTAAAGATAGCCCTCTTCACACTGTATAAACGTCAAGTGGGAACCATCTACTGTTGGTCAACTTGCTGAAAAATTGTACTAAGCTAAAGGTTAATGAATCTGTTTTTGTTTCATTATTCAGGGAGGGGTACACAGAGACTTGTGTAATGAACAATTATTTTGGAATCGGATTGGATGCTAAGATATCGCTGGATTTCCACAATAAGAGAGAAGAACATCCGGAGAAATGCAGGTGAGTAACGTCCTTTTTTCTTTTTGGCATTTAGGGCCCAATTTATTTGGGTTGCCTGAGATGATGATGACTAGAGCATGCTAGTTAGGAGTGGCATGGGTGGCTAGTGTGTAAAGCGCTCTCCTCTCACCACTGTGGCTCTGGTTCGATTCGAGGCTATGGCCGTATATGAGTAGAATTGTACTTTGGTTCTCTCCTGTGCCACAGGGGTTTTTCTCTGGGGCCCTCAGTTTTAGTTAAGGGTCGTGCGCCAGGAGTGTCACTATGTGACAGACATGGCGCATTATAAGTCTCCATTATTTTTATTATTATTATTATTATTATGATAGTAACATTGATTGAAAGATTTCTGCTGAGGGAACCCACGTGCATGTAGCTTGATGAGATTTTCTTAGGCTAGTTGCATTATGTGCTCATTGATAACTAGGCTAGTGGAATAAATTTACTCTTGAAAAAAACAATAAAAAAAATACCACAGTGTAGCCCATTTTTAATCATAGGTTTTGTACTTTTTATTATTATTATTATGATTTTATTTACAAAAATCTTCATTTAGGGTAGTCCATCCAGCACAGCTGATCATTCTAGGCCTGTCATAATATCATAATCAACATTTCAACATAACATATTGATACCATATGTTAAAACAATCGATAAAGGATACTTGCGTACTTAAAATGCCTCAGTAAAATGAACCCACTCCAGGCCATCATTTTGAGTTTCCTTGTGCCCTGACTTTAAGTCTTTGTGTCCAACCAACAGTCGCACCAAGAACATAATGTGGTACGGCGTCTTGGGAGGTAAGGAGCTTCTCCAGAGGACCTACCGCAACCTGGAGCAGAAGGTGCAGCTGGAGTGCGACGGTCAACGGATACCTCTACCCAGCCTCCAAGGCATCGTCGTCTTAAACATTCCAAGCTACATGGGCGGGGCTAACTTCTGGGGCACGACCAAGGAGGACGAGGTTGGTACTAAGATTTGATGAGGGATGATGTGACCATCTGATAGAAAGTTTGTTTTGTTTTGTTTTATGGTTTTTTTTATGAGATATCGGCTAGACAGTCACTTCAAGGGCTACACTTAACTGATTTGGGGTCGACCCAAGTCAACTGCCCCCAGGGGCACGTTGCCACCTACTCCTGGGGCTGAAACAGGGTTACCCCCTTCACGGTCCGTAAGGATGTAGGCATGAGTATCATCCACTAGGAGCCTGGCTGGTAGAGCAGAATGCACCACCTTCCCAACTTTTTACGAAGCCATTATGCTTAAGTGCCTTGCTCAGGGGGCGATTTCATAGAGCTACTGAACAGTGAGCAAAGTTTTCTGCTTACTTCAGCAAAACAATTTGCTTATGCGCAAACGTATTTCACAGGTGAGCAAGAAAATAAAGCTTGCTTGTTCAGAACAGATGGTGTAACAAGTTGAAGTTTCAATCAGTATGCTCTGATTGTCTTCAAGAGAAAACCTGGACTCTGGTGCTGCATGCTGCTAATAATATGCTCTGTAGCAGTCTTTATGAAATATTAAGAATAATTCTAATATTTTGTTATTTGTTTGTCATGTAGACGTTCACAGCGCCCTCATTTGACGATCGTATCCTAGAGGTGGTTGCAGTGTTTGGTGGGATGCAGATGGCTGTGTCTCGGATGATCACATTACAACATCATCGGATAGCTCAGGTAAGAATCTCATTCTCTTTGCCCGGCATATTATCTATTGCAAGTAATAAACCACAAAGGAAAATGACTGAGTAAATTGTAACTCATTTTGGGTTGAACAAAGAAAAATTTACTAGGGCTGGACTTGAACCTGTGACATTAGAATTAACATGCCGGCGATCTACCAACAGCTAGCTAGCCCTTATTTTGGTGGTCTCCCTATTTTGTCAGTATCTTTGTTCGGGGGTGCCAGTCAGAAGCCATACAACTATTTAGTCAAGGATTACACCCAAGTTTACAATACAACCTGGGAAGTGGCAGCAGAGGAATCAACCTCTGTATTAACGTGCCGGCGCTCTACCAACTAAGCCATCTCGCCCTAATGTTAGCGGTCTCCCTATTTTGTCAATATGTTCGGGGTTGCCAGTCGGAGGCCATTCAACCTGTAACTGCAGTATAGCCAGGGATCACACCTAAGTTTACAATACAACCTGGGAAGCGGCAGCAGAGGGATCACCTTAAGGGGATGCAACTTTTTTTTTTAAATATCAAGTAACAAACCACAAGGGAAACTGACTTGGTAAATTTTATTATCTATTGCCGCGGAATAGATTACAGGTGAAATGTGGGAAACTCACTACTGCTAAGCTATGACAAATTTTCTTGCCGTATTATTTTTGGTGGTAATTAGTAAGTTGTTTATCTTGTAGTGTCACGTTGTGAAGATTACAATTCTTGGAGAGGAAGGGGTTCCTGTCCAGGTGGATGGAGAGGCGTGGGTTCAACCTCCAGGGTTTGTTAAGATCATCCACAAGAACAGAGCACAGATGCTGGTCAGAGATAAGGTACGGGGGAAAAAACTCTTCCACCGGTTTAATTTCTTTCATCTCCTTTTTCATTTATTTTTATTTCTTTTTTTAATGATGATAATAATAATAATAATAATAATAATAATTTTCAGCAAGGATCCTGAGAAAGACCCTTAAGATCTAACACTACCAGCCCGACTCAAGGAGTTACTGGCACAAAGGAAAATGTGATTATTCTTTTGAATGCTGTGATAAAGTGAAATAATAATAGAAGATTCTTATATAGCGCATATCACTGTGAGGTCCCTATGCGCTTGAGAAAAAGAGAAAGAAAGACAAAAAAGGAGAAAACAAGTCAAAAGTTCAGAAAACACTGACAAAATCACCCAACACAAGGTCAAAGGGCCACTCAGGGTGAGGGCTACAAGAAACTGAAGAAAATATAAAGAGAGAAAATGTATCTTTTCACGTTTCGCTTGAACTGGAACAAATTGTGAGATGGTTGGAAAGCAACATATTGGTAGGGAGTTTCAATGTGCAGCAGTACGAGGGAAAATGCTAGCAGAATATCTCTCAGTCCTGGCCTTTGGAATGTATTGAAGGGGTGAGATAATGAGGCAAAGGTTGTGAGGCGAGTGAAGGTGCGTACAGAAGGGCACAACGAGTTGGAGACCTGCTGCTCACATACCATGGAAGAACCTGTAGAAGAAGCTCAATTAGGAGACAGAGCATTCAAGAGATGATACCATGATATGCTGTTCTTTATTCATTTTAAGCAAAATGTTTCCAATTTTACACTTGACAATCTTTTGCTGAATCTTGCGTTCAAGTGTGTTTATGTTTTTACATGTGGATCGTTAATTTTACCTTGGTGTTATGGTGGAGAAAGTGAAGCTATCTAACATGGAATTCTTGTGAGAAAAACTTGTTATTGTAATTTTGTTCTGAGGTTTGTGAAAATAACATTTGCAGCTACAACTGGCTGATAGACATTTGTTGGAATGACTTATGTTCTAATTCTTTCTGTAAATTTTCACTGATGAGCGAATATTTTCATTCTGGCTTAGGCTTTTGAGAACACCTTGAAGTCGTGGACGGATCGTAAGAAGATCTGGAAACAGCTGCAGCCACTGACCGATGAAGAGGTCATCCTGGTCAGACACTTCTGTGAGACGGTCAACAGTCTGGTTACATGGTACGTAACGATAAGTCATAGCCTGGGAAATGCACTTTTGTGAACCTAGACAGCCTGGCCATGATTTGTGAGTTAGCACAGGCTTGTTATTGTGTGATAATTGAGAACAAGAGGAAAGAAATGACGTCACTATATTTTTCTGAACTCCAATGTTGTATAATATGAATATGAATGTATGTTCGGTTTGCGGTAACACTATGTCTATATCTACTTTGCTGGGTAGATTTTGTTCTTTGAGAAGTTGTCTTGCTATTTATTCTACTGCCGCGGAGTAGATTTCGGAATTCGGGAGACTACTTAGTTCTGAAAAGAACTGTCCCGCTTAATAACTACTACCTGGGCAGAAGGTAGGAATTGGGCCGGGACTGCTACTTTTGCTTAGTACTTCTCGTTATTAACTTCACTGCCACAGAGTGAGTTCTTTATTGGTCTCAACGTTTCGACAAGCTTGCTCTAGTTATCGTCAGGAGACTGAAGAGTGTGAGACAAGTTAGTCTATAGGGATTCTACCCAGCAAAGTAGATACACACATAGTGTTACCACAAACCGAATATACATTGATACCTCACCATGCAATGCCTCAAAACCCATATACGAATATGAATCTTATGATTTTTTTGTATTTGTGTGTGTTCAGTATTCAGAGAGCTGCTGAGCAGAATCGTGCCATAGAGTCAGGCTTGATGCATTACGCTCAGTCGGTATCCACTACAATGGACAGGTTCTGGGGTAGTGAGAAGGTTGGAGAGGTGAGTTACATGGACAATTTGTTATCTTTGGGAAAAAACGCCTTGTGGCCAAATATGTGTGGTCCATTTGAGCACAAGATTTCAAAATCGTTGATGGAACCAAAGCCTTAGTTTTGAAAAGTCTTTTAGAGATGTCTTTGGTTATTTTTTCATTGTTGTCTTTTCCCTGCAGGGTACCAGCCGCAAAGCCCTTATGGAGCTTGTCAGCAGTGTCCGGAACCTCCACAGTGAGACCAGTCTGTTCCTAGCAGCGAAGGCGTACACCACGCGCCTAGGGGACGACATCCTCAACAGGCTCAACAGTTCCGTCTGTGCCACCGACGTGGAACTGCGTAAAGTTATGCTGATAGATGGCGCTCTGGGCTTCCCTGAGGAAGATTTACACGTATGTCAAGTCACATTTGTTTTAGGGGGATGGGAATGAACTAGTGTTTTTGACCCATGCAGCGATGCCAACATACACGATTTGGGCAAAGCAAATACAATTTTGAGCCGTGAATACGCGGCTACGATAATCTTCAATTAAATACGATAAACAAGCCGCCCAGTGTAAAGGTAGTTACATAATGTATCATGATAAAAACTAAAACTAAAAATATAAAATTAAAAAACTATACAAAATGTTGACTGCTGCCATGGTTAAAAGTGATGAGCGGCGCTGAATTCACACACATTTTTCTGCTTATTTAGGAGGTACCAATCCCATAAACTATCACACTCAGGATTTGCCTACCTGACACTGGTGTAGCACAGAGCCACAAGGCTCCTTGTACAGCATACATTCTACATTCGCTTTTGTAGCGACTGGTTCCGCAGTTTTTCTAACGCTTCACGACTGTGGGATGCGGCGGCAAACAGACACTGTGATAACTTTTATCTGCAATGCAATTCGCAAGTTAAGCGCGCGCCATTGTGGATTTTGTTTGAAACATTGTGACAACAAGAAAATATTTCATCGATCGCAATCGAGGCCAAGATCTGATGAAAACTGTCGAAAAAAAAGTTGTTCAGAATGCCGTGGGTGGAAATGGAGTTGGTTGGAAAGCCCAATTGACGAAATTTCTCATGCTGAAGTCGTTTGAAGACTTGACTGGCCTGCTGCTGTGGTCAGGTTGTGTGACGTATTTTCTTTACTATTTTGCTGTGAAGACGTGAGCATTATTCATTTTAATAAACAATGAACCAGAAACCACAGCATTTTGTTGAATCTAGTTGGAAAGGGTTCTCTTCATGAACAAGCAGTGCAATTTTTTTTTTTTTTTTAAATCAAGCCTTATTACAATTCACAATTTTTTGACCTCTAAAGCAAGGTCGCTTTCAATAAGCGATTTTCTTTGAAAGTATTAGTTTATATCATAAATGTCATAATTTTCCTTTTTTACGGCTCGGTGAGTTGTATATGCCTAACCTGAAACTTAAGTGCTCGGCGGTGCTACTCTTTTTGGGAATTCAATGTTGGCATCTCTGCTCATGGAGGGCCAGACTAAGGCCGTGTTTGAATTGACGGCTTCAGCAGTGGCTATGACCAAATCGCAGAAAAGTCTTGTTCTCCATTGTTGGCGTTGCAGCCAACAGCCGTAGCCATAGCCATAGCCATAGCCATAGCCATAGCCAAAGTCACTTGATTCGGACACGGCCTAATAATATATACTTGCCCAAAGCAAGGAGAGCCCCAAGGACTGCCTCGGTATGGCTCCTAGGTCACTACGCATGCACATGGCAATATATACATGTATGAGCACTGCAGGGAGGTCCATAGGTCACATGTAAACCCAACTGTGTAGCTGGGGTCAAATAAAGGACACATAAACTGCGCCAATAAAGTATCTAAACACTTACAAATGGTCAGATATATCGGAACCTGAAATAGTATGCAAAAAATTAATTAATTAATTCGATGCACAGTTATCTTCTGCGCATTTTGATACCTCTTTTGTTGCGCTACGATGTCGTTTGGCGGATTTATGGGTACTTGAGTGGCTTAAGGTCGAATTTCAAAAGTTGCAAAAGCCCCTATTCAAGCAAGAGCGTTGTACTGTGACGAATAAGATCAGCATTATTTTTGCCCGCCTTTTATTCCCTTCTGGAATTTGGGTGAATAGGGGCTTTTGCAACTTTTGAAATTCGACCTTAAGCCACTCAAGTGCCCATAAGTTCGCCAAACAACATTGCCCAACAACAAAAGAGGTGTCAAAATCCGCAGAAGATAACTGTGAATCGAATTATTTAATTATTTTTTTGCATACTATTTCAGGTTCCGATAAATCTGACCATTTGTAAGTGTTTAGATACTTTATTGGTGCAGTTTATTTATCTGCCTACCAGTTATCTGCTGTCCTTGCGCTATATATTTTTGGCCTGAGTAGTTGGGAAACAAGAGCTGGGAGACTCTGAGTGGGCCAGTGGTGCTGGTACAATCGCCCCTCCCGTTCCATTGGTGCTGTTTATTATAGAGAAACCTTAGAATTTAGGAGACTCAAGTAGACAAACTGTTCAAGTATACAAACTTTTCAAGTATACAATCTATTCAAGTAGACAAACTGTTCAAGTAGACAAACTGTTCAAGTAGACAAACTGTTCAATTAAACAAACTGTTCATGTAGACAAACTGTTCAAGTAGACAAACTGTGTTCAAGTAGATAAATTGTTTGTGTTAAAATTAAGGGTTTTTTAAAGCCAGATTGAATGATAAATTTGTTTGGTTTGAAAAATTTTCAGCAGCCAGATGCATACATCAAGCGGACCAAAGGTCGTTTTAAGTTACCGATGGTCTCAAGGTTCAAGAAACCCACAAAGAAAGACTTCCGTTCTTCATTCCCATCCGGAAGTCCTGGATCCTCCGAAGGAACATGTAAGTACAAAGTAAAGGAACTATTCAACTACTTCCCAGACCCCCCTCGCCACCACCACTGACCCTGGCACAAATTTCTTTTTTTAATTTTTCTTTTACTTTGAAAATATCTTGAACAATTCTTTCTGCAGTTATTCAAAGTATTCAAAGTATATGGCCTTTCATGATTCAATTCAATTCAAAACAACAGTTATTTCCATACTTTCTATTTCCATATGTACATCGATTAAAGATAAAGGAATACAAGCACTGTGAACCATTTTGTCTTTCATTTTTCTTCACTTCGCTAAAAAGTGCCTCGAAAAGGCAACTAGAATGACGGCGCTCTACAAATGCCTGATGATTGATGATTGAATACAAAATCAATTAAGTAGAAATTTTAAATTATAAAAAATAGTTAGTGGCTTGACGTTTTGACCTTAGCAGAGTCTTTCTCGGAAGCTAAATGACAACACAAAACACATGAACAGGTATATAAGTGTAACATAAGCAGGCAAGTGGAACTCATAGTAAGCTGAGACTTGTAGAGAACAGTAGACAAACAATGATGCAGTCATATTGGTGGGTTTTTTAGGGCTTGTTGAACAGGGGTTATTGAATTGAAAAAGTGAAGCGCATTTCCCTGCGACACAATTTGAAAACAGCGTGTATGAAGGTTTGCGTCACGTAATTCGCTTTGCATTTGCTTCTGCAGGAAGTATGAACCGGGCTTCATAACGTAAGGTGCTTTTAGGGGCCTACTTGGCTTGGAAAAAAAGGCATAATAAATACATGTTATTGAAGTATTGAATACAAAGTGAGGGCTTCATCGTGAGTTATCTCGTTCGAATATTTCAGCATCGGGTGATTCTCCAAGGATGTGGACTCCACAGCAGGTAGGGGTGTGGCTAGATAGTCTGTCGCTAGGGGAGTACCGGGATAACTTCATCCGTAACGACATCAGAGGATCGGAGTTAATGACATTGGAAAGAAGAGACCTGAAGGTAAGCTACAGAAATTTGAAAGTAGACCAAAACAATTTAGGAAAACCTGCTCCATCTTAAAACGGTTTTTGATCGCAAAAAGATAAGTGGTGATTTCATTGGAATGAATCAGGTCACTTTTGGCTAAAACATGGGATATGATGAATTAATTTTAGGAAATGATACATCGAGAGGTCTAGTGCAACGGACTCAAGTTCAGGTGTGGTTAAGTCATCAGAGTTTGGGTTTGAATCCCGTTCATGACACTTTTCTCCTTGAGCAAGATGCTTTACTATAATGGGAGGCTTTTTGGAACACTGTGTGGCAGCAGACTCACCTGGTAAATCCATTGTTCTCAGAGTTGCGGGCATGCTCAGAACTATGTAAACAAAGGAAATTGACGTGGTAAGTCTGCTGCCACCTAGGGTTCCAAAGTCTCCCATTGGGAGAGGTCTTTGGTTCAAATCCCTCTCTAGTCAATTTGTCTTTGAACAACCCTAAATCAACTTTTAATATTTATTCCACTTTCATAATGACTCTATCTATTGGAAAATGAGTGCATCACAAAACTCAATGTGACCTTAGAGCCTCTCTTTAAGAACAAGTTTTTGTTTTCTTTTACCATCAGGACGTCGGGGTCACAAAAGTGGGTCATATCAAGCGAATCCAGCAAGCCATCCGAGACCTGGAGAAGAAAGATAACGAGTTGCCAGGACCATCTTACAGCTAGTGTCTGTGGTGTTGGGTCACCCTTAACCCCCTATGCATAACCAGACGCCTTCTGACGAACGAAGCTCCTTGATTTTGTTGATTCCAGTGATGTGAATGGTTGTGAAGATGACAGGGATTTTAACTATTTTTATATTTACTTTGATTTTATGGGCAACGTTTGTTGTTCCTTTGATTTCATTGATTCTTTTGATTTGATTGATTTCATGAATTATAATATCAACTTTGTATTTATTTTGTCCGATGTTGTGTCTCAAAAGTCAGAATGGTAGGACTGTTCTGATTGGATGAATTAACCGTCCAGCGTGTGTACATGGACCGAGCCGTTTGAGCGTAGGAGCATCCATTGGAACGTTTAAAATTTCAACAAGAGAAAATAGAATTAGCTGTTGCAAACTGCTTACCAACCAAAAGGACCTATGGTATAAATGCAAAAAATAGTTAATGGTCTGACGATTCGACCCTAGCAGAGTCTTTCTCGAAGGCTAAATGACAACACAACACACATAAACATGTACATTTTCTTGTGTCCGAATGTTTTCCATTGTTCGGAACAATGTCACGGTCCAGCAGAATGTTTTGGCAGTCCACTGTATTACGGGCATTTGCCTACGGGAGCCTTTCTTCACACATGGAACGTGACTGACTTTTGAGGCAATCCCTAAGTCTATTCTTACGCCCAAGTTAGTTTTTTCTTGAAGCCAACAGAATGCTGCAATTATTTGGTTATTTTCTAAGGTGTTCCTTAAAAGTTGAAGGTGTTTTTAAAAACGTGACAGAGAAAATTAACATTTAGGTATTAGCAACTCATCCCAAATGGGAATCTGCTAAAACACTAGTCTTGGTTCAAGCCGCTTTCATTAAACATCACTGTACTTTATGATTTGCTGCATAGGTCCACTTGTGACGTACACAACCAATTTACATGCCTGATACTTGGTCATTGCCTTGGTGTCCCTTGAAATGTTCCAGTAGAAGTTTAAAGTCACCTCATTGAGATTCCCTTTACAAAGGAAAAAATACATTGCCCTTCAACAAGATCAGAGCATTAGGGCCCAATTTCATAAAGCTGTTGAGTAGAAAAAAATTGCTTAGCGCAGAAAAATCTAGCTAAACGGAAACTGGTTACCAGCCAAACTACAATGCAATGTATATTGTTTGTGACTGGTTTCCTGTGAATTTTGGCTTAGCAGAAAAATTTGCTGAGCAAAATTTTCTGCTAAACAGCTTTATGAAATTGGGCCCAGGCTGCAGTCAATACTAGCATGCGCCATTGCAAAATAGCTGCTCTCAGAGGGAATCCCTCTGTTGATGGAATTGTCATCACATGCATCAATGAAAGAACGCCTTGTACCAAGACTAATAAATCTATTGTAAACTCAGGAATGGCTTGTTTATTGTCATCACTTGGTGATACTGAGCAATGGAACTAAATTATAATCGTGCACGGTAGAGTTGTCATAAATGATATGTGTATTGATAAGAACTATCAATGTATTAATTGGGGTGATTTTGTGTAAATTCAGAATTTTTTTTACTTTATACCAATCTATCCTCTACCCACCATCCAAGGGGAAACCTAGATTTCTGATTGGAAAAATGAGATGATTGTTGTTAAAAAAGTATATATATTAAAATACATATTTGCAATATATGAAAAGTGATGATAGAGATCTTTTATGTAAATTGTTGTTGACATTAACATATTTTTTGTTATATGCTAAATATGACAAAAATGTAACTATTTGAACTGAATTCAAACACCAATATCTAGTCCTGGAGTTGTTCTGGAAGTCAAAGGATGAAATTGTTCATGTGAGCAAATCAGTTAGAAACTTAGCCATTTAATGCATGGTTGATTGGATCAGTAATGATGGTTCAAATCCCAGCTTTGCATTTGCTTCTCTTACCCAAACCACACCTGGTTTTGCCTGAGTGTGATGGATTCAGAACTGCACAGCCAAACCAACCATGCATAGCAAGGCACACCAATCTTTTCAGAGTCTAAAGGTTTTGTCCGAGTTTGATAGATTCAGTACTGCACAGCCAAACCAATCATGCTTAGGATGTGATCAGGCATGCCAATCTTATCAGAGTCTAAAGGTTTTACCTGAGTATTTTGGAGGCAGTCTTACACAGCCAAACCAGGCACAGTAGTCTTGTCAGAGTCTAGAGTAAAACACTTTCCTAAAGTGCTGTAGGTTTTTTATTGATATGGGAAAGTTCTGAGCCAGGATATAAAGAAGGTCTCATTTTATGGATTGTGTAACTAAAGTGCCATCTGTTGAAAACCATGATGTTTTAATGTTTACATTTTATACTAAGTTGAAAATATGAGCAGCTTGAATCTTCAAAGAGGAGTTTTGTTTTAGCACTGTTTTAGAGTTGGCTGTGAAAAGAGCTGGCCATGAAACAACTTCATACAAGTAAGCATTCTAAGTCTGGTTCATGCTCCTAAGCCTGGTTCATGCCCAAAAGCCTGGCTCATACTCCTAAGCCTGGTTCATGCTCCTAAACCCGGTTCATGCTCCTAAACCCGGTTCATGCTCCTAAGCCTGGTTGATGCCTCTAAGCCCGATTTATGCTTTTAAGTCTGGTTCATGCTCCTAGGCCTGGCTCATGCCCAAAAATCTGGTTCATATCATGAACATACGCCTGGTTTGAGCTCCTAAGCCTGGCTCATGCTCCTTTGCTTGCTAATGTTTACATTTTATACTAAGTTGAAAATATGAGCAGCTTGAATCTTCAAAGTGGAGTTTTGTTTTAGCACTGTTTTAGAGTTGGCTGTGAAAAGAGCTGGCCATGAAACAACTTCATACAAGTAAGCATTCTAAGTCTGGTTCATGCTCCTAAGCCTGGTTCATGCTCCTAAGCCTGGTTCATGCTCCTAAGCCTGGTTCATGCTCTAAGCCTGGCTCATGCCTCTAAGGCGGATTCATGCTACTAACTCTGGTTCATGCTCCTATGTCTGGTTGATGCCCCTAAACCCGGTCCATGCTCCTAAACCCGGTTCATGCTCCTAAACCCGGTTCATGCTCCTAAGCCTGGTTCATGCCTCTAAGTCCAATTCATGCTTTTAAGTCTGGTTCATGCTCCTAAGTCTGGTTCATGCTCCTAGGCCTGGCTCATGCCCAAAAATCTGGTTCATATCATGAACATACGCCTGGTTCGAGCTCCTAAGCCTGGTTCATGCTCCTAAGCCTGGTTCATGCACATGACCCTGGCTCATGCTCCTAAGCCTGGTTCATGCTCCTAAGCCTGGTTCATGCTCCTAAGCCTGGTTCATGCTCCTAAGCATGGCTCATGCTCCTAAGCCTGATTCATGCTTTTAAGTCTGGTTCATGCTCCTAAGTCTGGTTCATGCCCCTATGCCTGGCTCATGCCCAAAAGCCTGGCTCATGCCCAAAAGCCTGGTTCATGTCATGCACATACGCCTGGTTTGAGCTCCTAAGCCTGGCTCATGCTCCTTTGCTTGGTTCATGCTCCTAAGCCTGGCTCATACTCCTAAGCCTGGCCCATGCTCCTAAGCCTGGCTCATGCTCCTAAGCCTGGCTCATGCTCCTAAGCCTGGCTCATGCTCCTAAGCCTGGCTCATACTCCTAAGCCTGGCTCATACTCCTAAGCCTTGCTCATACTCCTAAGCCTGGCTTATGCTCTTAATCTTCATCCTGCTGATTCATGCTTCAAAACCTGTTTCATATTCTGAAGCCTGGTTTACAGTGAGGAAATGGCCCATACTGATTGTTTTCCTGACAAAAACTTTCTTGTGAACTATAAACGAGGCTTTATTTTTTTCAGGAGTGGTCTCAACTAGCTTTTTTCACAACCTTTACATCTTTACATGGTGCTTCTGAAAACCTTGATTCTTATTGCCCCGCAAAGTTTCAAGTTCGTTTTCATCTTGAATCTTAAATTGTTTGCAGATGTGCCACCAGGCACACAGTAATATCCATAGTTTTTGCCTTGTATCATCATTCAGAGGAAATTATTTGTCCTTAAAACAAATTTAAAAAGTAATTAGTTAATCAGTATAGTTTGTATAATTTTAAGACTTGTTTTGCCAAGATAACTTGAATTATTTCTACCTTGACTGGAGAAGGAATCTTAACCAGCCTTTCATATGTACATAGCTTTCATTGAACTAAAACCACTTTAAGGGTAAACTTGTATCTCTTTTGAATTTGCTCACCTGTAATATAACTTGACTTTTTGATACATCAGAAGCAGTTTCCGATAAAAGAAAACTGAGTCTGTGTTTTCTATTGGCAGAAAAGTATATATATTCTGCATCGTTTTATAATTTATTGTTGACGAATAGGGAGACCAAGAATATAATATTGAACTTTTCTATTTGTACTTGGAGTAAATTCAAACTCTTGAGGCGGTTTTCTTTTTTAGCAAGTGACTTTCGTTGTAAATATTGGTATGAGTATCTCAAGACTTTTTGTCATCATTTGATATTATGAAGTCATTTCTAGAGCATCTTTAGCCTACAACCTTTCATGATTTTTGCACAAAATTTGTACAGTTTTTAAATACTTGTTTAAAGACATTGCACCAAAGAATTAAAATGAATTGGTGTTTTGTTTCTCTTGTTTAAGTAAGCGTAAAAGACAGGAGTTTGGAGTTAGATTGTGGAATGTGTAAATCTGCACTATACATTAAAGAGCAAATCAAAATATTTTACCCTCAGTCCCACTTCTTGGCCCAATTTCATAAAGCTGTCAAGCAGAAATTATTGCGAAGCAAATTCTTTTGCTAAGCAAGTTAAAAACAGGGCACCAGTCAAAATATTATGAAAAACTCAGCATTTTGGCTGGTAAACTGTTTCTGCTTAGCAGTATTCTTCTGTGCTAAGCAAATGTGTATGTGCTTAACAGGTTTGTGTCCTGAAGCTTATTAATCACCTCATGGCAGTAAAGCATGAAGCTGGTTCATGTATTATGTGAACGATTAACAGTGACTGTTCTTTTTCTTCCACAAAGTGACATTCCTGTATTGGATTAACTTTTACACTTAAGATTTCGTTGTGGTTTTTGGATTACTAAGAACATCTGGGTCAAAATTCATGGCTCTGCTTTCAGCGGAATTATGCACTTACAGCCCTGTAAAGCACATAATTCTATGGGCAATAAGCTCAGAAAACATGATAAGCAGAGCCATGAAATTGGGTCCGGTTTTGGTTATTTTACACATCGTTCTGTTCGTCAAGTGTGACGTAATTACACTGTAAGCCACGCTTACTTCACACAAACTGGCTCCACTGATCACCAGGATCCTATAGGAGTTGCATTAAACTAGTTTTCTTTGATTTATTCAAGAAAAGTTTAATAATTGGACTTGGCATATTCTTCAAAAACTATACTGACTTCTATTAAAAGTTTCTGTCATAAAAAAAAAGCTTTTGATTGATGACGTGGTTGATTTTTTGTAAAATTACACTTGTGTGCAAGTTTTGAAACCGGAAGTGGTGAAACTTTGGATCCATAGCCGTGGCACTTTAAGCAAAATATCTTTCTCATGACATCTTCCCACTGTGTGCTAGATTCCATGCTTATATCATCAAATAACTAACTCTTGCACTATAAAGGAAAAAAGCCATCTAATATTTAAATCAAATTTTTAAAATCAATCTGCCATAGTCAGGAACTCTCTCATTTTGAAAGAAACTTTGTTTTTGAGAAAGCAAATTGACAAGTCTTGGTTATTAGAATGTAAACAAGAAAATCTACAGGATAACTAAGTGATGAATGGGACCATTTTAAAAGCTCTTATTGTTGCCGTTCCTTGGACATTTTTGTTACGCCCGAAACAGGACAAAAAATATTTAGATATATTTATTGATAATTTATTATGGACATAGGACCAGATTTTTTAACAAAGTAAGCTGTATTTAAGAGAAATTCTAGAAGTTTGATTTTTGTTCTGGGTCAAATATGTAAATATTGTCAAATCATATTGGTAATTTGGCTCTTTATGGGGGTTTTGGTTGTTGTTTTTTTACACAAAATAGGGTCAGTTTCTTTTAAAAAATATTTAAGATGTAAAAAGGATTTTCCTATTAAATTTATATAACATGTTTCCTTTCTCATTTTGCGGGCAATTGCCATTTATTGAAAAAATATCTTGTAGCCCATTATTAAATTAAGTAATCTTTTGTAACTTTATTTATTGAATATGCCATTTTGTAGTGTTCTTAAATAACAGGGTGTTTAAGTTTGGGGGAAATTGGTAGAAACTCCATAAGGGTCAGTTAATATGTAAACAAAGAATTCATCATTATAGCTTGAAAAGGGAATCCCACCTACATTTGTTTATTTATTTTGATGGTTTGTTTTTTGTTTTGTTTTTCCTTTCATTTTTGTATAAAATACAAAATTAATTTTTGTCACAAGATTGTCAAATGCAATAGTTGTACAAAGCCACAAGCCACATATGCATTGAGTTTTTTTCTTCTCTCTCTCTCTCGAAAGTTCTGACTTTCTTTTTAAGCACTGCAGCTATAAAAATCAAAAATGAAAAAATTGAAATAGATGTAAAAATTCAGTTTGCCACATTATTCACATGTAAATTCCTAGTTTAAAAAAACTTTGATGAACAGTAAATCAAAATGGTTAGTCTTTTGTTCAGCCGTTTGTCTTGAATAAATCAGGGTCTGCCTGCCTTAAGGCCTGGTTAGTCTTGTTTGCAGTCGTTATTACTGAATAATTCAGGGAAACTTGTTAAATATGCAGTATAAGTATGTAAAGGTTAAACTTGTCACCCATAATTGTTATGGTCACTCAATTCAAAAACGGCAAATTTTAAACTGCAACTCAATTTAATATTAAGTTTTTGCCGAATATTCATCTTGTGAACGAACTTTTATTGAGACAACTCAACTAAATAACTGGATTAATTTGCTAGAAATTTATATTTGTATTTTTTAGTAACAATAATATTATCTTTATTTCAGGTGGACAATATTTGGTACTTTTAATTTCTTTTGAAGCTTGCTTAAGAAATTCACCGATAATAAACGGTTTTGTTTGTGTATTTTTCTAAACACACACACTGTGCACTTACTTCTTTATGCACCGATAAAAATGTTTTTGGGATTTTCAGAATTGTAATAAAGCGAATAATTAACAGGAAAAAATATATAATTGTATGGCTGTCAGAGTTTGTTTGTTTGTTTGTTTGTTTGTTTGTTTGTTTGTTTGTTTTTCTCAATTTGTACAATTTCTGATATCTTTTTGTTGTTTTTTGTTTGAATGAAAAGGTTTGAAAAAGAAGTAAAAAAGACATTTCAATTAATGATGGAATGTTTTTGGTTTATCATAGCAAATAAACACGATCTAAAACTTGCCCAAACTTGAAAATAAACACCAAGCATGAACCACGTCGACACATTTGTCAATTACAATTTTTGGGGTTATGTAATCGAGGGATGGGTAACATGATCTATTATTATCATCTGAGATTCTGAAATACTTTTTAGGACATTTCAGGAAATTTCAGGAGTGTTCTTTGTTGGAGTAAATATTTCAAATTCTCATCGGCTAAAACACAAAACAAAAGAGAAGTACTCAAAATTCAAAATTCAGTTCTCTTTTTCTTGTTTATATATAAAATAATAAAACCAGGCTCAAACTTTAATTTTCTGTCTTCTCGGAGAATAATTCACGTTTGTCACAAAATAGGACAATGTTTTTTTTATCAGAAACAGCGCCCTCCGGTGGCTTAAGAAGCTCATTGGCACTAATATGGCGGCGCCCGTGAAACATCACATGTCTCGTGTTTGTTTGCATATTAAAGGGTCGTAATTTGCTGGTTGTTTGTGTGATGAAGGCTTGTGCAGCTGTCATATTTTGTTGATGCAAAGTCAATCAACACAGTCATCAAGTGGTTATTATATCGGCGCTAACAACACTCAACTCAATACCATCCCAACAAAAAGGTAAAGGAAAGCCAAGGTAAGGGGCAGTGAACATAGGCCTACATGCGTGGTGTGAATCAAATCATCCACATGAAAATGGATGGATGGAAGTATAGTAGGCCTAATCAATGATACAATAACAACTGTCAACTCAGAACTATAAATTTATTTGCTACTCTACCTGTCCAGAAGGGTTGACAGAATGTACGCAAAGAGGCACCTGGCCACAGGCACTTTGAACTATATGTGTCAAAATCATGAAAAATAAGCCATTTTCGGGTCTATATAAGGTTGATCGCGATTCAGAACCGCAATGCATCATGGGAGGGCATAGGGGGCAAATGCAAACCGTGGTACATGATGTTTGCACGCATGGCCTAGGCCCTGTGTAAACTAAAAAAGTAAACGAGCTTATGATTTGAACGTCGCAACAATTTTATAAACAACACAGTCGGTTGTCGTGCGCCCAGGCTACCGATTTCCCGGGTTGCCGCCTTTTACTACACCCGACATGCTTGGTAAAACAGCGCCCTCTCTTGGTAATTTTCTAATCGCGATGAACCTTATGGTGGTCTTGACAACGCTCGCTTTACATTACATTATTTTAGTTCCTTGGGCATGAGTGCACAAGAGTTCCGTCCACTTGTTGAAATGTGCGCTTGAATTTTCCTTTTTAAAGTTCAAAATTTATCAAATATTTAAAGCTAACAATCCCAATAAACAATTTGTAAAAGGAAAATAAAGTTCAATACAAAAATCAAATTAATCCCTTATGAAAGATGGAAAGTGGAAGTTGGATATGGAAATTGCTCCTTTCTTGACTTAGAATGCAGGTCCACTTCAAAGCCATTTAAGAAGAATAACTTATTTTTACGGGGTTGTTGTGGAACAACAAACGCTGACAATTAAGGGAAATGAAGTGGACCAATAATATTAGATATTGGCCAATGGCCATGTGTTCTCTGCTGATATTACTGAGCCACATCCTATGCTGTAGTGGCAGCAGTGGCTTAATGCAAAACAGCATTGACACTTGCCCTAGTGTACTTCAAAATGTTCCCAAAGACTTTAAGATTTTCCAATGGAATTGCTCTTTGCAAAATGAAAATGGCCTTGCCCTCTCAAAGATGAAATTTGAGGCCTGGTTGGGCTGTACTTCTAGAATAAGGCTCCGTGAGCCTTATACTTCAGTCACACAGTTTGGGCCTCTGTAACGCTATACGTTTTCAAGATGGTCTTTGATAATTCAACATTTTCTGGTCTTGGCAGCCAGCACTAACTTCAGTTTCCTTGGTACTACTCGACTAAAACTTTCTCAACACACTGTACACACGTTCACAATGCTAGCGCATCACTTTTGCCGAATTACATGCAAAAACCTCCTGAAAAAACGAAATTTCTTACTCAATACTCGCGGCGGTTTTCCTGTCAACAAAGCACAGTCAATGCTTAAATTGAACCCAAATGCTTGGACCAAGCATTCTGTGAAAGGGGTGTTACAAGAGGCTTCCGGAGCACACCGCGTTGCCTTTATTTGTGTGCTATGCGTGAGCGCCGCGATGAAATAAGGCAAGGCCATGCTAAATAGCAAATATAAACTTCCCCTTTATTTTGTTTTTCGATCGTCGTTTGTAGGTACATCATGTGAAGGTGATGGAGGTTCTTCAGAAAATCTACCCTAAGCTACTTCCTCTTCAGGATTACCTAAAACACCTTGGATGCAAGGATGTTGTCCGCGAAGATGACAAACCAGGGTAAGTCAGCAATATTGAACATTTTTGCAGGCACCTGCAGGATTTTTATATTGGGGACTCTGTAGGAAAAAAACTTTCTGAAAAAAACCCTCTTAAATAAGTTTTTTATTTAATAAAAAAGCAACAGATGAAATCCATCAGTTAATAGAAAATACACAAGTAAATAAATACATAAAATATCAAGTAATAAATGGCAAGGGAAACTGACTTGGTAATTTTTATTTTTTATTTTGAACCAACGATTTGAACCAACGACCTCCAGATTAACGTGCCGGCGCTCTATCAACTGAGCTATCTAACTCTAACTATGTTTGACGGTCTCCTTATTTTGTCAATAACTGATATGTTAACTACACTAGTGTACCGGATACTGGTGCATACAATCGCACATCATTTAAAACATTTTGAGTCATGTTTTTAACAACGCCACCGTAATAAGTCAAAGTTATTGAAGAAGACTCTGAGACCTCATTTGGATTTGGACTTGATATTCACATGGTTAAGGGGTATCCAAAAAAAAAAAAAAAAATCCCTTGAGAGCATACATGTGTAGTGTGGGGAGGAACATCAAAAATGGAAATGTAAATATAAATACAAAAGTTCTTTTTCTATGAAACCATGGCAAGCTAGTTATGGGCTCTCTGTTTTTCAAGTATCTTAAGTTCCCTTGTCACACATTGCAAGTCTCTATCCTTTCCCATTCTACCTTCATCTCTTACCTTTAATAGGCTACTGTTCTCTGTTTTATCCCAACTTTCTCAGCCATAAATGTTTAATTTCTGTACTTTTCCCTCTTCATTTTAACTGTTGTTTTTCCTGAAGTTAAACTACCTGTAGGTGTATTTTTTTTCAAATTTCATTGAATATACAAGTATACACTTTGAGAAATGGTGAATAAAGAATATTATTATTTGATCTACTGCAGAAGGCAGCACTGTCGAGAGTAGTGACGATCCTGCAAAGGAAAATAAGATCTTTGTTTTGCATGCTGTGATATCATGAACAAATAATAATAATCAAATTGGCCTGACATATGGCTATCTGCATGGTCACTGTCACAGTTATAAGTGGAGGCATGCGATTAAATGTGATAGCTTTTGTGATACTTTTGTTTACAATAAAGTTATAAGAATTCTTCTTGAATATCTGCTTTCAGGTTCAAGATCTTCATGGAGAAAACTGTCATTGGGGAGAGCGCAAATTGTCCGCAGTTCAGGGGGAATGTCATGGTTGATTTCTCTGCCAGTCTGGAGGACGTTATTCAGGATGCTGTAATGGTCAGATATAGATCATGTCACCACTCCCTTTACTGCTCTCCATCCCCGGCTCGCACCCTGACCTGCCCCCATCCTGCCCTGCCCCCACCCTGCCCATACCCCACCCTGCCCATCCCCCACTCTGCCCATACCCCACCCTGCCCATCCCCCACTCTGCCCATCCCCCACTCTGCCCATCCCCCACTCTGCCCATCCCCCACTCTGCCATCCCCCACTCTGCCCTGCCCCCACCCTGCCAATACCCCACCCTGACCTGCCGCCACTCTGCCCTTTCCCCACCCTGCCCTACCCCACCCCACCCTACCCAACCCTGCCCTACCCCACCCTGCCCATAACCCATCCTGCCCATACCCCACCCTGACCTGCCCCACTCTGCCCATACCCCATCCTGCCCATACCCCAACCTGACCTGCCCCCACTCTGCCCTTCCTCCACCCTGCCCTTCCCCCACCCTGTCCTGCCCACTCTGCCAAGCTTTCCCCACCCTGCCCTACCCACCCTACCCATACCCCACTCTGCCCTACCCACCCTGCCCTACCCCACCCTACCCATACCCCATCCTGCCCATCCCCCACTCTGCCCTGCCCCACCCTGCCCATACCCCACTCTGCCAAGCTTCCCCCACCCTGCCCTACCCACCCTGCCCATACCCCACCGTGCCTTACCCACCCTGTCCATACCCCACCCTGACCTGCCCCCTTTCTGCTCTTCCTCCACCCTGCCCTACCCCTTCTCTGCCCTGCCCCAACCCTGCCCTGCCCTTTCACATGATGTCTTAAGCAGCACATGTTAGCTAAAATTTAAAACTATAATGACTTGTCCAAATTGGTGGCTGCGGTGGCTTGATGACCATCACATGACCATGTTTTGAAGAATAGGAGGCCCTTAGCAACACCCTTAGCAACAGCCATAGCCACTAAGTTGTACACGGCCTAATGTCCTATTTTGCTGTCCACAAAAATGGAAGTCCAAATTAACAGCTTCGGCAGATCAATGGAAAGTCCTATTCAACAATGTCGCTGGAGCCAACTGCCATAGCCGTAGCTGAAGTGGCTAGATTCAGACTTGTCAGACTGAGTCCTTATTCGAATTGGGGGCTACAGCTATGGCTATGACTGTTCCAAAGGGTGTTGCTAAGGACATCCTATACGTCAACGCATGATGATGCGGAAATCTAGTTGTAGCCGTAGCTGTAGCCGCCAATTCAGACACGGCCTTAGTGGCCCGATAGTTGTGATTGGTTAATGTATTAAGGGGTGGAGCTTCATGGATTGGTCAGCTCTTACCTGATAGAAGGTAAACTCAACTAGTGCCATGAGCTTTGCTGTATTTCTGTTTGTGCAGGATTTCACACTGAAATACAGTGTTTTATATCACATCAATAAACGGCCTTTTTTCCCTCTTAATTTTCTTTAGATTATAGAATCACGAAAAAGAGAAAAATCTGAGAATGTCTTGACTTTTGGAAAAGTAAAGGTGAGGTGATTAAACATTTACATATTGTATCTAGGTTACCTATCACAATTCCAAAAATGAAATGACATTTAGGGTTTATAGAATTTAGCGCATCACTTGAAGACTTTTTGGGAACACTAGGTGGCAGCAGACTTGCCAAGTAAGTTCTTTGTTCTCGGAAATGTGTGCGTGATCTGTAAATAATGGAAGTTTACCTGGTTAGTCTGCCACCACCTAAGCATTCCAAATGATCTCATTGAAACTGATGCAGTACTCTGCTGTGTGCTGCAAGATGTTCCACGTTGTTCTCCCTTGTTTTTCAGGGAGATTTGAAACTTTTGGAAACTCTGTTTATCCAGAATTCTATTTGAGAAATTTCACATTTTTTCACAAAAATTGGTTTGTAGAAGTGGCGTGTCGTTACCGAGCGGATAAGAACACTGGACTCAAGCTCTGGTGTTTCTGATCAGCAGAGTGTAGGTTCAAGTCCCGGTCGTGACATTTGTGTCTTTAAGCAAGACCTTTAACTTCTCTTCCTGTGCCTTCGGATAGGACGTAAAGCCGTAGGTCCATGTGTTGCGTAATGCGCACAAAGAACCCAGTGCACTTATCGTAAGAGAAGAGGTTTGCCCCAGTGCTCCTGGTTTGACCGGCAGCATATTGCGCCACAGCACTTTGAAACCATTACATTGTGCTATGTAAAGGGAAAGGTCTCAAAAACGTAGCTCCCCATACCTTGCAGGACAAGTGTGTGTAAGTTTGTGTCTGTGTTTCCTAAGTTCATATGAATTTGAATGTGAATGAAATGTTGCTGTTGCTTTTAATGTTATTTATATTTTAGTTGTTGATTTTGTGGTTGTACTCTTCTTGTTGTTGTTATCATCTGGGGTTGTTTTTTCTTTCCACATTTTATTTATTTAATTATCAGGCATTATACTCTTCCTACTTCAGTCTGATATCCGATTTTTTTGCCCTTGGGAAAACAAGAAAAATTGTTATTAATAAGGCCTGAAAAGTCTATTAGAGTCTACGCCATGTGTGTATGTAGGTCAGCCCTTGTACTCAATAAAATGTTCCTACTTTTTTCCAAGGACCAAATATCCTGCCTGTTTTATTATTTTTCTGGTGCTTTACTTATTAGGAAGGAGGTCACACAGAGAAGGACAATCAGTGTCTTGTTAATGTGAAGCTCTGGAAGGTAATGTTAAGGAAGATTGGAGTGGATGTTGTGATGTACTTGTTGACCAACACATCTGTGTTTCTGTTTGCCCCTCCATCCTGCTACATCCAAGCTTGTGGTAAGTTCACATCAACTCTTTATTCTCCGTCAATATAACTTTTTTATATTCATTTGTCAGTAAGTTGACCAACCATTCAGAAACATTCATCTACACAGGTTTTGTATGGTGGAACAACTGTGCACAGAACTAAACTGTGTACTGTGTTGATGCATTCACTACATTTTATCATATTGAAGGCTGGCAGAGTTTGTCTAGCATTCAAAACCACAGTGGATTATGTTTAATGGTCAGACAGTAGGTGGGTTGACTTTGTACTGTGTATATATGCATTCAACATGTTCAACACATGATACCATATCGCAGTCATAGTGCATCTTTTTTTTTAAACCACAGTGGATAATATTGAATGGTCAGACAGTAGGAGGGTTGACTGTGTACTGTGTAAATGCATTCACCACATGATATCATATCGAAGCCTGGCATAGTTTATCAATCATTCAAAACCACAGTGGATGATATTGTATGGTCAGACAGTAGGAGGGTTTACTGTGTACTATTGTAGATGCAATTACCACATGATATCATATTGCAGGTTGCACAGTGCATCTATTAATCATAAGTGTATGATATTATAATTATTGTTGGTAAATTACCAAACAGAATGACATGTTTTACTTTTCTAGGCTATCCAATCTTTAACCTTTGTCCTTGGCTGGGTCAGAAAAAAAAATGTCAGAAAGACGAACCTGCTCTAAGACGTAAGGAGAAGGACATCAGCGTGTTCCCCAAGATCTGCGTCTGCTACTGCAGGGCAGGATTCAAGAAAATCTGGAAAGAACGTGAGCAAACATTTTCTTAAAAATCTGGGCCCAATTTCATAAAAACTTGCTAAGCACTAACAAATCTTTCTTAGTGAAAAACAGGTAGCCAGCCAAAATTCCATAATCAGAAAAGAATTAGCATTAAATACAAAGAAAGAAAATGTCAATGTAGTAAGCCATTGCAAGGCAGTAGTATAAGGCATTCAGGTTGGCTCGGTGGTTTCTTCCCTGCATTTCATCTTTCTGGACCCCGGGTTGATTCCCACTTTGAACCATAGCCTTGCATCTATACCTGTATACCTGTATACCTGTAGATTCGGGCTCTGTATAATGAAGGCTAAATGCAGCCTTATAAAATGCCCATCCATATTCACACAAAAACCTACTGCAAAAGTACTGAATGCAATGGGAGTAGCAAAGTCAATGTGCAAAGCAGAAATGAAGTACCGGTACTTATATTACTTCCATATATCCTGTGGTGAGCATCCTGCAAAGCTATACATGTCAATGTTTTTGGTGAGGTAGTCATCAATGCCATTTTTGAAGACATTTGTCAATTGAGAATGAATCTGCAGCTGGTAATTTTTTCCAAACATTGCAGACTCTCTGTGTGAAATTATTCTGATGAAATTCTAGAAATACTGCGTTCCTTATTTAACTTCAAGTCATGGCCCCTCAGACCCTCTACATTTCTTGACATGTCAAAAGGTGTGGATTGGGTTTTCAATCCCTACCTGATTGCGTGTTTTCCTCCCACATCTAAAACTGAGATTTCTTTAACATCTTCTCTAATAATAATAATAATAAGCTGGCATTTACAGAGCGCCTTTTCCAGAGGTTGCAAAGCGCTAGGATATGTCCAACACAGATCAAAAATCACAAAATCAAAGATGGCCCAAACATAAACCACTGTTGAGAAAAACAAGTGGGTCTTCAGCAATTTCTTGAATGATTCAAGTGAGTTTGCTTTTCTGCAGCTATCAGGAAGTGAATTCCATAGATTCGGGCCCGCATTGCAGAAGGCTCGGTCTCCTGCATTAGTGTTTGTCCGATGCTCAAAGAGAAGGTTGCGTGAGGAAAGAATGTAGGTTGCGAGTTGGTTGATGTTGCTTTATACAGGCATCTTAAGGCCTGAGTCACAGTGCAAGGCACTTTTGAGGGCGCCTCATTACCAGAATTTTTAATTTATTAATATTTTTTATGAGAGATTGCCTAACATTAAAAGGCCGGACGGCCACTTCAAGGTGAGGGCTACACTTAACCGATTTGGGCTTTCGACCCAAATCAACTGCCACCAGGGGCACGTTGCCACCTACTCCTGGGGCTGAAAGTGGGTTACCCCCTTCACAGTCCGTAAGGATGTAGGCATGTGTATCATCCACTAGGAGCAATTAGTAATTATGGTTAAGCGCCTTGCTCAAGGGCACAAGTGTCATGACCGAGATTCTGCTGCTGACCACATCAGAGCTTGGGTCCAGTGAACTAGACCGCTCGGCCACGACACGCCACAAAGAAATATAGAATAATCGAAGGATAGAACTAAGCAAAAGAACTAATAAATGCATGTCCAGAACTGCCCCTACAATAGACAAATGACCACCTCATTTTTGAAAAAAAATCTTTTTTAGATGATTTGTCAACGTTGCCAGCAACAACCACTGGAGCCATCAAACTCCTGGCAGCCATTTTCCCATGGGAGATAACAGTAGTGGAGACAAGAACAAAGAAAAACAAACTGGTGAGAAGTTGTTTGAACTCTTCCCCAGAAGTCTTGTTGAAATTCCGAGGCACAGATTTAGGAATATCATCCAAAATTACATGAAGAAAAGTCTTGGACACCAAGGGACCTTGTCAAAATTAGTCCAGGACAACCAGCGGATAAGTATCGTCCAGGAAAGGTTTTTATACCCGCTGTTAATTCACCTTGTTTGAAATTGGGTGTCGGAGAAAACATGCGAGAAGTTCACAGTGCCTGGGGTTACATTTGTTTACAAACCGCAGAGACTTAGATTGTTATGTACTGGAAAACAAGCAGTGGGGTCTCTACAAGGCTCACTATAATCAACTCCTCAACACATCGTAGTTAAATACAATGACCTCCAAACCTTCCAGATCACTCCAAAACCGCAAGTTTGTTTATTCTACATTTAATCAGCCAGTCAAACCGCAGAGCGCTTAGCGGGGTGCATTGGCATGGGGCATGTCTTTAGTGCATCGGAGAACTTTGTGCCTTTCAGCGAGTAAAGCCATGTCTGTCATAGAAATACAGTCCGACGGAAATCCAACAAAAATTTGACATCAGAGAATTTTTTTCGACTACCTGTCCTGGATTAATTTTGACAAGACCCCTAACACATATTGTGTTTTATTTGATTCTTGTTCATGAGGCACCACACCAAAGTCAGGCACGTCTCGGAATAATGAAAAAAATCGCATTCACCAGTTCGCTTTGGGATTAAAAAACCTTTTCCCATTACCTGTGCAAGATTATCTTTATACAAAATGCAACTGTTTCATTCTAGCCATTAATAATAAGATATTTCTCATTGATATTTGCAGATTTTAATAGCTGGTATTTTTGTTTGGCCGGTCATGGTTCTGAAGAACAATCGAATCATAAATAAGAAGGGTTTGGGTTGACACTGTTGAATCTTTTTAGTGAGTGTGCAGTTCTGAGAAGAAACGGAGGTTTACTTTACATTATGCTCCATCTGTAAAAGATATTGACAAAATAGAGACCGCCAACATAGGGCTAGATAGCTCAGTTGGTAGAGCGCCGGCACATTAAACTTGAGGTCGTTGGTTTAAATCCCGCTCTAGTCAGTTTTTCTTTGTTCAACCCCAAATTATAAGGAGAAAACAAGGACAGCACTTGTGTTTTTCAACAGACTCATTACAAACTGTAGGCCCTACTGTTTAAAAAAAAAAGTGTTCTCTTTTAACTGCATAATTGTATTCTGCTTTGTTAAATTTCAATATATTTTTCCTTCTCTTTAGGTGAGAAGAACCAAAAAACGATTCACCGCTTTGCAGAAAATTCTGAGGGACCTGCTGACAAATTACAAGTAACTCTTCTCCTTTTGAAGTAACTGTAAATTTATAATATTATGCATTTATTAGACACCCTTGAACTTTGTATCAAAGCGCCTTACACTATTATTACCCCTGTTCATTGGGTCTTTTCAGCATTCATGAAACTGTATCTCAACTCCTTTGGAGTATGCAGCCCCGGCTGCCAAGTTGGTGCACATGTGGGTAATCAATCACTTTCTACCCTCGCAGATACCCATTTACTCCTGGGTAGAATTTATAGTTAAATGTCTTACCCAAGAACACACGTGTCCTGACGGGGATTCGAACCCACATTCCGTGACTCAGCCTTCAGAAATTTAGTTCGATGCTCTACTTTGAGGCAGTTTATATGCACTGCCATTTTAACTGTATGTGTACACTTTGTTGGCCTTCAAGAAATTTCAGTCTATGGTTCAAACTCGTAAGTCCATAAGTTACTTTTTGGCTAAAATAACCTATCGCCTAATCCCTTACCAGGAAATGCAATATCATCAAATTGCTTAAAGCACACTGTCCAGCCTCAAGGCCAAAGGTCAATAATGCTTTGCCCTCTGAGACCACCGAGTCATTGGTGAGGTCAAAGGTTGAACCTTGGAAGGTGTTCTTGTTCCTGAGGCGAGTTTTAAAGAGGATCATTCCATTTGAGGTGTGGGGATCTAAGCATAATCAGGCGAGATTCTTCAAGTTGGTGGAGAAGTTCGTCAAGATTGGCCGGAGTTCCAAATTGAATGTGGAACTTCTCGTTGACAAGATGGAGGTGAGTTTGAGTTGTAGTTGAGTTTGGATATGAGTACAACAGTAAGATTTAGTTGACTAACTTGTTATAAATAATTTTATTTACAAACAGTTTTGCAGTCTACAGTTCCAATTGAGAACATTTTCTTATTTTGTTTTACCCATACACCGATGTGTGTGGAGCACTGTATACTCAGTACTTTCCCCCCCGAGTCCTGTGAAATATTACTCATGTGGGATTCGAACCCACGACCTTTGCCATTTCATAGCAGATGTCTTACCACTGGACCACCGAGCTTGCCCGGTAGCTAGAGGCAGGTCTGTGAAGAAAAACAAAATCTGAACCCACGACCTCTAGCTATCTGCCTCTAGCTACCGGGCAAGCTCGGTGGTCTAGTGGTAAGACATATGCTATGAAATGGGAAATTACGTGTGATCGAAAAGTCTCCCATTTACCCCAGAAATGGCGGCTTGACTTCTAGACCAATCGATTAAGATCCACACCTTAGTGCAGAGACTATAGTCATCCCTGTTAGTGTGACATGCCCTACGAAAGTATCAAATCAATTTTAAAAAGCAGTTAGAAATATGTTAACAATCTGCCACCATTACAAAAGCTGAATCACTTACTTTGGGTGCTGGTTCCATGATCAAGGGACAGAGATACAAAACTTCAAACAAATTTGGCTGTAAACGCAGATATATTATTTTTGGATAAATTTTTGATTGATAAATTTCAGCCAGCGGACATGAAGTGGGCCCTCCACAAGGCATCAACAGATCATCCCTGTTGCCACTCTGTTGTAATGACCAAAGACAAGATGGTTAAAGATGTCATGGCGTGGATCATGTCAGAGTTTGTCATTCCTGTGATCAGGGTAGGTACAAGAAGAAGAATGTACTTTAATTACGTCTCTTGCTGGTTTTGAAATGTATCACACAAAACACTAGAATCCATTTCATCCTTATTTCTAAATTTTTCCAGCAAACTAGAATCCTTGATGTTGATTGGTCAACTCATTACCTATTACCTTACAGCTAACTAAAATCCTTCATGCTAATTAGTCAACAAATTACCTTTAACCTTACAGCAAACTAGAATTCTCTATGCTGATTGGTCAACTCATTACCTATCATCTTACCAGCAAACTAGTATCCTTGATGCTGATTAGTCAACTCATTACTGTTCACCTGACAGCAAACTAGAATAATTGATGCTGATTGGTCAACTCGTTACCTATCGCCTTCCACAAACTAGAATCTTTGAAAATTACTGGTCAAGTCATTATCAAACTTTTTGAATAATTCACCTATAAAAACTGTAGTTTGATCCATTGTTTGTTTTGCTAGAGTTCCTTCTACATAACAGAGACATCGTCATCTCGTACCGGCATCGTCTACTACCGTAAAACCACTTGGAATAGCCTAGAGAAGCTTGCATTGGAAGGTGAGATATTTAAAAGAGAGGTACACCTTATTTTCACAGTCTTCAGATGGGCATTTACAATAACACCAACTCTTATACAGCACAATTCCAAAGAATGATCATTGCGCTTCAAACATTATTACCCCTGGTCACTGGGCCATTTATTTCATTCCTTAAACCATCTCGGCTCTCTGGGGAGTATACAGCCTGTGCTGCCAAGTATGTAGCGCACAAAGCTAAATCAATCACAAGAACCATCTCTGCCCTCCATGGGCACCCATTTACCCCTGGGTGATGAGAAGCGATTATAGTTAAGTGTCTTGCTCAAGGACACAAATGTGTCATGACGGGGATTCGAACCCAGACCCTGATGACTCAGCCATCGGAACTTGAGTCCGATGCACTAAACCGCTCAAAGGTGAAATATGCAATAAGTAATACATTGACAAAGAAGGGCATAACTTTAACAGTTTATGCTGATGCTGATTCTCCAGAAAAACTGTCTAAACATTACGTGAATCTCCCATTAGAAATGGACCCGAGTTTGCCTATCACAAACTCGGGTGGCTACTCACCGGTTTGGGACAGAGCAATTTACCCACACTCAACTTCTCTTATCTGATTGTGGTTAACAGGTGTGGACTGATTGTCAAGGTTTCACTGCCTGTGAGTTTACTGAAAAAAATTATGTACAAAATTCCACCACGTTTGTGATTGTACTGTATAATATCGAAATCAATGGTAAAAGTTACCACGAGAGCAACTTTGAATCATCAAAACTGACCAAGTATATCCTGAGAAATTCAATAAGAAAGAGGTTAGATTTTTTCCATGCATGGTCCATGACCTTCAAAATTCTAATTTGACAACAAGCAGCAGCTGGTCTCAGTCAGTATGGGTCACTTATATTGGAGATTAATAGGTGCCTGGGGGCATTGTTTATCCTACAATTACTTCTGTGGTTACAATTGAAGGGTCAGTTTGGGTTGAAACCGGTGGGTAGAATCATAGAGCAAGGGTAGAATTCAGAGTTTTTGGCTAATGGGATTTTCACGTAATGAATAAAGTCAAAGTTAAGAATATAGGACTTGAAGACCACCCTCAAAAAGCAAAAAATCAATTATCTTTCACCAAAGAAGAGATTGTGAAATAGTTGCTACCTATGAACAAGTTTCCTCTTTAAAGGCACTGAACACGTTTGATAATTGTCAAAGACCAGTGTTCTCACTTGGTGTATCCCAACATATGCATAAAATAACAAGCCTGCGAAAATTTGGGCTCAATTGGTCATCGAAGTTGCAAGAAAATGATAAAAGAAAAAACACCCTTGTTGCACAAATTTGTGCGCTTTCAGTTAGGAATAAAAACTTCTTGCAAGAAGTTTTTATTATTTTAGTGAGAAATTACCTCTTTCTCAAAAACTAGGTTCTTTCAGAGGGAGTCATTTCTCACAATGTTTTATACTATCAACAGCTCTCCATTGCTTGTTACCAAGTAAATTTTTATGCTAATAGACATTTTGAGTAATTACCAAACGTGTACGATGCCTTTAACAGCATGCAAAGCAAGAGATCTTAGTGACACTGGATTTACTTTTTAGTATGTCATTTGCAAACAATTTGTTTTCTTTGTTTTTAGATTGCAGAGCTTCTGGGAAAATGAAAGTCATAACAAACGTAAGACTTCTTTTTATTTATTGAGGATTTCTGTTCACAGTGCAATTTGTCATACCGCTTTCAAAAAGATATGATAAGATAAAGACAAGAAAGGCAAACAAAAAATTAAGATATTAATTTCCCAAATTAATTGTAGGAACGTTTTGTTAGTTTTATCTTTTAAAAAAACCCAGTATGGGCAATCTTAAAATTACAAAAGCAAATATAACAAGGAAGATAGTGGTAGCCACTTAAAGACTAACTAATCACCAAAAAAACTGCATGAGCTTTTTGTAGCAACTACTTCATCAGATGCAATGAAGGGGACAAGCCAAGTACATGTGATATGTATACATAGAAAAGTAACAGTTAAATGAGTTCAATAACAAATGGTGGAGTACATCTATTCCTAGTAGTTGGACAGGAAACCACGGTCCCTATTAAGTCCTTGATCAACACGACTCACTTCAAAATACTAATTTAAAAAGGAGTTATTTGTTGTGGTCCTTCTACGCTTATGTGCTTTAATGATATGATTCTGAAACGGATCGTACACGTTTGGTAATTGTCAAAGACCAGTGTTCTCATTTGGTGTATCCCAACATATGCATAAAATCGAAGTTGCAAGAAAATGATGAAAGAAAAAACACCCTTGTTGTACAAATTTGTGTGCTTTCAGATAGGAATAAAAACTTCTTGCAAGTAGTTTTTATTATTTTAGTGAGAAATTACCTCTTTCTCAAAAACTACGTTACTTCAGAGAGAGTCATTTCCTACAATGTTTTATACTATCAACAGCTCTCCGTTGCTTGTTACCAAGTAAGTTTTTATGCTAATATTTGTTTTGAGTCATTACCAAACGTGTACGATACCTTTAAAAAGGAGTTATTTGTTGTGGTCCTTCTACGCTTATGTGCTTTAATGATATGATTCTTAAAAAGTAGAGGATTGTTTTGGTTAGGCTCTTACAAAAGAGTCAACGATGTATCATCACTTTTCGTTTTGTGTTTTATATAAAATGGTATACAGAAGGAAGCCAAGTCTTACTTGTCGGTCAATGGAGTTCCGGAATGTTCATCGCTTCGCTTCATTCCTAAGAAGAGCAGTTTGAGGATGATCACACTGCAAGGAAAGGGAACAAGAGCTGGCCACAAGGTTAGGCTTGATTTCTATGACAATCATAATCATATTTTGCGAGGCCTGTTCATCCTTACTTGCAGCTGAGAAGCTGAATTGCGAAGGACGCGGCTACAAAGTGTTCGAGCTGCTGGCATGCAAGGGCGCCTTTAGGCAGCCAGCCACATCAACCCATATATGAACATGGAGCCAGAGATCAAAAGTGTTTGATTTTTCCAGAGGGAGGAAAACCGGAGGGCCCGGAGAAAACCCCTCGTGGAATAGGAGAGAACCAACGCACAACTCTATTCACATATGGCCTTAGCCGGGAATCGAACCAGGGCCACATTGGTGAGAGTCAAGCGCTTGAAACACTATGCCACCCATGCCACCTATTAGGGTATGCTGGATGGCATCCTACCTCAGCAACTTACATCTGTTCACTGTGAATCAGCCAAACCTTGGCTGTAAGCCAAATCGACCATGGCAAGCTGGAATCTTAGACTTGCCTCCTATGCCGAATAAAATGGTGGCATCCTATCGATCTCTTTACCCTCTTTTTGTGCAAAAAAAGGACACAGGTCTGGATTTCGGAAATACACAGTAACCCACAGAAAAGGGGAGATTTTGAGCATGAATTCCAGTGCCCTTGGCTCCTCTTTGTCACGATGAGTACATGCACTGTGCAGGCTACTTGATGAAATGTCAAGGTGTGTTAACACATCTTCCGTGCATCCCTGGACAATTTTTAAAATGTGTTTATTAGATTTCCAGTTGCGTTTCCGTAAAGGTTTTGCTGGTATCACGTCTTCTGGCTAAAACTGGTTAAGAGTGGTCTGCTGGCTGTACCAGTTAACTTCTGTCTAAATGGTCCAGCTGGTAACATAATTGCTTCCCAAAGCTATATGCAAACCACTGCCTGCAAAGATTATTCAGTTGGCTACAAGTTCAAGTCCAATGCAAATGATAATAATACTTGGTCCTTACATATCGCACATATCCTAGTAGCAAGATCAAGGCACTTTACAGCAACTATCCCTGTTCATCAGGTACACTTATTTATTTCATACAGCATCCACAGCGCAAACGCCAAAACTTGGACCATTCCTCAGACTTCTCAACTTTGTGCGGAGCAGACAACACCAAGCTGCTTAAATTAGTGCTAAGGGATTAATCCAACACACTACACACATGTACTACTGTCTCAGCCCTCTCGGGTCCCTATTTATACACCTGGGTTAAGAGAAGCAATTATGGTTAAGTGCCTTGTTCAAGGACGTACGTGTCAAGGGCATAGGTAAAATGACCATGATAGTGATGAAAGTAAACCTTGTGGACCAGTGAAGAAGCTGGTGCACTAAAGGTATTTCAGGTGCTTGGCCCATGGTCTTTAAACCATGTAACCTTTGCTTACATAAAGAATGACCTTGTACATTCCAGGTCATTTTCTGGCAGGCGAGATACTACATCGGTCATATTGGAAATCTTACATTTTGTATTATAATTTCCACATAAAGTCAAGAGTTATAAAAATAACAGCTGAACAAGTTTTGAGATTTGCCCTCATTCTTCATATCGAGCCAAACTGACTTGTGAAATCGAGCCAAACTGACTTGTTCTGCTGGCTAGTGACTGAAAATGTTAAGGCAAACTGAGCTAGACTTGCTTAGCCTCAAGGTGGCGCTAACATTTGTACAATATTTTAGTATTTAGACATCTTCATGAATGAAGAGGCATTTATATCACAGCATAATTCAGAATTGTCTTTGTGTTAGAGACCATTTTCACTGTGTTTCCATGGCTACTGTTTTTGTTGGGGGTGGGGGGGGGGTCCTGACCGACGTTTAATTGTCTCCTTTTATACTTCAGAGTCGCAAAATCTACAACCCGTTGGAAAACATTTACAGCGTCTTAAAAATGTTTCAACACGAGACTCCATCTCAACTCGGCTCATCGCTCTTCGGAGTAAGCGATGCGTACCCAAAGTGGAAGCGGTTTGTCATGGAGAGCAGGAAGCAGTCCTGCAGGTAATAATGCAGTCTTAGCCCCAAGCCCCTCCTCCCCCCCCCCAACTACGAGATTTGAATGCAGACTTAATGGATTTGTTGAGGTTTGGCAGAGAGTTTCAGAGTACAGTTGAGGAATGTGGTTTAGAAAGAATGATAATGGCAGTGCGAAATTCGTGCAAGTGACTAATGTTCTAACCCTTTAATGCACCATTTATTTTAGTGATAAATTGATCATATGGACACACGAGTAAACAATTAAATTGTTTACTTGTTCTTTTGCAAATTGTCGACCCCCAAAAAAACAAGTCACAATACCACCCTCAAGAGTCCTCTTTCCCCTTTAACTCTTTCCCCAGTTAACTGGAATTTGGTGTTGTGATTAGGATGCAGAACTAAAATATGGCAAGACCACTCGGCGACATTGCTCCGATTAAGCACACAGACAACATTGGTTGTTATCAAAGACCAGTGTCTGCACTTTGTGTTACCCAATACATTCACAAAATAACAAACCTAGGAAAGTTTAAGCTCAATCATTCATCAGATAGTCACAAGAAAATATCAGATAGTCACAAGAAAATGCACCTTATATGTTTCCATTGTTTTTAAACATCAGGCAAGAACTAATTGTTTTACCAATTTATCAACAAGTTATAGCATTTCAAGTGAAAATATTTCAAGGGATGTTTTCCACCATGACCATCTTATTATACATGGTATAATTATAGTCCTACCGTATTTTATAAGTAATGTGCAAAATCTGTGAACTTTTATATTTTTGATCTTACCAATGTTGTACACACCCTTTAACAACTGAAAAATGGTTAATTGACAGCTATAAAAGTTAGTAAAATACCACATGGCCGAACATTACTAAAGAGCTGTCATGAAGCTCGGTATACAATTGGCTAGCAAAGCTACCACAACTATTTTAATAGTTTTGATAGCTTTGGTAGCCAATTCAAAATCTGTCTGTTTCATTTTGCTTTATTAAAAAGCAATATGAAACAGACAGTTGAAGTCAATGACTATATGACACCATGCAATTATCACGCACTGCGCATTTATTAATTGAACCATACAAAGCATCCTCATATAACAACCCAACATTCTGGGCTTCAAAAAAACAACAAACTAAAATATAATTCCACAGATTATTGGTTACAGAGATGAAACCATATGTCTTGACTGAAGTAGTTCATACACATTAAATTCAGTAAGTTTAGCTTGAAATCTGGTTCTACAAGTTTAGAAACAGCTGGCAATCACAACGTTATTTTTCTACCAGTGCTTGCAACGCAGGCACAAAATCTTCATGGCATGTCGTGGCCGAGTGGTCTAGTTCACCGGACCCAAGCTCTGGTATTGTCAGCAGCAGAGTGTGGGTTCAAATTTCATAAAAAAGTTGGAAGGTAGTGCATTCTGCTCTACCAGCCAGGCATCCTAGTGGATGATACGCATGCCTACATCCTTACGGACTGTAAAGGGGGCAACCCTGTTTCAGCCTAGGAGTAGGTGGCAACGTGCCCCTGGGGGAAGTTGATTTGGGTCGACAGCCCAGATCAGTTAGGTGTAGACCTCACCTTGAAGTGGCTGCCGGCCATGTGATTTTAGGCGATATCTCATATAAAATAAAATAAATTATTTACAAAAAATCAATACGACAATTAGGTTTTCAATATTTACTAAGCACTGTTTTTTATGGTCTGTGAATAGCTCTTGAAACTTAGGTTTGTGGAATACCCATGTCATTAATGGCTGTAAAATGTAATTGTTTTTTATTTGTTTTGTTTTTCAACCCTGAAGCAGTCCGATGTACTTTGTGAAGGTGGACATTATGGAATGTTTTGATTCTATTCCTCATTCTGCCCTCCGTGGTGTGATTGCTAAAGTACTACAATCTGAGGTAAGTCACTCAGTGAATGCTACATTCTGCGTGTTGGGTCGTGGGCGGAGCGGTCAAGCACACCGGACTCAAGCTCTGTTGTTTCTGATCAGCAGAGTGTGGGTTCAAGTCCCGGTCGTGACACTTTTGTCCTTAAGCAAGATACTTGACCATTATCGCTTCGTCCTTCGGATGGGACGTAAAGCCGTAGGTCCTGTGTGTTGTGTAATGCATGTAAAAGAACCCAGTTACACTTATCGTAAAGAGAAGGGGTTCGCCCTGGTGTTTTCTGGTTTGTTTGGCTGCAGACTATGCCACAGCACTTTGTAAACCATTACATTGTGCTATGAAAATAAACGGGTCTTATATTTCAAACATATAGCTCCGCATACCTTGTTGAAAAAATAATGAGCACTTTGAGATGCCCTCGGGTGAGATAAAGCGCTATATAAGATAATATATAAGCTATATAAGCTATATATTGTTATTAGATACCCACGTTTCCCGGTGTTAATGGCTTCATCCTAATTTGTCATAAATAATAATAATCAGGCATGTGATTTCTCAGGATTTTTTCATAATTTTAGAATTTTCAAAACAATTCCGTGAACCTTCAAATTTTCTTGAAGGAAGTAAAGCAGGCACATTGTGTCCAAACTTGTAGTTTTATATTTCTAGTGATGCTCAAAGTCTGTAAAACTCCTCAATTGTAACATCTGGGAGGATTTGGGTCTAGAATAAAAGGAAACACACTAGACCTACAGAATTTTTTTTCAGGTATTTTCACATTTGTCAAATCTCGTCCCTGAATCATAAAGCTGTCCACGATATGATCTCAACTCTACTTCGAGCCGAGGTAAAGGCTCTTTCCAAGTTGATAACATTGCATCCAATCACCTTGTAAACCCTTACAAGGTGTTATATAAATGGGTCTCATAACTCATACATAGCTCTGCATACCTGTCGTAAAAATAATGAGCGCTTTGAGATGCCTGTTGGGTTTGATAAAGCGCTTATAAGAACTGTGTATTATTGGTTATATTTTTCTCAGCAGCAAAATGTTAAAGCAATATTTCCTTTTGAAACAAATCTACGAAATCGTAACCTGGTCTCAAATGTTCTCCCTATTGTCCTCCGTACCATAGCGGGATGGATACCGTTTTGTTTTTCACAACTATGCTACGGTCTCCAACTGTAGAGGAGAACCGAGAAAGAGATTTTACAAGAATGCTTTCTTGATGACGCCCTTTGTTGAGCCCTTCGCGTCACTAATGCTGCAGATGGCTAAAGAGGAGCGGTTGAAGAACACGGTCCTTGTTAATCGGGTAATTGTTTTCATTCTTGAAGGTGTTTTTATTTTTAAGGTATGATATATCCTTGTTTTTTTGTTTAACCCTTAAGACCATAACGGCGCAAGCAGCTTGTACCAAATGCCCATAGCGGCTGCAAACTGCTGCAAGATTTAACTTCCTTTAGCTCAAACAGGAGGGTCAAAGAAAAGGTATCGAACCGGATCGCCATTTTACAATGTTTCCCATGTTAACATAGATTATACAATTCTAAAACAAAACCATATATTACTGTTTCTTTATGATTTTCCAGATATTTTCTCTGAAAATAATGGGGCAAAAAATCAACAAAATTTTGGAAAGTCCGGGCGTATGGTTGTGATTATACAGAGATGAACAGTCTCTAAAGCGTTAAAGTGTAAATTCATTCCCATTGTGTTGTTTTTTAATAAAAACATCATACAGTCATACTGAGCTTTATTCTGTGGACTGCATTTTGCAGGTATGCATTCATTATCGTCCAATCCAATCTTCATTCTGTAGTGTTCCTCTGGTTAACTATATTGGTTGTATTCTGTAGACTTCATTTTGCATGGTTGATCAGTAAAATACAACACAGTCTTCATTCTGTAGTATTCCTCTTGTGAACCATATTGGGTTTTATTCTGCAGACTTTGGGCGGTTGGGTTGGTGTAGTGGTATCTTTCCTCGTCTTCCACCTCTAGGACCCCGGTTCGAATCCCACCAGGGGCACTTTGTGGATTGGGTTTTCAGACCCTACCCGACTGCGTGGGTTTTCCCTGGAGTATTTCTCTGGGGTTTTTCTCCCACATCTAAAAAACTGAAATTTCCTTCTTTGTCTTCTCTCCATTGGGTTCTTGGCTAGTATAGTGATTAAGTTCGCTTTCTGAGAGTCCTTGGCTTCCAACCAGAATAAATGAAGTGAAATGAAATGACTTCATTTAGCAAGTTCAATCATTATCCTCCCAATCCGGTCTTCATTCTGTGAAGTCTTCTTCTGGTTAACCATAATTTGACTTTTATTCTGCAGGTATCCAGTTACCATACAAATGCCGAGGCCTTATTGAAGACCACCACGCAGCATGTTGAATGGAGCATTGTCAAGGTATGTTGCTCATGTCACGGAAGTAACATTGTTACTTAAAGGCACTGTACACGCTTGGTAATTACTCAAAATATATCTAAGCATAAAAACTGACTTGGTAATGAGCAACAGAGAGCTGTTGACAATATAAAACATTGTGAGAAACGACTCCCTCTGAGTAACGTAGTTTTTGAGAAAGAGGTAATTTCTCACTAAAATAATAAAAGACTTCTTGCAAGAAGCCTTTTATTCCTATCTGAAAGCACACAAATTTGTACAACAAGGGTGTTTTTTCTTTCACCATTTTCTTGCAACTTCGATGACCAATTGAGCCCAAATTTTCACAGGCTTGTTATTTTATGCATATGTTGGGATACACCAAGTGAGAACACTGGTCTTTGACAATTACCAAACGTGTTCAGTGCCTTTAATGTCGCTCATTAAGTCAGAAAAGTAGGTCACTCTATTACGCCACAGGTTTGGAACATTCTTTATCCTACTGAACAGAAAAAAGGTTAAAATGTCACTTTAACTGAAACACTTTGTCAAGAAGATTCCAAGTACAGTATATTCATTGTGTCTGTTTGGCCGCCTGTTTTGTGCGCCTCCGGTGGAGGGCAATGATGAATGGCCATGAGGAGTGGCCAGAAGGCACCACAGGGATAATAACTTCAAAGGATGATTCTTGAAAAGCAAAATCACATTTATTTTTACCCTAAAACCAAAATGCAGATTTGTTACCCATATTCCGTGGATCTTATCACATATAGCGAAATATTTTCACTGAGAGACCATCAGCCACCACGATGTCACCAGAAGATGTGAAAGCAATTCCAAAAGGGTTTTTCAATCCGCTGATGACCCGACCTTTGTACTTCCCCTCGGGGTCAAAGCGGTGAATCTCGCCTTTATCCATTTTGGTCCCGGTCTGTGCGGAGATAAATATGTCTCCATTGCTGTCGCAGCACACTCCACACGGCTGGATGGGCTTATTGTGTTCATCCACTGTATTCACGGTGAATAGTGCATTGCCATGTTCATCAATGGACAGTAGTTTCTTTGCGTGGAAATCGGTGTAGAGAAAATTCCGTTTGCTGTCGACAGTGAGGTAGTCGCCGATCATTTTAGCGGTGATGCTTTTGACGTGTGAACCGTCAGGGTTGAAGAGGTGTATAACCCCATTGGCCTCATCTCCAACAGCTATCTGACCTTTGACATCATCAACTGCAATGCATGTTGGGATAGCATGTGATGTTTTCATACCAGTCGTAAACTGGCGTATGAACTCGCAACTCCGACTGAAGATTTGGATTGTTTGGTCCTCCAGCACAAGTACCTGGTCTTCCTTGTTGACAACAACTCCCGTGAGGTCACCAGTGTCAGGTTGGTACTTTGCTGACTTGACCTCACGCAGCTGACCTTCGGCGTTTAAAGTGACCAGTGCGTTACGACCATTGTCTGCAATGATGATGTCACCATCGGAGAAGACGGAGATCTCTGTGCAATATCCGACCAAGTTCTTCATCGGATCCACACCTCTAGCAATCTCCGTCTTCAAACTCCATTTCTTTGATGTAGGCTCCAATGACCCCTGACCCTCTAGTTGACCTTTGTTGACCTCCTGACTCGCATACATCTCTGTGCCTCCGTCCTCCATTTTGAATTGATACTTCAAATCACTATTCTAAAAGAAAATTAAAACAAATGAGGATTCATAGACTAAAGAGCCACATAGTTTGTCAAAATCAATCAAAAGTTACGATAGTAAATATCAAAATAACAAGTTGTGAATTCTCAACTAACAGAATATACACTTAAATCTCAAATTTTTTCAACACAATTAGTTCTGTGTGTGGAAGTTACGATAGTAAATATTAAAATAACAAGTTGTGAATTCTCAACTAACAGAATATACACTTAAATCTCAAATTTTTTCAACACAATTAGTTCTGTGCCTGGAAGAAGAACGTAACAAAAAGTTACTGGAGAAAGGGCGTACGCAATTCGTGTGCAAAATTGTATTCCAAGACAACTGAGTGTGAAAATCGGTTTTCTGCCATTCATTAGTCATTTTAGGGGAATGGGAATGGGAAAATATCTCTTTGGGGTAATTCTAGCAACAAAAATTTAACAGTAATGCCGCTTTTTTTTTTGTCAGGAGCCATTTTATTGCATACGGCCTTCTGTTAGTGGAAAAATGTACTTTTTTGTGTGTGCCTGGAAGAAGGGCGTAGAGCCTTACGCCCTTTTTCCGAGCACACAACAAATTGTAAGCAAATGACAGAAACCACAATAAATGGTACCACTTATCTACCGTCAAATTAGTAGTTTTTCTAATGGTTGTAACTTTTTTTTGTTAAGTACTTTTTTTCCAGTAACAGAAGGTCGTAAGCACTAAAGCAAAGTTCAACATGTGAATGGACATGTACATAGGCTTATACTGAAAATAGTTTGAGTTGATTAGAATCATTAGGGTCCCTCATGTTTTAGTTACTCTCAATTGTCGTTCAATGACGGAAAAAGTAGGTTAATATTTGTCTCTATTTTTTTAATTATTTTTTGTGGGTGATTTATTTTTTCCTTTCAAAACATCAAATGAATCTACTCAAATTTGTTTCACTACAAGCCTGCATGTCCATTCACATATTGAAATACATATGGCTGATTTCTGGTACTTAAAAAAAAAGTTACCACCATTGGAAAAACTGCTAATGTGACTTTTGCAAAGTGGTACCCTTCATTGTGTTTTCAGGCAATAGTTTTATTTTTGAAAAAAACACAAAACATAAATACTTTTTATCGTACAAAAAATACTTACATCTCACCCTTCTTCAGTAGAAATGTAGCAAATATATATTTTCATACAAGAAAACGGAACAATGGCGTTCTCTCTTAGCAGTGGTCCGCTGGCAAAGTGCTGGTTAAAACACCTGAGGAACGGTCAGAATTCTCACCAAGTGGTCGGACTGTCTAGTTAGCGTTGAAAAGCATCCCTATTCAATGTGAAATATGGACGAACGAATAGGGGATTAGTGCACAGACAAGTTAACTGGTCCCGCTGGCTAGTCACTGAAAAATTCAAGAGGAAATCTTGAACAAGTACTTCAAGGTCTTACACTTCCTGATGATTAAACAGAAATAAAGTGAACACTTTCATAAAATGTCAAACAGAACATGAACTGGAAAATGGATCTAACAGAGCAGTTTTGAAACATATAGTTGATGTTATCAATAATTAGATAGCTTGTGGTGTTGTTGTAAGGAAGTGGTGGTGTAATCAAGCTGTTATCATGCCCACTATACTTCCTCTTTGGTGCAGGACGTCGTGTCACCTCTTGGTGTCAATTATGAGGAAGTCAACAAAAAGATCTAGAATCAAATTTACAAACTATTTCTCTGTAGTAAAAATCCTCTGTTGTGTATGGATGGGATGGGGATTCAGGGTGGGTGGCATTCCGATACAGCTTCTTGAGCAAAAAATTGTTAACGGTAGTGCTGTTTTAACTTGTTTATAATGTGTTTTTGTTTATCATGTAATTTTAATGTTAATATTTTTACACTTCTGAATTTTGCGTAATGATCGATCAAAAAATAAGGCCCCAACCTCAAGGTTTTGAGAAAAAACTAGCAACACTCCTTCAGTTGACGGCGTGCATCAAAATGACAATACTTTGACATCATTTGTGGGAGGTTGCTTTGTTATACCTCCATGCTGCAACAAAGCGGCTAGACAAAACGGAGCTCCCACTTATGACATAACATGGTCGATGACGTACCGGGGCTTTTCGCTAATCTTTCTGAAAAGCATCGGAGAAGGATATTCAAAAGGATTGTTTCTTTTGTGAACTCAATTTCCTTATTGATTGAAAACATGTAAATGAAGTTCAGCAAAGATCACTTGTTGCCGTTTTCGTTCAAGCTGGTCTTTAAATATTTGCTCTAAAAAAATAAATTGCCATAGGCAAATTAATTTCTCTGTTTTTATTTTATGAAATTGGGCCCAGGTTGGCAGCAGACTTGGTAAATCTATTGTTCGTGAAAATATATTCACACTCAGAACTATGTAAATGCCCATCAAATCTGCTTTCCATTTTAGCCTCTGAAATGTCTTCCGTTGAACTGAATAATTTTTTCTTTTTGATGCAGTTTGCCGGATCGCATTTCTTGAAAAAGAAGGGCATCCCTCAAGGGTCCATCATTTCATCTTTCCTCTGTAACTATTTCTTCGCTGCCATGGAGACAGAATACTTGCCCTATGATGCGAAAGATGAGGTCAGTCCGTCAGTACTGTTGTTTCACCCCCCACCCACACACACACAGTGTAAACACCTGCAATCGGGTACCCTCCTTTGTTCAACTCTTTGTGATAGCAACTGTGGACCACAATGTTTTCCTTTAATAGTAACCAAGAACCTATTGTCCCTTTTGTTATAGGTCCACGGTTTGAATGTGGATACCTACCCACACACCCACGTGTGTAAACACCGGCAATCGTGGACCCTCCTTTGTTCAACTCTTTGTGTTAGCAACCGTGGACCACAATGTTTTCCTTTGTGATAGCAACCGTGGACCTATTATCCCTTTTATTATAGGTCCACGGTTTGAATGTGGATACCTACCCACACAAGCACACATGTGTGTAAACACCTGCAATCGGGGACCTCCTATTGTCCCTCTTCTGTTTGTACTTTAACTTTTTGGCAACAGCTCTCATTGGTTTTGTACACGCACTCAAACTGGGGACGGTCACCAAACCAGGGACCCTTTTGTCCTCTTTTGTTATAGGTCCCCGGTTTGAATTTGTATACAAACCCACCCACACCAACCCAAGCACCCTTTTTCAAATATAAAATAAACTTTGAGAAGTATTTTTTTGTAAACACATACCATCATAAATTGGTTTTTTTTATACCTTTTTAGAGAATTCTGTAAAAGTATTATCACACTTAAAAACATAATAAAAAGTCAAGGTCAAGTAAACGAAAAGTGGAAACAGAAATTTAAAAAAAGAAATTGATAAGAAATTGTAAACAATTTATAAAAATGTTAATACAAAACTTGAGAAGAATTGAACTGGTCAAACACATTCTAAAAGTGAAGAATGTTAAATTGAAAAAATAAAACAATGACGAAATTAAAGATAATCAGCATTTTAATAAATCAAGGTTCTACCACTATGGGGGATATTTTAATTGATTTTTTTGATTTGATTTAATTTGATATCTTTGATATGATTTGATTTGATTTGAAATGATTTCTTTGATTAGCTCTTGATGCGTCTCCTGGATGATTTCCTCTTTGTGACTCCTCATCTTGAGAATGCCAAGAGGTTTCTGACTGTTCTCCTAAATGGTACGTCACAATTTGTTAATGCTTTTTTTCTTGTTTCAATTATTGGTAACCTTTCGGAGGGCAGTAGCACTACATGGCAAAATAACGGATTACTTGTAATGCGCGCTCCGTTAATCAAATGACTAGAATCTATGCTTGAGTGAGGTATATCACAGCCAATGAGGCTCGACATGAAACTTTGACCACTCTACAGCTTAGGTCTGCAGCGTGATTAGGTCTGTCATCGACCAGTACAGTCTTTTTGGTGATCACCAGTGTGTATTTGAGTCATACTGTTAATCGTTACAAAATATTATCTTCCGCATAATGTAGTTGCAGGCTAACACACATTTGAGAAGTTTTGTTTAATTTTACAAAGTGAAATCTTCCTTTTCAACTCAAAATACAAAAATCTTTATTATGAAATTAAGCTTGGTACATAATAATAATAATAAATAATAGCAAATTTTTATATAGCGCATTTCAGAACTGGAGAGAACTATCAATGCGCTTAACAAACAAAACAAAAGAGCGAATATAATAACATACAGTACATAGCCAAATGAATAAATAAACATTATAGAGCACTTAAATAAATATACTTATGAAAAGGCATTGGAAAACAGATACGATTTGAGTTGTGTCTTGAACTGTTCAATGTTTTGTAAAGAACGGATGTGGCTCGGTAGAGAGTTCCAGAGTCGGGGGGCAGCACTGGAGAAAGACCTTGAACCAAAAGATTTTGTTCGTACAGCTGGTGTGGTGAGGAGATGTTGAGAGGAGGAACGGAGTGATCGGGCAGGTACATACGGGGTGATGAGGTCAGACAGGTAGCTGGGGCATGTTCCATGAATTGCTTTGAATGTCATGATGAGGAGCTTGTATTGTATTCTAGAGGAGATGGGTAGCCAGTGTAGTTCTTTGAGGACCGGAGTGATGTGATTGCGCTTCGTTGATCGTGATACAAGACGGGCAGCAGAATTCTGGATTCGTTGAAGTTTAGCTATGTCTTTTTGGGGAATGTTAAACAGGAGAGAGTTGCAGTTACCCAGTAGAGAGCTAACAAATGAGTGGACTAGAATTTCTGTTGTTTGCTTGTCGAGGAGATGGCGCACTTTGCCGATTCTATAAAGTGCGAACGAGGCGTTGCGACATATTGTGTTAATATGCTGGCGTAGAGATAAATGACTGTCTAGTGTAACTCCAAGATCCCTCACTGCACCAGTACATGAGACCTGGGTCTCTCCAACATTTACAGGAGGTATTTCTTGTGCTCGCTTCTTGTGTGAAGTTACGTGTAGAATCTCCGTCTTGCTGTCATTAAGGACGAGCTGGTTAGTCTTCATCCAACACCGCACATCAAGAAGACAAGCCTCTAGCTTTGCTATAGCTTGTAGTTGCTCTCCTGACTTTGCTGACACATAGAGTTGTAAGTCATCCACGTACATCATGCACGAAACTCCATGGCCTTCGATAATTTCTTGGAGAGGAGTTGTGTAGCATATGAACAGGAGCGGACCAACGACCGATCCCTGTGGAACTCCCCAGTGAATAGGGCCCGCTTCTGACATTTCACCATCCACAATCACTCGTTGTTCCCTATCATGCAGATAAGATGCAAACCAGTTGGCAGGAATACCCGAGACACTGAAGGTTACCTTTAGTCTATGTAGAAGCATTCCGTGGTCCAAGGTATCAAATGCAGAACTGAGGTCTAACAGCACAAGGGTTCCCTCATTTCCATTGTCAAGCGATTGGAGCAGATCATTCTGGACCCTTGTCAATGCTGTCTCTACACTGTATGAAGGCCTGTAGGCAGATTGCCTTGATGCCAAAAGAGAGTTTTCATGAAGATGCTTTAGAAGTTGTTGGCACACTACACGTTCCAACACCTTACTAACGAAGGGAAGGTTTGAGATTGGGCGATAATGTCCAAGACAGTCTGGGTCAAGGTTGGGCTTCTTGAGAGTCGGGACAATCAAAGCAGACTTGAAAGATGCGGGGAAAATTCCTGTATGCAGAGACTGGTTGATGATATCTGCTATGGCAGGGAGAAGAACGGGTAAGCATTCCTTAAACACTTGGGCAGGGATAGGATCTGATGTACATGACTTGATCTCTGTAGATTTGACAAGCTTCAGGATGTCATCTTCGCTGACAGGTTGGAAGATCTGCATTTCATTGGCTGCTAGTATATCGGTATTAAGAGCGAAGGTGGGTGGTGGCAAGTTCTCAAATTGAGTCCGTAGAATTGTTATCTTATCATCAAAGAATTTTAGGAAATCTTGCGCGAGCTTTGATTTTGAAGTATGAGAGGGTAGTCTCTGATCAGGCCTTTCAATCGTAAGCCTTTTCACGATTTTAAATAGTCCTTTGTTGCCAGAAGTCTTTATGAGCTCCCGATGGTAGGTACACTTTGATCTCTTCAGTAGACGACTATACTCAGTCACTGCTTCATGCATTTCTGCCTTAGCTACAGTAGATCTGGGATTTGACTTTCTCCACTTTCTTTCTGAACGACGAACCTTCTGCTTGGATGACCTCAGAGCATTATCATACCATGGTGCGTGTGGTCGTAATTGTATCTCCTTCTCACGAGCAGGGGCGGAAGAGAGTGGAAGAGAGAGTGGAGTTATAAAGGTCCACTTTGGCATTGACGTCCATTTCATCTAGGTTGGAAACTCTTTCAATAGTCGTTTCGATACTTTTCCTGAAGGATGTGTAGTCAACGTCACGTAGGTTACGTGTTACTATGGTTTTCTTATCAGCTTGTGGTCTAGAGAGTGTAGCTGTAAATGTTATTGCTGCCTGATCCGATGGTGCAGATGTAAGTAGTGCAACATTCCCGATATTCTCTTCATTGTCTCTGACGATAAGAAGATCAAGAATGTGGCCTCGCGAGTGGGTTGGCTCTTGAATCAGCTGCTTCAGCCCTGCTGAATTCAGGAGATCACGGAATGTTCCGGCATCTGCATTTTTTGGGTCCTCTACATGAATGTTAAAATCCCCGCAGATGACCAAGTGCCCGGCCAATATATTGACCGATTCAAGAAGCTGTGAGAACTCATTGAAGAAGGCTGTCAAAGATGATCCCCTCTGTGATGACGGCGGCCTGTAGATGACAACTAGCGTTAGTGTCTCTTGACTGGTTGAGATAATAGATAGCTGTAAGCATTCGAAGGTCTGGAAGGAGTGAGGCTTGGATTTGCATGTAAACTGGTTTCGTAGTATGACGCAGATTCCTCCTCCTTTTTTTCCAGTACGGGGTAGTTTTACAATTCTGAAGTCCTGTAGCGTGTTCTGTATCTCCGCAATGCACGGACCATCTCTAGCATCTCCAGTCAGCCATGCCTCCGTGATTGCGAATACATCAAGTTTTTCGGAAATAGTGATATCTGATACTTCAGCTGGCTTGTTCTTTATCGAGCGCGCATTCCAAACGCCGATCCGCGTAGATGGAAGAACCTTTTTAGCTGTAGATGTTGGTTTAATTATTGTGAGTGTAGATAGGCATCGTGGAATATTCTTGAAGTCATCATCTGCTCGAGTGATGGCGACTACTTGGATGGGGTGTTGCCGTTTACCAAACGATCTGTGGCCTCGCCGTGTGGGCTGAACTGTAGATATGCCGCAGTTTTTCAGTGTGAGATAGGTGCTAAGTACAAGTCTCCCTTTGCCGAGCTTAGTACCAATACTTCTGATGCTCTGAGATGAATAATGATGATGATAGCCATCATTTTCATTTGAACCCATTACTGATGTACTAACCAGCAGTACATAGAGTACATGTAGTACAATGTATGATTCCATGTGTAGAGAAGAGAAAGCTCACTGCCATTCAAAGAAATCAGTCAAGTTAGCATGATGAATAGGATATAACTGTTCATCCTATTGAGTACTGGGTGCTGGTTGCACAATAACAAAAGACTCCTTCACCAGACAAAGAAGATCAGTCCATGTGTGCTGAGAGATGTAGCTAAAAATGGCAGCAGGCATAAGGCTTGTATGTAATGGTGCAGTAGAACTTTCCATAGATATAACATGGACAGGTGACCAGTAAACTGCTTGAAAACTGGTCTAGCTTGATCTTGACCACAAACGAAGTCTTATGTTCAAAAATAGTTTGGTGAGGTTGGAAGACAAACTTGTCAAATTGACAGAGAAACAGGAGCAATAGTTGAGTGCAACCTTACAGCGCAACCTCATTTATACAGCAATCCTTAGGAGACATAGGCCCCCTAATAATTTTCAGATAACAAAATTCCTGCTCGAATTTGTCAAATATAGAAAACATCGCCTAGTGTACTTTTCTTATGTGGACGTTATCACCAAAATGGCAATTTTAAAAGCATTTATATGCGATCTGTGATATAGATGCACAAGGTCTACACAAGTTGGACCCCCAGACCCCCCCCTCCCTGCTCCTGGGTCTGAGCCTGATGATGGCTCATATTAAACCATGTTTCTTCCCTTTTTGCAAGGCCTGCCGAGTTATGGTTGCCATACCAACCCGTCGAAGACTCTGACCAACTTTCCTTTTGTTCATGACGGGAAGGAAGTGCAGAGATTGGAACCATCAGGTAAGAATCAATCAAGAGATTTAGCTGGATTTGCTTCATTTTTGAGGGAATATTACAGAATTGGTTCATCGGAGTTTGGGTTTCATCCCTGGCCCAAATTCATAGAGCTGCCCACACACTTAAACAAAATTTCTTTACTATTTTCTGCTTAGCAAAAAGAAGCAGGATACCAGTCATGGGTGGTGCATGTGACATGGTATTTCGGTTGGTAACCTTATTCTGGTAAGCATGATTTGTGCTTAGCTACATTTTGTGCATAAGCAGCTCTATGAAAGTGGGCCCTGGTCATGCATTGCACTTGTGTCCTTGAGCAAGACACCTGACCATAATTGCTTCTCTTCACCCAGGAGTAAATGGGTACCTGTGAGGGTTAGAGGTTGTTGATGTAAATCATTTGCCACCTTTGCACCCACTTGCATGCATTTAAGTGTCCTTTCTTCAGACATATGTACTTGAGATGGTTTCAGGAATGCTTTGAAGAATGGTTTGAAGTGTCAATTGAATGTCTGCTATTATTTATATAAGGTATTATTTGAAACGAACACTAAGAAGTTGAAATGCAGAATTTCAAATCTGTTGTTTTGCCTTTCTTTTGTTCAGAACTGTTTCCTTGGTGTGGACTTCTCATTAACACTGAGACTCTTGAAGTGTGTAATGACTACACAAGATACAAGGATGTCAGTAAGTGATCATTAGTTAACCAAACCACCCCCAGCCAAGCAAAATCCATTAAATTGAACTGTGTATTTTGTTTGAATCTGTTAGTGGTCTGGATACTGCACCAGTAAACTGATTATGCTTTACATGGGATCAGGCACACCACCGTAATCAGAGTCCAACTGTTTTTGGAGTTGAGTTACCATATGGTGCTGGATTTTGTTAGAGTGAGGATACTAGTAAATCACTCAAATTCAATCGGTTGACCCAATCAATCATCAAATAATCGATTAGATGTTAGTAAATGATAATCAACTCAATCAATTGATCTATAATGTGTAGTCAATCAACGGATCAATCAATCAAATGATTTACCAATCAATCAATCAGTCCATCAATTAATCAATTAATAGATCAATCAGTCATTCAAACAATAATTGATTTATCAGTTTATCAATTAACTATGTAATTAATCAATCAGTCTTTCAATCAATCTATGCTCAATTAATTAGTCAATCAATAAATCGATCAATCAATTAACCAATCAAATAATCAATCAATCAATTACCAGAATAAGCAATGCTGTGTCAAAAATTATCAGGATTTGCCTGTTAAATAGGTTCTGTTTCATGAATCTAGGAAGTCATGTTAGTGTAGGTGTTTTATTTGTTAGTTGTTATCTTTTGGGAGGGATTGTTGTGTGTTATTTTGTTTGTTATTTGTATTTATTTATTCTCTAGGTATCAGTGATACCATGGTAGTGAACTTCACAGATAAAGATGTCATATTTAAAGTCAAGACCAAAGTACTGCAGTATGTATCAAAGTACTACCAACATTGCAAACGTGATAGTAAAATATGTCCACACAATTCAGGGTTCTGAGAAATTCTGCTGGCCTATTCCACTCAAGGTTTTCTACAAATCTCATATTTTGCTAAAAGGAGGCATTTGTTTGGTTTATGCTGCAAAATAAAGCATATTATCTTGCAATCATGAGCCTGCATGCAGCGCAAACTTGCCCCATGAAAACCACCGGGTCAGGTATACCATGCTGGATATGTGGCAGAGGGAGGTCCCCCCTAAATGTTCCCAAACTGTAACACACTAAAAAGGTATGCGAAGCTGTTTTTTAAACATAAGACCCTTTCATTAACATAGCACTTTTGTAAGGGTTTAAAGGTGCTGTGGCGCAATCTGCAGCCAACCAAACCAAAAAACACCAGGGCAAACCCCTTCTGTTGACAGTGTACTTAGTTCGTTTACGTGCTACACAACACACAGGACCTGCAGCTTAATGTCCCATCAGAAGAACTGAGCAATAATGGATGTCTTGCTTCTTAAGGACACACTGTGTCAAGACTGTGTCGAACCCACACTCTGATCAGAAACATCAGAGCCTAAGTCCGGTGGCTTGACAGCTCAGCCATGACACGCCATGCCTCCTATCCAGTACCAACTCTGTCTATCCAGGTTTTCATGTGAAGACGGTCAGAGCATACTGGGCCTGGCATTACCGCTGAATTCTGCACTTGCGGTACCCTGTAAAGTGAGTGATTCTATCGGCTGCAAGCGCAGAATTCTGCAGGAAGCAGTACCATAAAATTGCACCTGATCGCAGTTTCATGTTGTTGTAACCATTCATTTCTTTGGGAACCTTCGTAATTCATTATAGAGAGATTATTTACACGATGTTATCTTAGTCATGCACTCATTTTCCTTCTCTGGGATTTTTCATTTATTTTTCAGATCGCTGAGGTCAAAGTGCAATAAATTTTTCCTTGATCCCGAGGTAAAAAATCTGTAAAATTTTAAAGATTTTTCTTGTGTCAGATTTTTTTAAAATGTATGTCACCATTGATTTGTCAATATTCTTGCCTTCAACTATCAACTATCAATGTGGTAAAAACAATTTTATGATGCCCCCCTTTACCGTCAGTTCTTGATAAAAGTGAAGATGCAATTCAACCAAGAAAGACACAGCCCCTGTTATGACCAAAAGCTCTGGATTGCTAGAGTATGTACACCCAGCATGGTGTATGTTGAAAGGGTTCGATTTCTAGACCAAAAGGAGACCAGGGCCTAATTTCATAGAGCTGCTTAAACGGACACTTTGCCTTCGGATTGGGCACTTTGGGCTATAATAGTGTTAAGATATGAATATGGTTGGAAAGATGTTTTAAAAGTAGAATATTCAGACAACTATCCTTTGAAATTTGGTTTTTCTTTTACTTTGTGAACTAACACGGTCCGCCATTTTGTAGGGCTAGACAAATTTGCTTACTGTTATAACCGAAAGCAATTTTTCCATAGAGCTGCTTAACGCGTTAAGCAGCTCTATGAAATTGGCCCCAGTAGAGATGATGTTTCTTTTTGTGCAATAATGCCACTGTACTATATGTATTTTCTACTCTATTTCTTATTGCACATAGTAAATGAGTTCTATATCCTGATGATTTTGCATCTTTTTTTAGATTAACTTTCCCGAGACCATCAAGAGGAATTGTTACGAGTTATTCCTGATCTCTGCATTACGTTTACACAGTCAGTTAAAGGTGCTTCAGTTCAAGGAGGCAGACAAAGCTGCCTGTAAGCTCATGGGTAAGCCTCTACAGTTGAACATTGTAATCTTTTCAAAATCATTGAAGAATCTTACAATAATGATAATGATTGGAGTAATATTTCACACCGTATTACCAGAAGATACTGCAATGAGCATAGGCTGGTCTAGTCTTGGTGCAAGATGTTTTTGTTCCTTATCACTCGACTATCATGATTCAACGCTATCTGTGCCATGCACACTAATACACGAACCATCGAACGGTCGTGGCTTCCAAAGAACGCCCACTATCAGTGGAATAGTCGCAACGTGTATGAAGTGTTGAATGGACATGGTTTTACTAACTCAGCGTAAGAACGTCTTGCACCAAGACTAGGGCTGGTCATGAACCAGCCCCATGATCGCTGTGTGATCGCTACGTGATATTTTGACGTTTGCCAAGCATGTGGCCCAAAAATGCAGCGTATTAAACACAGCAGTGCAAAACGATCTCCTAGTAGGGATACACCCATATATTCCAACACCCCTGGTGTATTTTCCTAATTCTAACCCTAACCCTAACCTTTAAGCGTGTAAATCACGAGGGGGTGTCGGAACATAGGGGTGTCGGAATATAGAGCAGTCACCCCTAGAGGATGCTAGAACACAGCCTTGTACATTTTGTTCATTGTTTTTTCCTCCAAATGACTAAGATCTACTTGGCTGTTATACAAAACAAATAAAGAATATTTTGCATTTGTTTGCATTTGAGAGAATATTTTCATGAGTTGAAATATGCAATGTTCCATTCAACTCCGCATGAATAGAACATTCCATCTTTCAACTCATGAAAATATTCTCACCATTGCACACGTAAACATTTGTTATTTCAAAATTCAATTCAATTCAATTCTTGATTGTCCATAAAATGGAAATTTGCTTTGTAAAGCATGCTCATAGGCATTACAAATAAAAATATATTTATTGACCGTATAATTCACCATCTTTCCAGATATACTCTTCAGGCTGATAGATCAATTTCCTTACATGGGGTGCCCTCTCAAGAAGCAACAAATAAAGTGGTGAGCTGCTTAGTGTTCACTTTAAGACAATCACATAATAATACCGATGTGGTAAAGCACTGTATACTCAGTACTTTCCCGAGTCCTGTGAAGAAAAAAAAAAATCACAGGCATATCACTCTGGTTGGATTCGAACCCACGACCTTTGCCATTCTACAGCAGATGTCTTACCAACTAGACCAAATTTTTTTTCACAGAACTCGGGAAAGTACTGAGTATATAGTGCCTTACACACATCGGTGTACGGGTAAAATCAAATATAATTTTCTTTATCCCCAATGCAAATTTAACATCTAATAAATTGTTGCGGTCCCCGCTGCTAAAATACAGGATTCGAACTGCCTCTAGCTACCAGGCAATCTTGGTGGTCTAGTTGGTACGACATCTGCTATAGAATGGCAAAGGTCGTGGGTTCGAATCCCACCCGACACACATCGGTGTACGGTGTGGCGTGTCGTGGCCGAGCGGATAAGAACACCGAACTCAAGCTCTGGTGTTTCTGATCAGCAGAGTGTGGGTTCGAATCCCAGTCGTGACACTTGTGTCCTTAAGCAAGATACTTAACCACATGCTTCGTCCTTCGGATGGGACGTTAAGCCGTAGGTCCCGTGTGTTGTGTAATGCACGTTAAAGAACCCAGTGCACTTATCGAAAAGAGAAGGGGTTCGCCCCGGTGTTCCTGGTTTGATCGGCAGCATATTGCGCCACAGCACCTTGTAAACCATTGCATGGTGCTATGTAAAGGACTTGGTCTCATACTTCAAAACGTAGCTCCACAATACCTTAAGGGAAAATAATGAACGTTAAAAGTGCCTTGAGCGTCACTGAGTGACGGATATGTGCGCTATATAAGAAGCCACTATTATTATTATTATTATTAAAACCAAATATATGATTCTTTATCCCCGATGCAAATTTAACATCTATTCAAAAAAGATGATATCTTCATTTGATAGGTTGTGCATGAAAGCGTTTGAGACCAAACTTCTACGTCATCACAGCAGCTACAGAATTCTCCTCAGGCTTATTAAGAGGACAAAGAAGAGAGCTGCCAGATGCCTGGTAAGATAATTGGTGAATCTCTGGTACTACCCTAGTGATTTGTATTGTGACATCACAATTTGCTTAGCACAAAAAAGCACTAATATTCATCTTGAGATGAGTTTTCAGTATTTACCATAGTGATTTGCATTATGACATCACACTTTGCTTAGCAATTAAGATTGATACACGGTTAAGATCGATCGTAACTCTTTGTGAAATCGGCCCCTGGTCTCTTTTCCGACAGTTTTACCTTATCCCTTTCTTTCTCCTTGAATGTCTCAATTTATTGCTATCCTCAGAAGAAATTAACTGATCTCAGCTATTACATGTTTCCCCCAGACGCAGGAAGAACTCACAGAACTAGAGGGCGCCACATCACCATCCATGTCTCTAGCATTCAATGAGATAAAAACATGACAGGAGAGTGTGACCATGGTGAAGTTTGCACAACGACCAATGGTTAACTATAGTTGTTTAGTGACATACATAGGTCATGCGCACAGAAGTTAAAGTGCAAACGACTCTAGTCATGTCATGTCAACGCGACCGGCGGCTCAACGTACATTACCATTTTCTAATAACTGGTCCACTCTGCACTGTGCTATGTAAACGGCTATTGATAACCAGCGATGTAACCATGCCCGGTAGGCTGGTTCCAAATAGTCGACTAGCGTAGTCCAACTGTCCTTGACTAGATAGAGTTCGGGCTAATGTAGTCGAACAATGGTCAACGATAGTCCTTGCACGAACTTGGCCTATTTAGCAGGGTGGGCCATTTACATTCTTTTAAGATTAACCAGCCAAAATAGCATGATATACAAACATCTGTGGCTGGTATCCTGCTTATTTGTGCTTAGCAGAAAGTTTGTAAGCAATATTTGCTGCATTTAAGCAGCTCTATGAAACTGTGCCCTTTAGGAAGGGCTGCCCTTGTCTTCCATACATAGAGCCTTTGATTTGATTTGGTAACTGGGAAAAACAAGCTGCTTACCGCAACATTTTGCTTACGGTCACCGTTCTCTGCTTAGTGGTAAGTATGTAAAAAAGAAAAACACCATTATAAGAGTGGAACTTTGTACTACAGTAAGCAACAACGTGGAATTGGGCAAAGGTTGTGTGCCAACTCAACGCTAAAAGATTGATGTACACAACCATGTCTTCTGATGTTATTGAGCCTGACTTGAGTGGACCCCAAAGAAGATGTATGTAAATGTTAGTGTAAATTAAGTACATTAGTATTTTGAACACCATTGTCTTGATGCCTTTCCTTAGCCCATCCATTCTACTGTCCATTTAGTATTAAACAAGTGATCCCCAAAGAGGATATGTTTAAAGTATGTACATTTTATATATAAATTATGTACAAGTATTTTGTACACACTGTCTTGATGTCTCCTCTTAGCCCATCCATTCTACCGTCCACTTAAATGATAAAGTATACATCAACAGTTCTGGGGGGTTTTCTTTCCAAAGGTGGTTTATTATCAATACGTGACCATTTCTTGTTACAAAATATTACATTAACAATTAATGTAGTCGTTAATTTGTCAGATGTTATTTTTACTGATAAATGAAACAAAAAATCCAGCATGATGATGAGTTTAACATTTTTGTTAGTATTGTCAACAAAAGGAATTATCAAAAGCAGGTTATCATAACTTTTTGAAAATATTTCATAATCATAATATCCTGAACTAAATTTGAGCCAATCGGACAACCTTTTCAATGTTTACAACCTGTTGTTTTAAAACCCATTTCATATTTGTTATCTACAGCTTTTTGCATCATTTTGATATCTACATTTAGCGGACTTTTCTCTGAATACAAAGTCAAAACAAACAAATCATAAAAATCAAAAGCTTTACTCTGAAAATTTCGCCGTGACTAGTGCCTCAAGATCTAAAAATATTAAGCTGGTTTTTTTCAAAGACTTAAATCCTTGTTTCATTATTTTAACAACTCACCCTGAATTATGATCAAAATCACTCCTTTCACCAAATTTGTGTCAATTCAAATAATATAGAAAGTAATAATATCAAAGCGCAACTTATACAAATAAAAATCATAAAGAAGCAAGTCCAGCCTGCTTAGTAATGTTACAGTTAGTGCATAAATATTGGACAGATTCGGTGATAGACTTCGCAAAACCAGTTGCATTTCTTAATGTTAGTAACAAACTATAAGCTTTGTGCAGCCTATTTTGGACTCATTTTAAATAATATCAATATATTTTAAGGAAGGAACCAAAAAGGGCTTTAGGAACAAACTGGCCAACAGTCCTTGTTTTAGTTGCAATAAAGTATTGTGTTTATTTGTTCATATTGTGTGATTTTGTTGCCAGTAATGTTGTAACTCTTTGTGCTCAGAATGGCAGTGTATTGCCTCAAGAGGGCGTCCTATATGAATAAAAAACTGATTAATTTTATAAGAATCTGACTCGTCATTGTGTAAGCAGATGAGTGAGGCAGCAATGTAAATCCCTTATGCATATGCGCTGTCAAATCTTCTTGATCATTTATGAAATATGCTTATCATGTTTTTTAAGCACAAAAAGGTGCTTAGCGGTAAACAGACATGTAATTTGGGCCACTTGGTTCAAATGTATCACACATTTTGTTGCAATATTGTTTCTAAAAGGCTTAAAAACTGGAAGTAAAGAAAAATCAGCACAAACTACATCCAATTTCTTTGGAAACTTTTGTTTGTTTGTACTCAGTTACAGTCACTTTAGATAGGTTGCAATATGACGTATATTAGCCATCTTTATGGGCAATTTGGAACAGCATGCACACATTTCACAAAACTCATTGCACGACTGGTCAGTGCTTGACGCGCTTGCTAGCCAAAATGCAATTTACCCGCAAAGATGGCGTCTACTGGGAACTATTCATTCCCTACACTGTAACTTCAGCTTGTCACACAGGGAAGTTTTCTAGGCAGCATTGAGACAGTCAACTGCATGCAAAAGGCTCTTTTATAACCTCAAAGAGACTTTCCACAAATTGAAATGCAAGTGTTTTTCTTTCTTTGAGATTGCCTCTAACTGGTTGCCTGTAAATTGCCTCATGTAACATGGCCATTAGAGCAGGTACGCGCAAACACAAAAAACACGTTCCAAAAGAAACAATTGAAAGATATCCTGAAAGCAAACCTGAAAGATAAAATCAAAATCAAAATCAAGATTATGATTAATGTAAAAGCCTGACCAGTTGGAATAAACTCCTTGTTAGTATATCATAAATATGTCGTTATGGATAATATTGTTATAGCTTTTTGTGTTTATTTACACCTATTTCTCACATTAGTCAATTTTGTACACTTCACATACACATGCATACCTATTAGAAACGCCAATAAAAGTTAACTGTTATTTCTTAAGTACGACTGCTTTTGTCATATTTTTCACCATTTGAACATAAATATTTACAAATTATTTTTGATGAAAGGAAAATATGGTTCAGTTGTTAATAACCCTGTCCCTAAATACATTGTATATAAAACAATTTATCATATTAGGTTTTTTAGGTTGATGGAATATTCCTACATTCCTACCATAAAAACTTACTTTCATTTGTCAGTTCCACTTCCGGGAATTAGAAATATAATTTGCATACATTTGCATAATCTTAACTTACCACTATTAACTTTATAATTATACAGATGTTTGAGTCATATAATATAAATAGATTTACATAATCGCTAATAAAAAAACAGCAGTTTTTATTTTAAAAGGATATGAATCACTATTGGTAAAGGTTACAATATCGTTGATTATTGCTATAAAAAAAACCAAAGTCATCATCCCAGAATTTGTAAGAAATTAAAGACACTGGACACTATTGTCAAAGACCAGTCTTCTCACTTGGTGTATCTCAACATATGCATAAAATAACAGACCTGTGAAAATTTGAGCTCAATTGGTCGCCGAAGTTGCGAGATAATGCAAGAAAAAATACCCTTGTCACACGAAGTGGTGTGCTTTCAGATGCTTGATTTGGAGACCTCAAAATCTAATTCCGAGGTCTCGAAATCAAATTTGTGGAAAATTACTTCTTTTCTCAAAAACTATGTTACTTCAGAGGGAGCCGTTTCTCACAATGTTTTATACTATCAACAGCTCCCCATTACTCGTTACCAAGTAAGGTTTTATGCTAATAATTATTTTGAGTAATTACCAATAGTGTCCACTGCCTTTAATCATAATTATTTTGAAAGAACAACTTTTTTATTGAACAGGACCCTGTTTCATGACAGCGTAAAGGAAATTGACAACATTTATGTTCAAACAATGGGATTAAAACACTAGGTGGCCAGTAGACTTTAAACAAATTATGATGTTCTGTGCATGCACACATTTTTTAGAACAATGGAGTTACCGGGGCCCAATTTCATAGAGCTGCTTAAGCAGAAGATATTGCTTAACAATTGTCTGCTAAGCAGAAATGAGCAGGATACCAGTCACACATTGTACATGTGACATAGTAGTTTGGCTGGTAACCTTATTCTTGTAAGCATAATTTTGTTGTGCTTAGCTACTTTTTGTGCTTAAGCAGCTCTATAAAATTGGGCCCTGGTAAATCTGCTGCCACCTAGTGTCTCCAAAAGTCTTGCATTGTTCCTAAATATTTATTAGTCACATTGTCAATATTCCTTTTATTGCAAATTTTATAGAAAAACATTTTCATAGATTAAAACAATTATTTGCGACATAAAAAAAACTTTTTGTTTTCCAGACCAACTACCAAAAATGTTTTTACTCGAACATGTTTACTAACTAGGAAAAAACAAAAGATTCCAACAAAATAGTTATATTAAAAAACAGATTTTGTCAAATTTTGGTCGGTAACCATTATCCTATGCTAAACAAACTGGGGTGCGTTTTCAGGGTCGTATTCCAATACCTGTATGACCTCTGTGACTTTTTGGTGCTTTTCTAAATAACTCAACTATAATTATAGTCGCAACTTTTTATGGAATGAATCGTTAGCAGTGAAAAAAGTTAACCTATTGTCTTAACAAAACATCAATCCTTAGAAAATTACCAGTTTAAAAAAAGCTGTAAATTTAGAATTTCAGTGAAATCAGGAATCAACATCCAAATAATTAAATTTTAGTTATTTTTCCTTTTTTATCAAAAGTCATATATATAAAATGAATTTTGCAAAAATGTTTGAAGGCCTTAAATTTTGACCCCAGCAGAGTCTTTCTAAAAGGCTACAAAGACAACACAACACAGACATACAAGTATGTCGGTGTATGAAACATGATAACCGAAAGTAGTAGTCCCGGCCGATTTCCTACCTGCCGCCCAGGTAGTAGTTAATAAGAAGGACAGTTCTTTTCAGAACTTAGTAATCTCCCGAAATCCGAAATCTACTCCGCGGCAGTAGAATAAATAGCAAGACAAGTTCTCAAAGAACAAAAATCTACACAGCAAAGTAGATATACACATGGTGTTTCGCAAACCAAATATACATTGATACCTCACCATGCAATGCCTCAAAACCCATGTATGATAAATACATTTTGCATTCAGAACTGCCATTCTAAAAGTTCAGATTAGGAACCAAATAGTGGTCAAAGTTGGTTTCTCGTGAAATAATTATACCTGAATTCATAATTATCCTCAAATTATCTTAATAACAAAATTGTTTCGTTCAGATCAGTTGTGAAATCTGAAAGATCGAATTGAAGTGACTCCTTTGACTAGGTAATCATTTAAATGGAATGGTCAAGATTGGTCACAAGATTTGCAATAAACTAATAAACTTAGTATATCAAACATATTGAACAAATTCATATCTGTGTGAAAGTCTAGCAACTTAAAATGGTGACTGTTACATTGGTCTGTCTAAAAGATAGTTTGGCTTTGACCCCTTTATAATACCATGCATTACTGTATAATTACCGACATACACCCAGACTTCATGGACTATCTCCTGACTATCTCAACTTCTGCATAACTATACTCCTGTTTGTCCTCTTCGTTCTGCTGGCCAATACTTAATGACGTAAACTACTGTTTCTACAAATTTCTATGGTCAAAGAGCCTTCAACTTCATTGCACCTTCATTATGGAATGACTTATCAGTTCATATTCGTCAAGCTGACTCTGTTCTGATTTTCAAAGGACTTTTAATGACTTGCTAATGTTTGAATTCATTGTTTTATGTTCTGTGTTTAGTGCTTATAGAGGCTCCTGCATTGTGCGCTATATGGATTTCTCATATTATAAATAAACCACTAGGGAAACTGACTGAGTGAATTTTCATTTTGGGGGGGGGGGGGTTGAACAAAGAAAAATTTACTAGAGCGGGACTTGAACCTGCATCCTCGGGATCAACGTGCCAGCGCTCTGCCAACTGAGCTATCTAGCCCTAATGTTTGAGACTGCCATGACTCCTTCTTAAGTAACAACATTCCAGAACTTTTCCCATGACTTTCCACAATAGATTCCTAGATTTTCCAGGTTTTTCCCACGCCTATAGAACCCTGGTTAATATATACACAGGGACTACGTTGGAGATGGTGGCAGTATGATAATGTCTGTGGCGATACTTTCTTACATCCCGTTATTATTAGTTTCATCCAATGTGGATTTCTTCTTGACAAGATTTCGTTTCCATGTCGGCATAGCCTTAATCTTGGCCTCTCGCTCTTCCTGTTCATGGTCTACAGCTGCCTGTGCTTCATCTGCCTTCTTACGCTCCTTCTCCAAGATCATCTTCTTCTTCCATTCTGGGATGTCTTTCCATTTGGCTTCTTCTTGCTGTTGCTTCATGGCTTCTTCTGCATCCTTTTGCTGAAGGTTAGAAACAGGGTATAAAACAAAATTGATTTAACTGATCAGGATTTTTCCCTTGTAAAAAACATATACAGGCCCGGAATTACATGGAGGCCATAGTCTCAGTTGCCCCGGTCTTGGCCTTGGTGCCCCTTCAAATGTTTCCCATAGACTTTAAGATTTTCAGAGGGAAGCTTCCTTTGCAAAATGAAACTGGCCGCCCTTGCCCTCTCAAAGAAAACAATTCCAGGTCTGGTCAGACATTAATCCAATTTCTAATTGTTCAACCTCAGAAAGTCAGTACAATTATTATTAAATCAGTCAGTTTACTTGTATAGCCTCTTACTGGTGTTGATATTTTTCACTAATAATTACCTGGGACAGTTTATAAATTCTGATTGGTGGAGAGGAGATCATGTGGCCATTTTTAAAATTGAGTCATAAGAGGGCGCTTTCAGATGTATACGCAGATCGTGCAAATTTTATGCCCAATGTAAGTAAGTAAGTCGCATATTTGGCTTGCGCAAGTTCAAAACTTGTGTGCGATAGTTCGAAACTTGCCACGAAACGCCACAGTAATAGCAGAGTTGGAAAATGAGTAGCGGTACACTAAAGGATTTCCAAGACATGGGAAATATCCTGACCAGACCACCAGGATAGAAATTCACACAGAGTCGAGGCGAGCCGAGGCTAAACTATCAAATTTGTTCTCAACTTTTAAAGCTTTTTCGGATGTTTTTAACAGAAAGGTATTTATGAATGGGAATAAAAGATTGGTAACTCGGTCTTAACAGGCCGATTAAAACCTTTCAGGATTGTGGCCGTGCAATAAAGGACCTTGCCATCAGCTCAGTCCTTTATCGCACGGCCACGTCGCTTCCAATAAGTGTTCAGGGTTCTTTTACGTGCACTTCCAATCCTAGTACATGTGACAAACGGCTTAGAATGTCCCATCCGAAAGACAAAGGAATTATGGTAGAGTATCTAGCTCAAGGGAACAAGTGCCATGACCGGGACTTGAACCCACACTCTGGTGATCACTGACCAGAGCTTGAGTCCACTGCTCTTAGCCGCTCGGCTACAACATGCCACAGTAATAATAGAGTTGGAAAATGAGTAGGATTTACAGGACATGGGAAATATCCTGACCAGACCAAATCAGCACCCTGGAAGAAGACCCTAACTTTGTTTCAATAAAAACAATTCACCCTCACCCTTTGCTCCTTGAGTTTCTTATCTCTCATGGCTTTCTTCCAAGGAGGCAGATCCTCCTCTGGAGGCGGGGGAGCACCTTGTCCGACTCCGTTTGACGAAGCAACACCCTGATGAGCAGGGGGGTTGACTGCTGGTTTAGCCCCAACACCAACCCCCGCCGTCACAGCTGGCGGTGGAGGCATCCCTGCATAATAATCATCACTAGACGTGGATTTGGTCTTGGGTTTTGGAGCGACGAACGGGATGGGTTTGGTTTGGGTTTTAGGGCCAGGACTCTTCAGGCCTGGGCTGGGAGGGATCTTGGAGGGTTTAGTCGGGCTGACTGGCGGTGGCTGACGTCTGTTGATGACTTTGGCTTGCTCATCAGGCTCAATGACTACAAGTTTAAAATTCAGAGTTGATAGCTATCAACATTTGATCTCATTTGACAGCCAAATACTCACAAATCCTTCACAATCACAAATTCTATTTTGGCTGAATTCTGTAATTAGTCATAACCCAATGCAAAAGTTGGGGGGGGGGAAGAGTTGGACAATTTCCTGAATCTGTGTGTCATTGTTTTTTGTACAGTTTCTTGTATTCTCAATTCGTGTGTTTTCTTAGCAATTTTTTCACAGATTCTTCAGTTTGTAATTGTAAAGCAAACGTTGTCAAAGAACATAAGGAAAGTGATTTTCATATAATAAGTGATTAAGTGAACCATTTTTATACCTTTTAAAATCTAAAGTAGAGACCAATATATTTAAAGCCTCAATTAAGCTGTACAATTCCCATAAATGCCCGCCCCAAAAGGAATTTCAATGACGCTGTGAAAAGCTGATGGAAATATTAATGCTGTAGTGTTTGAGTGGATTCTTAAATTGAAATTAAATTTTCAGTTGCATGACGCAAGAGATATTCGCTTACACTACACAAATTGTTTTGAGGAGCTTTCAATTTCGTGCGAAACTAGAATAATGTTTAAATTGGCTACTCATTTGTCGAAAATTACCAGGAAAAATCTATTAGCATTGGGCCAGTAAATTCACAATCAAACAATTCCTGCAGTTATATCCTTTTTCTAAACACATACATTTAAAGGTGCTGTATACGTTTGGTAATTGGAACCCACTGTTTGTTTCAATCCTATAAAGTTGTAGATATATACCATAAAACTAACCTGTGAAAAATTTCATTTCCAAAGGTGGTAGCGTTTTTGAGAGAAGCTAAGCACAACAAAATTATGCTTACCACAATATGGTTACCAGCCAAACTACCATGTCACATGTACAATCTGTGACCGGTATCCTGCTCATTTCTGCTAAGCAGAAATGTGTTAAGCAATATTTTGTGCTTAAGCAGCTCTATGAAAGTGGGCCCTGGCCTTGAGTCCTTACCTTGTCCCTCTGTGCCTGGACCTTTGGCTGGCTTTGGAGTAGGACGAAGTCTGTGAGTCCCTGAGAATAACTCGGCCATCAGGTCATCCATCGGCGCTTCAGACTTTTTACGCTTCCTTTCTGCGCCTGATTGTTGACAACAAAATAATAATATATTCAGCAAAGTCATAAATTTATAAAACAATAATAGTTTTTCTCATACCATGCATTTTCAGTCTCTAAATAATGAAAAAGGTACAAAAAAATTTCCATTCGTGTATCACAAAACCCATGAGAAAAGTTTGCGCAAGGACCAATGGTTAACTAGTGGTTGGTTAGTGACGTTCAAGTGTACAGGCACAAACCACTGAAGTGCGAACGACTCTAGTCATGTCATGTCAATAAGACCATAAAAAAAATGTCGGATCAACGTACATTATCATTTTTCTGATAACTGGTCTACTTTGCACTGTGCTATGAAAACGAACTATGAATGCGACCATGCCCTGAAGGCTGGTTCCAAATAGTCGACTAGGGTAGTCCAAACCATCGTCGACTAGACAGAGTTCGGGTTAACTTGAGTCGAACTATAAGTCAACGATTGTTCTTGCGCGAACTTGACCCAGGATGAAGGAGAAAATAGACTGGTCACTTTTTGTGGAATGGATTTAGAACTTCAAATGCCATTCAGTTGACAGGGAATTTGACCATGATACCATGATCAAGATTTAGGCCATGTCCGAATTGACAGCTGTCCCTGCTGCTGCGGCTGTGGCTGAATCACCATGTTAAGTTGAAACTAAGACTGACCTTGGCAACACCCTTAGCAACAGCCACAGCAACAGCTGCAATTTAGACACGACCTTACAATGTATATATCCAGGTTTATAATTTTGTTTTGACCCTTACATCGATGTGTATTAAGCACTATTTTCCCAAGTTCTGTGAACAAAGTCCACAGCAGTTCATTTGGGTGGGATTCGAACCCATGACTTTTGCATTGCTAGAGCAGATGTCTTACCACTAGACCACCGAGCTAGCCCGGTGGCTGGAGGCTGTTCGAATCCTATGTTTTAGCAGCGGGTACCGCAATGACTTAATAGATGTTAATATTGCATCGGGGATAAAGAATATAATTTGTTTTTACCGGAATGTACTGAGTATACAGAGCTACACATCGGTGTATTAAGCTCTGTATACTCAGTACATTCCCGATTTCTGTGAAAAAATCCACAGGCAAATCTCTCAGGTTGGATTCAAACCCACGACCTTTGCATTGCTAGAGCAGATGTCTTATCACTAGACCACCGAGCTAGCCCGGTGGCTAGAGGCAGTTTGAATCCTGTGGATTATTTTCACAGAACTTGAGAAAGTACAGTGCTTAATACACATTGGTGTAAGGGTCAAATCAAAATAATATTCTTTATCCGCAATGCAAAATTAAGATCTATTAAATATCCAGGTTTGTCAGTAAAAATGCTTTGAAACCTTTCAAGGTTGATTTTAAAAAAGGAAGAGAGGGACAAATTGAGCTAACAATGGACCAAACAACTAGTTACTTCATAGAAATACACACAGCTGAGTTGACATGAATGGCATCAACATTAAAACATGTAAAAGATTTCCTTTCGGTAAGTTCATCTGGATTTGTGATAAATCATGGATTATGAGGTTTGTTTTTTCGAATCCAAATAAATGTAGATGTTTTTATAGTTACGTTTGACTCCTAAGCAAGAAGCTTATGTTAGACTGGCAACCATGTCCAATGCTCAACTGCCCTCTATGACAACCAAGAAAGGGTATAAAAGGCAGTTGGACATGGTGGCCAGTCTGACGAAGCTCCTAGCTTAGCAGTGAACCATAACTAAAATAAAATGGGAGTAACATACACGTTTATTTGGATTCAAAAAAAGGAACCTCATAATCCATGTAAAATGTGTGCTTGTCAAACTGCAAATTATTACGTGAACACAATATTTGTGTACTGTAACTTAACATTTGAAGAAAAGAAAACAGGAAATATCTTCACTTAATAATTTTTTTTTTTTTTAAATCAAACTCACCAGGCGCAGCTGATGACAACTGCACATTCATGATTCCATCCAAGAGGCCCCCACTATGGCCCGAGGACCCGCCCATCGGAGCAGACGTGGGTGGAGGCGGGGGAGGAGGGGCAAAAGGTGCCACAGGTAACCCTGGGGGTGGAGGGGGTGCAGGGCCAGGCGGTGGAGGGGGTGGGGGGCCAGGCGGTGGGGGCGGAGCAAGCCCTGCGTCATTCAGCATCGGAGGAGGAACAGGTGTCTTGGAGGGTTTCACAACTCCAGGGATCCTCGTGAAAACATTGTTGGCATTCGATGGAATTGGGGGTGGGGCTTCAGTGGGCGGGGGAGGAATGTTCGTGTATAAATCATTCAGCGATGGATCTGGATTTTGTAGGTTGCCGTAGAATTGTTGTTGTTGAATGTGACCTGATGGAGGCCGATGGGGAACGTTTTGATGAGCATTGTTGTGAGGCGTTTGGTTAGCAGAGTTGTAAGAGGTTTGGGGAAGATTTCCATAAGTAGATTGTTGGACTGCCTGTAGGGCCTGTGGGGCCTGTTGGATTGCATGTGGGGTGTGTTGGACTACTTGCTGTGCCTGCTGAACATTGCCGTACAGAGGTTCAGAGACATTTCCGTAGAGCGGTTCCTGTGGAGGTAATGGGGCAGGCATGTCTGGAGGAGGGGGAATCCCTTGAGTGTCGGAAAACCTCCTGGGGTAATCTGATGGATGTGAGGATGCTAGGAATTGGGAAGAGGGTACTTCCACGCTTGATATACTGCGCTGTTTCTGTTCATGATACGCTACCATCTGTTCGGTTCCCATCGTCAGACGGGTATGGGGGTCTCGAGTCGGCGCAGGGGGCCTCCTCTTCACTGCTCCAGCTGCAGCCTCTTCTTGCATCAGAGATGGTGGGAATCGATCTTGTATATCAGACAAAGGTCGACTTCGAGTTTTCTCGGGAGGGGATTGTTTTTTCTCAGCAGATTCAAACTGCGCCTTGAAGGCTGCGATTCGTTCTTTTTTGGCGCCCCCATCTGGCTCATCGGCAGCACTCCATCGTTTCTTCTGGTCAGCCGTGACCTCTGAACCCTGTTTCTCCTCCTGTAGGAATCGCGCTCGGATGTTTGCAATGTTCTGCTTTGTCTCCTCGCTCACGTCAGCCATTGGTGGTGGAGGAGGGAAATCACTGGGTATATTTGCCTCCTCCAGATCAATGGTGGCTTCCATGGGAGGAGGCGGTGGGAGGTCACCCATTGAAACATGGGTGTCCTCACTGCCTGCTTGCATAAACCCATTCTGGGCTGGTGGGGGCGGGGGAGGGGGAAAAACTTCTCCCCCTACTTGGAATGGTGATGAGTTCATACCGCTCAGTGAGTCACTACGTGGTGGAGGCTCTTCGGGATGTTGAGTTGCCTCGCCGATATTCACGCTCGCATTGGATTCCAAATGTGTTTCATAGATTGGATCGTCAAAAACGTTGTCGGCTTTCTCCGGCGTCGGTTCCTCGTCAGCCTGAGCAAGTGACGAGGAAAATATGTTCTTGTTTGCTTTTATTTGATCTACAGTCACCTGATAAGGCAGGGCAGAAGTGCGTCTGCCCAGGTCACTCTTAACGTATACATCTTCATTACTGTAGCCATAGCCATTGTCAGTCATACACTCATACGACGTATCTGAAATTACTGTCGACAGTCGCACATCTCCTTCCATATGGGCATAATCTGACTCTGTACAGACATTCTCGTCACTTCTGTAGAATCAAAATGAGAAGAAATTTGAAAATTGGCAAATTCAGTTTTACTCTTCATAACAGTTAACAACTTCAAAATTTAAACAGTTGCCCTGGCCTTAGTGCCCCTTCAAAAATGTTCCAATGGAAGTGCCCTTAGCAAAAATAAAAACGGCCTTTTCTGGCTTGTTTTACTTTTAGTAGCTAGCATATGGTGTGGCCATTTTGTTTAGGTTTACTCAATTAGCCTGCCAATTATAGTATTCAATTATGGTTCTCCATCAAAGTACCAAAACTGCTTGACAATTTGTTGGATGCTTTTATTAGTCTGTGTTTCTTTAAAAGCACTGTACACGTTGGCCATTACTCAAAATATTTATTAGCATAAAAACTTACTTGGTAACGAGCAACGGAGAGCTGTTGATAGTATAAAACATTGTAGGAAACGACTCCCTCTGAAGTAACGTAGTTTTTGAGAAAGAGGTAATTTCTCACTAAAATAATAAAAACTTCTTGCAAGAAGTTTTTATTCGTATCTGAAAGCACACAAATTTGTGCAACAATTGATGACCAATTGAGCCCAAATTTTCACAGGCTTGTTATTTTATGCATATGTTGGAATACACCAAGGGAGAACATTGGTCTTTGACAATTTCCAAACGTGTTCAGTGCCTCTAAAAGGTGCAAATTTGTGCAGTAATTCGGCAATTTTGCCGAAGGGTTGAGGCATGGTTGAAGCTTTGACTTCCCTTTTAATAGTTTTTTTCCGACTGAATTGATTTGACTTCCAGGGTGAGCAGGTGTGAAAATAAATCTACCACCTAGATGTGACAAAGGAGGTATACGATGAATTGACTTCAGACAACTTAAAGGGATTGTATACGTTTTGTAATTGGAACCCACTGTTTGTTTCAATCCTATATAGTTGTAGATATATACCATAAAACTAACCTGTGAAAATTTCCTTTTTAAAAGGTGGTAGCGTTTTTGAGATATTGCCAAAAAGCTGGAGCAGTTATGTCCACACAGGAAGAAATAATCTGCAATTGGAATACACAATCTGAGAAACGTTACTGCAGTAACGCTTCTCAGATTCAAATCTTTTGGGATAAAAAGTGACATCTTTTTCCATAAACGCAGTACTTCAAAGTGAAAGTTTCTCAAAATACATTATACTATCCAAAGCTGCTGTACTTCTTACCAAGTAAGTTTTTATTGACATTAATTTTCAGAGTCATTACCAAATGTATACAGACCCTTTAATGGGTGAGTTGTTAAGTGTGCCAGTCAGTTAAATGTAGGGAGGGGCAGAAGAAAAAGCAGCTGGAATTACAACTAATTCATCTTCTAATCTGGGAAGTGCTTGTGTTTGACAGTCAGTTATTTGATTTTTAAATACCTTTTAATTCATATTTTGAATAGAGGCTTGTGATTCAAAGTAGAACATAATCCTTAATTTGTCATGGCCGTATTTTTAACTATTGAACTAATAATAATAAACAGGACATTTATAAGGCGCCTTATACCAGAGGATGCAAAGCGTTATTACTAATACGAATAAGAATAAGTTTATGTAGCTCCAATATTCAAAATTATAAATCTCACACATAGATCCTTGTCATTTGATTGGTGGCATGCGTCACATGTCATCCTTTATTTTGCCATGTATAATGTTGAGACGCTCCAGAATTTAATATAGGAGTCCTATCTGGATAGTTATTGGATACTTCGGATGCTTCGCAGCATCATTTCCAAAATAATCGTTCCCCGCCTGTTTGTCTGAACGAGGCAAGGTCAAGGCAAGGTCGAGGCAAGGTCGAGGAAAGGTCGTGTCAGAGGAAAGGTCGTGTCACGGTGGACAAGGTTGGTGTCTGCATGGATTCGTCCTCGTTGTTTAGAAGGGGTTTCAGAATTTTCAGAGTGTGTGGTGGATGAGTTTCCATGTCTATTTTGTGTTTATTGTGAACAAAATCTCAAATGACAAGGATCCATGTGTGAGTTAATATAAAACAAATAGTGAATGCATTTTGTTCATGCACTGTCGCACAATATAATCACTCGGTGAAATCTGGCTATTTCGTTTCACTTGGCTTCGCCTCGCAGCGTGGAAAATAACCTACCGAAAATAATGAAATCTCCAAGAACATTGTGCACTTATTACAAATTAAATTCAAAAAAATGTTCGCAGTGTAATACAAAAATCTGCTTTCTCTGTATTTATTTTCCTAAAATCTTCAAAAAGAAAATTAAAGGAAGAATAAATAAATAAATATTAAATATCGTATGTAAATACTTGACCATGTTGACTATGGATTTCCCATCCTAAATCCACAAGTGTATTTTTGTGGTATCGCAGCCATGCTAAAAAATAAGCATCTGTAAATCAATTCAAAAACAGTAGGGGAAGAAATGACAAAAAAGCCGTAACCAACCGTTTTTATGCGCTTTGGGGGATTTTCTTATAGTCTTACATCACATGTACCTGCAAGGGAAAATTTACATGAAACCAGATATCGCAAGGTCCATTGTAAAACCACCCGTATGCAAAACAGTGCTATCCCATATCTTATTCATCTGCTTAATAAACGTAATACTTAAATCTCTCTTTATAGATATTTTAATAAAGTATTTTTTTCTTTTGTGTAACAGGTTCACTCTTTAATGATTTTTAAAAGTGTACGTTTTTTGTTCTGATTTTTTTGCATATTAATCTTAGGGTTACTTTTAATGTTTAGGTGTTTATTCAATTGATGCCATTCCTTTTTTTCCTTGTTGCTGTTTTAAATTGTCATTCCTGAGAAATTCAGCATTTATCTGCGATTCATAATGTTTCGATAAACCATTATACGATGAAATGAAATGACATGTATACAGAGAGGAACAGGCACTTTGAATCATTTGAATCATTATCAAAGGTAAAAATCATGAAAATCAAGTCATTTGACAGCACCACTCACTGAACGCCATTTTGATTTTTGGGGGCATGTGTGCGCACAAGTAACGGTTGCACAAAGATGAAATGTCAGCTTGAATTTTCTTGTTCAAAAGCTCAATGAATTCCTTGAGAGGAATATTTGAAAAAAAGGGAAATGAAGTCCAGCATCCATTAAAAAGTCCCTTAGAAAGAGTAGGTCGGATACAGCATTTTTTTCCAAAAACATGTTCACAAATAATCTTTCTTCTTTTTTCAGCGAAAAAGACCAGACTCATTATCCGGGTGAACCCACTACAAGGTAACCTACCAAAACATGCACACCTGTATGGTTTAATGTGACCCTGACCTTTCACCCCCTGACCCAGCTTCCTGTCATACAGGAAGCTGGCAGGAATCATCAGTTATCTGAATTTCCCGTTAAAGAAAGCATGATCACTTCAACTGATAATGAAATAAATGAACAGGAACTTGGCCACTGTGCAAAAATTAAGTTGCTATTGTTTTCTTGTGAACTAATTATTACCACACTAAATCTTTTGTGAAGGGACATAAATATAATGTACATGAACTGTGCATGAATTTTCACATTGATGGCATTTTAAAATTATTGTATTTGAAAATGCTGTAAATTTTGAATTATGTTTTTAGTCTAAGCAGCAGGGAAAACATGATGATGATGAAATAAAAACTGATGAAAAGTTACTCTACATTTATGAGTTTACTTAAAATCATGGTCTAGAATAAATAATAATAATAATAATACACAACATTTATTAGCAATTAACACGGATGTTTCTAAGCACACAATTGTCTGACTACACATGTCTGACTACTAAAAGAATTAAAATAATTATAGTTTGTATGACACAACATTATGTATGTTTTATTTATTTATTTATTTGTTTGGTTATTTATTTAATTAATTATTTATTGTTATTATTATTTATTTTCAATATGTTTTTTCTTCAATATCTTCATCATTAAAAAGCCTTACAATTTCTGAAAAAATTAAACCTTTAACAACATAAATAATTTGCCTGAGTGAAATATGTACCCTTTGGACCAGATTTTAACAGGAGCCCACAAATATACCAAAAATAAATAAATAAATATAAGTTATTACGGTCATAATAAGACTTTAAATGTAGATATCTTTTAAACTAACATGGTTGGTAGTCATCAAACACAACAAATAATTAGTTTTATTTATTTTATGTATTTATTTATTTATTTATTATTTATTCTGGGGAACCTTTCAGTGAAACACATTATGAATGTGCAAAACAAATTAAAACAGTAATCACTGTTCATTGTTTTCACTTTAAAAAACATGACCAACAAATTTGATGAAAGTTTCACAGGTTGGTTTGAAGATGTATTTATTGAAAATTAGAGGACAGGAATGAATTAAAACTCATAAATGTATAACACCTTTAAAAATGGATGACAATTTAGAACTTCAAACAAGTAAACTGCATAAAATACACAATCTATTGAACCCAATTTCCCAATGGTCAGAGAAAAAAAAGGAACAAAAATCTTTTCAATTCCTTCAAGTCATAAAAATGATCTATTGGAATCAAGTTGATGAGAGTGTATCCTAAAGCAGAGACCCTAAGTAGCTATCTTCATCTGTGGAGCATAAAATTTGATAACAAAATAATAGGGAAATGAAGTCCAGCATCCATTAAAAAAATCCCTTAGAAAGTGTAGGTCAGATACAGCAATTGTTTCAATTCCTTCAAGTCATAAAAATGATCCGTTGGTATCAAGTTGATAAAAGTGTATCCTAAAGCAGAGACCCTAAGTAGCTATCTTCATCTGTGGAGCATAAAATTTGATAATAAAATGTGCCTCTTACCTCTCTTGTACCTCGCCACCTCCTTCTTTGTTCTCCCCCGATGCAGCAATATCCAACAGTCCCTCCACTAGATACTTTGTCTCATCGTGATCGTTGCAGCTCTCCTGTACCTGGGGAGTCGAATCACAAGAAGGCTCCATTTTCAATTCCGTTCCCCTCTACTAATCAAGAGAATCAACTGGCTCAGGTTGTGTGTGGGGGCCGGCCAGCGGAGAGTGAAATGAATACCAGACGCCCGTTGTCCCAGTGGAGACTCTATACTTCACTGGCTGTGTGTGTGTTCATGTCAGGGTCTAAATAAACAGTTCATCAACATCGACCCTTTTGTGGTCAAATATCCATTTCCATTTTTGTCTGTCCTGCTCTTTATGTCAGCATAATTATGAATGTGCAAGGTGGTTTTTTTCTTGTCCTTCTTCTCAAGTTGACTTTGACAAAGGATGCAAAAGGAGGCAGTGGTGAGACAGACAAAAGCACTTATTACATTAGTCATTCACATCACTAGAGATACTATACAGGCATTTCCACTACAGCAGCCACTTGGCATAATGGTCTATCCAGCAGTGCATGCTCAGCCTGCCCTCATTGTCGGGGGGGGGGGGATGTAATTGTCCACTTTAATGGAAATCCACATCAGATGGAAACATGATTTGAAACAAAAAAGCTAATCAAGGGGAAAGTGTTTGAAAACTATAGTAATGTGGAAAGACAAACCAAGTATAGATGAGATTCAAACAGAATACCCCACATAATACAATGCAGTAAGACATATATAGGGCCTATAAGACAGAAGAAAGATGGCCACGACCTATATGTACAGACCTTGAGGCGAAGACTAGCAAATTTGCTTCATGACACAATTCGAGGCCAACAAAAAAAAACCTTTGGAAATAGAGACTTCCTTTCAAATAATGAGCTAATATCATCTTGCATACCAATTTATAAAATTATATCATACCCAGAAAAAAAATTACACAACCAAACAGGCCCCTCCCTCCCACACTAAAAATATCAAATACATATGACCAATTCACTGACATAAATCTCTCAAAAAAGCAACAATCACAGCAACAACAACACATTTCAGGAAGGACGCTTGATACAAATTCCAGCTGTTCAGACTAAAAGACTAACCCAACTGAAGGGAAAAGACTCCACCTTAAGGGGTGAGCCTTTGCAGTCATCTCATCAAGTGATCGTCAACGTAATGAGATGTCAAACGCCCGTCAGATGTCTTCGCTATGAATGATGTCGATATCACTAGACATTCACAGTCCCACTACCTAAATCAAGTCATTGTTTCATGCATCTTACGCTCTGGTGAGTTTTTCACAACCGTCCTTGACTTCATTCTTTGTTCTTATTCACCGGTTATCATCAAAACAGTTAATGATTTTGGCACAGGCTACAACCAGCTATAGCTTACAGCCACTCCGTCAAAGCATTTCCTCAGTGTTGAATCGCGTGCATTTTAGAGATATAGACTAGCAAAAGGCCCTTTATGTATTTCTGTGCAAAGACTTCGTAAATCATAGGGGGACTTATACAAGTCTTTATTCCTATAAAAAGGGGTGCATAAAAAGGGGTGAGAATTTTTTCATGGGGTTTGTCAATGTTCCAGATGAACATAAGATATTCAGAATAACAACTTGCTGTAGAATAAAACTTGTCCCACACAAACAGCACAAAAACATTTCCTCCGAAACAAACCATGACCTGATCTGGGCTTCAGCCTTGACAGTGAAACTGTTCCTACTTTCACATCCCACTGCATCCCCCCAACACAGTCAGGGCTTTGCACTCTGTCTGCCACATAAAACAAGGTCAGGTGATGTAGAAGGTGTGACCATGGTAACGGATCAGATGGGAAAGTCATCAATTGTTGGCATGTGTTATTGAATGGGCTTCTGTTTGCCATTAAAGGGACATCATCATAAGAATACAAGTATACAATTATTACATGGCTTGAGGGTGGGCAGTCAATGTGAGGTAATGGCAGTTGACCAACTAGTTCCTCAAGTATGCAACTGCAGCAACCTCGTCCCCATGGTTTACTTTATTTCCAACCATGTTTACAATAGTAAACCCTGCAGGAGGGAAACTCCTTACTTGAGCCCTGATTGGACAACGACTGGTGTACAAAAGTCTAATGTAAACATGTTAAGTTGTACTCATTCAGTATTCACCATGTTCACAGCCAGACTATTCTAATTTGCATGTATCCAAAAATGTTGGATATGCAAATGATCCAATACCAGGGTGAGAGAGCGGTCAACCTCGTACTGCTCGCACACCTTGGGGACGAGGTATGCAACTGCTGTTTCTTCACCAAAATGGATGACATATCCAGGCACAGCAAGACTGGTTTTTTTTTTTCAATTTTCAATGGCACCGCAGAGAAACCAAAATTGAGGAAATCAGCTAATGATCAGCTGAAACGCTGCATGCCTGTAAAAAATAATGTAAAAGAAATTGCGCCCAAACAGTCAATTTTTTATATTGATTTGCAGCACCAATCAAACTAAAGAGTTTCGGACTCAAACAAATTGTGGGCCTCATACAATTTGTCAATCTTAACAAGAATAAGTTGGTTTTTGGGGGTACTAATATTCTCAGGCTTGTTTTTTAGTTATAAATGTAATGTTTGTGGGTATTCCCAGAGCTGTGTATTGAGAGAGTTGCAACATGGAGGACCAGTTTTTCTTGGTGACATGGTTGCTGGGTGCCAATTTTGCTACAAATGAAGCACAACCCAATGTGCAGTCTAGTCTGGTACCCTGTCTGCGCACATGCATTTTTGGGACCAAAATTTGCTTCTTATTGAAAAGTTGTCGCAACTTACTCAAAAGTTTTTGCCCAAGATGTCAGTGATCAATAGTGGATAGTGTAACGCGCTCGTAGTAAATCGTAACAGTGCTCCCTCTTGTCACATGATTTAACCAACTATGACTGGGCCCAATTTCATAGAGCTGCTTAACGGCCGATTTTGTGCTTACTGCTCAAGTTTCCATTTCATAGCGCTGCTAATCCTAAGCACACAAAAAGGCATACTAACTTTCCGGTGCATACTGTATGAAAATTAATGACGTAACAAGGCAAATCCATGGTGAACGCGCAAGCTGGCTGCCTAACATTCTTGCTAACCTGTGAAATACGCTTACGCTTAAGCTTAAGCAAATTTGTCTGCTATAGTTAGCACGAAAAGCAGCGTTACGAAATTGGCCCCTGGTTAGTGAGAGCCAATCAAGTTGGTTAAATCATGCCGTAAGAGGGCGCACTATTACGATTTACTCTGAGCACATTACACTTTCCACCATCGATCACTGACGTCTGGGGCCAAGACTACTCTCTCAACAGCTCTATAGGTATTCCCAGCCCTGCTGTTATAAAGAAAGGCAACTGTCTTGTGGACAGGTTTCTGGGTAGAGTTAGGCCTACAGGATTTCCTTTTAGCGTCTGCAGTGAAGCCACTTATAACTACACCACACCATGACTTGGAACTCAATTACTGCTTTAGGAAAAGGCTCATCTGATCACACAGTCACACCTACACTGACACATAATGCTATGAGGCTAAATCTACCATCGGCTGATGCAAACACTGCTGCTCCTAAACACTGCTCATCATGTGATACTAATTTTTTATTAAATGAGCGGTACGTTTGCCTGTCAGTGATTTCAATTACCATATTTGGGAGACGTTGGTAACTGTCAAAGACCAGTGTTCTTACTCGCACGTGTATCCCAACATAATGCATAAAATAACAAGCCTGTGAAAATTTGGGCTCAATTGGTCATCGAAGTTGCAAGAAAATGATGAAAGAAAAAACACCCTTGTTGTACAAATTTGTGTGCTTACAGATATAGGAATAATAACTTCTTGCAAGAAGTTTTTATTATTTTAATGAGAAATTACCTCTTTCTCAAAAACTTTGTTACTTCAGAGGGAGTTGTTTCCTACAATGTTTTCTACGATCAACAGCTCTCCGTTGCTTGTTACCAAGTAAGTTTTTATGCTAATATTTGTTTTGAGTCATTACCAAACGTGTACGATACCTTTAATACACTATCACAATGTTCGTACTTTTTACGACCTCATGAATTTTTTTTGACAAGAGCCCAATTTCATGGAGTGGTTACACACCAATTTTTAAAGAAAACTCTAGGAGGCAAACATCTGCACTGCAAGTTTAAGGAACACTTTGTTAGTATAGCAGACATTTGTCTAATACTATCTTACTCTCCCCAAGACAATTTTGTGGAATGTTTTTTCTTCTTGGAGATTTCCTTGAACTGTTGCCTGTAAACTGCCTCCTATGACATGGCCCCTACACACCTATTTTTCAACACCCTGAATGTATTTTCTTCATCTGTTAAATGTCCTATCCCTAAATGACCAAAGGCAAAACAGACGTATGCAGACCTCGTTTCTAAACATTTATTGTCCAAACTTTAATCCATCAATGTGGGACTAACTCCATTGTAATTATAATCACAACTGAACTTTTTAAATACGCCATGGGGCATGTGCAGTTCTTAAAGGGGCAGACGCGACTGTAAGTGACTATTTACACTACATTATCTTAACCCTAACCCTAACCCTAGTGTTTAGATCACAAGGGATTATCGGAACATGGGGATTATCGGAACATAGGGATTATCGGAACAGAGGGGTGTCTGAGTATAGAGCAGTCACCTATGGCACTGCTTACCACAGAATTCCATGAAAAATAATATATTCTGCCAACAGCATACCAATATTTTGTTATAAACTCATTTTCCAATAGAAAGAGTTCTTATGAAAGTGGGAAAACATTTGAAACATTTGGAAGCCAACAATAAAGGAATTTTTTGTTGGTCTAAAAGTCAACTCCAATTTATTTTTTGATTGAATATCATGGAAATTCAGGAATGAACTAAACAATCCCTGCAAAAAGTTAACCATTTTCAGATGTTAACAAATTTCGCACTAAAAGGGTCTCAAATACAATGGCACTTACACCATTTTAACCTGAGGTTAGATCAGGGCTCGAATTTTGGGGGAAAATCCACAAGACTGCAGGGCTTGTAGCTAAAAAAGAAAATTACTGGTCCTAAATTTATTTTACAAGACCAGAATCTAAATGAGTTTGAACAAGCACTGAGAGAAGATCTATCTCATTTGTCAATACTACTTTGATATTCAACAGAATTGAAAGAGATATCAGATTCATTGTCAACATTTTCCATAAAGGTATTACACAATGAGGTATTACTATTATTAATCAATTGAAAAACACAAGACCACTTCTTGTCCGGTAGTAATTTTACTGGCCCAATGCTAAAAACACTTGCCTCCGGCCTTCGGTCTAATGTGAATTTCGAGCCCTGCAGATACTTGCGAGTTTTTGTCCTCTTTCATAAAGATTCTATCTATTAAAAAATGAGTGCATCACAAAACAGAATTTGACCTTACAGCCCCTCTTTAACTGAAACACATTAAACTTTCAGCAAGCTGCACTTTGGCAGATTCATGTGAACCTATGAATGTCATTGATACATGATGTTCCAAGCTCAGCTGCGTTTTCACAGGATAGCAAATTCTATTAAGATGGTGGTTAAAAGACAAACTCTTCATTCTTTTGACATCCCGTCTGCCCCTCACCTTCATGTGATGGAAAGGAGTTGACCTTTGAGGAAGTGGACAAACTAACAGTTGTGTCTTAATGATGCATCACACCTAGAGACCTGGGTGCCTCATCAGAGAGAGTAATGTTCAGCGGACCATGTGCAGGTACACATCACAGATTATCACCCACATGCTTGGGATGTTGCCATCCTTATTATTATATATTTCTGGTAATTAAACCAAGGATGCCCCATAAGTTTATCACTGTAGCTTGCAAGCTTGAGGAAACCTGTAAACAAGAGTGCTTGCTGTGTGAACCAGAAACACTGGGGTTAACCCCTACTCTTCCACAATCTGGGTTCTTTTATATGCACTTCCAATCCTAGTAAACATGACCTATGGCTTAATGTCCCATCAGAAGGACATATCAATTATGGTGAAGAATATTGCTCCAGGACACAAGTGCCACGACCGGGACTCGACCCCACACTCTGCTGATCATAGAAACACCAGAGCTTGAGTCCAGTGCTCTTTTACCGTTTGTCCACGAGATGCCAAAGGAGATCACCTCACCATTAGAAAAATGCCAGTGACATGTCTGTCACCATGAACCTTGACAAAGTTGCAACCTTAAACTTCCTGTCGAGAGCATTCTAGGTCAATTTTCACAACCTTTGTAATCTGAAGGTATTTACAAAAAATACACATGCCAGTGACCCTGTCACCACAAAACTCACCAAAGTTGCAATACTACACTTCCTGTAAACAGTGTTTTCAGTCATTTGTCTATACCTTTTTAATCTTTAGGTCTATATGATCATCTAACCATAAGAAACACATGTCAGTGAACTGTCACCACAAAACCTGGCAAAGTTGCAACTTTAAATTTCCTGTAGACAGCGTTGCAAGTCAATGTTCTTAATATGGCAATCTCTAGCTATTTACGATCATCTCACCATTAGAAAAATACACACGTCAATGACCTGCACCATGCAACATTGTCAGCTACACAAGATCTTTTCTGTTTATAATTGTGATGTAATTCAAACCACGCCCAATTCACACAAGCTGGCTCCAATAGAATGTGCAAGTCTGGCTACTAATCGAACTTCCGGGACCAAGTTAGTCCCAACCTATTGAGTTTTACGTGTGCACAATTCTGTTTCTTCAAATACTTTAGTTTATCGGTTTACGGCTATAAAAATTGTATCGTATTGTTGGGAAAGTAAGGTTTAGCCATGAAATATATGAAAGTAAAATAAATTTATCAAATCGACAAAGAAAACCTGAGAATAAGACTTGACCTCCGTTTCTGGTAACTGGCTACTTGTAAACAATTAAGAATGTTGCCCAACTGATGTTCATGTTTTCATTAAACCTAGGTAATGGTAGCACAAATTCGGGCGAGATTGGCAAATAGGGTTTCTAAAAAATAAGCATCCTCATCCAAAGTTTTAATTTTGTTTCAATGTTAATTTGAACAAATTATTTGTATTATATAAAATTTATTTTCAATAATTTTGAAAATAGAATAGAATTTGAAAAGAAGATTTGATTTCATGGAAAAATGGAGTTGTTTTCTCTTTTTTTCGATACGCTCAAGACTTTTGGGAAGAGCATTGAGCTAGCTTTTCTTAAAAGATCTATGTAAGAAAGAAATAACCTCGAGACCTTGCCTTTCACACAAGTTTTTGCAGAAACAAAACTTTTTGCCAGACCATCAGTTTCTCTCATAAGAAATCACCTTTAGTTATAAGCCGGTTGAGTTTTTGTAAAGTTACTCAGAAAAATATGACAGCTTTGAGCCGCAAGAAGAAAACTTTGCTTGTGCAATAAATGCGTAAGCATATGAGGCATTTATTTAAAGGTAGGGTCATAGATTGGTAAGCACTCCAAAAGTTAGTTACCATAAAAACTTATTTGATGAGAAGCACTGCAGCTGTTGATAGTATAAACTGTTTTGATAAAGGATTCCTTTTAAGGTGATATGCTTTGGATCTTTTTTCACCCAAAATCATTTAAATCTGAGAAAACGTTTCATGCATGAATCGTTTCTCAGATTTCTGAGGGTTTACAATGTATGTCCATTTGTGAATGCTGTGGCCAGGATGCAGTTGGTACCCGCTGTCACCTTGCTAAACGTGGATGGATCATCGTTCATGTGAAAAGACCGTGACAGTTTTTGGCTGTTTTCTCAACAATAGACACTGTATTCAGTTGAAACTTTCATATGTGACTTTTATTGTATCTTTCTTTGTAATTTCGCTTATAATTTCAGCATTACGTTCACAAAACCAATCTATGACCGTACCTTTAACAACAAGACACAAAGTGTAACATAAGGCTCTAATTGCACAAGGTATTTTTTACGGGCAACTTGAAGGCAAGTGATTGCACTGTATGGAAAAGGAACACTCCAGAAGCAGGAAAATTACCTGAAATATATATACTTTTTTTGTGGTGGAGATTTCCCGACACTAGTAGCCAGCAAAATTACCTTGTGTAACATGGCCCTGAGACACTCCAAAGGAGTAGAGAAAAGAGACCAGACTTACCTCCAGCACCGCCTCTCCCTTTGCGTTGATTTCATTCAAGAAGTTCGCTACGCATTCTTTCTGTCGATTCCAATGCCCGAAGAAGCTTTTCATACCCTGTCGGCTTAGAAAGCCTCGTACCACTGGAAAATAAACAGCAAGAAAATTTACCGAGCATGCTTTAAATGTTTTCCTTTCATTCCACTCGGTTGTTGAAGTTTGATTGTTTTGTAGTAGATAGGTTTGAACCTGTAGACTATAGTATGAAATGCTGAAAGTGAAAGTACTTACTGAAAGAAAATGAACTTGTCGCAAAAGAAAACTCAGTACATTCTCCTCATAAAGACAAACTACATAGACTTTATTATGCCATCATTGTCAGATGTCCTGTATACAGCAATGGTTACAGACACACTATAACACAAAGGAACCAGACTATCTATTCCTCTGGCCTCAGTTTGGTCATGTGAATAATGATAAGCACTACTCTACACAAACAATCCACTCACCAACAGCGTGTGTCTGAGTGATATGAACCAAATGAATACTTGAAAAATTGTTGACTCAAACGGATGTACCTACATTCAACCTCATCGCATTACAAAACATCCATGTTTGATAAATGCCACCCAATATTTCCTTTTTATACACAACGTATACGAAAAGAAAAAGTGTCCAAACTTGTAACAATATAATTGAGGAAGGAGTGAGGAAACTTCAGATCGTATGACAGGACACAAGTTTGGAGCTCCCCAAACCTAATAGCACCATTTCCTGCCAACCCTCTGTGAAGACGCTATAAGAGGACTCCCCCTTCATATTACATACCACTCAGGATGGTGCACGGCTAGAATTTCAGGGAGCAAACAAAAAATCCACTACAGCATACTAAAAGAAAATTAAGTTGTTGCAAAAGAAAACTCAGCAAGTACATTCTCCTCATTTATTATGCCATCATTGTCAGATGTCATGACTATACATCTGATCTTCTCCAAATATATTCCTGTTTGTCCTCTTCATTTTGCTGGCCAATACCTACTGACGCAAACTACTTTTTCCATTAAATTTTAGCTCAAAGAGCCTTCAACTTCATTGCACCTTCGTATGAAATGACTCACCGCTTCATATTTGCCAAGCTGACTCTCTTCAGAATTTCAAGGGACTTTTAAAGACTCATTTGTTTGAATCTATAATTTTGTAACATATTGCTTTATTTATATCATTTCATTGCTTTATGTTTTGTGTTGCACATAGAGGCTCCTGCATTATGCGCTATATAAATGTCTCGTATTATTATCATTACTATGTATACAGCAATGATTACAGACACATTATAACACAAAGGAACCAGACTATCTATTCCTCTGGCCTCGGTTTGGTCTTTATATTACGTACCACTCAGGATGGTGCAGGGCTAGAATTTCAGGGAGCGAAAAAAAAAACCACTACAGCACAGGGCTTGACTGGATTAGAAACAGGTTTTTTTTACAAGACTCAGGCATGACATTTGACCCTTGGGAAAAAAAAAGTAGAAAGTTTTTAATGAGTATAAGGAACCTACGTGCGTGGTATATGCTCGTATAGACTTTTTTTATCTGATAACGTTTTAACATTACTGAGGACAAATACCGGCAAATTGGAAATCAGATAAAGTAGGAAGAATATCTCGGCTGAAAAGGCCATGGTGAAAACTCTTTCCTCAAATTTATTATCTGCTGACTGTTCAGTTTGGGCTTGGAACTTTTCATACCGAATATCCAAACGTAAAAGACTATGCAGAATAAACTGTATAACAGTACAAGAATGAACAAGAAAAAAACCCCAAATCTAGACTGCTGGACTCATGTTTGAGATAACTGTTATGACACAACTGGTGTATCATGGCTGAGCACTCTAGCGCATCGAGCTCACGTTCTGATAGCTGAGTCATCAGAGTGTGGGTTCGAATCCCGGTTGTGACACTATACTATAGTTACTTCTCATCACCCAGGAATAGGGGTAACTGTGAGGGCAGAGATTATTGCTGTGAATGATTTGGAACCTGTACACCCATTTGAGTACTGGTGTTGCATACTTCTAAGGAGTTGAGATGGTTTCAGGAATGCTTAGGGCCCAATGAACAGGTAAATCATTTTGTAAGGCACTTAAGCCCTTTTCACACTGCATCTCTTATCTCCATGGAATACAGCCCTTGGGAGGCCCCAGGAGTTTTTTTACCCCACGGTTACCCCAGCGCACTTTCACACTGTCCCCCGCCTAGGTCCCTATTCCACAGGGTTCCGGTTACACGTTTCAAGAATACCCCAGGGTTTTACCGCTTACCCCTACTCCAGAGCAGGGGGTGGCTATTCTCCGGGGTATGCCCATTTGCTGGGGTAGATCAGGGGTAAAGCGATCCAAGTGTGAAAGGGCAGGCCTGGTGTTGCCCCCGGGGAATAGAGTAGTGTGAAAGGAGCTTTAGAGGGGCCTACTTGGCTTGAAAAAGCACAGAGTAAATAAACATAATTAAAACTCTAAACACACTGGTCTTGGGCCAGGGGTCCAGTGGGTATTTGAAGTGGGGTTTTGAATGATAGCTGCACTAAGCCAGCCTGCAATGTGACACCATGTGGTGAATGCAGTACATCCATCAACCCTCCTACTGCCTGACCATTTAATATCATCCACTGTGGTTACTGTGGTTTTGAATGATACATGCACTATGCCAGCCTGCAGTGTGATACCATGCAGTGAATGCAGTACACTGTCAACCCTCCTACTGTCTGACCATTCAACATCATCCACTGTGGTTTTGAATGATACATGCACTATGCCAGCCTGCAGTGTGATATAATGTGGCGAATGCAGTACACAGTCAACCCTCCTACTTCCTGACCATTCAATATCATCCACTGAGGTTTGTAATGATAGATTAACTATGCCACACGCAGTATGATATCATGTGGTGAATGCATTTATAAAGTAAACACAAAGTGAATTTTGTGCACAGTTGTGCCACCATACAGAACCAGGGCAGTTAAATGGTTTCAAATGGTTGGTGAACTTACTGGAAAATGTTACTCTCAGAGTATTGTTATTATTATTATATATTTCTGGTGATGAAACCAAGGATGACTCATAAGTGAACTTAATCACTGTAGCTCGCAAGCCTGAGGAAACCTGTAAACTAGGGCGATTGCTATGTTAACCAGGAACACCAGGGTAAACCCCTACTCTTCCACAATAAGTGTTCTGGGTTCTTTTACGTGAACTACCAATCCTAGTACACAGGACCTACCGCTTCATGTCCCGTCCGAAGGACAAAGCAACTGTGGTCAAGTGTCTTGCTCAAGAACAAAAGTGCCACGACTGGGACTCAAACCCACACTCTGCTGATCAGAAATACTAAAGCTTGAGTCCGGCGCTCTTAACCGCTCGGCCACGACATGCCACAAACAGAAGTGTTAATTCCCTTAATCAACTGCAACTTCCTAGACAATGACCCTACACATCAGCGAGTTATCAATTAGGGTTAATTAACGCTGTAAATGCTTAACTATGGAAAAAGTCATATTATGCCAAGAACAATATAACACAGCATTTGTAAGGCGCATAATAAGTTAGCAACTTTATATACTCTTGTTACTACATGTAGTGGTATCAGGTAGAAAACACAGCAAAATACATATCACAATGTAGAGATTTATATGCTCTTTCCAAAGGTACACAAGGTTTTTTTCTTTTGGTTAAATGAGATTTATCAAAATTGTTCAAAAACTTAAACATGAAAGTAGATTCTATAAAAGTAAATGATGTCACCACTGTGGTGGGTTGCCGTTTCAAGACAACAACCTTCAAAAGTGGTGACGTCATCCCAGCCACCAAGGTTTGCCAGATTCTAAATCCACTCAATCACAATCGAGTAAACAAGATTCTAGATAGGAATTTAAGTACTTCCAAGTGAGTACTTTTCCATGGATTTCTATACTGCAATCTACTTTTATATTGGTATAAAGTGTGTTGGAATATGTTTATTTGCAAAGCAGTAAATAATGAATGTTTGTTGTAATACAACAGTAAACGCTACATGGGCTTAGGCAGGAAGAGTTTGTTTGTTTGTTTGTTTGTTCGGTTTATTTCCATTTGCGCAACAACTTGAAAATACATTAAATAACAACAGTTATAATTGAAATGAAAAAGTGTAATAGTTAAGGTACAAATGGCGATAACATCCAGAGTAAGTATAACCCTCCTGTAGTGGAGTACCCAGACTGTGATTGGTTCAAAAGTATACTAATTGCATGCGAAAATGCATAATAATAATCAAAGATAATACACTATCCCAAGTACCTAGACTGTGATTGGTTCAAAAGTATACTAATTGCATGTGAAAATGCATAATAATAATCAAAGATAATATACTATCCCAAGTACCTAGACTGTGATTGGTTCAAAAGTATACTAATTGCATGCGAAAATGCATAATAATAATAAAACATAATATACTATCCCAAGTACCTAGACTGTGATTGGTTCAAAAGTATACTAATTGCATGCGAAAATGCATAATAATAATAAAACATAATATACTATCCCAAGTACCTAGACTGTGATTGGTTCAAAAGTATACTAATTGCATGCAAAAATGCATAATAATAATCAAAGATAATATACTATCCCATGGTGAACTAATAATAAGACTTAAAATATGATAAAGAAAGAAATGAAGTATTATGTCCTGTGACCAGTCAGGCAGATGGATGGGCTAAAGTACCTTTAACAAATCTTCTAAGGAACAGGCCTGTGAGTGGACCCTTAAAAAAAAGAGCTGAAACACTACATAATGTAAGAATGATCGTGGAACGTCAAGTGAGTGCGCGTCACGCATTTACGCTGGTCGAATTGGGGCACCCCATTGATCCAGTATCCAGCAACTAGGCTTATTTCACATTATTGTAGTTGTACACTATTGTTGCCAAGCATATATAAGGCCAAAAAAGAAAAGAAAAAAAAAGAAGAAAAAAGGGGGGAGAAAAAAGCGGAAATAAAAAATTGGCACAAAAAGGAAAAAGAGAATATCCGCTTTAAAGCGAAGATCTCACAGACCTGTCAGGAAGGAGCAAGAAAAGTTTAAGCGCATCTTACCTTTCTGACATGTTACTATCTTTCCTTCCAAAACACGGCTGATGTCTCCCAGTTTCTCCGCATGCCAGTGCCGGAAGAAAAACTTGGACGACTTGCCGAGCTGTTAAATAGACGAACAGCAATTAGAACAAAACAAGTGAATGCACCTTCTTGGGAGACACTATGCAGATATCTAAAAATAGGTAATTGCCACTTCCTTAAACATAAATGATTCATTATTCATGAGTTAAAAATAACTGAATTTTTAAACCATCGGTTGCTGAGTCAAGGTTGTAAGATCACGGTGAACTGGGAGGGGGGAGGCTAGAAAGGTTGATGGTTGAGGTTGATGATGTCACAAGAGGGGAAGGTGTGAGGTGAAATAGATTTTGAGAAGGGGGTCTTTCTTGGACCTAAAAAGACAGTATTTTTAAGATATCCCTACAATCTTGGTAACATTCTCCAGCGAGTTGACCAACCATTTGAAACCATTCAACTGCACAGGTTGTGTATGGTGGCACAACTGTGTACAGAACTAACTGTGTACTGTGTAGATGCATTTACCACATGGTATCATATTGCAAGCTCAAGACATAGTTTATCTATCGATTTTAAAACCACAGAGGATGATATTGAATGGTCAGATAGTAGGCGGGTTGACTGTGTACTGTGTAGATGAGTTCACCACATGATATTATATTGCAAGCTGACATAGTTTATTTATCATTCAAAACCAAAGAAGATTATATTGAATGGTGAGACAGTAGGAGGGTTGACTGTGTACTATGTAGATGAATTCACCACATGATATTATATTGCAGGCTGACATAATTTATCTATCCTTATATTCAATGGTCAGACAGTAGGCAGGATATATCTTTACATATGGGTTCAAACTTCTTACCCAAACATGCAGCCTTGTGATTGCAAAAACTAGGAAACTTCCATGCATCATAAACTGATGTTATCATTACAATTGGGATGAAAAACAATCTAATTTTAGTTTTGCAGAAACAAAAATTCTAAATGAACCAACCTTCCAGTCTGTAACATTGTAATGTTTCAGCGCCTCTTTACACTTCTGTAAATCCCCTGCTCCTGATTTCCTGTCCGTTGAAAACTCCACCAGAGCCCCGTACCTGAGGTCAAAGGTCAAACAAACAGAATAAAGACAAACCCTCTGGAGGACCTGGACATGGAGAATATCTGCATGTTTCTTGGTAGCTCTTGGTAAAGACTAAAACAAGACACTGATATCTAAGAAAACCTTGTCTGGTGGCTATACCTGGGCCCAATTTCATGGCTCTGCTTACTGCCGAATTCTGAGCTTGCGATCACCATTCTTCGCCTACAGGGCAAGCGCTGAATTTCTACGCTAGCTGTGTAAGCGAAGAATACCTAGTAATGTGGACTACCCATGCACACAAGCAGAAATTCCCTGCTAATCTGTGAAATAAGCTTGACGCTAAGCCCGTAGTTCCCTGCTTCCGTAAGCGCCGAATCTGTCCTTACGTGAGCAGAGATTGGGGCATGATATTGATATTAATATTGAGGCCAAAACTACTACAAGATTCTGGGTTTGGATACTTCCAATCATCCTGCAAGTTCACCTCCTTTATCTTCTTTCGATTTTCAGTCAAGAGGCATTTATTATTCAAACCATTACTTGGCCTACGTCATAAAGTGTGCATTTTGGTTCAATTCACAGTGCATTTTCGTCTCATCCTTTTTTACTATTGCACGCTAGACCACCCCATGCGATACACACAGCAGTACAAAATGATATTGATATTGATATTGAGGCCAAAACTACTACAAGATTCTGGGTTTGGACACTTCCAATCATCCAGCAAATTCACCTCCTATCTCTTTTTTCGATTGTCAGTCAAGAGGCATTCATTATTCAAACCATTGCATGGCCTACGTTATAAAGCGTGCATTTTGATACTTTTCACCGTGCATTGTCGTCCCATCCTTTTTGACTATTGCACTCTAGACCACGCCATGCGTTACACACTGCAGTACATGTCAGAACACAATCTTTTTGATTTGGTTGATAGTTTTGTTTTCCTCCAAATGACAAAGAACTACTTGGATGTTATTTAAAACAAATAATGAATGTTTTGCATTCGTACAATGGAGATAATATTTTCAGAAGCTGAAAGATTGACTATTCCATTCAACACCTTCTAACTCATGAAAATATTCTCACATTGCACTCATAAACATTCATAGTGGCGTGTCGTGGCTGAGCGGTTAAGAGCACCGGACTCAAGCTCTGGTGTTTCTGATCAGCAGAGTGTGGGTTTGAGTCCCGGTCATGACACTTTACCATAATTGCTTTGTCCTTCGGATGGGACATTAAGCCAGAGGTTCTGTGTACTAGGATTAGTAGTGCGCATAAAAGAACCCATAACACTTATTGTGGAAGAGCAGGGGTTAACCCCGCTGTTTCTGGTTCACATAGCAAGCACCCTTGTTTACAGGTTTCCTCAGGCTTGCGAGCTACAGTGATTAAGTTCACTTATGAGGCATGCTTGCGTTTCATTACCAGAAATATATAATAATAATAATTATCATTATTTTTATAGTATAACAAAACAAAAGTGGTTTTTTTTAAACCTCCATCAACCCCAAACACACCTCTTGATGAACTCCTCTGGTGTCAAGCGTAGCGGGAATCCCGTCTGTCGGATCCTGGTCGTCTCCATGACGCCGGTGTAGCGTAACTGGGCAATCACGTACTCCGGGGTGAACTTATCCGGCAGTTTGGCCGTGTTTGGTTTGATACAACGGATGAAATGAGGAGAGGAGTTCATCATCTTATTGATTAACTCCGCCAAGGAATTCTGCCAGGAAAAAAAAGGAGCCATCAGAATTTTCAATTTCATAGATAAAGTTGAAATACATTTGTTATCCCTTCAGAGACCATATGACCAGACAATGCTGACAAAATTGCTTCTAATAACAATGTCTGGAAGAATACTAGGAGAGAAAACTTTTGTTTAGATTTAGAAATGTAGTATGTCAACACAGGAACATTGGATATTGACATTTCAGAAAAGGACCTTTACGATGACCTTTTGGACTGAGTGGAAGTAGGTAAAACCTTTCAGCTATTTGTGTCATCTGTGGTCATTTCGGTGCAAGCTGCTTCTGGCCGCTATGGTTTATGAAGGATTTTAGTTCAGAACATGACCTTTACAATGACCTTTTGGACTGGGCGGAAGTAGGTCAAATCTTGCAGCCATTTGTGTCATCTGTGGGCATTTCGGTGCAAGCTGCTTCTGGCCGCTATGGTTTATGAAGGATTTTAGTTCAGAACATGACCTTTACAATGACCTTTTGGACTGGGCGGAAGTAGGTCAAATCTTGCAGCCATTTGTGTCATCTGTGGACATTTCGGTGCAAGCTGCTTCTGGCCGCTATGGTTTATGAAGGATTTTAGTTCAGAACATGACCTTTACAATGACCTTTTGGACTTGGTGGAAGTAGGTCAAACCTTGCAGACATTTGTGTCATCTGTGGGCATTTTGGTGCAAGCTGCTTATGGCTACTATGGTCTCTGAAGGACTTTAGTTCAGGACATGACCTTTACAATGACCTTTTTGACTGAGTCAAATCTTGTGACCATTTGCAGTTCCCTGTTTAATTGTACTGTATACCACTCAGTTTGGTGTTGAGCTCCACATAAACCTATTTCACACAAGTATTCTTTGACATTTCCACATATTAAAGCCATTGTCGATCAATGGTAAGCTGCTTACCGCCAGTATGGTCTCTAAAGAATTGAGATCAGAGTTGGGGGTGGTTAGCGGATCAAGTGTTTAATCCAGGGGTGAGAGTCATTACTGACAAAAAAAGCCTGAAACTAGGACCCAACTTTTAGGAGGTATGTTGAAATGATGACCATTTCCACCTTTCGGTAACCTTTTCGGTGCAGATTTCAAAGAGCTTTTAGGAACAGTGTCCTCAGCACTAGAGAAGTAGATCAAAGAGAAGGATTTATTTACTTGTGGAAAAACAATCACGGATTTTCTTCACCAGGCTGAATTAAAAAATCTGAATTCAGATAACAGTCTGAAATTTCTCATCCCTGTTGATCCCTTGATGCAAAGATTTCATAATTAACACTGTACTTGTTTCAAGGTTGTTAAAACATATGAATGATGGAAAATGAAAGCATTTTTACCTTAAAATGAAACAACACCGTTGCAGCTCCCTTCCTTTCTGTTCCCATCACTGGCCTCTCCAACTTATGTCGTCTCTGTTCACGGAATAAAAGATTACAGGTAAAGTATAGACCTTTCTATTGTTGATAAACAAACCGCGCTGGTTGGCATGGACGACCGAATGTTAGCAAAACATTCAATCGTGTTAACAGATAATGTGACCAAATTCAACATTTCTGCAAACAATTAAAACAAGACACATCCCATGATTGGTTGCTTTGTTTCCAACAAATTCAACACTTTTTTTGAATATTAATTGTGTAACATTGTTACAAACTGTGGCTATCTGGTTTTGCTTTGCATCTATTGTTTCCCTTTGTTTTCCAACTTTGGTTGGCAAAAACTCGGGCTGTGACGTTGCAATAGAAAGGTCTATTTTTTAAATAACCAATAGGGAAAATGTTTTACTAATTACAATCTGGAAGCTTGTAGAATATTAAGTTAAAGAGGGGCTCCAAGGTCAAAGTGAGTTTTGTGATGCACTCATTTTCTAATAGAGTCCTCGTGAAAGGACTAGTCTTTAACCTCACATTAAAATGGTGTAAAACTGTCATTTTATTTGATTCTCTTTCAGAGAAAAATTTTAAACATAATATCAAATCTAATGCCTTTTTAATTGAATATCATCAAAATTCAGGAATGAAATGAACATTCTCTGTACAAAAATGTACAGACCACATATTTGAAATGTGACATCATCGAATGTTTTTGGATTTTGAAAAAAAATGCACTTGAAGGGTTTCGAACACAGTGGCATTTCACACCATTTTAATGCGAGGTGAGAGACTTGTAATTTTGTTTCCATTTTCATAAGGACTCTATCTATTGAAAAATAAGTGGATCACATAACTGAATTTGACCTTGGAGCCCCTCTTTAACACCAGTACAAATCCTCCAGAGAAGTACTTCTGTCTGAAATAAGTACAGAAAATAGCTTCCATTGCCCTTCGTTCATCTTCACTATCATCAGCTACCCGACGCCTTTGCTCTTCCACCGCTCATTTCCAGCTTTCCCCGGGACCCCGCACCATGACACACTATGGCGATCGTTCCTTTTCGGTCATAGCTCCAACACTTTGGAACAAGCTACACACCCACATTCAAGCGGCACCTTCATTGGATACTTTTAAACCATTACATAAAACTCATCTGTTTTGTCACTGTAAATGGTCTGGCTATAGAGCTTAGAAACATACGTATTAAGCGCTCTATAAATGTTGTAATTATTATTATAATTATTAATATTTCAAACTGCGGCAATCAATAAATGAACATGCCCGAAATCCCTAACCAAAGCTTAAACCGCTTCTTGATGTTTTCACACACACACAAAAAAACAACTCAGATATGCAACTTGTAATAACCCCCAAAAAGGAGGAAATTGCCTTAGACACAAGTACTTGTGTTTTTACAAAATCAATTTCTTCTAACAAAATAAAACAAAATTAAAAACCTTTTTGTAAATGCAAGGACCTTCTTTTCCTTTTGATTTGTGTTTCCGAGGAGTATGAACTGGCCTTGTCATGAGTTGTTCTTCACACATAAATAATTGAAATTCCTCGATCCACCATTTCAGACAACATTTTATTTACACCTACCAGACTTTCTCGTTCCGACATGCGTTTCTTGCGGAAGAATTCAAACGCATCGTTGGTATTCTTGACGGACTGCTTCCGAGACTTCCTCGTCGCGCGTTGTCGTACGCTGGGAGCGATGGATCCAGTACGCGTGACCTTGCTCTGGAACATCTCACGGATCAGGGGACTGTAACTTGCTGCAATTAAAAAGGAAATATTAGGAGTTTCATTTGTCTAAGTCTCTTTTAAGTAGGATTTGAAACTTTGCATGGTGGAAATACGATATGGAAAGGTTTGCGGTAACACCATGTAATGACTATCTCTAAATGAGTTGGGGTGGTTCTGAAAAGAACCGTTGGTTTCAACTGCTTTCTCCAGAAGACGATCAGAGCATACTGATCGAACATCAAGTTGAAACCAACGGTTCTTTTCAGAACCACCCCAACTCATTTAGAGATAGTCATTACATGGTGTTACCGCAAACCTTTCCATAAAGTCTCTTTTATTAAGTCTCTTCTTTGAACAAATGGTTGCCTTGGAAAGAGCAAGTGTTTTCATTTTCTTTTTGAAACCCTTCGAGCGCCGCCAACGTTCTGAAACGTCATGCTGAATATCCATCCACAGGCCGCCAACGCTTCCTTACATTTAGACTGACTTTAAACTGGTCTTCATCCGCAATGATAAATACACTTTATTCACCATCCTTGAAGTGTGACGTCAGGTGTTTAGGCTACCTTATGTTCTACCCTTCGCGTGCCTTCAACATTCTGAAACGTCATACTGAATATCCATCCACAGGCAGCCAACGTTCCCTTACATGTACGTTCTAAAAAAATGGCCGGCCTGTGGATAAAGAATTACCAAAACGCGGCCGGCACTGTAAGGGTTAACATTTTAAAAAGTGTATCTTACTGTTGTGTTCATATAGAAGATGGAAGAATTGCTACTACCATGAAGATTATTATTTCTGTTTTACTCTTACACCGATGTGCATTGAGGCACTGAATACTCGGTACTTTCCCCCCCCCCCCGAGTCCTGTGAGAAAATCCACAGGCATATTTGGGTGGGATTTGTACCCATGTCCTTTGCCATTCTAGAGCAGATGTCTTACCACTAGACCACTGAACTTCCCCGGTAGCTAGAGGCAGTTTGAATCCTACATTATAGCAGCGGGTACCGCAATTATTTTAATAGATACTAAATTTGCATCAGGGATTATTACCCGTAAAGCTATTTGTGTTAATCACTGTGTACTCAGTACTTTCCCGAGTCCTGTGAAAAAATCCACAGGCATATATACCTCGGATGGGATTCGAACCCAAGACTTTTTCCATTCTAGAGCACGTGTCTCACCACTAAACCACGAGGTTGCCCGGTAGCTATAGGCAGTTCAAATCCTACATTTTAACAGCGGGTGCCACAACAATTTTAATAAATGATAAATTTGCATCGGGGATAAGGAATATTACTTGTATTTCACTAATACACCAATGTGTGTTAAGCACTGCATATTCTATGAAGATTTGAATTAGAGTTTCATTTCTTCAGAAATCAATGTTTGACTTACTTTTCATGGTGAAGTGAACAGACTTAGCCAGAGTATCCCTGTTCTTCTCTAGAATCCCATTCAGGTCATAGTGCACCTACAAGAGAGAGAAGTGGATGATTAAATGTTACGCTCCACGCTCCATGCCCAAACCGGGCATTTTCTGTGACTAGAACCTGGGACCTCCATACTAACGTGCTGGCACTCTACTTAATGAGCTATCTAGCTCTTATTAGCAATGTTAGAAAAGAGAGTTTACTGGAGCATTGATGACCAAAACTGTGACCTTTTTGTAAGTGAAAGGAGAGAAGGTGAAATGCTGCGGCAGTTTGTAGGCTATAGAACTTTCTATTGCAATGTCACAGCCCAAGTTTTTGCCAACCAAGGTTGGAAAACTAAATGCAAAAGAAAAATATATAGCCACAGTTTGTAACAATGTTACACAAATTTTAAAAAATAGTGTTGAATTTGTTGGAAACAAAGCAACCAATCATGGGATGTATATTGTTTTAATTGAAAGTTTGCAGAAATGTTGAATTTGGACACAACATCTGTTAACATGATAGAATGTTATGCTAACATTCGGCCGTCCGTGCCAAGAAGTGCTGTTTGTTTATCAACAATAGAAAGGTCTATTCTGCTTATATTTATAAAGCCTAATTGACGACCTCATTATGGAGGGTTACAATGCCCAGCTATATTGTATTGAGGTGGGTAGCCGTGGGCTTATCTCACATGATAATGAAAAACGGTTACAGTCCATTTTCCAGACTAGTAAAAGGCAAATCCAAAACGTAAAAAAAGATCTTAGCCGGATTTCCCTGCTTTCCAGCTACACAATCTGGAATGCACGGCATAACGCTGTTTGGGAAAATTGCCCCTACCTTAAAAGATCATCTAGTCCCCTACCATGATGTCTTTTTAGCAGTGTATTATACTTTTTTTTAGCTGTGTTCGTTCTGTACTTTTTATATTGTTTGTCTTGTATTCCCTGCATGTGATTTGGCTTTTAGTCAAAACCGTGACCTGGGTTGTGTGTACATTCTTTTTCGATTGTTTTTAATGATTAAATAATAGGTAAAGAATAACCATTGATTCTGCTCGAGCTTGTACATATATCTTAATTGGGACTTGTTTTTCTAAGGAGAATAAATTAGTACTGAACTGAAGAAGTTGTATATCACGTATTATTTATTGTAGTTTGGATTCCGTAAGATTTGGGTAATCCTTGTTCTGACATTTCAAGGAAAGCTCCTTGAAGTCGCTGAGGTCTTTGAAGGGTAAGAGACAGGCTCTCAAAGAGGTGTTTTTAATTTGTGGAAAACTTTTAAGTTTAAAAACGCCAAACTGACCATGCCAGCATAGTGTAGAACTCCAAAGGTAAGTCCACCATCTTTGGGCGCAAAGTAGACATTCTTGGCCTTGGCGCTGAGCCCGCTGTGAAGCTTGGTTGCCATGGATTTATTGGTTCCTCTGGGAAAATGACTCTCTTCATCAATCAGCGCAATGATGCCAGTATGTCGCTATGGCAACAACAAGAAGACAAATCATTAGATATGCAAGATAAATAAATAATAATAATAATAGTGGCTTCTTGTATAGGGCTCAAATCCGTCACTCAGTGACGCTCATGGCGCTCCAACATTCAGTATTTTTCCTGCAAGGTATTTGGAGCTATGTTTTGAAGAATGAGACCTTTTTCCTTTTACATAGTACCATATAAGAGTTTACAAGGTGCTGTGGTGCAATATCCAGCCAATCAAATCAGGAATATAGGGGTGTACCCCTTCCCATTACGATAAGTGCACTGGGTTCTTTTACGTGCATTACACAACACACGGGACCTACAGCTTAACGTCCCATCCAAAGGACGCAGCAATAATGGTTAAGTGTCTTGCTTAAGGACACAAGTGTCACGACCGGGATATGAACCTACACTCTGCTGATCAGAAACACCAGAGTTCGGTGCTCTTATCCGCTTATTACTCATATATTTATTATAATAAATTATTATAAATTTTGTACCTCCAGAAAGAGATCCAGACACGGTTTGTTGTTAGTGAAGTTAATCTTGTCCAGAGCGATGCCTTCTCTCTCACAGTCGTCTTGTTCCTTCAGGAAGACGTGCTCATTGAAGAAGTTCTGAAACTGCTCATTGGCGAGGTTGATGCAAATCTGTAACAAGAGGGAAACAGTCAGTTGAGATGTGAAACTGCTGGACAATGGAGTCAGGATAAGAAGATATCTTAGACAGAAACTAAAACCAGGGTTTAATTTCAGAAATAGGTTGAGAGGCAAACTACCACGATATGAATACTGTTTGTAACTGGGGTCCTTGCTAATTTCTACTTAATAGCCAGAGCCTAAATTGGAGCCTAAGTCAAACCTTTAGCTCATTCTGTAGCATAAGCCACTGTGGGGCTGGAATGAAACCTAAGCCAAAGCCACAAGCAGAGATGAATCTAAGCCAGAGCCTTGGCTACAGCCCAGCCCAAGTCCAAGCCTTAGCTAGAGCTGGAACCAAAGCCACAGCCTAAGCCAGAGACATGTCATGAGCCAGTGACCAAGCCCAAGTGCAAGACACAGCTGGAACTGGAACCTAAGCCAGAGACAGATCATGAGCCAGTGACCAAGCCCAACTGCAAGCCACAGCTGGAGCTGGAACCTTAGTCAGAGACAGATCATGAGCCAAAGACCAAGCCCAACAGCAAGCCACAGCTGGAGCTCGAACCTCAGCCAGAGACATGTCATGAGCCAGTGACCAAGCCCAACTGCAAGCCACAGCTGGAGCTGGGACCTAAGCCAGAGACAGATCATTAGCCAGTGACCAAGCCCAATCCAAGCCACAGCCACAGCTGGAATAAAGAGAGCCTAAGCCAGACTTGAAGCTTGAGCCTCAGACAGACCTGAAACTGCAGCCAAAGCTGTGGTTACCTAGACTTACAAATTTGTAAATATAATAAAAAGATGGCTTCCTGGGCCCAATTTCTTAGAGCTGCTTAAGCAGAAAGTATTGTTTTACCATTTTTTGCTTAGCAGAAATGAGCAGGATACCAGTCACAAATTGCACATGTGACTTGGTAGTTTGGCTGGTAACCTTATTCTGGTAAGCATAATTTTGTTGTGCTTAGCTACTTTTTGTGCTTAAGCAGCTCTATGAAATTGGGCACTGGTCATAAAGTTCAACAATCATCCTTTTGAACCCCGTTTCCTTACCTGCTCAAAACTATTCTTATTAAAGTTCTCAAATCCAAAGATGTCGAGCACGCCCATCTCATAGGCATTTTCGCTTTCCTCTACTGGTTGAAGGAGTTGGTTGATGTTGTTCACCACCCAGCTGAAGAGACGACTGTAGATTGCTTTGGCTAGAGCATCACGGCATTCTTCTGCCTGTTCCACGGTGCGAACTTTGGTGATGGCTTCACCTGAAGATAATACATCGTCATTTATGTGATTAGTTTTAATACCTCATGCTGACGGTAGCTTTAATTTACAAAGAACTACCCTGTATGCAGGGTCCAATTTCACAGAGCTGCTTAACCCTTTCAGCCCCGAGTTCTTTTGACATAAACAACCGCTGTGGTTGTTTGACCACTCAAGGCTGAAGCACACATTCTCAAACAACAGGAAGCTTGTGTTCAAAGTTTGATTTTACAAACTCTGTTAATAACTTGAAGATTTCATTTAAGAGCATAATAAGAGCATAATAAGTAACAAAAATTGTCTTACTTATTGAATTTTCTTTAAAAATTATTGAACTCAGCCAATAAATGTCCAAGTTCTTGGTCTTTGTTTCCCCAGTGTGTTCTGTAAACCCAAACACTTTTTTGCACACAACCATATGGTGCTCCGTAGGTGTTTGGCATTTCGGATCTTTCAACTCCAATTTGAAGTGATTGCATGATAGCAACCCTATTATATTTTACCATCATTGGAAAGATCCGATCTTTCTCTTTCCAATGAAGGTAAGCTTGGGTTTGGAGGGTGAACATGGACAAAACTACAGCTTTTTAACAAATGGCCTTTGTGCTCAGGCTTGAGTGCTTTTTGTGTGTTATCTTGGGCGACTAAAGTCGCCATTGGGGCTTAAGCAGGGTATAGTGCACAGTCGACTAAAGTCGCCATTGGGGCTGAAAGGGTTAAGCACAAACATTACCTAAGCAAAACAAAATTGAGCTTGCAAGAATAAATTTACAAGTCAATAAAAGTGAAAACAACATGGCAGCCTCGTTCTATGTTCTGAAAATTGCACAATAAATATGAACAATGTTTTTACATTCCCACACAAATGGTAAGACTTTGCAAGGCCCAACTTCATAGAGAAAAAAAAAGATTGCTTAAGAATGGTATGTTTGACATGAGCAGATAGTACATGTGAGATGGTAGTTTGGCTGGTAACCTCATTCTACTAAGCATAGTTCTCTTGTGCTTATAGCTACTTTTGTGTGCTTCAGCAGCTCTTTGAAATAGGACACAGACCAGAATTCAAGCAGAGTTTCCGTTATCGCAAACCTTAGTTTCTCAACCCTTTGACCTTTGATGCTTACCTCTGGTGTATGTGGTCTCTGACATGATGGCCCCTCCCAGCTCATCGGAAGACACTTGAAGGAGAATGGAGACCCTCTCTAAGACCTCTTGGTTGACAAGACGTGCCATGTCTGTGTCTGACTGGGTGAACTTCAGATCACCGAGATGGAGGACTGCCGCTAAGGTTCGGAAAAGACTGTCCTCATCCTGAGAAGAAACCGTCATCAGAAAAATTCATATTTATTAATCTCAGAAAATATCTATAATTGACCCTCCTATTTTCCATAACATTTGCCAGTAAGTTGACCTACTATTTGAAGCCAAGTTGTGTACTGTGTAGATGCTATCACCACATGATAACATATTGCTGGCGGGCACAGTTCATCTAAAAATAATAACAATACGCAGTCCTTAAATAGCGATTTATCACACCTGAGGGCGTCTCAAAGCACTCATTATTTTTCCTACAAGGTATGCGGAGCTATACGTTCGAGGTATAGGACGCATGTATTTACATAGCATCATAAAACGGTTTACAAGGTGCTGTGGCACAATCTGCAGCCAACAAAACCAGAAAACACCGGGGCGAACCCCTTCTCTTTACGATAACTGTACTGGGTTCTATTACATGCATTACAAAACACACGGGACCAACAGCTATACGTCCCATCCGAGGGACGAAGCAATAATGGACACAAATGTTATGACCGGGACTCGAACCCACATTTTGCTGGTCATTAACACTAGAGCTTGGGTCCAGTGCACTTATCTGCTTGGTCACGAGATGCAATCTATCTTTTAAAACCACAGTGGTGGATGATATTGAATGGTCAGACAGTAAGAGGGTTGATTGTGTACTGTGTAGATGCATTCACCACATGATAACATATGGCTGGCTGGCATAGTGCATCTATTATTTAAAACCATGTGGATGATCTTGAATGGTCAGATAGTAGGAGGGTTGGCTGTGTACTGTGTAGATGTATTCAACACATGATCAAATGAAGCAGGCTGGCAAAGTTCATCTATCAGTCAAAACCATCTGGATGATATTAAACGGTCAAACAGTAGGAGGGTTGATTGTGTACTGTGTAGCATTTACCACATGATACCATATTGCAGGATGCATAGCGCATCAACTATTCAAAACCATGGAGGATCAGACAGTAAGGGGGTTAAGGGTAAGATACACGACTGATAACGAGAGATTTTGCTTGACTTACATCTTTTGAGAAGCCAATATGGCGGAAACAATCTCGAACTGACTGGAATTTCTGTCGAGATGCTGTGTTGACAGCTTTTCTCACATCGTGGCCTCGATTTAAGTACCTAGGGGAAAAAACAAGACAAGATAAAAGTACTGTTCCTGACTAAGAAACAATATTTGCAGTAAGATGAATTGGGCATGATACATTAAATAAGCAATAAATTTTTAAAAAGGTCACTGCGAGAAACTGAGTGGAAGAGAAAGATCTCATCTGAGAAAAAAAAATGAAGAGAGAGAGTTAAATGCAATAGACCATTAGGGAGAATTGCAGAATTAAACCAGCGGTAACTCATGGTAACTAGAGGTTAAACCCTGAATAACCCTGGAAAACCTTTAAAAAACTACGAGGCTAACCTTGAGTTACCACCTGTTTAATTTTGCATTCATCCCTTACAAGGCCAAATATCAGAGATTGTCAACGAACTGTCTTGATACTCTGTATAGACCCTTCTTACTGACATCATATATCTATAGCAACACAAGGTCCGCCATTTTGGACTTCTATGTACACGTACGATATGTTGCAGCCCTTGAATTTTCGCTTTTGAAGGGGCACGGCAATTTTCCTCCAGTAAGGGGCACTTCCATGTGGAAAATGTAAATTTGTGTTGGAACACAGCATAAGCTCAGGGCACCACGGTAATTAGCCTTTTTGAGATATGGTGGCCTCTATAAAAGTGAAGTTTGGTATGGGTGTATCACAGACAAATTTACCTAAACCTAATAGTGTCCTGGAGTAGTGTGTCCACCATGGGTTAATTGGAGGCCTGTATTGCGTTCCTCAGCACATGTTCGTGCGGTTCTAATAACGTAACGTGCGAGAAGCACGAGAAGCTATGAAACAGTGACATCATCTGAGAAGGGTCTATTCGGCTGGTCATCAAAGTCTACCATAACTTTAATGCATATACAACAGGTAGTCATAGTCAATGACTGTATGACTTCATGCAATTATCTCGTTGCGCCTTTACGAATTAAAACAACGTAACACAAGTTCGTAGTAAACACAACATTTTTGCATCATTTTGGGCCACAAAAGCATGCAAACTCAAAAATATAATTCTATAGATGTATCTGTTGCAGAGATGGAACGCTACTTCATGAAAGAAGGTCGCCCGTACAGCTTGAAATCTGGCTTCTACCAGTTTTGAAAAATGGTGAAGTTCGCGATGCCATTTTTCTACCAGCGGATCATAGAGACACGTGAGCAATATGTAAAGTTTGTCTCCGATGTTTACATATCGGGTGTAAGAGTATATTTTTATGAGAAAGCAGTTTCAATCCTTATCACAGTTGCGATCAATACACAACCAAACGAAGACAGAAAAAATATGATTTAAGAAAATTAAAAGACGTGGAAAGTTCAGAACATCAAGAAACTGTAGTAACAGCCGACTGTGAATAAATTAGAAATCTACAAATGGAATTCTACATAAGCCCGGTTCATACTTCATGCAAATTGGGAAAGCGAAGCAGATTTTATGTGGCCATCCCATTGCAGCTACAAAAAATCAACCCGGACAGCAAAAATTGTAACTTTGCAGGCTGTTTTGCCCGAGTTGAGCAACGATACAACCAATCCTAACAAAGTATTATCTACTGCTTGAGGGCGCACTGTGTGGAGTTAGGAGTTGGACAAACTGGTGCACTGGGTATGGAATTCACAGAAGCGATTTACAATAGATCCCTCGCGTGTGACGTCACAAGCTCAAAAAACATCGCCCTCACTGAGGTCAATGAAGACCTATCATTGGCTGAGAGTTGTGGGTGGTGCAGGGATGTATACATGTTTCCATTGTTTGACCTCAGCGATGGTGGCTAATTAATACAAGGGGTTTATATGTGAAGAAGGAACTAGACATGCAGCGAGGAGCAAACTATTTTTGATCAACCAGCATGATGGATTTCGCAAGTAATGATTGTTAAAAATTATGAACGCACACTTTTCGCAGCAAATAAGATTCTCTTTCTCATGAAGTATGAACCGGGCTTAACAGGGAAATAATGGCAATGAAACAAGAGTTAGGCCATGTCTGAATAACTGGCTTCGGCAGTGGCTATGGCTGGATTGCTGAAAAGCCCTATTCTTTAATGTTATCGTTGCAGCCATAGTCGTAGCCAAAGTCACTTGATTCCGACACGGCCTTATTACAAAAGGTAGCCTTCGTGGTCTTCCAGGCTATTTGAAAAAGCAATAAGCACATGCATGCATGTCAATTTAATGTAACTTACATGCAGAGCTAAACTGCTTAATACCAGAAATACTTAGGGGGCTACCAGCCAAATCATCACCACATAAAGTGTGTACTTTGGCTGGTAACCTGTTGTACATGCTTAGCAATTATATCTACTTAGCAGGGAATTGGAAGAATTGAAGATGAACGGCGGAAATGAATGATGTACAAAATGACTTGAGTGTACTTACACGCAATCCTACCAGAGTGGAGAATGAAAGAAAAATGTGATCAGAAAAAAAATCATGATTTGCTCACCGATAAAAAAAAAATGAAATGATTTTCTATCAAATTTTGCATGAAGAAAATACAAGTTAGAGAGGCTTGCAGTAGTAGCACCATGGTTTGTCTCTTCCTTAGAGACGTTAGGTGGCAGCAGACTTCACGGGTAAAAATCATTGTTCTCAAATTGCAAACGCCAAAAACTTAGCAAGACACTTCACTATAATTGCTTCTTTTCACCCAGGGGTAAATGGGTACCTGTGAGGGCAGAGATGGTTCTTGTGATTGAATTAGCTTAGTGTGCTACATACTTGGCAGCACAGGCTGTATACTCCCAAGGGAGCTGAGATGGTTTAAGGAATGAAATAAATGGCCAAGTGACCAGCGGTAATGATGTTGGAGCACCACAAGTATCACTGAGTGAAGGGTTTGAGCGCTTTATAAGAAGCCACTATTATTGATTATTATACAACTTATATTTCTTAAAACCTTATATGGCTTCTGACTGGCACCCCGAACAAAGATATTTACAAAATAGGTAGACCGCCAGCATAAGGTTAGATTAGATAGCTCAGTAAAGCGGTTCAAATCCCGCTCTAGTCAACTTTTCTTTGTTCAACCCCAAATTATTTAAAATTTACCAAGTCAGTTTCCCCTTGTGGTTTATTATTTGATATTTGAAATAAAATTCGCATCCTGTTAAGGTGATCCCCTTGGCTGCCGCTTCCCAGGTTGTATCGTAAACTTGGGTGTGATCCCTGGCTACACGGCAGCTAACGGTTGTATGGCTTCTGACTGGCACCCCCAAAAAAGATATTGACAAAATAGGGAGACCAACGTAGGGCATGATAGCTCAGTTGATAGAGTGTTGGCACGTTAATCCAGAGGTCCTTGGTTCAAATCTCGCACTCATCAATTTTTCTTTGTTCAACCCCGAATGATTTAAAATTTACCCAGTCAGTTTCCCTTGACAACACCAACAGACAACGGACAACGGAGACAACGGACACCGGAGACAACGAACAATGGACAAGTTTATTACTTGTTACTCTGTAATACCTGTGAGCTTCTGGATTACTCAGTCCATACTCGATCTTCTCCTCGTCCGTCAGACCGCCGTACATCAAGTAAAAGATGTGGAAGTTTCTTTCCCTCTCGCCCTGTTCAATGACTCGTGATTTTTCAAGGAGGTACTCGGATATTGACGCTCCTTGGACGTGACCGTCGCTGGAGAACAGCAACTCTAGATACTTGCCGAAACGGCTGGAGTTGTCATTCATTTCAGTCTGAGCATTGCCGAAGCACTCAAGCAGTGGATTAACCTGTGAACGTAACAAAGTTATGTAAATTCCTAGTACTCAGGAAAGGATCGCAGGATTTGATTCAAAATTTCGACAGGAGGTTAACAGACCTCCACGCCCAAATCAGTGAGGACTTACAATGGTACAAAAGTTATGGCGCTGTCCAATAGACTGTGCAAGTCTCGCGCATATCAAAAACACGAAAAAAACGAAGACTATATTTTTTCTATAAAATCAAAACTTCTTTTTAAATTATATTTATACAAAAAAACTTGAAAACAAAAATAACCATAGCAAGTTGTTATACCTGAATATTCTATTTTTGTATGATACAAATATTTTGTTCAAATTAACATTGAAACGAAGTTAAAACTTGGGACGAGGATGCTTATTGTTAGAAACCCCATTTGCCAATCACGCCTGAATGTGTGCGTCTATTACATAGGTTGAATGACATCATGACCGTCAGTTAGGCAAAGTTCTTAATTTTTTACAAGTAACCGGCAACAGGAGGTCAAGTCTTATTCTCAGGTTTTTATTTCTTTTATTTTGTTGAATTGATTTTACTTACATATTGTTAATCACCAAGTACTACATTCCCGACAACATATGTAATTTTCATAGCCATAAACTACGCTAAACTAAAATAATTGACAAAACAAAATCCCGCCCACATATAACTCCGTATATGGTTGGGACCACAATGGTCCCGGAAGTTCAAATAATGCCCAAGACTTGCACAGTCAGTGACAATCTACTACTGTTAACTTGATACATAAAACTATAAAAGTGTTTCAACATGTTTTGTGGGTAGGGTGTGTATCTGGGTATTATATTCACATTTTGTTGTTGCCATTTTCACAGTTTTTTTATTTGTCATTTTAAATTTTGCAGATCCCTTATTTTAAAGGGTGTGTACAACATTGGTAAGAATGAAAATATATATGCTCACAGATTTGCACATAACTTACATGGTATAAAGATGGTCATGGTAGAAAACCCCCTTTGAAATAGTTCTGTTTGAAATGCCATAGGTTTTACGAAATGAGTAAAATAATAGTATCTATCCTGCAGGATAAATTCCGATGTTTGAAAAAAAGTTAAAACACATAGGGGGGTTTTCACTGTTTTCTCATGACTCCGAAGACCGATTTAGCTTAAACTTTCACAGGTTTCTTGTATATGTTGGGTCACATCGAGTTTGGATACAGGTCTTTGGCAACTACCAATGTTGTACACACCCTATAAAATTCAAATAAAATAAAACAGCACCAACCTGCTGAATTTTATCATTAAGAAGACTCTCCTCACTCTGTGCCGTCATTAAGATGTACTTGACAAAATACTTCGAGGATTCCGTCTTGCCGGCTCCGCTTTCCCCACTTATAATGCAGCATTGTGATCGGCCCTCTCGCAGCATCGCTCTGTAGGCGCGGTCCGCCACGCAGAATATGTGAGGAGTGAGGGAGCTTCGGTTGGCGAGGTCCGAGTACTGGCGGGCGACTTGGTTGGAGTAGATGGGAAGCGATTTGAAGGGGTTGACCGATATGAGGATGTCACCGACATACGTCTGGAATGAGAAGTAGACAAGAGATTGAAGACATTTTGTCAAAATTCATTTTAAACTCCTACACTTAGTGGCGTGTCGTGGCCGAGCGGTCTAGCACATCGGACTTGAGCTTTAGTGTTTCTGATCAGCAGAGTGTGGGTTCAAGTCCCGGTCTTGACTTGACACTTGTGTCCTGGAGCAAGACACATAGCTATTATTGCTTGGTCATTCGGATAGGATGAAAGCCATAGGTCTTGTGTGCTGTGTAATAATAATAATAATAATATGCAGTTCTTATATAGCGCTTTATACTCCCGATGGGTGTCTCAAAGCGCTCAGTATTTTTCCTACAAGGTGTAAGTGGAGTTACGTGTTGAAGTATGAGACCTTATTCCTTTGCATAGCACCATGGTTCTTGTGATTGATTTATCTTGGTGCGCTACATACTTGGCAGCACAGGCTGTATACTCCCAAGGGAGCTGAGATGGTTTAAGGAATGAAATAAATAGCCAAGTGACCAGGGATAATAATGTTGGAGCGCCATGAGCATCACTTAGTGACAGATTTGAGCACAACATAAGAAGCAACTATTACTATTATTATTATTTCTTTCCTAACGATATAGAATCTGTATGGCAATTTTTGGGTCCCATAACTGAGTTGTGCAGACAATGACCCAAGCAGCATTCTTCGGGTTCCATTTCTTAGACTTACATAGATGACATCTTTGGTGTATCTCAGCATCAGCTCTTGGAGAATCATGTTCTGTGACAACTCCGACATTGATGTCAGGTCATCAGTTGAACTGGTACCCGGCAGGTACACCTACGGAAAAAAGAATATCAACAGTTTTTTAATTTACAATTTACAATGTGACGTATACCCTTGCCTTCCAACTCAGTGAACCAATAATTTAATCTTGACTCTTTGATGTGAAAATTCCAGCAGTGCAGCATTGTCAAAGTTTGGTTCAAACTGCTGGATTTCATTGCACAAATGTCCATACTGATTCAGGTTGGCTCAGTGTTTTTTCCCCTGCCTTTCACCTCTGTGGACCCAGGACCGAAGTCTTGTATGTGGATTGGGTTTTCAGTCCTTACCTCATTGCATAGGTTTTTCCTGTTTGAGATTTCCTCCCATGCCTAAAACTTACTAATTTTCGTCGTCTTCTCTACACAGGTATTTTTAGACCTACAGTGGTTTTCACTTTCGAGGGTCCCTTAAAAAAGGGTTTCAAGGTTGAATTCGGTCTAGTTATTTTTTTCTTTTTCCAATAGATAAAGTCCTTATGAAAGTTTCTATGCAGCACATTGTATACCTCAGGCAGGATACTCGGCACCTCAAAAAAAGTAGGCCATTTTATTCAGTACCAGGGCTGACATATAAATGGTTTATGTTTTTATAGACTTTTTAAAAAATTTTCACTGTTTTTAAGAATGAAAAAAATACTAATCGGAAATCAGACTTAAGTAGGAAGAATATCATGCCTGATACCTTCAAGAGGCGCTATATAATTTGATCACAAATCATAGCTTTGTATACCTGTCATGAAATGCTGTGCACTTTGAAACACCCTAAGATAAAGCATTAGATGAAAGTTGTGTGTTAATATTATTCCAATAAGTTTGCCTTTGACAAAATGTCTCACTTCATCATCCTTATCAGATTGATTTTTAATATGATTGATCATCTTACCGTATCTTCCTCTTTGGGGACCTTCAGACCCAGGCTATTTATAGACTCCTCAACATCTCGGCTGGATCTTTTCTCATCGTCTGGAAGTCGCGTCTGAGCCTCAAAGATCTCTTCCGTCTTGGACAATGAAGAAGACCGTGCTCGGCTGAAAATAAAACAAGATATCAAGAGTGATGTTGGAAGCTTTGCATGGTGTTGATCATAAGAAAAACTATAGTAGTAAACCTGCGGGTACAACCATGTGAGAAGAGTTGGTTCTGAGAAGGACTGGTGTGGTCTCAACGTTTCGAACAGTATACTCTCCTGAAGACGAGCAGAGTATACTGTTCGAAACGTCAAGACCACACCGGTTCTTCTCAAAACCAACACTTCCCCCAAAAGAGTTTTATACATGGTTGTACCCGCAAGTTTACTACTGTAGTTTTTCTTAAAATATCAAGACTTTACACTCGAGTCCCTCACCACTTTGCTCGGTCACGAAGCAGGTCTGCTACATGACTGAGCAAAGTGGAGACAGGTCCCGCGTAGACTACTGACGCTGAACCCCCAGCCTCCAGACCTAATTAGAGCGATTCCTAATATAGTGCCCCCTCTACAGTTCATCCAGGAGAGGACAATTTCAAAAAAAGCGATCGACACAAAACAAACGCAACTTAGTTTAGGACCTTGAAATTGGCAGACATAAGTGTGAAAACATTCATCGGCCTCACAGAAAAATATTTTTAATGCCATAAACACAGTAGAGAAGTACGACCTTACTTCGGGCGTTGCATGAGATACCAAAAACTTGTCAACTTTTTCCCCATTATGATACACTGCAAAAATGGACTCTCCTCGGCAAACTGTAGAGGGCACACTCTATCGTCAATCACTCGTATTGCCTTGTCTGACATAGCCTTAAATGGATTGAATACGTTTGGTAATTGGAACCCACTGTTTGTTTCAATCTTATAAAGTTGTAGATATATACCATAAAACTAACCTGTGAAAATTTCATTTCAAAAGGTGGTAGCGTTTTTGAGATATTTCCAAAAATCTGGAGCGGTTATGTCCACGCAGATAGAGTAATATACAATGGGGGACTTTTGGGATGCTAGGTGGCAGCAGACTTACCAGGTAAATCCATAGTTCTTGGTAATGTGCGCATGCTCAGAACTACGTAAACAATGGAAATTTACCTGGTAAGTCTGCTGCCACCTAGCGTTCCAAAGTCTCCCATTGGAATACACAATCTGAGAAACGTTACTGCAGTAACGCTTCTCAGATTAAAAATTGTTGTGATAAAAAGTGATATATTTTTTTCAGAACCGCAGTACTTCAAAGTAAAAAGTTTCTCAAAATGCATTATACTATTCAAAGCTGCTGTATTTCTTACCTAGAAAATTTTATAGCCATTAATTTTCAGAGTCATCACCAAATGTTTACAGACCCTTTAAGATGTTTTTCTACTTACAGGTTCTTGCTGTTGATTCTAACAACTCCCACGTCCGTCTTAGAATCTGGGAGCTCCTCATAAATCTCCTCATCATTCGGACTGACCAGTTTGATGCGGTTTGGTAAGTACTCCTGACTGGCAGTCTTCAGCATCTGCTGAATCAGTTCTGTAGCTGCGATGTCTGAGTTGAGAAAAAAAAAATGGCTTGAATTAGAAAATGTCCACCTGACCACAGGGTCTACTTCCTCAGTATTTTCACTGAAACAAAAATAATTTCAACAAGATCTAAAATATATTTCGTTTTTACCCTAATTTGTTTTTTTGGCAGGTTTCCGATCGCCCTGAGACTGAATCAGTAGCTTCAGCACACCCATGTTTCGTATTTCAGAAATAATCTCAGAGCATTCTGAGCACTTTCAAAAAAATTGCTTGGTAAAAACAAATTATATTCTTTATCCCCGATGCAAAATTAACAACTATTAAAGTTTAAAATGTTTCTTGCTTTTTCCTCATTTGCAAATCTTGGTTGAGCCATTTTTGCATTTATATCATAGATCCTTGGTTGGTAAGAATTTTTTTCTCTCTATTTTATTACACATCCAACAGCACAATTAGCCCCAATAACAGGATGAATATGAAACGAGAGGAAATGTTCAGTTTAGATTTGGGAGGAAAAGAAATGGGGGAAACCCATGCAAGTAGGTAGGGACTGAAAAACTCAATCCGCATCCAAGGCTCCGGTCTGAGGTGGGATTCGAAGAATCGGGGTCAACAGAGGTGAAAGACGGGGAAAGAAACCACTGAGCCAACCTGTCATTGCTGACAAAATGGTTTGAAACTACGATCCAAATCTTTGGAAGCCTGTTCAAATGATGTCATTTTCACCTTTTGTTAACCCCTGGTGTTATAGACTCCAAGGAGCTTTTGGGAATGGTATCCTGAATGCCAGAGAAGCAGGATTTCTCTTTATCTGGAAAAATAATTGTATTTTTTCTTTTTTCACCAGGCGGAAATTCAGGTGCAAGTCTGAAATTGTTCATCCTTGAGCCATAGACAGCAGTGACAATGCAGCCGTCATTGTGAACACAAACAAAGTTTAGGACAATCCCTGCCCAACACTATAAGCCTTTTTGAGATATGGCGGACACAATGCTACAACACTATAAGGTTTGGGTAAATTTGTGTGTATACACCCAAACCAAACAGTACACTCCTATCACGTCCGCCATACCCCAAAACAGCTTATACAAACCTTGTGGGGTCTCTGCATTAATGTTGGCAATCTTAGGGTTAGCGTTTCTTCTTGTCAGTAGTTTGACCATCTTAGTATGACCGAATCTGGCCGCAATGTGCAGTGGAGTCATCATCTCATCGTCCAATATGTCTATCTCCGCATTGCGATCTAAAAGATACTTTGCAACCTCACGGTAGTTGTTGGCCGCTGCTATATGAAGCTAAAAAGAACAAAATAATTAATTAATTCCCAAATCTATAGGTTTACATATCTGCAGAAATACCAACATTTGCATCTTGCAATCAGAGGGATTTTGTCCAACTATCAGGGAGATATTTAGAATTTGCATTCAACATAATAGGGACAAAGTTTCCATGATCGGGGAGATTGCCAAATCTGTTCATCAGAACATGGAAAGATTGGTTTATTTTCAGGGACCTTTGTGAAGAATCAGGAAAGTAGGTAGCTCTGTATTTGCTTACAAAATCTGCCTTTTAAAGGGATTGTATACCTTTGGTAATTGGAACCCACTGTTTGTTTCAATCACATATAGTTGTAGATATATACCATAAAACTAACCTGTGAAAATTTAATTTCAAAAGGTGGTAGCGTTTTTGAGTATTGCCAAAAATCTAGAGCGGTTATGTCCACACAGGACAGAAACGCTTCTCAGATTCAAATTTGTTTGGATACAAACTGATATCTTTTTCCATAACCACATTACTTCAAAGTGAATAGTTTTCTCAAAATGCTTTATACTATCAGAAGCTGCTGTACTTCTTACCAAGTTAGTTTGCCATTAATTTTATGAGTAATTACCAAACGTATACAGACCCTTTAAATATTATTGCATTACAGTGAGATAACTTCCTTCATTCAACTAAATCGGCCATTGATCCAGGGTTTTCTGACAAAATATCAGTTTTACCAGTGATGTCTTGCTCTCGTTAGCAGTGTTGACGTTCCCTCCAGTCAACAGAAACTCCTTGACATCCGATAACATCCTGTCTGCCTCTCGGTGTTTCACTCCCTTTAACGTACTGCTGTCCATCCCTACAAGTCAAACAGTGGTTTCTTTTGAAAACAGCAGACTTTGTTTTGCAATAGTAGTCCGAGTCAAATGGCTAGACAACCCTTTGTGCTGAAGTTCCTTGCTTCAGTACCTCATCAAGCTGGTTAACTGTACTTTTTACAAGCTCACAAGAGGTTTTACTAGTCCTGGCTCGTCAAACAAATTTTCAAACAGCAGACTTTGTTTTGCAATAGTCATCCGAGTCAAATGGCTAGACCACCCCTAGTGCTGAAGTTCCTTGCGTTAGTATCTCACCAAGCTGGTTAACTGTACTTTTTACAAGCTCACAAGAGGTTTTACTAGTCCTGGCTGGTCGAATTTTAAACCATAATTTCATGTGTGACACAGCCCTTCGGGTTGGTTAGGGTTCTCAAAAGACAGACAAACTGCCTTGACTTACCGACTTGCTGCATGTGCTGCTCCATTACTAATCTGGTCTCACTTCCTTCCGCCGCGTGATCTAGGGGTACGTTACCGTCAATGTCTAGGAGTGTCACATCAGCCTGGTTCTGTCAACAGGAATAAATCAAACTCCTAGATTTACAACTTGATTCTAGAGAGGGGGGGCGGGGGAGAAAGGGGGTGACCACGGAAATGACTTACAGGTATATAGGATTTGAGGCATTGCATGGTGAGGTATCAATATATATTTGGTTTGCAGTAACACCGTGTGAATATCTACTTGCAAGGTAGATTTTGTTCTTTGAGAAGTTGTCTTGCTTATCATTCTGCTGCCACAGAGTAGAATATTCGGAATTCGGGAGACTTCTCAGTTCTTAAATCTACTTGCTAGGTAGATTTTGTTCTATGAGAACTTGTCTTGCTTATTATTCTACTGCCGCAGAGTAGAATATTCGGAATTCGGGAGACTTCTCAGTTCTGCAAATAACTGTCCTTCTTATTAACTACTACCTGGGCTCGGGAGGTAGGAAATCGGGCGGGACAAAGGAATAGGTCTCATACTTCAACACGTAACTCCACTTACCTTGTAGGAAAAAATACTGAGCGCTTTGAGACACCCTTCGGGAGTATAAAGCGCTATATAAGAACTGCATTATTATTATTATTACATATTTCGCTATGTGGATCGGGGGGACTTCTCGTTAATAACTACACTGCCGCAGAGTGAGTCTAAATAGGTCTCAACCTATTCTCAACAGACTTACAGGTAGCAACAGCGAGCTAAGGACAAGTCTATGTTTTATAGGATGAAACAGGAAGATGATCAGCTGGGCAGTGATCTACTTTGAACTGCTGGGCACACAATGCTGACAGGGACTTCCCCCCAAAAAACAGATAACTGTTAATTCCAGAAATGAGGGAAAAACCTATTGAACTCATCTATGTGACTGATTCGCCATACTTCTTGCTTTGAGGTCTGTAATCATTGATGGGGGCTGGCTTACAATGGAATTATGTGACACTTACGAAATTGGCATTTACGTTTTATTGGCAGCTTGCAGCACACACCACTATAACTGAGGTCAAACAACAACAGCAAGCACATGCGCATCTGCCTTGCACAACTGTCAGCCATTGAGGGGGTCTTCCTTTGACATAAGAGGGGGCGCTGTTTGAGCCCTAGACGTCATATGCATGGGGTCTGTTTCACTTTCCAGAATGGAATACCTTCAGGACTGTGAAGGTGGTAACCCTGTTTCAGCCCCAGGAGTAGGTGGCAACGTGCCCCTGGTGGCAGTTAATTTGGGTCGATAGCCCAAATCAGTTAAGTGTAGCCTTCACCTTGAATTGGCCGCCAGGCCTTGTAATGTAAGGTGATCTCTCATACAAAATAATAATAAAAAAATGGATCAGAATGCGGGGTACCAGACTTACATTTAGGAGTAACTGTGTGATTTCTGCAAAGTCACAAGCGCAGCTCGCATGAAGTGGCGACCACCAGTCATCGTCCTGTGCATTGACGTTGGCCCCGTGGGATACCAGGATCTCTGCCGCAGCTAGGTTGTCATCTAGACAACACTGGTAACCAAATAAGGTTAAACAGAAAAGAATAATTAGTACTTTGCGAATTGATGGCACTTTTAAAACCATAATCCTCAACTTTACAGGCTTTATTGAGAAAGCAATTTTTCACACACTTTTATTCTTTGTTTATGGTGTTAGAGTGGAAGATTTCTATTTCGATTAATTATTATTATTGTCAGTTTTTATTTTCATTGTGAATTAATGTTTTATTGTGTTATTGATTATTACTTCTTCTCATTTGGTTGTATTTTACATGTAACTGTAGTTTTAAATAACGTTTATATTTTTCAAACTATGTTTTGTAATAAATTTCTACAAACTAAAAATGTGATTCTTAAATGTTCAATTTCTAAAAAGAGCTTTTGAAAACAAATTTTTGCATAGCATACAAAAAATTCGCTGAGCGAAAGCATGTTTAGTTTTTTTAAGCAATGTACAGGGCCCAATTTCATAAAGCTGTTAGGCAGAAAATACTGCTTGACAAATTTCTTTGCTAAGCAAAAATTGAGTGAGGCACCAGTAACAACAATGCAAACTTAATGTAATTTTGGCTGGTAACCCGTTTCTGCTAAGCAATACTATTCTGAGCTTAGAAAGTTGTTGTGCTTACAGGCTTTATGAAATTGGGCCCTGTGCTTTTGATTAGCTCCCTTGCTTAGCACAGATATTCTATGCATAAGTAATACTATCTGGTTACTCTACAGCTATTTGGAATTGGGTCCAGCAGGTAACAAGTTTGAACAAGAAAAGTCTTTTGTGTAAAGTCTTTTCTGTGAGGGCACAAAAAAGGTTGAACAATAGATGGACCAATAAATATGTTGACAGCCATAACCAATGAGGTTTGCTGATTTTATGGCACTACTTTTGTTGTTGCTTGAAGTGTTCTGTTTGTTCATTTTCCGCCTTCCTTTTTTGTTGGAGTGTTTTACGTATTTTTTGTTGAGGAGGGGCACCAAGGTTAAATTCAATTTTGTGATGTACTCATTTACTAATAGATAGCGTCTCCATGAAAGTCCCTAACCTCACGTTAAAATGGTGTACATTGTAATTCTATTTTAAACTCTTTCAGAGCAAAATTTCAAACATGACGTCATTGGATAACAAAAACAAATGGGTCTGTACACTTCAAAATCAAAGAGGATTTTTCGCACAAGTCCAAAGGATAAGTTCAATGCAATTTTGATTGAATATCATACAAATTCAGGAATTAGCTAAACATTCTCTGTCAAAAATGTACACACTATATATGTGATGTCATCGAGCGTTTTTTGGATTTTGACAAAAATTGCACTTGAAGGGTATCAAACACAGTGGCATTTTACACCATTTTAATGTGAGGTCTGAGACTTGTACTAATTTGTTCCCAATTTCATAAGGACTCTATCTATTGGAAAATGAGTGGATCACAAAACTAAATTTGAGGTGGAGCCACTCTTTAAATTGTCCGTTTTAAAAAAAAATCGTTTTGTTACATTGGTTTTTTTTTTTGTTTTTTTCCTTTGTTTAATCATTCTTTTTCTGCAGCTATTCTTTTGTTGAATTGTTTGCTTTGTTGAAATTGTTATCTTTGTTTATTTTTTGAATTGTTCTTTTTGTTTAAATGTTCGATTCGTTCCGTTACTTTGTACTTTTCTATTTGTTGAGTTTGTTTAAATGTTCTTCTTGAATTGCTCTTTTTGAAATGTTCTCACTGCAAATCGTCTACCTTAATTGTTCCTTTTGTATCTGTAAAAAAAAATGTTTTTTTTCAATTGTTCTTCTTGCTGAAATGGTCTTATTGCCAAGTTGCTTAATTGTTATTTAATTGTTCTTTGGATGAACTGTTCTTTTTGAACTTTTCTTATGCTGAATTGTTCCTGTTGCTGAGTTACTCTTTTATTTAAGTGCTCTTTTCAGCTCCCATATGTTGTTAGTGTGCTTAACATTCTTAAGGTATTAATATCTGTTGCCATGGCACTTTCCGTCTGTCTTACCTGATGCAGTACGGTCACACCACTCTCAGATGACGTGTTTGGGTCAGCTCCTTGGCTTAACAATGCTAAGACTGTTGGCAAATAAAACATTGTAACAATCTTAAAAATGACATGCTAATCAGTAAGGACGATTCGCAATGTTCCCCAAAACGTTTACTCAGTGCAATATGGGTAGTTTGTCAATTTTTAGTCCTCTTGCCCATTGGTCCATACAAGTTGCAACATTAAGTCATTAGAAAAACATTACGATAACCTTTAATCTTAAAGGCACCTGGCAGTGGTATTTTGTCAAAATAAAGCTTTTGTCGTTAATATATACATTTTGATGAGTGGAATGTGAATAAACAATTAACTAAGGTTCAAACATTGTGTTTTTATTATACCTTCCGCCCAGGTAATAGTTAATAAACAAGACAGTTCTTTTCAGAACTGAGAAGTCTCCCGAACACCCGAACAATCTACTCCGCGGTAGTAGAATTAAGCAAGACAGTTCTCTAAGAACAAACTCTACCTGGCAAGTAGATACACACATGGTGTTACCGCAAACCAAATAATTTATGTTTTTATTTTAATTAAACATTTAAAAATAGGCCCCCGTTTACATGGCGCTATTCGTGACGTCAATCGAGGCGCGGGATATTTGAAGAGAAAATGTGTAGTCTGGCCCTGTACATTACGTCTGGGTACCTGATCAGTATGATGCATTTTCGTATTCGGACGTCACCCAATGCAATCCTAGGAGAGTGTACAGTCGACGTTTATACGAGGTTTTCACCGGTCCGGAACTGTCCCATGCGCGTTTCTATGTCTTAAAAAACGGAAGATACGAGCACGGTCATAACGAGAACACAGATAATACGAGGTATTCGAGCGGCCCCGTGATGACAAATCGGATCGGACCGCCGCGGCGCGGCATACAGCTCAAGTCGATCCGAACACCAGAAACATGTTCGCTGCAGCGCTGAAAACGATGTCGGACCGGACCACTTTGCCCTCGTTAGCCTGACTTTTGATGCCCGTAACTGCCTATAATAGGGATCTGCAGGAAACAAATGCTAACTGACCCCATCTTTAGTCGTTTTGCTGCATCCAGCAGCAATACACCTGGTCGGCATTGCCGGGAAAATGCACGAAAAATCCCTTTTTTGGGATAACCAAACGAAACGTACAAGCTCACTACTGGCACGTAAATGCAGGCAAGTTCAAGGGGGGTCGATGTTCGATTGCGGCGAAGTCTGCCTCGATTGACGTCACAAAAAGGGATGGGCGGAGTCACCTTCAAACAACTTTGTCAATTTTTTTCACATATAAATCGTGACAAACAATTACTCAAAAAATTGTTTTATTGTTAATATACATATACTCTTCTGTAAAAAAAAAAAAAAAAACTATTTCCAGGTGCCTTTAATTTGTTTACAGTTTTCTTTTTCTCGGCACAGAACTCCAATTTCTGCGTGCAATGGCTATTGCTGAACCTTAACTGCCTAAATGTACATTAAATTTACTCAACCGGAGCCTACATCTTGATGGTGCACTGTCCTGTCAACACCCTGTGAGTTGTATTAGCTGAGTGCAGCTACAGCATGTATGTGTCGTAAAAGAAATAATGTCGTACTGTACTACATACAACAAGTACGAACTAGCGAGCCAAACTTGTAAACTGATAAAGTCATCCATGTAAATAACTGTACAATAAAAAAAGGCACTGGTCCAAATTTGATAAAGCTGTTTATCAGAAAATATTGCTAAGAAAAATCTTTTGATAAGCAAAATAATGACAGGGCACCAGTCATAACAACACAATTGACATGGCATTTTGGCTGGTAACCTGTTTCTGCTTAGCAAACTTGTTCAGTGCCAAGCAAGTTTTTGTGCTGACCAACTTTTATCAAATTGGACTCTGGCAAGTTTGGCTTGTAACTTGCCCCCTGATGCCCAAGGGATGTGAGATCAAGTATGCTCTACATGTACGTGTGCAACATGCTATGGGCAAACATTGATCACGTAATAGGATTCCTGATATCACTTAATCCCAGTGACGAACCGGAATCTTCACATGACTCAGGTGATTCACTGACAACATCCTGCTCCGACAACCTAGCTCAATGTTTCAAATAATCTTGTCCAAAGATTTTAAAGATTGGAAAACGCGGTGTTAATCAATTCTTATTAGGTTAGGCTCAATTGGCTGATCAGCATGTGCTTCTGCCAATCAGAGATCTGTATTGGCCAATCAGAGATCCCTATTGGCCAATAGAAATAGTCTAGTATGATAAGACATCTGTGAATATGAATTTCCATTAGTTTTCCTCATCGCCGTAACTAGGGTAACATTTTAGGGGAGCACAGGGGGGTGCACCATTTTTTCTTTAGGAGGGAGCTTCTGGCCAAGTTTCTTTTTGCCTTTTTCTTTAAAAAGCACGTTTCTTTTCAGCGCATTGTTTATGTTTGTTTACTATTTTTTACAAATGTATAAGATAATCTGACGTTAGTTTAAAATGGAAAAATAGTTTTAAAAACATCAAAATTATCTCATTAAAACTCTGGACATTTCAAATCCCAAAAGTCCAGATTTCAATTAGGGGGACACGTTCCCCCCATGCCCCCGCCCCTTAGTTACGCCACTGGTTTCCCTGAACCCAGATGATTTCAATCACTTTGGGTTTTGTCAGACACCATTCCATATCATACAAATTTGTATTCCATACATTTCATTTCCTTAACCCTATAAGGGTATCAAACATGTTTGGTAATGACTCAAAACAAATATTAGCATAATAACTTACTTGGTAACAAGCAACGGAGAGCTGTTGATAGTATAAAACATTGTAGGAAACGACTCCCTCTGAAGTAACGTAGTTTTTGAAAAAAAAGGTAATTTCTCACTAAAATAATAAAAACTTCTTGCAAGAAGTTTTTATTCCTATCTGAAAGCACACAAATTTGTACAACAAGGGTGTTTTTTCTTTCATCATTTTCTTGCAATTCGATAACCAATTGAGCCCAAATTTTCACAAGCTTGTTATTTTATGCCTATTTTGGGATACACCAAGTGAGAACACTGGTCTTTGACAATTACCAAACGTGTTCAGTGCCTTTAAAGACCCTTCTCGTTCTGGAGTGTCATGGACGTGCAGTCTAGCGCACCAGACCCAAGTTCTGAAATTGCCAGAGTACGGGTTCAGTTCCCGGTCATGGCACTTGTGTCCTTGAACAGCACGTCCTTCTGTTGGGACCTAAATGTAAGTTGGTCTCGTGTGTTGTGTAATACACGTAAAAAGACCCACGTGCACTTATTGTGAAGAGAAGAGGTTTGCTCCAGTGCTTGTGGCATGGTTGGCTGAAAAATGCACTGCAGCTATATGTACTTGTAAACCCTCACAAGGTGCTATATAAATGGGTCTTATAAATCAAACATAGCTTTCCAAATCGTTAATAATGCATATTTTTTTCTTTCAATAAAAATATAAGTTGAAACAGAAACTTCTTATTTTTCCCTATAAAAATAGATACTGTGTTTTGATGGGAAATGTTCAAAAAAAGGTCAAATTAGGTCCTCTACTTTCATTTCTTTTGGTAGAATGGACATAGGTCAAATCTTGTGGCTGCGAATGGCTGCTATAGTGATTTTGGTACAAGCCGTTTTTGGCGGTTTTAAAAGGATAAAAGTTGCTAACAAAAATAATTTTGAACTCACCTTCTCTCACATCAAACCTTGTGATCGCATCTCTGAGCTGATAAGCAAGGCCAAAGTTCACCTTAGTACCCTTCTTATTGGGGGAGCGGGGCTGTTCGTAGCTCTCGCTATTCTGGTTTTCTCGCTCTCTAGCATAGTACTTCCTTAGTTGCTCTTGCCGTATTTTCTTGGCGAGCTTCAGACGCTGTGTGCGGGGCATAGACTCGAAGGTGGACTGGTCTATCTCCATGGTCTGTGGTGATGTCTTGGCTAGCACTGGACAATGAGGAGAAGAAGTAAAAACAAAACTTCATTAATATTATTTTGTTGTCCACGTCTGTCAGGAGTATGTGAGGAAAATACTATTTCATCCTAATCCAGTGTTTGGATGCATTGGATTCAGGAGGCTTAAAGGCACTGAACACGTTTGGAAATTGTCAAAGACCAGTATACTCACTACTTTGTGTATCCCAACATATGCATAAAATAACAAGCCTGTGAACATTTGGGCTCAATTGGTCATTGAAGTTGCAAGAAAATGATGAAAGAAAAAACACACCCTTGTTGTACAAATGTGTGTGCTTTCAGATAGGAATAAAAGGCTTCTTGCAAGAAGTCTTTTATTATTTTAGTGAGAAATTACCTCTTTCTCAAAAACTACGTTACTTCAGAGGGAGTCGTTTCTCACAATGTTTTATACTATCAACAGCTCTCCAATGCTCGTTACCAAGTAGGTTTTTATGCTAATATATATTTTGAGTAATTACCAAACGTGTTCAGTGCCTTTAAAAGGCAGGGTATACTTTTGGTAATTGTCAAAGACCAGTACCCTCACTACGTGTATCCTAACATATGCATACATTAACACACCTGTGAAAGTTTGGGCTTAATTGGTCATCAAAGTTTCAAGAAAATGATGAAGGAAAAAACCACACTTGTTGCACTCTGTACTCAGTACTTTCCTGAGTCCTGTGAACAAAATCCACAGGCATAACTCGGGTGGGATTCGAACCCACAACCTTTACCATTATAGAGCAGATGTCTTACCAACTACACAGCCTGTGGATTTTGTTCACAGAACTCAGGAATGTACTGAGTATACAGTGTTTACACACATCGAGTGTAAAGGTAAAACCAAATAATATGTTGATGAAAACAACAAATGCACTGCTCAACAAATGAACACTCCGGTTGAACAAGATAAATTTGTCTATAACCACCACGAAAACCATGAAGGCCCTAAACATTAAATGGACACAAAGTAGGCTACATTATAAAACCCTGTGTACAAAGCACTTTCTAATTATATCCCTTCCCCCAGATTGGCATTAATAATAATTATAATAAACGTAATAATAATATTAATAAAACACTTAATATATCGCCCATTGCCCGAAGGCCTCTGAGCGCTTTACATAAAAAGAACCCCCCCCCCAAAAAAAAAAAATTAAAATACCACAATTCACTTGCACAAAATCCACAAGAAATCTTTAAAAAAGGGAAAATTGTCATAAAAACACAATAATTACAAAGTTTAAAAAGGTTAACAGATTTGTGTTTAAAAAATATATATAAACAAATTTTACACAAAGAATTTTGTTGATTATCCAGGAGACGCGTTTTGAGGAGACGCTAAAAGGGAGGGTATACCTTTGGTAATTACTCGAAAAATTAATGACCACAAAAACTTACTTGGTAAAACACTGCAGCTGTTGGTATTGTATAACATTTTTAGAAACAATTCCCTTCAAAGGAATGTGGTTATAGAGAGAGGGATTCAAAAACATTTCAATCTGAGAATTGTTTCGTGCATCAGATTGTATATTCCAAAGTATTATTCTTCCTGCTTGGACATTACCGCTCCAGATTTTTAGGCAATATCTCAAAAACACTGCCGCCTTTTGAAATGAAATTTTAATAGGTTAGTTTTATTGTATATATCTCCATTTATATAGGATTAAAACAATCAAACGGTTCCAAAAACCAAAGGTATAACTTTGCCTTTAAATTCATTTAATGAGGCAGCGTGACAAATGACAAGGGGGTGTTATTCCATAGCATTAGCAAGGGATGCATTGATATTTCCAGTTTCTCTCTTTTACCAAGTTTGTATTTTAAAATGCACATATGAGCTTTTATAGTTTTAATTAGCTCTCATATTTTTATACTGTAAGCCATGTTTTATTAATGTCCATAATGTCCTTTATATTGTCTGTTTCTTAAATTGTGGCACCAGGAGATTAACTTGATAGCAATTTAGTTTACTTTTTTTGAAATCCATCAGGGGTGCTACTTTCTTTTTTTTTTCCCTATCCTTTGTGTTTGTTTTTGTTTTCTGTATCGTTGTTATTTTTGTACTTTGCTTTTTTTACCTGTGAAATTAATAAATGAAATAAATGAAATGAAATGAAATGATATACAGTTCATGGCTGGATTATTCTTCCTCAGATGAAACTATGTTCCAAGCCACTGACTTTTAACAAAATGGCCACCCACTGGGCACGGTTCAATGACTCCATGCAAGAAATTCCACAAAACATACCCTTTGAGGTCTTTGAGTACATACATGTATACAACAGCAATTTGTGGGTGTTTGTGTCTAGTTACATGTAGTGGGAACTTCTATGGAACTGATTCATGTTAAAGGCATGAGATTTCCACAACCATCTGACGAAACTGTTGAGCATGAACATCTGCATAATTCATTTCCTTATTAAAATTTTATTTTTTTGCAGACTGGTTTCCTTTTCTTTGAAGGGCTGTTTTCTGGGATAATCTATTGACTGTTTAAAGGAACTAATTTATGTTATTCATATTTAAAGGGTGTGTACAACATTGGCAAGAATAAAAATATAAATGCTCACAGATTTGCACATAACTTACATGGTCTAAAGATGGTTATAGTAGAAAACTTCCCTTGAAATAGTTTTGATTGAAATACCATAGTTTTTACGAAATGAGTAAAATAATAGTATTTATCCTGCAGGATAAATTCCAATGTTTAAAAAAAAGTTAAAACACATTAATAAGGGGGTTTTTCACTGTTTTCTCATGACTCCAAAGACCGATTTAGCTTAAACTTTCACAGGTTTGTTATTTCATGTATATGTTGGGTCACATCGAGTTTGGATACAGGTCTTTGGCAATTACCAATGTTGTACACACCCTTTAAAGTACTGTATAGCCATACAGGGGGCCAAATTTTTGTGCTAACTACAGCAGAAACCTTTGCTGAAGCGTAAGCGTATTTCACAGCTTAGCAAGAAAATTAGGCAGCCAGCTTGCGCGTTCACCATGAACTTGCATTGTTACGTCATCATTTCCATCAGTAAGCACCGGAAGGTTAGCATGCCTTTTCGTGGGCTAACGGTTAGCAGGGCTATGAAATGGAAACTCCTGCAGCAAGCACAAAAGCCGGCGTTGAGCAGCTCTTTGAAATTTGGCCCAGGTTATATCATTAGGGAAGGAAAGTTTGTTCCTCAATTGTTATAGACTGTGTAAGTCTCGCATGTAGCGAAAACATGAAAACAGAAAAACAACTCGAGCGCAGACAATATTTCGCTATGAAATCAAATCTTCTTTTTAAATTCCATGATACAAAATTCTTGAAAATCAAAATACCCATAGCAATTTATCATAAATACAATTTTGATTTTTATGCTTGTTAAAATTAACATTGAAACAAAGTTAAAACCAGGATGCTTGCTTTTGTGGAAACCCCATTTGCCAATCACGCCTGAATTTGTGTGACCACTTCATAACCTGTTTAAATTTGTTTCAATGATAATTTTAACAAATTATTTGTATTATATAAATTTTAAACTGTATTTATAACAAATTGCTATGAGTATTTTTTACTTTCAAGGACTTTGTAGAAATACAATTTAAAAAGAAGATTTGATTTCAAAGAGGATTAGATTCTTCGCTCGAGTTGTTTTTCTGTTTTCGATACGTGCAAGACTTCCATAGTCTATTCCCAGGGCTCGAAATTAACACTGGACCGCAGACCCAAGGCTGGTGTTTTTAGCATCGGGCCAGTAAACTAACGACCCGACAAGTCCGGCAAACTTGTGTGTGTGAAAAACACCTCACCTCATCTTTAACTTTTAAAATTATGTTCAAATGTTGAGTTTGAGTCCGATAAATATCTTTCAATTCTGTTGAGTATGAAAGTATTACCCATTTTCTCTTCGTGTTTTGCACTGTGTAGATACAATTTTTTGTCATTTTGATTCTGGTCTTGTGACAAATTTTCTGGTCAGGACAGTTAAAGTTTATAGCTACAAGCCCTGCAGTCTTGTGGATTTGTTCCCCAAATAAAAGCCCTGATTCACATAAGTTTGTATTACTTTACACAAGTACTATCATTATTTGATTGAATGTATAAGAATGTGAGTGATAAAGATTCATGCAAATAAGGACTTCAATTCTACAGGTGTTTGTACACCCCATGACTACACTGGTTTGGAATCATTATGTCAATATTTGACCATTTTTTTATCAGCCTTTTATGAGGATGACTTATATCATGCTGTTTATGATGCTTCTATTCCGGGTAACACAATACACCACAAAAGAACCTTACAACAATGTCACCATCACTGTCTGATACCCTTTTTAGATAAAAATAATGACAGTTCCAACTATCCTATAATAAAAATGAATCAAACTATTTTCCCCTTCCACCCTCTGTCGGGCTTAATAAGCAGAAAATATTGCTTAACATATGTCTGCTGAGCAGAAATGAGCAGGATACCAGCAGGGCTGGAATTTTACACTGGACCACAGGCCCGAGGCCAGTGATTTTAGCGTCGGGCCAGTAAACACATGGCAGGATAAGTCCGGTGGTCTTGAGGCTACCTCATTTTGTAATCTTTGTGAAAAAAATAGTTGTCTAAGTCTGTGTAATATCTGTCAGTATCAAAGTACACTTACACATAAGACAACGACATGGTAGTTCGGCTGGTAACCTTATTCTGGAAAGCATACTTTTGTTGTGCTTAGCTCCTTTTTGTGCTTAAGCAGCTCTATGAAATTGGGCCCTGGTAACAACTTAACACATTCATTATAAATTGAAATCACCCAAAATACAATTGCAAAACTAAAACTTATGCATACCCAGCAATTTCTACATCACCTAGCTTCACCAACATACTTAAAATTCCTTCTTCTTTTTTTCATCACTTTTGTTTTCAGTACAAAAATATTAAAGGGTCTGTATACCTTTGGTAATGACTCTGAAAATTAATGACAATAAAAACTTACTTGGTAAGAAGTACAGCAGCTTTGGATAGTATAATGCATTTTGAGAAACTTTTCACTTCGAAGTACTGTGATAATGGAAAAAGATATCACTTTTTATCCCCAAATATTTGAATCTGAGAAGCATTACTGACAGTAACATTTCTCAGATTGTGTATTCCAATTGCAGATTATTCTTCCTGCATGGACATAACCGCTCCAGATTTTTCAGCAATATCTCAAAAACGCTACCACATTTTAAAATGAAATTTTCACAGGTTAGTTTTATTATAGTATAATATCTACAACCATATAGGATTTTAACAAACAGTGGGTCCCAATTACCAAACGTATACAATCCCTTTAAAGGTATCGTACACGTTTGGTAATGACTCAAAACAAATATTAGCATAAAAACTTACTTGGTAACAAGCAACGGAGAGCTGTTGATAGTATAAAACATTGTAGGAAACGACTCTCTCTGAAGTAACGTAGTTTTTGAGAAAGAGGTAATTTCTCACTAAATATAATAAAAACTTCTTGCAAGAAGTTTTTATGAATTCTTATCTGAAAGCACACAAATTTGTACAACAAGGGTGTTTTTTCTTTCATCATTTTCTTGCAACTTCAATGACCAATTGAGCCCAAATTTTCACAGGCTTGTTATTTTATGCGTATGTTGGGATACACCAAGTGAGAACACTGGTCTTTGACAATTTCCAAACGTGTTCAGTGCCTTTAAAGAACCTACCCTATATAAAGAACAGACTGTGTAAGTGTTAAGCAGGGCAAGGCTTTCAAGTTGCCCAAGGCGGAAGGAACCCTTGCTGACATTACCTCCTGTTTAGTGAACGCTCAGGAAGCTTATTTATAGCCCTACCTGACAAACTTGGTTGTTCCGGCTTTAATGTCAACTTAATGATTATACGCCTTGGAACTTAATCATACTGGGTGAAGTAGATAAACCCTTTAGTACATCCACGGTCATCGTTTTGGAAACGTTTTTTAGATTAACATATTTATCATCCATTGATGTTTTAGTTCCTTGTAGAAGTTTTCTACAAACATGCAAAGTGTAGTAAACGTCACAGCAGGGCCAAATTTCATGGCTCTGCTTACTGTGGAATTCTGTGCTTACGGTTCATAGAATTCTCTGCTAAGCGGAACCATGAAATTGGGCCCAATTCCAGCACCCATCATGATCCTCAACCACTACAGACATAACTCTCAACATCTTTCCAGTCTTCTGACGACGACTACCGCATACTAGCTCTTCTCCATCAGGGCCCAATTTCATAGAGCTGCCTTAGCACAAAAAAGTAGTTCTAAAAGCACAACATAAGTACGCTTACCAGAATAAGGTTACCAGTCAAACTACCATTTCTGTACAATTTGTGATTGGGATCCTGCTCATTTCTGCTTAGCAGACAATTGTTAAGCAAATTTCTGATTAAACAGCTCTATGAAATTGTGCCTTGCTCTTCTCGGAGCCAACACCCCTACTTAAGAGATTTATTACTTAGGGTGCGTTTTGGCGGCTGTAACCAATAACTGTTTCGGCCGCCAAAACACACCCGTAGTTCCCTTACACACGCCAACATACAGGGTACCTTTAACAATGGAACAATGCTATTCCACAAGGTTTTCATTGTTCTATTGTTACCCCACAGAGAATTTCCTCAGAAAATGGAATTATAGAACAATGGAAATACCCCGTAACTGCCATATTTGTAAGGGTGTGTACACGTACTCGTAAGATACATAATTAAGTCTCAAACTGTACCATGCAAAGTCTTAATTGCTAAAAGGTCTTCTTCCTGAAATGAGCCGAGTGTAGGCCTATTGTTCAAAATGTGGAGACTTGCCTTCTCAATTTTCTTCAGAACTACATCTTCTCAATCCAATGGAAAAGATCACTATTGTAGTCACAGTGTACGTGTAAACTTTTACAGTTTAAAGACACTGGACACTATTGGTAATTGTCAAAGACCAGTCTTCTCACTTGGTGTATCTCAACATATGCAATAAAATAACAAACCTGTGAAAATTTGAGCTCAATTGGTCGTCAAAGTTGCGAGATAATAATGCAAGAAAAAACACCCTTGTCACACGAAGTTGTATGCTTTCAGATGCTTGATTTCGGGACCTCAAAATCTAATCCGAGGTCTCGAAATCAAATTCGTGGAAAATTACTTCTTTCTCGAAAACTACGTTACTTCAGAGGGAGCCGTTTCTCACAATGTTTTATACTATCAACAGCTCCCCATTATTCGTTACCAAGTAAGGTTTTATGCCAATAATTATTTTGAGTAATTACCAATAGTGTCCACTGCCTTTAATTCAGACAGCAATTTCTTTACCTCATTCCGTTTTAACATCTTTCTTTATTATATTTAGACAATATTTATTTCTTTGGCGTATAATTGGATGAGTAGGGTTTCCAGTCATTGCATTTAAAGAGGGGACTCTGAGGTCAAATTCATTTTTGCGATGCACTCATTTTCTCATAGATAGAGTCCTTGTGAAATGTGGGAGAAAAAATTACAAGTCTCTAGCCTCACAGTTAAAATGACCAGTGTATTATTGTCATTTAATTTGATACTCTTTCAGAGCGAAATTTGAACCATGACGTCATTGGATAGCCTATATCAACAACAAATGGGTCTGCACATTGCAAGGAGGAAATTTTGCATCAGTCAAAAGATCAAATTCAATGCCGTTTTGATTGAATATCATCGATATTCAGGATTGAACTACAACAATTCCTGTACCAAAATGTAAAGACCCATTGAAATGTGAAATGTGATGTTTTAGGATGTTGACAAAATCCACACACAAAATCAAACACAGAGGCATTTTACATCGATTTAACGTGAGGTTAGAGACTTGTAAATTGTTGCCACATTCATAAAGGACTCTATTGGAAAATTAGTGCATCACAACCAAAAGTGTATCAAAAACTTATTTTTACCTTGGGGCAAACTTATCCAGTTCATTTTAATATTCACAGAATCAAGCGAAACTTCAGGTCTCTCTCAGAGAAATTTTTGTTTAAAGGCAGGGTATACTTTTGATAATTGTCAAAGAAAAGTATCCTCACTTGGTGTATCCCAACATATGCATAAAATAACAAACCTGTGAAAATTTGGGCTCAATTGGTCATCACAGTTGCAAGAAAATAATGAAAGATAAAAAAACACCCTTGTTATATAGAATTGTGTGCTTTCAGATGTCTGAGAAAGGCTTCATAATATCAACAGCTCTCCAGTGCTCTTTAACAAGTAATGTTTTTATGGTTATTAACTTGTTGAGTAATTACCAAAAGTACAACCTGCCTTTTAAAAGCAATACCTTCCACTTTCGCAACTGAAACTAAACAAGAGAAAAAACTAGGGATGACCACATGTACTTGGTTTTAATTTCATGAACGAAAGTTTACACAATGAAAAGGTTAACAAACTGAACCACTTTCTCCAGAAAATAATTTCAAATCAAATGTTTGGCTCTATCAAAAGGAAATAATCAGTTGACAGGTCAAATGAAAAAACACCCCCCCCCTAACTAATAAGTAAATAAATAAATAAATAAATATTGTTATACATTTTTGGGCCTTAAAGGTATCGTACACGTTTGGTAATGACTCAAAACAAATATTACCATAAAAACTTACTTGGTAACAATCAACGGAGAGCTGTTGATAGTATAAAACATTGTAGGAAACGACTCCCTCTGAAGTAACGTAGTTTTTGAGAAAGAGGTAATTTCTCACTAAAATAATAAAAACTTCTTGCAAGAAGTTTTTATTCCTATCTGAAAGCACACAAGTTTGTACAACAAGGGTGTTGTTTCTTTCATCATTTTCTTGCAACTTCGATGAACAATTGAGCCCAAATTTTCACAGGCTTGTTATTCTATGCATATGTTGGGATACACCAAATGAGAACACTGGTCTTTGAGAATTTCCAAACGTGTTCAGTGCCTTTAAATGCACTAAGACATACTGTAAGAGAAGATTTATCTTATCTGTCTTCTTGAGTATTAAATATACTTCAGTACTCAATAGAATTAAAAGGTATTTTTCAGACTCAAAGTCAACATTTGAACATAATTTGTTTCTGTTCAAGATAGAACACAGTGAGGTGTATGTTTTTTATTGTTGTTCAATTGAAAATCTCAAGACCGCCGGACTTGTCCACTCATAAGTTTACTGGCCTGACAATAAAACCACTGGCCTGGGGCCTGCGGTCCAGTGTAAAATTCCAGCCCTGCTTTAGAGACCATTCATTTCTGTTTAATCATCCAAATGTGCCCAGACATCGTTATGATTGTTCATTTTTTCAATCAATGCTTTTGGGGTAAAAATGTCAACTAAAATAACACGAAGCAGAATTTTTTTAGAAATTGAGATACTATATTAACATATGAAACATTGGAAAATGTCATTTCCGAATCCGGACTCTGATACTTTGACCTCTTTCGGTGAATGAAAGTAGGTGAAATATGGGCATTTTGGTACAAGCTTTTTGTGGCTGCTATGTTCTCTAAAGGGTTAAATGATTTTTGAAACTTGATAAAGTGACACCAAAACCGGGCATTTTGCTGCAATAACTCAAGTTTATTTCCTCGACATCGCATAAATGCATAGATGATATTAAAATAGGATATTTGTTTCATGTGCACCAAAGCTATGGAATGATCTTCCCTATCAACTCAGTACACTTGACTCTTCGAATCTGCTTACATTTAGTCCATTGCACTTGTCATCTCCACATGGTATCTCCACACTTTAGAAAGTCAAATTTAAGACTTTTTAAGACCCTTTTAATGCTACCTTGAACAAAATTTAAGACCCAAAATAAGTGAATAAAGCAGGGAAGAAACAGCTAAACCCACTCACACTTTATGTTACCTTAATGTTACCTTTTAAAACGTTCTTTACGAGCTGATACGAAAATTCATTACACGCTTCATACTTTTTAATGCTTCTTTTAAGAAGCATTAAAAGGCTTTAAATTTGGATAGTTCAATTTAAGACTTTCTAATACTTTTTAAGGATTTGCAGAAACCCTGGCTAGGAGTTGGCATTGTTGGCTGCGGAAGATGTAGTCATCAAGGTCATTGGCCTACCCCTTCCCTCCAGCCCCCCCCCCCCAGACTTACTGACTTTTTCAACACAAGATCTCTTAAGTTTTGTCACAACATTCTTCACTGCATGTCCGTAATTAGTGTAAAAGAATCAACATTTTCGCAAAGCAATGTACATTTACAAATCTTTCAACCACCTTGGATGCCAGAGACGAATTTCATTTTTAAAAACCGTTGGTCACGATGTACCGAGCCAAATTGGGCTTGATAGCATCAAGCCGTCAACTAGGCCTACACAGAGAAGAGAAGCACACTTCCAAAGTACAATACATATCCACAAAAAAAGATAGCAATTTCTGTCTTACTGTGGGAAATACTTTGGGAAGTACAACATACAGTACATGGAACTTCTCAGCTTGGACAACGAAAAATGGACTTCACAGTTTAGAATGACAGCCACACTGCACTGTTTAGGTTTTTCACACACATACCAGGTTGATGACAACCAAGCTACAAGAACAATGAAAATAATGGCCCCCAAGTTGTAATCTTTCCTTCTTCAGTCCATGAAAAACCTTGTGGGTGTTTGAAACCCTTTATGAATAGAACAACCAAATCTGCATAATGCTTTCATGGTAACTGCACCAAACAAAGTGTACTGGCCTAAGCTGACAAATTTTGACGAAATAACACATTATATGGATGGAATTAAGAAGGCTATCTGATTCAAGAATCCTTGAGTTGATTTCAACACATTCCCACAATCTCTCTGAGAGTGTCAAATCAGTGCTCTAGGGTGCACCCGACTAAGTAAACTCCCATAGCATACAATACAAAATGCTAAATATTCAAAAATACTTTTAAAATACTTAGAAGTCTCACAGCATTTTACAGTGAAGGAAAACATTATCCATTGACTCTTGAACTTTTATCCTCTGCTCAATTTGATACGGGGAGTCCCAAGGCCCAGCGAGTTATTCTCCCTTCAAATAAAAATACCCCTACACCAGTGTAATTTTCCAAACATCCGAGCGTCAATCTTGAAAAATGTCCCGACACCTCTGGCAAATAACTATAGACCATTTCTACAGGGCCTATGCCATCCAAATTACCCTCAAGTTGGAAGTCAACAACCCCAGGTCACAATTGGGCAATATTTTTAAACTGAGACCCCCTTTTATTGGGCTCTTCAATCTGTCTAATAAAGAATATTTTGAGGGCCTACAAAATATTAGTAAGGCAGATTCTCTGTTTTCTCCCTATTTAGTGGGATGCAACCGTAAGTCTTTAATAGGTACAAGATTGATAGCTACTGTAACTTAAGATTGATTAGTTATCCACCTTACAGCTCACTGATAATTCAGTTCATACTAGTACGACCTGCCAGACTGCGAGTTACGCTGCCAGGCACGTTAATTTGTTTAAATAGCTACATAAATATCCGCCCGCTCTTGGCGATGTGAATAACAGGCCTCAACCTTAAGCTTTAGAGGGTCAAGGCCACTTGGCCTTGAAGGCTCCAAAAAAGAGAGGGGCACCAAGGCCAACTGAAAGGGCACCAAGGCCATTTTCAAACTTTTATTTGTTAATGACATGTATACTCCAACACGCTCACTTGACAAAAAATCGTTGCCCCAGAACACAGAATTCTTGGAAAAAATCATACAGAAAAAATATTAAGAAAGTTAATTCCCTGCGTGCTCATATGACAAAATATCAATCCCGGATCACCATCGCCCCATCTCCCCACCCAACCCCAATGCTCAATAAAATATGTTGTTCCGGAAAATTCAACCAGACCTTGAAGTTGAATATAAAATTCTTGAAAAACAATATTCTTAAAAATAAATATGATTATGAAAATTGAAAACGAATCCCCAACGTCTTATAATTGGCCTATGTAAACGTGCATGCCGAACATGACGAGGTTTATGCCTTCCGAGTTCCGGCTTAACAATTTCACCAAAAAAACCCGCGTCTAAACGTTTGCACTTTGCTGCTGCTCCAGCCAATTCGACCTCGTGCTTTTTCTTTACGTCTGTTATGGGATTGCATGATGATGGATCAATATTGAATTGATAGATTATGATAAAGATTTCCGAATTTTTTGCACCGTTAACTGCTCCGATTTTGACATTTCCACGCGTGTACACAAACGTTTGTTTGACGACGAAAAAGAAAGTTGCAACGCAGGCAGGTCGCTGGTTCACAAACATTTATCCAATACATTTATCTAAAAGAACAAGCCTTGGATACCAGCGAAATAGTGTCAAAAAAAACATAGACTGAATCCCGCTCCCGGCCCCATCCCCTACACATACAGATCTCAATAGACAGAATCAATGCGAAAATGTGTAATTCAGTGTAGGGACCTGTAGCCAGTCTATACATTAGAGTAGTCTGGTGCCGTGCTTTTAGTAGTAATCAACTCAACAACGTTTGATATGGTTGCCATGCCACATTCTCCACACTGCAAGTACTTCGGTATTTTGCGCGATGGCAAACAGCCTTATGAAAACTAGTGTGCGGGAGCGTACGTTACGTACGTCCAGAAACAATTTGACCTTAATTAAATGGGTCACAACGTTAACATTATTTTTAATAACACTTTCAAATACATAATATAATGGAGTGGAAAGGGGCACGACGGCCAAGTGGCCGTAAGGTACGTGTTTTTTAAAGGGGCATCACGGCAATTCGCCGGGGCATCGCGGCAATGGCCGCTGGTGGCCGCTGTTAAGGTTGAGGCCTGTAGAATAGCGCCCTCACTAGATTCGCATCGCATGATTTGTGGAATGCAGCAACATTGTACGGCGTTTTGTTTAAAAAAAAAACCTCTCTTTTCATTATGCCAAGCCAGGAAAATTCCTTGCGTTCCAGCGATTCTCAAGCTAGGGTAGCAAGGCTTTGGGTGGTCACTTTCAAAGTCAGTGCTGCAGCTAATACATTGATTTGCAAGCTCTTTTATGGAGTAAATGTAATTTTATTTTACACTAACTCATAACCCCCTTCCCCCAAGAGAAGTAATTCGGTCTGAAAAACTGTCAAGTCAAGAAAGTAGCATTTGAAGACCCCCAAGTAGTTTTGCTTATTATGATTGCCACAATCAAAACATGCATTTAAAACGAACATTGCCAAAATTTACAAAACAATCGAAATGTAAGGATTATAAGAATGTGAAAAAAGAAAGAAAAAAAACATTACAAATGTTTACTAAAATGAGATAATTATTATCATTATTTCATTTCTCTAGAAAATTTAATTAATTACACACTAAAATGAACCAGAATTAGAAAATAATCACTAAAAATCATAAGACTATAAAAGGTTAATGTAGACGTGGAGAAGGTTAGACAGAGGAGGAAAATGGTTTTAGAAAATTCCTGTCACCAAAAGGTTCAACAAAAGTTTACAAGAAAAGTTTGGACAGGAATTACACACAAAAATTTTAATATCAAGTGATAAACCACCAGGGAAACTGACTAAGTAAATTTTAATTAATTTGGGATCGAACAAACAAAAATTGACTTGAGCAGGATTTGAACCTGCGACCTCCGGATTACCATGCCGGCTCTCTACCAAATGAACATTATAAACTACAAACTTTAAGTTGTAATCAATGAAGTTCTCACAGATTGGTTAGTGTGTTTCTTGAAACCCAGCGATGGAAATGAATTTCCTCAATCCAAAAACCAATGATGTAACAATTATACTTTTTAACATGTTTAATACAATTTTACATGAATGAACTTACAGATCTCTCTCGTCATATTCTCAAACAACAGTTGTCGCATTCGGGCCATTTCAAATCCAATCCGATGTTGATCTTCATAAAAGTCAAACAATTTCCACGGTTTTCAACAACACTTCACAGAAGTTGTTTATTGACAAACAGAGTATAGATGTAATCCATAATCAAGGTGTCAGAACACACTGTGAAAAATCCACACAAATCAACACTCATCCTGATCCAAAAGTGCGAACGCCTCACTTGAATTGTCAAATTTTTCCCTCGAACAATAACATTGAAACTTGAATACTTGAATACGATTTCCAATCTCGGTTCTAAAATTCGGAGAAACACTCCCCCGAAAGACCTCCAGTAACTTTTTATTTCCTCACCGACTGTATCTCTATAGCATTCCCATCCAGTCTGGTTGAAGTCTGATATGACAGTGATTGTGAACGTGACGCACTGCTAAACTCAACCCCCGACCACCTCAAAAAAAGCCTAGTTCAATCAACTCTTTAGTCTACAATTAAAGGGGCAATGATGAACAACTTCAACCGATAGCTCAATTTTTAAAAAAAGCTACAAGTACATAAGAGAGTCCTTTGGAAGAGTCTAAGTATAAAACAATGTGTATCTGCTGAGCCAGAATGACAACAAATTGGTTCAGCAAAATCTTAATTCTCCATTTACAAAACAAATTATTTGTGATCTAGACATGAAATGAATCCCTTGAACTAATGCAGCCAAAACTTTGTTGTCAGGGAAAGTCATAATAACCTGAGATTGCCTATTGCAATGACTCAGACCATACAAAATAGCATTGGTTTCTTAACACTTGAATAAACCTGAATGGGCCGTCCCACTAAAGTGCGTACTGAATTCTACTAAAAGGGTCCGTGTCTGGTCATACTATGTAACTTTTTCCGTCAACAAATAGTTGGGTTTTTTTTGTATGAAGGTCCATCATTACAAAGGATTCTGAGGGGGGAATATTGGGGGGAAACTCACTTTCATGACCTTGCAGTTTGTTTGGCTTTTTTTTATCTTTAGATGGTTGTGTCAGTTTCTATTTATTGATCCAACCATTCTTTTTGTTCTTTTCTTTTTTACCCTAACCTGAGGAATCAGGACAATTTTGAGCCCTATGTCATGGTTCTACTTTGCTGTGTTTAAAATTTATTTCAATATTAGAGAGCTATTGTCCTGACCCTGTGGTCAAGGAAGTTATAAAAACCGTTTAGACACTGAACAAAATTGAACACAATTTGTTAGTACCACAACAAAATAAACTGAAATAAACGTGGGATTGACTAATTTCTGTTTAGTTTTAAAGGGAAAGTATACCTTTGGTTTTTGCAACTGTTCGATTGTTTTAATCCTGTATATATAAATGTAGACATACATGTACAATAAAACTAACCTGTGAAAATTTCACTTCAAAAGGTGTGTGTGTGTAGAGGGAAGAGTGAAATCATAAGCCATGTGCAAGCAATCATGAGATGAGACCATGTGTGACCACAAAAAACATTTTGATGGTATTCAATATATGCATCATATAGAGAGTTTGTAAAGGACACGCAAAGAAAATAGTAGGACCGGAACGCACTCAAAATTTTCAAAAAGTTGTTTACATTTATGAAGCTGCTCCCTGTGTCGAGTGAGAATCAAACTTTAGAAAACGTATGAGGCGTCATGAAAATTCTTTATGGAAAGGGGGGGGGTGGAAACAAATGGTTCAAGGAAAAAAACACAAGAAGAACAGGTGTAGGTGGGGGGAGATGGATGGGAGGGTGGGGGGAGATGGATGGGAGGGAGGGTGTGAGAAAGAAGGAGACTAAGTTCTGCCCAATAAGTCTTTAGCAAAATAGCGATATGTTGACGGTAGCGCAGGAAATTAGAAACTATTTCCGGAGGTAGCCAGCAAAAGATAAATGGGCAGAAAAGCGTTTTTGAGATATTGCCAAAAATCCAGAGCGGTTATGTCCAGGCAGGAAGAATAATCCGTAATTGGAATACACAATCTGAGAAACGTATCTGACAGTGACGTTTCTCAGATTCAAACTTTGGGGGATGAAAACTCCTATCTTTTTCCAAACCACATTACTTCGAAGTGAAATGATTCTCAAAATGCTTAATACTATCGAAAGCTGCTGTACTTTTTACCAAGTAGGTTTTAATTGCCATTAATTTTAAGAGTGATTACCAAACGTATACCTTCCCTGTAACAGCAAAAAAACAAAAGTTTCAACTTTAAATGGTGAGTCTCATAGTGATATTCAGTTCTTATAACACTTTTCCCAAAGGGTGTCTCAAAGCACTACCGTACATTGGTTGTGTCATACTAAATGTTTGTCTGTCCATAGGTAAGGGAACAAAAGCATCTCGCATAACCTTATACCTAAATGTTGTCTTTAAATTGCTGCTTATTATTGAATCATTGTGTACCTAATATATCATACCCCATACTATATTGCTTTGTGCGTTATTGTATTATTGTATTGTGACAGCATTGAAATAAATGTTACTGAATGAATGAATGAATGAATGTTTATTCTACAGGTATACAGAGATATGTTTGAAATTATAAGACCCATTTTACATTACAAATACACGCAGCACCTTGTAACAGTGAAAAAGGTGCTGTGGCACAAACTTACTCCAGCCTACCATACCAGAAACACAGGGGCCAATCCCTTCTCTCAACTATTTGGGTTCTTTTATGTGTAAAACACAACACATGGGATGGCTTTATGTCCCATCCAAGGACGGAGCAATAATGGTTTTAAGTGTCTAGCTTAAGGACACAAGTGTCAAGACAAGGACTCGAACCCACACTCTGGAGATCAGAAACACCAGAGCCAAGAGTCCAGTGCGCTTGAGTGTTCAGCCAAGACACGCCATTGTCTAATAATAGTACACATGTACATGTAGGCCCTAATATTTTTGGTAGGAGAATAATGTTGTTTCAAACAGTAATCTGTTGTCTTACTCTTATATCAAAAATTTAAAAAAAACTAACAAAGATTTTGACAAAATAGGGAGACTGCCTTCAATAGGGCTAGATAGCTGAGTTGGTAGAGTGCTGGCAAATTAAGATGGAGGTTCAAGTCCCTTTTTAGTCAATTTTTCTTTGTTCATACCCCAAATTATCAAAAGTTGATTTTTTTTTTTCACAGAACTCGGGAAAGTACTGGGTATACAGTGCTTATTACACCTCAGTGTAAGGGTTAAAAACAAGTTATATTCTTTATCCCCGATGCAAAATTAACATCTATTAAATCATTGCCGTACCAGCTGCTAAAACATAGGATTTGAACTGCCTCTAGCCACCAGGCTAGCTCGGTGGTCTAGTGGTAAGACATCTGCTCTAACAAAGCAAAGGTCGTAGGTTCGAATCCCACCCGAGTGATTTGCCTGTGGATTTTTTTCACAGAACTCACGAAAGTACTGAGTATACAGTGTGAAAATACACATCGGTGTAAAGGGAAAACAAATTATAATACAACCTTCCCTGAGATTTTCTAACGCTATAAAGAAAATGACAGTCAAAGTACCTGTTCAGTTGATACTCCTTCTCGTCTTCTAAGAACTATGTCCTCTTCCCACTCATTATTTACACACAGCTGTTAAAAAATAGAGAACAAGGAAGTTACACGTATTTATCAACAATTGGGTCCAATTCCAATAGTCCTCCCAAAAATAGCTGAATACTGGTACAACGCAGACGTCATCTCACAGAAAGTAAACAATACATCAATGTACTGAATCATAACAAGCAATCCTCAGATGGATTGGGGGGGGGGGTTGCTGGACACATCAGAATGTCAGTACATCATTGTATCTATCTGTACACAATGGATGGGAGTTGTCAGCCTACTTTAAAAGCCTGAAGGTTATGTAACCACAGTGGAAGGTCCAGTCACCATACAGAAATACAATGGTTCTTGTTCAGTGATGTGGATCATGGCATGTCCTTGTAAATGTGGAATATCATGCATCAGCACTGCAGACTCAAAATCCCTATAAACAGACAGCAGTGTAAACTGTGACAGTAAAACAAATCTACTAATAACTTTGACAAATTAGATTTTGTGTTGAACCTTTTTAAAAACCATGTTCTTGTTGGTGAATGACAAATGTAATTCCTGGGATTATAACTGATTTCTACCTCCGTGCTGACGGATGGTTTATGCTGGTGAGGATTTTGAAATCAAAGTGTCATTTAACTTTTAAAAGTGCTGTTTTTCATAAGCAATGGCAACTACAGTAGCATCTGAAGAAAAGTACAAATTAGAACAACTAATAGACCTATAGAATATATGCAATAAAGTCATAGTAACTCTAACTTTTAATTAAATGATTCAATTCACTTTATTTCCAGTCAATACAACAGAAACAAATGAAGATACAAAAGGCATGAGAAATAACAACCACATTTAGATTACAAAGCAAAAGAACGACACAAGGAAAAAACAAACAAAAATGATGGAAATGGAGGGGGCCCATAAAAAGCAGAGCTTGTCGAGTACCGATCCCCCTAAGAAAATAAAGCAAACAATGTTGCGAGAAGCAGATACATGTACAATGCAAAAAGCAGAGCTTGTCGAGTTCAGACCCTCCCCCCTAAGAAAATGAAGCAATGTTTGCGATAATTGACACACAATGAGGTTAATGAATGTTGCATTATTTTAATTATTTATAAGATGAACAAACTTTTAAAAACAGGATTCTCTGTAATTACAGTGCTCTGTTGCCCAAATGCTAGATAAAGTCAACATTTTCTCCAAATGGTCCAGATAGCTAGCTTATAGACCATGTAACCTGTGACATCATATGTTTAAAAAAGAGCCACAGAGCCTGGACTTCATGCAGGCATGACTTGTAGACAGCTCATTGGAAGAACACCTAAAATCTTATATTTTTATGGAGATTGCACTGTCTGATTTTTATTAACTTTTGATATGAAGAAAGAGGGGGCACATCTCAAAACTTGATTAAAGGCACTGTACACGTTTGGTAATTACTCAAATTATATAATTAGCATAAAAACTGACTTGGTAACGAGCAACAGAGAGCTGATAGTATAAAAAATTGTGAGAAACGACTCCTCTGAAGTACTGTAGTTTTTGAGAAAGAGGTAATTTCTCACTAAAATAATAAAAGACTTCTTGCAAGAAGCCTTTTATTCCTATCTGAAAGCACACAAATTTGTACAACAAGTGTTTTTTCTTTCATCATTTTCTTGCAAATTCGATGACCAATTGAGCCCAAATTTTCACAGGCTTGTTATTTTATGCATATGTTGGGATACACCAAGTGAGAACACTGGTCTTTGACAATTACCAAACGTGTTCAGTGCCTTTAAACAGCTGTTAATTTTATAATTCTTGAATGTATGTGGAAATTAGAACACCAAATGTAACATTTCCCATATTATGAGCATCTTGCCTGCTAGGAAATGACCCGAAATGTACAATTTTATTATTGAGCTCTCAGATTGAAATGTATCTTAGAACTGTATTTTCTTAATAACCAAACCTGTACTTGTTTAATTATTTGACCTCTCTATCACAGTGTAGCAATTTCCCATGAGACTCAATGTAATTAGCGTATCCAAAATGAGGATAAAGGGAAAGTGGTCCGACTCCATGATTGAAATTAAATTCATCTGCTGTCCATAATCAAGGAAGAAATTCAATTAGCTTTGTGTAGGGGCTACAGGAAGAAAACATTTAAGATGAAAATAACGCAGGAGAGCTGAAGGTAGGAATTGATATTCCTCTTAAAGGCATTGTACACGTTTGGTAATTACTCAAAATATTTATCAGCATAAAAACTTACTTGGTAACAAGCAACGGAGAGCTGTTGATAGTATAAAACATTGTGGGAAACGACTCCCTCTGAAGTAACGTAGTTTTTGAGAAAGAGGTAATTTCTCACTAAAATAATAAAAACTTTTTGCAAGAAGTTTTTATTCCTAACTGAAAGCACACAAATTTGTACAACAAGCGTGTTTTTTCTTTCATCATTTTCTTGTATCTTCGATGACAAATTGAGCCCAAATTTTCACAGGCTTGTTATTTTATGCATATGATGGGATACACCAAGTGAGAACACTGGTCTTTGACAATTACCAAACATGTACGATGCCTTTAAAACATTATAGATTGTAGAATGGAGGGAAACATGCACCAGGCAAGGAGTTCCAAAGAGATGCAGTACGTGGAATCATGGTGGAATTAAGCTATATAGGAATAGCTCTTTGTTCTACAGCAAAGCATCTTGAGTGTATTGGTGAGAACAAGCAGGTTTCCTGCTCAAGCCATGGAGGTCCATGCTCAAGCCAGGGATGCTTTGCAAAAAAGCAAAGCATCAATTGAACTGCAATAATTTTGTATACCTACAGGAAATGTTTTTGGCAAAAAAGAGAATTTTAGTAATTCATCTCTCTTTTTTACTCAAAGACACTTTAAAACCATCATAAAAACTATCATAAAGTGTTCCACAGTTCTTTGCAGACAGATACAACACATGTCTTGATAAATTGGTTTGCTTTAATCTAATGAAATTAATAAAAACATAATAAATGTTCATCAGCATGAGCTCCATTGTTTTCAAAAATACATGGAAAAGATGTAATAATCTCAGCAAAGCAAGAGTGTAATGTATGGGTGAGAAGAAGCAGAGAGCCTGGTTTCACATTCAAGGCAGGGATGCTTTGCAAAAAAGCAAAGCATCAACTAAACTGCAGTAATTTTGTACACCTAGGAAATGTTTTTTGTTAAAAAAAGAAATATTCTAGGAATTTATCTCTCTTTTTTACTCAAAGACACTTTAAAACCATCATAAAAACTATCATAAAGTGTTCCACAGTTCTATGCAGGCAGGTACAAGACATAGATAACTTGGTTTGTTTTAATCCACATAATGAAATTAATAAAAACAAACTAAATGATCATCAGCATGAGCTCCATTGTTCAAATACATGGAAAAGATGTAAAAATCTCACACCATTTTCTTTTTACTCATTATAATCCAAAAATGTTACCTTAATTATGTTTTGTTCAAAGTGGAGGTCAGATTACATTTACAGCATCTTACACCAAGTTTAAACATATCTAGTGATTGTGTAACTAAAAACTAATTAACCCTTTAGAGACCATTCATTTTCTGTATCATCACTATCACACAAACATTGCTGATCTTGTTGATTTTTTAGAAAAATTATTAGAACCACAAAAATATATGGGTTTGTTTTAGAATTGTAGATTCTTTGTTTTAAACATAGGAAATGTTGGAAAATGGCAGTTCAACCAAAAACCTTTGCTTTGACCTCTTGTTGTTGCTTTTGTTTGAGGAAAAAGTGGGTCAAATCTTGTGGCCGTTTGCGCCGCTACGGGCATTATGGTACAAGCTGCTTGCGGCCGCTACGGTCTCTAAAGGGTTGATAAATGCACAAGACTCAGAGCAATGTGTGGTTCTCTGAATAAAATATTTCTTCCACACTAACTATAATTATAAAGGACTACAGCTTACTTATAACCCTTTTGCCAAATCTCTTTTATTTTTTTACTTGTTTTCATTCATGGTTTTTCTTTTAGTAAATGATATAGCCGGAATGCAACTGAACATGCGCAGTGACTGTTTATTGGGCCTATAAATTTCACCATGAAAAACGTTAGTCTGGCTCCACGCCAACAACGTCGTTGTGACTTCGCATTCACACACGAGATGGGAATCAGACAATGCCGGACTTTATTTCCCTTTAAAAAAAATTCTTGGGAGCCACAAACTAGAAAAAGATAAGGTAGGCCTACATACTACTATCCACATTTTTAATAACAAAGGAATATTTTTTTGGGGGGGGCTGACAAAAACAAATTGAAAAAAGCCCCATAGGGGGAGGGGGGACAGGGGGACAGCAGCAAATGCTTATAAAAGACAACTTACAACCTGCAGGATTATGGTATCGATCAAGAACGGTCAAAAGGCATTGGCGGATGATACTAGTTTTTACTACTTCGTGGAAAAGAATTGTTTATTAAATACAATTTTTTCAACAGATCATGGTTTCTCAGTGCAATTAAAACTTGTTGTTGTCAGGCGTCGTCTGTTGTTGCTTTTTAGCGCGACCGCTTAATAAAGTTGTTGGGTTTTTTTACAGCTGTACCATCTAGCTGCCAATATCATTATGTTATTTATAGACCTGTACAGGAAGCTACGTACAACTAAAAAAATATATATTTTAAACATAATAATTTTATTGAAATAGTAATGAACCTGGGTGGGAGGTGTGGGTTACAAATTGACAAATAAAACCGCTACTACTCAATTCAAGCAGAAGTCAGGCCTTAAAAACATTAGAGTTTTTATTCAGTTATGTTGTGTGTCCCCCCCCCCCCCCCCCGCCCCCACTTAAGAACGCCATTACCCCAAACTGGATAGGAAAACACAAACTAGCTACACGAAAAGGCTACTGCATGCCAGACTGCTACGTGCTAGCTACCGTACCACTGCTAATAGCCCAGGTTGGACTCCTCAGTTGCAGTGGCACTGACTAACGTCCTACCAGGGTTACACTACAGTGCTAAGTGCTAGTGCTGCGCCTACAGCATCAACATGGAGGTCTAACTGTTAATATATTCCGGTAATTAGACGACCGAGTATGAAATAACGCACATCATAAGCACGAACGATGATGAAACAAAAATTATCACTTACCAATTAATTTGGACGCTGTTCGCACAACACAGAATTTCAGAAAGTTGTTGTTGTTTGTTGACTCTGCTCGCTCGATTGAGTAATAGTTTGTTTTTCCAAACCAAACTCCGGTAAGCTCCATCCATTAGCAGGTGGTTGATGTCGGGTACCCAGACATCATGTTTGTGTTCGATAAGGAGCGGTTTCTTGGCACCCACTTGACACCCTTACAGCATTCTCATGAGGGCGCTATGACGGCTTTGCGGGAGGTGCGGGAGAGTGCATGGTCGACTTTGAACCAATCATTGAAGCTATAACTTGCGTGATTAGATGTCCAATCTCTCAGTTTACACCACACACTTGGGACAAAACACTTCCAAGCGGCCCAATGATTTTTGCTGTTTCAAGTTCTTTAACCCTATATCTAACGTAGGTCTGAGGCAGGGAGCTGGGCCAAACGGGGAGTCCTTTCTTACCTCAGTGCGATTCAAAGCGAGGTGATGTCCAAACCCACCGATGCATGCTCTATTCAAAGTTTCCTATACAAACTGAGGCCTTCTGTGACCTTCTTGATTGATTTATTGGTAGGCCTTATAACGGCCCATTTTTGAAACTTTGGGCCAAAACCACATTTTAAAGGAACATTACAGAATTGGTTTTTGCTAACTGGCAGTGTAAGCACTTTATAATCCACCATATACATAAACTGACAAACCTGTAGCAGTTTGAGATCGATCGGCCATCTGGGTCACGAGAAAATAGTGAAAAACCGATTACACATTTGCATGTGTTATACAATGCATGAATAAAACGCTCATGAGCGATAAACTCCAATCGGAAATTAGTTTTATTTATTTCTCATCAAATATGGCATTTCAGATATAAATATTTCTAGGGATGTCTATCATCATCATGTAGACCGTGTAAGTTTTATGTAAATCTGTGATCATAAAGAAAATTTTAATTACCAGTTCTGTAATGTTCCTTTAAGACGTATAGCCGGCCCCGACAGGCACCACTTCTGTGTATTTTTTCTCTATTAGACTGTGGGCCGTGGCTCTGAAATCCCTCTGGATAACGATTCTTGTTCTCTCCGGAGGGGGTTTGTTTGAAACTTGCACAAGTTGTAGATAATATGTGTCTAAGCAAGAATCCAATTGTTCCCACGCTCAAATGTTGCACATTAATGTGTAATTCACGGACAAAATGTCACATTTTCCAACATAAAGAAAAACATAAGAAAAACAGCGCCCTCAATTGGCCAACAAAAAATAGGCTTTCTCCAGCTAGGTACAGTTTGACCCCCCAAAAATTAATATTATGATGTGGAACCCTTTATAATTTTAAAGATAATGTATGCTAACAACATTTCTAAAAGTTTGTATGCTTATATCACTATTGGAATACTATTTTTCAACTGTACTTGGTGTTTATATTTGTGGTAGGGAAATAGGCTTTAGGCCAGTTGGTCCATTGTTGAATTGTTGTCAAAACAGCTCTAAGAAAAAGTGACAAACTCAGATATTTCCTTCTTTGAATTTATTGACTGTCATATTCAACTTGCATAATCAAAAATATAAATGCAGAATTAATTAAATTATGTGTTTGTACTTGAATTTTCCTCTCCCTAGAAATCATTTTGTTTAGAGGAAGTATGTCCTACAAATGTTGTTATCATCTATACAAAAAAAAACATTCCTTTGTGCATTCAATTTTGTTCACACCACAGCTCTGTAAGAGTTTAAAACAGTCCCCTGTATGGATAACACATTCATAACTTACAAAAAGAAATATAATATCATGTCGAAATTGCCATGATTTATGTGCATTAAGACAAAGGAATGCTCATTTTACAAATGTTAACCTTTCATTTTAACAATACAAATTGTGTGTATTGATTATTAATGATAAGATTAAGAATTGAAATGTAAATGCAACATTATTGTTCCTTCAATTTTGAAAAAATACATATCGATGCTCTATAGTGGTTGTGAAAAAAATAAAACAAGTTAAAATAAGTACTTAAAATAGTGATGTGCTGGGAAAGTAGATCGGTGCTGGAGAATGATCTCAGATTAGATTACAAATTTCTAGTCAGTCAACTTGGCCCAATTTTATAAAACCAGAATGAAGCAGAATTGTTGCTTACTGGACTGTTGTCATTTCATTAAAAAAAGCTAACCATAGTAATACTGAAAGGTTTGCACATTATTCATAGTTAAGGGACACGTTGCCTTGGAATGGGCGATTTGGGCAATAAAAAGCGTTTGAAAGTGTGATGATGAATATGGTAATGAATATGGTTGGAAAGATGTTTTACAAGTGAATATACATGTAATAGTTGACACAAATATGCCTTGAAATTGTGTGGTTTATCTTTTACCTTCTTCTTCTTTTGGAAGAAGAAGGTATGTGGAGCTACGTGTTAAAGTATGAGACCTATTCCTTTATAGCACCATTAATGGTTTACAAGTGCACCATGTTCTTTTGAGTGCATTACACAACACACGGGACCTACGGCTTTACGCCCCATCCGAAGAACAAAGCAATAATGGTAAAGTGTCTTGCTTAAGGACACAAGTGTCACGACCAGGACTCGAACCCACACCCCGCTGATCAGAAACAACGGAGCTTGAGTTCGGTGATCTTAACCGCTTGGCCACGACACGCCATAAAACATCTCAAAACAAATGTTTTTAAATGCTTTTTATAGCCCAAGTCGCCTAATTCAAGGCAACGTAAGTTTTCAACTTGACATAACGTAGAACATGAGTGGGAAGTAATATGCATGCAAAAAGGACATCTTGATCATAACTGATACTTCACTTGTGCTTGACTGGCTGAAATACTAACTACATGAACGTATACCAATGTTATGTCACGTTGAAAACCTTGGATTAGGAGCAGATAAGTTATTTTAATAATGATGTTTAATGCTAATCCTTTTTATTGTATTGGTTTGTATTTGATTTGATATGATATGTCTTGACTTGATTTGATCTGTATTGATTTTTTCCCCACTTCATGGTTATTCATTTATCTATTTATTAATTTATCTTTTGTTTGTTTGACTGATTGATTTATTATTTTTTATTTTTTATTTATTTATCTATCTGTTTGTTCATTTAGCTACTTATTAATTTATTTATTTATTCATTCGTTCGTTCTTTTGTTTATTATTCCTTTATTTATTTATTTATTTAATTATTCCTTTATTTATTTATTTATTTACTAAATTATTTATGCATTTATTTATCTATTTATTTACTTATTTATTTTACTTAATGTAATTATTTAATATTTATCTATTCTGTTTTTCTTTTTAAATAACATCAATTGTTGTTGAGTTTGTTAGCAGCTCCTAATCTATCAAATATCTATCTAGTGCTTCAAATTTTCTATTAGTTTTACTCAAAGTATATTTTTATATTTGTTTATTTTATAGTATCTAAGTGTTTATTATAGTGATTGTTTTATTTATACTCTATTCGAGGATTGGATAAGCAGGCTTTTGAGTCATAGTGTAGTAGTACGCTTTTGTTTATCCTGGCCGTCTTAGAATGGATTGTTGTCCCTTCCTCTTCCTTCCCCCACACCCCGTACCTGTCCTGTACCCTGTAATTAAGGTTTTGTTTTTTTGTTTTTTTTAAGGTCTTATTTATCCTTTGTTCTACTTGTATGTATTTGTTTTTGACACTGGCCGAATAAATAATAATAATAATAATAATAAAGATAATAAGGTTCCCTTCTTTTTTTCAAAGAAGAACTTGACCGGAGCAATCAAACTCTCATTTCAGCAGGCTCCGAGTCCTCCTCTCTGATGTGAGAACATTCACTGCGATCTGGTTGGAAGAAAAAAATACATAACAAAAATAAGTCCTGCTTCAATTAATATATTTGGCACCAATGATTTTTTAAAAATGTAAACAATAATACTTTTTAATAGAGATAAACATAACCATTGTTATGTTAGAAGGGCCAAAATTCTAAATTGTACACTTTTCAATTTGAAACAAAAACAAGCCAAAAAAGTTTTATATTAAAAATACAAATTTGTTCTACCCATCGTGTGATGGTGCGATTGTGTATATAAACAAAACAGTTGAAACAACATGTTGAATGTTGACCAATTTATTTCTACTCACCTCCCACTGTAGCTCTATCAACTTAAAACAATGGAAATGTTGATAGCGAATACATAAAAATAAAAGCAAGAGCAGACTTTTTTTGACTGAGCTGAGGGAAATATGCACCAGTTACAAATGAATGTTCAAACTTGAAACAGTTTTCTAAAATCTAACCTTCAGCAGCAGGCACAGGTTCCTTAACTTGCTTCTGCTTGGCAAGAGTACAGCCCGTCTTTGTTTTGTAGCATCCGTGAAATATTGGTAGCACTTCTGATGAAAACCACCATCGTTAGGTATCACTATTTGGATAGTGCAGCGCAAGCGAAGCCGCATCACCGCCGTTCTTGCAAGAAAAACCTCGCTATTTCAGCTGATTTTCTTCCAAATCTGCACACACTGTTTGAATTTTGTCCATGATGTCTCCGTTATAGGTGTTAAAGCTTCATGAGTATCATACAAATAGGCATAACACCGTAAATTAGAATGCTTCTCGCTGTCTTCTTCTGCATGATTTTGCGAACATCACGATCAGCTGAGCAAGGTTTGTTTATGTAGAGCGCATTTTAGGGATTGGCACAATATCACAATTGCGCAATATTTTGCTCAATCTAAGATTGAGCGCTCACTATTGTGAATACAGAATGAGCAGCGCAGTCTTCAAATTGTGCAAAGTCGTAAATGCGCTTCGCTTCGTAGCAACGCGTCGCTTCGTCCATCCGCACCTATCCATAAGACCAATTTTGATTGGTCAGCTCCCCGATGAGGACTAAATTTCATTGGACAATCTACTTATGTCTGGCTCGTTCACCGTACAATTTAGGGCGATTTCTGTCCTCAAATTAAGAAATAATGTGCAACATTTGAGCGCGGGAACAAGCAAAAATGGCAATTTTGTATTATTATCTTCATTTTTGAGTGGTTACTGTGTAAACCTCCAGTTGGAGAGAACAAGCTTGCAAGATACGAGCGGACGGCCCACGGTCTATATCTGATACCAAGTGATGCACTGTTTCTATAACGAGGAAAAAACCCCGTCACGATATAAACACTTTTTGCATTTCTATGCAACGGACAATGCACAAAAACATACCGCGGTACACGCGTTTGATGGTGGTGAATCTGGACGTGAGATGATGCCGGGATCCCGGCAATAATTAATTTTTAGCTATTAATTACCACTGACCATTGGCGGGTTTTCTTTTCGTGCAAAATACCTCATATAGGACTAAATGAGAAAGCTTGTAACTTTGTAGCTAAAACAGCTATTTAAAATTAAAATCTATGAGGATCAAATCGGCCCAAAGTCGGATTGCAATTCAGTTAAATACAAAGTTCAAATTGGTGATGGGGGGGGGGGGGGTGAGACAAGAACAATGATACTGAAAGGTCAGATATAGAGTACCGAATACCAATCCTCCATGGATAATTTTATCTGAATTCGTGACGTCAAAGTCGAGAAAATAGCACTCAAAATCCACAGAACCACAACTTGCTGCTTATCGAAATTATTGAAGTAGGCCTGTGCCTAATTTACGACTAGCACAGTGGAAAAAAACGTAGGCCGCGCAGCTCACTCCAGGCCTGGGATTAAACGAAAGCCATGGAGGCCATAGCCACTTCAGTGAATCTTGTCTTGGCCCATATGCCCCTTCAAAAGTTTCCCATTTAATGAGGAAGATTTTCCGATGAGAGTGCCCATCGAAATGGCTTTGCCCTCTCAAAGGTAAAATTTCAGGCCTAATGGTGTGTTAATTTAAAACAATGATGTCTTTAAAACAAAAAAGTAGGCCTACACACAAAAAATATTCATAATCTTAGGTAAGTTGAGTAACTTTTCGCCTGGTGGTTAATAGCCTCTAATGCTATGATGCACCGATCACCAGTGTTCCCGCTTTTTGGCCACGCCCACCGAAGTCGATTTTGTTGTCCTCTTTCAAGATGTGTGTCTTATTAGTGTAGTGAAAAGCATTTTTTAATAGGGGAAACATTTATGTCAGTCATCAATTGTTTATATATTTTTTGTCAACCCCAACCGCAGGGGTTGTAAATAATAACACATAATATGAAGGGGACTGTGTGCTAATTATATTAAGGTGAGTAATGGTTAACTTAACGATTGTTAAAAACTCAGCTAGTAAAAATGTTATACGGTTGTTAAAATCTTATGAAATTCAGCAGCCCGGCCGTGAGTTTATTATTTAGTCTGCAAATTCAATCATCGCACGAATGACGGAACAAAAGAATTTCCTCGTACTTATGCATAGGACTAATTACGCACCACGACGTCACTGCATAATTACATTCTGTGACATTGCGCAATGTGCTCTACCCACATGTACACACGAACGACACCCGGCACTTTTTCACCTCGTTAAGTGGCCAGATATCACTCCGCAGATAAAACTTATTTCAGTTTTTCATGTGCAAATTTAATTTTCTCTTACTTCTTACAAAATAATAATCAATTAGATTTTTAATTGAGTCCAAAATGATGTTTATTTGTCAAGAAATATGTATTTTAAGATATATTTTAATGCACGAGTCTGAAAAGTGTTACCTCCGGATAGCGGATGGATACACTGAAACGACTGGCACATTTCTTCATTCTCTCTGCTCGTTCCTTTTCCCGCTGCACGTACAAGAAGAATGTCAAACGATCATCAACAGCACGAAGATTCTGTGTCAGGGTGAGCTTTTTCTTCATTTATTCCACACATATCATTAAAAGAAAGAGTGAAGTCGAACCTAAGTTTGTTTCTGTGAGCAAAAGTGTATTGATTTCCGAGTTTTCTGTGTTTTCCTCACAAAAAGATGCCAATAAATATGGCGACATGGCATATCTAGTCAGACTGAAGCACGTGTTCTTGCACAAAATTCTTACCACGATGGTCTGATCATTCTTCATTAACATGATCAAATCGCTTTTCTAGTTTGTATAAAAACACCTTTCTCTCGTCCCAACTTTGAAGGAAACCTTGCTCTATTGTTTGTGTCTCTCATTTATCGCCATAAAGCGTACAAAATGTGAAATTTTGATGGGGGAAAAGGGACATGAAATGTGTAAAAAGATTTTATCTGTACAGGATTGGACGAAGACGAAACGAATTTTTTCAAGAATTTTGATAGTCACCTCCATGGTTGAATAAACCTTAAAAAATCTGTTACAAAATATTTTTAATTTCTAATGGGCCTAGTATTTAGTAATACTTTAACACAAACTAGCATTTTCTAGATTTGTGGGTCCCCCCCCCTAAATTTCAGGGTATTTTTCTTTTTGTCAGCCACACGTCACTTGTTTCACTTTTTCAGATCATGATTTTACAGATTGTTTGTCCAAAAATTAAACTTGTTAAATAAATGTATTTCTTGTTTTTTCACCTCTGTGTCATGCCATGGATGAAGGTGGGTCATGTCATTTGGCCCAGTTTTAACATTTTTTCCCCATATTATGGCCACCACTTTTTCATTCATAATATGAATAAAATAAAATATAGGCCTAGTATCTTAATTCTTATGCTTATTTAATCAAATGAGATATTGCTTTGGGTAACAATCAGTGAAGGAGTGGCGGCAAAATTTGTCCTTTTTTTACAAAAGTCATTTTAGGCCCCTACACCTTCTTAAAAGTTATTTTGAAGATCCCCTCCAATCCATAAGGTTTATCGCGATTCAGAACCGCAATGCATCATGGGAGGGCATAGGGGGCAAATGCATACCGTGGTACACGATGTTTGCACGCATGGCCTAGGCCCTGTGTAAACTAAAAAAGTAAACAAGCTTATGATTTGAACGTTGCAACAATTAAAAAAAAACAGTCGGTCGTCGTGCGCCCAGGCTACCGCTTTCCCGGGTTGCCCTCTTTTACTACACCCGACATGCTTGACAAAACAGCGCCCTCTCTTGGTATTTTGCTAATCGCGATAAACCTTATGAATCCAAATAGGCCTACCCAAAAAATAATTTTAAAAATTGTGGAAAAAAATATATGTCTTCGCTAAAACTGAGTTAAGAAGGTCAAATCCAATTCTAAACCCACTAGGGTCTAACTGAAAATCAAAATATACGCGTGCCCTACCATCATTGTGGTGTAGATTGGTGGTCGCATGTCCAGTGATGCATTATGGGTTGTGGACTTGTGGATGTCGTTGATCTCCTTAACCCTTTCATTCCCATATACTTTGTACACAGTTACCCCCCATATCCCGTATACTTTTTTAAAGAACACACAATTTGGGTTGTGTTTACCTTAAAATTCATGAAAAAAATAATCTTAATTATTTTTGAACAATATTCAAACACTTTATTACCCTGATGATTGTCAACATTTTCGTGACCTTTTGTTGACCTCTCTGTGACCTTAATGAATTAATTAGTAAAATGTAAAACATTGGTGCGACTGCATCGTTGGCCAAAAAGTGTAAATGCGAAACTACACCGTTGCTTATGACTAACCATTTCAATTGACAAAAGTTCCCCCAAATGATTACAAATATCGATGGATTTCGATGATTTATTCATTTCAGTTATAAATATACACACCTGAATACTCTGTTATATCTTTAGGAGATCAAAAAGGCTCAGAAAAGAACAGCACAGATGAAGTAATGCCTAATGTTTTCAAGGAAAAACTCGGAAAGTAGAGGAAAAGCTCAACTTGACTGTTGCACAGCTTGGCATACGTCACCCTAAAAAACCCTGGAAAAGTCCTCTATTCTCGACAGCAAACATTCTCAAAGCACATCAAAAGAGGGCGGCATTCATCACCTGTGCTGTGCTGGTTTTTTTTATTCCTATAGCGTTTATGGTACGACCGTGACATATGCAAATATAAAGGGACCCCGCCACCCGGGATATCCCGGGAGCGGGATCTGGTGCGCGTCTACGGAACCCGGGATATCCCGGGAGCGGGACTGAAAGGGTTAAACATTGACTGGAGATGGAGATCAATGGTGTAAACCAATGACTGTTACAACCACAACCCATAATGCATCAGTGGCAAACTGCAACGAAGGTTGGGCACCCCTCTATTTCGATAGCTCAATAGTTGGGGTGGAATATTGACATCAATTCTCTGATTGTGGAGCATCTATGGGCAGGTTCATGGAGGTTGTGCGCTCTGCGGTATGGTATTGCTGCTGCGCAGCCTGTGACCAAATCACTCACATCCGGGAATTCTAGGAACTTTTGATGATAAACGCATTTGATAAACACAGCGTGAGAAGTGCGCATGAAGTAACGAATCGTGTAAATCAACGCCTGCTCAAAATAATCATGATGCACCTCAGCACATAGGGTAGATTCAACATGGTGCATAATCCCATGAAGGGTCCATTGTATCTGGTGTCAAACGGGAAAAGAAAGAGAAAAGGGGGGAATTATAAATGAAGTCTCCGAGTGAATCATTAATTTTAAATTTCTAATACAAATATTGTTGATTGAGACAAATAACTTATTCGTAACTTCATGCGCGCTTCTCACGCTGTGTTTCTCATGTGCGTTTATCAAGTTCAGGCCTGGAATTTCATCTTTGAGAGGGCAAGGCCATTTTCATTTTGCAAAGGGCACTTCCATTGGAAAATCTCAAAGTCTATGGGAAACTTTTAAAGGGTCACCAAGGCCAAGACAAGGGGCAACGGAGGCCATGGCCTCCGTGTAATTCCAGGCCTGCAAGTTCCAGAGTTCAAAATAAACACACACCAAGATGCATGAGGCAGATTCAACATGGCCCATATTACAGTGAAAGGGTCTATCTATTACCAACAAGGTCATCCTATCAGTCTCCAAAGCAGCAACTGGATGAGAAAGAAATCAACCCGACCAAGGAACTTGAAGACCATAGCAACAGTGATGTCCCAAGATTCTGATGCATCTTTTTCTATGTGTTAAAAAACTTTAAAAAAAATATTTCCAACAATGGAGTTGTTTGCTGCCAAGAAAATGCTAATTTTCCAAACAGTTTCCCAGAAAATACAACCAATGTTACATTTGGGGACCTTTTCTCTTCATGTCAAATCTTTTACACAAATTGATGATACCTGTTTAAAAAAAACACCTATTTTTTCAGTTTCCATGAAAGTTTAGTGTACAATTGACATAATCAGAAATAGTTATAAAGCAATATGGTGGCCATTTTGAATATTTAATGAGGCAGCCATTTTGAAATTAAGGTGGCCGTTTTGAAATGATGACAACCACAATTTATTTAAAATACAATGTGCTAACTGAGCAAGAACAAAATATAGGCAATACTTACACTATTACCATTACTACAGGCACAGTAGTTACGTTAGCTTAGAAAAAGTTCAAGCAATATGGCGGCCATCTTGAATATTTAATTAGGCATGCGTTGCACAAATAAATATATCATCTTAACTTCAACAAAACATTCCACTCCAAATTTAAGTTCAATTTTAAACTGTATTTGGCGCAATAGAGTGGTTTGACCCAATTGGAAAGTGTCCCCTTTGATGTATTAAGTGCACATTATGAAAAAAAATAACGGATAACAGATAAAGCTTTCTGTAATAAAATAACGAAAACAAGTCTTGCTTGTGTCTGTCTATTTGAGGATTGGGTTTAAAAACCAACTATGGTATCCAGGTGACATAACACATCACTTGGCTCTGCCAGTGTGGCGTAGGGGAGCTGAACCGCAATGGTTGTGAGGTACATTCCCCTTCCACGACGTTGAAGATCAATTCCTGTCCCCGATGTTTTTCAGCATTTGTGTGGACGGGATTCTTGCATATTCCTGCGTCTTCTCAGAGCCACTCTGTGGCAGTTACTGGGAGGGTAAACCATGCAAGGAACAGTTCTGGGCATGCAGTCTCAAGTCCTTCATTTAGACAAGATCTTCGACATGATTTTCGAGGATTTGGGACCTTTGGGATATAAAGCAATTAACTTGTCTGATTTCACTAGTTAAATTTTTATTGTGAAGGAAATCCCAAGTTAAAAGAAAAGTGAATTCAGCAGGCTTTGACTGGACAAGAATGTTGTGGAGGCAATCAGTCATGTGTCCAGGATTTTGAAGTATGATTTGTATGGTTTCCCTAAGTGGAAAAAAATCAAAGCCCCCCCCCCCTTTTTACACCATTTTTAAATCCTTTAGAGTTTAAATTGAAAAGACATGGTAACACGACTGTTGCAAAATAAACCCTGGGTCCAATTTTCATCAAGATGTTGACAGCAAACATTTTTTGTAGCAAATTGTTTTGCTAAGCAAACAAATGTGTGGGCACCAGTCACAACAGTGTAGACTATGTAGTGTTTTGGCCGGTAACCTATTTCTGCTGAGCAGGATTATTCAGTGTTTAGCAGTCTGTTTGTATATGCTCACAGGCTTTATGAAATTTTGTCCTGGTGTTGACCTCAGTTGGAAAGGTCATTGACATTTATAACAAATAAGATGACTTTGCGATATAATAAAGGTCTAATCACAAATGTGTACATGTAACTGAAGTGTGTGTTAATGGAAGTTTACCATAGATAACATAAGGTTTGTTTCGAATGCGAAGTTGATTTTTAAAATGTAAGAAAAGGTGATACAATTTTAAAGGAGCAGGCATTATGTTCGTTCAATGTATGTGAATCTGAGAGGACTCTGCTTCTGAAGCTGGCATTAAAACCGATTTACTATGAGGTCAACACCAGGGCCCAATTTCATAGAGTTGCTTAAGCAGAAAATATGGCTTAAAAAATTTCTGCTAAGCAGAAATGAGCAGGATACCAGTCACAAATTGTACATGTGATATTGTAGTTAAGCTGGTAACCTTATTCTGGTAAGCATAATTTTGTTGTGCTTAGGTACTTCTTGTGCTTAAGCAGCTCTATGAAATTGGGCCCTGTGTTGAATGAGCCACAAGCTCAATCCAACATTCTTAAGAGTTACAATTTCAAAGAAAAGCTGACTTAAAATTGCTCGGAACTCTCTCTCTGTTCTCCATACATGTACTTGTGCTTTGATGCAATGCATTATCTTTTTTGTTTTCATGTAGACCTCAGCAAACTTCCGCTGGTTCTGGAAATGCAGGAGACTTTGCCAACAAACCCAAGGACACCAATCGAAACAATGAAGTAAACGATCATATTGAGGTAAGCAACCTGGCTGACCCACAATCTTCCCCAGCACATTATTATTTCTTTACCTTCTAACTTTCCAATCTTCTATCTGAAACTACAGGCCTGCTCCTTTTAACTTAAACTTTATTGTATCTTTCTTGATAATTTTGCCTATAAATCAGCATTACGTTGATAAAAAAAAAAAAAATGATGACCCTACCTTTAATACTCAAATTCTTACAACTGTTTGTACCATAGGGGAGTGAATCCCTGGAGGTGATAGAGTCCTTTGATGATATGGGCTTACCTGATGAATTACTCAGAGGTATCTACGCTTACGGTTTTGAGAAACCGTCCGCTATTCAGCAGCTTGCTATTAAGCCCTGCTGTCTAGGTAAGTACTTCTCTCAACATTTTTAAGAAATTGGGGTCAGCACATGGTGTTGTGAATGGTACAACCATATTATTGACTTTCCTTGCAATGTATGTACAGGTATTTGTGCACAATCTGGACGCCTTAGACTTTGCTTTTTTGAGGAAAACAGTTTTTGTAACTTCATGTTTCGACTTGCTTGGTGTGTTTGTTATCTAATATGGTCTGCAATCATTGATTTGGGCTTTTCATTAAAAAAGATCTAAGTTTGAGGCACAAGAAGATGATGGTTTGTAAAATAACATAGAATAGCTCTTTCACCAAGCTGTGCATGTTGTCCGGCTCATATAATGCTGACCGTACAAAGTTATGAAACGAAGGATAAACATCCGAATTTGTTATTTTCTTTTAGGCAAAGATGTGATTGCCCAGGCCCAATCTGGGACCGGCAAGACGGCAACCTTTGCCATCTCGATCCTTCACCAGATCGATGTTTCAAGAGAAAACTGCCAAGCTCTGGTCTTGGCTCCTACCAGAGAGCTGGCCACACAGGTACAACCATGCTTAAACCATCTTAAGATTTTAGATTCCTCAAGCCCCACCCCCACATTATAAGACATGACTTGATTTCTATTGTCGCTGCAAGTTTTACAAGCTTTTCATGTGTGTATTTGAAAAGTAGGCAATAAAGAAAGAGTAATTGAGACAGTCTCGTAAGTTGAATTGTTGTTGTCGTGTTTAGATCCAGAAGGTTTTCATTGCTCTTGGAGACTACCTGAAGGCCTCCTGCATGGCCTGCATTGGTGGAACCAACGTGGCCAATGATATCACCAGGCTGAAGAATGGTGTGCAGGTTGTTGTTGGCACACCTGGTCGTGTGTATGACATGATCGGCCGCAATGCCTTGGGTGAGTTGGTCGTAACTGCATTTTTATATTCTATATTGTGCTTTCAGTGTTAATATAACGAAAACGGGTCTTGCTTGTGTTTGTCTATTTGACGATTAGGTTTTAAAACCAACTATGGTATCCAGGTGACTTAACACATCACTTGGCTCTGCCAGTGTGGCGTACGGGAGCTGAACCGCAATGGTTGTGAGGTACATTCCCCTTCCACGACGTTGAAGATCAATTCCTGTCCCCGATGTTTTTCAGCATTTGTGTGGACGGGATTCTTGCATATTCCTGCGTCTTCTCAGAGCCACTCTGTGGCAGTTACTGGGAGGGTAAACCATGCAAGGAACAGTTCTAGAAAGCGTTGTCATTAAACTTTGACTTTTCTGATTCATGTGGTACAGTCTTAAAGAACTTGAACATTAAAGTTGGACTACTTTATATCTAACCTTGTGACCAGTGTTGCAACATTTTGGATTTTGTTGTGCATGATGTCTGAGTGATTTTTCTCAGTTGACCCCAAGACTTTATCAATAAGTTGATTGTAACTTGTGTTTTGATCTATTTATGCTGACAGATACTACTTACATCAGGATGTTTGTCCTTGATGAAGCTGACGAGATGTTGTCAAGAGGCTTCAAAGATCAAATCTACGAGGTCTTCACCCAGCTGAAGCACGATAACCTGCAGGTGAATATAATCGCTCATCATGCTGCCATCTTGGTCATGCTCTCTGACTTATAAGATTAAAGAAGCGCTGACTTCCAAAAATGGGGGCAGACTATTTTGTCTTTCAAGCCTCTTAGGTTCATGTTGATTTGAATGGGTTTATGGGTTGAATGCCTGAGGTTGGATATCAATCATCCCATATTATCCCCTTCCCCCTTCCCCCTCGGGCAGCATATCAGACAGAAGGGAATTGTGGCCTTGTTAGAATGTTGAGACGCAGCAAAGATGTTAAAGCTTTGACCAAGAGTAAATTAATTTCCATTGAACAAACCTGTGACAAATTTTATCAAATTGGGTGGTCCTGTTTGAGTGAAAACAACAAATAATAGTTTTAATGTTCTGTCTGGGATATTGTGCACAGTTATTATGCTTATTTTACTTGAGGGCTTCAAATGCCATATTCTTGACATTGACAGTGATTTAAAACAAGTGTTTCTCTGGAGGATTAGGATTGGTGTAAAGTTTTATAATCAGGTTTGAGATTACTTTTGTCTTGAACAACTTCCAATTAAGCACCACAATGATGTATTGGTGTCATCTGTGGTCGTCAGCGGAAGGAGAGCAATCCCAAGTTATGCATCATGGGTGGGATGGGGGGATTAAGGTTCCCCTTAATCTCAATATGCATACCTACATACCAGGACCCTATTTCATAAAAGCCTGCAAGCACAGACAAAGCTTGCTTAGCAGAAACATGTTACCAACATTCCATGAAGTTGACATTGTTGCCACCGGAGCCCCCCTCATTATTTGCTTGGAAAAGAAATTTGCCAAGCAGCATTTTTTGCTTTATGGGTTTATGGTTGAATGTCTGACCTCAAGCTAAACATACATTGTTCAGTACTGCTGTCGTCTGTCTTAAAAAAAACAATTATTTGTAATTGATAAGTTGCGATTACTGGTTAAAGTTGTTTGAATACACTTGAAACTTTTTCTAACAGTCTCCTTAATTTGTCCGCAGGTTATTTTGTTGTCTGCTACTATGCCAGACGATGTACTGGAAGTGACCACCAAGTTTATGGTCAACCCGATCCGCATCCTCGTCAAGAAAGAGGAGCTTACCCTCGAGGGTATCAAGCAGTTCTACGTCAACGTAGAGAAGGAGGTAATTTAAAAAATCTGCCCGCCAATATGTCAAAGTCACGCTGCCACCATTTATGTCAAGTTCCCTGTGTCGGGAATGATATTCTTCCTACTTAAGTCTGATTTCCGATTTGTTTGCCCTGGGAAATATTGTGATTAAATAGCCTGAAAAAGTCTATTAAAGCCTACACCATGTGTACATGTAGGTCCAAATATCATGCCTGCTGTGTGCAATAGACCTTAATCATGCTGCTACCATCTTGGTCATGTTCCCTTTATCCAATAACAGTATTGAATCCTAGTCTTCATTGCACTGATAAAGGAACCAGACTATTTTTTATCTTCCAGCCTCGGTTTGGTTACATTTGTTCAGATTAAGCTTGGTTATTTTTTTTTCCTGATTTATAGCCATTTTATATTTTAGGCTTTGTTTATTTTACCAAATGAATTTGCAAATATGGACCTTACAGCACTAAGCCGATGAAATATGGTGGAGCTTTCTAAACAGCCTGGGTGTAACGTAACAGCAGTACATTTTAGAGAAGTTGGGTGAAGCACAAGTCTGACAACTAAACTGAACGGTGTGTTTATGCTGTGTTTCTCCTCAGGACTGGAAGTTTGAAACTCTATGTGACTTGTATGAGACCTTGACCATCACACAAGCAGTTATATTCTGCAATACTAGAAGGAAAGTCGACGCCCTCCAAGAGAAGATGAAGCTCAAGGACTTTACCGTCTCCAGCTTGGTATGTCTGGATATTCTGTTTCGTCTTGTAAACATTAAAATCACTGATGGGACATTCACCAGGGCTGGGGCCAAATTTCATAGAGTTGCTTCAGCACAAAAGTAGCCAAGCAAAACATAATAATGCTTCCCAATTTAAGGTTACCAGCCAAAATACCATATCAAATGTACCATCTGTGACTGGTATCCTGCTCATTTTTGCTTAGCAGAAAAGTGTTGGGCAATAATTTCTGCTTTAAGCAGCATTGGGAACTAGGCCAAGGTTGTTCAGGGATGGGGTTGGTTATGATTAAGCCAAACGAATGTCTCCGGATGCCATTTGGAAAAAATGAAACTCTTCCCTTCCATCCAGTATGCGAATTTAACTTTGGATGATTGAGAAGAAGTATGGGTTTAGAGGGGAAACCTTGAATATTACCAACTATGGTACCCAGGTGACTTAACACATCACTTGGCTCTGCCAGTGTGGCGTACGGGAGCTGAACCGCAATGGTTGTGAGGTACATTCCCCTTCCACGACGTTGAAGATCAATTCCTGTCCCCGATGTTTTTCAGCATTTGTGTGGACGGGATTCTTGCATATTCCTGCGTCTTCTCAGAGCCACTCTGTGGCAGTTACTGGGAGGGTAAACCATGCAAGGAACAGTTATGTTAGATAAGATTACTTCCTATGTTTTCTAGCATTCACACTGCATACTCGCCTCTCGAGTAGTGGAATCTTGGTCTTGGTGGTGATGAAGTCAATATGGGGGGGCTTCATCCCCATGATGCCTCATCAGTGTTGAGAGTTTCATCGATGGCAATCTTGCTTGTGGAGAAACAAGAGTTTTTTTCTTTCTTTGAGTGGATTTTGTAATTTTGTTCTTGTAGCACGGAGACATGGAACAGAAGGATCGTGACGTGATCATGAAGGAGTTCCGTTCAGGCTCCAGCCGTGTCCTAATCACCACTGACCTACTGGCTAGAGGTATTGACATCCAGCAGGTGTCTCTGGTCATCAATTATGACCTTCCCTCTAACAGGGAGAACTACATTCACAGGTAAGATAAAATCAGTCCATATTATCCCCCCCCCTAAAATGCAGCATATTAGACGGAAGGGATGTGGCCTTGTTGGGATGTTGACAACCATCAAAGCGTTGACCAAGAGTAAATTCATTTCCATTGAACAAACCTGTGACAAATTTAATCCAAATTGGGTGGTCCTGCTTGAGTGAATACAACAAAGAACAGTTTTATGCTCTGTCTGGTATTTTAAGCACAGTCATATGCTTGTTTTACTCGAGGGCTTCAAACGCCATTTTCTCGACATTGACAGTGATTTAAACAAGTTCTCTGGAGGATTAGGACTGGTGTAAAGTTTTATAATCGGCTTTGAGATTACTTTTTTCTTAAACAACTTCCAATTAAGCACCACAATGATGTATTGGTGTCATCTGTGGTCGTCAGCGGAAGGAGAGCAATTCCAAGTTATGCATCATGGGTGGGATGGGGGATTAAGGTTCCCCTTAATCTCAATATGCATACCTACATACCAGGGCCCTATTTCAAGAAGCCTGTAAGCACCAAAACTTGCTAAGCACAGAAAAATCTTGCTTAGCAGAAACAGGTAGCCAGCCACAAAGCTTACAATGTTGCCACCGATGCCCCACTCATTTTTTTGGCAAGCAAAAGCAGCTTTTTCTGCTGAACAGCTTTATGAAATTGGGCCCTGAAATTACACACTATCTTTTTGGGATCATGACCAAAGTATGACCTTACCTGTAATGCTTCACTAAACCTCCCACACCATCTTGGAGTAAAGTTTTACCACTCAATACCCACCTGTGGTAGGTTACAACTCTACGCATGGTAGGGATGTATTTTGGACGCTTTGATTTTGAACTCCCTACTTCATCAATCATTTAAATCAAAGCTTTCACTTGAAACCCCGTATAATTTGTTATTTGTGTTTTACAGGATTGGTCGTGGTGGCCGGTTTGGCCGTAAGGGCGTCGCCATCAATTTTGTGACAGTAGATGACCTGCGTGCATTGCGGGAGTTGCAACAGTTTTATCATACGGTGATCGACGAGATGCCGATGAATGTGGCCGATCTGATTTAAATTTTGTTTTGGACAGTTTGCCGCCATCGTCTCTACTCGCAGTGCCTGAGGTGATCCTCTCACGACTGATGATTTTTTTGTGTACTCCGCTTCCAAACTACGCCATGTGAGCATAGTGACCAAAGCGTTTTAAACGGTGCAAAGTGACATTGAAATACCAGGTTGAATTCCTACCTGGCGTTTTTATGATCCGTTTGGATTGAGTCTCTAGAACTGCGATACAATCGATAAGGCAATCTCCACGGGGGAAGGCCCTCCCCCGGACCCCAAGACCCCTTTCCTAGAAGGGGGCACCTTAAGTTTATTTGTAAACAATTTACAATAATATAAATATTTTAAGTATTTAAAGCAAGCATTATCGTGAGCTTGTTATTAGTTTATCACACAGAAATCTGGAACAGTTGATGAATATTGAAGAAAACAAATGATCCTTTTTTGTTCAAATCTATATTTAACATTTCGCGTCTTGCTCTTCAACCACCTTCATTGCTCAAGTTGTATTGTAATATTGTAACAGATTTGAATTAATGCAACATGGAATTGTTAAACTGCCAAAGAATTTTACTGATAAAGGCTCGCAAAGCCATTGTCAATTGGAGATTGATAGGCAGTATGCACAAGGTTTTAGAAAAGAGACTTTCTGTAACAAATCTTGAATCTGTCGCAAGAAATTTCTTCTTTACAAAACTTTTTTTTTCTATAAGGGTTTCAACTCCAGACATCGCTGCGCATTGTATTAAAATAGAAAAATACTGGACTGAACAAAATAAATTGCTGGAGATTGTGCAAAATAAATTCGGAGGAAAACCTTTGTTGATGTTAAAAATCCTGAATGATGTATTTTTGAGGGTCATTCAGTTTTTGGCCACAAGACATGTACGTATAAAATATTTGTGGATTTTCACAAAACTGTTCCATTACACATTAGTTAATAACATTAGTTTATCTCTGTCTTTAACAGTAATTAATGTACATGTTATTAAAAACTCATCAAGACATCAGTCGGTAAGTTTTTTGAAAGTGCCAGAGATGTTAGCATGTTTTGTTCGGCGCCCTTCTGATGGGAGACATTTCATGTACGTTGTCCTTAGGGTAATGCTCATAATTTTGTTGTACTATGTGGTTTTGTCTAGATTTATTAAAACCTATATATGTATAAAAAATAAGTCTTGTTCTCTGTTAGTGTTTTGTTGAGTACACGATCTGCCCTCCCCTTTGTTTTAATGGTAGATTGTTGGCTGAGCTACCTCGCATGACCTCAACAAAATTGCTCCCGTAGGGTTGATCATAATTGTATGGCCCCTTTTAAAGGCAGTGGACACTATTGGTAATTACTCAAAATATTTATTAGCATAATACCTAACTTGGTAACAAGTATTGGGGAGAGGTTGATAGTATAAAACATTGTGAGAAACGGCACCCTCTGAAGTGGAGTAGTTTTCGAGAAAGAAGTAATTTTCTACGAATTTGATTTCGAGACCTCAAAATTAGATGAGGTCTCGAAATCAACTTGCATCTGAAAGCACAGAACTCCGTGTGACAAGGTTGTTTTTTTTTCTTTGTTATCTCGCAACCTCGATGACCAATTGAGCTCAAATTTTCACAGGCTTGTTATTTTATGCATATGTTGAGATACACCAAGTGAGAAGACTGGTCTTTGACAATTACCAATAGTGTCCACTGTCTTTAATAGGAACCTTGGAATTACTTAGTTTGAAAATGTGTGATTTCGGGACGAGACTTCAAACGGGCAGATGAAGCAGAAGCTTAAAGGCATCGTACACGTTTGGTGATTACTCAAAATATATATTAGCATAAGAACGGACTTGGTAACGAGCAACAGAGAGCTGTTGATAGTAAAAAACATTGTAGGAAACGACTCCCTCTGAAGTAACGTAGTTTTTGAGAAAGGGGTAATTTCTAACTAAAATAATAAAAACTTCTTGCGTTTTTATTCCTATCTGAAAGCACACAAATGTGTACAAAGGGTGTTTTTTCTTTCATCATTTTCTTGCAACTTCGATGACCAATTGAGCCCAAATTTTCACAGGCTTGTTATTTTATGCATATGTTGGGATGCACCAAATGAGAACACTGGTCTTTGACAATTACCAAACGTGTACGATGCCTTTAAGCCATGGTTTTGAAAAAGGCCCGTGATTATTTAGCTGTTCTGAAATATTAGTAGTCGGAACAGCTATTGTTTTCGTCAAGACTTGTATTTGTTTTTATTAGCTGTTTCGACCTAGCATAGCGGTCGGAACAGCTATTGTTTTGATCGAGATTTTTATATATTTTTTATTCTTCTTCTTATTCTTTCCTTCCGTCAAAAGCCCATAAGCCATTTTGAGATATGGCGGACACATTACTATAACACCGTTTGATTTGGGTTAATTGTCTGTATACACCCAAATCCTACAGTGCACTCCTATAGTGTCCACCATATCTCAAAAAGGCTATTATAGGTTTTTGTGAGCTCCAAAAGTCATAGTTAGCTTAGTTATAAAGACATGAATTAGCCAATCTTGAGACCACCATATCTCAAAAAGGCTATTATAGGTTTTTGTGAGCTCCAAAAGTCATAGTTAGCTTAGTTATAAAGACATGAATTAGCCAATCTTGAGACCACCATATCTCTAAAAGTATACGTTCGATCATCAAACTTTTTCAGAATATACATGTATACTTGTGGGATACAGTATCAAACGTGAAGACGCTAACTATTTTTTTTTGTCCCTTATAAAGTCATTGCATTTCTCTCGCGACAACTTCTGTCCTATGGCCAAGTTACATAGAATTGTGGCAAGGTGCGCTATTTTTTGCAGGTTTTAAACTATATTTGGGCTATGTGTTCTCTTTGTATGGAATCAAGCTTTCAATTACTAGATTATGAGGTCACCACAGAGCCGTATACATATTGGGTCACCACAGAGCCGTATACACAGCTCTGGGTCACCACAGAGCTGTGTATTGGGTCACCACCTATAACAGCGCCCTCTATCAACGTGTGTTAAATCTATACATTTACTAATCAAAGTACAATGTATTTCAACGCTAATTAACGATTAGGTGACAAATCGGACACCATGGCTAGCTTGCTGATTGCGTAATCACGGCAATGCGTCGGAGATTATCTTGATATTGAAATCCTAACCGAGAGAGGACCTATAGTTATTTGATTTGTGTATGAACGATATTTGCAATTCCTCCGTATTTTAGTTTTTTTAGCAGACCAAATAAATTTAAAAAACACGTTGAGCGTCCCACCCGCTTTTTTTTTAATAAATAAGATCGTATTTTAGACTTAAGCACACCGAAAAAAAGCCAGCAACCATCTTGAAAAATAGCCCGGCCGGTTGTCTCGGAAAATGTGTCGGGCGGCCATTTTTGAAAAAAAAAGCCCTCCTCCTTCCTTTTTAAAAAAAGGCAGGACGCTAAACATGTTTTTTATTTTATTTGGCCTTAGATGGGGATAAGTTTTAAACCATCTTGTACCTTATAAAATTTGTTAGTATGAAAAACACAATTTTTTTCATCATGACTTCATCAGGTGTCAAGTTACGGTAATTCAATGCTTATGACTTGAACAATCATATCTCCTGCCAGATGTCATCGAGTCGTAATGATTATTCTGTCTTGTAGCTTACAACACTTGTGACATTTTATTCCAAAAGATGATCCCACTTTGACCTTTACTTCCGGTCCAAACCAGAAAGTCATATCTCCTGAGCCAGATGCAAAAAGTAGTGATGTTTGTGCTGTTCTGTAGCTTACAGCACTTGTGACATTTCACTTTAAAAGATGACCCCACTTTGATCTTTTCTTCACTTGAAGTCAAAAAGGGCCTGTCAAAGGTGAAGGGTCTTCTATCTCAAAGTCAGAGTAATTTTAAAGGTCTGGAGCGTTTAATCAAAGTAAAAAACCGGAACAGCTTTGTGTTTGTCCCAAGGACAATCACCGTAGTCTATTTTTGTAAAGTTTTTTTTAACGCTACGTACGGAGTGTGAACCTGAGAACAAAAGAGGTTCACGCAATGTTGAAGTTACCGTGTTGAAGAACAGGATTTTCCTTAAGTGTACAGAACAAAGGAATGTCCACAGATTGACTGCAACACACAGCTGTGAGTGTGAGCGTGTCTATCCGTTGAAACCGAGAACTTTAATAAAGGGGATCCGGGTGTCTGTCCTTAGGCCTACTCTATGGTTTGACAGAGCGAGGACGTCCTCGCTTTGCTTTCGTGTACGCCCAATGGGGACGTCGCAAACAAAAACTAAGTTCAAACAATGGGAGAACAAGAGAAGTCCTCGATTTACGGGATTTACAAACGTGGGCAGGTATACACAAATTCAAACCGGGGACCTATAACAAAGGAGGACAATAGGGTCTCCGGTTGGGGAAAGGTCCCTCTATTGTTTGTACCCTAACTTTTTGGCAACGGGTCTATTGGTTTTGTGCACACCTTCCAACAGGGGACCTTTACCGATGTACATTTCCTTCATATTCGCCCCCCCCCCCAAAAAAAAAAAGGGGGGGGGGGAAATGTAAAAATGAAATCCTGGTTACGGGCCCGAACAAGCCCCTTTTCATCGCCTTTTTTATGTAACTTACTATTTTTTTATAAGATAATCTTGCGTGAGGTCAGAGTAATTTTTTTATATTTTCTGCATGTAAATGGAAAAATAGTTTTAAAAACATCGACATTATCTCATCAAAGCGTATAAAAGGTAACATTAATTACTCTGGAAATTTCCAATCACAAAAGTCCAGATTTCAATTGCTAGATATTGGTTGTTCTACTTAGAAGTGCCACGAATAAGCCGTCTAGTATTTCTGAGTATTATTAGCACATTTTACAGTGGTAAGTACATTAGTATATCCCCAATAAAGATAAACAAAATCTAATCTTCCTATTTTCACTCAGTTTTATTGACGAATAATGTACAATACTAGTCACAGTGGTAAGTAGGGGAGAGCGGGGTAAGTTGATCCATGATCCACCCCATCCATACTGCTAGCCCATGGGTTTAGACAGCTCGGTTTTGCTGCCCTCTAGTGATAGCTACCAGCATAACTTTCTTTTTGTTCTATGACATGAATGAATAAAGAAAGGTAAACATGCTCTGACAACAAGCTTAATTTTAGTGTAAAAAAGTGAATCTCGTGGAACCAGATATATGAATTTCTGTTACAGTCCCTGTAAAGATCTTTTTGAATATGTAGGTTTTATTAGATACTTGGTATAATAGTCTTTCATTAAGGGTTATTTTCTTTTCCTAATTAGGTGTTCGGGCATTAGGCCCGAACAACTCTTTGTTATTGTTCGGTTTTTTAGGTGTTCGGGCATTAAGCCCGAACAACTCTTTGTTTTTGTTCGGTTTTTTATTTTATTTTTTAGTTTTGCTTATTCTTCTCAGTGGGCTTTGTCCGCAATCAAACGCATACTTGCGAACCTTTGATCAACTTGAAACTTCATGTGAAGTTAAAACATAACGAGCAGAAGCTGAGTAAGTTGTGACGTCACGGTTACGTCATCGGGTGTCAAGTTACAAGCCATTTAAGTTCAAAAAGTGACCATATGCCAATGCCTGTATGTCTCTGAATATTTGAGCTACGGTATTCATATTTGGGCATATGATAGATCAAGACACGGGCAACATTTAAAAAGTTAACGCCAAATTCACATGACCTTTACTTCCGGTCGTACCGGAAGGTCAAACTCTGCCTTTGTGTTTTTTGTAAATAAATTCAATTTGTGGTCATAGCTCAAGATTGAAATTGAATTTAACATTGAAACTCATCAGACAATTGGACCTTATTATCAAGACTACACAAACTTTATGATGTCATGATGACGTCATCAGGTAACGAATTACAACAAATCAAAGTTTAATATTTTTTAAAAATCATAACTCCTGAACCACATGGTGGATTTTGACAATCTACATATCATCGGACAGGTCGATAAAACTTCAACAAACGCTACACACAAAGTGACCCCGCTTGACCTTGATATCCGGTTCAAACCGGAAATTGAAAGATTTTACAAATTCTGATCTCTAAAACTACGTAATATTTCAACATAAATTTTGCATCACGTAATAGATGAGTGATCCTGCTCAAACTTTTGCACAGAGGTGGTAACTTTTTAACCTTTGCATCGGGTCAAAACTGGACGTCAAAGTGCACGTGTCTGGTGACTTACGTTTTATGATAACGCACAATAATAGTATAGGCCTACACATTACATACACTTTTTGTTCGTACCACACACTGGCTATCTCATACACGCATAAGGTATGGGCGCTTTCCCGGTTCCCTCAACTGTTGACCACGTAGCCAGCGTGTGGTACAAAAGGGCCATTGACTTTAACGGTTCAAAGTCCAAGAAGACTGTAGCCAGCTGGCCCACATGTTGTGTGGTGGCGCTATACCAAGTTAATGGTCGTTTGTTTACTGCGCTCTGTGACAATTATTGGCTTTGTGATAAGTGAAACCCTTTCTCTATGGTGAAACAGACTCGGAAATAATGCGACGTTCGACGGTAGTCCAATGAAAAGCTCAGTGCAGAAAGTTCTTGATAGCCTTTTGTTGGTTTCGTGGTAAATATCAACTAAACGACCGATTTTGCTGACCTGTTTTGGTGATTTGAATAACTTTTGATAACTGAAACTTGGCAACAATATTACACCTGATGATTAGATAAAACAGAAAATTCGACAACATAATTGTTACGATTTCCCGAGAATTTATGATGTGAAGGAGTGAGGCGGGGTCACAAACGCAATCGTTGAACAAAACAAACAAACAAACAATCGATTTATACTGAACTGAGAGTGTTGTTATTATTGTTCCAAAGAAGCACTCACCATTATTATTCAATTAATTATATACATCAAAAGTGGTACCACGTATCAAAGTTTTCGAAAATACCCAATTACAAATCTACGCGCAATAATCAATGAAAATCTCACTAGTGCACTTATCAATTAAACTTTCACTGCATCGGTGTTCAAACCTCTATTCACTATGTTTGCTCCCAAAAGTTACACGTTGTAATTCTTCATGGGCTATCTTGCCCAAAATAGTCATCTTTAAGATATGTCCATTATAGCTGGTCTCCTTTAAGTAAATCTGGCACTCGTCCACAACGTCTGTGTGCGGGCTAAACTTAACCCCTTCTACAATTCTCCCACCTGATGATAGCATGCACGTCTTACGACGGCTATACTGGCAGTCGTCCCCGACTTCTCCAGTTCCTCGCTACTTCGCCGCCTCATCGGAACTCACGAAGAAGGAAATCAGGTCCCGTCGGGTCCAATCCGGGTGTCCGGTGTCCCAATCGTCAATAACTACAAACAATAGTTACCAATCATCAAATGCCATCACATTCACAAATCTGCCCACAATAAAGGAAACGTTTCTTCCAAGAATCGATCACTATCAACTTCCAACAAATGATCTTAATATAAACTTCTCCCAACAGTGTACTTAGATATTCAAACTTCTTATGTTGCATTTCACGGAGAATCACACTCCGGTTAACAAAAATGCCAACAATGTCTGAACCACAACACTTCCATGAACAAGTCTATCCACACTTGATAAGCAAATTACTGTCTTCTTGACATATGATAATATGCAGATATTTATGGTGATCCATATTTATAAGGCACTAAACAGGGCCTAAGTGTTACTTATCATGGCGTGACCAAATTTGTCACGAATATCCATTTCCTCTCTACTTCTTTCAAATTCAAGTGAACTTAAAACATGCCGTATAGTATCTCACAGTTACTGGTATATTAAATGTCAAACACAATTTCCACACTTATTTTTATTAAACGTTAATACTCACAGTCAATTATGGGTGTTCCCTCTTTAAAGTAAACCGAGACTTGTCTCGTCAAAATATAAAGATGGCTTTCCCGTCTCTTCTCAGCTCTTACATATTTGCTCAAAGGCAAACCGAAATCAAAACCAACATAGCTGAAACTTGGGTGTAAACTCGCCTGAAAATTCAATGCATCAGCACCGGCTAAACAGTCACCCTACTTCCATGTAGCCAACAAAGCATCTCCAAGTGCCTCGCCCCAATTTCACATTCCGCGCTTGCTACGCCCAGCAGCCTTTGCGCGCTTTCAAAAGAATACTTCATGACCCATGACATTATTCAAATTTAGACTGACCTTCGACCTGACCCTCGCGAACCATGGCCAATTAGACTTGACTTAGTACCTCGACTTCTTTATATTTGTGACCCGTCGATGAACTGACCACGGCTTATCAAAAGACTTCGTAACAATAATGACGTCACCCAATGAATTATTGGGTAATGTAATTAATTTAATCAAATTTTGAGTTTTTGGTTTAACAACCATGCAGAATTCGCAAACTAAGAACGATAAATTCGTTGTTATTTCTTGAAAACAAACAGGTATTGAATACTTATTGTTTTATACATTGGAACAAATCAAATTTTCATAGATCTATCAGAGAAATTGGCCTTTCGGATTTCATTGGGGTCAGTGTTGTGTCAATGTGTGAACTATTCTATTGAGTCGATGAAAAGATTGTTGATAGCTTTTGAAATTTCAAAGTGTAAATCATTACGTGTATATACATTTAGTTTACACGGGAAATAAATGCTAACGTTCCTACTAATAAGACTGCATTGAGCTCCAGAACGTGTATTAGTTGAACATCTTTGACAATTTTTATGTAAATATTCATAAACTGTACTGAAAGTTAGTAAAAAATCACGCCAGAGGCGCACATGGCACTGATTGTAAACAACTACGGTTGAGCCACGTTGGTCTGTAACAAGCGTCTTGACTGGCTAGCTACCCACCGTTGCTTGTCGCGTGGGGTATGCCATGCTGCGTTAGGAATACTTACTATCAGAACAGTTTATGAATATTTACATGAAAATTGTCACAGATGTTCAACTAATACACGTTCTAGAGCTCAATGCGTAGGAACGTTAGCATTTATTTCCCGTGTAAACTAAATGTATATACACGTAATGATTTACACTTTGAAATTTCAAAAGCTATCAACAATCTTTTCACCGACTCAATCGAATAGTTCACACATTGACACAACACTGACCCCAATGAAATCCGAACACCTAGTGTTTGTTCCAACAAACACTAAAGCACTAGTTTTGTTTTTTTTTTAGTTTTGCTTATTCTTCTCAGTGGGCTTTGTCCGCAAGCAAACGCATACTTGCGAACCTTTGATCAACTTGAAACTTCAGGTGAAGTTAGAACATAAGTATCAGAAGCTGAGTAAGTTGTGACGTCACGATTACGTCATCGGGTGTCAAGTTACAATTCATTTAAGTTCAAAAAGTGACCATATGCCAATGCCTGTATGTCTCTGAATATTTTAGCTACATTATTCATATTTGTGCATATGATAGATCAAGACACGGGCAACATTTGACAAGTTAACGCCAAATTCACATGACCTTTACTTCCGGTCGTACCGAAAGGTCAAAGTTTGACCTTGTGTAATTCTATAAAAATAATTTTCCCGGCAAAAACATTAACTTCTGTATATCAAATCGACTTCAAATTTACACCATGTAAGGACCTTAATAAAACCTTAATCAAGTAGTTGTGACGTCATGATGACGTCATCAAGTGTTAAAATACAGTAATTCAAAGTTTAGTTCTTTAAAAATTTATAACTCAAGAAGTACAAACGCTATTATAACAATCTACACGTCATCGGAGAGGTCTTTAAAAAGTAAGCAAATACTTCGCAGAGTCTTATACCGTTTGACCTCAGCTTCCTGTTCAAACCGGAAGTTGAAAAGTTCACAATTCATACTTTAAGAAATATTCATACATTTTACAAACACCTTGCTCACAATTTTAACATCAGATTGTATGTCCTTAAGTCCTCTCAAACTTTTCCACAGACATGTTACCTATTTGACCTTAACTTCCGGTTGAAATCCGGTATCGAATGACTCTTAAATTAAATTGCGTGTGAAAAGAATTGCACTGTAAACACATACAACGCGCTATAGTGTTGAGATCGTTCCGGGTGTTATCACATGTTGCATACATGCGAGTAGCGTGATCTAATTAGTTATGCACACATATAGAACAGTCTGTCATGCGCAGTAGTTAAAACATTTAATGTGTGTAAGTAATAGGCCAGGTTTTCACCCCATATGTTTAGAGTAAAACCCGAAGAATAGGTTATTGGAGCAAAGTGAATTGTTGCTCTGTGAGCTTTGTAGAAGATTGACGTCATCAAAAATTAATATCGCCGTGGATCGCGTGAACTTAAAGGTGCAGTAATACAAGATTGATAAATGCAGAAAAATGTGCAATCGAGCTGAAACCTTGCATGTATTCAAGTTGGGATGTGTTACATCTAGAATTTGACGTCGCGTTACGATGACGTCATCAAGCTTTATGTGACGTCGGCTTAAAGGTGCACTTTTCAAAGATGTATGTTTACGGCAAAAATGCGCAATTAAAGCTATAACCTTGCATGTATTCAAGCCGGGATTTGTAACATCCAAAATTTAAGATCCTGTTCAAATGACGACATCAATTGTCATGTAATTATGAATTCACCTTAAAGGTGCAGTTTAACTTGATCTATTTAAAGTTTATTATTTCGAAAAATCATATCTCGAGAAATATATCTATTATGATTTTAAGCTTTGCATTTTTGTGAAAGTTTTATGTGTTAAAGTTCTGTATAATTGATAATGACATGATTTGACCTGGCTTCCTGTCTATCCGGAAGTAAAATAAATGTATATTAAGAGGCTCTTTTTTGAATTGTCAGTAGCAGTCTTGTATACAGTACAGTTTATGAGTATTTACATGAAAATTGTCACAGATGTTCAATTAATACACGTACTAGAGCTCAATGCAGTCTTAGGTAGAAACGTTAGCATTTATTTCCCGTGTAAACTAAATGTATACATGTAATTGATTTACACTTTGAAATTTCAAAAGCTATCAACAATCCTTTCATCGACTCAATAAAATAGTTCACACATTGACACAACACTGACCCCAATGAAATCCGAACACCTAGTGTTTGTTCCAACAAACACTAAATCTCTAGTGGATTTTTGAGTTTGTTCCATCTCAAAAATACACACAAATCGTTGTCTGCAGACTTTGACATCCTTCCCAAGCTCGTACGGTAATGAAACTTTGCAACAGTGTTACACCCGACAAATAGATGAAACAGAAATTTTGACAACATAATGACGTCATCCAATGATTTATTGGGTAACTAAATGTAAGAACTGTTAATCAAATTTTGAGTTTTTGGTTTATCAACCAGAACTCAGAAACTAAGAACTATAAATTCGTTGTTATTTTTTGAAAACAGATGGTATTTATACCACTGCAAGCAGTCATGCGACAATTCATGCATGTTTACTTTCGAGACACATTGTCAATGTAACCGTGAAGCTATCAAATGTACAATATACTGGTTAAATGTACACACTAGTGTCTAGACAGTTTATTTTAGTACATAGCCTACATTGTGTCAGACAATAAACCAGTGCAAGCAACCATGCGATAAGTATTAATGTTTTTATTTTCGAGACACATTTGTCAACGAACTGACATACACATAGACAGTAAAAAGTAACAATTGTAGAAAACGGCATTTAATGTTGAAAGCTTTTATAAAATCCCGCGGCTTTCCTTTAAAACGTCACTAGTTTTCTTACAGTGGAGACTTGTTACTTTGAACTTTAATACATGGTGCTTATGACTGCTTTTCGTCCTAAATAAATAAGCAATAAAGTAGTAGGAACAATGGGGGTTCTGGACCACCTTGCTTTGGGGTATATACAAATAGAGCACATGGGGTTTGCTCCCAGCTTTATTGATAGGGCTCGCCCCGCTCTCTTAGCGGGCTGCTGGTTCTAGACCACTTTTGGGTTGGGGTATATATACAAATAGAGCACATGGGGTTCTACTAAATTTTCGTATACGAAAATTAGGTTTTAATAGGGCTCGCCCGCTCTCTTGGCGGGCACGACCCACAGCCAGCCACTCCCAACCTTAACGCCTCATTTGGTATATACAATTAGACATATATACCGCACCTGTATACACGATGGAGTGTGATAAGTGCCACCGATTTTTTAAGAGGTACTACAACCTGAAGAGACACCTGGAGAACCGTAAGACGCTTTGCTTACAAGAACCCCGGCAATACATATGTGTGGATTGTGGTGGGGAGCTGAGCTGCAGCTTCTCCTTGTGGAGGCACAAAAAGATTTGCCCGGCACAGCGCAGAACAAAGGCTGTGATATAACAAACTTTTGCAGGCAAAAGTTTTCGTCTACAAAAGTTGAACACGAGCTAAGAGCTGTGACAACACCAACGAAAACTGTTGTTTAGCTTTTTTTCTTGAGATAAGTACCTATGTCTTATTTTATCTCGGCCACAGTTTCGACATAGCTGTATTTCACTCTGAACCCCAGTACCACAAGATTTACAGGGTATTGAAATCTTTCTGCCTTTACGAATCTTTACTAAGTGGTACTTACAATATTTACCGCAGCAGCTCCTATTACAGAGATCAACTTCACCAACTTTAACCCAAGCACAAACATTGTGTCCTTTCATTTCGCAGATTGAATATCTCAGGTATGCATTTATGTCTAAATGTTTTTTTATCATTAGGGGAATCCCCAATTTATTGCGCAATGTGCATGGGAAATTTCCTAAGTTTTGTAAAATGAACACTTCAATTAGAGATATGTGTGTTGTAGGTTATGCTATCACCAGCAAACCTCATGCCCTCTACTGTTGGGTTTTGTGTGTTAATGACTCTCTATTAGAGAAATACGTCGTAGCTTATACTGTAACCAATATAAATGACGAGTACTTCAAAAACGTTTAGAACGGTACAAGACTACCAAAATGAGATTCTAGAGCAGTTTGAATATAAAGAGACGGATGAGCTAGTCTTTAGGCAGACCCCACGGGTGATCGGGAAATATCTGCGGGGTTGGCAGATGGTTGTGCCCAAAGGGCATCTCCTTAGCGCAGACCCCAGAGCCTTTCTGGACGACGTGCGCTCTCAGATTTACCAAAAACTTGAGGAAGAGCTTAAAGCTTTTAACGGTATTAAGTTTCAGCTGGCTCTCAAGCTTCAACTTCGGAAAGACAACCCTGATGAGAGTGAAGAATACACAGATCCCGTGCTCCGCCACAAACAAGAGTCTGTTTTGCAGGCTAACGATATTAATGATGCACTAGACAGGGCCTTTCCCCGCATCCAGGAGACGCTTGAAAAATTTACTCAAAGAGGCTTGGGGTGGACGGTTGACCACGTAGAGATGCTGTGGCTTGACATTGCTCGGTACCAGCCCTTGAGAGGCGGCTCATACATTCCACTACCCGCAGCGGTGAAAAGCAAGAAGGCGGTCATCAACGTGAAGAACAATGATGATCACTGCCTGAGATGGTCCTTACGGTCTGCTCTCTTCCCCGCCAGAGCCCACACGGATAGGCCTTCCCAATATCCCACTGATGATGGCCTAGACTTCACGGGGATCGAGGGTCCTACTCCCTACTCTCAGATCCTGAAGGTTGAAAAACAAAACAACCTAGCTATCAACATATTTGGCTGGGATAAGGGTGTTATCGTTCACGGGCTAAGCAAAAAGCCCATGGACATGCCCAGGATTAACCTCTTGCTGATCGAGAAGGCAGGCAAGTTTCACTACACCTGGGTCAAAAACCTAAACCGTCTTCTCTACCAAGAAAACAAGCACCGGGAGCGTACGCACTTTTGTGAGAGATGTCTCCATGGGTACTCGAGAGAAGACCTCCTAGAAGCTCACAAGCCTGAATGTTGTGGGATCGGTCAGACGGCGGTGAGGGTAGAGATGCCAGAAGAGGAAAAAATAAGCTGACCTTTCAAAACCACCACAAGCAGTTTCCCGCCCCTTTCATCATCTACGCCGACTTTGAGGCTCTAACTACAAGGTAGAGGGCCCGAGCTGGACCCCACGAAGAGCAACACTCGGAAGACGCAGCACCACGAGACTTGTGGCTATTGCTATGTAGTCGTTCGCTGCGATGGACGGACAAAAACACCTGTAGAATACCGTGGACACGACGCGGCGGAGCACTTCTTAAAAGCGATCCAGTATGAGGAGCGAAAGATCAAGGAGGTGCTAGCCAACCCTAAAGCAATGAAGATGACCGCTAATGACCGGCGAGCCTTTAAGGCAGCCACCACCTGCCACGTGTGTGAGAAGCCACTTGAGGGAGATACTGTCCGCGACCACTGTCATATCACTGGAAAATTCAGAGGTGCTGCACACAACGCTTGCAACTTGAAGCTGCGCCTGAGCCCTAAAACCACAACTATACCTGTGGTCTTCCACAATTTGCGGGGCTACGATTCTCACCTCCTGATGCAGGCTATTTCCAAGGTAGAGGGTAAGATTTCTTGCATCCCGAACAACACCGAGAAATACATTAGCTTCTCCCTCGGTCAGCTCCGATTTATCGACAGCGTCCAGTTCTTGCCGTCCTCTCTTGACGAGTTAGTAGCAGCCAACCTGCCCGAGGCTTTCCAAATAACGGGCCAGTACGAGCCATGTAAAGAAAGGCGCAATCTTTTGTTGCGCAAGGGCGTCTACCCGTACGAGTACATGGACTCCTGGGAAAGGTTTGCAGAGCCAGGTCTCCCTCCGAAGGAAGCCTTCTACAGCAAGCTGAAAGACGAGTACATTAGCGAGGCCGAATACGTTCATGCACAAAAGGTGTGGGAGACCTTTAGATGCCACACTATGGGAGACTACCACGACCTCTACAACCGCACAGATGTGCTCCTTTTGGCAGATGTCTTCGAGACTTTCCGGAAGACCTGCATGCGGCAGTACGGCTTGGACCCCGCACATTACTACACCAGTCCTGGCCTCTCTTGGGACGCGTTGCTCAAAAAGACGGGTGTAGAACTCAAACTGCTCACAGACTATGACCAGCACCTTTTCATCGAGAAGGGGATGCGAGGTGGTATCTCCATGGTATCTAAGCGCTTTGCGAGAGCTAACAACCCTTTGGTTAAGGGCTTTAACCCTTCCGAGCCGAACAGGTACATTTCTTACCTGGATGCTAACAACCTATATGGGTGGGCAATGAGCCAGTCGCTGCCTACAGGCGGCTTTGAGTGGGTGGAGGAGCTGTTGTCTACAAAAGTTTTAACGGAGCATCCGGCAGACAGCCCAGAGGGCTACATCTTGGAGGTAGACTTAGAGTACCCTGTAGAGCTCCACGACGCACACAACGCCTATCCGTTAGCGCCAGAGCGCATGGTCGTTCAGAGAGAGTGGATGTCCGAGTATCAGCACAACCTAATCTTTTGCAAGCAAAAGATTATTTCTACAGAAAAGTTTTCAGGCAAAAGATTAGTTTCAACAGAGGTTGAAAAGCTGGTACCCAATCTCCGTGATAAAGAACGATATGTGCTACACTATCGCAACCTACAGCTGTACCTCTCTCTCGGCATTATTTATATAAGTTTAGTTTAACTTATATTTGTATAATCTTTTGTATTCAAAAGAGAAAACTTATACATCTTTACTTTAATATGTCTGCAGGGAGTATCCCCTGCTTGACAAGCATGTCTTTAGTGGCCATAGCTAGGCCAACATCTAGTATGACCATGCCAACATCATACGGCGCAAAGTCTAACTTTGGCGTAACACCTTTTATGATTTTTTTACCAAGAGTAGCGTATCCCACGGCAAGTCCACTTACTACGGCGGAGTGGTACACCAAATTAGCAAGCTGTTTACCATCAGTACTGGGGGTAGTCATTTTTGTTATGCAAGTAGGAGATTATTATTGCATATAATGAGGATTAGTTTGTTTGACTAATATGTTTGTCTTTGATTTTTGAGATACATTTGGTAATTGTTTTGCAGGCGTATACGAAAACTTAGCATATACCACAACTCCAACAGCTACAACAGCCCCTGCAAGGAGCAAACAATCTTTTGCCTGCAAAAGATTATCTTTTGCAGGCAAAAGATTAGTTTCTGATTGCGATGAGATTTCACTTTTATGTTCGCGGTCTTTTGTAGATGAAAGATTAAGATTATCTTCAGAAAAACTTTCGTTTACGAAAGTTTGTTTGAGACTCTGTTTGGCCTTTCGCAGCTGCTCTTTCAGCGCTTCTTGTTTTGCTTTTCTAGCTGCTGCACCTTTGCGGCCAGCCTCAACTTTTTGTGGATCTTTATTAGTCACTCTCTTGACTTTTAACTGCGTCGATGTCGTCTCTAGGTCTTGCGCTGCTGTCATCTCGAGAGCTTGTGCTGCTTCTGTCGATGTCGTTTCCAAGTTTTCTGTCATCTAAACTTTCGTGTACGAAAGTTTTACTTATACTCGTATAAGTTTTGTCTTTAAATTGACAGTGCTTAGCAGTTGTCATCGCTGCTGTAAGCGGGGCTAAGTACATACCATAGCGATAATACAGCTCGCAGCAGGCTGTCGTCAGCGCATGTCCGACAAAGGGTCCTCCTCGAGGTCTATGACGAGCTGAGGCTTATTTTCGGGTGGAATTGGTAGAAATGTGCTAGCCGCTAGTGCATACATCTGCAGCGCAGACGCCCCGAGTTTTGTCATTGAGGCCCCTAGTCGTGCCTCATAGCGGCTATAGTGCTTAGAAATCTCGTCATCACCCATCACATCAAGTTGTGCAAGGGTTAGTCGGGTTCCTATGTATTTTTGGGCTGTGCCGCCAGCCACAATTGCCGCCAGCCGGGTCCGTTTTTGTTCTTGCAAACGATCCAAACTTTTGTAATCTTTTGCTGGCAAATCTTTTGTAGACGAGGTGCAGCTCAAACTTTTGTCTACAAAAGTTTTGTTTAGCGTCGAGACGGTGGTATCGGTGCTTTCATCGGGAACCTCTTGCAACAATTGGTTGATCAAATCATCACAATCCATAATCTTCTGTGAGCAAAAGATTACTTTTGAGATCAAACTTATACTCTGTATAAGTTTATGCGCATGAGTCTAACATACTTGACAAACATCACAAGAACTACTGCCAGATGTATAGTTTGTATGGCTAGCTGTGTTTGCTCCACATAGAACTTTAGTTTAGCAAGCTATTAAGCTATGTTAACAACTGATAAGCAACCGGCTGAGCAGTCTTTAGTATAAGCTTAGCGTGTTTAGCTTTAGATAGCTGCTGTCTAAGCGCATCTCGCTCCTCTCTCGTCGGGACAACGTCGTTTTCTCGCAGGCAATCTTCAAAAGAGTCCCTGTCCTTGCAGTGGAAGAGCCCTATCCACTTAGTCTGCTCGCGGAGATCTTTAAGAACCGAGTTATACTTTTGCGTCAAAACCCACACAGATTGAGAGGCGTGGCGCCCCGAGAACGCAAGCTCAGATAGCATGTCTTTCTTTTTGGTCAGAGCTTTACTAGCTGAGCAGTCGTCGATGATGTACAATGTCGGCTCGCCAGCAAAAATCGAGTAAAAGCTCGCAACCACTTTTGAAGCTGATCGCCAGGGTCGACGATATAGACCTCTGGGTCTGTCCACACCAGGATCGCTCGTGGTACGTTTTGTTCCAACGAATTGTGGGGCAGAGTATAACGATGTGCGAAAATTCGCCGCAGTAGTGATCTTCGAGAAGGTTTAAGATAAAGACTGTTTTCCCACAGCCAGTCTGGCCACAGATGATGGCCGAGTGGGGTAAAAACTTATCCTCGTATAAGTTTTTACTTTTGTCTAAACTTTCGTGTACGAAAGTTTTACTTTGAACTTTCGTTGACGAAAACAATCTTTTGCCTGCAAAAGATAAGTTTGGTTTAGTAGAGCGCACTGATATATCGACCATTTTCGATGTTGAGCTGAGCATCCATGATAACATACAAATACATGTTCAATGTGCCCGCCGTTTCTGCCTTTTTGGTGATCTGGACTGTGACCCCCTCACTTGCATTTTCTATGCGCCTGCAGCTGCCGTGCAGTGAGTCATCATCGTTGCTTCTCAAGTCCAGCCATAGGCCGTACTTTGTTGTCAAATACTCTCCTGCCGTTACATCAGCTAATGCTAAGTCTTTGGTGACCATTGCAGACGTGGGGTGGCGCTTGGTTGAAGGGCTGCTAGCGAAGTACTTTCGAACTTCATCCCACTTTTGGTACCCGCGCATACCCTGGGCATACAACTGGTTTGGCTTCCCCTCGACTATGACCTCAACTTTTTCGATCTTGGGGTTATAGAACGATTCTGTATTTCGGTTAAACGCGGTCGCCGCTCCAGCATCCTCGAAGAGCATGAGTATTCCCTTAAAGCTTCGGGCTGGAATATTAAGATTGACGTTCCACAGCGTATCACTCTTGTTGAGGGTGACCTTTCGGTGGCGCAAAATGCGGTCATACAAGATGGCAACTCGCGCAGTATACTGGTTGCGAATCATTCGGGCTAAGTTTGGCTCGCTCATAATTTCAAACTCGAGAGAGATGTTGTCGATGACGTAGCTAGCATCTGTATCACCTGTTGCCATTATAACGCGGCTGTAGTCATTAAAGGTAAGCTCGTACTCAATCGGTCACCAAGGCCTGACTGGAAGAACGGCATGTGGCTCTCCAACAGTTCAAAGTCTAGTGGAATGCTAAATCTGTTGCTGTATGCATCTGCAACAGCCTTGTCTTGCGCCGTAGAACTATCACCATCTCCGGCGCCCACCCTCAGTTTAAGCATGTTAGCGTCTTCCGCCACATCAATACCCTGGTAGACCTGAGACCGGCGCTCTCCCAACGTTTTCCAAAGGTCGGTGTAGCAGCCGATAACATCGCTGTCATCTATAGACATGACCTCATTACCACTGATCCTGATTGTCTTTTTCTTCACAACGGCTTGGCCAAGGTTTTGAACCACTGTTCGATTGTCGTCGGTCGAGGTGAGGGCGATGGTAAATGCGAGGCGGGCTGTTCCAGGAACAATCACATCCTGGGCGCCAAGGTTGGGAAAGCGGACCAAGAGCTGCTGATTTTGGTCGATAGTGGAGGGGTTGTTGGTTAAAACCACGCTCTGCCGTATGCCTTTGATCCCGAGTGGATCCCGCAGGCTTCTAAGAGGATTCAGTTTGCGTCCGTACTTTGACGATGCCATTCAAACCAAACTTTATCTTTTGTCTATTAAACCTTGGCGAGTGTTCAATATAAGTAAAGCCAACCTTTGTATTCAATATGGCAGAAGGTGGCTTTGAAATGAATGATTTTGATGCACCCGAAAAACAACCAGAAGTCGAAGAAGAAACCAGTTTTATTTCCCCTGAACCTCCTATCGGGGCACCCTTAGATGGGCTATCGGCTAATGAATACGGCGACCGCATCAACCAAGCGCGCGACGACATCCGTACAGACGAGTTGCGAGAACAGCGAGACCGTTTAGTAAATGCTTTCTATGAGGAGATAGGTCTAAACAATGGCCCTCGACCTACGATCATAGAATACAAACGGTTTCAGGTCGGCGAAGATGGTAAAACACTTTACTGGGTAGAAGGTGATAAAAGGTTCGGATGAGCGCTACTAAAGGCCCTAAAAAGTTTTTAGGATTGGGTACTATTGCCCAAAGTTTTGGCTCTGGGGGCTCCAGAGCTATTCGAGATTTTCTCAACCTGCCTGGGTACGACAGTACACTGCGTCGTCATTCTCGACCTACCCTTCGCGAGTTAGAAAAGGTTGCTGATAAAGCACAAAATGCAACACAAGCAGATGGTGATGTACTAGATCAGACAGTTAATGTTTTAGATGATTTAGTTATTAGTATGTCATCTAAGCCGCCTACTGAGGAAGAAAATCTTTTGCCTATGAGAGAGATTCTAGGGCTTGACAAAGCCCTGAAAACTTTGCGTGCCACAAAAGCGGTGCAAGAGAGCAAAGTAGTTTCTCTCCAGCAGCTAATCGAGGGCTATCGCGAAGAGCTTAAGCAACCCGGGACAACTGAGCGAGCGGACCAAATCGAACGTGAAATTACAAAAGCCGAAGATGATCTCGCAGCGGCTCGAGACAGCGTTGATGTCCTCAACCAACAACTTCGGTCACAGTTCCGCCAAATTCGTGAGACCATATCTAGCGTTCTAGATAAAAACAAATCTCTGGCCGATCGGCTACGGACCCTGTTCCGCGAGCAGGGTGTGACCATAGCCACCATTATCACTGCACTGGGCTTTGCCATCAGCACTCTGGTTCTTGCCTTGACTGGTGGGCCAGCTGGCGGGGTTACACCGCCAACACCTCCCACGCCCCCCGCAAGTAAAGATGGGGTAAAAGAGTGGGCGATATAACATTTGCAAGCTCTCGGGCGCCTTCTAGCCCAATTAGCTGGAAAGGCTGCAGCCGCACTACCGGGCATCGTCGGAGGCATTATATCGTGGCTCCTCAACCTCTTGAGTAAAACTGCTGGCTGGCTCGCGGGAAACCTATGGGCAATAATTGTTGCCATCGGCGGTGTACTGTTAACTTTAATCTTTTATAAATAATAAACTTTTGTAGACAAAAGGTTTTTGTAGACAAAAGTTTTTTGTAGACAAAAGTTTTAGCGTAGAGCGAGCCAACCGAGACCAAGAGCAACGCCACCAACAACAAGTGCAGTTCGCCCATCATAGTGCGCTAAACTTTCGTCTACGAAAGTTTGTCTTTCATCTACGTCGATATCAGGCTGTGCCAAAACCGGTCCCATCAAACTAACTTCCGGAGTTTGAGCTAGGTGTGCTGGCCTTGCAGGAGGCCCCTCCATATCCTTTACAGGTAACAAATTCTCGACAACTGCATTTATACCGTTGTTAAAGCCCAAATTTTGCCCCTGCTCCGCGATCACAATCTCGTTGTTGTAGTCCTGAATAGTTCCAATCTGCAACTCCATGTTGCTGGGAGCCATATACAAACCAATTCCGAATACATAGTCAACCTTAGAGCGGGCGTATCGAAGCATGTCTTGGTAGCGTGCCACCGCACTCGGGAGATCTACAGGGCTTGAGACTGCATCCTCAACATTCGCTAAGAACTGTTTCTGGGTGTCAAATGCGGCACCGGTGCCAATAATACTCGAGCGAATCTGCGCCTATGCGCCTAGGATAGCCCACACGTATGTTCGGATAGAGTCGTTGATTCTTTCAACCCCAGGTTGGGTAAAGCCCTCCGACTTGTCGAGAACAAATGTTGTCCATGCTTGGTCTCCTTCTGGCCCCTGACCGATGTAGTCGACGCTGAACGTGGCTGGTCTATCACCAAAGCTCATGCGGTCTTTTCTATAGTCGTTCGACGAAACACCGAAGCTGGGGTTAAGACCCCACTAGCAACCAAATCGTTGCTCACTTCTTTAATAGAGAGCACTGAACCTTTCCACCAATGATACGGCGTTCCAAGACCACTATTTTGGTCGATGCTCTGCCGCCAGTCGGTGTGCGGTGAGACACCAAACTCCGCGCAAATTTGCTCATATACCCTCTGGTTGTATGGGGTATCAAAGGCATCCCAAGTGTCATCCTGTGGGAGTGGCACCTGCATCCCTTCAAGAATCCTTCGCACCTGGTAGTATACGTGAAAGCGGTAGACTGATCGCACCATCGGGACTTTAGAGCTAAGATGGTCTTCTGCAGAGACACCGCAACCTGTGGTAGCACACCACACTGCAAAGTTAATCTTATTTTGCCAAAATTTCATCGGGTTTGAGCTCCACGTGTCCACTACATCATCACTTTGTACGTGTGGCAGCCTATACCGCTCCGCCGACAATATATCCGGAGAGACGGTGTCAAAGCTCGCCACCCCCGTATCAACCTGTATTGTAACATTTTGCAATACGGGTTGAGATTTTGCGGAGTATACCCCACCTGTTTGGTAAGATGCATCTGTGTTAAAGCTATAAGCTTGGTTAGACATAACTGCACAAACTTTGCTTGCAAAGTTTAAGTTATACTCGTATAAGTTCAAAAGAAACTTTTCTGTAGATAATCTTTTGCTTACAAAAGATTAGGTTAAGTTTGCTATGTTTGTTACACAAACCAATATTCAAAATAAAGCGCCGCTCTTCCAACCCGCAATTAACAATGTAAATGGTAAACTCTGTGTTGCCCTAAGAGAGTTGCATTTTAAAAAAACTAACACTCTTGATGTTGACTCTACTGTTGATCTTAAGTTTGACCGTAATAATAATCTTAGTTATACCTCGATTAAAGTTGTTCGAGGAATGTACACCTTTGAAGATATACAACAGTTTTTCAAAGCAAATATACCCCAAATAGGACTCCAAATGAACAAAACAACGGGGTTTGTCAGTATCAATGCCAGTAGTAGTTCTATGTATTTTAAATTTGATGATGCAATGTGTTCACTATTGGGCATTCTCTCTAATCTTTTTGACGATCGTTGGTTCCAAGGAAGAGTAGATGGAATTAGACCCTCAAGGTTCCATACTCCTAACCTAGTTTTTATACACCTCAATCAACTTGATGCGGCTTCTAATACTATTGATGGCGCCCCCTCGTCGCTGCTAACCATAACCCCGTTCAAATCTGAAAGCAGTGTAAACGTTAACCTTGCTTACCCTATGTACAAAAAACTTAAAGCAGGACATATATATCAACTAAACTTTCTCGTGTTAGATGAATATGGTAAAGATATGCGTGACAATCCTATCTCTATGACTGCAGTACTTGAAATTAATCTTTTGCAAGCAAAAGATTAGCTGTGTTGAAGCTATAAGCTTTGTTTGGTATAACCGCATTAACAATCTTTCGTAGACAAAAGATTAGTTATGTTTGTGACACTAACCGATATTCAAAATGAAGAAGCGTTGCATCTTCAGACTGTAATCGATAATACAGATGGCAAGCTCTATGCTGCCCTCAGAGGTTTGCATTATGAGGTTAGCCATCGAAATATTGGGCATTCAGCTGGAATTTTGTGGCGTTCTACCTTGGATGATAAACCTCGAAAGATTATGATCCCTGCTGGATTATATACCTTTGAATACCTACAAAATCTGTTCACAAAAGAGCTGCCCCAAGTATCGGTCGAGATAGATAAAGCAACAAATCTAGTCATGTTCAGCATTCCAACGGGCGGAGCCTTAAAAATACCCGGTGATATACGCCGCCTGTTGGGTATCAGCGAAAAAGGTTGGATTGATGGGGAATACGAGGGAGACAGACCCTCTAACTTCGATATTCACAAGTGGGTATACATACACCTCGATCAACTTTCTACAACCTCCAACATCGTTGATGGCGCTCCTTCAACACTACTAGCCATAACCCCAGCCGCACCCAAAGGTGTTATAAACATTTATCCTATTTGTCCTATGTACAAAAAACTTGAAGTTGGGCACATACATCAATTGAACCTTCGCGCGTTAGATAAACATAACCTGTTGCTACAAAACCATAGCAAACCCATAACTGTTGTGCTTGAAATTCGAGAAAATGCCTAAGATACCAACAGCTCCTACCATCGAAACAACTGAGCGATTGTATTCCGTTCTTGAGCCCGAGGACAACAACACAGGCTCTAATTATCGCCTGACTGAAATCCGCAACCTCGAACGCAAACTTGAAAAAGAGATAGAAGACAGAAGTAAGCTGTACAAAAAGTACCGTAGATCTATCAATATCGTTGATGGTATTGACACAGTGTTGATTCTATCATGCCTTGGAATGGGAGCTACTGGTGTAGGATTGCTCTCCACAATTATAGCTGCGCCTATTGTCATTGCACTTGAAGCAGCTGCAGGTGTTTGTGGTCTTGCCGGTATTGCCGGCAAGTTCGTCTCTCGGCGGCTCCTTGTAAAAGCTAAAAAACACGATGAGATTCGTGTTCTCGCTCTATCTAAGCTCCACAGCGTTTCAGATGTGATCTCACAAGCGCTTCAAGATGGGCACATCTCCCCTGAAGAGTTCAAGCTCGTAATTAACGAAATAAATAAATATCGACAAATAAAAGCTGATATTCAGAAAAAAAGCCGCAAAGTATACGCAGCTCAAACCAACGAAGTAGCAAAAAACGAGCTGATGGCCGAAGCCCGAGCTTCAATAATGAAAGAGCTTGCGGCAACGACACTGAAATAAAGTGCGGTTGCTTTGCCAGTTTTAAATTCAGCCGTGGTAGCAAACTTAACGAACCTCCACCCAGTTATTCACAAACGTAAACGTCTACAGTTAGGTTCACTCATTGTGTATACCGTGCTACACTCCATCGTGTTCAACTTTCATAGACGAAAGTTGAAGCGTTAAGGTTGGGGGTCGCTGGCTGTGGGTCGTGCCCGCCAAGAGAGCGGGGCGAGCCCTATTAAAACCTAATTTTCGTATACGAAAATTTAGTAGAACCCCATGTGCTCTATTTGTATATATACCCCAACCCAAAAGTGGTCTAGAACCAGCAGCCCACCAAGAGAGCGGGGCGAGCCCTATCAAAAAAGCTGGGAGCAAACCCCATGTGCTCTATTTGTATATACCCCCAAGCAAGGTGGTCCAGAACCCCCATTGTTCCTACTACTAATAAAGTTAAACGTTTTGTGTTAGTACGTGAAATCAAGAATTGATGCTTAATGTTTTTGAGCTTGAAACATTAGTACCGTAGCTCACAGTATTCCAGGATGGGATGGGGAACAACTTCTGACTCGATCAAGCATATTCTGTAGATTTCAAAATTAAACTATTTTTTTTTGATAATCTTGAAAATTAGACGATTGATAGAGCGTGCTCTTACAGGTGGTGACTTCATAATTCCTTACATTATAACATCAGAGAACACATAAAGTAGCATACCGCGCCGCACAGTTTTATGGAGTTTTTTTACCACACAGGCCATAGGACAGGAATTGTGGCGAGCGAAATTTATTGATTTTACGTTGGGAACTGGTGACATCATGATGACGTCGCACAATGTTTTAGCCTAACAAACACATCTACAGTATCCCACGAGTACACAAACGAAAACAGTTGATCGGACTTATAGTTATACTTTTCGAGATACGGTGGTCTCAAGATTTGCTAATTATATTCATGTCATTATGTATCATACAATAAACCAATGCAAGCAGTTCTTCAACAAGGCATGGATTTTTACTTTCAGGACACATTTTATCAATGTACTGTGAAACTATCAAATGTACAAATGTATGTACTGTTTAAATGTACAAATAGTGCCTATAGACTCCAAAGTTTTATGTAGCGTTTAAATTGTGCTTTCTGGATCTGGATAGTACTGTACAATCGCCTGAAAAAGGCTAATACGTACATGAGCATGTGTGCATTGGCTGTATAGTGAACATTGTATAAGTAAATAAACCATTGCATTGCAACCAGTCATGCGACAATTACTGACCTATAACTTTTAAAATATCAAATTTGCAAATGAATGCAATGGATGTACACAATAGTGTCTGGCTGGCTCCGAAGTTCTACGTAGCATTGTATGAGACAGGTAATTATTGCAAGCAATCATGCGACAAGTCATGAATGCTTACTTTCGTTGTCACTTCCATTGATCACTAGGTACAAAGCCTACGTGCGCCTTCACTGAAGGCTGGATGTAGTTGCATGATTTCCGTGCAAATTTTGACGTGTCGCAGTTCAACGCACTTATAACGTTGGCTTATCAATGGCGCAATAACACTGCAGAATTAAATTCCGCTCAACCTGTGCCATGGTTCAGCGTCAAGTTGTTCCCCTATTCGCCCTTTTGATGGCTCATGGTGAACATGGAATCGAAAACGAAGTTTTACTGAGATGGCAACCTGCTTCAGTGATTCGTATGACTTTTAATTATGTGAGAAATAAAGCTATAAAGTTTTCACACCCGTTGTTGTGTTCCATTATTATTTCCTTGCTGAGTGTATGGTGCACCATAGAGGTAGAAATAATAATCAACTAATTATGTTATTAGTCAAAATTCACGAGATGCTTAGACTTGCCGTCTTCATGACTTGCCTTTGTCTTTCATAATTATCCAAAACAAGTGTCTTTTCTTTCAATATTCTAAATTTAACCCACCGTTCTGTATGAATGAAAATCAATGTCTAAAAATCAAGCGATTTAAAAAAATGCAACCGATAGTTCATACTATGTTTGACTTATTTTAATGACATCATCATCAGTGCATATGTTTTGAGCAATCAATGTTTCATGCACCGATACTCCATGAGTATCCAACTCACTGTATTTGAAACCCTGTTGAAAACTTCCAATAATTGTAAATTAATAATGTCAACGTGATTAGCATAGCTGGATTTATTAATCCATAAAGAATCAAAATGAATATTCATTGAAAAATAAATAAACTTCAGTAAATGGCTTACATGGCTGTACTTGTAAGTAATTCAACGGCTCGTTTGAAGATTTGCAACCAAGATGAAAGGGAATTCAAAAAATGATGCTCTGTATTAAAAGGACAATATTTACCCTAATAATTTATCTAATAAATTAAATGATGTACTCTTTTGCTGAAAACACTTTGTATAGTTCAACTTTGTTTTTTCACTTAACATTTTAAGCACATACTTAAATACCAATGTCTCGATAAGAACTTATCTAACGTCATAATGACGTCATTGTTTTTCTAATTTGGCTTAACAATCGATCATTACTATTTTTGAAAACTCATATTGTGAGTTGCATTTATTCCCTGTTTAAACTAACGCATCATCTAGCTCACACATAAACAAAGCACTGACCCCAAAGATAGCCGAACACCTAGTGTTTGTTCCAACAAACACTAAATCTCTAGTTATGTTTTACTTTTGTACTGAGTGTTAATCAATTTGTTAGTGAAATTGTGACCCACTCTGTGAAAATGAGTCAGATGTCGCCCAATGCATTATTATGTAATGGACAGTTCAATGTGGAAAATATAAAACAAAATTATTATTTTAAGATCTATATTTGCATGGTAAACTTTCAGAACACTTATTTTTAGGCAATAAAGCTATGAATACAACAATTTTGTGATCATACTTTAGTCTAATTTGTATCTATTCCTTTTGCGCGAAATGGTAGTTTAAAACATCAATTTACTTGTAATTCTTTTTTAACAAAAAATGATACATGGGCTAATTTCAACTCAGCAACGCGATACACCCCAAAGCTTAGACATATACCAAATAACTGCTGCTGGTGTGTTCTTTCCAGCCATGCATATAACTCAATTCTTTAAATTGTCAACATCTGACTCATTTTCACAGAGCGGGTCACAATTGGTATGGGGTAAGTTGAGCCACATGTGATGGGGAAAGTTGAGCCAAAAAGCCCATGGATTCTTGTATAAAAAATGTTATTTTCTCGATTGGAGTGTTATCACCACAGCAAGGTTCTGTCTGTATTGTTTCTGCTGAAGTTTAGACAATGGCCGAGTAGGGCATACACAAGAAATTATGTTACAATTTTTGATGTTATACTTATGTGCTTTAAAGTTCTTTAAATGTTTAAATAACCATTATTTTGCAGTTAATTAATGGTTGAGTATAAAATAATTGCAATAAATGTTATTATACCAACAGTCAATGTTAATTGAACATCTGATTTTCCATTTTTGTCAACTGATTAGTAGCTTATGTTGTTTACAATATAGTTGATCAATTTACCCCACAGCATGGCTCAACTTACCCCGTCGGTGGGGTAAATTGAGCCGTTTGACTTCTTTTTTTCATCGGCCCATACTGACACTACAGAGTGATGCTACATGCTTGATGTTGCCCATGTATAGGTTATGAGTTGGTCTATAAGACAGTATATTTACTATCCTGGCTATGGTGATGGTTTTACATTTATGTTAAGTTTACCCAAAATTGGCTCAACTTACCCCGCTCTCCCCTACATATCCCCAATAAAGTTTTAAAAATCTAATCTTCCTATTTTCACTCAGTTTTATTGAGGGCATTCAATCAAATTAAAGGTATATATTTTTATTTTGTTTTGCTAACTCAGCGGTCTCCGGGATTTATTAGGCCAATATTTTAGTTTCCCAACGACCGTGACCCAACGACCGTGAACAAGGTAAACTTGCATGGCAGTCATGTAAACATACATTACAAAATACATGTACCCTAGCTGTGAGTGTGACTGAGTCATAATTTTATAGGATTCTTCCCCTCAAAGTGTGCATTACTTTGCTTTTCCAAAGCAGGCACTTCTCTGCCATGTGACAACCCCGGCTGGCAACATCATATACTTCCTGAAGGTTTCTCTGACAGCTTGTGCCTCTTGGGATGCATGGTTTCCTACAGATGCTCAGATAAATCAATATTGAACTATCTCCAAAATAAGCACTCAAATTCAACCGAGCAATCTGATGAGATGTCTACTTTTTTCAACTCCATGACAAGCACTGTGAGAGCTCTTCCACCAAGAAAGAGAGCTGAGATCAAATTCAAAATTCACCAAATAGTCCAAGAAGCTGAGATGGAAGTTCTGTATCCAAACATCATGATGGCCAGCACTTCAACCTAGATATCACCCTGTCATTGACCTCTGGGCATTCTGATGATTTGAAACATTACTTCCATCTCAGCTTGGTAGTTCATAAAAAACTTTTGTTTTTTTCTCTTGTCCTTTGAACATTTCCAATATCAATTTTCCACTCCAACTAAACCAAAAAATCTTCATGTATCTACAAAGTTAACATCATTTTATAGGGTGCATGGAGTTGAAAAAAGTAAAGATCTCATCAATCTGCAACACCAACAATTTCTTAATCTTGATTGTTTAATGAGAGTTAAATATTGTGGCACGCTAGTCATACGGGGTGTTTTTTTGTGTGTTTATCGGCTCAGGTGCTGAACAATTTTTTTTATATAATGGGATTCTGATATTAAACAGGACAATTTTCAAGAAGTCTTTCTTGTGATATTTCAAGTATTTCATTAAAAGGAAATTATACATAACTTATTAAGATGTTTCAATTCAAATGAACTTACACCCGTATGTTCAAAATGTTCAAGTTTTCATCTAATATTGACAGGTGTTTACGGTTTTGAAATATTTCAAACATTTGAATTTTTAATTAGCTTGGTATTTTATTTAAAGGCATCGTACACGTTTGGTAATTGTCAAAGACCAGTGTTATCATTTGGTGTATCCCAACATATGCATAAAATAACAAGCCTGTGAAAATTTGGGCTCAATTGGTCATCGAAGTTGCAAGAAAATGATGAAAGAAAAAACACCCTTGTTGTACAAATTTGTGTGCTTTCAGAATAGGAATAAAAACTTCTTGCAAGAAGTTTTTATTATTTTTCGTAAGTAAGCAAGTAAGTTTTTATGCTAATTTGTTTAAAGTCATTATCTACCAAACGTGTACGATATCTTTAAAAAACAGAAAGAATGGTAAATCTCCAGGTTCTGATGGTTTTAGTTTCGAATTTTACAAATTCTTTTTGCCCAATTTATCGTGGTTCCTCTTTAAGGCCCAGTCACACTGGGTCGACAACAAAAACGATTACGAGAACGATAACGAAACCGAATCCGATATATCGGCCTACCAGGTCACACTGACACGATCGAACAGTCGCATAACGATATATCGTTCAAGATAAAAACGGAAAGCCATGACCACAAAGACAAAACGGCCGACAGTGATGAAGAAGTTTTGTTGCTGTTGTTGCTAAAAAGAAGACGCAGCAGGAGAAAAACAAAAAGAAGTGTCTGGGTTCATGATTTATTAAGAAAAAAGGAATTTGGTGAATTTAATACCTTGGTGACAGAACTTTCCTCTCATGAGGACAAGTTTTATGAATATTTTCGAATGTCTGAACGCCAATTTGACCTTATCTTGGACCTGATCCGAAATGATATCACTAAAACAACGACCCAGCTATTAAAGGTCTCCCATTGGTGCTAAAGAGCAACTAGCATTATGTCTCAGGTAAATATCAAAATACGTTATACGGGTCGCAAGCAATTTTTGAAATGTTTGTTTGCGGTTCTTGGAGTACCTTGGCCGATATGTTATGTTTACTGTTGTTTTGTTTGGTTTACTTCTTTATTCATCTTCATGTACTTGTTTCTCTGTAATTTTGGTATGGTTTGTCTTGGTCAAATAAATAATAATATTAATACAAATAATGATAAAAAACAAAAAACACATCCTGTATGACTAGCGTGCCGCAATATCTATATAATTTTTTATTTTTTTTATTTTTCTGTTTGGGGGCGGGGGTGGTGGTGGGGGATATTCCGGTTTGGAGTTCTTTGCAAATGGAATTTTCCACATAAATTGTATTAGGCCTATGTATTTAACCCCCACCCTAAAACCGAGCATGAGTAGAATCATTTATAATTCAAAGTACTAATCAAGTAATCAATTATTCAAAGAAAACGATTCGAAATATCAGAACAGTGTATTTGAATTGCTTATTGTGTGTATATTTATTCACCATGAATGGAACAATTATTAACAATCTGAATTAAACAATGTACAGAAACACTGAATCTTATCCTTAAAGGCATCGTACACGTTTGGTAATTACTCAAAATATATGTTATTATAAAAACTGACTTGGTAACGAGCAACGGAGAGCTTTTGATAGTATAAAACATTGTGAGAAACGACTCCCTCTGAAGTAACGTAGTTTTGAGAAAGAGGTAATTTCTCACTAAAATAATAAAAACTTCTTGCGAGAAGTTTTTATTCTTATCTGAAAGCACACAATACAACAAGGGTGTTTTTTCTTTCATCATTGTCTTGCAACTTCGATGACCAATTGAGCCCAAATTTTCACAGGCTTGTTATTTTATGCATATGTTGGGATACACCAAGTGAGAACACTGGTCTTTGACAATTTCCAAACGTGTTCAGTGCCTTTAAAGTCAACAAAGTATGAGCCATTTATTAGCGTTTTTATTGGATCCCCATAAGCCATTTTGAGATATGTCTGTATACACCCAAACCAAACAGTACACTCCTTTAGTGTCCACCATATATCCAAAAAGGCAAATTTTGGGGGCAAGCAACACAAGGACCGATTCGGATTCATGCTGTTTTCATTATAATTGGGGTTTTGGGTATCCAAACAGCTCAAAGTCCAACTGGTACTTCTCCCATAGTTTTTGAAGATTTTCTTGACTTAGCTGACTCATGTAGTGTTCAAAGTTTTGAGAACTATTCGTCGGTCGACTAACACTTTTGGACGGGTACGGCACTTTCTTCGCACCCAATTTTGTCAGAATGTACTTGGAATCGTCAGAGACGGTGTCTAACTTGCCAATGTAGTCATAGTTTATTTTGCACGGAGAACATAGTTCAACGAACTTTTGCCAGTGGTCGTTCAAAGTAATTTTGCCAGATTGGGTCAGGTAAGAAGTCCACTCAACCCACGTGATATTCTCGCCAGTCTTAAGCTGCACGGGCGTTGCATCCTTCCTGAACTTCTTCATAATGTACTTGGCAATCTTTTGGTAAAACTGTGACCCCCTGAAGACGTCTATGGTTGCGAACTTATTTCCGTACGCTGACAGGAGTCGCTCAATTGGGTGCCGTGCGAAGACGAACTTGGTGTAGCTTTTGAGACGGAGTTTCTGCTCTTTTTGGTTGTAGCCGCTGAGGAGCCTCTTGTTGTCTTTGAAGTACGCGTGGGCCATGACTGTTGTGATATCTTCCGTTCTGTTCCGATAACCATCCATCACCATTAGCGTTCTCTTCCAGTTGGTGCACCCAGCCTGTTGACAAACACAATGACGACACATAATTAACATTCACTTCGATGAAAGAATTAATGCTCGACAATTTGAATGACCTTTTTACTCTTCATTTTTGGTATACGTACTGTTCGTCTGTCAGTAAGTCGTGTATGTAATCGAAGATACTTTTTCGTTGAAATATGTTATTCTGGCTTCAAATGATGGATCTATTGAGATTGAACATGTCATGTACACCAGTTAAAATAACCAATAGACTTGATGCAAGTGACGTCATTTAAGTAGGGCGCCATCGGCTAGAGGTAAACAATGGGTTGCTCATTGGCCTATCATGTGCACTGTGCGTACATATAAGGCATTTTCCAAACCTCGGCTTGGGAATGTCATCAAATGTACAAGTCGGAGATCGCGGTTATTTCTCTGCACCAGCCGCGCAAAACGCCCACACAGGTTAGCTATCACACGCCCCAACTCGCAATCTCAATGTGATCGTAGAATATAATAATTCACACAAATATCCCTCGAAATTATGGGGTTTTCCTTAACTGCGTGAAACAATGATCCGCCGGTTTGTACAACAAACTTTTTGACTAAACACAATTACGGGTCGTGTATAGACCCATTGCATATGACATCACACTCTCAAAAAGGAGGCAGATCATTGGACGATAGCTGTTCTCTGTGCGTAAAAACGTGCACGTGACCTCAGCGTACTTGTAGCGTATCGCGTTATACTAGGGGATCTATTGATTTCTATAGACCCCTTACACAACGCGGAACGTGCTTCCGAACAATGTGCGTCATTTTGGGTGTCAACTCTCTTTTGTGCATGTTTGAATACGATTTTTACACCAAAAATGACACCCAGGATAGGCGCATGTAAGTACGCTGCCCGTTTTGTCAGGGGTCTATAGACCAATTGCATATGACGTCACACTCTAAACAAGGAGGCAGATCATTGGACGATAGCTGTTCTCTGTGCGTAAAAACGTGCGCGTGACCTCAGCTTACCTGTAGCGTTTCGCGTTATGCAAGGGCGTTTTATTGATTCCTATAGACCCCTTACACAATGTGTAACGCGCCTCAGAACAATGCGCGTCGTTTTTGGTGTCAACTCTCTTTTGTACATGTTTGAATACAATTTTGACACCCAAAATGACACCCAGGATTGGCGCATGTTAGTACGCTGCACGTTGTGCAAGGGGTCTATAACAAACCCTTTTTAAAGCCCAAAGCGCCCAAGCTGAGGCAACGTGTCCCTTTAATCACTTAATCACACCTTTGGAATGTGGCAGTACAGAAGTTTATACTTGTCGATCACAAGTAAATGTTCACTTGTTGTGGAGCTAATACCACCCTTGTTTAGGTTTGGATGTTTCGCACACGTCTCTAGTATATTTTGGTGGCGTTGGAGCTGCACTTCAGATTGCTGCTTCATAAAGGCCTCCAATGTCACTTTCTCTGTGGACTCCACCTGAAAGAAGAGAGATTTAAATATTATTGGGCTACTTTTGTACGGAAGCTCATTAGTGCCACGTTGGTGTTGGAATAAAGCTTATTAGTGTGATGCACACGATCGCGACTGCCTTCGGTATAGGACAAAATGGCTGTATTTTGTTGATATTTCAAAACTTGTTTTTAGGATTACATTGTAATTCAGCTTCAATTTGTCAATAAATAATAATATTAAATAAATGTTCTTCAGTTTCAGGCAGCTCACAGAGGATAACAGTGAACGAACAGGTAAATTTGAATGTTCAATTATTGTTACCCCACCAGTAGTCGACAATTACTGCATTTTAGTACTGCTTTTCTATTTCTTCATCTTGTTGATCCATTTGATAACGATTACATTTTTCAAAGATTCAAACAAGATGTAATGTGTTCAATAATAACATGTAAAAATAAATCTTGAGAGGGGTACATCCCAAACCAAGGTATAACTTGAAACCAGTAATGGATTGAGTGGTAGTCTTGGTGCAGGACGTCCCTGTTCTGTATTTCCACAACCCATAAAAGTCTGCGATCCGCCGAACACGTTTGGAAATTGTCAAAGACCAGTGTTCTCACTTGGTGTATCCCGACATGCATAAAATAACAAGCCTGTGAAAATTTGGGCTCAATTGGTCATAGAAGTTGCAAGAAAATTATGGAAAAAAACCCACCCTTGTTGTACAAATTTATGTGCTTTCAGGTAGGAATAAAAACTTTTTGCAAGAAGTTTTTATTATTTTAGTGAGAAATTACCTCTTTCTCAAAAACTACGTTACTTCAGAGGGAGTCGTTTCCTACAATGTTTTATAGTATCAACAGCTCTCCGTTGCTTGTTACCAAGTAAGTCTTTATGCTAATATTTGTTTCGAATCATTACCAAACGTGTGCGATACCTTTAATTTTTGGACTTAACAATTCTATAGATTATTCTGAAATTTGAATATTTGTTTATAACAATATTTAACTTAGTCTTTGTTTGTTGAAGGTTTAAAGGAACAGTGCAGGGATGATTTAATAATGAGGATTTATTTGAGATGCTTTCACAAGTAAAATGGGGTTCATGGGAGTCAAAGGGAAAATATACCTTTGGTTTTTGAGACCGTTCGATTGTTTTAATCCTATATAAATGAAGATATAAACAATAAAACTAACCTGTGTCGCGTTTTTTAGATATCGCTGAAAATCCGGAGCGAATGAAATGTCAACGCAGAAAGAATAATCCGTAATTCTGAGAAACGTTTTTGCAGTAACTTTTCTCAGATTTTAACTTTGGGGGATAAAAATTAAAATCTTTTTCGATGAACACATTACCTCAAAGTGAAATGTTTCTCAAAATGCTATCGAAAGTTGCTGTACTTCTAACCAAGTAAGTTGTTATTGCCATTAATTTTAATAGTGATTATACAGCCCTTTAAACGATATCGCATTTTCCACACTTGTACATGATGTACATGGATGTGCAGTAAGTAGGCTGGCTAAAATGGTATTCACCAACAGTCTTGGAAACAATAATAAATCAATAACTAAATACCTTTTTTCACGCAACTTGTTTGCTGTTTCTCCTCTTTTTTCTGAACTTTCTCCAAAAACGATAAAAGTAGAAGGAATTATCCTTCGTATCAAAATATTTTTGTTCGTCACACACTTTCCGGCCAAAGTGCGCGTCGATGCGTGTTCTGCGCAGGCGCTGATGACGCGTACCGCCTATAGATTAACGTGCTACTGATATACGCGATTGTTGGGTATGCATTCAACGCGAGTGTACGCAAAACGTGCCAGAGGCGTGCATGCAAGGCGGGCTGAAGTGTAAACAATTTTGCGTTATAGAGTGTGTCCAGTGGATTATTTCCCGAAAATCAAGTTGTAGAGACAACGATTTAACGGTCAACGCCCAACATTTTGTAAACGGTCAAATGGAATGTTCATGAAGTGTTAATCTTAAATTTTAAGATTAAAATATGTTTTTTCGACATGAAAGCTTAGAAAATGACAGTCCTGTAGGCCTAGGCCTAGATAGGTTATTATCGTAGGAGGTCCAGTATTCAGGGTGCCCCTCATAATCAAGGCATAAGTTTCACGTCACTGTGCGTGATGTAAACAAACCCTAGAGACGAAGTAACATTTTCTACTTGCCAAACATCGAGTCTCCTCTATCTTGACCTAAACTTGGAGACAGGTAACCTTCCACTGTTAAGTTGTACTTGTAAAATCAATTCAAAGAAAAAGCTATGGTACCCCAAAAACCGGGGACTGGAGGATATTATAATTTTGTTTACGATTTCCTCCCCTAATATTTTTGTCAAAAATGACCTGAAAACTGATACAATCACAAGAGGTAGGCCTGAGCCTTGCATTTTTGTCAAAATTTGTCTGAAAACGGATAAAATCACCAGGGGTAAGCCTTTATTGCATTTTCGTCAAAAATGACCTGAAAACAGATAAAATCACAAGAGGTAGGCCTAAGCCTTGCGAATAAAGACAGGGGACCAGTCTACCATGGACTCTATGCTGTAACTTGTGAAGGAAACAAAGTCGTACATTTTAATCGATCCCAAAGTTCATTCACCTGAAACTTGCACTTTATTCACTCTAGTCTACACAGGGGGCCATTCATTTTATGACAAATTGCACTTACCAATTGTGGCTGTTGTACTTGTATAGTGGGCGAGGGTTCTGCTTCATTTTTCTTGTTCAAAGGTACTGCAGTTAATCAATAGGAAAAAGAAAATTTGGAAAATGTGTTTGTTTTCTTGCCAATGTAGGTTGTAGACCGTGTAGGTTGTAATGTAATATCTTGCAATAAAAGCCCAGCGATTAAGTATCACTATCACCTTATATAACGACAATGTCACTGCACTTTTTTGGAACCCAAGTGTCATGATCGTTCGATGTGACCCCAACTTTACCCAATTACTTGGTTGCCGTCAAATTTGATTTTTTTATTTATGAAAGTAAACAAATGGACGATGCAGTGACAAAGCTTGGGGATTTTTTGTTTTGTTTTTTGTTTGTTGGGGGGGGGGGGCACTAGGGGTGCACCATGTTTTCTAGGAGGCACTTCTGCCTATTTAAAGCTGTAGTTTCTGATTGCATTTTTTAAAGCCCCTCTTTCAGCACTCTTGTTATGCCATTTACTAAGATAATCTGGCTTGGGTGTTTACAAAAAGTAAAAACAGTTTGAACAAAACATGTAGCATTTGATTGTGGTAATTTTTAGTCTCGAAAGTCCAGATTTCAAATGAGGGAACCCGGACATCAATCAGTGGGGGTGGAGGGGGGCACACACGTGCCCTCATGTTTGAGGATTGGACTGAAACCAACAAACAAACAAATATGACGCACCCCTCCTATAGACTGTGCAAGTCTCATGCGTAATCGAACATTGGGACCCGTTAAAGTGCGTGAGTTTGTTTCCTTCACGTGTTAAAGCATCGTACGTGGGACCAAAGTGGCCTAAAAACGTTCGAATACGCGCGAGACTTGCAGGGTCTATAGGAAACATGGAATTACAAACACACCTTGTTGTGTTGATTGTTGCTGGTAACGGAAGAGCACGAAGACAACAAATGTTATGATACAGAAAATCAAAACAACCCGGCGGAACCAGTATGAACTTTTTCTTCCTTTAACCATCTTGAAATAATCCTTGATTTTGGTCACTGTACACAATGAAAACAAACAAAAACACGGTAAACCAGGTTAGGTGAAAGTGCCCAATCATAATACAGTTGGGACTCCCGCCAATTTGTCCAGCCTGAATGATTTTCTGTTCACTGAAGTGTAAATGTTTTTAGCTGTTTCGCAGCGCAGCGAAACAGCTCTTGTTTTTGTTAAAGTTTTTATTGTTTTTTTTAGTCGTTCGTAGCGCAGCGCAGCGAAACAGCTCTTGCTTTTGCTAAAGTTTTTTTTATTGTTTTTTTTATTTGTCTTTCAGTACAAAAAAAAGCCATTGAAATAACGTACGATTTGTTCTTCGCGGCTTTTTGCATAGTTCCTGAAGAGCAATTGCAATGAAACTTTAAGTGATGAAAGGCAATGGTGCAATGATCATCACAAAACAAGGATGTCATTATGACGTCATCACCTGTCACGTGACGTCATCTTAAAGTTTAAAATTTTAAATATTTGAAAATATATATCAAATCAGCCACAAGAGACCGTAGGTTTCTGTTTGCGGGATTGGGTAGGGATAAATCAGGTCTTCATTTTGTTTCATGTGCGTGACCTCACCTCTACTTCCGGTCGAAACCGGAAGTGCCCTCTAATTCAAAAGTGGCAAATGTTATGAAAACGCTTTCAACGATGTTAGTGTCCGGCAAGGGCGTGCAGATTTAAAAAAAATACCGTCACAATACACAAGAGCGCCCTCTAGCGGCAGGTTGAAAACTGTTCAAAATGGACTTTTTGAAGAGGTGTGTGGTGAAGTTTTGTGCAATCACTTCAAAATTTACACATATGTTGATCGTTAGGCAGCCATCATAATTTGTGTTAAGTTTCAGATCAATGACGTCATCGGGGGTTACTTGACGCGGCATTAAAGGTGCACTTTTTAAAGTCGTATATCTCCCGAAGTATTAGTGCGATCATGTTGAAACTTGGCAAGTCGTTAGGTAATGGAAAGTTCCTGTTAAACCTGTAATGACGTCATGATGACTTCATGACACGATTCGTTATGATTTTTTCATTTTTTGCCCCTTTAAGTCAGAAATTGCCAACGGAACATGCTTTAGTCCAAATTCTTTTTTAAACGGGCTTGATATGTCATAACTGATTCAAAAAAATATTTGACGTCATCATGACGTCATCATTTCTCAGGTTATATTATCTTAAATATTGTATTAAATATTGTATTATTAACTTGATTATGTACACACTGCAAGACTTTCATATTCACTTGATTAATTTGAAAAAATTATAAGCGAAACAGCTGTGCATTTGTTCACAAATGCAATCATGTCTAGTCTTTTCATTTTTCTTGTTAATTATATTCAACCAATCAACCCCATGGTCTGAACATCCCAATAAGGAAATGGCTAATAACTGTTTGCCTTTGCCTTCTCCTTTTCCCATGATATCAGCCTTTTCAGCCTTAAAATTATAACATGGGGCTGAAAAGGGGCTTGTGCAAGAAAAAAGAAGTAGGTTAAGATTTTTTGGGAACAGTTGTAGGGGCACTTTTGGCCACTTAAAACTAGTTTTTATTTTATTTTTTTTCGAAAGGAAAAATTGGGGGCGTGCGCCCCTCACGCCCACCCGGATCCGCCCCTGGCCGACCCAGTGATTTCAAAACGCACATTTCCTTATCCCGTGCTTATCCTGACAGCAAAATATTCTTAATTTCCCTCTAATTTTATTTCATAAATCCCAAACACGCCTATTGTACCACTTTTCCACAAAGTAAAAATATTCTCCGGTCTCTTTTGACCAAATCAAGTTACTGTATGAGCAGCATTTTAGCTTTCAGAAGACAGCATTTCAGTGACAATAGGCTAGCTGAGCATACACGGCAAGTTCTATCACACAAGTCGACCTGAAATTGATAGAATAATCAATAAAACGACCAAATTGAGAGAATTTTTAAAATTTGTTCAGAATTTTCTTTGAAATTCTTTTACATTTTGATGCAACTAAACATGAGTAATTTTGCACTGTCCGTACAAACCTGTGGTTTGTACATGAACCACCATACCATTAGTACGTGCACAAAATACCGTCTACACGAACCACCGGTACCGATGGTTCCTGCACAAACAAGTTCAAGGCCACTTTTATCAAGAGTGGTCCGACTAAAATCAAAGAACAGCAGTGACCCAGACCCTCATTTTGTATAGGTGTGCTGATCTGAAACGGAATGACCAACATACAAACAGTTCATTTGCACATAAATAATTACGAAAGACTTACCTTTTACTGTTCTGTGCTTTTAGTATACGCCTTGCTCTCTTTTCAGGAATTACTGAATGAACCCGATAACTATCCACTACCCATCCATGCGGAAACAGAGCGTCGGCCTTTTGTCAATGGGCCGAATTCATACTAACTAGCAATTGCTTATGAGCACCGAGCAAAAGCGAAAGTTCATCAAGCAGAAGCTGAAGCAAAAGCAATTGCTTATGTATAAATAACCTTTTGCTTTGACTAATTCCTTTTTCTCAAGCTAGCCCAGCAATTGCTTGTATAGCGCTATTCATGTGCGATGAGGCATGCGTTAATGTAAAGCTTTTACTTGAAAGAAGCCTGTTGAAGATCCTCTGGGAAGGAGTCGCGGGATTGCTGTAGGGTCTCATGAGGTAGGGAGCTATGGGTACGTTCACACGAGTAGCTAACTTCGCTGCTAACTTCGCTGCTAGCTAACAGCGAAAAATTTGTGACCGTGTGAACGCAAAAATAGTCAACTTCGCTGCTAACTTCGCTGCTAACTCCAAAAGTTAGCAGCGAAAATTTCCGCTGCTAACTTTAGTTTTACGACTTAGCAGTGAAACTTGATACTTTTACCGCAAATAAAGGAATTTTAGCAGTGTTTTTTCCTCGTGTGAACGTAACTGACCTTAGCTGCGTAGTTAACATGATGGTTTCAATTTGATGTACGACGCCGTGCATTTTTTCTCCTGCTGGAGTTGCACGTAGGCCTATACATTTTTCTCGTCAGTTTCCGCCGAAATTCTGTAAGTTTTACAGCTATAAGTTGACATCATCTATATTCCTTATAACAGGCCAGTCATAACAAAGAAAAATCGGCGATTGTTGGGATCATTTTTGTAAACATATTATCCGAACGGTCCAAAATCGTTTCTACGGCCAGCTATAGTTGGCCACGCACGTGTGAAGTAGTCAACCTCCTTCCCACAAGCAAACAATTGGGGACGAAGTTGTAGCGCTCAACTTAGCTGAAGACGCAGTGTATTTAGTGACAAGAACAGACTAAAACAAAATCGTTTCTTATTCCGAATCGCTGCAAATTTAAAAAGTAGAGTCGCTGTGAATTTATAACAGAAAAATGAAACTTTACATAAGTATTATGTTTATAAGATATTCTTCAAGCCAGCATGTAAATTTATTTAACAAACTACTGACACTAGAGTGGCAAGAAAACTACCGGAAGCCGACACTCTGCTGTGCTGGCTAACAGCGAAGCCTCGTGTGAACGCAAGGTACTTTTTAGCTAAGTCCGTTTCTCGATGCATCCCCCGCTGCGAATTTTTAGCAGCTAAGTTAGCAGTGAAGTTAGCTACTCGCGTGTGAACATGCCCTATATCCGTATCCAGTATCCCCAAGAAGGAAACCGTTCACCTTTGTTGAGACTGCATTGTGTACTTCCGATGTTTGGAAGATGCGGGAATCGTGAACAGATCCTGGCCATCCAACATCTACACTTTTGAAGACAAACTTTCATAAAAATGATGGAATCTTCTCTGTAAATTGTTTGTAAATCACGAACAAGTGAGAGGTCAAGCTACCATGTAGGGATCTTGTAACACTGCAAGCAATTGCTGAATAACACTAGCAAAGGTTGTTGTTATGTATACGTATTTAGGCAATTGCTAATCAAGGTGGCCTTTGCTTGCAAGAAACAAGCTTTTGCTTTTGCTTAAAACTAGAAACTTTTGCTTGCCAGCAACTGCTTATTTTTATGTATGAAGATGTAAGCAAAAGCCTAGAAAAAGCAATTGCTACTTTTTATGAATTCGGCCCAATATTTCGAAGGTCATCAAAACATTCTATAATTTATACAGTTTTGAGAGCCAAATAAAAGGGGTACAGTTTTAAAAAAAATGCCCAGTTGTGACCTTCTAACTTGAGTTATTTTAGATGACATAGGCCCTGAAAACGGTCCTAATAGCCGAGAGGTGTAGGGAAATTTTTAAAGATTGATGCTCGGACGTTTGGAAAATTACACTGGTGTAGGGTTGTTTTATTTGGAGGGAGAATAACTCGACGGGCCTTGGGACTCCCCATATCAAATTGAGCAGAGGATAAAACTTCAAGAGTCAATGGAAAAAACATTCTTTCCTGTAAAAAGCTGTGAGACTTCTAAGTATTTTTTAGAGTATTAGTGGGGTGCACAATTTATTTTCTTTGTTCAACCCAATGGTTTTTAATTTTGCCACATTTTTTTTCTTTCACCCCTAAAACATATTGATTGGGTGATTAGGGTACATTTAAAACTTACAATGTAATACATAGCATTAGAACACAACATAATATACCTTGTGTTGCATGGAATTTGCGTGACGTGATAACGATGTCGTAATTTTGGGTACCGTACTACCGTATAGCCGCCTGTCGAGTTTGTATGCGTGTGCGTCAAGATTTACGGAAAGGACGGTGGGTTAAAAAAATGTACATTTTGCCAAGATTTGCGATAAGATTTGGGAAATTGTTTCGATTTATTACAATTTGTGAATCCAGGTTTCATTAATTCAAACCATATTCAATGGGTGAAATTTATTTTAAAACGGTGTCACAGGGAATTCTGTCCCCCCGCACAGCGGTCCGGGGGGACAGAATCCCCTAGGGAAATGTGTCCCCCGCCCAGGGTTTTCTGTCCGCCAGGGGAATCATGTCCCCCCTCTCACATTTGTTCCCTTGTTTGCCTCTGTGCGACACTTGAAATCTTTTTAACTATATAAAATCCTCCATGATAAAATCAAGCATGAGAATGGGCGATGATGAAAAAACCGGAAATCCATCGTACGAAAAATAAATCGGAAAATTTCAACGCTAAAAATGCATAGTTATCCGGATTCTGGGCAATGTCCGTAATTTGGGCAAAGTGACCCAGGCGTCAGCGCCGCACTCAGTGAATTGTTGTCAGTAGACTTTTCTTTTCAAAGTCTCCACACACAAAAATGTTCCTTTGCTTAAAATTATTGACTAAAATAAGTAACAATAAGATATAATACTTCTATTATAAACCAGCAAAGCCAGGTGAATAAAGCAAGTTTATTTATTTACTTCCGTTGGTGGACGCTCGTGCCTGGGGGACATATTCTCCGTTAGAGGACACAATCTCCGTTGAGCACGGCGGACAGAATAACCTAACGAGAGACAGTTTATCCTAGGAGATACTGTCTCGGGGGGACGTTGTACCCTAAAAAAAACAGGTAAAGTTGTCCGGGGGGATAGATTCACCGGGGGGACAGAATCTCCGTCCACAACGGCACAAAACAAGTAATTGGCACTATTCGGCTTCCGTGATATATGTGCAACTATTTTCTTCCTCCATGTTTATATATAATAAATTTTTTGTACGCTAGTGTTTCTATTGTAACTTTTACTCTAAACTTTACTTATTAAAGTGGAATTCGTCTACTACACTGCAAAAAATAATAACACTTTTCGGTGTTACTAGAGGACTACACCAATTTGGTGTCATTTTAACACTTTTGGTGTTTCTCATTTACACCCGTGGGTGTGTCAGTATACACCATGGGTGTAAAGGATAACATCAAATGTGTCAAAATAACACCCACAATTTTAACACCGGTGAAAATTCTTGGTGTTGCCCTCTAACACCGGGGGCGTTAAATTTAACACCCCAGTTTTTGCTGTGTACCAATTGAAGGAGTTCATCCCAGAGCCCTGTACAAAACCAAATGGCAGCGACCTCTCAAGAAAAGCCTGGGTCAATCTCAACCGTATCAGAACTGGAGTTGGCCGTACACAATATTTCTTGCATAAAATTGGAGCTGATCCATCACCAAACTGTGCCTGTGGAAAGATCCAAACTATGGATCATGTCATCGATGCTTGTCCTATCTACAAATCCCCTCACGGTGCTTCTGGACTTCAAGAGCTCGATGAAACAAAGATCTTCCTATTTAGATGATGTACTACTTGATATTCTTCGTACGAACGAACGAACGAACTAATATTAAATTTAGTCTACGGACTGTACTGCAGTTGTAATTTGTTATTGTACAAATAACCAAGTTGAACTATTTAAAATCTCATTTTCCAATCCACTCGTAGGCCTATATCTATGTCCCCGCATGTGGTGCTTAATAATAAATTAAACTAAACTAGAGCTTTAGTGTTTGTTGGAACAAACACTAGGTGTTCGGATTTCATTGGGGTCAGTGTTGTGTCAATGTGTGAAATATTTTGTTGAGTCGATGAAAAAATTGCTGATAGCTTTTGAAATTTCAAAGTGTAAATCAATTACGTGTATACATTTAGTTTACACGGGAAATAAATGCTAACGTTCCTACGTAAGACTGCATTGAGCTCTAGAACGTGTATTTATTGAACATTCTGTTTCAATGTTCATGTAAATATTCATAAACTGTACTGTATACAAGACTTTTACTGACAATTTAAAAAAGAGCCTCTTAATATATATTTATTTTACTTCCGGTTGGACAGGAAGCCAGGTCAAACCATGTCATTATCAATTATACAGAACTTAAGCACGTAAAAACATTCACAAAAAATGCAAAGCTTAAAATCATAATAGATATATTTCTCAAGATATGATTTTTCGAAATAATAAAGTTTAAATAGATCAAGTTTAACTGCACCTTTAAGGTGACTTCATAATTATATGACAATTGATGACGTCATTTGAACAGGATCTTAAATTTTGGATGTTACAAATCCCGGCTTGAACACATGCAAGGTTATAGCTTTAATCACGCATTTTTGCCGTAAACATACATCTATGAAAAGTGCACCTTTATGTCGACTCACGTAAAGCTTGATGACGTCATCGTAATGCGACATTAAATTCTAGATGTAACACATCCCAACTTGAATACATGCAAGGTTTCAGCTCGATTCCACATTTTTCTGCATTTATCAATCTTGTATTACTGCACCTTTAAGTTCACGCGATCCACGGCGATATTAATTTTTGATGACGTCAATCTTCTACAAAGCTCACAGAGCAACAATTCACTTTGCTCCAATAACCTATTCTTCGGGTTTTACTCTAAACATATGGGGTGAAAACCTGGCCTATTACTTACACACATTAAATGTTTTAACTACTGCGCATGACAGACTGTTCTATATGTGTGCATAACTAATTAGATCACGCTACTCGCATGTATGCAACATGTGATAACACCCGGAACGATCTCAACACTATAGCGCGTTGTATGTGTTTTCAGTGCAATTCTTTTCACACGCAATTTAATTTAAGAGTCATTCGATACCGGATTTCAACCGGAAGTTAAGGTCAAATAGGTAACATGTCTGTGGAAAAGTTTGAGAGGACTTAAGGACATACAACCTGATGTTAAAATTGTGAGTAAGGTGTTTGTAAAATGTATGAATATTTCTTAAAGTATGAATTGTGAACTTTTCAACTTCCGGTTTAAACAGGAAGCTGAGGTCCAATGGGGTCACACTCTGTGTGGCGTTTGCTACATTTTGCCAGACCTATCCGATGATTTATAGATTGTTGAAATAGCTTATATAATTCTTGAGTTATGATTTTTTGAAATAATAAACTTTGATTTATTGTTTTTCAAAAACTGATGACGTCACCATGACGTAACAACTTTTAGAATCATCTACAAGTTATGGTCTACCTACATGTAAAGTTTCAAGTTAATATAAATTTTGCAACTATGCGTTTGCTTGCGGACAAACGAGATTCCGAAAAATAATAAAAACTAACTAGAGATTTAGTGTTTGTTGGAACAAACACTAGGTGTTCGGATTTCATTAGGGTCAGTGTTGTGTCAATGTGTGAACTATTCTATTGAGTCGATGAAAAGATTGTTGATAGCCTTTGAAATTTCAAAGTGTAAATCAATTACGTACAGGAAATAAATGCTTACGTTCCTACTAATAAGACTGCACTGAGCTCTAGAACGTGTATTAGTTGAACCATGGTTGAACATGTGACAATTTTCATGTCAATATTCATAAACTGTACCGATAGTTAGTAAAACTAGAGATTTAGTGTTTGTTGGAACAAACACTAGGTGTTCGGATTTCATTGGGGTCAGTGTTGTGTCAATGTGTGAACTATTCTATTGAGTCGATGAAAAGATTGTTGATAGCTTTTGAAATTTCAAAGTGTAAATCATTACGTGTATATACATTTAGTTTACACAGGAAATAAATGCTAACGTTCCTACTAATAAGACTGCATTGAGCTCTAGAACGTGTATTATTTGAACATCTGTGACAATTTTCATGTAAATATTCATAAACTGTACTGATAGTTAATAAAATCACGCCAGGCGCACATGGCACTGATTGTAAACAACTACGGTTGAGCCACGTTGGTCTTTAACAAGCGTCTTGACTGGCTAGCTACCCACCGTTGCTAGTCGCATGGGGTATGCCATGCTGCGTTAGGCAATGGATTAAGATTTAAGGCAATTTCTCTGATAGATCTATGAAAATTTGATTTGTTCCAATGTATAAAACAATAAGTATTCAATACCCTTTGTTTTCAAGAAATAACAACGAATTTATCGTTCTTAGTTTGCGAGTTCTGCATGGTTGTTAAACCAGAAACTCAAAATTTGATTAAATTAATTACATTACCCAATAATTCATTGGGTGACGTCATTATGTTGTCGAAATTTCTGTTTTATCTAATCATCAGGTGTAATATTGTTGCCAAGTTTCAGTTATCAAAAGTTATTCAAATCACCAAAACAGGTCAGCCAAATCGGTCGTTTAGTTGATATTTACCACGAAACCAACAAAAGGCTATCAAGAACTTTCTGCACTGAGCTTTTCATTGGACTACCGTCGAACGTCGCATATTTCCAAGTCTGTTTCACCATAGAGAAAGGGTTTCACTTATCACAAAGCCAATAATTGTCTCAGAGCGCAGTAAACAAATGACCATTAACTTGGTATAGCGCCACCACACAACATGTGGACCAGCTAGCTACAGTCTTCTTGGACTTTGAACGGTTAAGGTCAATGGCCCTTTTGTACTACACACTGGCTACGTGGTCAACAGTTAAGGGAACCGGGAAAGCGCCCATACCTTATGCGTGTATGAGATAGCCAGTGTGTGGTACGAACAAAAAGTGTATGTAACGTGTAGGCCTATACTTTTATTGTACGTTATCATAAAATGTGGCAACAGATACGTGCACTTTGACGTCCAGATTTGACCCTATGCAAAGGTTAAAAAGTTATCATCTCTGTGCAAATGTTTGAGCAGGATCACTCATCTATAACGTAATGCAAAATTTATGTTGAAATATTGCGTAGTTTTTGAGATCAGAATTTGTGAAATTGTTCAACTTCCGGTTTGAACCGGAAGTCAAGGTCAAATGGGGTCACTTTGTGTTAAGCGCTTGTTGATTTTTTATCGAACTGTCCGATGATATGTAGATTGTCAAAATCCACCATGTGGTTCAGAAGTTATGATTTCTTAAAAATATTTAACTTTGATTTGTTGTAACTCGTTACCTGATGACGTCATCATGACATCATAAAGTTTGTGTGGTCTTGATAATAAGGTCCAATTGTCTGATGAGTTTCAATGTTAAATTCAATTTCAATCTTGAGTTATGTTATAGAAAAGCCCGAAAATGATGTTTTTCAAGAAAAAAAACCAAAGGCAAACTTTGACCTAGGGTAACGACCGGGAAGAGAAGGTCATACGATTTTGACGTTAACTTCTTAAATGTAGCCCTAGTCTTGAACTATCTGATGCCCAGCTATGAATATCATAGCTTTCAAATTCAATGAGATACAGCTAATACTAAATGGTCCCTTTTTCAACTTTAAAAACCTTGTTATTCGACACCTGGTGACGTCATCATGACGTAACAACTTTTAGAATCATCTACAAGGTATACTCTAACGACATGCAAAGTTTCAAGTTGATTCGATTTTCGCAACTATGCGTTTGCTTGCGGACAAACGACTCTGAGAAGAAGAATAAAAACTAAAACTAGAGATTTAGTGTTTGTTGGAACAAACACTAGGTGTTCGAATTTCATTGGGGTCAGTGTTGTGTCAATGTGTGAAATATTTTATTGAGTCGATGAAAAATTGTTGATAGCTTTTGAAATTTCAAAGTGTAAATCAATTACGTGTATACATTTAGTTTACACGGGAAATAAATGCTAACGTTCCTACTTAAGACTGCATTGAGCTCTAGAACGTGTATTAATTGAACATTCTGTTTCAATGTTCATGTAAATATTCATAAAATGTACTGTATACAAGACTTTTACTGACAATTCAAAAAAGAGCCTCTTAATATATATTTATTTTACTTCCGGTTGGACAGGAAGCCAGGTGAAATCATGTCATTATCAATTATACAGAACTTTAACACATAAAACATTCACAAAAATGCAAAGCTTAAAATCATAATAGATATATTTCTCAAGATATGATTTTTCGAAATAATAAACTTTAAATAGATCAAGTTAAACTGCACCTTTAAGGTGACTTCATAATTATATGACAATTGATGACGTCATTTGAACAGGATCTTAAATTTTGGATGTTACAAATCCCGGCTTGAATACATGCGAGGTTATAGCTTTAATGGCGCATTTTTGCCGTAAAGATACATCTTTGAAAAGTGCACCTAAGCCGACGTCACATAAAGCTTGTTGACGTCATCGGAACGCGACGTCAAATTCTAGATGTAACACATCCCAACTTGAATACATGCAAGGTTTCAGCTAAATTGCACCTTTTTTTGCATTTATCAACCTTGTATTACTGCACCTTATAAGTTCACGCGATCCACGGCGATATTAATTTTTGATGACGTCAATCTTCCAGTTTCAAAAATGGTTTATTTTTTCCAATAACCCATTAACATACACTTAATGCAATATTATATACATTTAAAAATAAACATTTATATCGAGTTATGAGAACCCAGCGAAAATGAACTAACGTTGAACATATGGTTCTTGACAAGACAGAAGGACAAACGTTTACTGACCCTGAAACTGATTTTAAACCTGACCCTGACCCTGACCCTGAACCCAACTTTTACCTTTATTCTAACTGAACCATGTGCTATAGTACCCTTATTCGTACCCTCACCCCTACCTGGTTCAGAAGTAACAATTGAAATAGGGCCTTCCTTTATCTGAATTCTGTAGGCTTTATATTATAATTATCTATGTTTTATCGGGTGTGCCGAACTTTATTATTCCCACTGTGCTAGCTGCTTCTTGTTAATGAAACGTAGTTGTTGGTATCGAGTTGCAACTGTTTTTTACATAATTTCGTCATGAGAAAGGAATGTTTGAACACACAATCTTGCTTTCTCATGCTTTAAAGCCAAGAGAAAAAAAATAACTAACCGTGGAAATGTAACAACCTGAGCAAAATATTCAGGAATAGTTTTGTTGTTGTTGGCGAACATTGTTACGAGATTAAGGCTTTGCACGCGATGGTTCACATAGAGGTGAAATGTAAAAACTTTTCCCTCACAAAACACGTAAAATATCCCACACAATAAAGGTCACATAGGTTAGTCGAGAAACTCCCATGTAAAAACGTTAACAAAGGCACATTCACACGTCACGAAAAGCCTTGAACTACTGCGAAAAGGTACCGTACAATAATAATAATAATAATAAAACAGAATTTATATAGCTCAATATGAATACAACATTCCTCAAAGCGCTTAACAGTAAAATGAAAATCATTAATAAACAAAACACAGAGTATAATTCCCAATTTAAGCCCACCAACAAAATAAATAAAATTAGGCCAGACCAGCTATTACCTAAATGAAACCATACCACAAACAACTAAAAGGAACTGTAAAGTTACTGTAAAACTATTATTAAAAATTACAAATGATTACAATGACAAACAATTTTTCGCAATAACATCTCAAGGCACATTTAATTTCTTTTCTTTCCTTTTTCCCCCAATGGGGGCTCAGGCAGGGGGAAATTGATAAGCATTACGTGAGGGGAATTAGATATACCCGAGTGGAATGGAAAATGCGATTTAAAATAATTCAACTTGGCTAATTTGTACAATAACAAATTACAACTGCAGTACAGTCAGTAGACTAAATGTAATAAGTAAAGTTCAGAGTAAAAGTTAAAACAGAAACACTAGAGATTTAGTGTTTGTTGGAACAAACACAAGGTGTTCGGATTTCATTGGAGTCAGTGTTGTGTCAATGTGCGAACTATTTTATTGAGTCCATGAAAAGATTTTTGATAGCTTTTGAAATTTCAAAGTGTAAATCAATTACGTGTTAAATTTAGTTTACACGGGAAAGAAATGATAATGTTCCTAGTTAAGACTGCATTGAGCTCTAGAACGTGTATTAATTGATTATCTGTTTCAATTTTCATGTAAATATTCATAAGCTGTACTGTATACAAGACTTTTACTGACAATTCAAAAAAGAGCCTCTTAATATGTATTTCTTTTACTTCCGGTTGGACAGGAAGCCAGGTCAAATCGTGTCATTATCAATTATACAGAACTTTCATACATAAAACATTCACAAAAAATGCAAAGCTTAAAATCATAATAGATGTATTTCTCAATATATGATTTTTCGAAATAATAAACTTTAGATAGATCAAGTTAAACTGCACCTTTATGGTGAATTCATAATTATATGACAATTGATGACGTCATTTGAACAGGATCTCAAATTTTGGATGTTACAAATCCCGGCTTGAAGACATGCAAGGTTTCAGCTTTAATCACGCATTTTTGCCGTAAATATAAATCTGCCGTAAATATACAACTATTAATATCTTGTATTCAATTCAATAAAGTTTATTTATTTTTAGCTGGTTATCGATTCTTTGTTGATTAAAAAAACCCACACTAAATGCCATTCATGTTGATGTTGCTAGGTTACAATTCAGAAAGGTTTTTAACAGGGTTTCAAATCCAGTGAGGTGGATACTCGGTTCAGGAAACATTGATTGTTCAATACAAAAAAACACTGATGATGATGTCGCTAAAATAAGTCAAGCAAGGTGCGATTTGGAAGTTGTATTTTATAAAAAGCTTGCTTGATTTTAGGATATTGATTTTCCTACAGAACAGTTTGTTAATTTTTAAACTATTGAAAAAGTCATTTGTTTTAAGTCATAATGCAAAACGAAGGCAAATCATGAGGACGGCAAATGTAAGTCTATCGTGAATTTTGACTTAGGCCTATAACATAATGACTAATTTCGACTAATAACATAATGATTTAAGTTCTATTTCTACCTGTATGGTGCATCATACAGGAAATAAGGAATGCAGCAGAAGTGGAAAATATGTCACTGGATCCAAGACCATTCTGGTGGATTTGCTGTATGCTGAAGAAGTAACAAACAATATTAAAAATGAACAAAGTTATTACTCAAGGAAAGTTAAGTCAAGCTGAAACTGTTAAAATAAACAAAAATCAAGACTTAAAACGCTTCATAGTTATACAATAATATTACCAATTTATTGAATTTATATTGCGCTCTTTCGAGGACCAGCCTGTTCAAAGGGGGGGGGGTCAAAACTATAACAAAGTTCAAATTGAGGAAATTGCACAAGAAAAAGTTAGTGGAAGGTGCCCATATTGTTTTTGAAGTGAATAACTTATAAACAGAACCTACTTAACACAAACTTTAAAAAGTGTTTTTTAGATAATTATGCATGTCATAATACAAAGTTGCCGAAAAACATTCATCAGTCGGACCATTTTCTGACTTTAGTGACACAGCCAACAATCATACCAATCCCCCATTGCCCAATTCTACCTCTTCGACGATCATACTGAACGTTCCTTAGTTTTAAAAACATCACCAACGCCACCACTTGATGATTAAGGATAAACTTTATAACATAATTGTGCATTAATACTCATTTTGAAAAGCAATGATTTTCACACAAAGCTTACCGATTGATCACCGTGTAGCACCGATATAGCATCTATAACCTCTGCCGCAGACGCCGTCCGAAACATCCTTCATGAGCTGATGATGTCAGGTCTCTGGTCTCGGTGTTTGATCAAAACATAACCAATGTTCGTCTTTTTCTGCTTGCATTTTCTCACATAATTAAAAGTCATAAGAATCACTGAAGTAGGTGGCCATCTCAGCAAAACTTCGTATTTAATTCCATTTGATCATTAAGCCATGAAAAGGGCGAATAGGGGAACAATTAGACGCTGAATATGAGGAGAATTCAGATCTATAATGTTAGTACGCCATTGAAGATTGCACTACGTTGTAAGTACGATGACCTTTGGCGTGTGAAAACATGAATGGAAAATCACGCCAGGCGCACATGGCACCGAATGTAAACAACTACGGTTGCACCACGTTGGTCTGTAACAAGCGCCTTGACTGGCCAGCTACCCACCGTTGCCAGTCGCGCCGGGGTAAGCCATGCTGCGTTAGGCAATGGATTTAAGATTTGAACATTTTAAAAGGCCAATTTCTTTTAGAAATCTTTGAAAAACTGAATTTGTTCCAATGTATAAAACGATAAGTATTCAATACCCTTTGTTTTCAGGAAATAACAACGAATTTATCTTTCTAAGTTTGCGAGTTCTGGACCAAAAACTCAAAATTTGATTAAATTAATTACATTTAATTACCCAATAAATCAATGGGTGACGGCATTATATTGTCGAAATTTCTGTTTCATCTATTCATCAGGTGTAATATTGTTGCCAAGTTTCATGACCGTGCGAGTTTGGGAAAGATGTCAAAGTCTGCGGACAACGATGCGTGTATTTTTGAGGTGGGCGAACAAACTCAAAAATCCACTAGAGATTTAGTGTTTGTTGGAACAAACACTAGGTGTTCGGATTTCATCGGGGTCAGTGTTGTGTCAATGTGTGAACTATTTTATTGAGTCGATGAAAAGATTGTTGATAGCTTTTAGAATTTCAAAGTGTAAATCAATAACGTGTCTACATTTAGTTTACACGGGAAAGAAATGATAATGTTCCTACTTAAGACTGCATTGAGCTATAAGACGTGTATTAATTGATTATCTGTTTCAATTTTCATGTAAATATTCATAAACTGTACTGATAGTTAGTATACAAGACTTTTCCTGACAATTCAAAAAGAGCCTCTTAATTTGTATTTCTTTTACTTCCGGTTGGACAGGAAGCCAGGTCAAATCATGTCATTATCAATTACACAGAACTTTCACACATAAAACATTCACAAAAATGCAAAGCTTATAAAAATCATAATAGATGTATTTCTCAAGATACGATTACAAAGTGTTTTCAGCAAATTATTAGGGTAAATTGTCCTTTTCATACAGAGCATCAATTTTTGAATTCCCTTTCATCTTGGTTGCATATCTTCAAACGAGCCGCTGAATTACTCACAAGAACAGCCATGTCAGCCATTTACTGAAGTTTATTTATTTTTCAATGAATATTGATTATTTATGAATTAATAAATCCAACTATGCTTATCATGTTGACATTATTAATTTACAATTATTAGAAGTTTTCATCGGGGTTTCAAATACAGTGAGTTGGATACTCATGAATTATCGGTGCATGAAACATTGATTGTTCAAAACATATGCACTGATGATGATGTCATTAAAATAAGTCAAGCATAGTATGAGCTATCGGTTGCATTTTTTAGACATTAATTTTCATTCATACAGAACGGTGGGTTAAATTTAGAATATTGAAAGAAAACACACTTGTTTTGGATAATTATGAAAGACAAAGGCAAGTCATAAAGACGGCAAGTCTAAGCCTCTCGTGAATTTTGACTAATAACATAATGAGTTGAGTACTATTTCTACTTCTATGGTGCACCATACACTCAGCAAGGAAATAAGGATGGAACACAACAACGGGTGTGAAAACTTTATAGCTTTATTTCTCACATAATTAAAAGTCATACGAATCACTGAAGCAGGTGGCCATCTCAGTTAAACTTCGTCTTCGATTCCATGGTCACCATGAGCCATCAAAAGGGCGAATAGGGGAACAACTTGACGCTGAACATGGCACAGGTTGAGCGGAATTTAGTTCTGCAGTGTTATTGCGCCATTGATAAGCTTGCGTTATAAGTGCGTTGAACTGCGACACGTCAAAACTTGCACGGAAATCATGCCACTACAGTGCACGTAGGCTTTGGACCTCGTGATCAATAGAGCGGAACGTGCTTCCGAGGGCTATTACTAACGAAATGTTCAACTTACATTTTGAGCCGGAGGTCAAGGTCAAACGGGGTCACTCTTTGTGTAGCGTTTGTTGAGTTTTAAAATACCTGTCCGATGATGCATAGATTGTTGAAATCCATTAAATTATTATCGAGTTATGATTTTTTGAAATATTAAACTTTGATTTACTGTAATTCGACACCTGATGACGTAATCATTACGTCACAACAACTTGATGGAGGTTTCATCAAGTTGCTAACATGGTGTAAATTTGAAGTTGATCAAATGAACAGAAGTTAAAAATTTTGACAGGAAATGATTTTTTGTTAAGAATTGCAGAAAGGCAAACTTTGACCTTCCGGTACGACCAGAAGTAAAGGTCAAGTGAATTTGGCGTTAACTTTTTAAATGTTGCCCGTATCTTGATCTATCATATGCCCAAATATGAATACCATAGCTATAATATTCAGAGACCTACAGGCATTGGCATGAGGGCATTTTTTGACCTAAAATGGCTTGTAATTTGACACCCGATGACGTCATCATGACGTCATTGCTCACACACCTTCTGTTTGTTATGTTCTAACGTCACAGTAAGTTTCAAGTTGATCAAAGGTTTGCAAGTATGTTTTTTTTTGCGGACAAACGACTATCAGAAGAATAAGCAAAACAAAGAAAAAAAAAAAAACCGAACAAAAACAAGGAGTTGTTCGGGCTTAATGCCCGAACACCTAACTAGAGCTTTAGTGTTTGTTGGAACAAACACTAGGTGTTCGGATTTCATTGGGGTCAGTGTTGTGTCAATGTGTGAACTATTTTATTGAGTCGATGAAAAGATTGTTGATAGCTTTTGAAATTTCAAAGTGTAAATCAATTACGTGTATACATTCAGTTTACACGGGAAATAAATGATAACGTTCCTACTTAAGACTGCACTGAGCTCTAGAACGTGTATTAATTGAACATCTGTTTCAATTTTCATGAAAATATTCATAAACTGTACTGTAAACAAGACTTTTACTGACAATTCAAAAAAGAGACTCTTGGTTGCATATCTTCAAACGAGCCGCTGAACTACTCACAAGTACAGCCATATAAGCCATTTACTGAAGTTAATTTATTTTTCAATTAATATTGATTATTTATGGATTAATAAATCCAACTATGCTAATCATGTTCACATTATTAATTTACAATTATTAGAAGTTTTCAACAGGGTTTCAAATACAGTGAGTTGAATACTCATGAAGTATCTGTGTATGAAACATCGATTGTTCAAAACTATGCACTGATGATGATGTCATTAAAATAAGTCAAGCATAGTATGAGCTATCGGTTGCATTTTTAAGACAGATTTTCATTCATACAGAACGGTGGGTTAAATTTAGAATATTGAAAGAAAACACACTTGTTTTGGATAATTATGAAAGACAAAGGCAAGTCATGAAGACGGCAAGTCTAAGCCTCTCGTGAATTTTGATTAATAACATAATGAGTTGAGTACTATTTCTACCTCTATGGTGCACCATACACTCAGCAAGGAAATAAGGATGGAACACAACAACGAGTGTGAAAACTTTATAGTTTTATTTCTCACATTATTAAAAGTCATACGAATTACTGAAGCAGGTGGCCATCTCAGTAAAACTTCGTCTTCGATTCCGTGTTCACCATGAACCATCAAAAGGGCGAATAGGGGAACAACTTGACGCTGAACATGGCACAGGTGGAGCGGAATTTAATTCTGCAGTGTTATTGCGCCATTGATAAGCCAACGTTATAAATGCGTTGAACTGCGACACGTCAAAACTTGCACGGAAATCATGCCACTACAGTGCACGTAGGCTTTGGACCTCGTGATCAATGGAGCGGAACGTGTTTCCGAGGGCTATTACTAACGAAATGTTCAACTTACATTTTGAGCCAGAGGTCAAGGTCAAACGGGGTCACTCTTTGTGTAGCGTTTGTTGAGTTTTAAAAGACCTGTCCGATGATGCATAGATTGTTGAAATCCATTAATTTGTTATCGAGTTATGATTTTTTGAAATATTAAACTTTGATTTACTGTAATTCGACACCTGATGACGTAATCATTACGTCACAATTCACTTGGCATCTCCCAGTTGTAATCTAACTACATGCAAAGTTTCAAGTTCATCCAAGGTTCGCATCTATGGTTTTTTTTGCGGACAAACGACTATCAGAAGAAAAAGAAGAACTAAAAAAAAAAAACCGAACAATAACAAAGAGTTGTTCGGGCTGAATGCCCGAACACCTAACTAGAGCTTTAGTGTTTGTTGGAACAAACACTAGGTGTTCGGGTTTCATCGGGGTCAGTGTTGTGTCAATGTGTTAACTATTTTATTAAGTCGATGAAAAGTTTGTTGATAGCTTTTGAAATTTCAAAGTGTAAATCAATTACGTGTATACATTTAGTTTACACGGGAAATTAAGGCTAACGTTCCTACTTAAGACTGCATTGAGCTCTAGAACGTGTATTAATTGATTATCTGTTTCAATTTTCATGTTAATATTCATAAACTGTACTGTATACAAGACTTTCACTGACAATTCAAAAAAGAGCATCTTAATATGTATTTCTTTTACTTCCGGTTGGACAGGAAGCCAGGTCAAATCATGTCATTTTAAATTAAATAGAACTTTCACACATAAAACATTCACAAAAAATGCAAAGCTTAAAATCATAATAGATTGTTTATTTTGTTATTTTTTTATTTCGAAATAATAAACTTTAGATAGATCAAGTTAAACTGCACCTTTAAGGTGACTTCATAACTATATGACAATTGATGACGTCATTTGAACAGGATCTCAAATTTTGGATGTTACAAATCCCGGCTTGAAGACATGCAAGGTTTTAGCTTTAATCACACATTTTTGCCGTAAATATAAATCTGCCGTAAATATACAACTATTAATATCTTGTATTCAATTCAATAAAGTTTATTTATTTTTCGATGGTTATCGATTCTTTGTTGATTAAAAAAAAAACACACTAAATGCCATTTATGTTGATGTTATTAGGTTACAATTCAGAAAAGTTTTTAACAGGGTTTCAAATTCAGTGAGGTGGATACTCGGTTCAGGAAACATTGATTGTTCAATACAAAAAACACTGATGATGATGTCGCTAAAATAAGTCAAGCAAGGTGCGATTTGGAAGTTGTATTTTATAAAAAGCTTGCTTGGTTTTTAGATACTGATTTTCCTACAGAACAGTTTGTTAATTTTTAGACTATTGAAAAAGTCATTTGTTTTAAGTCATAATGCAAAACGAAGGCAAATCATGAGGACGGCAAATCTAAGTCTATCGTGAATTTTGACTTAGGCCTATAACATAATGACTAATTTCGACTAATAACATAATGATTTAAGTTCTATTTCTACCTGTATGGTGCATCATACAGGAAATAAGGAATGCAGCAGAAGTGGAAAATATGTCACTGGATCCAAGACCGTTCTGGTGGAGTGTGCTGTATGCTGAAGAAGAAAAAAACAATATTAAAAATGAGCAAAGTTATGACTCAAGGAAAGTTAAGTCAAGCTGAAACTATTAAAATAAACAAAAATCAAGACTTAAAACGTTTCATAATTATACAATAATATTACTAATTTATTGAATTTAAATTGCGCTCTTTCCAGGACCAGCCTGTTCAAAGGGGTGGGGGTCAAAACTATATAACAAAATTCAAATTGAGGAAATTACACAAGAACAAGTTAGTGGAAGGTGCCCATATTGTTTTTGAAGTGAATAACTTATAAACAAAACCTACTTAACACAAGCTTAAACAAGTTTTTTTTTTTGATAATTATGCACCTCATAATACAAAGTTGCCGAAAAACATTCATCAATCGGACCATTTTCTGACTTTAGTGACACAGCCAGCAATCATACCAATCCCCCATTGCCAATTCTACCTCTTCGACGGTCATACTAAACGTTCCTTATAGTTTTAAAAACATCACCAACGCCACCACTTGATGATTAAGGATAAACCTTATAACATAATTGTGCATTAATACTCATTTTGAAAAGCAATGATTTTCACACAAATTTACCGTTTTATCGCCGTGTAGCACCGATATAGCATCTACAACCTCTGCCGTAGACACCGTCCGAAACACCCTTCATGAGCTGATGTCTGTCAGGTGTCTGGTCTCGGTGTTTGATCAAAACATAACCAATGTTCGTCTTTTTCTGCTTGCATTTTCTCACATAATTAAAAGCCATAGGAATCACTGAAGCAGGTGGTCATCTCAGTGAAACTTCGTCTTTAATTCCATATTGATTATAAAGCCATGAGAAGGGCGAATAGGGGAACAATTAGACGCTGAATATGAGGAGAATTCAGATCTATAATGTTAGTACGCCATTGAAGATTGCACTACGTTGTAACACGATGACCTTTGGCATGTCAAAACATGAATGGAAAATCACGCCAGGTGCACATGGCACCGATTGTAAACAACTACGGTTGCACCACGTTGGTCTGTAACAAGCGCCTTGACTGGCTAGCTACCCACCGTTGCCAGTCGCGCCGGGGTAAGCCATGCTGCGTTAGGCAATGGATCTAAGATTTGAACATTTTTAAAGGCCAATTTCTTTTAGAAATCTTTGAAAAACTTAATTTGTTCCAATGTATAAAACGATAAGTATTCAATACCCTTTGTTTTCAGGAAATAACAACGAATTTATCTTTCTAAGTTTGTTCTGGACCAAAAACTCAAAATTTGATTAAATTAATTACATTTAATTACCCAATAAATCAATGGGTGACGGCATTATAATGTCGAAATTTCTGTTTCATCTATTCATCAGGTGTAATATTGTTGCCAAGTTTCATGACCGTGCGAGTTTGGGAAAGATGTCAAAGTCTGCGGACAACGATGCGTGTATTTTTGAGGTGGGCGAACAAACTCAAAAATCCACTAGAGCTTTAGTGTTTGTTGGAACAAACACTAGGTGTTCGGCTATCTTTGGGGTCAGTGCTTTGTTTATGTGTGAGCTATATCATTGAATCGATGAACAAATTGTTGATAGCTTTGGGAATATCAAGGAAAACACAGGGTTAATCTTCTATGATTATATGCGTTAGTTTAAACAGGGAATAAATGCAACTCACAATATGAGTTTTCAAAAATAGTAATAATCGTTTGTTAAGCCAAATTAGAAAAACGATGACGTCATTATGACGTTAGATAAGTTCTTATCGAGACATTGGTATTTAAGTATGTGATTAAAATGTTAAGTGAAAAACTAAACTATTGTTACTATACAAAGTGTTTTCAGCAAAAGAGTACATTATTTAATTTATTAGAATAAATTATTAGGGTAAATTGTCCTTTTCATGCAGAGCATCATTTTTTGAATTCCCTTTCATCTTGGTTGTATATCTTCAAACGATCCGTTGAATTACTTACAAGTACAGCCATGTAAGCTATTTACTGAAGTTTATTTATTTTTCAATGAATATTCATTTTGATTCTTTATGAATTAATAAATCCAACTATGCTAATCATGTTGACATTATTAATTTACAATTATTAGAAGTTTTCATCAGGTTTCAAATACAGTGAGTTGGATACTCATGAAGTATCGGTGCATGAAACATTGATTGTTCAAAACATATGCACTGATGATGATGTCATTAAAATAAGTCCAGCATAGTATGAGCTATCGGTTGCATTTTTTTTTAAATAGCTTGCTTGATTTTTAGACATTGATTTTCATTCATACAGAACGGTAGGTTAAATTTAGAATATTGAGAGACACTTGTTTTGGATAGTTATGAAAGACAAAGACAAGTCATGAAGACGGCAAGTCTAAGCCTCTCGTGAATTTTGAGTAATAACGTAACGAGTTGAGTATATTCTTCCTCTATGGTGCATCATACACTCAGCAAGGAAATAAGGATGGAACACAACAACGGGTGTGAAAACTTTCACTGCAGACCATTCAGGTACTGGATGTGCTGTACTCTGACGAAGAAAAACAATTATAAAGAAAGTGTGACTCAAGGTTAATTAAGTTGGGCTGAAACTGTTTAAATAATTTATATTCAATACCTAACACATTTCATCATAATATTATAAAACTAATAACTTATTTAATTTATATTGTGCTCTCCCAAGGACCAGTCTGATGGAGGGCGCATAAAAATACAAAATATCAGAGTAAGGAAATTACGCAAGAAAAAGCTTGTGGAAGGTGCACAAACTGTTTTTGAAGTGAACCCTTCCTTCCTTAGTTTTAAAAACGTCACCATTGTCACCACTTGATGATTAACGGTAAACTTTATAACATAACTGTGCATTAAATGAAGAATCATTTGAAAGGCAATTATGCTTACCGTTTTATTCACCGTGTCTCACTGATAGGCACCGCCGTCAAATGACGGTCTGAAATACCCTTCTATTCACGAGCCGATGTTATGCCCCGTTTTACGGTGTGTGATTAAAACATAACCAATGTCTGTCTTTTTCTGCTTGCATTTTCTAACATAATTAAAAGTCATAGGAATCACTGAAGCAGGTGACCATCTCAGTTAAACTTCGTCTTCGATTCCGTTTTCACCATTGAGCCACCAAAAGGGCGAATAGGGGAACAATTTGACGCTGAACATGGCACAGGTTGAGCGGAATTCAATTCTGCAGTGCTATTGCGCCATTGATAAGCTTGCGTTATAGTGCGTTGAACTGCGACACGTCAAAACTTGCACGGAAATCATGCCACTACAGCGCACGTAGGCTTTGGACCTCGTGATCAATGGAGCGGAACGTGCTTCCGAGGGCTATTACTAACGAAATGTTCAACTTACATTTTGAGCCGTAGGTCAAGGTCAAACGGGGTCACTCTTTGTGTAGCGTTTGTTGGGTTTTAAAAGACCTGTCCGATGATGTATAGATTGTTGTAATCCATTTGGTAGTTATCGAGTTATGATTTTTGAAATATTAAACTTTGATTTTCTGTAATTCGACACCTGATGACGTAATCATTACGTCACAACTTACTCGGCATCTCCTAGTTATACTCTAACTACATGCAAAGTTTCAAGTTCATCAAAGGTTTGCAACTATGCGTTTGCTTGCGGACAAACGACTATCAGAAGAAAAAGAAGAACTAAAAAAAACAAAAACTAGAGATTTAGTGTTTGTTGGAACAAACACTAGGTGTTCGGATTTCATTGGGGTCAGTGTTGTGTCAATGTGTGAACTATTTTATTGAGTCGATGAAAAGATTGTAGATAGCTTTTGAAATTTCAAAGTGTAAATCAATTACGTGTATACATTCAGTTTACACGGGAAATAAATGATAACGTTCCTACTTAAGACTGCATTGAGCTCTAGAACGTGTGTTAATTGAACATCTGTTTCAATTTTCATGAAAATATTCATAAACTGTACTGTAAACAAGACTTTTACTGACAATTCAAAAAAGAGACTCTTGGTTGCATATCTTCAAACGAGCCGCTGAACTACTCACAAGTACAGCCATGTAAGCCATTTACTGAAGTTTATTTATTTTTCAATTAATATTGACTATTTATGGATTAATAAATCCAACTATGCTAATCATGTTCACATTATTAATTTACAATTATTAGAAGTTTTCAACAGGGTTTCAAATACAGTGAGTTGAATACTCATGAAGTATCTGTGTATGAAACATCGATTGTTCAAAACTATGCACTGATGATGATGTCATTAAAATAAGTCAAGCATAGTATGAGCTATCGGTTGCATTTTTAAGACAGATTTTCATTCATACAGAACGGTGGGTTAAATTTAGAATATTGAAAGAAAACACACTTGTTTTGGATAATTATGAAACACAAAGGCAAGTCATGAAGACGGCAAGTCTAAGCCTCTCGTGAATTTTGATTAATAACATAATGAGTTGAGTACTATTTCTACCTCTATGGTGCACCATACACTCAGCAAGGAAATAAGGATGGAACACAACAACGAGTGTGAAAACTTTATAGTTTTATTTCTCACATAATTAAAAGTCATACGAATCACTGAAGCAGGTGGCCATCTCAGTAAAACTTCGCCTTCGATTCCATGTTCACCATGAACCATCAAAAGGGCGAATAGGGGAACAACTTGACGCTGAACATGGCACAGGTGGAGCGGAATTTAATTCTGCAGTGTTATTGCGCCATTGATAAGCCAACGTTATAAATGCGTTGAACTGCGACACGTCAAAACTTGCACGGAAATCATGCCACTACAGTGCACGTAGGCTTTGGACCTCGTGATCAATGGAGCGGAACGTGCTTCCGAGGGCTATTACTAACGAAATGTTCAACTTACATTTTGAGCCGGAGGTCAAGGTCAAACGGGGTCACTCTTTGTGTAGCGTTTGTTGAGTTTTAAAAGACCTGTCCGATGATGCATAGATTGTTGAAATCCATTAATTTGTTATCGAGTTATGATTTTTTGAAATATTAAACTTTGATTTACTGTAATTCGACACCTGATGACGTAATCATTACGTCACAACTCACTTGGCATCTCCCAGTTGTAATCTAACTACATGCAAAGTTTCAAGTTCATCCAAGGTTCGCATCTATGGGTTTTTTTGCGGACAAACGACTATCAGAAGAAAAAGAAGAACTAAAAAAAAAACCGAACAATAACAAAGAGTTGTTCGGGCTGAATGCCCGAACACCTAACTAGAGATTTAGTGTTTGTTGGAACAAACACTAGGTGTTCGGATTTCATTGGGGTCAGTGTTGTGTCAATGTGTGAACTATTTTATTGAGTCGATGAAAAGATTGTTGATAGCTTTTGAAATTTCAAAGTGTAAATCAATTACGTGTATACATTTAGTTTACACGGGAAAGAAATAATGTTCCTACTTAAGACTGCATTGAGCTCTAAGACGTGTATTAATTGATTATCTGTTTCAATTTTCATGTAAATATTCATAAACTGTACTGATAGTTAGTATACAAGACTTTTCCTGACCATTCAAAAAAGAGCCTCTTATTATGTATTTCTTTTACTTCAGGTTGGACAGGAAGCCAGGTCAAATCATGTCATTATCAATTACACAGAACTTTCACACATAAAACATTCACACAAAATGCAAAGCTTAAAAAATCATAATAGATGTATTTCTCAAGATACGATTACAAAGTGTTTTCAGCAAATTATTCGAGTAAATTGTCCTTTTCATACAAAGCATCATTTTTTTGAATTCCCTTTCATCTTGGTTGCATATCTTCAAACGAGCCGCTGAATTACTCACAAGAACAGCCATGTCAGCCATTTACTGAAGTTTATTTATTTTTCAATGAATATTGATTCTTTATGGATTAATAAATCCAACTATGCTAATCATGTTCACATTATTAATTTACAATTATTAGAAGTTTTCAACAGGGTTTCAAATACAGTGAGTTGGATACCCATGAATTATCGGTGTATGAAACAGTGATTGTTCAAAACATATATCACTGATGATGATGTCATTAAAATAAGTCAAGCATAGTATGAGCTATCGGTTGCATTTTTTAGACATTGATTTTCATTCATACAGAACGGTGGGTTAAATTTAGAATATTGAAAGAAAACACACTTGTTTTGGATAATTATGAAAGACAAAGGCAAGTCATAAAGACGGCAAGTCTAAGCCTCTCGTGAATTTTGACTAATAACATAATGAGTTGAGTACTATTTCTACCTCTATGGTGCACCATACACTCAGCAAGGAAATAAGGATGGAACACAACAACGGGTGTGAAAACTTTATGTTATAGCTTTATTTCTCACATAATTAAAAGTCATACGAATCACTGAAGCAGGTGGCCATCTCAGTAAAACTTCGTCTTCGATTCCATGGTCACCATGAGCCATCAAAAGGGCGAATAGGGGAACAACTTGACGCTGAACATGGCACAGGTTGAGCGGAATTTAATTCTGCAGTGTTATTGCGCCATTGATAAGCCAACGTTATAAGTGCGTTGAACTGCGACACGTCAAAACTTGCACGGAAATCATGCAACTACATCCAGCCTTCAGTGAAGGCGCACGTAGGCTTTGTACCTTGTGATCAATGGAGCGGAACTGCCAGTCGCGTGCTTACGAGAGCTACTAACGAAATATATTACTTACATTTTGAGCCGGAGGTCAAGGTCAAACGGGTTCACTCTTTGTGTAGCGTTTGTTGAGTTTTAAAATACCTGTCCGATGATGCATAGATTGTTGAAATCCATTAAATTGTTATCGAGTTATGATATTTTGAAATATTAAACTTTGATTTACTGTAATTCGACACCTGATGACGTAATCATTACGTCACAACAATTTTATGGAGGTTACATCAAGTTTCTAACATGGTGTAAATTTGAAGTTGATCAGATGAACAGAAGTTAAGAATTTTGCCAGGAAATGATTTTTTGTTAAGAATTGCAGAAAGGCAAACTTTGACCTTCCGGTACGACCGGAAGTAAAGGTCAGGTGAATTTGGCGTTAACTTTTTAAATGTTGCCCGTGTCTTGATCTATCATATGCCCAAATATAAATACCATAGCTGCAATATTCAGAGACCTACAGGCATTGGCATGAGGGCACTTTTTGAACTAAAATGGCTTGTAATTTGACACCCGATGACGTCATCATGACGTCATTGCTCACACACCTTTTGCTCGTTATGTTCTAACGTCACATTAAGTTTCAAGTTGATCAAAGGTTTGCAAGTATGATTTTTTTTGCGGACAAACGACTATCAGAAGAATAAGCAAAAAAAACAAAACAAAACAAAAAAAAACGAACAAAAACAAGGAGTTGTTCGGGCTTAATGCCCGAACACCTAACTAGAGATTTAGTGTTTGTTGGAACAAACACTAGGTGTTCGGATTTCATCGGGGTCAGTGTTGTGTCAATGTGTGAACTATTTTATTGAGTCGATGAAAAGATTGTTGATAGCTTTTGAAATTTCAAAGTGTAAATCAATTACGTGTATACATTTAGTTTACACGGGAAAGAAATAATGTTCCTACTTAAGACTGCATTGAGCTCTAAGACGTGTATTAATTGATTATCTGTTCCAATTTTCATGTAAATATTCATAAACTGTACTGATAGTTAGTATACAAGACTTTTCCTGACCATTCAAAAAAGAGCCTCTTAATATGTATTTCTTTTACTTCAGGTTGGACAGGAAGCCAGGTCAAATCATGTCATTATCAATTACACAGAACTTTCACACATAAAACATTCACACAAAATGCAAAGCTTAAAAATCATAATAGATGTATTTCTCAAGATACGATTACAAAGTGTTTTCAGCAAATTATTAGAGTAAATTGTCCTTTTCATACAAAGCATCATTTTTTGAATTCCCTTTCATCTTGGTTGCATATCTTCAAACGAGCCGCTGAATTACTCACAAGAACAGCCATGTCAGCCATTTACTGAAGTTTATTTATTTTTCAATGAATATTGATTCTTTATGGATTAATAAATCCAACTATGCTAATCATGTTCACATTATTAATTTACAATTATTAGAAGTTTTCAACAGGGTTTCAAATACAGTGAGTTGGATACCCATGAATTATCGGTGCATGAAACAGTGATTGTTCAAAACATATGCACTGATGATGATGTCATTAAAATAAGTCAAGCATAGTATGAGCTATCGGTTGCAATTTTTAGACATTGATTTTCATTCATACAGAACGGTGGGTTAAATTTAGAATATTGAAAGAAAACACACTTGTTTTGGATAATTATGAAAGACAAAGGCAAGTCATAAAGACGGCAAGTCTAAGCCTCTCGTGAATTTTGACTAATAACATAATGAGTTGAGTACTATTTCTACCTCTATGGTGCACCATACACTCAGCAAGGAAATAAGGATGGAACACAACAACGGGTGTAAAAACTTTATGTTATAGCTTTATTTCTCACATAATTAAAAGTCATACGAATCACTGAAGCAGGTGGCCATCTCAGTAAAACTTCGTCTTCGATTCCATGGTCACCATGAGCCATCAAAAGGGCGAATAGGGGAACAACTTGACGCTGAACATGGCACAGGTTGAGCGGAATTTAATTCTGCAGTGTTATTGCGCCATTGATAAGCCAACGTTATAAGTGCGTTGAACTGCGACACGTCAAAACTTGCACGGAAATCATGCAACTACATCCAGCCTTCAGTGAAGGCGCACGTAGGCTTTGTACCTTGTGATCAATGGAGCGGAACTGCCAGTCGCGTGCTTACGAGAGCTACTAACGAAATATATTACTTACATTTTGAGCCGGAGGTCAAGGTCAAACGGGTTCACTCTTTGTGTAGCGTTTGTTGAGTTTTAAAATACCTGTCCGATGATGCATAGATTGTTGAAATCCATTAAATTGTTATCGAGTTATGATTTTTGAAATATTAAACTTTGATTTACTGTAATTCGACACCTGATGACGTAATCATTACGTCACAACAATTTTATGGAGGTTACATCAAGTTTCTAACATGGTGTAAATTTGAAGTTGATCAGATGAACAGAAGTTAAGAATTTTGCCAGGAAATGATTTTTTGTTAAGAATTGCTGAAAGGCAAACTTTGACCTTCCGGTACGACCGGAAGTAAAGATCAGGTGAATTTGGCGTTAACTTTTTAAATGTTGCCCGTGTCTTGATCTATCATATGCCCAAATATGAATACCATAGCTGCAATATTCAGAGACCTACAGGCATTGGCATGAGGGCACTTTTTGAACTAAAATGGCTTGTAATTTGACACCCGATGACGTCATCATGACGTCATTGCTCACACACCTTCTGCTCGTTATGTTCTAACGTCACATTAAGTTTCAAGTTGATCAAAGGTTTGCAAGTATGGTTTTTTTTGCGGACAATCGACTATCAGAAGAATAAGCAAAACAAAGAAAAAAAAACTAGAGCTTTAGTGTTTGTTGGAACAAACACTAGGTGTTCGGATTTCATCGGGGTCAGTGTTGTGTCAATGTGTGAACTATTTTATTGAGTCGATGAAAAGATTGTTGATAGCTTTTAGAATTTCAAAGTGTAAATCAATTACGTGTCTACATTTAGTTTACACGGGAAAGAAATGATAATGTTCCTACTTAAGACTGCATTGAGCTATAAGACGTGTATTAATTGATTATCTGTTTCAATTTTCATGTAAATATTCATAAACTGTACTGATAGTTAGTATACAAGACTTTTCCTGACAATTCAAAAAAGAGCCTCTTAATTTGTATTTCTTTTACTTCCGGTTGGACAGGAAGCCAGGTCAAATCATGTCATTATCAATTACACAGAACTTTCACAAATAAAACATTCACAAAAAATGCAAAGCTTATACAAATCATAATAGATGTATTTCTCAAGATACGATTACAAAGTGTTTTCAGCAAATTATTCGAGTAAATTGTCCTTTTCATACAGAGCATCATTTTTTTGAATTCCCTTTCATCTTGGTTGCATATCTTCAAACGAGCCGCTGAATTACTCACAAGAACAGCCATGTCAGCCATTTACTGAAGTTTATTTATTTTTCAATGAATATTGATTCTTTATGAATTAATAAATCCAACTATGCTTATCATGTTGACATTATTAATTTACAATTATTAGAAGTTTTCATCGGGGTTTCAAATACAGTGAGTTGGATACTCATGAATTATCGGTGCATGAAACATTGATTGTTCAAAACATATGCACTGATGATGATGTCATTAAAATAAGTCAAGCATAGTATGAGCTATCTGTTGCATTTTTTAGACATTAATTTTCATTCAGAACGGTGGGTTAAATTTAGAATATTGAAAGAAAACACACTTGTTTTGGATAATTATGAAAGACAAAGGCAAGTCATAAAGACGGCAAGTCTAAGCCTCTCGTGAATTTTGACTAATAACATAATGAGTTGAGTACTATTTCTACCTCTATGGTGCACCATACACTCAGCAAGGAAATAAGGATGGAACACAACAACGGGTGTGAAAACTTTATAGCTTTATTTCTCACATAATTAAAAGTCATACGAATCACTGAAGCAGGTGGCCATCTCAATTAAACTTCGTCTTCGATTCCATGGTCACCATGAGCCATCAAAAGGGCGAATAGGGGAACAACTTGACGCTGAACATGGCACAGGTTGAGCGGAATTTAGTTCTGCAGTGTTATTGCGCCATTGATAAGCTTGCGTTATAAGTGCGTTGAACTGCGACACGTCAAAACTTGCATGGAAATCATGCCACTACAGTGCACGTAGGCTTTGGACCTCGTGATCAATAGAGCGGAACGTGCTTCCGAGGGCTATTACTAACGAAATGTTCAACTTACATTTTGAGCCGGAGGTCAAGGTCAAACGGGGTCACTCTTTGTGTAGCGTTTGTTGAGTTTTAAAATACCTGTCCGATGATGCATAGATTGTTGAAATCCATTAAATTATTATCGAGTTATGATTTTTTGAAATATTAAACTTTGATTTACTGTAATTCGACACCTGATGACGTAATCATTACGTCACAACAACTTGATGGAGGTTTCATCAAGTTGCTAACATGGTGTAAATTTGAAGTTGATCAAATGAACAGAAGTTAAAAATTTTGCCAGGAAATGATTTTTTGTTAAGAATTGCAGAAAGGCAAACTTTGACCTTCCGGTACGACCAGAAGTAAAGGTCAAGTGAATTTGGCGTTAACTTTTTAAATGTTGCCCGTATCTTGATCTATCATATGCCCAAATATGAATACCATAGCTATAATATTCAGAGACCTACAGGCATTGGCATGAGGGCATCTTTTGACTTAAAATGGCTTGTAATTTGACACCCGATGACGTCATCATGACGTCATTGCTCACACACCTTCTGTCGTTATGTTCTAACGTCACAGTAAGTTTCAAGTTGATCAAAGGTTTGCAAGTATGTTTTTTTTTGCGGACAAACGACTATCAGAAGAATAAGCAAAACAAATAAAAAAAAAAAAAAACGAACAAAAACAAGGAGTTGTTCGGGCTTAATGCCCGAACACCTTAAAAAAAACCCGAACAAAAACAAGGAGTTGTTCGGGCTTAATGCCCGAACACCTAAAAAAAAAAAAAAAAACGAACAAAAACAAGGAGTTGTTCGGGCTTAATGCCCGAACACCTAACTAGAGCTTTAGTGTTTGTTGGAACAAACACTCGGTGTTCGGAGTCGGGGTCAGTGTTGTGTCAATGTGTGAACTAGTTTATTGAGTCGATGAAAAGATTGTTGATAGCTTTTGAAATTTCAAAGTGTAAATCAATTACGTGTATACATTTAGTTTACACGGGAAAGAAATGATAATGTTCTTACTTAAGACTGCATTGAGCTATACGACGTGTATTAATTGATTATCTGTTTCAATTTTCATGTAAATATTCATAAACTGTACTGATAGTTAGTATACAAGACTTTTCCTGACAATTAAAAAAGAGCCTCTTAATTTGTATTTCTTTTATTTCCGGTTGGACAGGAAGCCAGGTCAAATCATGTCATTATCAATTACACAGAACTTTCACACATAAAACATTCACAAAAAATGCAAAGCTTAAAAATCATAATAGATGTATTTCTCAAGAAACGATTACAAACTGATTTCAGCAATTTATTAGAGTAAATTGTCATTTTCATACAGATCATCATTTTTTGAATTCCCTTTCATATTGGTTGCATGTCTTCAAACGAGCCGCTGAATTACTCACAAGAACAGCCATGTCAGCCATTTACTGAAGTTTATTTATTTTTCAATGAATATTGATTCTTTATGGATTAATAAATCCAACTATGCTTATCATGTTGACATTATTAATTTACAATTATTAGAAGTTTTCATCGGGGTTTCAAATACAGTGAGTTGGATACTCATGAATTATCGGTGCATGAAACATTGATTGTTCAAAACATATGCACTGATGATGATGTCATTAAAATAAGTCAAGCATAGCATGAGCTATTGGTTGCATTTTTTAGACATTGATTTTCATTCATACAGAACGGTGGGTTAAATTTAGAATATTGAAAGAAAATACTCTTGTTTTGGATAATTATGAAAGACAAAGGCAAGTCATAAAGACGGCAAGTCTAAGCCTCTAGTGAATTTTGACTAATAACATAATGAGTTGAGTACTATTTCTACCTCTATGGTGCACCATACACTCAGCAAGGAAATAAGGATGGAACACAACAACGGGTGTGAAAACTTTATAGCTTTATTTCTCACATAATTAAAAGTCATACGAATCACTAAAGCAGGTGGCCATCTGAGTAAAACTTCGTCTTCGATTCCATGGTCACCATGAGCCACCAAAAGGGCGAATAGGGGAACAACTTGACGCTGAACATGGCACAGGTTGAGCGGAATTTAATTCTGCAGTGTTATTGCGCCATTGATAAGCTTGCGTTATAAGTGCGTTGAACTGCGACACGTCAAAACTTGCACGGAAATCATGCCACTACAGTGCACGTAGGCTTTGGACCTCGTGATCAATGGAGCGGAACGTGCTTCCGAGGGCTATTACTAACGAAATGTTCAACTTACATTTTGAGCCGGAGGTCAAGGTCAAACGGGGTCACTCTTTGTGTAGCGTTTGTTGAGTTTTAAAAGACCTGTCCGATGATGTATAGATCGTTGTAATCCATTTGGTACTTATCGAGTTATGATTTTTTGAAATATTAAACTTTGATTTACTGTAATTCGACACCTGATGACGTAATCATTACGTCACAACAACTTGATGAAGGTTTCATCCAGTTTCTAACATGGTGTAAATTTGAAGTTGATCAGATGAATGAAAGTTAAGAATTTTGCCAGGAAATGATTTTTTGTTAAGAATTGCAGAAAGGCAAACTTTGACCTTCCGGTACGACCGGAAGTAAAGGTCATGTGAATTTGACGTTAACTTTTCAAATGTTGCCCGTGTCTTGATCTATCATATGCCCAAATATGAATACCATAGCTGTTATATTCAGAGACCTACAGGCATTGGCATGAGGGCACTTTTTGAACTAAAATGGCTTGTAATTTGGCACCCGATGACGTCATCATGACGTCATTGCTCACACACCTTCTGCTCGTTATGTTCTAACGTCACATTAAGTTTCAAGTTGATCAAAGGTTTGCAAGTATGTTTTTTTTTGCGGACAAACGACTATCAGAAGAATAAGCAAAACAAATAAAAACTAGAAATTCAGAGTTTGTAATACAAACTCTAGGTGTTCGGAACGAATGTAGGCTTATGAAAAGTAATGTATAAACATCACATGCAATACAAAAGGTATCCATGAAAGCAATTATCGATAAAGATGTTCTAAAACTGCACCTTTAAGGTCACGTCATGTGACACTTGATGGCGTCATCGAGATGTGACGTTAAACTTTAGATGTAACACATCTTGTTTTAAATAAATGCAATGGTTAAGCTTGATTGTGCACATTTATGTGTGTATTATAGATTTGGCAAAAGTGGACCTTTAATGCCACGTCATATGATACCTAATGATATCACTAGAACAGGACGCTAATATGTCGTCATGATGACGTTAATTTGTTTTCGAAGCAGTTATGACGTCTCAAACACGTTTAAAAAAAGAATTTGGATTAAAGCATGTTCCATTAGTAATTTTTGACTTAAAGGGGAAAACAATGAAAAAATCATAACAAATTGTGTGATGACATCATCATTACGTTATTTGGAAATTTACATGAACTGACCAATATGTAACAACCTACCAAGTTTCAACATGATCAGACTAATACTTCGGGAGATATACGACTTCAAAAAGTGCACTGTTAATGCCACGTCACGTGACCCCCGATGTTGAAGATGAGATCTCATTTGCAGAAAAACATTTATTGGCAAGTATTCATCATCTATTTATCAATAGACAGTGCAAAATTGGTCCTACTTTGGTCTCATGTACATTTTTTTAACGAGTGAAGGAAATGCACCATGATGGTTCCCAATGTTTGAATACACACAACTTGCAGAGTCTATCTGATAACTTCAGGACAGTGGGATACAAAACAGAAACTACCAAACTGCAACTCTTTGACAAATGGCTCCAGTGTGATTTATTCATAATATTATATTATCATTATAAGGCAATGACATATGATATTCAAGTACAATAAAAATACATAATAATCATTTAAAAACCAATTCCACATATTATTTCCAGTTGGAATATGTTAACTTTTTGTTTTCATGTTATTGGTTGTGGACATCATAAACTCAATTATTATATTTTGTTTTCCCCTATAATCATGAAACATCTTTTTGTTTGGTGATATCTATCAAACAATTTGTCGTGTAAATAAACAAATGTTTTTGATTGAATTGAGCATTTTAGTGACAATATCTTTTGCATTTGATGACCCAGTTCACTTGATGTCATCATCCTTGTAACATTCGTGCAAGGGTTCAATAGACAGTTAGCTCTCCCAATGAAATATTATATGCTAATTACAATGACACATGCGTACATACACTACTGTTGGCTGGCAAGCGTCAGCCCCATACAAAAATGCATGATGCTTCCTCAAAGTGTCCACCAGTAGTGTTATCCCACCTGCACAATGTACAATTTACATATTTAATTTTAGGCCTTATGCTTCAAATGAAAGCAATCAGAACACGTGCTAATTTTACTAGTAATGATTGCTAGATATAATTGACAATAAAATTTTACCCCATTCACGACTTATTGTGACATGCATACAAGTAGTTATCCTTCAAAACATTATTTGACTTCTGGTTTGAATGAGTTTCGAACATGATGTAACCAGGACCAAAGCATTTGTTTAGCTATTTCAATATAGATTTAATATTTTCTTTATATTTACGTTCCCTGCTTAATTAAAGTGGCCTAAATAATTTACATGTTAACAAATTTATTCAACAACAGAACTCATGGAAATTGCTTATCAATATCAATTGTATTCAAACCTTTGCTCAATTTCGACTGTTAAATGAGTTTCATAGACAAGGTTGTTACATTTAATAATTAAGTTGTATGCTGTTCCATATTCTTCTACAACCAAATACTAAATAAACAAACATACATGTATGTATATATTATAATATAACAAGCTGTTGGAGTGATTTCATCTGCCTTCTTTTTTCTAAATCTAAGAATAAATATTAATGCAGCAGCGTGGCTATTTTTAATTAGACTTCGATGTTTTTTAACAATTATGTCGAACATTAATTTTTCTCACACAAATAACACTTTTGAAATATACTTTTGCCGTCACGAGTTAGTTACAGTATTATTGCGTCGGTTAACGTTATATATTGCTATTCTTGTGACACTCCAAACGGCACATAAAAATATCTGAATTGGTTGAACCCATCGTAAGAGGGCGCAATTTGTTTGACACTTTCGGCGACAATGGGCGTTTACGAATCCACGGCTTCGGCTTCGGATTCGGCTCAGGCTAGCTAGGCCCCTCAGTTGTTTTGACTATACGCGTGCTATGCGTTCAGGGATTCAGACGACAGAACGGAGCCTGACGTCTATAGCCTGAGCCCAAGCCTCCGTTTCGTAAACGCCCTCGATAGGACTGAACAATTCATTTATGTCGTCCCGATTCATGTATTTGTTTTACTTTGGCTTTGCTTGCGTGCTTGTGAGAATTAGTACTAACGGAATGTTCAACTGATATTTTGAACCGGAATTCAAATTGGGTCACTGTTTGTGTAGCGTTTGTTGTGTTTTAAAAGACCTGTCCGATGATAGATTGTACAAATCCATTGTGTAGTTCTTGAGTTATGAATTTGTCAAAAGTCTGACATTTGATTGTAAGCGAGGTTTGCATGGACGGCTGTTTTAACATTTAACGAACTTTCCAATGATGTATAGATTTTAAAAATCCAATATGTGGTTCAGGAATTATGAATTTTGAAATATTAAATTTCAACTTCCGCTTTGAACCGGAAGTCAAGGTCAAACGGGGTCACAATTAATGTAGCGTATGTTAGGTTTTATATGTACCTTTCAGATGATGTATAGATTGTAAAAATCCAATGTGTGGTTCAGGAGTTACGAATTTTTCAAGTTTTAGATGGATTATCTTTATGCCGTGGTGGTGCGCAATAAACAAGGTAACATGCAGCGATGCTAAATGTATTCTTACATGTATGTAGTTGATGTAAACTGAACTACACGTTCAATGTCAAGTATCTGTACACGCGCTATAACACTATCCCGCGTTATCAAAGTGGGTCAACACAAACGTGCGCTTTAATGCCGGTGGTTATAAGACAAGATGTAAATGTCAAAATGTTGTCATTTCTGTGCAAAAGTTTGAGCAGGCTCAATGTTCTACAACCTGATGCAAAATTTATTCTGAAATGATAGGTAATTTTTGAGATACGAATTTTATGGAATTTTAAATTTCCGGGTTGAACCGGAAGTCAAGGTCAAATGGGGTCACTTTCTGTGTAGCGTCTGTTGAACCTTTAACGAACTTTCCGATGATGTATAGATTTTAAAAATCCAACATGTCGTTCATAAGTTATGATTTTATTTCAAATATTAAACTTTGATTTGATGTAATTCAATACCTGATGACGTCATCATGACATCATCAAGTTTGTGTCGTCTTGATATTTAGGTTCAAATGTCTTATGAGTTTCAATGTAAAATTCAATTTCAATCTTGAGTTACGCCGGAAATAAGCCCGAAAATGATGTTTTTCAAGAAAAAAACCAAAGGCAAACTTCGACCTAGGGGCATGACCTCGAAGAAAAGGTCATACGATTTTGACGTTAACTTTTGAAATGTTGCCCGTGTCTTGATCTATCATATGCCCAAATATGAATACTGTAGCTATAATATTCAGAGACATACAGGCATTGGCATATGGTCACTTTTTGGCCTTAAATGGCTTGTAATTTGACACCTGATGACGTAATCGTGACGTCACAACTTACTCAGCTTCTGCTAGTTATGTTCTAACTTCACATGAAGTTTCAAGTTGATCAAAGGTTCGCAAGTATGCGTTTGCTTGCGGACAAATCTTGGGGAAAAGAATAAGAAAAACTATATAAAAAAAAAAAAAAAAACAGAACAAAAACAATGAGTTGTTCGGGCTATTTGCCCGAACACCTAAAAAAAAAAAAAAAAACGAACAAAAACAAGGAGTTGTTCGGGCTTATTGCCCGAACACCTAAAAAAAAAAAAACGAACAAAAACAAAGAGTTGTTCGGGCTTAATGCCCGAACACCTAAAAAAACCGAACAAAAACAAAGAGTTGTTCGGGCTTAATGCCCTAACACCTAAAAAAAAAACGAACAAAAACAAGGAGTTGTTCGGGCTTAATGCCCGAACACCTAAAAAAAAAAACCGAACAATAACAAAGAGTTGTTCGGGCTGAATGCCCGAACACCTAACTAGAGATTTAGTGTTTGTTGGAACAAACACTAGGTGTTCGGATTTCATTAGGGTCAGTGTTGTGTCAATGTGTGAACTATTCTATTAAGTCGATGAAAAGATTGTTGATAGCTTTTGAAATTTCAAAGTGTAAATCAATTACGTACAGGAAATAAATGCTAACGTTCCTACTAATAAGACTGCACTGAGCTCTAGAACGTGTATTAGTTGAACCATGGTTGAACATGTGACAATGTTCATGTCAATATTCATAAACTGTACTGATAGTTAGTAAAAAATTACGCCAGGCGCACATGGCACTGATTGTAAACAACTACGGTTGAGCCACGTTGGTCTGTAACAAGCGTCTTGACTGGCTAGCTACCCACCGTTGTCAGTCGCGTGGGGTATACCATGCTGCGTTAGGCAATGGATTAAGATTAAAGGCCAATTTCTCTGATAGATCTAGGAAAATTTGATTTGTTCCAATGTATAAAACAATAAGTATTTAACACCCTTTGTTTTCAAGAAATAACAACGAATTTATCGTTCTTAGTTTGCGAGTTCTGCATGGTTGTTAAACCCAAAACTCAAAATTTGCTTAAATTATACCCAATAATTCATTGGGTGACGTCATTATGTTGTCGAAATTTCTGTTTTATATAATCATCAGGTGTAACTGTTGCGAAGTTTCAGTTATCAAAAGTTATTCAAATCACCAAAACAGGTCAGCAAAATCGGTCGTTTAGTTGATATTTACCACGAAACCAACAAAAGGCTATCAAGAAATTTCTGCACTGAGCTTTTCATTGGACTACCGTCGAACGTCGCATATTTCCGAGTCTGTTTAACCATAGAGAAAGGGTTTCACTTATCACAAAGCCAATAATTGTCACAGAGCGCAGTTAACAAACGACCACTAACTTGGTATAGCGCCACCACACAACATGTGGGCCAGCTAGCTACAGTCTTCTTGGACTTTGAACCGTTCAGGTCAATGGCCCTTTTGTACCACACGCTGGCTGCGTTGTCAACAGTTAAGAGAACCGGGAAAGCGCCCATTACCTTATGCGTGTATGAGATAGCCAGTGCGTGGTACATGTACGAACAAAAAGTGTATGTAACGTGTAGGCCTATACTTTTATTGTAAGTTATCATAAAATGTGGCAACAGACACGTGCACTTTGACGTCCAGATTTGACCCTATGCAAAGGTTAAAAAGTTATCATCTCTGTGCAAATGTTTGAGCAGGATCACTCATCTATAACGTGATGCAAAATTTATGTTGAAATATTGCGTAGTTTTTGAGATCAGAATTTGTGAAATTGTTCAACTTCCGGTTTGAACCGGAATTCAAGGTCAAATGGGGTCACTTTGTGTTTAGCGCTTGTTGATTTTTTATCGAACTGTCCGATGATATGTAGATTGTCAAAATCCACCATGTGGTTCAGAAGTTATGATTTCTTAAAAATATTTAACTTTGATTTGTTGTAATTCGTTACCTGATGACGTCATCATGACATCATAAAGTTTGTGTGGTCTTGATAATAAGGTCCAATTGTCTGATGAGTTTTAGTGTTAAATTCAATTTCAATCTTGAGTTATGTTATAGAAAAGCCCGAAAATGATGTTTTTCAAGAAAAAACCCAAAGGCAGAGTTTGACCTAGGGTAACGACCGGGAAGAGAAGGTCATACGATTTTGACGTTAACTTTTTAAATGTAGCCCTGGTCTTGAACTACCGGATGCCCAACTATGAACATCATAGCTTTCAAATTCAATGAGATACAGCTAATACCAAATGGTCCTTTTTTCAACTTTAAAAACCTTGTAATTCGACACCTGGTGACGTCATCATGACGTAACAACTTTTAGAATTATCTACAAGGTATACTCTAACGACATGCAAAGTTTCAAGTTGATTCGATTTTCGCATTTGCGTTTGCTTGCGGACAAACGACTCTGAGAAGAAGAATAAAAACTAAAAAAAAAAAAAAAAAAACGAACAAAATCAATAGGTGTTCGGCTGTTGCCCGAACACCTAAAAAAAAAAAAAAAGAAACAAAAACAATAGGTGTTCGGCTGTTGCCCGAACACCTAAAAAAAAAAAAAAAAAAAACCGAACAAAAACAATAGGTGTTCGGCTATTGCCCGAACACCTAATTATTATTATTAAATTATTATTATCGATTTCCCCTGTCTGGGTGCCCACCGGGGAACAAAAGAAAGAAAACAAGTTGTGCCGTGAGGCGTTATTATACTTTTTTTTAACGGAAACTAGGTTGCCATGGTACGTTAGCTTTTCGCAGTTGTTCAAGGCTTTTCGTGCTGTGTGAACGTGCCTTTTGTTAACGTTTACATGGGAGTTTCTCGACTAACATATGCGGCGCAGTACGGCAATCTCCAACACAATGCAGTGATTGTGCAATGCCGGTACATCAAGCTATATAGCATAATGGTGTCCGATTTGTCACTTAATCGTTACATATCGTGGAAATACATGCGTAGTTTGATTAGCTTTAATGGCCTGGAATAACTCTTATTTAGTCAAAGCATTTGTGTTTTCAAAAAGATGTGGGTATTATAGGTGACTAAAATTTAACTTATTTAGAAATGTTGTGTTTTTGACCATCCAAACATTTACACTTTTCAGTGCCATGAAGTTTGTACACACATACAAAACGAGCAATAAATGATGTCATGGTAACGTCGTTCGGCATTTTCGGCCATCAAATAGTTTAACAGCATCCAACAAGTATATAATCAGAAAATTTTGATGATGCGACGTATACTTTTTGAGATATGGTGGCCTCAAGATTGGCTAATTAAATATTCATGCCATTATAACTAAGTAAACTAATTAATTTATTTAAGCTTATTACATTTAACAACAACTTCATGACCTAAGCCTTAATATGATATATGATCTGACTTTTTTGTACTAAGCTAACTATGACTTTTGGTGGCCAAAAAATGCGTGTACAAAACCTATGGGTTTTTGAAAGAGCTGAAGAATAATAATAAGAAATAATAATAAGAAAAAGAAATAAAAATCCAGACGAAAACAATAGCCGTTCCGACCACTATGTCGGAACAACTAATAATAATAATAATAACTAGAGATTAAGTTTTTCTGACATCACAAAAACAAGGTGTTCGAGAGTATTGTCATCAAATTATGAGTAAATGAATTGGTGTCGACAAGTTACCTTATCAATTCAATGTCTGGTTTAGGAGTTAGGTTTTTTCAATTTAAATATTCAACTTCCGGTTTGAACTGGAAGTCAGGGTCAAGTGGGTTCACATTTTGTGCAGTGTTTGTTGACTGTTTGAAGACATTAACAATGATGTATACATTTTAAAAACCAATGTCTGGTTAGCGAGTTATGATTAATTAAAATATTAAACTTCAACTTTCGATTTGAACCGGAAGTCAAGGTCAAAAGGGTCACATGTAGCGCTTGTTGAGACTTTAAAGACCTTTCTAATGATGAACAGATTGTAAAAATTCATTGTGTGGTACAGCAGGAGTTATGATTGTTTCTAGTATTAAATTTCATCTTCCGGTTTGAAGCGGAAGTCATGGTCAAATGGGGTCACATTCTGTATGCTTTCCCAATGATGTATAGATTGTAAAACTCAATGTGTGATTAGAAGTTATGGTTTTTGAAACATTGTATTTGAACTTCCGATTTTAACCGGAAGTAAAGTTCGAATGAGGTCATACTATGTGCATGGTTTCTTAAGTTGTTACATACTTTCCCAATAATGTATAGACTATAAAAATCCAATGTGTTACGATTTTTTGAAACATTAACTTTCAACTTCCGGTTTGGACCGGAAGTCAAAATCAAATGAGGTCACAGTGTGTAGCATTTGTTAAGTCTTTGGAGCCCTTTCTGATGACGTACAGTATATATGATAACAATCCAATGTGTAGTTCAGGAGTTTCGTGCACATATTGCATGAACGCCTAAAAAATCCAGAACAAAACGAACAGGTGTTTGTGCTTGTATTGCACGAACACCTAATAATATGTAAACAAATAATCGGGCAGCAGAGACTCACTTGCAGTTTATATAAGAATGTCCTTTTAATGAGATAACATTGATTAATCTCGACTCTTTGACAAATAATGAAAGTGTGATCATGTTTGAAGGAAATAGAAAGGTAAATAAAACCTAAAAAGACAAATTGGCAATTAAAGGTGCTGTGTACGTTTGGTAATTGGAACCCACTGTTTGTTTTAATCCTATAGTTGTAGATAATACCATAAAACTAACCGGTGAAAATTTCATTTCAAAATGTGGTAGCGTTTTTGAGATATTGCCGAAAATCTGGAGCGGTTATGCCCACACAGATAGAATAATCTGCATTGCAATACACCCTCTGAGAAGCGTTACTGCCAGCCGTAACGCTTCTCAGATAAAAAAAAAATTGGGATAAAAAGTGATATATTTTTCCATAATCGCACTACTTCGAAGTGAAAAGTTTCTCAAAATTCATTATACTATCCAAAGCTGCTGTACTTCTAACCAAGTAAGTTTTTATTGCCATTAATTTTGAGAGTCATTGCAAAAAACCTGTACGATACCTTTAAAAGGTAAGAATATGGTCTAAAAACAGCCACATTTGTCCATTGTGGTTCATTATTTATTTTCTTTTACAACACTTGGAATGATTTATTTCAATTATTGCGGTTACAGCCATGTAAAACGCCCCTATTTGGAAAAGTGTTGGCTCTCGAACGAGCTGTTTTTGTCTTTTTAATGTTCCAACTAGTTTGCTGTAGTTGTCTTCAGGACTCTCAGGAGATAATCATCAGAAAATGTCAATAACAAACGAAGTGCTCTTCTTTAAAGGCACTGTACACGTTTCAAAATATCTATTAGCATAAAAACTTACTTGGTAACAGGCAACGGAGAGCTGGTGATAGTATATAAAATTGTGAGAAACGACTCCCTCTGAAGTAATGTAGTTTTTGAGAAAGAGGTAATTTCTCACTACAATAATAAAAACTTCTTGCAAGAAGTTTTTATTCCTATCTGAAAGCACACAAATTTGTACAACAAGGGTGTTTTTTCTTTCATAATTTTCTTGCAACTTCGATGACCAATTAAGCCCAAATTTTCACAAGCTTTTTATTTTATGCATATGTTGGAATACACCAAGTGAGAATACTGGTCTTTGACAATTACCAAACGTGTTCAGTGCCTTTAAGCCATAGAGCAAAGACCCAGAGCCTTAACTCCTCAAAAGGATATTTGTTGACATAGTTGCGACATCAAGAATTCAATATCCGATCTCACCATGAAAATCCAAAAATTTATACCCTTTGAAGGTGCACAGACATAAGTTTTTTCGACTTGACACGGTGGCGACGATGTGTGGTGCGGCGTAGCCTTTAGTCAAGGCACACGCGGCGGCACCCCCAGATGTCACGCACGAAAAAAAGACCACCGCTAGGGAAGATGCCCGAACCAGTGACTTTTTGATTAGCTTTTGATTGGCTAGCTGACAATCAGGCATTACACAGTTGGCCCATGATGTGTGTGAACATATCCATGACTTGAAGGTACTCATCGGCACCGTCACACAGCCGTTTATCAATTATAGCAATACGTTCCGATATTGCAGACTTCTGAGTGTCCGTCAAGTCCTCTCTGTTGACAATGATGTCAAATACCTACGGCAAGGGGAAAAAAGTGATTAAAGACAAAGTACAGGATTGGTACTAGTGCTGGGTTTGTTTGTTTAGATGATCTTCCTGTCAAGGGAACTCGGCAAACTCCCACAAGGGGATATAAACACCAAGCTGGCAACAGCCAATCTCTCTCATACAAACATTGGTTTAACGTCTATGATTATGAATTGCACAAATCAAGACATTGTGCTTCAGTAACTAGCCGACAACACTTATTCTAGTTATTGTGAAATCAGCGGTTAGCTTGGTAGGATTAGAACCCACAACCTTATGATTGCAAGTCCTGCAGTCTAACCACTGGACCACGGGTTGCATGCATGCCGACTTGTTTTAATGTCGTGAAAGCTAGACATGTATGAGGGCGCCGCTGAAATAGTGTGATTTCAACATTTATTTTGTTTTATGTGTTATAATTTTTTCAGGGATTTCTTTTTATGTTTGAAAAGCAAGGAGGCTTTATTCCAGCACCACCAGCCAAAACATTGGGGGTGCTGCAGCACCCACCACTGATTATCAAGGTTCTTCCCAGTACCTTTTCTATCCTCCAGAGAAATGTTTCTGTCCAAACTGTCAAACTTCAGCCTTGTCCAAGGCGGTTGTGAAGAGCAAGCATACCACATGATCTTGTCTTGTCGCGCAGCTTGCCCTGTCCCGTCACCCAAATTGGCAGCTACAGCTACAGCTCAACTATTACCAAGGGTGTTGTAATGGACATCCTATACTTCAACGCATGATGATGCAGAAATCTAGCCATAGCTGTAGCCGCAGCCATACTGAGTGTGTGCGTACATGTACGTATTGCACTGAGTTCTATGTGAGCTTTGCTGTCCAAGGTTGAAAAAACATTTTTCGACCTAACATTACTTTATATACAGTTCGTGAACATGTGATTCCTGCTGCTTGTGGAATGTGGTTAAGTTGGCGTGCTTGCGTAGAGCCTAGGACAAGGCTAGTCAAATTGACAGAATAGCACATGAAGACTCCACAAATGAACGTTGCTTATTTCGATTGCCGCAATCCAAATATTAAAGCTCAAATCTGATATGAACGCGCACAAAATCCATGACAAAACACAAATGTTTGTTTTCACTAAAACATAGCCATCGAATTTCACCCAATTTCACTGGATGTTGTACAGTGTTTTTATTGAATACTACATAGGGGAATTATTTAACTCTTCCAAAAAAACAACGATTTACTTTTGCCATGATCGAGCAATACCAAGATGAAAGAAAAACAAAAAAAACTTAAACAAAAAAATCCACATTTTATTCAGAATACTTCAAAAAAAAAAACAGCTTTGTTAAACCATGGAGGGAGAATACACCATTTAGATTTGAGGGAAAAAAACACATCCATTTATTTTTTAATTCTTGCAGAGAATCTTATAAAGAGTCTTTAAGTTTAGAAAAATTTCTTTGCATGGGAAAAGATTCGCATGGCAGATGCGAGTAACCAGGAAGGAATTTTTATAAATTCAATTTCAAACTGTTAATGAAACCAGGGCTCCATTTTGTAAAGCAGTTTTAGCTAACCAATGATGTGCTGTCACAAAATGAACCATTAAAATAACTGAACAAAGCAATTCTGTAACGAGACTTGGCCATCAAACTTACACTACAGTACTTTAAACTTTAGAGCTTTTTATACAAGATTGGAAGAGCAGACAAAAATACTCACAGACAGTGTTCATGTTTTGTGTGACCAACAATATACATGAAATAACAAACCTGTGAAATTTTTGACCTAATCCGTTGTGAGTCAGGAGAAAATAATGAAAAACCATGCAGAATTTTCAGCATGTGAACATATTGTCCTTAGGTTTGGTTGTAACAACTAAAATCAGCTGTTGCGTTTTTTTAAATGTTTTCAGATACAGTTTTCTTTAATATGACTTCATTTCAGAGGGAAATATTCAGCTTTCAGACTGAAAGATAACAATATTTGTTATCCTTAGATTGCTAATAATAATTTGGTATTAGTGGAATAAAAAACAAACCAAAAGAAATAAACTTGATATTTTCATGAATGTCTGATCATAGTGAGTAGGCTCTTTCTCTATGGTCTATTTTTACCTGATTGACAACTTGTGTCGCTGCATACCCTTCTCTAAGAAGATCTTGTACCGTTCTCTCCAGCTTTTCATAGGACCCTGCCGAACATGTCATCATCAAGTTCGTAATGACGTCATCTGGGACAACCTACACACAAAGTTTGATGAACAACATATCCAAGACAACTTGATTAAATTTGTTTTGCTTTTCAAAGGGAGCACATTGCTTACGGATTAGGCGCTTTGGGCTATAAAAAGCGTTTGTTATGAAATTGAATATGGTTGGAAAGATATTTTAAAAGTAGAATATCATGGTTCGCATAAATATCCGCTGAATTTGTGTATTTTTTGTGTAATTGCATGACAGACAGTCCGCTATTTTGTAGAACCAAATACTCCAACAAAAAGGATAAGCAATAATTCCAAACAGCAAAACTTTGAGAGCTTTGAAGACAATGTGTCCCATCAGGCCACTAACTATGTTTTTCATTCAACTTGTTAATGCACTGCATGTTTGCTTAAAAATGTCCATAGCGGCTGCAAGATTTGAGCTACTTCCATTCACCCAAAAAGGTCAAAGTAAAGGTTGTGGCCGAAAATTAAATTTTCAAATGTTTCCTATGTAAACAAATCCCAATTTCTAGAAAGAAAACAATATTTCTGTTTTAAGTTATTTTTGTTGACAATTTTACTGAAAAAAATTGATTAAAAAAAAAAGAACATCATTAGCAATGTCTGGTCGTATAGTGATGATTACACAGAAATGAATTGTCTCTGAAGGGTTGAAGTGGGATTCTTAGTGCCGAGAGTGCCCACCTGGGAGGAAACAGGTGCTTTACAAGTCTTAAAAACCCTGCATTCTAACAGATGTACTGAACAGTCGCTTAATTCACCCAACAGTTTTCTTCAGGACTGCCATTCCTTCTTAAAAAGTATCTACAATTACATGCAAACCTTGATACTAGTTCAGTTCCCATTATGTGTTACAACACAAAAGTTTCAAATCTTACATAATAATAATAATAATAGGCATTTGTAATGCGCCAAATCAATCTAAAGAGATGTTCAAGGCGCAGAGAAGCAGAGACAATGCAAACGAAACAATACATATGTACAAAATATATCCAGTGAAAAAAAACCCCCCAAAAACAACATACCCCTCCGATTTCATAGATGTCTTGAACGCTGATACTATCATCGGATTTCAGTCTCGCTGCACTCTGTAAGAATGTAATGGCTTTCCTCATGTCTCCCTCTGACGTGCTGATGATGGCATCTATTGCCTGGAGACGAAAAACAAATGATTGTCATCACAGAGAAACAGGCATCTTACTTTCCCGTACCGTGTCTCAATTTGAAGCCAAACATGCCAGAAAAGGGGCCCAAAAGTCCACCGGCTCATTAGCCCAAAACTTGTTGGTATTTTCTTTAAAAAGGTTCATAAGTCCAACGGCCCATTATACGGACACCCTGTAATTGTAACAACCCATTAATCTGACAGTTTGTTACTCCGCTGACTCAGTTTCCGACATTGGACGAGTTTTGTCGGACAAAAATCCCGCTCTGAGTCAATTTTTCTTTGTTCAACCCCAAATTAAAGTTTACCCAGTCAGTTTCCCTTGTGGTTATTACTTGATATTTAAACAAGTAGATTATAACCATTACTCCAACAGCTCTTTGGTCCGACGGCCCATTTGTCTGATTTTGAAATATCGATATGTGCCTCCAGAAGCATGAGGGCAGTACACTTCTCCTCCAATATCAGTACACTGGGTTCTTCAGTACATTTTGTAGCGTTTCAAATGGACATCAATACAAACAGTTTAATGACTTTATTATACTATTATCCAACTCGTTAAGGTTATTAATTTTTTTACTTTCCAATTCCTTAACAGCCAATGTAGTTTAAAATACTTTTCCATTCCTTTCTACTTCACTGCTTGAACAAAAGCCCCTGAAAGATTGTTTGTGCTGGATGGGTGCAAGACCTGATATTTCATAAAGGCAATGCCCTTTAAAATGCCCCATTGAGAAATTAGGGGATCAGGTTGGCTCAGTGGTTTCTTTCCCTGCCTTTCACCTCTGTGGACCCCGGTTCGAATCGCACCTCAGACCGGAGCCTTGCATGTTGTTTGGGTTTTCAGTCCCTACCTGATTGCGTGGGTTTCCCCCCACTGGGGTTTTCCTCCCACATCTAAAACTGAGCATTTCTTCTCGTTTCCTATTCATCTTGTTATTGGCGCTAATTGTGCTGTTGGATAATCCAATAAATAAACAAATAAATATATAAATAACTTAAAATTTCCCTCATAATACAGGTGCCCTTTACTATGGAAAAACTGCCATGCCGTTACAAGAGTGAAGCATCAGCCCTGGGTTGCCATAAACAGATTGTATATAAGTATTTCCTTACCTCCTCTCCACACTTAGCCCCTTCTTTCCGGCAGATCTCCTCAAGTTTTCTCTTTAGAATGTCTTTAGCGAGGGGTTTGAAGCGGAACTTGGAGCAACGGGACGTCAAAGGTTCAATAATCCTACAGTCAGAAGAAGAATTTAAGATGACTGTCTTTGTATGGGGGGGGGGGGAGTTACTCCGGCCATGGCACTCAAGGTAAGATCAGAATTGCTTAGTCATTCCCCAAAATGTGGAGAGAGGAAGTAATTTTGACAGAGAGCATAGACTGCAAAATGCAAAATTGGGGGTGACATTTATATTTTATAAAAGGTTTAAACTAGTACAAACACTAAATCCCAGTAAATCCTATAATTTCTACATTTTTGATTTTGCTTTCTAACCCCCCTAAGTGATGTCCAAAAACATCTTCACCTGTGTGATAGCATTAACAAAAAAGGTGTTTTCAAATTATCATCTGATTGAATGTTAAAAAGGGTGTAACTTTAATAGAGAAAACTTAGCGTTTTTTTGTAAAAAAATAAAGGGGGGGTGGGGAGTGGGAGGCTTTATCATCCGATATTCTTTTGCTATTTATACATTCATTTATTTCGTTTTCTTTAACCAGCAGGGTATCCCCTATCTATCAGTTTTCAATGAACTGTTTTCTCTGGGGGCCCTGGATACATACAATAAAAAAATACCAATGAATAAAATACAAGAACAGCCAGAAATTACCTAAATTAATACATAGAATTCTAAGAAATACAAATTGAGTATTAGTCAATTGAACAAAAGTAAAGGGTATTTTGATAGCGAGTGCCATGGCCGGAGAGTTACTTAAAGGTATCGTACACGTTTGGTAATGACTCAAAACATATATTAGCATAAAAACTTACATGGTAACAAGCAACGAAGAGCTGTTGATAGTATAAAACATTGTAGAAAACGACTCCCTCTGAAGTAATGTAGTTTTTGAGAAAAATGGTAATTTCTCACTAAAATAATAAAAACTTCTTGCAAGAAGTTTTTATTCCTATCTGAAAGCATACAAATTTGTACAACAAGGGTGTTTTTTCTTTCATCATTTTCTTGCAACTTCGATGACCAATTGAGCCCAAATTTTCACAGGCTTGTTATTTTATGCATATGTTGGGATACACCAAGTGAAAACACTGGTCTTTGACAATTTCCAAACGTGTTCAGTGCCTTTAAGTATAGGTATGAAAAAGTCATCTGTAAAAGATTCATCAAGCTTAATTTCTATTAACAATTATTCTCAATTATTTCACCAACCTACTGACGTAATTACAGATCAGACAGAATCTTGTGTTCTTGGATTGTTTTTCCATCGTACGACGCAAGGCGGACTGAATGGGAGAAGAGAGAGGGCATACATTATATTACTAAGTGCAATCCGAGACCAAAAGATATCCACATACATGTATATATTTATTGGTTTATTTATAAGGCAAAGTAAAAAAAATAACGAGTTTCTCGTCCGGACTTTAAAAAAAAAGGAGGCAGGGCTTTACTATTTACTATTTTTCAAATTTTTGCTATTTTTTTCCAAGATGGCCCCCATACTAAATATGGCTGCCGAGGTATATTTATTCACAGACATTGTGCTATTTGAGTTTACTGATAAAGTATGACAAAACAAATGATTTGTATCATTTTTAGTCCACTTGCTAAGCAAGTTTCAAAATTCAGAAACGGCTGTTGTATTGCAAAGGTGAAAAAAGAGTCTAGACAAATTCTTAGGCAAAAATAAACCAAGGAACTTCGTGTGTTTTTTCGAATTTTCCTTTTTTTTGGGTGCTTTTTTCCCCTTTTTTTTCTAAAATAGTAACAAAGTAAATAGTAAAAAAAAGGAGGTGGCGGCCAAAAAGGAGGCGGGCAGGGACGAGAAACTCATATTTTTGTCATTTGGCCTAACCTCCATTAAAATGACACTCAAAGCCAAAAGAATATATGCTGATTTCTGGTCATTATACAAAATATTTGTTTAAAAAAATGGAATTAAAAAGTACAGAAACACACTGAAAACAATAGAACACACTCTTAAAAAAAAAACCTCTCTAAAAATAATGTAGTAGGGTCTTGAGACATTTGTGTTGACACAATGTTCTCAAAGATTATAAAATAACCACTTGGCTTAAAATGAGAGCATTTTCTTAATGTGGTTATTTATCTCAAAATGAAGTGCATTATTTAAGAGTTTCACCAGAGGAAAAAAATCAGCTCTCAAAACACCTTCTTATAGAAATGTTGAGGGCTTTAAGAATGTCTCTTTTTTAAACTACACAATAAAATAAAAAAATGTACACAGAGAGAATGTAACAAAAAACTGTGTATGTTTTAAATGGAAAGTAGATTTTACTCAGACTTGTTCCAATAATGTGTGATAAATGTCAGAATTTGTCAACAGACATGCAACTTTATGTTTGCAACCATCTTTCTACAGTTTTGTTCAGTTTTCTGTGGCATTAAAACCGAAGAAAAAAAACCCAGAAATCAGCTGATTCATTAATGGCATTGCCATAAGTGGACAAAATGTTCGTTTTTATCACAATCTTCCATGCCTTACTTAAAAAGTTACAAAATGTGTGCTTAATCGTGGAGAGACCTTGCAATAGCCCATATGCACAAGCACCATCTTGAAACCATTACCGCAATGCATCTTGGGAAACAGAGTGCCACAGTTTACCTGTAAGTTGACATGTAACTATGCCAGTTTTTATAGTTGTGTACAGCATTGCTTTAAAATCAGCGCGCCATGATGGTTGCCGATGTTGCTTGGACTCGGATTTCACCCAGAATCTTTTGCGTGCTGATCATGCGCATTGGGACATGCATATGGGCTATTTACTAATACTGTGCCTCTTTTATAAGAAAAATGGGTCACTCTGTTACCCACCCAGCCTCGGTTCGGTTACATTGATTTGAATGCGAGAAAAACATGATGGCAGCAATCCTGATACAGGTTCTAATTTCATGGCTCTGCTTACCATGGAATTCTGCGCTTCCCAGCCCATAGAATTATGCGCTTTACAGGGTGCCGTAAGCGCAGAATTCTGTGGCAAGCATTGTCATGAAATTGGGCCAAGGCCTACAATATAATCTGGAAAGGTTGATATGAATGAGAAACCTACCTGAGCAGCATTTGTCATTGAATCTGCTTCATCCAGAATGATAATCTTAAAGGCGGGACATGGACGTCCGCTGTAAGACATAAATCAAATCAGTTTTTACATCGTACAAATAATGATGCTCCATGCCAAAACACGGGCACTTTCTGCCCAAACTCAAAACTGGGTTCATTCACTCATCAAAAAAAAATGAGAATAAGAGTTTTCCCAATAACACCTATTGACACCTAATAAGGGTTTGTAATGCAAGACAAGTTGTTTAGTGACATATGTAGGGCATGCGCACAGAAGTTAAAGTGCAAACGACTCTAGTCATGTCATGTCAACAAGACCGGCGGCTCAACGTACATCATCATTTTCTTATAACTGGTCCACTCTGCACTGTGCTATGAAAATGGCTATTGATAACAAGCGATGCAAGAACACCCAGTAGGCTGGTTCCAAATAGTCAACCAGCGTAGTCCAACTATTGTCGACTAGACAGAGGTCGGGCTAATGTAGTCGAACGATGGACAACTACCGCAGCACTTGCGCGAACTTGGACATGGCTGATGTTTCGGTTGTCTTCACTTGTTATTCCTCTATCCTCTCTATTATCAAGCCTGATTTATGCGTTGGGCAAAACATTACTCCCAAATTGACTCTAGTGGCCAAGAGCTGTCCAAAATCCACCATCATACTCCACTCTATGGCAAATGAACATCCGTCCCGATTACAACAAGAAAATGATTGAAAAATGTGATGGATTGTGAGTATTAAAAAGACATGCCTGATACTTTATGGAGGCTATAGACTGGTCCCTTGTCTTTATCTGCAAGGATAAAGACAGGCACTGGTCTTACAGGCCCAATGATTTCATTCGATACAATGACTTTCATTGGATAAACGTGCAGTGACGTAAGCTTTCCATATCTGTGTTATGATTGGTCCGAGGTGACGTAGTTTGTCAGCATGCACTTTCGATCGTCTGCATGCAGCGTGTTCATGATGTTTGTACATATGCATGCAATGTTGTTTTATGATGGTATATGTAATGTGTAGATGTACGTGTGAATTGATTGCAAATCTCTGTGTTAATTGGATGCGAGGTCAAAGGTACATCTAGCAGGATCCAACCAGGCGCTCCAAGGCAGGTATCTGGCGTTATTCACGAGCCTCAAAGTGTGACATCAGATGTTCAGGCTACAGAGGCTAATGCCTCAATGTCCCTGGTCATTGCTTTGGTGCCCCTCGAAATGTTCCAGTAGAAATTTCTTACTTCATCACTGACGTGCCTTTTACCAAGGAAAAAATGCCTTGCCCTTAAAAATGAAGTATCAGGCCTAGACAGCCTTGTCTGTGTCTAATTAGTATTCATAAATACCTGGAACAGTTTATCCATTCTGATTGGTCGAGAGAATGTCCCTTAGCAACAATTAAACGTGCGATATAAACACAGTTAGAAGCAATTAAACATGACCCGACTTTATCAAGTCAAAAGATGGCGCCATACGATAATTGCGCGCAGAGCCATATATTGAAAGAGTTGTGATTAGAAGCCTTTTTGTGTAAACAAAAAAACCTGCATTGGTGAATACAGGGTGCCAGACTAGTCTTCCCATTGGGTTGTGCTGCATTTGGAGTGAAAATGGCATGCAGCAACCATGTGACTGAAGAAAACTTGTCCCTCTATGTTGCAACTCTCTCAATACACAACTCTGAATGCGCGGAGCACACACTTTTCATGGGCCAATTTAAGTTGGTGGTTGGTTCGTACATTTGGCTTGCACAAGTTTGAAACTTGCGTGTGATAGTTTGAAACTTAAGCTCGCAATTTCAAAACTTGCGCAAAGAGCCGAGGTGACCCGAGGCTAAACTATTAGATTTATTCTCAAGTCTTACACGGTTTTTTATGGTTTTAACAGAAAGGTATTTATGAATGGGAATCAAAGTATTTTGAATTGCTTTTAAACTAGTTGTGTAAACACAGTGAGGCCTGGTTCTTGATCCAGGCCTCAGCATGTTTTAAGAAATAGTTTAAAACCGATTCACCGCATTTTGATTCCCTTTTTTAAGACCCTGAAATGTGGACTCACTCTGGCCTGGTGCTTCCTGCCGTCTGCTTGGCAAATGTCTTGACTTTGTCTCGAATCACTTGGATCCCTCTCTCGTCAGATGCGTTTAACTCCAGCACTCGAGACCGATAAATGTCCCTGGATTTTAGCAAGATTTATTTAAAGGTAAAATATAGGATTGTTAACTCTCTCAGTTCCAAGGTCGTACATGTACGATCTATTTTATGTAATCCGAAAGCGCCATTATCGTACATGTACGATCTTTTTTATGTACTCAAAAATGTCATCAATCGTGTACGACCCATAACATACATGTTAAAGGCACTGTACACGTTTGGTAATTACTAAAAATATATATTAGCATAAAAACTGACTTGGTAACGAGCAACGGAGAGCTGTTGATAGTATAAAACATTGTTAGAAACGACTCCCTCTGAAGTAACGTAGTTTTTGAGAAAGAGGTAATTTCTCACTAAAATAATAAAAGACTTCTTGCAAGAAGCCTTTTACTCCTATCTGAAAGCACACAAATTTGTACAACAAGGGTGTTTTTTCTTTCATAATTTTCTTGCAACTTCGATGACCAATTGAGCCCAAATTTTCACAGGCTTGTTATTTTATGCATGTGTTGGGATACACTAAGTGACAACACTGGTCTTTGACAATTACCAAACGTGTTCAGTGCCTTTAACACAAGAGGGCATTATCACTCAAGAAATACTATTGACTTTGGGATGTGCCAAGGTAACACAAATCAGCAAAATACATTTTGTTTGGTGACTTATCATTATTATTTTATACAGAATTTTGAAAAACCTAAAAAAGCTGGGCACTGAAAGAGTTAATCATTCAGCCACAAAAGAATAACAATTAAAAAATAATAAAAAATGTTTAAATCTGGAAGCTCACTGATTATAATTTTTAAAAATTATACTAACAGAGAAATAATTATGTTTGAAAAACTGTTAAAGTCAAGAAAATGTCATTTTAAAAAACTCTTGAGTCACTGTTGATTATTCCATTGTAACTATCAATAAACTTGTACATGGACGCGCATAAAATCCATGCCAAAGCGTTAACACTTTTAGCTGTTTTCACTAAACTTCTACTAAGAAATTTGACATGACTTTTACGGGTTGTTTGGATGTGTTTAAAATTAGTGATAATTTGGGAGGCTGATCATTCTTACTCACAGCTGAATTGTGAAGTATGCGGCTACAACATGTTCGGGCGCTTTTGGCAGCCAGCCACATCAACCCATGACCACAGAACACAGCCAGAGTTTAAAAGTGTTTGATTTTTCCAGAGGGAGGAAAATTGGAGGGCCCAGAGAAAATCCCTTGTGGCACAGGAGAAAACCAACGCACAACTCTACTCACATGGCCCAAGCTGGGAATTGAACTAGGGCCACAGTGGTCAGAGGCAAGTGCACTAGCCACCCATACCACTCCGACTAGGAGATGGAAATTAACCAACTCTTCTAAAAACCAATGATTTGGGGTTGAACAAAGAAAAATTTACCGTCAATTTCCCTTGTGGTTTATTATTTGATATCTGAAATAAAAAGTCGCTTCCCCTAAAGGTGATTTCCTGGCTGCTGCTTCCCAGGTTGTATCGTAAACTTGGGTGTGATCCCTGGCTACACGGCAGTTAACGGTTGTATGGCTTCTGACTGGCACCCCCGAACAAAGATATTGACAAAATAGGGAGACCACCAACATAGGGCTAGATAGCTCAGTTGGTAGAGCGCGGGCACGCTAATCTGGAGGTCATTGGTTCAAATCCCGCTCTAGTAAAAAAAACTTGTTCAACCCCAAATAATTAAAAATTTACCGAGTCAGTTTCCCTTGTGGTTTTTTATTTGATATCTAAAAACCAATGATGTAATATAACTTTAAATAGACCAAAAATGTGAAGTTAATAGCAATGAATATGATAAATCAGGAGAAACCTTACCCAAACAATTCTCTGGATGCAGCTAGAATCGTAGAAGTCTTGCCTGTGCCAGGTGGACCATAGAACAACATATTTGGCAGCTTTAGAAATAAACAAAACATGTTTTTGGGAAATGTTAAAATGACATTTTCTAACTCACTCTTGATTTTGTTTGACTAAAAGCACAAAAACAAAGTAAAACAAAAACAAAATTAAAAAGGTTTGATACTTGTGTAATCATGTTGGTGTGGGGCATAATTGACTAGAGCAGGCCTTGAAACTGCGACCTCTGGATTTGCTCGCCAGAGGTCCCAGGCTCAAAAGAGATCAAAAGTGTTTGATTTTTCCGGAGGAAAACCCGAGGGCAAGGAGAAAAACCTAGATGACAAAGGAGAGAACCAACGCACAACTCTACTCATATACAGCCTTAGCCTGGAATCGAACCAGGGCCCAGTGGTGAGAGGTGAGCGCTTTACGCACTAGCCACCCATACCACTCTACATTAATGTGTTGCTGATCACGTTACCCAACAATGTGTAGTTTAACCTCTTAAAACGAATCCTGATACATTTCTGTTTACATCCTGAACTTACGTCTGAGCCTTGTATTGACTTTTTGAGCATCGCTACAACTTCCTCCTGAAAAGCAACATCATCAACGGTCTTTGGGCGACTGAACAGGAAAAGAAAGAAAGAAGCAAATTAAGGTATTTTACACTACATCATTTTTTGGGGAAGAGTAAATTCATTCAAATACAACTTTGATATGCCTGCCCCCCCCCCCCCATCGGTCGGGACTACTACTTTCGCTTAGTGGATCGACTTCTCGTTAATAACTTCACTGGCAACAGTCGCCAAATTTTTAAATAATGGTTATTATAGCTCTTAGGTCTCAGGGATGTGATCAACAGCTTTGATCATCGCAGCTAGACAATATAGCCAAGGAATAACTTACTATTTTTCCACCCATGGTATGAGGCGCTCTTTTGCCTTTGTACTCTCACCGCTCCCACCAGCCTTCTCCTTGACTACGGGCTTTGATGTCCCTCCTCCCTTAAGGAAGGCTTGCATAGTGACTGGGCTTTTTGGGGTGTGGTTTAGAAAATGTTTCACAGGTTGGATAAAGACTCTTTAAGTTTAAGAGTCTTACTTAGAACTACGTAGTTGTATAATCTGGAAGGAAAAAAGAAAAGAAAGATCTATTAGGTTACATAAAAAAAAACAATTTTTGGATGTTCCCTGCCCGACCCCACGAAACCCCCCGACCCATTTGTTATTTATTTTTTATCATAAAAACGGCCTTTTCAATGATCTTTTAAGTCAAATTTGGCTCCATTCTGTGTCCGTCACATTATGATTCAACCTCATTCCCAGTGGTGTCAATCTCGCCTCGCCATTTTTTGTCTTTCCCAAAATGCCTTGCTCGATCGTAATCCCTAGAAGTGTGACTTTGAAATATATCCAAATATATTGGATATCCTAATTAGTCCTGTGGTTGATCCATTCTTTGTATAGAGACTTCTCAGAGCGCGCTGTCAAAAAACGCATTAGTCATAGAGCAAATGGTCCTCTGTCATTCTCTGAAAAATGATAGTCTGGCTCTTCACCAACAATGTCCTTGTGATTTCGTATTCAGACTTTATCTCCCTTACAAAAAACCCTCTGGCGCCACAAATCAGAAAAAAGGTATACTATCCTTTTAACAGGACTCAATTTATAATAATAAAAATAATAAAATTCTTATTTTTTGGGATGCAAAAAAGGGATTTAAAGAGGCTCGAACTGGGAACATGTCGCTTAGAATAGGTGGGAACGTATCCAACCAAGCCATATGTGGCAGTGCCAGCGGTTAAAAACTTGTGCGATTTATAGTCAAAGAGGGTGCTATAAATAACTAAGATCTTCCAGTAAAATAGCGTTACGATACAAATCCGTCGCCAGTAAAATATCCAGTTTATATTTATAATTTAAACTTTAACTAGGGAAACACAAACAGTTTACACATAAAAACCCAAAACACAATACACAAGTAATACAGCATGCATGCATCCTGACCTAGGCACTTCGTATTTTTTTTTCCTTTGATTTGAGTGAACTTACCAAGGTAAGAGCATTACAATAGTGAGCCAATTTATGGTTATAATGATCTGCTACAGTGCTAGTTCTACTGCTAGTGCTACAGTTTATTGTACAGTGTACAGTGTGTCTATTCCTAGCCTCCATGGTGTGACTGTGTGTTTATAACATTCTATTTTGACATTGTAAATTTGTATTGCAACTTCATTCATTCATAACATTTGTTTACAACGAACTTGAAGTTCACAGTTTATCAAAGAAAATCTGCATAAGCAGAGGTTAAATTTGTTTAAATAAATGAAAAGTCACCTGTCTCCACGGCCACTGCAAGTTTAAATCGCCAGAAATGAACCACTTGTCAAGTGTGAAGTACAAGTCACTGGTCAGTAAAACGGTCAGCAGCTATCTCAAAATTATTTTTCTCCGGCCAGACATCAAAGCGCGCGCTTAAACATGTGTGGCGCGCCATCAGGCAGTAGGGCGCCCTCTGGTAAAGCTTCAGTCTGGTTCTCACCATTACTTTATTCATCTAATTCTTTTAACATTGAGCACAGTCTAACTACCGACCGAAAATAATTTAAGATTACAATGCTGGTCAATGGTAATGCATGTGCGCACAAGAAATTGAAATCGGGGCGTCAATACGGCATGCAGTGTCCCCCCCCCCCCCCCCGGCCGGCTGACGTCAACAATTTAATTACTCCGTCAATGTCCAACTCCTCGAACCCCCAGCAGTAGAGAACACCTAACGGTCACGATTTTTCATCTGAAATGAAGATTAGGGGACGTGTACAGAGCTGGTGTTCAGAACAACCGCTTTCTTTTTTTCTTTCCGCTGTCCTTCCGCCGTCTGCTAAGTTTTGCGGCTGCCGTGATTTTGTGGTAAGTAGACCCATGATGGGCCATGCACTTTTAATACTGTAGTAGTACACTAGTGACTGGGATAGCCTAGCTGGTGTGTTTTTTTTGTTGATGTGAAACGGAGCATGGAGGAAAGAAATATAAATATTTTCCCATATGAAGAGAGTTTGGCCAGTGCAGTCGGTAGCCCCAAAAAAGTGTAGCTGCGATGCGGTAGTTGCGATAACGTAACCCTCCTCCCGACGGCGAAGCCAACAATGTCCTTGTGATTTCGTATTCACAAGATGGGAATCAGACCATTTATAAATTTCAGACTTTATCTCCCTTAAATAAAACCCTCTGGCGCCACAAATCAGAAAAAAGGTATACTATCCTTTTAACAGGACTCAATTTATAATAATAAAAATAATAAAATTCTTATTTTTTGGGATGCAAAAAAAGGGATTTAAAAAGGCTCGAACTGGGAACATGTCGCTTAGAATAGGTGGGAACGTATCAAACCAAGCCATATGTGGCAGTGCCAGTGGTTAAAAACTTGTGCGATTTATAGTCAAAGAGGGTGCTATAAGATAACTAAGATCTTCCAGTAAAATAGCGTTACGATACAAGCATGCATGCATCCTGACCTAGGCACTTCGTATTTTTTTTCCTTTGATTTGAGTGAACTTACCAAGGTAAGAGCATTACAATAGTGAGCCAATTTATGGTTATATAATGATCTGCTACAGTGCTAGTTCTACTGCTACTATGCTAGTGCTACAGTTTATTGTACAGTGTACAGTGTGTCTATTCCTACCTCCATGGTGTGACTGTGTGTTTTTAATAATAATAATAATAGTGGCTTCTTATATAGCGCACATATCCGTCACTCAGTGACGCTCAAGGCGCTTCAACATTCAGTATTTTCCTGCAAGGTATTGTTGAGCTACGTTTCTGAAGTATGAGACCTACTCCTTTACATAGCACCATGTAGGCCTAATGGTTTACAAGGTGCTGTGGCGCAATATGCTGCCGATCAAACCAGGAACACCGGGGCGAACCCCTTCTCTTTACGATAAGTGCACTGGGTTCTTTTACGTGCATTACACAACACACGGGACCAACGGCTTTACGTCCCATCCGAAGGACGAAGCATGTGGTTAAGTGTCTTGCTTAAGGACACAAGTGTCACGGCTGGGATTCGAACCCACACTCTGCTGATCAGAAACACCAGAGCTTGAGTTCGGTGTTCTTATCCGCTCGGCCACGACACGCCATAGAGGTAGATTAGAACATAGAGGTAGATTAGAATGAGAGTAAGACGGCTTGTAGTTGTGGTGAATGTTGAGTTGAGACTGTGTGAGAGAATCATGGAATGGGACGATAAAACTTAAAAGGTTTAATTAAACGAACCTATCTATAGCCAGGCCCTAGGACTAGGAGATACCTCCATGGTCACGGTATCCTCCCGTACCCCAATTTCGCGCATCACAAAAATTCGCGCAGGTACCTTTCGACGCATATTATTTTGTTAACAATACGCAGTGACTCAATTTTTTTTATTTCATGAAAGTATAAAGCCTGATAAACAATTTCCTGCGAAGATGTGGAAAATCAAAGCCTGTCCGGTAAGATTTTAGATAAACTACAAATGTAGTGTAGTAGTATACAATCTTACCTTTTTAGACTAAATACAAAACATAGCTAGATAAGATGGTCGATTAAAAAAAACAAAAAAACACTGAAAGTTCTGTGCGTATCGTCTGCCATACTTCAATACTTAAATTACAAGACCACGTGATTTTCATTTAACAACAAAATACTACGGAATACTACGGAAGGTTGAAGTGGACGTGCGCCTTATAATCCTTTTTTCAGAAATTACAAATTGTTTGCATTTAACTGGACGCGGGGCTTACCAACTTTGTGATAACAGCGCAGAGTCCATTTCCCACCTCGCCAACCCCACCACCCCCTTCCCGTAAATAATTATCACTGCCGATTTCAACCGGCAGCTTCCCTGCCGCACGGACTAAAGCATTTAGAAGAAAGGCGGTACATTAGGGACTCCGTAGTGGCGTTCCAGCCCAAGTGCGCGAATTCATGTGACGGAAAACGAAACTTGACAAATCGGGGTCGATTGCAGACGACGAGTTTCGTTGTGCTTTGACGATGTTCTGCGGGCTTCAAATTCTCCTCTCAGGTGGGCTTTGACATCAGACAATTAAAATTAAAGCTAAAAGTTGTTCTTGATTCTGTTAATCAAGTCAAAATTCAATTTCAATTCTTACGTGCGCGAATAATGGGGATGCGAGGATATAAATTATAGTTTCGTTTCAATTTAACCTTTTTTTAGGCACTACGTTTGGAAATTGTCAAAGACCAGTGTTCTCACTTGGTGTATCCCAACATAATTATGCATAAAATAACAATCCTGTGAAAATTTGGGCTCAATTGGTCATCGAAGTTGCAAGAAAATGATTAAAGAAAAAACACCCTTGTTGTACAAATTTGTGTACTTTCAGATAGGACTAGAAGTTTTGTATTATTTTAGTGAGAAATTACCTCTTTCTCAAAAAACTACGTTACTTCAGAGAGTTGTTTCCTACAATGTTTCATACTATCAACAGCTCTCCCTTGCTTGTTACCAAGTAAGTTTTTATGCTAATATTTGTTTTGAGTCATTACCAAACATGTACGATACCTTTAACGTCCCGATATATAAATATCATCCTATTGCGAGTTGCTGGACATAGGCTATAGAGAAAGGACTGTTCTTTCTCTATGCTGGACCCAAAAAGGCTTTTAAAAAATTACATTTGGACATAATGTCCAATGTTTAAAAAGCGTTGTTGGGTCCATTATTTTGGACTAAAACTATAAAGACCATCCCATGATCAGAAACAATTACCGTTTTTTGATAAGAATGCAATTTAAAAAATTACATTTGGACATAATGTCCAATGTTTAAAAAGCGTTGTTGGGTCCATTATTTTGGACTAAAACTATAAAGACTATCCCATGATCAGAAACAATTACCGTTTTTTGATAAGAATGCAAGTAATGTGATGAGTAAAATGAAAGTTATATAGCATGGAGGAAGGAAAATTTACAGTTAGGGTTCACTGTTCACCAATGCCCCATATGGAGTAAAGGAACCTCCATGAAATGATTCACCTATCAAAAAATATTATTTTGCAAAAAATAGTTTAAAGGCCTGATGTTTCGACCCTAGCACTAGCAGACTCTTTCTTTAGCCTTCGAGAAAGACTCTGCTCGGGTCGAAACGTCAGACCATTAACTTTGTTTTTGCATTGATACCATAGGTCTCTTTGGTTGGTAAGCAGTTTGCAACAGCTAATTCTATTTTCTCAAAAAGTGGCGTGTCGTGGCCGAGCAAATAAGAGCACCAGACTCAAGCTCTGTTGTTTCGTGACACTTGTGTCCTTAAGCAAGACACTTAACCATTACTGCTTCTCTTCACCCAGGAGTACAAATGGGTATCAACGAGAGCTGGGGGTAACCTGCGATGGACTGGCAGCCTGTCCAGGGGGAATAGAATTACTCTCAGTTGTTTAAAGGCACTGAACACATTTGGAAATTGTCAAAGACCAGTGTTCTCATTTGGTGTATCCCAACATAAATGCATAACACAACAAGCCTGTGAAAATTTGGACTCAATTGGTCATCGAAGTTGCAAGAAAATGATGAAAGAAAAAACACCCTTGTTGTACAAATTTGTGTGCTTTCAGATAGGAATAAAAACTTCTTGCAAGAAGTTTTTATTATTTTAGTGAGAAATTACCTCTTTCTCAAAAACTACGTTACTTCAGAGGGAGTCGTTTCCTACAATGTTTTATACTATCAACAGCTCTCCATTGCTTGTTACCAAGTACATGTAAGTTTTTGGTATGCTTATATTTGTTTTGAGTCATTACCAATAAGTACAATACCTTTAATGCCAAGGAAACCGGATATAAACACCGGCCTGATGAGCCATAATTAGCTTGGGACAGACTTTACTTACATGTACTTTACTAGTGATAAAGCACACTACAGACAGGGTACAGGGTTTTCTCATGATTTTATGAAAGAGGGCATGGAGAGGGACCCCCTTTTTTGTTACTAGGAGAATCAGAATTTTATTGGTATAGAACGCAGGGAACATGACACAGTAAATACATTAGTTCAAGTGCATGGGTTGAGACCTGAGTGCTGCTGCTGAGATCAGATCATTGGAGAGTGAATCATTACTCTAACCATACTCTAACTTGCCAAGAATTAAAGGACCCCTTAAGTAAACATTTATTGGGAATATTTGAGCTACTTCCTTATCACCTTATGTGTATGAAAACTAATTGACATCCATGGTTATTTTAATTGAATTATTTCTGTTGAAAATGTGAAATTGTGAACCCCCAAGAAGCGCAAAGGGACCAAGTAGCGATGTGCTTTTAGATATAAATGGTTTATTAAATTATCCTTATGAGTACACTATGATCATCATAATTTTGAGTTTATCAAAACTCAAATTTTTACTCAATACAGTGCATGTCTCAATTTTATCTTAAACTTTGCACTGCTTTTTTAGCATTGGGCTTCCAGAGGAATGGTACTTTATATGGTATTCTAATTGTATTCTGTATGATCATCCTGCTTTTTGAGTTTATCAATCTCAAATTTGGAATTCATGTCTTTAACTTTGCACGGTTGCTTAAAATTTAGCATTGGGCCTCCAGAGGAATGGTATTCTATAATGCATGCCTCCTTTAATGAGTGCAAGCTGCCGTAGGCTACGGAAATAAATAACACATGCCCCAGAAACTACCATGCCCATGTACACGTACATCAAGTAACTAAGGGAACTTTTGAAGGTCCCTCTGAGTCTGAGTCATTAGTGACATGACTTTGTCAGTGGATTTCGTTGCCTGCTTCATGGATCCTTTACTTCACTCGTTGTGACAGTACTGGCTATGGTTACTTGAAAAAACAGAAATTGGAATACCTACAGGACAGTACACCACATCTGGCATGATGTCGTGGCCAAGCAGTTTATATATTTAATTATTTTTTTTATTTTTTTATTTTTTTATTTATTAATTCTGGTTGTGAAGCCAAGGGTTCTCAGAAAAGCTAACTTAATCACTATAGTTAGCCAAGAATCCCATGGAGAAAAGACAAAGAAGGAAGTTTCAGTTTTAGATGAGGGAGGAAAACCCCAGAGAATTATCCCAGGGGATAACCCACGCAGTCAGGTAGGGACTAAAAACTCAATCCACATAGTGCCCCGGCGGGATGTGAACCGGGTTCCTAGAGGTGGAAGGCGAGGAAAGATACCACTACAGTCTGCCAGTCCAGAACACATGGCATAAGCTCTGGTGTATCTGATCAGCAGAGTGTGGGTTTGAGTCGCGGTCTCGACACTTGTGTCCTTAAGCAAGACATTTAAAACAATTAATGATTCGTCCTTCAGATGGGACGTACATTGTAAAGCTGTAGGTCCCGTGTGTTGTGTACTGCACATAAAAGAACCCAGTCACACTTATTGCTACTTGAAGGGGTTTGCCCAAGTGTTTCTGGCATTGGCCGCTGAGTGTGCCACAGCACCTTTTAAACCCTTTATAAGGTGCTATTATACATAAATTTGTCTCATAATTCAAAAAAATTCAAAAAGCTGTCTAAAAAATGTTTTCTCTTTCTTCAATCAAGCGCCTTGAGTACCTTATTGGTAGATACGAGCGCTATAATAATAATAATAATAGTATTTAATAATAATATTTAAAATTTATATTGCGCCCCTTACATACAAAATGATCAAAGGCGCAGAACATATGTTAAAAAGCACAGAATGGAAGTAAAAGACAAAGAAAAAAGACTGGTCACCAGGCCAGTGCCCAAACAGAAGTATGGGGATACGTCTGTCCCGCCAACAGTGAACTAATAGTTACTTATTACATAGGCCTATCGCTGTTGGCATCGGTAATGTTTTGACCTTTTCAGGAGACAGACGCCTCTAACCCTATCTTATGCTAAAAATCTAAACTAACTGGCAAGGCGACCATAGAAGAAAAACACACTAAAAAGCGGCTTTAAAAAGGTGGGTTTTTATATTACATTTAAAAGAGGTAAGTTTCTGTTCGCTACGTATATGAAACGGTAGCGCATTCCAAAGCTTGGGGGCTGCCACAGAAAAAGCCCTATCACCAAATGTAGTCATTGGTCAACATTCTACCAGAAGGATAATCCAAGAAAATACCATTATTCCCTGACCTAAGTTGATATGAAGATACTTTCCGGATGGAAACAAGATCCTCTAAGTACTTTGGAGAAAGACCTTGAAGAGCTTTGAAGGTCAACAAAAGGATTTTAAAATTAATCCTGTACAAAACAGGCAGCCAATGTAATTGACGAATTATAGGTGTAATGTGTTCGAACCGGTGTGTGTTAGTAACAATTCTGGCTGCAGCGTTTTGAACCCTTTGTAGTTTAGCTATCTGTGACTTTGGCAGACCATACAAAAAGCTGTTTAATAAGACTTTGGTATTATAGCTGCTATAAGACTTTGGTATTATCGAGGGGATGTTAGGGTGTTTGTTTGCTTGTTTCATTTATTTCCATTTGTTCAGGCAATTTTGGTTAAAGGGAAAGTATACCTTTGTTTTTTGGAACCGTTCGTTTGTTTTAATCCTATAGATATACAATAAAACCAACCTGTGAAAACTTCATTTCAAAAGGTGATCGCGTTTTTGAGATATCGCCGAAAACCGGAGCTGTTATGTCCACGCAGGAAGAATAATCCGTAATTGGAATACACAATCTGCAGATTCAAATTGTTTGCGATAAAAACTTATCTTTTTCCATAACCACATTACTTCAAAGTGAAATGATTCTCAAAATGCTTTATACTATCAAAAGCTGCTGTACTTCTAACCAAGTAGGTTTTTATTGCCATTAATTTTAAGAGTGATTACCAAATGTATACCTTCCCTTTAAAGATGCTTTGTTAAACAATTGAGCGATTAAGAGAGACACAGGCCTGATAATTGACAGAGCTAATTGCGACCATCCTGCCACCATGCGCTTGGTCATTGCCTTGGTACCCTTCAAATGTTCCAGTAGAAAGTTACAATTTCCTTTTAACCCTTTCAGCCCCAAGTTCTTTTGACATAAACAACCGCTGTGGCCCACGTTGTTTGACCACTCAAGCGTGAAGCACACATTCTCACACAACAGGAAGCGTGTGTTCAAAGTTCGATTTTACAAACTCTATTATTACCTTGAAGATTTCATTTTAGAGCATAATAAGTAATAAAAATTGTCTTACCCATTGAATTTCCTTTCATATAATTGAAAAATCATTGAAATCAGCTAATAATTGTCCAAGTTCTTTGTCTTTGTTTCCCAAGTGTGTTCTGTAAACCCAAACATTTTTTTGCACACAACCATATGGCGCTCCGTAGGTGTTGTCATTTCGGATCTTTCCACTCCAATTTGAAGTGATTGCATAATAGCAACACTATTATAAGTAAGATTTGAAACTTTGCATGGTGGGAATACGATATGGAAAGGTTTGCGGTGACACCATGTACATGTAATAATCTCTCTATGTGAGTTGGGGGTGGTTCTGAAAAGAACCGTTGGTTTCAACTCGGAGTTGAAACCAACGGTTCTTTTCAGAACCACCCCCAACTCACATAGAGAGATTATTACATGTACATGGTGTCACCGCAAACCTTTCCAAACCCTATTATATTTAACCACCATTGGAAAGATCTGATCTTTCTCTTTCCAATGAAGGTAAGCTTGGGTATGGAAGGTGAACATGGACAAAACTACAGCTTTTTAACAAATGGCCTTTGTGCTAAGGCTTGAGTGTTTTTTTGTGTGTTATCTTGGGCGACTATAGTCGCCATTGGGGCTCAAGCAGGGTATAGTGCACAGTCGACTAAAGTCGCCATTAGGGTTGAAAGGGTTAAAGGATAAATTGTAAAAATAATGATAATAATTTTGTGGGAGACTAATCATCCTTACTGGTAGCTGAAAAGCTGTGAAGATGGTAGCTACAACGTGGTCAAGCGCAGTCACATGAAGGCGCCTTTTGGCACTTGCACTCATCAACCCATGATCATGGTGCACTGCCCGAGATCGAGGTGTTTGATTTTTCTGGAGGGAGGAAAACAGGAGGGCCCGGAGAACAACCCTTGTGGCACAGGAGAGAACCAAAGCACAACTCTACTCACGTATTGCCCTTGCCGGATCTCAAACCAGGGCCCAGTGATTACAGGCGAGCGCTTTACGCACTAGCCACCCATGCCACCCCATATAGATATGCCCTTTACTGAAGAATAAATGGCTTACTCTTTTCAGAATGAAATGCATCAGACCAGGAGGCAGTTTTGTAATACGCTTTTTTTACATGTAGATCATTAAAGTCAGTTTAGCCGTCCTTTTTCTGAAGAACACTTTTCAGTGTTTTGGATCCTTTGTTTATGCGTTGCAAAAGCTGGGAGGAAGGGGTTTGACTTTGAGCCTCATATGTTGGAGGGGGTGGGGGTGGGGGGATATTTTACACAGTGTTTGCTTGACAAGTAAAGCACGAGAAGAGCCCTATATTGTCATCTGTATTATTCTTAATTTGGGGGTGTTTACAGGCCTGGAAGTTCATCTTTAAGAAGGCCATTTTTATTTTGCAACTTTGTATGGGGCACTTTGGAAGGGGCACCAAGGCTAACACCAGTGGGCTCAGTAGCCTTTAAGTAATTACAGGCCTGTGTTCAGGCTCAAGAGTAGAACACCTCTTGTTTGTATTATATCCTTTCTGTCTACTGTATGTACGTTTTCAAAACCGGAAGGCCTACAGTCCAAAACCTTCATTATCCAATCGTTAAAGTGAAGGATTCAGAAGGACTGGGTCCAGTAGGCCCAAACAACAAGCGCTATCAAAAGGGTCAGGCATTTCTAATCTTTTCTAAGGCCAAACAATTTGAAGATGCGAAGAATTGGGTCTCGCTTCAGCAAAACTGAGAGTCTGTTAACCCTTTCATGCACTATTTTCTTTAGTGACAAATTGATCATTATGGACACAATGATTGTATACTTATTTTTTTGCAAATGGCAACCCCCCAAAAACAGGTCACAATAGCATTCTCAAGAGTCCTCTTTCCCATTCTTAAAACTGTGTGGCCATGCGATCTTTATTTTTCGTTTTTACAAAGTTCTATTTTTCTGAAGGGATTTAAACCGGTCGCTAGCCACTGGTCGGCGTGTGAAATAGTTAATGACTTCAAAACTGCACACCGTGTCAGTTTAATGTACAGTGTATGTAGCTAATATTTTTTTAATACAGTATAATTGACCATGTTTGATGTGTCAACTGACATAAACAAACAAACATACGTCAGTTTCTTTAAAACCTGTCAATGAAATCAGTTTTGATGTCAGCGAGGATGAAACGGTTCCAAATGAGACTGAAGATCTGGATGTCATACATGTAGAGAGTCATACTGTAATCGAAACCGGCATGGTTCCGGACTAGAAAGTCTCACCGAACGTTCTTTCTTGCACTTTCAGTTCTCATGGGAATACAATCATCCAGCACAGCTGCTGAACACTGAGTCACTCTTTAGTATTAACGTTACGTATGCCCTTTTTACCATTCTTGGGTGGAAAGGGTGCGTAGTGTGTTATTAAAGTAAACCATCAAGTGAAAACCCATGCCTTAAAATTACATGGAGAGACCACAGAGCCTTTTTGTTGCAGCTTGGCACGGCCGTGGTACCCCTTAAAATTATTCCCCTACACTTTTAAGGGTGTGTGCCAAACTACCTTGTCCATCCATATGCCATGTCCAAAGTTTGTTATTAATAAATAATGTATATTCCGTTTGCGGTAACACCATGTGTTACATGGTGCTATGCAAAAGAGTAACTCCACTTACCTTGTAGGAAAAATACTGAGCGCTTTGAGACACCCATCAGGAGTATAAAAGCGCTATATATAAGAACTGTGTATTACAATTATTATTATATCTACTTTGCTGTACAGATTTTGTTCTTTGAGAACTTGTCTTACTATTTATTCTACTGCCACGGAGTAGATTTCAGAATTCGGGAGACTACTTAGTTCTGAAAAGAACTCTCCTGCTTATTAACTACTACCTGGGTGGAAGGTAGGAGATTGGCCGGGACTACTACACATGTACTTTCGCTTAGTGGATCAAGGGGACTTCTCGTTATTAACTTCACTGCCTCAGAGTTAGTTCTTTTAGTGCATTCGAGGGGACTTTTCATTGTTAATGAATAACAAATCAGCTGAAAATAAACCTTTTACTATCCCGTTTGTTTTTGTTAAATTTATTTCATTTAAAATAATGCTCTGCAGGGATGCCCAAAACAACAGGTCTTGTTTGTGATGTGACGTCACTGGTGGAACAGGAATGAACCGAAACGTCTGAATTTCATTGCCACCATACAGGCATGTACTGTTGTGGCAGCACAAGCATTTTTTTACCATTTCCAGGGTTTGCTCTTAACTTTTACAGTGACTAGCCAGTTAGCTTTTTATTTCCCTAGTCCGTCAGCTTTTGCACTTGTCCATAATTCGTATTAAATATAGGGATGCTTTTCAACACTGAACTAGCCAGCCGGACCACCTGTAGAGAATTCTGACTGGTCCTCGGGTGTTTTAACTGGCATTTGGCCAACGGACCACTGCTAAGGGAGAACGCTGATTTCTTGTTCTACCAGTGACGTCACATGTAGTATATCATGAGCCAGGTTTTATTTTGACAAATTCCTAGAGATCATTATTTTAAAAGAAATAAATTGGACAAGATATTACGGCACATCCAAAGATTTCTTTTCTATTCCTGGGATGTGCATTTAAAAGTATGTTTATAATTTGGGGTTGAACCGAAGGAAAAATTGACTAGAGTGAGATTTGTGAATTTGTCTTTGTTCAACCATTAAAACTTACCAAGTCAGTTTCCCTTAGTGGTTTATTACTTGATATTTGAAATAAAACGTGGCATCCCCTTAAGGTGATCCCTCTCCTTTCGCTTCCCAGGTTGTAGCGTAAACTTGGGTGTGATCCCTGGCTATACTGCAGTTACAGGTTGAATGGCTTCTGACTGGCACCCCCGAACAAAGATATTGACAAAATATGGAGACTGCCAACATTAGGGGTGGATGGCTCAGAGCACTGGTATGTTAATACGGAGGTTGCAGGTTCAAATCCCACTCTAGTCAATTTTTCTTTGATCAACCCCAAATTAATACAAATTTACCTAGTCAGTTTCCCTTGTGGTTTCTTATGTATTAAACTAAAATTGTATCAGAAGATATTCAAATCTAACTCTCAATGTCTTATCAATCAGCCTGAAATTATTTGAATGACTTTCTAGCAAAACAGGAAGGCCCAAAACATTTGTTGTTTTTTGTTGAACCTATGCATTCATTGTGATGAATGCTTCACTGGTTATACAATGTACGAGTGATAAGTGAAACCATGTTGGGTAAGGCTGTTTTCATTTCATCTTTTACGTCAAGTCAATGGGAATATTTTCAAGAAGGCCAAGATCATGTTACCTGTGGTCGATCAAGGGTAAAACATGTTCAATGTACATGTTTGTGCATGATGTTATGTTTGGCCTCTGTATAATAATAATAATACGCAGTTCTTATATAGCGCTTTATACTCCCGATGGGTGTCTCAAAGCACTCAGTATTTTTCCTTCAAGGTAAGTGGAGTTACGTGTTGAAGTATGAGACCTACATGTATTCCTTTGCAAAGCACCATGTAATGGTTTACAAGGTGCTGCATGGCGCAATATGCAGCGAATCAAACCAGGAACACCGGAACACCTTCTCTTTACGATAAGTGCACTGGGTTCTTTTACGTGCATTACACAACACACAGGACCTAAGGCTTAACGTCCCATCCGAAGGACGAAGCATGTGGTTTAGTGTCTTGCTTAAGGACACAAGTGTCACGACTGGGATTCGAACCCACACGCTGCTGATCAGAAACACCAGAGCTTGAGTTCGGTGTTCTTATCCACTCGGCCACGACACGCCGTAATCCCTGGCCTGAATGTCACTGATAGATAATTTTTTTTTATAATATCATCACTGTAGACGCTTGCACAGTGTGATCCTCAGAGTTGGTCCCCAGTTCCAAGAAATCCCACACTATTCATTTACATCATGTCTCTACAGCATGTTGATTTTACTAGGGCCTAGTACCTGTATCTTGTCAAGCAGGGCTCGAATTTGGGGGAACATTCCACAAGACCACAGGGCTTGTTGCTCAAAATGTTTACTGGACCAGAATTGTTTTTACAAGACCAGAATCAAAATGAGAACAAACTTCTTCTTTGTTCATTTGACATGTAAGAGAAGATCTATCCAATTTGTCTTTATGGGTTAAGTATACTTCGTAGAATAGAATTGAAAGGTATTTTATCAGACTCAAAGTCAACATTTGAACACGATATGAAACAGAGTGAGGTATTAATATTCAATTGAAAAAAACAAGACCGCCGGACTTGTCCAGTCATGATGAGTTTACTGGCCTGACACTAAAACTACTGGCCTCTGGCCTGTGGTCCAGTGTATAATTTGAGCCCTGCTTGTCAGCATACACTGACCCACTGAAGGTGAAATTCCACGAAGAGTGTGCCATTAATATCCATCAGGATAGAAACTCCGGAATCAGGAAATTGCTGATTATTCTGATGAAAATTCCTCCCCCCCCCTTTTCCCATGCTGAGGAAAGTTTGATAAGTTCGACTCCCATTCCCTTGTGTGTCATTTCATGACTTCCTTTGGCCTTGTGTGGATCTGTTCTACAGGTGTGTGTTTTGTAAACTGTTCTTTTCTTTCATGTTGCAAAAACGGCATTAAATAAAAATAATAATAGCACAGCATTTGTAGGGCGCACTTTATCTGTTAAACATTCAAATGCGCCGGTTTAGGTCATATCCAAGAATTCTCAGAGCTCTGTGTTCATAGGCCATTCTGAAAAGATGTGTTTAAGAGATTGTTGGAAGTGGGAAATCGGCCTGCAATTCACACATCAGCTTGCTTCATGGATATTGCCTTGCTCGTGGCCATTGCCTTGGTGCCCTCTTAATTGCCCAATGGAAATTAAAATTCTCCTCTTTGAGGGGCCCTCTACCATGGAAAACTGCCTTGCCCCTCTTTTAAAACAGAGCATCAGGCCTATAGATGCACAAATAAATAAATAAATAATAACCCTGCGGGTAGTCTATACTTCAGAATACAATGCTTTTTTTTAGAAAGACAACATTTCTGCTGATTTTGTGCTATGATATAAAACGCTTCACTCCGTTGATGCCGTTTTCATCAAAATTTGTTTACTCAGATAAAGAACTTTGTTTAAAGGAAGTCTTGAAGGAAGTGGGTTTAATCCACACCCCAATCCCTCCCCCAGTGTCTGTATAAACCTTCCACCCCTACCGCAGTTAAGCTGCCAACATCCTGAGTTTGACCCTCTCCGACCCCTTGCCACCCACTCCCTCCCCTTACCCGGACTACAGTACTTGAATTTCATGTGAGTGCACATAATCTAGACCCGTAGTAATAGACTGTGGAAGTCTCGCACATATTCCGGCACCATTGTGGTGGTCCCAACCATATGGAGTGTTACGTGGGCGGATTTTGTTTCGTCAATTATTTTAGTTTAACGTAGTTTATGGCCATGAAAATTATATCTGATGTTGGGAATGTAATCCTACCTCCATGGTAATACTAAGTGATAAACAATATGAAAGTAAAACCAATTCAACAAAATAACCAAGAATAAGACTTGACCTCCGTTTACAGTTTCTTGTAAAAAAATTAGAAAAAAGAATGCTGCCCAACTTGGGTATTTTTATTTTTAAGAATTCTGTATAAATATGATTTAAGAAGAAGATTTGATTTCATAGAAAAATATAGTCTTCGTTCTAGGTTTTTTCTTGTTTTCAATATGCACAGTTTGCACAGTCTATTGGCCAATGATATTCTCTCTACTTTGCCTTCGGGCTTTGGGCTATAAAAAGCATTCGTTATGAAATGAATATGGTTGGAAAGATATTTTTTAAGTAGAATATAATGATCCACACAAATAAACCTCAAAATAATGATCCACACAAATATACTTCAAAATTGTGTGGTTTTCCTTTTACTTAACACCATCTTCCATTATGTGGAGTAAACAATTTTGTTCCACAAAATGGCAGACTGTGTTAGTACACGAAGTAAACGGAAACAACACAATTTTGAGGTATATTTGTGTGGATCATTATTTTCTACTTTTAAAACATCTTTCCAACCATATTCATTTCATAACAAACGCTTTTTATAGCCCAAAGCGCCCAATCAGAAGTCAATGTCTCCCTTTGAAAGGCATGATATTCTTCCTACTTTAGTCTGATTTGCGATTTGTTTTTTGCCCTTGGGAAAAAACAGAATAAATTTGAGTAGTTAGCCTGAAAAAATGTATAAAAATCAACACCATTTGTACGAAGGTCAGCCCTTGTATCCGATAAAATGTACCAAATATCATGGCTGCTTTAAATCTGATTTTGATTTGTTTTCTCACACAACGTCTTTAAAGAGCGGCTCTAGCATGCTCTCAAAATTTGAGTTATTACCTTTTCATGGTTGAATAGACATCGTAGATACCTGTTAATAACCATTTTACACTTAAAATTTGCATTTAGTAATAAAGAATTCAAGTCAAATATGCACCTCTATAATTTTTTATATTTCTTGGGACTCTATCTATTGGAAAAATGTAAAAGCTAAATATTTTCAAACATCCTGGAGCCCCTCTTTAAAAGCCTGTACTAATGTACATGTACAGTACTATGTCAGCCCTGTACTCAATAAAATAATCCTACTCTCTTTTCAAGGGTTAGTATCTGATCATGCATGATTAATCTGTACACCCGAACTTGCTCCTTGATTAAGTCCCGTTGAATTTCCCTTCCCTCCCCCTTCTCTGATCGATCAATCTTTCTTTCCCTCACTCTTTCTTTGAGAAAAGGGGGAAAAAACACAAATAAACAAATTACTCTATTTTGCTGTCTCTAGCCAGCCGCAAAATGATGCATCCAATCAGAATGCTGCATTTCTATTAGCCCGCTTGCATTGAGTGTGCTTTGCTGCCTCAGCCTTGGACTAGACTATTTTTGCCTGTTCTAATCTCATGGTCTGGTTTTCTCATAAAACACTACAGGGACTAGAGGGTGGATGCTAAAGTCAAGGCCTGGAATGAATACACTGCAGGCCTACTACTACATGAAAGAAAGCGGAGTTTGAGAGGTCAGAAGTGGATGTTGTTGGGGTAACTTGCCCCAGACAAAGGAGGTGATTTCTTGAGGAGGTAAGAAAACTGTAAATGTTTGACATTTAGATTTCAGAAAGATTAATTCATCATTCTACATGTTGCTGTTTTTGTTTTCTTTCATGTACTGAATTTATTGAAGTACATGTAGAGCACAGGATTTTATGTAGATGGTAGAATCAACGTACAGTAGAACATAGGAATATGTCTGGTAGAATGTACTTGTGAGATATGGGAAAACTGTCAATTCATCAAACGATGTGTGATGGTTCAATATACGTACATGTATTTGACATTTTCTTGGAGTGGAAAAGGTCACTGCTGTCACCTGGTTTCGGTCTGCTTCATGATGTAAGGGCATATTGATGGAGCCAGTGGCTGTCTCAGAATAGTTTCAAAAAGGTTATCTTGGTCTTCATTTTACTCAGTGAAAAAAGTATGCTAAAATCTACAGGGAGCATGTAAATAATAAGCACAGTAGAGAGAGAGGTTGTACTGTAGGCCTATATCTATGCATATATAGATGGTTGGCACTTTTAGCAGTACATCAAACAAAGCCAAATCAACGCACACAAAAATAGCTGAGCAAAAAAGTAACTTTGCTAAACTAGAAAAGGATAAAATACCAATTTCATAGAGCCACAGAATGTATGTGACATGGTATTTTGGCTGGTAACCTTATTCTGGTATTAAGCATTTTTGGGGGCTCATCATTTACTAATTTGCTTACAAAAGTGGCTCTATGAAATTTTTGCCTGTATCGTCTGTATTTTTTGTGCCTGGTTCTTCCGTTCTTTCATGAGCAAACATTTGTTTTTAATAAGCATTTAATATGTCATGTTTTGTTACATCGGTGTAAGGGTTTAACCAAATTATATTCAATATTTTATGCTTTTAACAGAACTACGTGAAAGTGGGCAGTGGGCACGAGGGCAAAAATTTCATTAAACAAATCTCTTTATTAAGCAAAGAATGAGCAGGGCACCGGTCACTGGAATACAATTTACATGGCATTTTGGCTGGTAACCTGTTTCTGCTAAGCAAAGTATTCCTCTGCTTAGCAAGTTTTCTGTGCATACCAGCTCAAAGCCTGTAAGCACAAAAAGTTGTCTGTAAGTGTAAGCACATAACAAAAACCTTGCTAAGCAGAGCAGGGCACCAACCACTGCAGATGCCAATTAATTTTTTGCTTTGCAAAGAAATTTGCTGAGCATTATTTTCTGCTTAACAGCTGTATTAAATTGGGCCCTGGAATTGCAACAAATCAGACTGCTCAAATTGTCTATAAAGAGGAAACCAGAGTCTGGTGCTGAATAGTGCATGATGTACACGCAGATAATGATGTTTTTCAAAGCCACAGCAACTCTTCGGAGATTTGTCTCGAAATGGAATAACTGCAAAGCCTCCATTTGTCAATTTTAAGCCTTTCACAGACAGATCACTGAAAAGACTGCGGATTTATTCTCATTTATTCATTCGACACTACTCTTGCCAGGAAATCATTCAAAACGCCTCATCAAAAAAACATGCACTTTTCTGAGTGTTTTGTAAATCAGCTCCTTCAGGAATAACTTGTCATGGAAGTCACACTGTCAGGTTATGAATTCTTCAAAATGTAGCTGTCTGACGAGTGACGACGCGATGTTCGGAAAATCAATTGAAAAACACTTCATTCACAAAATTACAGGGACTGTTTTTATGCCAGCTACTGACAATTGGTGTAACCAATCTAGGCCCAATTTCATAAAGCTGTTTAGCTGTTTAGCAGAAAATTCTGCTAAGCAAGAAATGATTGGGTACCAGTCACAGCAATGGTAACTGTATGGTATTTTGGCTGGTAACATGTTTTTCCTAAGCAAGAGTTTTCTGTGCTTAGCAAGTTTTTGTGCTTACATGCTATATGAAATTTGGCCCAGGTACGGGAACATGCAAATAATGTCAACACAAGAAACCTGTTGGAATCAAAAACAGGTGATATTAAAAAAACAGAACTTTTAGCCACCTCTTCCATGAATCTTCCAAACCATTTGTTTAGTTGTAAATGTTGAAAAAGACGAATTACAAGACGTAGGTTGAACAATTAAGTTAACGCTTGGTGTATGAGAAAAGTGGTTAATGAATACAACTTTTAAAAAGTTCTTTTAAAGGCTTTGAAAATCATAAGTGTAAGATTATTGTCATAATTTGCTTTAAAACTTGGTAGGCTGAATTTCTTTTTCATTTTTCTTTGTTTGCATTATTAAAGGTACGTAAGGTCATACTTTGGTAATGACCCCGAAAAGAAATTGTGTAATTGTGTAAATTTGATCCAAAAGCATACTTGTTATGAAGATGGTAATGGAAGTAAGCATCTTCCAAAATGATTTTGTCTTAAGTTTCCCCGTTGATTAGAAATCAATAAAAGTTTGTCAAAAATGTTGATCTACAAAGATTGCCAGAAGGCGACTTTTTAAAATTCTCGTGGTGTCTGTTTGAATGCTGCCATCAATTGGGCCAGAGATTCAGTTGGTACATGTACCTGCTAAACATACATGGATTCAACATTCTTGATAAAAATATCAAAATGGATATTAATATTTTGATGACAATTTTAAAAAGGTTATAATTCATAACAAACTCATAAAAAAAGTGAAGTATTATGTTTAGTATTATATCAAAACCATTAGGCCCCAAAATTGTAATGTAAAAAAATATCACCGCATTATAAGGACCCTTAAAACCCCCCAAACTGGTACATGTACACATGTTTACTGCGCCTTGAACACCCAGCAGGGTGGATATGTGCGCATTACAAGTCTTATTATTATTATTATTATTATTATTACTGTACACAAACCCTGTATGACACATTACTCAAAGCGCACTTTAAATTTACTCTTCTAAACGCAAATTTCAACCCCCCTGAAATGTGAGTAATCTAATAATGACCAACTGATGTTGTTGTTCCCCATTTAGAGCAGAATCTCATAAACTGTGCACGAAATAAAATCATTACAGCATGTGTGGATAAAGGAGTGATAAGATTGATTTGTTGTGTCATTGGAGGCGCCTTACTTGAGCTTGTTTTAAAGCCTTGTAATTTGGGTTTGTCTCATACACTGAGCATGTACAATACGTGTACAAGTGTTGAGAGCAATGGATAGAGAATCAGATATTTTTCATTATTTATATATTTATGTATATGCGATGGAACCAAGCAGTGCCCAATTTCATAGCTTAACGGTAGTAAGCAAATTTGTGTGCTAAACTGTAGCAGAAAAACATTGCTTAAAGGGTCTGTATACGTTTGGTAATTGGGACCCACTGTTTGTTTCAATCCTGTATAGTTGTACTTGTAGATTTCTACAACTAACCTGTGAAAATTTCATTTCAAAAGGTGGTGGTGTTTTTGAGATATTGCCGAAAATCTGGAGCAGTTACAATATATGTCCATTCAGGAAGAATAATCTGCATTGGAATACACACTCTGAGAAGCATTACGGTCGTAACGCTTCTCAGATTCAAATTTTGGGGGATAAACAATGATATCTTTTTCCATAACTGCAGTACTTTGTGGTGAAAAGTTTCTCAAAATTCATTATACTATCTAAAGCTGCTGTACTTCTAGCGAAGTAAGTTTTTATTGCCATTAAATTACAGAGTCATAACCTAACGTATACAGACCCTTTAAGTGTTTTACAAGCGTATTTCACTGGTTAGCAAGAAAATTAGGGCTGTAGCAGAAAAACATTGCTTGAAGGGTCTGTTTCAATCCTGTATAGTTGTACTTGTAGATACATGTACCATACAAATAACCTGTGAAAATTTCATTTCAAAAGGTGGTAGCGTTTTTGAGGTATTGCCGAAAATCTGGAGCAGTACTTCGTGGTGAAAAGTTTCTCAAAATTCATTATACTATCTAAAGCTGCTGTACTTCTAAGGAAGTAAGTTTTTATTGCCATTAATTTTCAGAGTCATTACCAAATGTATACAGGCCCTTTAAATGTAAGCGTATTTCACTGGTTAGCAAGAAAATTAGGCTGACACTGACAGATTGCGCGCTCACCATGGATTTGCAAAGTTATGTCATTCATTTTCATACATTAAGCACCGGAAGGTTAGCAATTAGCATGCCTTTTCGTGTGCTTACGGTTAGCAGCGCTGTGAAAGGAAACTCGTACAGTAAGAACAAAATTTGCCTTTAAACAGCTCTATGAAATTGGCCCCTGTTGGAATCAATCTGAAATGAGTGGTACACACCTACATGTATGTTCCGACCACCTTATGTTCCGACACCCCTATTATATTTTCTTAATCCTTACCCTTACCCTAACCCTAACCCTAACCATGCCCTAACATATAGGGGTGTTGGAATATAGAGAGTCACCATTAATATGAGTTGCCAGGGCCCAATTTCATAGAGCTGCTAAGCACAAAAATTTGCTTAGCATGAAATTTCTTCCTTGATAAAAACAGGATTACCAACCAAATTTCCATGTGTTGCATATTGCTTGGTACTGGTATTCAGCTGTTGTTTGCTTATCCTGAAAATCACATGGAAATTTGGTTTGTAATCCTGTTTTTATCAAGGAAGAAATTTCATGCTCAGCAAATTTTTGTGCTTAGCAGCTCTATGAAATTGGGCCCTGATTGTACATCAACAGTGGCACTGGCAAGATTTATCATGGGATGTGGCATCAGGTGAACTGTTTCGCAGAGTTGATTGGATGCTATTGTAATAAGAATAAACAGGGCATTGTAATTTGTATGTCATCCAAATTCAAATGCCTGTTAAATTTTCCCGTAATTTGGCCCTCAATTGTTGTTGCTCTGTTGATTCTACTGTTAGGTAGCAATACACCTTATTAGTCATATACGCAGCAATAGTCAATAAACACTGTTGGTTTGGAATCATGGTGTGTGTAATTATAGAGTCTAGTTTGTTTGCATACATACATGTACATGTACATTGAGTTCAGGCTAGATTACTTATGGAGGCAATTGCCTCTATGTCCCTGGCCTTGGTGCCCCTGTAAAGGACAAAAATAATGTGTCCAAATTGCTGGTTTTAATGCTCTTAATAAAGGTAGGGTCATACTTTGGTAATGACCCCAACAAACCAACTGATGACCCTACCTTTAAATGTATGTCAACAGATGAAATAGGGTACACATACATTCAAAATAGGTTGTCTTTCACTGACATTCATACTGACACCAGAGCGTGAATTCGGGGGGGGGGGGGGGGAAACAACAAGACCACAGGGCTTATCGCTCAAAATGTTTACTGGACCGGAAATCTTTTTTACAGGACCAGAAATGAGAGGGTAAAACAAAAATAAGACCGGGGAAAAAAAAACTACACTGTTTGACTATAAACTGTTTTGAACAGCGGCGGCACCAGACCTGTTAATCTGGGGGGGCAAGAGGGGGGCAAACTTAAATTTAGGGGGGGCAAACAAAAATCTATAATGTAATTTTGTACTGCAGAAAAGCATTAACTTACTTTTGTGCGAACTGCGTGTATACATTGGCTGCTTGCGGTTTTGGGCAGACAATGCATTTCTATTTATAGCAAGTTTCCAAGCTTGTTCAGATAAATAAATCCACATTTTGTTAACATTGCTGGAGACGGAAAGTGTATTGGGCTTTTTTGATGGTGCCAGCTAATTATGATGGATGAAATTGAGTTTATTATTTACAGCGCAAACAACATTGTAACAAATTGGGTGCAATGGTTTGGGATTAAACTCAATTTCGGCCATCGGGGAAAAAACTGGGGGGGCAAAAAAAATAACTGGGGGGGCATTTGCCCCCCCGTAGCGCCGCCGCTGGTTTTGAACATTTTCAAGAAGAGACTCAACAAAACTCATTCGTTCACTATGACATTAAAAAAAGGGGGTCGGGGTGTTTTGTAGGGTCGGGCGGGGACGGTCAACAATTAGGTTTTTTTTATGTGGCCTTATCTGTGTAATTTATATAATTTATACATGAATGTAAACTTCTTTTTCAAAGTGCCTTTGAACATATTTTGTATGGATACTGGCACTATATAAATTGTTTTGATTGATTGATATTTGAACTTAGCACTAAAAAGAGAAGATTTCTCTCATATTTTTATGTACTATGGGCGAGTATACCTTGATACACTACAGAATTAAAAATATTTTACAAGAGTGAGGTATTATTCTTTTTAAAAACCCGAGACTGCTGGACTTGTCTGGTCAGGAGTTTTCTGGCCCAACGCTAAAATCACTGGCCTTAGGCCTGCGGTCCGGTGTAAAATATGGAGCCACATGAACACACCTACTGGCTTATTCCATACAAGGGGCTACTTACATGTAATACCCTTCCTGCATTTGAACACATTGCTATCTTTTTACGAAATGAAGTTGTCTTCTGCAGTGCTAAAAATAAACACAATCATGTCATTTTTCGGCCAAATTCAAACAAATTTCAAAATACTTTTTATTTTGGCAGTCCAATATGGTTCCGTGGGTCTTTAAAGGCATCGTACATGTTTGGTAATGACTCTGATAATTAATGGCAATAAAAACTTACTTGGTAGAAGTACAGCAGCTTTGGATAGTATAATGCACTTTGAGAAACTTTTTACTTCGAAGTACTGCGGTTATGGAAAAATATACTCAAAAACGCTACCACCTATTGAAATGAAATTTTCACAGGTTAGTTTTGTGGCATATCTTCAATTATATAGGTTTGAAACAAACAATAGGCTCCAATTACCAAACGTGCAGGATACCTTTAACTTGTTCAGGTATTACAATTATTGGTTTGTTGTGGGAACTGTTACAAAATGACTTGTAGGAAATGCCCGGAAATGCTCTGGAACGACTACATGTAGGTCACTTTGTTGTAGACAAGACATCAGATACTTGTGAATTCAATACACATCCCATGAACATGAACATGTGACCGTCAATAAGAATTTGTTTCCAGTTGGCCGAGGGAGAATTCAACATAGGTCAGAAAACCAAGGCTATGACTTATCGATCCTTGCATTACCAATTCACCCTGCTGCTGGAAGTATGGTGTAGCATAACACAATTGAGTGAATTGAATTGCCTTGTACTTTGGAATTGTCAAAACATTGTAAGGTCTTATGGAGAATGCTACATGAAATAATAATAAGGATATAAGTGCTTCTAACTAGCATTTCTAAGCTCTTTAACCTGGGCCCAATTTCATAAAGCTGTTAAGCAGGGGAAAAAATGCTTAGCAAATTCCATTGCTAAGCAATAAAACAAACACGTTAAAGTGTTAAAATGTCAGAGCGAAATTTGGAACATGACGCATAGCATGCTAACAGTAACTGGGTCTACACATTTCATAGAGGAATTTTTTTCATTAGTCAAAAGGGTCAAACTCTATGACATTTTGATTGAATATCATGGAAATTAAGAAGTGAATTAAAAGTTTTCCATTACAAAAATGTATAGACCTATATATTTGAAATGTGATATGATTGGATGATTTTCAAAGTTAACAAATAACGCACTGGAAGGGTATCAAGTACAGTGGCATTTAATGGATTCTACATGTGTGTATCAATTGGAAAATGAATGCGTCACAAAACTGACTATTGTGCATAACATTGGTAAGAGTAAAATATAAATGTTCACAGATTCACGCATACCTTACATTGTATAAAGATGGTCATGGTGGGAAACTACATGTACCTTTGAAATATTTTGCTTGAAATGCTATAATTTTGAGAAATGAGTAAAACAATTTGTTCGCGCGAGTCAAAAACTCAATGTTTGAAAACGGTGAGAACATTAGGTTTTTGCCACTTTTTTCTCGTGACTCCAATGACTGCTTGAGCTGAAACTTTCACAGGTTTGTTATTTCATGTATATGTTGGGTCACATCAAGTGTGGATACTAGTCTTTGACAATTACCAATGTTACACATGTGCAAAAGCCCCTCTTTAAGCAAAAAATGAGCAAAAAACATATGATATTACTCAGCTTACCCCCCAAAAAGTTACCAAACAATATATACGATAGTGTCGCCTATGGAGTCTGTCATCTGTTTCCTGCTTATTTTTTCTAACTTAGACAATTGTTACGCAGTATTTTATGCTGTTTAAGCAGCTCCATAAGCCATTTTGAGATATGGTGGACACAGTAAATTTGTATACACCCAAACCAAACAGTGTACTCCTTATATAGTGTCCACCATATCTCAAAAAGTCTAATGGAATTTGGCTCTGAAATTTGTAAATGATGAGTGCAAAAAAGCTACAAAGAATATTGCATTGCATGGATTGTGCAATAGTGTTCAGAAACCACATGTACTGTAGTACATGTATGGTGTATCACCCTACGGATGATTAAAATGTACTGTACATGTACACTAAACTGCCGGACTTGATGCATACTACAGATACCAACCTGATGCCACTGCTGAACTTTCTGGAATCATGCCAGCAGTTCGGTATGATAATTTTTAGTCTTGGCGCCAACCACATGCAGATCTCATTGGCCTGGAATTTGCCACAAAGGCCACAGAAGCGAAGGGCTACAACATCTTGGTTCAAATTGAAAAAAGCCTTCAGGCCTCTTTCTACATTGAGCTTTTGTGTATTAAACTTAACTGAGTATATGGACGAGCTTTTAAAAGATTGTCTTTTCTATTTTCATCCTGCAGAGAGGAAGATTTGAAGTCTTCGGATATTGAGACCATATTCTACTCTGAGGAACTTTGTTAAGTGAACATGTACTATGGAGCTTGGAAAACTGTACCATCTCACAACGAATCTCACTCCTAGGTGAAAGCTAGGGTACAGCACGGTAATAACGATCCCAGCCAGAAAGGCCAATCTAATACCATTCCAGCTTCACTGCTCAAGTGGCCGTCAAAAACATGGAGCTGCCGCTCACCGAGGGATAAATAGTTCTGCAGCACAGAGGGACGGCTAGAGCGGAGGACGCTAACGACATCTCACAGTGACATGAAGGTCATGAGGCACTGTGGACATCACACTGTGAAGACCAGGTCACACTGCTAACAAGCCTGGTTTTAATTCTTGAGCTCGCCAAATGTTGTCCCTGAGCATCATAGAAAAAACACCCAGTGAACTTGACAGGACTGTCTGGCCTTTACCGTGACCTACATCTTTGTTGTTTGTCTGTACATACCTCCTGGTGGTCGGGTGAAACGACTGGGAAGTGAGGTGTTAAACGTTGATACTTTCTGTTGGTGCTATTCTTAGGCTGGAAAAAGAAACTCACCACACATGTTTCTAATCCGGTTTCAATTTTTGTTGACCAAAAGAAGCATTTCAAGCATCTTTTAAAGAGACTGTTCCAACTCTCAAGGATTTGTTTTTACTGAACTTTAAGCCTCTACAAGTTTTTTTTTTTAAATCAAGATCATCTCACAATAAGTGCAAAGTGTTTTGCCATTTCTTGCCGTATAATTTTGTAATGTCTTCTCATTGTAGAAGCAGTTTTTCAAACTCAAATACAGAAAATCATGTATTTTTTTGAACAAAAAATATAAACATTTCATTCATTTTCTGCCTGTAATAAAGTAGTAAAAGGAAGAACAAAATTGAGTGTATAGCAACTCCAATCTGCCATTTTTTGCCACTTATTTCCAAATTATTTTATGCCTACTTGTCTTGACTGATTGGGGATCTAGTTGTAAAGATAGATATTTTTTGTGATATTTAAAAATAGTAAGGTTGACTCAACAAATGGCTTGTTAAAATGGGTTGAGTAAGATATATTCACCCCCTGCCAGTTCTTGCCGTTAATTACCGATCATCACTCTCCATTTGTTATTTTAAAACTTTGATTTTGTTTGCTCTTTTGCGTCAAATTGACACATTCGCCCCATATTAGGACATCGTAGCACTCTGTATGCAAAACCAAAAGATTAATCTCCAGGAAGTGTAGGACGTTGACATTATCAAATGATTGTTTGAGCCAACGGATGCATGAGTTAGTGCAAGATATGAATCAATTTGGATCTATAATTAGCCTGATCATGTCCTAGATATTCAAAGAGAGCCTTAACCATCCATATTATTATTATTATTATTATTATTATTATTATTATCTTGACCAAGACCGGATTATTAAGTTTTCTCTGTCGTCATCACAATTTAGTTACTTCAGACCTGCGGGGTGATGATCTGAATTTTTAAGCTGGTTGAGATCTGACTTATACGGAAGTTCTTACTGCTTGGTTTCCTGTGACGTTGTGTCGGTATTGTGGATTGAGTCAGGCCAAGTTTGTTGTCATCAAACTCAAGGCAACACAGCTTTCTGAAGTCTAAAGGAAATCAAATGTTTCTCTAGGGATTATTGGGAAAGTCAGACTGTACTTTTGCTTTCTTCATTCCTCCCATTACTCTCACATTCAAGTCAGTACTCCGCTGTACTAAAACCACTGAAGTATCTAAATTGTATTTCTCCTGCAACGGGTAAACCATGAACCGTGGATTTGTTTACGTAATCGTGGCCTGTTCTCTCGTACTTCTTTCTATACTAACCTACACCCAAGTTCTTTCAAATCACACAGTGAGATTGAACCACAGCCCTGTGGAGATGCCTGTGGGATGGGGACACTTAAGAAGCAATCATTCCCCAGGGTTTGTTTATGCAACATCGAGTGCTGTCCCGGTAGAGGTACTAGACACCATGTATATGGTGAAACAAAGAGAGATCCACAAAGAAACAAATGCCACATTTGTCGGCCAAGGTGCCAACCCTGGGAAAATGATCAACCCGCAACAGGGCCTGAAAGTCATGGTCCTAGCCAGAATGCGAACTGGCTCGACGCTCCTTGGGGAAATCTTCAACCAAAATCAAGAATTGATGTATCTGTTTGAGCCGCTCCACGCAACGGACAGCATGATCCGAATGGGGTTGATGACACCCAGCAAGATGAATACAGCCATGATAGATCTCCTTGGTAAGCTCACACATTGTACATTCCCGATGGAGTTCATGCATGACATGTACAAGTGGGGCATTGGGAAGGCCAAGAGTAGAACTATCCACGGGATATGCAAGGCTACATCTCACTGCTCAACAGTCGTCCCTGGCATGCTAGTTGAGAGCTGTCGGCGGCAGCACAAGGGCAACATGGCCATGAAATTAATTCGTGCTGACCTGGAGACTGTCCATCCTCTTATAACCAAAGACAAACTCAACGTCAAAATAATACATCTCATCAGAGATCCACGCGGTACAGCAAACTCCAGAAAGGGCTATTACTGCCTGCGCAAAAGAATTCCTGCCAAAGACTGTACATTGGATAATCTTAAATTATTACAGCATGACCCCAATGATTTTAAATTCAACACAGTTCACAAATTGTGCCAGTGGATGCGAAGAACGGTACCGGTTGCAATGCAGAGGCCGGAATGGCTTCAAGGACGCTATAAGCTCATCCGATATGAGGATTTAGCAGCAGACCCATTTCGCTTAACACAAGACATCTACAACTTTCTTGGGCTTCCCATGCAACCTGAGGTGACCCAATGGGTTCGAACAAACACCCAGGAGAACACAAGTAAAAGTACAAAGACTTTCAGCACTAAGAAGAACTCCACGGCGGCTTCGATGAGCTGGCGCAGTTCACTGAGTTTTAAAGAGGTTAAAGACGTCGAGAGGAAATGTGGTGATGTCATGCAGATGCTTGGATATCAGCCAGTCATAAGTGCTGATGAATTGACAAATTATAATGTACCTGTTACTTTACCGCTTAATATTGGTACAGATATAAGCTTTGTGTAGGACTTGAGACATTTAATCAATCACATGGTTATAAAACTGTGTACACATGAGGCAAGGTTGTGGCATCGTTTACCCCTAGGCTTTGAGTACAAACCAACGTGGAGACTTGCTCCGGTGAATCTGGTGCCCAGGGGTCGATTTCACAAAACTCTTCCTAACTTAGGACTAGTCCTAGGCAATGCTAAGAGATAGGACTAGTCTTAAGTTGAGACCAGTTACTGGTCCTAACTTCAGATAAGACTAGTCTTATCTCTTTGTGAAATCGGCCCCTGTACATATTATTATGCAAATATTGAATGCATATGAGTGCATTGTTGCAGAAAGGTGAAATCTGGACTATTCCATTTCACGAGGCGAAGCTGAGTGAAACGGAAAAGCCAGATTTCACCGAGTGAGTATATTCTGTGATGATGCACGAACGAAATGCATTTAACATCTGTTTTATATAACTCACACATGGACCCTTGTCACTTGAAAATTTTGTTCTCAATAAGCACAAAATAGACATGGTAACACGGCCACCCCACACTCTGAAAACTAAACAACAAAAATCTTCTAAATAACGTGGACGGCTCCATGTAGGCACCTTGCTTTATTTGGATGAACGATCAGGAACGATTGTTTTTGTAACGATGCTGAGAAGTAAGCATAAAAAATCAATACATACCGTCCTAAATTTATTTCCATATACGACGGTTACGACACTTCAGGCAAAATTATTTCCAAAGGAAGTTTTCCACCTTGACCATCTTTATACAATATGTAAAATATGTGAGCATTTATATTATTTTCAATCTTACAAATTTTATGCACATCCTTTATAGATTCATTTATGATATAAAGTTTAGTACAACTTCTCTCCCTCCTTGTTTACTCACCGGTGTTGAATTCCAGTGATGTACACAAGTTTGTAAATGCTGAATCAAATCAAGACAATCAAGAGTTTAACAAGTCTTGAAAATTAACAAAGCCATTCTTAATTTTATTTATCCTACTGCATTTGGTTATGTATTTCAACTCAATAGAGATTATTTTTAAGAAAAAAAGTATATTTTGCACATCAGTATCAGTGTTACAACTCAATGAAGACCTTTTATGATGCTGCCACCATGTTGGTCATGTTCCCATTCTGCAACAATAGTAACAATTGCTAAATGTTTTGCTAACAAAAAAGGGGCCAGACTGTTTGACCCTTTCGGCCTCGATTCGGTTAATAGGCCGTGTCCAAATTGGCGGCTATGGCTACGGCTACAACTGGATCGCGATGTCATCATGCATTGAATTATTGGATGTCCATAGCAACACCCTTAGCAACAGCTGTAGCTGTAGCCGAAGCTGCCAATTCGGATACAGCCTTACATTGATTTTACTTTGGGGAAAAAAAACACAAAATGGCCCCACCATGATAAAAAAATTCTGCAATCATGTTCATAATATTTCAGGTAATTGTTTGTATTACATTGAATGAATAACGATAAGATGTTTTATGTGTACGTTAACATTACTACTGTTAGATTAATCAACAGAAATTATAACTTTGTCAATATTACCCTTACAACTCAACTGAAATAGTTAGTCATGAATATAACAACAAGTATAACAAAATAATTAAATAAATTTAAACTCAAACGTTGGATTTATTTTTATGTATAAGTTTCTTGATACTGAGACAACTCGACCAAAACAATATTTTTAGCCAACCAATAAATGTAAAACAAAAAAATTATTACTTCGAGAAAGTATAAAGAACAAAATATATATAAAGCCCAGCTCTTGTTGGGAATGGATAAGCCCTCCACCATATCTCTTCGTTTTCTGAAGGGAAAGATTTTTGTTCATTGAGACATTTTGCAATTATTGCTGTGCTTTTTTCATGTGTGTAGCATCGGTAAAATGTTACCATACACATTGAATATCTGCTTTACTTCAAGTATATGAATAATCCTCTGATTACGCACAATGTTTGTGGAAATTTCAAGATATTTTGGTCTCTGCCATGACATTAATACTTTTATTTTGCTGAAGCCATTAAAACAAGAAATCCCCATACGGGGTTGTGTTGTTTTGTGGGGTGGTGTTTTTTGTGGGTTTTTGTTTGTTTGGTGTGTTTTTTGGTGGTTTTTTTTTTTTTTTTTTTTTTTTTGGGGGGGGGGCTATTTAACGTATCGAACCATTCATTTGTGAACTTTTGATCTTATTTTTGGGAGGAGGAAAAGGTCCTGAGGGGGTAGGGGGCTCTACTTCCCCCAACCTCCACCCCACCCACCTTGGTTATACCACTGCGGTAGCTAGAGGTAGTTGAATCCTATAGCTCGGTGGTCAAAGTGGTAAGGCATCTGCTCTAGAATGGCAAAGGTCGTGGGTTCAAATACCACCCAAGTTTTAATTGCCATTAAATTGTTTGCAGAGGACTCCGGAAAGTACTGATTATACAGTGCTTAACAAGAATCGGTGTGTGGGTAAAGCACAACTAATATTCTTTACCCACCAATGCAAATTTAGCATTTAATATTAAGTTGTAAATATAATTATTTTACGTCAGATAAAGGTGAGATGTATTGTCGAAGTGTCAACTGTGGATTGAAGTAGAGATCACCTCAATGTGTTCAATAGTATTGTGACCGAACTAAGTGTAGGTAATAAATATTGTGTATTGTACCATGTAATATACAATATTGACACACACAAAAATATGTAACTCCTTTTCCTTACGACGGAAAGATACTAATTTCATCCTTCAATTTTTGTTTTGTTAACTTGAATATTTTATGTTGATATTATGTTGATAGGCCTACTTATTAATTATATTGGAATATCCATATTGTGATGTAATAAATTGTGAATGTGTACTGTGTATACATAATAACAAACAATCGTTTGGGCTGTTGTTCAGATGTAATACCTTGGTTCGGATTTGTGAAAATTAGCTCTTCTAATTTTGGGGCGTATAGAGATCAATGTGCAGATTTTGACATGGGGCAACACACTTCCCTTTTTAAAGTTTCAATGTGGAATCTCATTGAATTTAAAGTTTAACCAGAACAAATCCCGCCTCCAGAGTCCATGGTCGTGTTTTGGTGACTCTGAACAGAAAGAAGTTTCTGATGTAATTTACTGACCGAAACAATGTCCGAGAGATACGCGAAAACAGGTTCAAAATTAATGTTCTCAAAATAATACTTGGCCTGCGGTCTTTGTGTCTTTTTTAACCCGCGTTTGTATGGAACTGTGTCTTTGGAATTTTATTGTGATTAATACATCAGTGTTAGACAATTTAAAAAGTAAATTGAATAGAACACTTGCGTTTGTTTTTGTTAATCGGCCATCTTGAAACGGAAAACTAGCCCAAGTGATGAGCCATCTAACGGTTTGGTCTGCAGACCTGGAATTACACGGATGCCATGGCCTCTTTTGCCCCTGGTCTTGGCCTTGGTGCCCCTTCAAAAGTTTTCCATAGACTTTAAGATTTTCTAATGGAAGTGCCCTATGCAAAATGAAAATGGCCTTGCCCTCATAAAGATGAAATTCCAGGCGTGGGGACAGCGTAGCCCACCGTAGCTTCAATACAATTACAGCTGATTCTGTCATCGTCACATCATGTTGGAGAAAACTTTGGTTGAAGTATTGACCACTTGCACGACGCGGAACGCACCTGCGAAAAATGCCCGTCTTCCATTTCCGCCATTTTGGGAGTAAATTTCTTTGTGTACGTTTTGTCTCCCAAAACGGTGGACGGGATAGGCGCGTGAAAAGTGCTCTCCTCTCCGCGTCATGGAATGGGTCAATCATGGAGGTAGACTGGGTCAGGAGTTACGGAGATAAGAGAAATCCCCGCCCTTTCGCTAAAGTTACCAAAAATGGTTGTTTCTGTGCACCTTGAATACTTGAAAAATAAACAATGGGTTATCAGTGATATTTACGTCTAAATGAAACCGCCATATCTGTTTTAAAATTATTGTTTCTCCTGTTCTTACTTTTATCTAAAAGTACGCAATGAGTTTGATAAATCACGGAGCAAATTATAATGTGTGAATGCGGCCGAAAAGCCGATTCCCAACGGACCGACGACTTTATCGCGGACCTGTGGAACCACCAATAGAGGGGGTATGTCAAATCATTGTCGGTCCAAAGTAAAAAATATACATATTTATATAAAATATTTTGTTTAGTCAGCATCTTTGCTGCAGAACTTTTCTGAAAACATTATAAAAATAATGTGCTCCATACCATGGAGGAAGGATGGCCCAATATTATAACATGACTACATGACTTAAAAACAAAAAACGGCTGGCAAAACCTATTAGGGCATAAAAATAAGCATAATATGATTTCGAAAAAAACTGTATCACAGGGACTTATAAAAATGAAACATGATCAGTTGCAATGAATGGATCTAATAAATATTTCAATCTGATTCTTTTTAAGTCCTTACCATGCCCTGGGGGTTTCCATTTAAATTAAATTACACAAAGCTATACTTCCCCCTTTTGACTTATTAACCGTTTTTTTAACAGCCATAATTTCAACCGTGAGCTTGGATGTTTTAAGGGAAGGGGTCTATTGACAAATTTATGATGTTTGGCAATTTTTAAAGAGGTAGGTGCCTGAAGCGTGTTAGTGGGGAGGTATCATATCCTCTGCCCATGGAGGAAACAATTAATGCTCTGCCCATCTGCACTTGCTATCATGATCTAAATCTATGTATGTAATTTATAGCGCCCGCCACGGCAAGTATGATTGTGAAATGGCGGGCCTATAACACTGAAAACTAACTTGTTGTGGCGGGTGAAACTTTGAGGCTCCGTGTTGTTCTAAATAAGACTAGTACGAAAATAGCTTGACCTTCCGATTATGTTTTTTTTCTCTTCTTCTTCCAAAAAATGAAACCAAGGGATCCTCAACTTGAAAGCGCCCAGCACTGTGACCCGTGGCGTATCGCGGGCCACGAGATCAAGCGCAACGGACTTAAAGACACGTTAAGGACACGTTGCCTTGGATCGGGCGAGTTGGTCTATGAAAAGCGTTTGTAACCGTTTGTTGTAAAATGCAATCCACGAAATTGCGTGGTTTTCCTTTTACTTTGCGAACTAACGTATACGGTCCGCCATAGCATAGAGTCAAAAGTTGACTATACAAAATGGCGTGCCATTGCTTACGATGTAAAAGGAAAACCACGCAATTTTGAGGCATGTGTGGATCATTATATTCTACTTATAAAATACCGTTATAACCACATGCATTTCTTAACAAACGGTTTCAAACGCTGTTCATAGACCACTCGCCCGATCCAAGGCAACGACAGATCGGAGTTGCTTCACATCATCATCATGAATAAATAAATAGCGGACATTGGCGTCAGCATTTTCACGAAGTGCCAAAAACATGAAAAATCGACAAAAAACTTATTTTGACTTTTTTGTTGGTTTCGATTTAGTTGAACGGTATCTAAGAATTTACAAAGTTTTGGGTCAAAAAATCGTCTAGTTTCTTAATTATGCTAAGTTGATGAAAGACAAAAACCTCAAGCACCTGGAAATGCGTTTTCACGAAGTGCCAAAAACCTCTTTTTGTCATGCGCCCGCGTTAAAGATACGGCTGGCACAGCGCCAATCATGAGTGCTCCGGTTTTTGAGTTTTCACGAAGTGCCAACAACTTTGACCTACAATGTTTTACGAAAAGGCCAAAAAAGTGCCACAACCCGGAACTGCGTTTTCACGAAGTGCCGAAAAGTGTATTGCTCTAACGCGTGGTTTTTTCCGCTGGCACAGTGCCAAAAGTGGGTGCTCCGGCTTTTGCGTTTTCACGAACAGCCAAAAACTTTACACACGACGCGCTGCACTCAGACCACGTTTTGTGCAGTTTTCACGAAGTGATAATTTGGTTAATTAAACAAATACTCATTAATTAAACCGTTATGGACAAAATTGAAAACAGATTTGTATGATTTAAGATCTCTACTTCCCTGATATGTAAAATTTTAAAGATTAAACCTCGAATAGCCTACCAACCAGTAATTTCAAAATTAGCTTAACCCTGCGAGTTGCACCCCCTTCAAATTACACAAGCAGCCTAAGGGGAGCTCACGGAAGGCAGTTTCTGTTACGCGTATATAACATTGTTTGGTTGACACAATCCCTTTTCTGGTTATTTACAACCCTGTCACTGGACTAGGATGACTCATAGCATTGAGCTTTGCTAGCTTGGCAGTGGTGCAACTTCAAACGCGGTTTTCTCCAAACATACATTTTTGGCTGTAGGGGACTTTTTTGCACTTCGTGAAATTGCTGATATATAGCATTAAGAAGTTGTAGACAAGTCAACTATACAACGTATTATTGAAAGATTTGTACACAAATTCAGTGAATTTATTGAGACCGTTCAAGGAAATTACATATTCAGCTTATACCAATTGTTTATAACAATTTTCAACATCTTCCGGGGCCTGAATACTCGGATAAAAACTGTTTGTGCGGGTCATTGTGAATTTATCTACACTCCATAATGCTATAAGCTGAAGTTCAAATGAAATTTTTTCGAGTTTCAAAAAAAGTAGTGTACATTCCGATATCAAAACTAGTACAATTTAGGCGTTATTTAAAATATAGATGGAGAGTCTTCACTAGGTCTGACACTATGCCCAATGATCAAACAGCTTCCGGGAGCTGAACCAAGTCGAAGTTTGATAACAATAGGCCCAAATGTAAATATTTATAGCACTAAGGAGAGCTTTTCTATGCCATTCAGACATGCTAAAACCAGCTACCCGCGCAAGGTATAGGGACTATACAGGTATAGGGACTACTCAAGTCTAAACCCACTCTGCATGCAAGGTGCACTGTCAATCCAGGATTCGAACACTGGTCTCAGGTTAAAGGCATGGAGAAGAAATCCATGCACGCAGAAGGAGTCCCCCATCACCCACCCCAATCACAAAGAGACAATGAGCCTGCATTAGTTTCATTCGACATTTTGATTTATCCACATCGTAACCGTAAAGCACAAAGTAGGCTATCAATCATAAGAGAACCACAATTTCACTTGAGTCTAAAATCTTATTGCGACCCTTGTCTGGATCAGGTTTGGCCCAAATTAAGCATAAAACCTTTCAAAGTCTATGCATTTGCGGGCCTACCCTTTTGTTTAACATTCTGTGACTATTTTATCAATGTTTCACAGAATATACAAATAGGCCTAGATGGGTAATTTACAATTAATACGGTATTTTGGAGGAAATTGTAGAAAGGCTTTGGGCCCATGCGGAACAGAAATTGGGTCCTCTAAGTGAATCATATTATGATTCCAAAACACACTGTAGGCGCTTCACTTCGGCCCTATGCCCTTATATTTCAGTCCCGTGGTGCTAGGCGGGCGGGGGACGTTGATCAATTCAATTCAATTCAATTCAATTCAATTCACTTATTCCATCGGGCTTCGAATGTCCAAGTTGTTTTCATTTTTGGGCCATAGGGCATAGCCTAGGCCTAGCCTAGGCCTACCTTTTCTCGACACGGGAAAATGATCCTCGCATTTTTTTTTTATTGTAGGCCTACCCAAACAATGGTCAAGATTAACAGCGAGAAAGGCCTAGTTTAATTTAAGTCCGGCTTTAAAAAAAATATATTAATGTGTGTTTGTGGAGGGGGGGGGGGGGAATTAATGAGAAACCGGGTCATGAGTCCCCATAGCCGCCTGCCCTACATGTATTGAGTACATGGCGAAGCGGTGCCGAGTTTGCTCGAAGTCGCAGCTATGTACATGTACATGTACGTGTCGAGTTTGTCTGTTCAGTTGCGCGTTCGTGATTTTTGTTTAGCTGTTGATGAAAATTGACGTTTGTATAAAATAAAATAAAAATACTTTAAAATGAAATATTAAAATTGTAAAGTAATATAATATTTTTAATTCTTAAAAATATTTTATTTATTTTGTTTTATAAATTAATTACTGCAAATAAGAAGACACTCGTAAAGTTCGAGGCTGGCAATGAAAAGCCGCTGTGTGTCGTCTCTCTCGTGCCCTGCCGTCGAAACTTCACCAACACTTCACAAAAGTTCCAAAATTTCATCGCCAAATTCTCACATTTTTACATAGTAATGAGTAATGGAGGAGGCCATGGACCTGGTCTAGAACACCAGGTATTGTACCCGTTTGTTTAAATTGAAACTTAAATGGAGAAAGTGTTTTAATCGGTCATTATTACGTTGTCTATACTGGAAATGAATGGAAAAACGTGGGTTCACAAAATAAAGCGACGAACATGACGAACAATGCATGGTCTCTCGCACTCGTGCAGTTTCTGAAAACGACCCGTGTGGGCAGAGAAAAGAGTGAAGCTGTCTCTATTTATCGAAAATTGTACTCGTTTATTCTCAGGACTAGTGTTTTCCCTGGCTTTTGGAGTTAGCGAGGCGGTTAAAAATTATTATTACATAATTTATTGTGTGTATCTTCTCGTGGTGTTGCGTTTCTGAAAACGTCTGGTGGGCAGAGAAAAGACTAAATTAAAAAGAGGGAAACTGTCGGAACCTGTCTCTAGTTTAACTAAGCCTAAACGTTTTAGGCCTACTCGTTTGTTCTCAGGACCAGTATTTCCCCTGGCTTTTGGAGGTAGCGAGGTGGTAAAATAAACATTGTTATCAGATAGCTAATTGTGTATCTCGGGGTGGACAAAAATGCATGCGGACACAGAATCAGATCATTATTTATTCCCTGGCATTTTGGAAGTAGCGAGGTGGTTAAAAAATGTTTTTCAATAAAAATGATGTTTCGCGGGGGGCGCGTTATAATGTGTAGATTATTTGAATGAGGGAAGAATGATTTAAATTTATAGAGAGACTTGTTGTTGTTGAAAGATATTTTATATTTTTACTATTATATAATAATAAAATATAAATTTTATTTTTGCATATATTTTAATAATTATATATTTATTTCAATATATATATCTTTAAAAACAAAATTGAGAAAAAAGTGTTCTTCAGTATTTCCCTTCTTCTCCTCCGTTGCAATAAAATAACGCAAAGGAAATAAAAAGTCCAATACCAAAAGCCGTCCCACAAATAAATTTTTAAAATAAATATTTTCATGTTTATACTTGATGGAGGAAGCTGAAACTTTGTTCACATATTCCAACCTTGTGTCGGGAACTCCATGGCCTCTGGGTTCAGAATTGTAAATTTTATCCTTGAATGACAATATTTTTGAAAATGAAACAAATTGGAAATTGACGTCTCTATATTGATCTTTCTGTACTGACTCCGTATGTGCAAAATTCGCACGCATGCGCGCCCACAATATTCATAGCAAGTCCGGCCATCACACATGTTCTAGTCTTGGTGCCAGACTTTCTCGTTTTGATTTGTCATAATTTTCACCACTAGAGGACGCTATCATCCATTGTATAATAGCGCCCTCTTGCGGCAACAAGACTACACTCACTTGCGCATCTTCCAGGTTGCTAGTTTGAACCTTGAGTATTAACAAGACATGAAATCAAGTCGGTAATACACCTGTACTTATGTAAAGCCATTGTATCATAAAGCCCTCACATTGTTTCATGTTCTTCCTTGTTGAAGGTCAAACCAAGTATTGTTCATTATTTGTCTTTGCACACAATTTTCAAACTACACCAAGAGGGAGGTTTTATTAAAGACGTATGCTTTTTTTGCACAATTTTTGTTGTAAATTCTTTATTGACATTACACGGTTAAAAACAAGTAAAAGCATACTGAGAAATGGTATGGAAAGTAAGACTTGTAAAACTGTGTATTTTTTTAATGTGATGTACATGTAGAGCCAAAGGCACTTTACCTGTGAAAAAGGCATGTGTGTTGAAAAACATCAAAATATGTAAGAATAAGAACAACGGTTATGTGACTTACTGGAATTCCATGTATAGTTTGCTTACGTCGGTGGGTTGTAATTAGGCCTAGTTGTAATCTTCAATAGACCATGTAAGTCTTGGCATCTTTGTGTACTTTCAGTTCCTTTTGTTCCCATGTACATTGTTCTAGTGTGAGAAAGATCGTGCACTTTTATCAATGCCCAATATTCAATATACATTCAAGACTTCCTCGGTCTGTGTTACAGCATACAAAGATGACAGTGTCTTATATAAACTTTTGTGTAAATTGTGAATCCATATCATGTGAAATATTAATTGTAGTTCATAGAATTTGAATAAACATTCTCTTTTTTATTTATTTATCCCTGAACAGTTTGCTGCACTAGACTTAAAGGATGGACGACCCGAAGGTAGATATTATTATTATTATTATATCTTTCTGTTAATGAAATGAAGGGACCCCCAAAAGTGACTATGGCTCTGTAACCTGTAGGCCTGAAGTTACCTGTGTAGAATAAGGCTGTGCGATTAGGGTTATATTTGTAAACGTGTAACCATTTCCGAAATGGTTGGTTACATGTGTAACCGTCCGTTTCATAAACAATATTTAGAGTTAATCAAAATAGTTAACACAACCGTGCATGTGATCAAAAACAGTTCGTCTTCAACACAGCATTTTGACTTCAGGCAATCACCCCGCAAAATAACCCCCCCAAAACAACGAAACAAAACAAAATCAAGAAGAAACAATCTTACATTATACAGTAAAACACTCTTTTTGTTCATCCAGGGTATCCTAAATTGGTAATTTTTGTAGAATGAAGCCAACACATTCTGTAGTTTTTCGTAAACAAGCTAAAATTTCCACGGAACTGTGCTCCGTTGCCCATGCTGTCGACAGAAAGCATGTGGACCAGCGATGACAATGCTGTATTAATAGTTTTAGTGCGCGCACCAGCGATGATGATATTGCAATTTTGGGGGAATGACAGACTTCAGAATTTTCCGCATCGCAGTGAACACGGATGGAATCGCGGAAATTGGTGTAGAACACGGAATCGCGGAAAATGGTGTAGAACACAGAATCGATCAAATTGCATGGAATTTCACGGAATACCCCCAAAAATCAGAATTCAACAGGAATTGAAATACTGGATTCAAATAATGACTAGAATAAAATCGAGAACACAAATATAACATTCTACAAACTCAAGTTCCTTCAAAAGTCCATCCTCACTGATCGATCTGTTCCAGCGTGGGTCGGAAACCTTACCGATCGGTCGACTCTAAAGCGCAACCACTGGTGGGCTAGCAGCAACTGCCTTCACGACTAGTGGTTTCCCTTATAGAGTCTACATACACGCATTTTAGTCTGTGTGTTCTTTGCCAGCATTCCCTTAGTACATGTTAATCTATGCGACGCATAGGGATCCAGACGACAGTGCCATGAACCGTGCTGGTATCCGGCCATTTAAGCACAAACTAATAGAATCTGGTACAGAACCCATGCACACTTCGTCGGTTTCAGTGTGTCACAATGGCGACCACCAATCGGAAGGCTTTGCCGGCAAAGCCTTCCAGAAAACTCCAAAATGAAACCGTATCATCAGATCTTCAAGGTTTTTATGCAGCGGATGGATTTAATTGAGCTTCCATTGGGTAGTTGTGTCATATTTATTGTGTTTTTTTACCTTGAATTAACACCGTTGTTTTCACGGAAATAGTAAAAAATTAACACTGGTAAAAAACGGAATTCAGAGTTTTAGAAAACGGAATTCAGTAAATTACATCACTGAAAATTCTGATGTCTGGAATTACCTCTTTTCCCGAGCATAGACACATCAAGTCTTGGGTCAAGGCGTTTGTAACTTAGTTTTGTATGCTATCGCGTAATTTTACCAATAGAGGGCGTTTACTCTCGCGCTCTCGAATTGTTCTAAAACGCCCTCTAGCTTTCAATGTTTCTTGCATTTATTGTAGCATGCATATTAACGAGATAACGAAGACTATAAGCCTCTTTGCTTGTGTGTGTCACGCGTTGTGTACATCGTGATCGTTATGTGTTCAGCGTTTCGCAGCACTTTCGTGTGATTTTTTTTACGTTTATCTGAACCGTAAAAATGTGAACGTGTAACTGGATGATCGGTCAGTTAACCCTGCAACCGTGTAACCGGCAAAGCCTTAGTGTACAGAGGACAAGGAAAAAACGTCAGTTTTAGATGTGGGAGGAAAATTTCAAATAGGTAGCGACTGAAAATCCAATCCTGTGCAAGGCTCTGGTTTGGGATTCGAACCAAGGTCCACAGAGGTGAAAGGCAGGTAATGAAACCACTAAAAGCCGACCCCAATACATTTGCAATAGTAATCTACAAATCCCACAAAAGCTTCAAACCTGTCCATTCAGAATCGGTGAAGAACTATTGGTTCAACCAGAGCAGAATAAATATTAAACAGAGCTGATATCTCTGTGAAGAAATTGGGACCAAACACTGTGTTTCGCACATTGGATGGGATAAACATCGGGACATTTGAAAAGCACAATCTTCACAAAATTCTCCCGATTGCAAAATTTCAGTGTTGGCAACTCCATTACCAGAGTCCACATTTTGGGATGTTGAGTATTGGATTCTGGGTCCAATTTCATGGCTCTGCTTACCGCATAATTATTTGCTTACGTTGCCCATAAATTACATAAATCTATGGGCCGTAAGCGCAGAAATCCACAGTTAGCAGAGCCATGAAATTGGGACCCTGATGTATCCAGGAAGACTCAAGTAAAAACATCATGAGAGTAAGCATTAACTATTTTTATATTTTTTTTCTTATTTCAGCTAAGAGGTACATTCCTCCCCATATGCGACACGCTGGGGAGGTAACCAGGGGAGGTAAGTTTAGTCACTCTTCAATCTTTGATTGCTTCTGATTACTGGCTTTGAATCTCTTTTAGTGAAGGGGGGGGGGACACACATGTTTCTTTGGTAAAGTGTACTTCCATTTTGAATAGCTGAAATACTGTTTGGTGATGCTCTCTGAAGCACTACACAAGAAATACACGACACAGCAATCCAAATGGCAGTGGGTTGATCACATCTTGTATTGGTATTTTAACTTTTTTGCCCACTGTTGCGATTGCATACCTGCCAACTGTTCCAATTTCATCGGAATCGTCCTGATTTTTAAGTTGAACAAATTTAACTAAATAAGACCTTTCTGATTGCTAAAAACAGGGGGGGGGGGGGAATTTACAAAAGGGTTCCTATTTCACCCTCTCAAATATGAATTATTATTATTATTCTTATTATGACTTAAGGTTTCATTGTCAATGTTCAAAGGTATGCAGTTGTGAT